>OY998257.1:19429268-21829268 GCA_963922045.1 Persicaria maculosa
ACTTCTCAATGAATAGTGTCGCCAATGTAAGAATCCCCATAACTACGGTCGCAATCCACTCCTCATCATGCTCGCGGGGGACACCATCCCGAACCCTCTGGCGTATAGGTGATATGGCATCTAGGAGTACATTAACACTCGGACCTCCGTGGTTGTCGAATGTCTTTTGTTGCTGCGGTGTAAACCCGTACTTCTGTCCATCCAGAGCCTTCCCCACATCGTCCGTCTGAATGAACGAGCACTCATCCCCTTCCATCCCAAAATCCATAATGAACATCACATCGTGCAATGTGATCGTAATCTCTCCCCAAGAAAATTGGAAACTGTTAGTCTCAGGGTGCCTGACGTGGGGAGAATTGAATCGAAATATATAATAAAATATAAACCAATACAACTCTTAGCCTCTTCAAATAAATTCAAGACTCCCCGCTATAGTAGTAGGGAATCAGGTTCGATCCACGAGGAAGCGAGTCAGCGGGATCCTAGTAGCGTTGAAGACACGTCCTTTATGTCCGACCAGAAGCCTCGATCTCGATGTCAGACCTCGATGTCGACCTTGGCTGTCGATGTCGTCTGCAACAGAAAACCTGCAGAAACAAAAACTGTAGTCGATATCGACTGGTGGGGGTCGATATCGAGGTTAGTTCACGAAATCGACTGGCTCAGAAGTCTGCCAGTCGATACAGGGGGTCGATTTCGACACAAAGTGGTCGATATCGATGCTTGCAGAAGTTTCCCAGGAGTCTCGAGATCGACTCAGAAAACCGTCGATCTATCAGTTTTGGTCGATATCGACCTCTGCTGTCGATATCGATGTCTTTCCTGCAGTGAGTTAGTGGTTTTGTCGGCAAAGAAAAGGCCGAAGAATCAAGGATGGGAAGGAAGCAATGATCAGAAATAAGCAAAGGTGTTGGGTTTTTCGATGACTCAATGAACGGCGGGCAAATTTTAATGTAAACTCAATAAAAGAAAAGTCTTCCAAAGTCAAGGATTACCGCGACGACAACCATGATAGTAGAAATAAGGATTAACTAAAGATGCATGCTTTTATCATAAAGGAAAAGGCTTTCACCTAAACCGACCAATAGGAAAAGAGATTTTTCAATTACTTAACCTAATTGGTGTCTACCTTAGTCATAATTGAGTCTATAATCTTTCGAAAAGAAACCCTAATTACTACCCAAGTTTTACAACATGAGTTCCTTAAATTCGCATTTAAAGATGAAGAACAAGGTAGAAGGAGATAAAAGATACATTCTTTAACGACGTACTTACCTTACCATCATGGCTATCGTCGGGCTCACCCCGACCCTAGAAGAAAGGGGAACTACTCACTCATGTTGATCGTAGACATGTCTTGAATTGAAATAACTTGCATAAATGGAAAATTTCGAATCTTTACAATCTCAACGCCAACTATCGTAAGCGCTTGAAACTTTAAAGCTCAAAAAACCTAACTATCTATTGTCTATTGTCCTTGTCTTCGATGAGTCTATGATTGGATGCCTAACAAATCAGCCCCTAAGGCTTTATTTATAGGCTACTAATCCTCGCTATCCGAGGATTGTAACTTCTATCTAAACTAATAACTCTATCCGAACAATTAGGATAGGTCTTTTATTTTGATAAAACTTAAAGGAAAAGATAACAAACAACTGCTAATATCTAAAAGAACGAGATAACTCATGGCTTCGATGATAGACTTCAAAATCCGAGCCTCAAAATCGGATTTATCTTCTGTCGATGTAGGGTCGATATCGACACCAGAGGTCGATATCGATGCTTGTGTTTCTGCTCGACTTGTCCAACTCCAGTCGATGTCTATGACGATGGTCGATATCGATGCATGTGTGTCGATATCGAGGCTTCTAGTCTGGTTTATGTGGTTATCTCGACACTCAGAAGTCGTGTCGAATTCCAGGGTCGATATCGATGTCTCCAGTCGATATCGACCTCTTCTCAGCTTCACTTGGTTTGCCCGTTTTGACTCCGATTTCATCGAATTCCTGCATAGTTAGCTCAAAACTCGTGTAGACTCTATTTCTTACACTTTAGCTCATTCTTACACGAGATCATATGCTTTTGAAACTTTTGTTCGGAAATCAAATGAAATATGAAGTCAAAAGATGCAATAAACAATAGGTACAATTATGTACATCAGTGCTAGTGTTCAATAAATGCACTGATGAGACTATGATCCACGCACTCCCACGAGAAGTCCCGCAACTGCCATAGCCCACTGTCCCGAACAGCAATAAATCACGTATCCTCCCCATCATCCTCCACCAAGTCCTCAACACACATTATCATCTGACCGCGACGGTGCACACGCAACACCCTCACCAAAGCGGCTGCATCCTGTCTCCAAAATAGCCTCAGCAATGTGCGCCCCGTAATCATGCAGTAACGATAGTGTCACCGGACCTCCTTCATATGCCGGGGCAGATGACCCTGAGCCACTCGCCTCACCCCGCTGCCGAGCACTCTCTCCATGCCGTGATCCACTCACCTCGGATCGCTATTCTGTGTCTGCGTGCCCCTCAACAGACTCATCGTCGCCCCTCTGCTGCTGTCCATCATCCTGTTGGCCCCTCTACTGAGGGTCATACATGTCACGCTCGTCGACACCGACTCCCCCGCCAGTTGCGATAATGGAAGGCTGAGCCTCAGGCTGTACAGATGGTTGACTCGTCTCGCACTGCATCGGTGTCAACCCCGAGAAATCAATGTCATCGAGGTCGATATCGTGCTCTAACATCATCCCGCTAGTCATCTCTCAACCAGCCTCCACAGCATGGGTAGAAGTGGCCGCCCCCAGCCCCTCCATCTCCGACCAACGGTGCAGTGTCGTCGTACGAGTTCAGCTGCTCGCTCTGAAATGCACTGCCAAAATAAGACCTGTGCACCGGGTGTTGAGTCACCGGCAGATCACCCACATGATCTGCCACCACTTCCTCACCGGCCTGCAACCCCACATCCACACCCGCCTGCAATACGACCTCCCCGGGTGTCGTCATCAACTCCTGCTCTAATGCCGCCAACTGAATATCCACCGAAGCCTCTGTTATCGCATCGTCCAGATGGGGACGTACGTCAGCTACGTCAGCAACTGACCTCGTCTCCTACCATAGTATCTTTACCTATATCTGCTATACGCTCCTCTACACCCTACACACGGAAAGGAATAGACTCAATCTGTGCACGTGACTCGCGCAATGCCTGTCTTCCCTTAACAGCAGCGCTACGGGCGGTCCGCAACACCACCCTATACTCTCATCCACGCTATAAATTCGGTATACGATTAACAAACAAATTCTAATTCCTATCGATTAAAAATCGAAATATTTTTACCACCTACAATTCCATAAACATTCGACTACTAAAGACTTGAATTATTCTAACTATTTTCACTTTCAATTTTTCCATTACCTACATAACTATGGTACGTTTATCATATTAGAGCCACATAAAATTATATTATAACATTAAACTCTATTATTCACACATATCACACATATAACGACAACAAATTCAATTATAACATTAAACTCTATTCTAACACATGTTATAGCATTATTCACACATATAACACATATAACACATATTATTCACACATATAACACATATTAAAAATACTAAACTCTATTATAAAATTTAACTCTATTATAGCGTTATTCATACCTCTAGTAACCCCACCGCCGGTAGACCCACCGTCCATCTCCCACCACGAGGACGACCACGACCATGTCTCTGAATAATCAGAGCCGACTGCATTTCATAAATCAACAATTAATTATCAATTACTTATCCTCATTCAATATAATTTAAATTATACTTTTTTCATATTTACGATATTACCTGTAATGGATCTCTATCACCATGTCCACGGCCTGCACCACGACCTCGTCCTCGAGCACCATCCTGAATACTCTCACTCACCATTGTGTATGACAAAAAGATTGAACAAACTATAGAGAAAAGTAATATGACAAAAGGCTGGGGATGTCGGATAGGACGAAAAGGTTGGGAATAACGAAGAAGATAAGACGACACGAGAACAGAATGGGAGAAGCGAAAATGTGAGGAATACGGTGGGCCCCTAACGCCTTTTTATAGGACTCGAAGCCCACCATAATCCTCAACGGTGGATACCTAACCGTTGCGTAACAGTTAGATATCCACTGTAAGATTCTGCGATGGGAGGTTAAATTTCAAATTTCAAAGGGCCCCACTCCACCATTGACGCATACGGTGGGTCGAAGGCCAACGGTTACCACCCTACCGTCTCTTCATGCGGTGGAATTTCAACCTCACCGTGCTCCGTTACGGTGGCATCTGCACATAACGGCTCCATTACCCCAAACGTCACCGCTGAATACAACGGTAAATCCCATACGATATCTAGCCACCGTATTGTACAACGGTGGGTGCCGCTAATCATCATTAGAGTCACCGTCACTTGCTATGGCGATTAGTGGTGGACATAGTAAAAATTAGTGGTGAAAATATCCGGGCCGTTCTAAAAGGCGTGCATGAATAGTAAACAACATGTTTTGCCGAACGGAGGGAGTATATACTTATCTTCCATGTCTAAATGAGCTATTTCTATTATTATAATTTAGACTTTAGAGTATAATATTGTACTACTACACCACTACTTATTTAACTTATATTATACAAATATACAACAATGATTAACATATGACATTATGATTATAACTCTATGGGAGGGAAATAAAATTTTATTTAACATATGAGGGAGGGAAATAATTTTTTTTTTTAATAAATGAGAGGGAAACAGAATAATTGGGCAACACAACAGCCAACAGGTTTTATAAAAAAAAATAGGGCAACAGGTGTGCCATGTGCTATGCTCTCGGCTGTCGCACTCGCAGTTTGCACTCGCACACGCACAGCCGTGGCCCATCGCCCGTCACTTTCATCTGCCCGTCTGGGTACCTCCGACCAGCACAAGTCACCGTCGGCCCGTCGCTCATCCTCCCGCCTTTGATTCAGGGCAATAGGTGCTCGCAGAAGTCGCAGCCTCGCAGTTCCTCTCAAAATCGCCTCCAATATGAATCGTTGCTGCTCGGCGTTCTCGCAGGTTGCAGGCGTCCTCTCGAAGCAGTCAATCAAAGTAAGTATCCTACTCCTCTCGAATATTATTTCCTGATTTCAGATTTGGTTGCTCGGAGCCTTGTTTCAGATCTGCTCGCCCTCTCGTAGGTCACAGACTCACAACCTTGTTTGGGTCTGGTTGCTCGCAGGTCGCACTCGTAGCTGCCTTGTTCGGGTCTTGCTTGAACCTCTTAATGGAGGTAATTCAGGTAAATAAGATGACAACTTTGAGCTTTGGTATTGCTTACTTCGTTACTCATTTGTTAAATTTATACTCATGGTCACTCGTTTAGTCGTTTCTAAATTCTAAATTTCTGAAATCTATTTTCTCTTGGACCTTTAGGTAGTGGAAAGTCTACAAGTGCATCTGCTGTTGGAAATTCTGTAGTGTTAGAAGTTGAATCCGAGAGAAAAACTAAAGAAGATTTTACTTTCGAAATTAAAAAAGAAGATGTTGTAGACCTATCAAAATGTCAAAATCGGAAGCATTCATTAGTTTGGGATCACTTTGATCTTGTGCGCCATCCCTCCGGTGAAGTGGTGGGGGTTTGTAAGTATTGCAGAAATGGAAAGTATGCTACCATAGGGCATGCAGGGACCACAAATCTTCATAGACACTTGTCTCGATGTGCTGAGTACAAGAAGTTGAGCAAAACTGAGAGTTTAAGCAAGACTGTTGATCAACTTGAGTATCGTAGGTTGTTGGCCCAAACCATTTTACAACATGGATATAGGTTCTCTTGGGTTGAACATGAGGGAAATAGGAAGCTGCATACACGTCTGAATGGGGATGTTAAACCAATATGTAGGAATACAACAAAGAAGGATTGTTTATCGCTACATAATGAAATAAAAGCTAACTTGAAGAAGGTGTTAATGGGTCTTCCTGGAAGGATATGCTGAGCCTCTGATTTATGGACTTCAATCAACACTAAAGGTTATATGTGTCTCACTACTCAATACATTGATAAAAAAACCTGAAGATTCAGAGTAAGGTACTTTGCTTTTGTCATTGTCCCCCTCCACATGGTGGGTTTGAATTAGCTCAAGAGATGAGAGATGTGCTTTAAAATGGGGAATTGAGAAGAAGATATTTTCCTTGATGCTTGATAATGCAACCAATAATGATAAAATGATTACTATCTTGAAACAAGGAGTGTTCAAGGACATGATATGTGAAGGCAAGTACGTTCGTATTCGTTATTCTGCTCATATTTTGAATCTCGTAGTGAAAGATGGTTTGCTTCTCATTAAACCACTTATGTCAAAAGTTAGAGATGATGTTCGTTACATAGTCGGTTCAGAAGGTAGGATGCAGAAGTTTACTGAGTGTTTTAAGAACTTTGAAGTGCTTATTTCAAGTAAGTTATCGTTGGATGTGCCAACTAGGTGGAATTCTACATATATTATGTTGGATAAAGAATTCAAATACGACAATCTCATGACCTATTATTTCGCTGAAGTTGATGGTGGTCATGATTGTACTTTGACTTTGAATGAGTGGGCTAAAGTTGAGGAGATATGTCATTTGTTCGAGCCATTTAATGTAGTTATTGAAATGTTTTCAGGAAGTGAGTATCCAACTGCAAATCTATTTTTCCCTCAAGTATGGAAGATTCGTAACTGTTTGCAGAACATAGTAGCTTGTGATGACATTGATATTAGTGAAGCAACCGTTGATATGCTAGAAAAGTTCGACAAGTATTGGTCCGATTATGTGCCTATTCTAAAGTTTGCAATTTTTTTGGACCCAAGATTCAAGTTGAGGTTTGTGCTCTTTGCTTCAAGTAAACAACATATGGATGTGTTGAGGGAAAAAGAATGACCAAGGAAGTGGAGCTTCAATTTGATGAACTTTATATTGCTTATGGAGGTGCTACAACTAATATGCTAAATGACAATTCATCTCAAATTGAGAGTCTTGACGAACTTGAGGTATGTATAAGCTTACTTATATTTCAAATTTGCTACAATGTATAACCTTACTTATATTACAAATTTGCGTTTTCATATAATAGGAATTTGCTACTCTTGATCAAGTTAGCACTTCAGAAGTTGATATTTATTTGAGTGAGAGCACCTTACCCGTTACAATGAAGCTAGATGTGCTAAATTATTGAAAAGAGAATTCATCATGCTTTCCCATACTTTCTTCTATGGCTAGAGATGTATTGGCTATTCCAATAACTTCCGTTGCTTTAGAGTCATCTTTTAGCATGGGAGGAAGAATTCTAAACAAATGGAGGAGCTATCTTCTACCAAATAATGTGGAAGCACTAGTGACCACTCAAAATTGGTTAAATGGATATAGTGGTAAGATGCTAAGTACATAACTTCATTTATATATTGTTATAAAATTTAAATTTATATGTAGATGGTATTTGTAACATTTAGATGTTTATTTACATGTTGTGTAGCAGAAGTTGAATCTTTGAAAGAAGAGTGATGCTACAACTTGTGTTTTGCGGGTTGTGCCGTTGTGTTGCTGCTGTTCTGCTGCTTTCTTGTGTTGTTGGACTTGCTGTGATTGTGTTGTTGCTATTAGGTTGTTGCTATTAGGCTATTACTTTATTAGGCGTTTCTACTACTTTCTTTTGTTGCGGGGGCGTTATTGGTTGCTGCTGATTGCTAGAAGGATATTTTGTTAGGTTCCTGAAGGATATGCTGTTGGGTTGCACGCTATATCATCTGCAGCGATTAATGAACTTTTAGCATTTCTGACTCGTAGTATGTATCGACATTTTGATGTATGGCGGTTGACTCACTTGACTCATTGACTTATCCTCTTATCTATTGATTTTACTTGGGTTCTTATTCATATGATAACAATTAACAAAAATAATTGGTGTTAAACAACCATTTTAAGTCGGGTCGGGTCGGGTCGAGTTGAGAGTCGGGTCAAGTTCAAAGTCGGGTCGGGTTTAGAGTCGGGTCGGGTTTGGGTTGGGTCGAGTTTATTTATGTTCGGGTCTGTACTGAGTCGGGTCAAGTTCGGGTTTGGTTCGATCTCGGGTTTGAGTTACGGATGACTCTAGATTTTTGGGTTTCGGACGGGTTTGGGTTCGGGTGAGTCGGTCGGGTTTCTCGGGTCAGATTTTGCCAGCTCCAGTGACAGGTAATTCAAACCTCCCACCAAACTTCTATACAGACTCTCATTAGCTTTCCCTGTACCATCCTCTCTTTGCAGCTTCTCATTGGTATTCATAGGAGTTGAGGCAACATCACAGTTCTCCATATGAAACTTCTTTAACAGATCACGAGCATATTTCTCTTGGTAAAGAAAAATTCCTTTCTTTCTTTGCCTAAATTCCAAGCCTAGGAAGTATTGCAACTGATTTAGATCTGTCATTTTAAACTCACTCATCATAGTAGCCTTGAACTGATTGAGCATCTTCTGAGATGAGTTGAAGTAGATTATATCATCTACATAGAGACGTACCACTAAGAATTCCTCCTTGCTCTTTCTTCTGACATACAAAGTAGGTTCGTTTTCACTTCTCATAAAGCCATTCTCTAGGACGAATGTATCAATCTTAATGTACCATGCTCTTGGAGCCTGCTTTAGCCTATAGAGAGCTTTTCTCAGTCTATACACTTTGCCTTCTTCTCCAATTTTGACAAAGCCTAGAGGTTGTTCAACATACGCCTTTTTTTGAATTGACATCATCCCCTCATTCATAGCAGTTTGTCATTGATCATCTGTCTTAGCCTCATCTAAGTTCTTTGGTTCTGTTGCTACCAAAGCAAACTCACAACTCTTATAAATCTCTGCTAGAGACCTAAACCTTCTTGGAGGTGAATTACTCGAGAAACTTGAAGGAGAGGAGCTGTGATCTGAGACATTTTCCTTATCTGATGGTGTGGATGGAGGGCTAGGTTGCACTTGATCAACCTCTAGCACATCAGTCTCCTCTATTGCTCCATTAAGAATATTACAAGCCTTGGAATTCTTCTCTTTCTCTTGCCAATCCCACTTAGCATCTTCATTGAAGACTACATTCTTGCACACAATGATCTTACCACTTTGAGGATTGTAAAGCATGTATGCCTTTGACTGATCAGCATATCCAAAAAACACAAATTTGATAGCTTTGTCATCAAGCTTTGCTCTTAGATTCACCAAGGAGTAAGCTATGCATCCAAACACCCTTATATAACTCATTGTTGGCTTTCTTCCTCTCCATACTTCTAGAGGAGTTTTGTTCAAAACTGCCTTTGTTGGTGAGATATTCAGAAATGCACTACTGTAGTAACTGCTTCACCATAAAATTCATTTGGCATTCTCTTGGCTTTGAGCAAGCTTCTATCCATTTCTACCACTATTCTGTTCTTCCTTTCGGCCACCCCATTTTCCTCAGGAGTGTAAGCTGTAGTGAGAGCTCTCTTCTGATGCCTTGCTCATCACAAAATGAGATAAACTCATATGATATGAACTCACCACCTCTGTAGGTTCTCAGTGCTTTCACCCTTCCGCCTGACTCATTTTTTGCTAAAGCCTTGAATTTCTTAAAGTGTTCAGATACCTCAGACTTGAGCTTCAGGATAAACACCCAACTCATCCTGCTATAATCATCTATGATAAGCATGAAGTACCTAGTTCCTCCCAAGGATTCAGTTTGCATTGGCCCACACAAATCTGCATGTAAGAGCTTTAAACACTCACTGGCTCTCCAAGCTTTTCCACTTGGTAATGCTCCTTTGGATTGCTTGTCATAAGCACATCCTTTACAAACCTCAGGCTCTCCTACTATAGGGAAACCCAACATCGTTTCCTTTATGTTCAATAGTCTCAAACTCTGACCATGCAAATGCCCATATCTCATATGCCATAGCCTTTCAACCTCATTAACTTTTGATGCCATAGCTATGCCAACTCCTATTGGCAAATTCAAAGGGAACGTCTTATTCCTTGTCATTGGCATATTCAGAATTACTTGTCCTGGTCTCTTTTCTCCGATGACACAAGCATTCTCATAAAAAGGAGTAAATATCCTGCTTCCTGTAGTTGGCCTACACTCAGCAAGTTGCGAGCCAAACCTGGTACATATTGCACATCACACAGGCACTTCACATCCCCTTGTACTATCTTGATTGCAATGACACCTTTGCCTTCAAACTTTAGTACCTTATCATCACCAAGCCTTACTCCACCCTTCTTTCACTCTTCCAGTTCTTTAAACAATCCTCTTGAACTTGACATGTGGTTTGAGCATCCACTGTCAAGATACCATATCTCTTTTGCATCATCTGTGATAGATGAGAGTACCATAAACAATCTTCCCTCTTGTTCATTATTCTTTGAGATGTTTGTTGACTTCTGTACACTCTCTTGCTTGTCCTAACACTAAGCCTCTTTGTGCCCATACTTCTTATAATGATAACATTGTATGATGCTTCTGTAGGAGTTAGAGCCATTGTACTGCCCTCTGCTAGAGCTTCTCCATTGGCCTCTTTCTCATTTACCAGTTTGACCTCTACCTGAGCTATTCCCTTGACCTCTTCCTCGGCCTCTTCCTCTATATCCTCCTCTTTCTTTACCTTTGTATCTTGAGTGTTCAAACTTCTCTTTTGTAGATTCTTCCTTCACTTGAAAGACCTTCTCATCCTTTTGATCAGTTGATCTGCTCAACCTTTCCTCATGAGTTTGAAGAGAACTTGTTAACTCTTCAAACCTATATGTTGACAGATTCTTTGACTCTTCAATGGTAGCTACAACATTATTAAACCTTTTACTCAAACTCCTTAAGACCTTCCTAACTACAATCTCTAGTGGGTAGAATGTCGTTAGGTTTCCACCACGCCAAAAGTAATAATAACCCAAACTAACAAACTAACTAGTAAACTAGTATAACGGATAAGTAATGGGTCAAACCCACAGATAAACAAGTACTTCAATGCAATTTGTGTTTATCAATTATGACAATAAAGATAGAATAGGAATATGAATGAAGATAGACAATGCAACTAAAATAAGATAAAGATATGAATAGGAACAAAGAGAAGGTAAAAGATAAAACTGTGGTTTCGCCTACAATTTGCAACATTGGTTGATTTACTTGATCCTTGAGGTGATTTCAATATTATTCCTAAGCCTATGTCGACTAACCTTTATTCGATCGATCTGCAAAGATACAATCTCTTATTCAATATTACTAAAGAATGGCATTAACGATTCGAGTTCTTAAGACCAATCGACATATCAATTCAATGCACTTAGGAAACAAAGGAACAACCCATTCGGCCCTAATAACATCTACTTGACATAGATCAATTGTTATCATCCACTAGAAAGGCATAGAAATATCACTAAATCAATGACTTCGTTTGCTATCGAGAAACCAACAACGGATTCATAGCATAGATGCAATTCCTAACTACATGGTCAGTCATAGAAAGAAACACAAATATATCAATAAGAACAAGATGATGAATAAACTCATGAATAACATAGAAATCAAGTCAAGTCTTGAATCATAGCAAAACCATAAAAATTCTAGGTATGCATAATGTTCGCTAACGGGGGTGGTAGTAGGAGATTCAAATAATTCAAAATAAAACAAAGTACAACTAGACTATCTCCCTGTCCCAAACAAATAATACAAGAATCCCCTCCCTTGTAGTAGTAGGGTAATTCAGGATCGAATCCACGAGGAGGTATGTCAGCGCTTCCCATGTTGTACTCACGATCAAAGCTTTCGACCTCAGCAGACACTCGATATCGAGTATATTGGTCGATATCGACCTCAGTTCTGGTCGATTTCCTAGCGCAGTTCCTGCAGAAGACAAAACAGCAAGTCGACGTCGAGCAGAGACCTCGATATCGATGTTAGACCTCGATATCGACCCTTATGGTCGATTTCGATGCTTGTCACAGAAACTGTTTTCGTAACCAATTTGTCGAAAAAGAGTCCGAAGAAAATAGAATGGAGAAGGAAGATGAACAGAAACAAAACTAAGACTTTTATGAAGAATTCAATTAATTAAAAGGCTTCCAAAGTCGGGGTTTCATGCCACAACGATAACAATGCAAGTTTCATGCTAAAGATATGAACTTTAATGTCTTTCCGTCAAATAACTTTCGTTTTCAACACTTAGGTGATTAGAGGCTCTCGCATATTTCCTAAGAGTTACTATCCAATTCATGAGCAATTCAAGTTCACAATATGAGTGGCTTTCGCTTCAATAATGCAAATAATGAATCTCCCTAACTTTCATAAAGGATCATGCATGGGGTAGAAGACGGAATCGCATAATAGTCATACCTTTGACGCACTTACCTCACATTGCTATCGTCGGGCTCACCCCGACCCTAGAAGTGGGTTGACTACTCGCTCATCATGCACATCATCATCATTATTTTTGAAAGAAAGCTACTTTGAATTAAAACTCCGAAAGAAAGTACAACCGAACAAGCCACTCCGCTCTCGCTTTACAACTCCACTCGGCCTCCTCTCTCTCTCTCTACTCTCTATTGCAACTGAATTGTGTGTAAAGATCTCAAATTGAATCCCTAAACTCAGCCCTATTGGCCTCTATTTATAGATGTCGATAAGGACTCGAAACCTTATCTTTATTCTCTACGATAAACTAAAAAAAAAGTAAAAGCTAAAACTTCATGGTGAAATCAGCCTCCTCATGATAGATCTGGTGTTGATGATAGGAAATCTCGACCTTTGGATAGACATTGCAACCCTTGGATCGAATTCTATAAAAAATCGGAGTCGGATTCCTCTGCTGGCATGGTCGATATCGGCCCTTAGACATCGATATCGACCCCTTCAAAACTTCATCTCGAGCTTCTCCTTCTCCTACTCGAACTGGCACTCGACTTCTATCAATTTGGTCGATCTGGTAGCATCGATATCGACCCCCAAACGTCGATATCGACCCCTTCTGTGTCGACATGCTCTGTTTCCTTTTCTGCTCAATTCCTATGTCTCTGATGTACTCGATGTCGAGGTCTCCAGTCGATTTCGACCTCTTCAGAAGACTTCAAGTTCTTTTTCCGCTCTTCCGAATTCATCCGTTTTCATCCTGTTTTCTGCGAAATCACATGGAAACTCGTGCAAACCCATATATTTGACATTTAAGCATAAACTACACTAATCCCATGTTTTCCCATTAATATGCATGCAAAAGACAATAAAATGGATTCATATGTGCATAGAAAATATGGCAATTTGCGCGCACATCAAACACCCCATCCTTAAGCTTGCTTGTCCCCAAGCAATACCTTTAATGGTCATTCAGGGGAAGAAAGTAAACCCTCAACATCATAGATTCATTTTTCATATGTCCCTACAATCAATTGCCATCCTTGATAAGGTACTTATTTCAACCAAGTCCATGCCTGTGCATAAAAGCAATTTCATACTCATAAAGGAGGTAATATGCAAAAACAATTTTAGCGACATAGCATTAATAATCAAGAGGACTTTTGCAAGCATGTGAAAAATGGATTGGTAAAAGGCTAAAGGTGGGCTAATATTTGGCCATGTGGTGTTAAATCCGGGGAAACATAAAAACATTCCACATTCCTTCTTTATAATGTCTCACCTTTCACTCATCGTTCAATGCTTTTTTCAATATAATGCTTTTACCTCTCTAACCTTAGCACTACCTTCTCGTGAGTCGCAAACATGGGTGTCATGAATGGCCCCGGATACTTAGTACTTCGGACTCCTCACCTTGTGTCCCATCCTGCGGAACTATTATCTCAACGCAAGCAGGGTCGACCCACCTTTATCTCCTGTGGTGATCGGATTTTTTCTCGCTCATTTAATTTTCCATATTTCATAATTCTTCTATTCCTGCAAACAACTTCATATATGCACAACTCCATATAACTCCAAAGATGACATCCATTCTCAACATTGTCTCCGGATAAGGTATAAGGTATAAAATGGGCAATATGTGTATATGTGGAGCAATAATGATCATGATAAGGCTCATATATGGCTTTGTGACTTTTGCAATGATGCATAGGTAAGGCTAGCATATGAACTTTGTATAAGTAAGCACTTGTATGGAATTTTCATAAAAAGTCCTCTATCATCTTATTATGCACATGTCAAAAGCAACTTCAAATTTTCATCTCCTTTATTTTCTCTTCTTGCACTTCATTGGGACTTCCCTTAACTAGGCAATTTCATGTTATATCTCTAATGAATCTAATTTTGCATCATAGAGCTCTTTTTTATACTTCCATGACTCTTTCTTTTTCAAAATTTTTGATGGGGGTCATATTTCTCTTTTTTTTTTCTTTTTTTTCGCAATTAAAGTATGCATTAAAATAAATATGCAACTCTAAACTAAGTATGAATATGCAAGTAAGCCTTTCCCCCACCCCATACTTAAAATTTACAGTGTTCTCACTGTATTAGAACTAGGGTTAAGAAGAAAACTTACTACACCGTCACAAATTTCAGGAGTCGAAGAAGACAACAGGCATGGTCGATATCGACCCCTTACATCGATATCGATGTCTCTCTTTATTTCTACTCAGGCTTCAGGGTGATTTGGCCTCCATCACAAACCTTATCCATGTCGACCTTGAGGTCGATTTCGATGTCTGACGTCGTTTTTGATGCCTTTTTGTGTGCTTTTCTCTTTCTTGCAATTTGAAAACTAAACACAAAATATGCAAAACAATAAAGTGTCTAAAACCAAAACAAAAGATGTCTAAAACTAAAACTAAGTCTTTGTTACAAGCTCTAGACTTTTAAGTCGCTAGGCCGACTTCCACTTTTGCGCTTCTCAATGCGGCATCTGCAGAGCCCATGTGGCTTGGGACTCAAATATCACTTCTTTCTTGTCCCGCAGCTGCATTCCGCCAGGATTGATTTGATTCACCGTGAATGGTCCTAAGTTCTTATCCTTGAATCTCGTAGGGAACCAATAGACCTTGTCTCCTATCTCATATTGGCTCGAATCATCATCGGATACCCTACATAAGCGCACATGCCAAGGCACACCTCTTCCAAATAATGATAAGTCCTTAATTATAATGGAACAAGAGGAATCCGTACCTTGACTTACCTTCTTCTCAGTCTGTGGCTCAGGTCGATGTCGATGTTCAGAGGTCGATATCGACCCCTATTGTACACTTGGAGGATCAGTCGATTTGGAGAGTTTTGACTCGATATGATCAGGTCAATTTCGACCCTCAGATGTCGATATCTAGGTCTCCTTGCCTCCCTTCTCAGTGATGACGGTGGTCGATTTCGATAGGGTGTGGTCGACATCGACCCTTGACCCCGATTTCGATGTTTCCTCTTTTCCTCCGTCGACCCCATACTTATGACCTGTCACAGAATCTTGAACATTAGTGGTCGATATCCACTTACCTGGGTCGATTTCGATGTTCTGTTGAGCTCCTTCGTTCAAGATTGCTTCAACTTCCTCTACTTGGGCTTCATTGATGGCTTTTATCTCCATTGGCCCTTGACTTTTCACCGTCTCGTTGAAGGCATACTCTATTACTTCATCACTAATTGTGAATGAGAGCAATCCTTTCTTTACGCTGATGTTGGCATCGACGGTTGCTAGGAATGGCCTACCTAAAATAATTGGACAAGCAGGGTCCTCCGCTATATCAACAACTAGAAAATCGGCAGGGACAAAGAATTTACCTACTTGTACTGGCACATCCGTCCCTATTCCAGTTGGAATCACTACCGTATTGTTAGCCATGTACAATCTTGCATCCACGGGCTCTAGAGGACCTATCTTTACCTTGTGCCAAATGGTTAGTGGCATCATGCTGACGCTAGCGCCCAAGTCAACTAAAGCATTAAATTTGAATTGACCTAGACCTATAGCGATAGAAAACTTACCTGGGTCCGCCCGTTTTTGTGGTAGCTCTAACCTGTTGCACTCCTCTACGATCTCAGAGAGCGATCGCTTCTTACCCAAGATGTCTTTAAGGAACCTTACATAAGATGGCATCTCGTGAAGTGCCTCTGTGAATGGTATAGAGACATTAAGTCCTTGGAGCATCTTCACGAACCGTTGGAACTTCTTTTCCGCTAGGTCCTTAATCACCTTTCTAGTTGGGAATGGCAACACCTTTTTCTTTCCCGCGGCTGCAGTAAGATCGACATCGACATCAGTAGGGTCGATATCGACTAGAGGAGTCGATTTCTGTGGTGACACAGAATTAGGGTCGACATCGACAGGAGGGTCGACATCGACGTCACCTTGGTCGATATCGATAGGGGGTCGATATCGACGTCTGTTCTGGCTCCTTCTCCTCTGCTTTTTGCTTGGGCGTTTGTAATTGATGCCCACTCCTTAGGTTTACTTCCGCAATGTGACCAGTGGTTTTGCCCTTTTGGTTGGGCACAGTGGATCCAGGGAGTGATCCTGACGCTTTTGGCATTGCTTCCGCCAATTGACTCATTTGAGTCTCCAAGTTGCGCTTCCAAACATCGATCTCCCAAAGTCTAGAATTGATGTCCTGCAGCTAAGTATGGACGGAGTTATTGGCTTGTTTGAACTCAGCGTGGTTCCTCCGCATCTCATCAAGGATGATTTACAGGTCATCTTTCTTATTCTCCCGCTCAGGGTGCCCTGGTGCCCTATATGTTGGGGGATCCCTTTGATAGAACCTTTGATCACCCCAATTTTGTTTATTGCCCCCTCCATAGGGGCCTCTCGTCCATTTGACCTCCTCATGTTGTTCCGCCATGGATACTTGCTCAGTATGTGGACAGGCACTAGTGTTATGCCTTGTTGAGCCACACTCCTGACAAGGTTGATTGTTGCTCAGGAACCTTACTTGCTTTTGAAGGCGGCGTGTTTGATCGTTATGGAATTGTTGCCGCACCTCAGGATCTATCTCTCTTGGAGGCTTATATAGTGGCATAGATGGGGCAGGCCTTGCATCATAGGCCGCAGCAGCCCCATAGGTGTTGTCAAAGTTCACAAGCCTCTCAATGGTCTCCCATGCTTCCGTTGGTGTGAGCTCAATGTACCGATAGGAGGTATATGAATTTATCCTCTCCTTGTTCGGCGCATCAAGGGCGTTATAAAAGGTCTCCTGGATGACATATGGAAGTTGCCCATGCGTCGGGCATGATCTCAGCAAGTCCTTAAAGCGCTCCCACGCCTGTGCTAGGGTTTCACCTGGCTTTTTTTTGAAAGTCGTGATCCTTTGTCGCAGCATCGCCATTTTAGAAGGTGGGAAGAATTTGTTCAAGAATGCATCTTTCACCTCCGCCCATGTCCTTAGCGATCGTGGAGCCAAACTTTCCAGCCATTGTAATGCCTTTCCTGCCAAAGACCATCGAAAAGATTTTAGTCGTACATACTCTAAGTTTACTCCATCAGCAACTGTTTCACATAAGTCCATAAAAGTAGAGATGTGTTGCAGGGGGCATTCATTATGTCTTCCTTCAAAAGTATTTCTTTTAATCTCAGATAGGAAGTTAATTTTCAATTCATAGTTGGAGTGAGGAATTATAATGGCAGATTCAGGAATATGAAGCGGCGGATGCATGTATTGCATCACCGTCTGTGGATACTGATTTAGCCGCTCTTGGGCTTGTCTGCGCGCATCCTCCTCCCTATCAGCACGGGCTCGCTCAGCAGCAGCGACGGCCCTTTCAGCAGCGATTGTAGCATTGTGATACTCGATCTTCTTCCTCAACCGCTCTATTATCTCAGCCTGCATTTCGTTGTCAGCCATGATGCGAATTGCTTTGTTGTGAAGATGGTAGAAATGTTCAGGCTCGTTGATTGGTTCCAGGATAGGTCCGCGATCAAAACGTCGCATAAACCTGCAGAATAAGCTCAGAAAAAAATTGTGATTAACTTAGGTGGCGATTGATTGCCTCCCCGGCAACGGCGCCAATTTGTTCGCTAACGGGGGTGGTAGTAGGAGATTCAAATAATTCAAAATAAAACAAAGCACAACTAGACTATCTCCCTGTCCCAAACAAATAATACAAGAATCCCCTCCCTTGTAGTAGTAGGGTAATTCAGGATCGAATCCACGAGGAGGTATGTCAGCGCTTCCCTTGTTGTACTCACGATCAAAGCTTTCGACCTCAGCAGACACTCGATATCGAGTATACTGGTCGATATCGACCTCAGTTCTGGTCGATTTCCTAGCGCAGTTCCTGCAGAAGACAAAACAGCAAGTCGACGTCGAGCAAAGACCTCGATATCGATGTTAGACCTCGATATCGACCCTTATGGTCGATTTCGATGCTTGTCACAGAAATTGTTTTCGTAACCAATTTGTCGGAAAAGAGTCCGAAGAAAATATAATGGAGAAGGAAGATGAACAGAAACAAAACTAAGACTTTTTTGAAAAATTCAATTAATTAAAAGGCTTCCAAAGTTGGGGTTTCATGCCACAACGATAACAATGCAAGTTTCATGCTAAAGATATGAACTTTAATGTCTTTCCGTCAAATAACTTTCGTTTTCAACACTTAGGTGATTAAAGGCTCTCGCATATTTCCTAAGAGTTACTATCCAATTCATTAGCAATTCAAGTTCACAATATGAGTGGCTTTCGCTTCAATAATGCAAATAATGAATCTCCCTAACTTTCATAAAGGATCATGCATGGGGGTAGAAGACGGAATCGCATAAAAGTCATACCTTTGACGCACTTACCTCACACTGCTATCGTCGGGCTCACCCCGACCCTAGAAGTGGGTTGACTACTCGCTCCTCATCATGCACATCATCATCATTATTTTTTAAAGAAAGCTACTTTGAATTAAAACTCCGAAAGAAAGTACAACCGAACAAGCCACTCTGCTCTCGCTTTACAACTCCACTTGGCCTCCTCTCTCTCTCTCTCTCTCTACTCTCTATTGCAACTGAATTGTGTGTAAAATTAGATCTCAAATTGAATCCCTAAACTCAGCCCTATTGGCCTCTATTTATAGATGTCGATAAGGACTCGAAACCTTATCTTTATTCTCTAAGATAAACTAAAACAAAGTAAAAGCTAAAACTTCATGGTGAAATCAGCCTCCTCATGATAGATCTGGTGTTGATGATAGGAAATCTCGACCTTTGGATAGACATTGCAAGCCTTGGATCGAATTCTATCAAAAATCGGAGTCGGATTCCTCTGCTGGCATGGTCGATATCGACCCTTAGACATCGATATCGACCCCTTTAAAACTTCATCTCGAGCTTCTCCTTCTCCTACTCGAACTGGCACTCGACTTCTATCAATTTGGTCAATCTGGTAGCATCGATATCGACCTCCAGACGTCGATATCGACCCCTTCTGTGTCGACATGCTCTGTTTCCTTTTCTGCTCGATTTCTATGTCTCTGATGTACTCGATGTCGAGGTCTCCAGTCGATTTCGACCTCTTCAGAAGACTTTGAGTTCTTTTTCCGCTCTTCCGAATTCATCCATTTTCATCCAGTTTTCTGCGAAATCACATGGAAACTCGTGCAAACCCATATATTTGACATTTAAGCATAAACTACACTAATCCCATGTTTTCCCATTAATATGCATGCAAAAGAAAATAAAATGGATTCATATGTGCATAGAAAATATGGCAATTTGCGCGCACATCACATAACGTACCTTGAATCTCTAAACTTAAATCCTCTAATCTCTCTTTATGTTAATATGGAATTAGGTCTCAGAGAGCGTTCTTCAAACGGTTGGGAATGAGTCTTAATATATCCAAAAGGTTAGACAAAACCATAGAATAAAACTGACTAAAATAATATTATAATAATAGGAAAGATAGCGTCATGGCAAATCTTGCGAGGATCGTCTGGTCCGTACAGCCGCGGGCACGGCTCTAGTGTTTCACCCTATCCTCAGCTTGTCTTCAGCACTGCTTCCGTGGTCATTTGGCTTCCTTCTTGATTCCTTTCTTCCACCAACATTCCCGGCCCCCTCCAAGCGTGACTCTCTAATCCTGAAATTAACCAATAAAATGTGTAGATTCCGAGTCTTTGGATATAAATGATCAAGATGCGAATGAACTCTAAAACATGCAATACGGACTCTCTAAATGCACTAAGACCTACCTATAATACCTATCTAAAATATGCATTATCAGTCTCACTACTTAAGATCTCACCATATGACTTCATATAATTCACTATGGTAGAGACCCTTGACAGATACACTTGCACACCTTTTTTTTTCTTGCACAACTAGAGTTTCTAACTCCCTACGAAGAGACTGTAACTTAATTGTAATTACCTTCTTATCACCCATGTATTCTTGTCTAAGTACCTCCCGGGCTTTATGAGAGGTAGTTAATGCTACAATTCTAGGGATGACCTCATCATCTAAAGTGGATTGGATCATAAACAATGCCTTATAATCTTTCTTTCTCTTCTCTCTCAGTTGCTGATCAGGCTCTTCAAGCTCATGATCTTCAAAGCCTTGTTCTACCAAGCTCCACAACTCTTGGGACTTGAACAATGTTGTCATCTTCATGCTCCAGAAGTTATAGTTCACTCCCTTGAAGATTGACGATTGAGGATTGCCCACACTATTTAATCCATTGTTCTGCATACTTGATCAATTCTCTCAATCTCTGTGTTTCCCTTTTATGTTTAACCTCAAAGTTTCACTCGATCCATGGATGCAAAGCCGGATGCAAACACTTTTTTGCTCTGATACCACTCTGTTAGCAGATGCAAAACACGATCACACACAGACACATTTGAATTGAGGAGGACAATTATTTGTTGTTATACACAGAACAACACACAGAGCAAGTATTTCATAAATAGCCTCACTGTATTTTATTGATTGATTCAACTCCTTCACATCCCTTACAAATGAGTAATTGTTTTATAAAAGGAAACTACCACTACATCCACTACTCCACTACTTACAACCATGATTAAAACAAAACAAAATAAAATAACTGTCATAATCGAAATTCAAGAAATAAACCTTAATTGTCAAGCTAAACTTCTGTCTTCCAACTAACTTGACTTTGACAGTTGAGATTGAATCAAACTTCAATAATTTATCACTAAAGCTAGTATCCAGGTTTGTATATCAATTTCCAACTTGGTGATTGTTAATTGTCAGATCATTCGAGATTTCCTTGTATAAAAATGGTATGACAAATGATTGCATCAATAAAGTGTAATCACAAATGTGTAATCAGTGAATAAAAGTAGAATCAATGAAAATATATCGATATACAATTGATTAAATTAAAAAGTGGCATCAAAACGATTTGATAAAAAAAGTGGGATCAAATAATTACATTAGAAAAAGAGGAAATTTGTCCCACTATACCCTTTTCAAAAGTTAATT
Organism: Persicaria maculosa; assembly: GCA_963922045.1. Classification (NCBI taxonomy): domain Eukaryota; kingdom Viridiplantae; phylum Streptophyta; class Magnoliopsida; order Caryophyllales; family Polygonaceae; genus Persicaria; species Persicaria maculosa. Next base: position 19,450,662 of record OY998257.1, read on the forward strand.
AGGTCATGTTTACTTCTAGCGAAGATATATACCAACTCACTAACATTTGAGAGCAATGAAGTGTAATCCCAAATGCCATCAATGAATAGAAGTCATCAATAAAAGATGTCATCAATGAAGTTTAATCACATTTTATGCTCTTGTATCATCAATTGTATAAAAATGTAATAAACATGTCATCACAAATGATTGCATCAATGAAGTGTAATCACAAATGTGTCATCAAAAGTAGAATCAACGAAATTATATCGATATATAACTGACTGAATTAAAAAGTGGCATCAAATATCAAATAATTACATTAGAAAAATGGCATTAAAACAGTACTTTGAAAAAGCGGCATCACATTAAAGAAAAAAATGGCATCAAAACACTACTTTGAAAAAATGGTATCATGGTAAAAAAAATGACATCAAAATAGTGGAATTAAAAAAAGTCGCATCATCGGTCAAAAGAAAAAAATGGCATCACAAAAAGTGACATCGATGGTCAATATGGGAGGAAGGAAGGGAAGGAAGGGGGAAAGTGGGAGGAAGGAAGGGAAAGAAGGGGGAAGGAAGGGAAGGAAAAGGGGGCACACCCCACTGATAATGCATATTTTATATAGGTATTATAGGTAGTTTTAGGTACATTTAGATAGAATACTTGCATGTTTTATAATTAATTTGCATTGTTGTCCTTTTTAGTACTCGAATTTAGAATCTACACTGTTTTGTGTTTATTCTACAGTTTTACCATCTGAGCTTGGTTAGAGTATTAAGTTGTCTTGAAGAGATGATTTTGGAGCATAAAAGAGCCAAAGGAAGAGCATCAAGGGAGCTAAAGAAGAAGAACGGCGAAGATAAAGAAGAATCACGGAGCCAGAGGGACACAGGGGCGGTGCCTGCCGGTTTCGCAGATTTCAGGATTACGATTTCATCCGATTTTATTTTAATTAGTTTATTATTATTTTACTTTCTAGGGTTAATAAGGTCGAATCTTATCTTATATAGGTCGACTCTATTAGGGTTAGACAATAATCACACATCAGAAACACATACTTTTCTATTCGATTTCATTTAGGCTATGAGTTGCTAAACTCATAGTTTCGCCTATGATTCGAAGATATGGTTGGTTGAATTGTGAGGATTTGATTTCATATTGTTATTAAAGAGTATTTTACAATCCTTGTTCTTATTGTTCTTATTTGCAAAAGTTCCCTCTTTTTTAGTGATTGATCACCTTGATAAAATTTGCATCTTTTTTAGTGATTGATGATTTCGTAAGAATAGTCGATCCATGGTAGCAAGCAATAGGTAATTGTTCCCGTGAAAACATCAATTATCTATGTAGGATAGTAACACTTGGTTAAATATTGGTTACTTTGAGATTAGGGTTAAAGGGGTTAGAGCCTTTCACAATCTAGTTGATTAGGAGGGTTGGTACTATCAAACTGTCATGTACTTTGGGACTTTATGCTACTATGTGTATTAAGAATCTAGTTAGGGTCACATATAGTGTAAAGGATTGGTAAGCCTTTAAGTGATATCAATCTATCTAAACCTGTAACGGCCCAGATTATAAATCCGGGTTACATTTAGAGAGAAGAATTATCCCTCTGCCAGATCTTGCACTCCAAGTACAAGCTGCTTATTTATCAACTTCAAGTTATAACCCTGTTTATGTCTTAAGAATTTAATGAAGAAAAAGGGGATTTCAAACCCTCGAGACAGTCAAAAGAGATAAAACGAGAACCTGTCCTAAATCAACTAGTCAAAACTCAAAAGAGATAAAATGAGTTTAAATCAATATAAATACAACATGTTTCTAAATGACAACTTAACCAAAACATTTGTAAAGTCAAGCTATAATAGGTGAATTCTTCTTAACACTCTCGTCCCGTGAGAAAACCCTGCCATAGAAGCAAAACAACAAGCAAAAGGGAGCGGGTACCTGAAACTATACCACAAGTCAAGGTCGAGCCACTCATGCGGGACCAGAAGTCCTCGCTGAGATCATATAATACGCCTATACCTAGAATAAAGGATGACTAATGCAGTACAAGATTTAAATCACATAAGCATGCTTTGACAGTTATAATATGCGAAAAAACTGTAAAAGGCCCAAGACAATGCCAAGTGGCATATCCCTCTCCTACCTCTGCACCCCTTCCCGTTAGTGCAGAGACTGGCCAGTTCGGTGCTATAGCATAGCAATTTCCTCGTGCTGGTGCACAAACCACGGCATCATCATATCATATCATCTCATCGCTTGCCCGATGGTGCTGGGCTATCATATCATGCTCATGTCGACTTGATTGACTCATGGCAACTCGATGGGACTAGGCTACCCTATGACCCTAGCAAAGACTCTAGGACTATCACAGATAACGGCCGTTCTGTTTCAAACGCATAAAGAATAGGGATGCTCATTCATAAGTGCAAGTCCTAAACATGATATTACATGGCATGCTTTTATGCATATGCAACACCTACATACTATATGACACATCAGGCATGAGGTCAAATCACTTGAGCAAGCCCCGGAGGACTTACCTGGAGTCTTCACATCCAATTAATCAGCAACCAAGCCACTTAGATAATCATCCATCGGGAAACAAGCCACTCAGATAATCATCCAATCCCACTAGCAAGTAATAAGCACGGAACAACTCATCAATACATATTCAATCAACACACAAGCAGGGTTCCAAGTCATCGCAAGACTAAGTAGATAATATTTTATTCAAGTAATCTAGCATTCTCATCATGACCATCATTCTCAATTAACCTTGTTCTCATCAAGTATGAAACTTAGCTCAAAGTCTTACCAATATCATCACTCAAAACATCTTACTTCAATTCAAGCTCAGGTTTTCTTTACACATTTTCTTAAGTGATTCATCATCATCATTATATATCATCATATAACATCTCATCATTTTTCATAGTCATTACCATAAATCAACTCAAGATTCCATGTATCAATCGTGTTTTTAACTCATATAGTCATATCTCAATTACATACTTCATATATTTCATACCATAACTCACATAGTGCTCAAGTAATTCATAATTAATCAAATCCTCAAATACTTAACCAAAATCATAAGTTCTCAACACCAATAATCAACAAGTCTTATTTATTAAAACTCGCATAACAAATCATGCTCAATAAGTAACCAAGGTAAGTTGATATTTCAAGAATTCATTTATAATCTCAACTATAAGAACTACTCAACAACAAAGAACTACAATCAAGTTTAAAGCACGCAAGTATAAGAATTCATAAACATCTTTTATATAGTCTTACAACCACATTCTAGCTCAAAGCACAACAACAAACTTATAAGTATAACAAATTCTTAACTACAAATATAGGATAAGTTAATTTCTTTATGATCCTTTATAATTTATTTATAGTCAAACCGCTCAAACCTAAGGCATATGATTCAATAAGAGGGTCCTATCTCGTATTATCTTAAGACACTCGACACTAACTCGCTCGACTCGAATTAGAATCAATTAAGTCCATTAGTTATCATTTCTAACCAATCGAAGTTATAACTATGTAAATGTAGCTAACTATCCACAATTATAACATGTTCAATGAGAAGAGTAAAACAAGTTGGCATCTAAGAAATCATTTATAACTTCATCTGCACATGATCACTTAAACAAGTTTTAATTTCTATCTCAAGGTCGTAACTCATTAGCCACCGACTTCACTAATCAATTAACACCCAAACATGACACACAATTTAGTAAGTGGTTTCCTAAAAGGATGAATCTCAATTACAAGTGCATTTAATTAACTATCAAGCATACTACACTTATCTAACTCAAATCTATAAAACAAGTACGATTTTATTTATACCTTAGACACTTGGGTAATTGTCTAACTTAAACCCTTCCTCTTAGTAATTAGCATGAACAATTCGCAAGTCAACTAAGCCCCATCTCAAGCTAAGTCCGAGCTATGAAATTCTATCTCAATGTAGTAATTCCATCATAATTAAGAACTAACTATGTCACGACAATACTCATAGTTAATAAATTACAACTCGGACACCAATTCATCTTGTCCTAAATTCATTTTTCCCTTACCATTAACAACCTCAAGGCAATTCAATCAAGTCATTAACAATGGCAATACTTAACATGTTTGTTAAATAACTCATTACCATTTTCTAAGCACCTAAATAAAGCTCATCAAAACAATGGGGTTCACATCCTTATGTAAAGAAAAGTAAAAGCAAATCTCCTATTCTCTTCAATTTCGACAAACAAAATGCAATGTTTACATCAATAGCAGCATGGGTACTCAATATCATTTATTCAATTAGCTTGCCGCATCCAAATACCCATAACCAAAATCCAAAGAAAACACAAATTAATCTAAAACAAGTCCAAGATCTAACCCAGAAATTTACCCTTGGTCCCAATGGAAGGAAGGAGGGGTGGGTCTAGGCTTTAGAGGAGAGGCGAGGTCCTCGACCTCAAGCGCAACTTCGCTGGCTCCCCCATCGTCAGAAAATAGTGACGGCAAGTTCAACTTGGGTGCAGTGGCAACGGTGAGAACAAGAGTCGACCCCGGCGAGAGGACATGATCATCGACTTCTCTAATGTCGACGGCGGGCTTCAATCGATGAGATCGGAAGAGGGACAAGGAGGAAGAGGGACGTCCGATCCATCCCTGTCGACTTCGGAGGGGCCGAGACACAGATTCGAGAGTAGAGTGAGCCCTCCGGTGGCTCTGTCCTTGCAGCAAGAGAGGGTCGTTGATGTGAGCAGAAGTGACTCAGACTCGTCGATATCGGACTGCAGAGACTCCCATCTCCGGATTCGAAGTGGCTAGGCCGGGCCGACATCGGGGTCATCCTCTTCGCTCAAAGTGAGAAACGAGTAGGATAGAAAGAGGGGCTACCGATGTGGTGGTCGGCGTTCTGAATCGAGAGCTAGAGGTGGGAGAGGAAGGCAGGAGTGAAAGAGAAAGGCCATGGGAGGAGTAGTGAAGAAGAGAGAGAGAGAGGCAGACGGCGGCTGGGTGCAACAGTGAGATGAAAGAGTTTTTATATGGGTACTTTAGAGTTAGTTTAGGAGAATTTATATAAATGATCCGCTATTTCTGCTTTATATAAATTATATCCCATAAAATTATAGAATTCACCCCAGTAAATATTATTCAAATCAAAAGAACCACACTATTGTTGTTGCAGGAGGATGATATGTCGAGTATTACAAATAATAAAGATGTAATAAACGTAAACCAACTCCTGGCCTAAGCAAATAATTAAAAGACTTCCTCCCATTGTATTGAAAGGGTAGTCAGGATCGATCCACGAGGAGGCGTGTCAGCGGGATCCTAGTAGCGTCGGAAATCTCAAGTCTCGTCGACCAGAAGCCTCGATTTTAACCTTGGGCCTCAATGTCGACCTCGGCTGTCGATGTTCTCTGCAACAGAAGACCTGCAGAGATAAAAACAAGTAGTCGATATCGACTGGAAGGGGTCGATATCGATGTCAGTCCACGAAATCGACTGGCTCAGAAGACTGCCAGTCGATACAGAAGGGTCGATATCGATGCTAGGGGTCGATATCGATGCTCAGCAAACTCTGCAGCGATGTTCGTCGTCGACTCAGAAAACTGTCGACGAACTCAGTGGTCGATATCGACGTCTGGAGTCGATATCGATGTCTTCCTGCAGTGGGTTAGTTTCTCATCGGCAAAGAAAGGCCGAAGATTTAAGAATGGATGAGAAGGGATGAACAGAAATAAAACAGGGGTTTATGTGATTTAAACTATGTAAAAGACAACTCCTAGGATTAGGGTTTACCACAACGTTAACCAATGCATGCGATAAGATAAATAAGACGGACAATTGCGCTATTTCACCCGAGGGACGAGCTTTCGCCGTACACCAACTCTTAGGATTACTCTTGCAAATAAACCTAATTGTCTCTACCAATTTTATGTTTATAACTCAAGTTGTTAGCATGAATCCCTTTTCTTTCGATTAGGACTAAACATAGAATCGTAGGAGGAGAGATAGACACAATGATATCAACATCAAATACTTACCTCAAGCGCGCATGGCTAACGTCGGGCTCACCCCGACCCTAAGAGCTTTGGGGAACTACTCGCTTCTCATCATGGAACTCATTGTTGATTGAAATAAAGAAACTTGCATTAAAATAATCTCCGAAGCTTTACAACTCAACGTCAACTTTCGCAAACGTCAAACCTTAAAACTTCTCTCTAACTCTAACTCTATTGATTGTCTTACTTGCTTGTGAATTGAATGCCAGCCCCCTAGGGCTTTATTTATAAGCTACTAATCCTCGCTATCCAAGGATTGTAACTTCTATCTAAACTATGAATTCTATCCAAACAATTAGGATAGGTCTTTTATTTTTGATAAACTTAAATAACTTAAAGGTAAAAAGATAAATAACTCTTCAGCTTCCATCTATCTTGAAAGTGTAAGATAATCCCGTGCCTCCTTGAATATATAGTTCCAATCCGCATTCCGAAACCGAGTCTATCTTCTGTCGAGATCAGGGGTCGATATCTACACCAGAGGTCGATATCGAGGTGTCTGTTCCTGCTCGACTTGTTCAGCTCTGGTCGATGTCTATGTTGAGATCGATATGGGGGTCGATATCGACACTGGGGGTCGATATCTACCTCCGAGGTCGATTTCTACCTCTGCTCAGCTTCACTTGGCTTCTCCGTTTTGACTCCGATTTCGCTCGAATTCCTGCATGGTTAGCTCAAAACTTGTGCAGACCCTATTTCTTGCATTTTAGCCCATTCTTACACAAGTTTATATTCTTTTGAACATTTTCTTTGGAGATCGAATGAAATAAGAAGTCAAACGATGTAATAAAAGGAGATATAAATATCTACATCAAAACACCCCATACTTAGACTTGCTTGTCCTCAAGCAATAACCAACACCTACAACACACCCTTCAAGTCTTTGCCATTGTCAAAAGCAACATCATAAGCGGTAGCAAAGCAAAGCAAGTGAATTTAACGTCATAGCACATATTTTGGCGATCCATAGGCATATGCAATTTTGATCCAACCTCACAAGGATAATGTGTTTGCACTCAACTCTCATGTGTTTAGGCTATGAAGATCAACTCTCAACTCAATTCCATATACAATCTCATAAACATTGCAATTTATAAAAATCCACTTCGTAACCAATTATGAAAATGCAATAAGAACCATCAGGAGGACTTTCGCTCAATGGAAGACTTCAAAGCAGACTCCATTCGGCGGGGTTGTAATGGGGCTTGGTATGAAATTAAGGGCATGGAATTATTTGGCTATGTGGTGCTTTTATAATTCGGGAATCAAGACTCCTAAATTTCAACACTTGCAATATCCAAACCGTAACTCTTCAGTGTTGCACTTTCCAAGCTCAATCTCCTATAATGCTCTTTCCCAACTCATCTTTATATAATATGCTCTAAAGATGCACTAAAAGATGTAAACCATACTATCAACCCTTCTTTTGAACTCTAATATACCTCTCAAAAATATAACACTTGTATGAATAAAAGACTTAAGGATTTTGGCTCATGCACTATATATATATATATATATATATATATATATATATATATATATATATATATATATATATATATATATATATATATTTCAGATTTTTTTTTTGAATTTTTTTCGAAAATAATAAGTAAATATGTGCATTTATATGTTGAGCCATAAATCCTTTTACAAAATATGACAAAATGTAAATATGCATCAACCCATAATTTCCTTGCTCAAAACTGGACATTATGCTCTTTTATTTCCACAAGGCATTAGTCCAGCCAATCTAAGTCTCAATTCCCAAATGGGGGTCAGGCTCAATTCGGCTAGGGGAAATTTTTTGGAGTTTGTAATTTCAGGCTCAGGCTAATGTTCTGGCTTCAAGCAGGGATAATGCAGGGTAGGTAAAGAGAGGATAAAAATGGCTTAAAAGATGCCTCCATCATTTAATTCTCGTAAACATAAACATATATATGCATTGGTTTTGAATAACTATCACAACATTTAGAGATGCATAGGAAGAGTAAATTCACTCAAGAAAGCGGAGGGATTTTTGATGTTTTCCCTATAGGCCAAAATTCTCACAAGGAAAATTTTTGTTGGATTATCTTTTTAGCCTAGGATCATATGTGCTCAATTTCATCACAAGTTCACAATCTACATAAAAATTTTAAGGACTTAGGCTAAACCATCCAAATATGCCATAGGGTTTACATGATCAAGTCAGCTATTGAATTTTCATCATAGGACATCTAAGTAGGGTTAAAAAAACAAACTTAAAAATAAACATGCATTTTTTTGTATTTTTGACATTTTTTAAAAGTAAAACTAAGAACAAAAATTTTAAACATGAATGCAATGCGAAGAAGAAAACCAAGTTATGACCATAAGACTTGTTTTTCTCCCACCCCATACTTAAAATATACAGTGTCCTCACTGTATTAAAAAGAAGAACAAGGGTAGAGAGAAACTCACAACGCAACCTTGCGGATTCAGGTCGATTTCAGATTTGGTCGATGCCAGAAGTCGATATCTAGGTCAGTGGTCGATGTCGACTGCATCTGTCGAAGTTGAGGAAGAAAGTGAAGACAAGGGCTGTCAGGTTGGGGTCGATATCGAGTATTAGGGTCGATATCGACCTCTCTTTTTCGCTCCTGATTCCTTGATGTCGACTCCAGGAGGTGGCTTGACCCTGGGGGGGTTGATTTCGACTGGCCTGGTCTATTTCGACTGCCTCTGCAAAAGCTTCTTTTCTTTTTCGTCGTTCCTTTTGCTTGATAACCTGAAATCTTGGTTAGAAATATAGATAAAGCAAGAATTATCTCAGTTTCAAAAGTTCAAAATCCAAAAGTTAAATCCTAAAAACCATCTAATGCGAAAAAATTTAAAGGTTTTATGTACACGCTCTAGATTTTTGAGTCGCTAGGCCGACTTCTCCGTCAATGCTTCATGACCCTTTTATGTAGGGACCCTTCGAGCGTGAGCCTTCTCCTGGGTCATCTAGGTCCTCTTGGTAGTAGCGAAGTTCAGCCACCAAGGCTTCTTTGATGTTAGGTTCTTCTTTGGGCGCTTTCCTTCTCTTTCTTGACCTAACTTAAGCAACATAGGCAAACCATGGAGCTTTGACCCTCTTATTAGTAGAATTATCAATAATGAGCTTAATTGATTCATCAATAAGGGACAGAGGAGGGTTAGGAGTCATACCTGGACTTACCTGCTTGGGCCCGAAACAGAAATCTTTGGGCTGAGGGGTGGTCGATTTCGACCAAGGAGGGTCGATTTCGAGTGAGTTGGTCGATATCGATATGAGGGGGTCGATATCGACCTCTGTGACCCCATACTTAAGCTCCCGGCAGCGTTCTAGCATACTCGATTTCGACCAAGGGGGGTCGATTTTGATGTTTTCAGTCGATATCGACTGGTTCCGGTCGATATCGACCCTGCTTGTTGTTTCCGTCCTTGCCAACAAAAAATTTCTAAGCTTCTCCTTAGCCGGCGAGAGGACTACTTGCTCCAGGTGCTTTGTTTCACTCATGATTGGGTTGAAAGAGAATTCTATCACTTCGTTCCCTATAGTAAAGGTTAGTAACCCTCAACGTACATTGGTATTGGCATCAGCAGTAGCTAAGAAAGGCCTACCAAGGATAATAGGCACTACAGGATCTTCAGGCATCTCCAATACAATGAAATTAGTAGGCACAAAGAACTTACCTACCTGTACTTGAATGTCATCAACTATACCTGTGGGCCTGACGAATGAGTTGACAGCCATATAAAGTTTCATGTCCACAGGTTCAAGGGCGCCAATGTTCACCTTTTTCTAAATAGAGAGAGGCATGAGACTTACACTTGCCCCTAGGTCACATAGGGCTTTATAGCGATGTTGGCCAAGTCCCATGGTGATTACAAACTTCCCTGGATCACTCTTCTTCTCAGGGAAGTCCATCTTTGAGCACTCCTCTGCGATCTCTGCCATGGATCTCTTCTTGCTAAGGATGTCTTTGAGGAAGCGTACATAGGCAGGCATCTCGCTTAGGGCTTCTGTAAGAGGGATAGTAACGTTAAGTCCTTGAAGTATTTTTACAAAGCACCTAAATTTACCTTTGGTGGGATCCTGCAATGCTTTGGAAGGGAATGACAACGTCTTCTTTTGTGGAGGGGCCAAAACGGTGGTCGAAGGGGCCTGCTGGACATCGATGTCGATTGGAGTTGGGTCGATATCGACTGGTAGGGTCGATTTCAACCTCTGCTGTGATTTCTCAAGTTCTGCAGTGTCATCGACATCGACCAGGGGGTCAACATGGTGGTCGATATCGACCTCTGGGTCGACATCGACTGGTCTGTCGATGTCGACTGGGTCTGTTGCTTTTTCCTCCGTTTCCGTTCGTGGCTTTTGTACTTTGTTGCCACTCCTTAATTGCATGGCTGCGACATGGCCCGTCCCGAATTGTCCCTTAGGATTGGTAGTTGGTTGCCCAGGGAATGTTCCGGACGGTCTAGGGATTTGTGCCGCCAATTGACCCAGTTGGGTCTCTACGTTCTTCTTCCAAATATCCATCTCCCCAATCCTTGTGGTAAGGTGATTGAGTTGAGAGTGGATAGCATTGTTGGATTGATCATTCTTAGCTTGGTTCAGCCTTATCTCGTCCAACACAAGTTGAAGATCATCCTTCTTTTGGTCTCTCTCCGGGTGCCCAGGAGCTCTATAAGGCGGAGGGTCCCTAGGGTTAACCTGGTTCCTTTGTGGTTGATGGAACCTTTGGTATCCCCAATATTGGTGATTGGGACCCCTCATGTAGCGCGCCTCTTGGTGAGTCTCCGCTAGGTGTACTTGTTCAGCATGGGGGCACTCGATGGTGGTGTGCTGCTGCGATCCGCATTCAATGCAATCTTGGTTCGCTGAAAGGAACCTTACTTGCTTTTGGAGCTTTCGAAGTTGATCCCTATGAAATTGCTCCTTTACATCCGGATTGATTACATTGGAGGGTTCAAATAAGGGCATAGATGGGACATGCCTCAATGATGATGATGTGTCGGAAGCCTCAGGAGTCCCATATGTGTTGTCAAACTCCACCAACCTCTATATGGTCTCCCAAGCTTCTTGTGGAGCGAGTTCAAGGTAGCCATAGGAGGTGTAGGTGTTGATCCTCTCCTTAGTTGCAGCGTCAAGAGCATTGTATATGATCTCCTTAATTACATACGGTGGTTGGCCATGCGTCGGGCATGATCGTAGTAGGTCCTTAAACCTTTCCCAAACAGTCACCAGAGCCTCACCAAGCTTTTGTTTGAAAGCCGTGATTTTCTGTCGGATCAACGCCGTCTTAGAAGGAGGAAAGAACTTATTGAGGAACGCGTCCTTGACTTCATTCCAGGTGCGGAGCGATCTTGGGGCTAAGCTCTCCAACCACTGCAATGCTTTTCCTGTAAGAGACCATCGAAAGGCTTTTAGTTGGACATATTCAAGACTTCGCCCATAAGCAATAGTATCACAAGGGTCTAAGAAGGTTGAAATATGTGCCATAGGGCATTCGTTAGGTTTTACTTCATATTGGTGCCTTCTAATCTCAGTTAGGAAGTTAGGTTTTATTTCAAAATTAGAGGCAGGGATAAGAATTGCCGATTCAGGTACTGTGAGAGCGGGGTGCATATATTTCTTGTCATTCCTAGGGAGGGCATTGATTTGGGCTTCTATTTGCCTCCGGCCTTCCTCCTTCCTATATGCACGCTCCTTAAGTGCTGCCTCTCTAGTCGTTAGGTCCTCAACCAGCTTTCTTAGCTGCTCAATAAGTTCAGCCTGGTTCGCGTTGTCCGCCATGATTCTTTGAGCTTGGGCTCTTAGATGGAAATAGCGCTCAGGGTCGTCTACTCCTTCAAATTCAGGTGGGCGATCAGCACGTCGCATACACCTGCAAAAACAAGACTAGGTAGAGACGTGAGATAGACTACTAGGGCGCGATTGATTGCCTCCCCGGCAACGGTGCCAATTTATTGTTAAAGGAGGATGATATGTCGAGTAATTACAAATAATAAAGATGTAATAAACGTAAACCAACTCATGGCCTAAGCAAATAATTAAAAGACTTCCTCCCGTTGTAGTGAAAGGGTAGTCAGGATCGATCCACGAGGAGGCGTGTCAGCGGGATCCTAGTAGCGTCGGAAATCTCAAGTCTCGTCGACCAGAAGCCTCGATTTTGACCTTGGGCCTCAATGTCGACCTCGGCTGTCGATGTTCTCTGCAACAGAAGACCTGCAGAGATAAAAACAAGTAGTCGATATCGACTGGAAGGGGTCGATATCGATGTCAGTCCACGAAATCGACTGGCTCAGAAGACTGCCAGTTGATACAGAAGGGTCGATATCGATGCTAGGGGTCGATATCGATGCTCAGCAAACTCTGCAGCGATGTTCGTCGTCGACTCAGAAAATTGTCGACGAACTCAGTGGTCGATATCGACGTCTGGAGTCGATATCGATGTCTTCCTGCAGTGGGTTAGTTTCTCATCGGCAAAGAAAGGCCGAAGATTTAAGAATGGATGAGAAGGGATGAACAGAAATAAAACAGGGGTTTATGTGATTTAAACTATGTAAAAGACAACTCCTAGGATTAGGGTTTACCACAACGTTAACCAATGCATGCGATAAGATAAATAAGACGGACAATTGCGCTATTTCACTCGAGGGACGAGCTTTCGCCGTACACCAACTCTTAGGATTACTCTTGCAAATAAACCTAATTGTCTCTACCAATTTTATGTTTATAACTCAAGTTGTTAGCATGAATCCCTTTTCTTTCGATTAGGACTAAACATAGAATCATAGGAGGAGAGATAGACACAATGATTTCAACATCAAATACTTACCTCAAGCGCGCATGGCTAACGTCGGGCTCACCCCGACCCTAAGAGCTTTGGGGAACTACTCGCTTCTCATCATGGAACTCATTGTTGATTGAAATAAAGAAACTTGCATTAAAATAATCTCCGAAGCTTTACAACTCAATATCAACTTTCGCAAACGTCAAACCTTAAAACTTCTCTCTAACTCTAACTCTATTGATTGTCTTACTTGCTTGTGAATTGAATGCCAGCCCCCTAGGGCTTTATTTATAGGCTACTAATCCTCGCTATCCAAGGATTGTAACTTCTATCTAAACTATGAATTCTATCCAAACAATTAGGATAGGTCTTTTATTTTTGATAAACTTAAATAACTTAAAGGTAAAAAGATAAATAACTCTTCAGCTTCCATCTATCTTGAAAGTGTAAGATAATCCTGTGCCTCCTTGAAGATATAGTTCCAATCCGCATTACGAAACCGAGTCTATCTTCTGTCGAGATCAGGGGTCGATATCGACACCAGAGGTCGATATCGAGGTCTACGTTCCTGCTCGACTTGCTCAGCTCTGGTCGATGTCTATGTTGAGGTCGATATGGGGGTCGATATCGACACCGGGGGTCGATATCTACCTCTGAGGTTGATTTCTACCTCTGCTCAGCTTCACTTGGCTTCTCCGTTTTGACTCCGATTTCGCTCAAATTCCTGCATGGTTAGCTCAAAACTTGTGTAGACCCTATTTCTTGCATTTTAGCCCATTCTTACACAAGTTTATATTCTTTTGAATCTTTTCTTTGGAGATCGAATGAAATAAGAAGTCAAACGACGCAATAAAAGGAGATATAAATATGTACATCAACTATCAATCTCTGTATTGATAAAACAGGTAAATAAGTTGATTTAATGAAAGTTTATTATTATTATTTGATGAATTCAAAGTTTTTTGAAATCTCATAAATTTGAATTTAAATCAAGATTCATAAAATTATATTTTAAATTTTCGGATCTTTACAAAACCAAAGATGGAATAACCATTGAGAATAACAATGAAATCAATCCAAGGATCATGAACCCCAACCAGTGTCAAGAATTCCAAGTGAAGCGCTTTACTCATATTAATAAACTTTCCAATTATTACTACTTTTATTTACTTGTTTGCTTTATTCGTCTCATTTCACTATTATTTTTCTCTGAATCACCATTAGAAATACGAATCGAACTTCTCTGAGTGTTCGATCCCTACTTGTCTGCTATACTAATCTTTTGTTTAGCTTGAGTTAAGGATATTTATTGCATTTAGGGACCAGGGCCAACAACATATCATTCCTGAGTAGCAACCACCCACCTAATTTTTTTTTTGTTTAGGGTATAATTAGCTAATTAGAAGTTCATAAAGGTCTAGTTACCTAAATCACTCTATTTATTTGCTAAAATTTTAGCTATTCTTCTTTTTATTTTTAGCTTTCTTAAAAAGTGTGAAAATCCCCAAAAGGCTAATTATACCGATACAGAGGGAGTAATTGGGAAGGGTTTGTTTGGATTCCACTGCATTTTAATGACAATTCATAAACACTTTAATATTTATTATAACACAGATTTCAATGCATTTTAAATAATATAAATTTTAGATAAATATATTATAAATTATGTAAATCAATTACATTAAGTTTATAATATAAGTATAAGATTTACGCACTAATAGAATATTTGGTTGACAAGCTTTATAAAATATTTTATTTTAAATTTATGTTATTTTAAACTTATAGAGTGTGGTAAATTCAATGTAATAGGAAGGGTAATGCAGTCATTACATGTGTACATCAAATGCTATAATACATTGTATGCTCGGTGGACAGATCAATTAAGAAACTCAGTTGAAGTTTGTTACACACTTCATCTTCTTCATCCGTTTTTGCTTTGTTCTTCACTCATTTGATCATTGTATCATAGCTTCTTGATTTTTCATTTCCACTTTGATCTTCATTTCGTGTTCTTCGTTCGCTCTTCAATTCGCATCATCATGCCGAATCCCGCTACTAATCCGTGGTTTCCAAGATCTTCTCCTGATCCTTCATATCCCTACTACATCTATCCATCTGATTCTCCAGGGATGGTTTTGGTGTCCAAGGTGTTCAACGGAGCTGCATTTTATTTATAGAGGAGAGCTGTCTCGATCACTTTGTCGGCCAAAAACAAAATTAGCTTTATGGATGGATCGATCCAGCGACCAGCTCCGGATTCTCTGGATCTTCGATAGTGGCAAAGATGTAATGATATGGTTATATCTTGGCTCCTCAATGCAATGTCACCAGTTATTGTTAATATCTTTCTCTTGTCTCCTTATGCTCGAGACATTTGGTCAGGTTGGAACTCTTGGTTTTCTTCTTTAAATGATGCACAAATGTATACTGTTGAAAAATCAATTGTCAGTATTGACGATACCTCAATAAATATCCAAATTAGAATTATCATTTATACGTCATAATATAGGTCACCCAACGCAAAACATAAACAAGTGCAAGAAGATGACTACGCGATCAGGTTGTAAACCTACCCTTCATGATGGTCCGCGATCATCTCGGCCATATCATTTCTTCACTTCTATGACCAAGATCTTCACTCACTTGAAACATCGCAATTGAAAACATAGTTCACTCTCTATATCTTGTGTTCACGATCGGATAAAAGAGATTCGGTCATAAGGGAACCTACTTGCCTCGCTGTCAAACAACCACTGGCTCACCCTGTGCGGCGCCCGCCATAGCAAATGATGTTACTCATACTATGTCGATACTAAATCATACTGGAAAGAGTGATACTCATGTACCATCTCATTGGCAGCGCCCTATTGGTCCACATATCGTGTTCGTACCATGAGGTCTCACCAACCACCCATGCATAATGATGTACATTATTGTACCTCTTTTTATTGCATCTTTTGACTTCATATTTCATTCGATTCCCAAAGAAAAGTTTCAAAAGAATATAAACTTGTGTAAGAATGGGCTAAAGTGCAAGAAATAGAGTCTGCAAAAGTTTTGAGCTAACCATGCAGGAATTCGAGCGAAATCGGAGTCAAAACGAAGAAACCAAGAAGAGCAGAAGAGAGGTCGATATCGACCATAAACGTCGACATCGACTACAGTACATCGACACAGAACTGAGTGTCAAGACAGACCCTCACACAGTAGAGAAAAGCACTGGATATCGACCTTAAACATCGACATCAACCTCAACATAGACATCGAGTAGAGATGAACAAGTCGAGCAGAAACACAGACATCGATATCAAACTCTGTGGTCGATATCGACCTTATCTCAACAGAATATAGATTCGATTTCGAGACGCGGATCAGAAACTTTATCTTCAAGGAGGCACGGATTTATCTTGTAACATATAGATAGATAGCAGCTGGGATTTATCTACTTTTTACCTTTAAGTTTTATCAAGTTTTTTATGTTTTATCAAAATAAAAGACCTATCCTAATTTGTTTGGATAGATTTCATAGTTTAGATAGAAGTTACAATCCTTGGATAGCAAGGAATAGTAGCCTATAAATAAAGCCCTAGGGTGCTGGCATTCAATCATCCAATTTTTAGAGTTCAATTACAAGCAATAGAGTTAGAGAGAAGTTTTAGGGTTTGACGTTTGCAAAAGCCGACGTTAAGTTGTAAAGCTTCGGAATTTATAGTTTAATGCAAGTTTCTTTCTTTCAATCAAAGATGAGTTCCATGATGAGGTACGAGTAGTTCCCCAAAGCTCTTAGGGTCGGGGTGAGCCCGACGTTAGCCATGCGTGCTTGAGGTAAGTGTTAGATGTTGATATTGTTGTGTCTATATCATCTCCTACGATTCTATGTTTAGTCCTAATCGAAAGAAAAGGGATTCATGCTAACAACTTGAGTTATAAACATAAAATTTGTAGAGATAATTAGGTTTATTTGCAAGAGTAATCCTAAGAGTTTGTGTACAGCGAAAGCTTGTCCATCGGGTGAAATAGCGCAATTGTCCGTCTTATTTGCCTTATCGCATGCATTGATTAACGTTGTGGTAAACCCTAATCCTAGAAGTTGTTTTTTACATAGTTTATATTCATCAAAACCACTGTTTTATTTCTGTTCACCGCATCCTCTTCCATCCTAAAGTCTTCGGCCTTTCTTTGCCTACAAAAGCTAACAACTTTGCAGGAGAAGACATCGATATCGACCACAGACGTGGATATCAACCACTGAGTTCCGTCGACAGTTTTCTAGGTCGACGACGATCATCCCTGCTAAGTTACTGAACATCAATATCGACCCCACAACGTCGATATCGACCACCTGTGTCGACTGGCAGTCTTCTGAGCCAGTCGATTCCGTCTGCTAACATCGATATCGACCTTCCCTAGTTGATCTCGACTGCTTGTTTTGTCTCTGTAGGTCTTCTGTTGTAGAAAGAATCGACAGCCGCGGTCGACATCGAGCAACAAGTTCGAAATTGAGGCTTCTGGTCGATGAAAAACGTGAGATTCCGACGCTACTAGGATCCCGCTGACACGCCTCCTCGTGGATCGATCCTGAGTACCCTTCTACTACAACGGGAGGAAGTCTTGTAATTATTTGCATAGGCTAGGAGTCGGTTTACATTTATACATCTTTATATTTGTATTTAAAAACTCGACGTTCCTCATGCTTAACAAATTGGCGCCGTTGGCGGGGAGGCAATCAATCGCGCCCTAGCAATCTATCTCACGTTTCTATCTAGTTTGGCCTTGCAGGTGTATGCAACACGCTGATCGCCCACCTGAATTTGAAGGAGTAGACGACCATGAACACTACTTCCACCTAAAAGCCAAAGCTCAGAGAATCATGGCAGACAACGCCACCAGGCTGAACTAATTGAGCAACTAAGGAAGCAGGTTGAGAACTTAACAACTAGAGAGGCGGCACTTAAGGAGTGCGCAGATAGGGAGGAGGAAGGTCGGAGGCAAATAGAAGCCCAAATAAATGCCCTCCCTTGAAATGCCAAGCAATACATGCACCTCGTGCTCACAGTGCCTGAATCGGCGATTCAGCCGATTCTTATCCATGTCTCTAATTTTGAAATTAAACCTAACTTCCTTACTGAAATAAGAAGGCATCAATATGAAGGAAAACCTAATGAATGCCCTATGGCACATATATCAACCTTCTTAGACCTCTGTGATACTATTGCCGATGGACAAAGTCTTAAATATGTCCAACTAAAAGCCTTTCGTTGGTCCCTTACAGGAAAAGCATTGCAGTGGTTGGAAAGCTTAGCCCCAAGATCACTCCGTACCTAGAATGAAGTCAAGGACACGTTCCTCAACAAGTTCTTCCCTCCTTCTAAGACGGCGTTGATCCGACAGAAAATCACGGCTCTCAAACAAAAGCCTGGTGAGGCTCTAGCGACTGTTTGGGAAAGGTTTAAGGACCTACTACGATCATGTCTGACGCATGGCCAACCACCGTACGTGATTCAGGAGATTATTTACAATGCTCTTGATGCTGCAACCAAGGAGAGGATCAACACTTACACCTCCTATGGCTACCTTGAACTCACTCCACAAGAGGCTTGGGAGACCATAGAGAGGTTGGTGGAGTTCGACAACACATATGGGACTCCTGAGGCTTCCGACACACCATCATCGTCGAGGCCTGCCCCATCTATGTCATTATATGAACCCTCTAAGGTGATCGATCCAGACGTAAAGGAGCAATTTCATAGAGGCCAACTTTGAAAGCTCCAAAAGCAAGTGAGGTTCCTTTCGGCGAACCAAGATTGCATCGAATGTAG
Organism: Persicaria maculosa; assembly: GCA_963922045.1. NCBI lineage: Eukaryota > Viridiplantae > Streptophyta > Magnoliopsida > Caryophyllales > Polygonaceae > Persicaria > Persicaria maculosa. The sequence goes on from OY998257.1 coordinate 19,469,340, forward strand.
ATCGCAACGACACACCACCATTGAGTGCCCCCATGCTGAGCAAGTGCAACTAGCGGAGACTCATGAGGAAGCCAACTACATAAGGGGTCCCAATCGCCAATATTAGGGAGACCAAAGGTTCCAACAACCACAAAGGAACCAGGTTAACCCTAGGGACCCCCCACCTTATAGAGCTCCTAGGCACCCGGAGAGGGACCAACGGAAGGATGATCTTCAACTTGTGCTGGATGAAATCAGGCGGAATCAGGCTAAAAATGATCAATCCAACAATGCAATCCATTCTCAACTCAATCACATTACCACAAGGATTGGGGAGATGGATATTTGGAAAAAGAACGTAGAGACCCAACTGGGTCAATTGGCGGCACAAATCCCTAGACCGTCCGGAACGTTCCCTAGGCAACCCACTACAAATCCTAAGGGGCAATCCGGGATGGGCCATGTCGCAGCCATACAATTAAGGAGTGGAAACAAAGTACAAAAGCCACGAACGGAGTCGGAGAAGGCAACAGATCCAGTCGACATCGGCAACCCAGTCGATGTCGAGGAAGACGTCGATATCGACCAACAGGTCGACACCCACGTCAACGTCGAGGCCACTACAGAGCCATCAAAACCATAACAAAGGTCGACATCGACCATCCCAGTCGATATCGACCACGTCCCAGTCGATGTCGATGTCCAACAGGCCCCTCCGACCACCGTTTTGGCCCCTCCACCAAAGAAGACGTTGCCATTCCCATCCAAAGCATTGGAGGATCCCACCAAAGGTAAGTTTAGGCGCTTTGTAAAAATTCTTCAAGGTCTTAATGTTACCATTCCTCTTACAGAAGCCCTAAGCGAGATTCCTGCCTATGTGCGATTCCTGAAAGACATCCTTAGCAAGAAGAGATCCATGGCAGAGATCGTAGAGGAGTGCTCAAAGATGGACTTCCCTGAGAAAAGGAGTGATCCAGGGAAGTTTGCAATCACCTTGGGGCTCGGCCAACATCGCTACAAGGCCCTATGTGACCTAGGGGCAAGCGTAAGTCTCATGCCTCTCTCTATTTGGCAAAAGGTTAACATGGGAGCACTTTAACCTGTGGACATAAAACTTTATATAGCTGACAACTCATTCGTCAAGCCCACAGGTATAGTTGATGACGTTCCAGTAAAGGTAGGTAAGTTCTTTGTGCCTACTGATTTCATTGTATTGGAGATGCCTGGAGATCCTGTAGTGCCTATTATCCTTGGTAGGTCTTTCTTAGATACTGTTGATGCCAATATCAATGTACGTCGAGGATTACTAACCTTTACTATAGGGAACGAAGTGATAGAGTTCTCTTTCAACCCTACCATGAGCGAAACAAAGCACCTAGAACAAGTTGTCCTCTCACCGGCTAAGGAAAAGCTTAGAAAATTTTTGTTAGCAAGGACGGAAACAGCAATCAGGGTCGACATCGACTGGAACCAGTCGATATCGACTAAAAACATCAAAATCGACCCCCCTTGGTCGAAATCGAGTATGCCAGATTATTGCCAAGAGCTTATGTATGGGGTCACAGACGTCGATATCGATCCCCCACATGTCGACATCGACCAGAGCACTCGAAATCGACCCACCTTGGTCGACATCGACCACCCCTCAGTCCGAAGATTTTTGTTTCGGGCCCAAACAAGTAAGCCCAGGTATGACTCCTAACCCTCCTATGTCCCTTATTGATAAATCAAGTAAACCAATTATTGATAATTCAACTAATGAGAGGGTCAAAGCTCCATGGTTTGCCTATATTGCTAAAGTTAGGTCAAGAAAGAGAAAGAAAGCGCCCAAAGAAGAGCCTAACGATGAAGAAGCCTTGGTCGCCGAGTTTAGATACTACCAAAAGGACCTAGATGATCCAGGAGAAGGCTCAAGCTCGAAGGGTCCCTACATAAAAGGCTCATGAAGAATTGAGGGAGAAGTCGGCCTAGCGACTCAAAATTCTAGAGCTAGTACATAAAACTTGATTTTCTTTCATAGATGGTTTTTAGGATTTTGACTTTTGAACATTTAAAACTAAGATAATTCGTGGCTTTATCTATGCATCTAATAAAGATTTCAGGTTTCTAAGCAAAAAGAAACGACGAAGAAGAAAAGAAGCTTCTGCAGAGGAAGTCGAAATCGACCAGGCCAGTCGAAATCGACCCCCATGGTCAAGCCATCTCCTGGAGTCGACATCGAGGACTCAGGAGCGAAAAGCAGAGGTCGATATCAACCATAATCATCAATATCGACCACCACCTGGCGGCCCTCGACTTCACCTTCTTCCTCGACTTCGACAGATGCAGTCGACATCGACCACTGTACCCGATATCGACCTCTGGCATTGACCTAACCTGAAATCGACCTGAATCCGCAGGTTGCGCTGTGAGTTTCTCTCTACCCTTGTTCTTCTTTTTAATACAGTGGGGACACTGTATATTTTAAGTATGGGGTGGGGGAAAACATGTCTTATGGTCATAACTTGGTTTTCTTCTTCACATTGCATTCATGTTTAAATTTTTGTTCTTAGTTTTACTTTTATAAAATGTCAAAAAATCCAAAAAAATAGAAAAATGTCAAAAATACAAAAAAAATGCATTTTTATTTTTAAGTTTGTTTTTAAACCCTACTTAGATGTCCTATGATGAAAACTCAATAAGCTGACTTGATCATGTAAATCCTATGGCATATTTGTATGGTTTAGCCTATGTCCTTAAAATATTTATGTAGATTGTGAACTTGTGATGAAATTGAGCATATATGATCCTAGGCTAAAAAGCAAATCCAACAAAAATTGTCCTAGTGAGAATTTTGGCCTATAGGGAGAACATCAAAAATCCCTCCAATTTCTTGAGTGTATTTACTCTTCCTATGCATCTATAAATCTTGTGATAGTTATTCAAAGCCAATGCATATATATGTTTATGTTTACGAGAATTAAATGACGGAGGCATCTTTTAAGCCATTTTTATCCTCTCTTTACCTACCCTGCATTATCTCTGCTTGAAGCCAGAATATTAGCCTGAGCCTGATATTGCAAACTCCACAAAATTATCCCTAGCCGAATAGAGCCTGACCCCCATTTGGGAATTGAGACTTAGAATGATTAGATTAATGCATTGTGGAAAGAAAAGTGCATATATTCAGTTTTGAGCAAGGAAATTATGGGTTGGTGCATATTTACATCTTGTCATATTTTGTAAAAGGATTTTTGGCTCACCATATAAATGCACATATTTTTAATACTTACTTATTATTTTCGTCAAAAATAAAAAAAAATCTGAAAAAAAAGGAGAGAGATATATGTATATAGTGCATGAGCCAAAATCCTTAAGTCCTTTATTTGTTTCATACAAGTGTTATATTTTTTAGAGGCATGTTAAGGGTTTGAAGGAAGGGTTGATATTATGGTTGACATCTTTAGAGCATATTATTATAAAATGAGTTGGGAAAGAGCATTATGGGAGATTGAGCTTGGAAAGTGCAACATTGAAGAGTTATGGTTTGGATATTGTAAGTGTTGAGATTTAGGAGTCTTGATTCCCGATTTATATAAGCACCACATAGCCAAATAATTCCATACCCTTTTATTTCATACCAAGCCCCATTACAGCCTCACCGAATGGAGTCTTCTTTGAAGTCTTCCATTGAGCGAAAGTCCTCCTGATAGTTCTTATCGCATTTTCATAATTGGTTGCGAAGTGGATTCTTATAAATTGCAATGTTTATGAGTTTCTGTATGGAATTGAGTTGAGTGTTGATCTTTATAGCCTAAACACATGAGAGTTGAGTGCAAACACATTATCCCTGTGAGGTTGGATCAAAATTGCATATGCCTATGGATCGCCAAAATATGTGCTATGACGTTAAATTCACTTGCTTTGCTTTGCTACCGCTTATGATGTTGCTTTTGACAAGGGCGAAGACTTGAAGGGTGTGTTGTAGGTTTTGGTTATTGCTTGGTTATTGCTTGAGGACAAGCAAGTCTAAGTATGGGGTGTTTTGATGTACATATTTGTACCTCTGTCTATTGCATCTTTTGACTTCATATATCATTCGATTCCCAAAGAAAAGTTTCAAAAGAATATAAACTTGTGTTAGAATGGGCTAAAGTGCAAGAAATAGAGTCTGCACAAGTTTTGAGCTAACCATGCAGGAATTCGAGCGAAATCGGAGTCAAAACGAAGAAACCAAGAAGAGCAGAAGAGATGTCGATATCGACCATAAACGTCGACATCGACTACAGTACATCGACACAGAACTGAGTGTCAAGACAGACCTTCACACAGCAGAGAAAAGAACTCGATATCGGCCTTAAACATCGACATCGACCTCAACATAGACATCGAGTAGAGATGAACAAGTCGAGTAGAAACACAGACATCGATATCGATCTCTGTGGTCGATATCGACCATATCTCGACAGAAGATAGATTCGATTTCGAGATGCGGATTGGAAACTTTATCTTCAAGGAGGCATGGACTTATCTTGTAACATATAGATAGATAGCAGCTGGGATTTATCTACTTTTTACCTTTAAGTTTTATCAAGTTGTTTAAGTTTTATCAAAATAAAAGACCTATCCTAATTTGTTTGGATAGAGTTCATAGTTTAGATAGAAGTTACAATCCTTGGATAGCAAGAAATAGTAGCCTATAAATAAACCCCTAGGGGTCTGGCATTCAATCATCCAATTTTTAGAGTTCAATTACAAGCAATAGAGTTAGAGAGAAGTTTTAGGGTTTGGCGTTTGCGAAATCCGACGTTGAGTTGGAAAGCTTCGGAATTTATAGTTTAATGCAAGTTTCTTTCTTTCAATCAAACATGAGTTCCATGATGAGGTGCGAGTAGTTCCCCAAAGCTCTTAGGGTCGGGGTGAGCCCGACGTTAGCCATGCGTGCTTGAGGTAAGTGTTAGATGTTGATATCGTTGTGTCTATATCATCTCCTACGATTCTATGTTTAGTCCTAATCGAAAGAAAAGGGATTCATGCTAATAACTTGAGTTATAAACATAAAATTTGTAGAGATAATTAGGTTTATTTGCAAGAGTAATCCTAAGAGTTTGCGTACAGCAAAAGCTTGTCCCTCGGGTGAAATAGCGCAATTGTCCGTCTTATTTGCCTTATCGCATGCATTGGTTAACGTTGTGGTAAACCCTAATCCTAGGAGTTGTTTTTTACATAGTTTATATTCATCAAAACCACTGTTTTATTTCTATTCACCGCATCCTCATCCATCCTAAAGTCTTCGGCCTTTCTTTGCCGACAAAAGCTAACAACTTTGCAGGAGAAGACATCGATATCGACCACAGACGTCGATATCGACCACTGAGTTCCGTCGACAGTTTTCTGAGTCAACGACGATCATCCCTGCTGAGTTACTGAACATCGATATCGACCCCACAACGTCGATATCGACCACCTGTGTCGACTGGCAGTCTTCTGAGCCAGTCGATTCCGTCTGTTAACATCGATATCGACCTTCCCTAGTCGATATCGACTGCTTGTTTTTGTCTCTGCAGGTCTTCAGTTACAGAAAGGATCGACAGCCGAGGTCGACATCGAGCAACAAGGTCGAAATTGAGGCTTCTGGTTGACGAAAGACGTGAGATTCCGACGCTACTAGGATCCCGCTGACACGCCTCCTCATGGATCGATCCTGGCTACCCTTCTACTACAACGGGAGGAAGTCTTGTAATTATTTCCATAGGCTAGGAGTCGGTTTACATTTATACATCTTTTTATTTGTATTTAAAAACTCGACGTTCCTCCTTAACAAATAACTTTATAAATACCCCCTTTCATTTCATAAATCGGGATCGTTCTCTCGAGATACAAAACGAGCTCTACAATTATCTCTCAGACTTAAAAACTCTTGGAGTTGAGTTCTCATATCTCTTGAACAGAGAAGAAACGCTTTTAGAATACACAATTCATTTCGCAAGTTACCTCAGAGAGGACGATTAAACAGTAAGAAAGAATAAGAGAGAGATCGTGATCCCAGTTCATTGTGAAGCACTTAGACCACACGTCGAGTTCTTAAATCCAAGGAGCATAATAAAAGCTTTAATTCGAGTTATATTTACACGGGTATTATCGACCCTTTTCTTATAAAATAAGGAATACATAATCAGAATGAGGTAATAAATATCGATGATTTTTTAGAAACGCTTCATTGACGTTGTATGTGGGAACCTTTCACAATGAGAGGTTCCTCAAAGAAATTAAATCTTGCCTTTATTTCGAGATCATAGCTTCTTATTTTTCTGTCTACTTTTAGTACACAATTAAATTTATGATATGTATTTTATTGGCTAACGTTATATTTACACATATGACAAATGTAAACTTCACTTTGTTTGGAGAAGAGTTTGAACATCAACATCATCAAGAAGAAGAACGGGGTAATGGCCTTGATCTCAACAATTACCCTGCGAAAGAAACCCTTCTGCCCTAGGGCGAGAATGTCCCATCACACCCGTCTTGGAACTACGCACCAATGGCAACTCCCAATCTGTATGGAACATAGGGTGGTTGCCCTCATCAGTATTATGCAAATACTTACCCACAATATTAAACCTATGGCCAGACAACAATAGGGCTGATATACGAGCAATACAAGCCGAGTAGTGGGACGTTCAAGCTCGGCTCATTTATAAACGAGCTGAGATTGAGCTTAATTTCTATTCGAGCCTAAACATCTGCTCATGCTCAGCTCACAAACTTAACATAAAGCTCGAGCTTGAGCTCGATAAGCGAGTTTATTTTCAAGCTGAGCCGAGCTACAATTCGACCTCGTAGGCTCATTTTTGCTTAATGTGTTCATTTTGCTCATTTTGAGCTCGTATTTTTGTTTGAATTTAACTCGTTTGCTCATTTAATATACAAGATTGAAGCAAATAGAAATATATAATCTAAATATTACAATTTCAGCAAATAGAAACATATACACTAATCTAGTAATCTAAATATTATAATCTGAATATTACCAGTTTATACAATTAAAATCAAATAACTTAAAATCATTAAAGTATAACAAGGAAATTGGATATGGCTTCTCAACTAAAATGTGCCTGAAAGAAGGGAGCCAGAGAGAGCCAGAAGGGAAGCAAATGGATTGAATCAGTAGGGAGGGAGCAAGGAGAAGATTAAAAAAATTATGATGACAAGGGGTAACAGAAGGATGTCGAGGGCGAGTCAGATCTGAGGAGGCGAGGGGCAAGTCAGATTTGTAAGGAATACCTAAAATCAATAAGGAGGGCAAGCAAGATCTGAGCGAGGGGTGATGGGAAGATGCGGAGGAGCAAAGGAGGATGACCATGCACAAAAAAGGGTGATGAGCGTAAGGGAGATAGGGCGAGAGAGCGCGAACAAGGGCGAGAACTGGATTTGAGGACAACGATGGGCGACGGGAGTATGACAAGGAGTGAGGGAGGATTATGAGTGAAGGTGAGGGGTGATGGAGGGCGATGCCGTTGTCCAGCAAGATCCAATTCTGATCGAGATTAGAGGTGGCGAGCAAGAAAGAAGGCAAGAGAGAAGAGTTTGGGAGTTTGGGAGTCTTGGAGACTGAGCAGGAAGCGGGCAATCGAGGATTAGTATATAATACCTTAGGGGTATAATAATAAATTCACTTACTAAACGAGTAGTAATACGAGACACTCGTCAAAAGCTTGAGCTCGAGCTCATGACGGGCTCGAGCATGTGCTCGAACTCGGCTTGTTTTTAAATACAAACGAGCTCGAGCCGACCTTTTTCTGAGTTGATCCTGAGCCGATCTCGAGTTACTTAGATTGAATTATAGCCCTAGGCAGTAATGATGGTACCCCCTTGATGAGTGGTGAATCGGTTGTTGATTCTCACCAAATATAAATAGCCAATACTCAACACTACTATAGCAAATAAATACATGTGTCGATCCCACCAAGAGCGTGTATTTAGTACGATTTCTTGTCAGCTATGTAGAATAAAGAGAGGGAAGTAAGCAATAAAGTAGTTGATTGAGGTTTGTGAATGAAAGCAACGAGGCAGAGTAACAAAGAGTGAATATGATTGTGAAGGTGGTTTGATCTGCTTATCTCGACATGGTTGGTTATTCAGTTCTTCTTATTATCCCAGGGATCGGATTATGAGCATAGTTGTATAGCTTCTTGATTTGATCACTATCAACTTCCTAAAATCTTGCATGGGGTTTGAGAAGCATTAGGTCCCAAGTCTTCAAAGCACGCAGATTAGCATCTCTCCCGCATCATCGATGTGTCACCTGTTTGTCAACCCAACTATCGCTTCAGCTATAAGAGATGATGCTCATCTGTCAATTTCTTCAGAATCCAAACTCCCAACATGTTCATCAGGATATGTTTTCTACTATAGAGGTTTGATCCGCAGAAGCGAAGGTAGTCGAAACCCTTAACAAGATGCAACTCAGTCTAGGTGATCAATCAAGACAAAGTAACAACATAATAACCATATAATCGCAAAGGAAATTATATAATAAGATAGAAATAATCTGAATTGATAACCAAACCAATGTATTGACAAGTAGATGAGTGGAAGATTAGCCTAGCATGGCTATCTTCATGCAAAACATAAAAGAAAAGAGAAAACCTAGGGTTTTCGCTCCACGAGAGAGGTGGAACCCTAAAGAGATAGAAGAGAATGAGTGTGTGAATGTGTTGTGTTATGAATGTGTGAATTGGGGGCTGAGGAAAGCTGTATTTATAGGCATAGGAGGGGTAAAAATTGGAGAACTTCAGGTAGAAGAAAAGCCCAATGGATAGATTTGCCAAGAGAGAAAATCTTCTAGAATTTGCATCGTCGGGCGCCGATCCACTGTAGCTCCGCAAATATCTCTTTCTAAGTACTTGAGTAGGCAGGCGTCGATTAGGCGCAGCGGGCACCGATCTCTACAGTGAATCTTTTTCTTTTCTTCTTGTCTTGTCTTGCTCGTTTCTCCTTCCGTCTTCTTCCTTGATCCTTTCTTATGCTTCTTAAGCTTCATATCTTACCTTTCCTTTGTCTCCTTTAGATTAATCCTTAGGAATCTGCATAGATAGGCATAAAATGTGTAGATTCTGAACTTTACAACTTTCAAGGCAATGATCGTACTTTATGATAAAAATCTGACTAAATGCAGCCTAAATGACTTAAGAATGACCTTAAACACCTATACAAATCAGGCATTATCAACCCTCATGCTAAGCACAAACAGTTCATAAATCAAGCATCTGATTAGATTGATAATCAACAGAATGGCCCCAAGTTTGATCGCGGAGATAACGAAACTAGCAAGAGACATCGTGATAACAATGCTATGGATGTCTCCTGCCAATCTAATTTCGAGTAAGATAGGTCCGGGCATTTGAGCGGAGAGGAGACTTCTGCCTTTCCTTTGACTTTTCATAAACGTATATGCAATGCCCCTGTCTCGAAAAGATGGAGGGACGTTTCTATCGTGAAGTGCATTGGGAACTCTGATCCAAAGAACCACATGGACCAGTTTACAACATCCATGGGGATGAATGAAAATAAGGACGTGATGTTTTATCGGTCGTTCCCATCCACGTTGAATGTTGTGTCATTGACTTGGTTTACAATCTACCCCAATCAATGATAACCAGCTTTGCTCAGCTTTCTAAAAGTTTTGTTGCTCAATTTGAAAGAGCATGTACGCAAAAATGCATAATGCTGGATCTCAATTCTATCAGGCAAGAGCCTTCTGAGTCATTAGGAAGTTTTTTCATCGGTTTACAATGATGGTTGTTCAGATACCTCAGTTCAATGAACAATTACCCATCATTATTCTTATGGGAAACTTAGTGGAGAGTGACTACAAAATCTATCTGTTTTAAAAGGATTTGTCCACTTATGACAATCTCATAGCACTTGTGACTCTTCAAGTCCACGTGAGTTCGCAGACCAACGAGGAAAAACCTTCTTTGTTGAATAAAATTGTTAATAAACTCCATGGTAAGGGAGGACAAGACGCTCCTCCTCATAACAATCACCCGTGGCAACCTCCTATCCTTCTTCCCCAGCCTATGATCCATGATGAGGTACAATATAATCAATATACAGGGCCAACTTTTGTAATCACTCATCCCCAAATAATGGTCCTCATCCGCTTCGCGATCAAATCATTGTGCCCCCACCTCTGCCATACAACCCTCCTTATGTACTTCGAGGAAGGGGCAGGGGTGGATATAATGGGCTTGATCATGGAGGGTGATACAACAAAAAGGTTTCACGTGCCTCCCCCCTAAAGAGGCTCAAGAAGCAAGATCGTCGACAAACAAAAATTCCTAATCGAACGTGGATGGCAAAAACCCTTCTCCCCCCGATGACTGTATCAATACCATTGCTGGGGGTCTTCTTCTTCTGACACGAGTAATTAGGAGAGAAAAAATAGTGAAAAAAAGAAGGTTGATAACCCCCTCTGAATCCAGGGTCAAGCAGGCTTCTGATGAACATGTAGTTTTGAATTTTCTTCAACAGATGCACGTGATTTGAGGATGCCACACTCAGATCCTTTGGTCATTCATGTTCAAATTAGTACGAAAAAAGTGAAATGCATTCTTATGGACACTGACTCTTCTGTGGATGTCCTTTATTGGAACATTTTGAGCATCTTGGAATAGTGGAGAGTGCCCTTTGTGTGTACTCTAGCGGAGTTGTCTCTTTTTCAGGAGATGAAGTTGAGGTGGTCGGGACCATCGAGCTCGCATTAACCCTTGGGATGACTCTTAATCAATGAACAAGTGTGGTGGACTTTATTGTGTTCCACCTACCGTCTATGTATAATGCCATCATGGGCATGGTGACTCTTTTACAGTTTCAAATAGCTTGCTTTATCTATCACTTTGACAATAAATTCCCATGCGCAGATGGAAAGGTTGGAGAAGTTTGTGGTGAACAGCTAAAGAATAGAATCTATTATCTAGCATCAGTAAAGAAAGGCCACAACCCAGTTTGTGTTAGGTAGGAGGAAATCGAGTTCGAAACAAATATATAAATATGATGCAAACCGAATCCTAGCCTATGCAAATAATTACAAGACTTCCTCCCGTTGTAGTAGAAGGGTAGTCAGGATCGATCCACGAGGAAGCGTGTCAGCAGGATCCTAGATAGTCATGGAAAGCTCACATCTTTTGTCGACCAGAAGCCTCGATCTCGACCAAAGTACTCGACGTCGACCTAGGCTATCGATTTCTACTACAACAAAAAACCTGCAGAGAAAAAAACGGCAGTCGATATCGACTGGAGTGGTCGATATCAATGTCAGTGGCAGAAACCGACTGGCTCAGAAAACTGTCAGTCGACACAGGGCAGTCGATATCGAGTGGTTCACTCAAAATCGACCTCAGCAACAGGAACAAAGGGAGTCGACATCGACACAGAAAACCGTCGACGAAGGCAAAGTGGTCGATATCGACTCGATTGGTCGAAATCGACTAGTCCCTGCAGAAAGATTAGTGTCAGTAAAGAAGGCCGAAGACAAATAGGATGAAGAGGGAAATATGAACAGAATAAAGACAGGATTTTTATGTAATTCAAATATATAAAAGGCAACTCCTAGCGCTAGGGTTTACCACGACGTTAGCCTATACATGCAATAAGGCAAATAAGACGGACAATTGCGCTATTTCACCCGAGGGACAAGCTTTCGTTGTACATCAACTCTTAGGAATACTCTTGCAAATAAACCTAATTGTCTCTACCAATTTTATGTTTATAACTCAAGTTGTTAGCATGAATCCTTTTTCTTTCGATTAGGACTAAACATAGAATCCTAGGAGATGATATAGACACAACGATATCGACATCAAATACTTACCTCAGGCACACATGGCTAACGTCGGGCTCACCTCGACCCTAGAAGCATCGGGAAACTACTCGCTCTTCATTTCATAAGACACCATTGATGAAAAAGGGAAAACTTGCATTAAATTGAAACCTTCGAAACCTTACAATCCAACGTCGGCTCTCGCAAACGCCAAACCCTTATCTCTAACTCTAACTCTATTGATTGTTGTGTGATTGAATGCTTGAATGAATAAAAACCAGCCCCTTAGGGCTTTATTTATAGGTTTCTAATCCTCGCTATCTAAGAAAAGTGGATCCTATCTTCTATCTAAACTCTATCCAAACAAGTAGGATAGATCTTTTATTTAAAGTAAATATCTAAAATAACTAACTAAACCTTTAGGGTAAAAAGGAAATATCTCCAAGGTATATTCTATCTAAATAAGATGATAATTCGTGGCTTAGATGATAAGATTCCAAATCCGCGTCTCGAAAAGCGCGTCCAACCCATGTTGAAGTCTAGTCGATATCGACCAAGGCAGTCGATATCGACCTCTCTGTTTCTGCTCAACGGGTTCTACTTCACTCGATTTCTGGGGCTTAGTCGATATCGACTCCTCTCACTCGATATCGAGTGCTTCTCCTTTGCTGGTCTTCTTGGTCTGTCTCGACACTCAGTATCTATGTCGAGGTCTTAGTCGATATCGACCAGTCCTGTCGATATCAACCTCTTTTCAGCTGCTCTTGGCTACTTCGTTTTAACTCCAATTCCGCTCGGATTCCTACATAATTAGACCAAAACTTGTGCAGACTCTATTTCTTGCACGTTAGCTCATTCTACACAAATTTATATTATTCTTAACCTTTATTTTAGAAATTGAATGGAATATGAAGTCAAAAGATGCGAATAAAAAGGGTACAAATATGTACATCAGTTTGGACCATTCATAATGAAGGCCACGGATCTTTGGGATCAGAAGTGGCTGAAAATCAGGGTGACGAGGCTAGTTCTGTGAGCCTAGAAGTAGACTTAGAGGTGTGACCTGAAAAGGTCACAAATAGAATCACGGAGGAAAGGATCACATTTTCCTCTTTCTCAAACACCGCAGAAACTTTGTACATTGGACAGAGCTTCGCTCGTGTCAAAAGCATCCTAGGAGAGTCATTAGCTGTTTTTGCATGGTCTCCTCGGGACCTTAAAGGCTTTCACCAAGAAATCACGGAGCATTGTTTGGGAAGTGAGCATGGAGTAAGGCCTGTGTGGCAAAGAAAGATAAAAATGGCATCAGAGAAAGCCTAAGCGGCCAAGTAGGATGTTGATAAGCTTTTGCAAGTTGGTTCATCCGCAAGATCAACTATTCTATATGGCTCGCAGATGTTGTTTTGGTTAAGAACACCAGCGGCAAGTGGAGGATGCGTGTTGATTTTAAAATTTGGAATAAAGCATGCACAAAGGATAGCTACCCTTTGCCTTCCATTGATGAGTTAGTAGACACCACCGCGGGACACGTGACACTCAGTTTTTTGGATGCCTACTCTAGTTGCAATCAAATTAAAATGAGCCCTTGGGATGAGAATAACACATAATTTATTACTAATCAAGGGAATTTCTGTTACAAGGTTATGCCCCTGGGTTTGAAGAACGCGGAGGCAGAGATGTTCCTTTCTGAATGGGAGCGCCTCTACTACTTGACTTCGGAGGCAGACATGATCCCAAACTGGGTAGAGATGTTCATCGACGCTTGCTCGGAGGTGACGTACAGAAATGAGGACCATATTGTTGGGTTTGGAGGATTGGTCACCCTACTAGCTGACTGGTTGCAAGTTACTTACGATGACCTCATCCTCACTAAAGATGGAGAGTTTCTATTATGCATGTCGTATCTAAGGAGGTTGGATATGTTGGAAGGCCAGAAGCCACCTTTTATGTGGAAGGCAAAGGCAGGTCATCATCTTTACTTACCTCTGAAACTGCCATGAGTCCAAAACATGGCGGACTTCTATATTCTACCAATGCTCATGCCATCTGCTATCAAAGAAAAGAAGGAAAAGAAGGAAAAATGGATACGAAATATGATTTTCTTACAAGTATCCTAGAATCCATCAACAGAAGGCTATGGGAGTTAGAAGAGCGGAACGAGAAGCTTTCCTTAAAGATAAGGAAGCTCAAATGTGGCATACAAGATTATTGACAGCTATGAATCTCAAGATGGATGAGATGATCCATGAGTTAACCAAAAAGCGAGTGCCAGAGCCGCAATCGCCCGAAGAACATTGAAGTGGTTAGTCACCCATATTCTCCATTTGAGTCTTTTATTTTCTTTAATTTCATTTTCATTTTTATTTAATTTTCTTTGTTGTCTCTCTATGTTCATTCATTGAGTTCATTGAAAAGTTTAAGTGTGGGGGAGAGGGTTTATCTTAAGTCTAGATTTTGAAATTTTTATTACATGCATTTAGAGCACATTTGAATTATTTTACATATTATATGAAAATCAAAAGAGAAAAATAGAAAATACCAAAAATATCATGCATTTTTTGCATTTAAATTGTGTCATTAGTCAAATACACATCTATCTTAGTTAGTTCTAAAAAATATTAAGTTCCATAACATGTTTGGATTATTTAGGCTTTGCCACTAAAAATTGGTTTCGGAAATTTCGCCAGGTACCCTTGGGGTATTGCAATTTTCGCGAGGTATACAACTCTTTTGCATATTTCGCATGGTGCCCTTGGGGTTTTGTAACATTTCGCGTCGTGCCCTTAATGGTAAAAATCTAACAGAGGCGTGAACGGCGTTAATTAGATTAAAAAAACTCACCTGCAGAACGAAGAAAGAAAGAGAGAGCGAAGAGAAAACCAGAGCGAGAGAGGACGAAGGCCACCCGGTTGGAGCTCGCCGCTGGACGACTCCACTGCTACGCCGGGTGAGACCACCGCCGTCGAGGTATGAATCATAATCTAAGGTTTGGGGATTTGGGGGTTAGGGGTGAATCGTTGTATATTGTCTTCGAATTGGTTTATCGTCTTCGAATCTGTGTATATTGTCTTCGAACCATAATCTAGGGTTTGCCAATATACTTTGAAATTGGTATACTTTGAATCTGTTTATAAGCTAAATAAATGGCATGAAAAAAAATGGGCTAACCTTGGCAACCATTTACGAGGTGAAATTTCAAGGTAGTGCTGCAAATGAAACCATCACCACCTCCGCCACTGGTAGCAAGAGGCCTAGAAGAAAGAAGGCAAATTCCTGTTCCTGGCTGTCTGAATTTGACTTTTTGTACAGTATTTGTCTTGATTAATGAACAGTTAGGATTTATGATCTTTCAATTTATATTCAACTTCAGTGAGTAACAATATCATAATTATGTTTATAGCAGACATTTGCCGAGCTTAAAGATGAAGAAAGTTCCCTCTTGAAGGAGAGCACTCCTCTCATGCGGATTGAAGGAAAGTTCCTCCTTTGCTGAGCTTAATACACTGGTAGCTTCCAGGCAACTTTTACTCCTTTTTGATCTATATATTGCTGAGCTGATTGAATGGAATTATTCTTGCCAAATAGGAATTAGATACCATGTGGATTAAATTGGAAGATCAGAGATCACTCAATGAGAATTTGAAGAGAATCAAGGTAAAGCAGTTGTTTTGGTCTCCTCTTATTTAGTCCTGTCTGATAAACATTTGTTGAAACTTGATAGTCGAATTCTTAGAGAAACTGCTATGAAAAGTCATGTGCATTTGCCTTATATGATTGATCATCTAGTGTTGCTTTTGTTAACGCATATTTCTCGCTATTCCCTGTTGTTAATGTTGTGCAGCTTGATTTGGACTTACAAAGGAAGTTGAAGTTGAAGCTTGGTGGGGTTGATCCATGTGATATAACAATCCAATTATGTTGGTGTTAATGTGGTTCTTTTATATAACTATAAAGGAAGTTGAAGTTGAAGCTTGGTGGGGTTGATCCATGTTTTGTATTTCTTTTTTTTTGGTTCTCATTACTTATTTGCATATTAAATCAGTGTTAGGTGTATGTTAAAGCAGTGTTAGGTATATGTTTTGCCTAGCCCCATCACTTGTTCATGGTACCGCTGAGGCTTTGGTGTTTGTAATTGGAAGGCTTGCCTTGGTATGACAGGAAAACACATTTAAAAATCAGTTGAGACTTGTTGTGGTATGCCAGCGGGCAATTGAGCATCTAAACCCATTGTCAATGACATCCTACACACCAGCAGGCAATTGAGCATAATGCTTAGCAATAATATAAGAATTTGGCCTAATATTGGCCATGATATGCACATCCCTGTGGATGATACTACTCTCTATTGGATATTTAGTCTATTAGCTTAAGTGGAAGAGCAATGTGCTCATGCACATAGATGTGGGTTTGAATCCCACATAGGCTTATTTAATTCATTAATTATCAAGTAATTTGCATCTCCAAATTGGATTAAGTATGTTAAATGCATTAACTTGAACATACTTTAGCTTCTTAAATGAAATTAGATTGACAACTTCAGTTTACAGATTGTAAAATTTTAACATAAAAACTACACTGAACTGATTTTGTGTTCACTTTCAATGCCTTTTCTGTATTCATTTTCAATGTTGTATTTGGTAATTAAGGTAGTTTCAAGTGAAGATGTAACCATATTGGATTTTCCATTTATGGATTGGAATAAGCAAAACCTAGTTTAAAGTAAAACTTAAATCATAACAACCAAACAACTTGTATGATAATAAGGAAACATGATCAGTGGTCAAAATACAAGCCGGTCAAGATATGAATCATAAAAACCATGTAGCTTATGTGGGATTTGAACCCACATCGATGTGTACAACACATTGCTCTTCCAATTAAGCTAATAAGCCAATATAAAACAAGAGTGTCACTAAACACTACGGAGTACAGCCATGTGTTTCAGTGTTGCTTGCAATTTCTATGCAGTTCATTGACACTTTACTATAACTTAACAATTGACTTCAGTTTGCATAAAAGTTGGGTGATAAAATAGCCTAGTTTATTTGTATCTTACTTCTCTAAGAATTTACCTTATTTATCCAACATACATATTGAACTTCTGCAAGAGAAACTTGAGTAAATCAGAAGGTGATAACCCCATAGAATAGGAGATTTATACAAATATGAGAGAAATAATTTACCATTAGTCTTCGTGACAGCATCATCAAGTTCAAGGAATCCACCAAAAAGTTTGCAACAAATTAATTAGCAATATATGACATATCAAGAGAAAACTCAAAACAACAAGCTATTCTAGCCCATCTTAAAAATTAAGGACATGACAGATTTTCACCTAGCCTCAAAGCCACCTAAGACAATGAGTTTCAATATTTCACATATCCTCAAATTGCAATTTAGGATACAAATTTGGGAATCCTAACATGATAGCAAATTCACTGTAACCTGATTGTAAAATCACAAACTAAATAATTCAATCACAAACCTTAACATGACAGCAACTCAAATTCAGAAACTCAGAACCTCCAATCACAAACTGAGCATTTCACTTTACATAATTACTAAATAAGTGGAGAAACTGAGTAATTCAAACCCAATTACACTCTAAGCCGTAATTTTCGGGAAGGAATTCAAAATCTCAGTCATACCTGGCACCACAGGTTTCCTCGCCTTATGCGACCTCATCCTTTCTTCCTCTTCCTCTGTGTACGCTTCCTCAATCGGAAAATCATCTTCGAAAACATCAGGCATCACAAATTACGTACCATAAAATTTATCCAACCGGCAAACTCAATTGGAAAATCCACCCCCACACTTCAATTGGAAGATTATAAAACTACAATCCAACTGAAAAATTAATCCTAAATCGAAAAATCCTAAAGCTCTAACCCTAAATTCCTAAAGACAAAAGTAAGAACGGAGACTTACCTAGCATAGTCGTCAACGCCGATGCCGACCGTCTCTCCCCTCGCGACTGTCCCTCATTGAGATTTTCAGGGGGCGTCCCCTTTCGATTTCTCCCTCTCGCTCTTGAATCACTATATCGCGAGCTTCGTTCTCTCTCTCTCTCTCTCTTCGCTTTCCTTCTTCGCTTCCGTTTTCTTAGCGCTCTTTCTTTCTTTCTTTCTTTTTTTTTAATTCCAAAAGTAACGAACTTCCCTTTCAACTGTTAAAATTTAACCTCGAGGGCACGACGCGAAAAGAATCAAAACCTAGCATAGGGGCACCACGCGAAATATACAAAAAGTTGTATACCTCGCGAAAATTGCAATACCTCAGGGGCACCCCTCGAAATTTCCGAATTGGTTTTCATGTGACACATATTAAGTAGACATAATTGAGCATGTATGATCTAAGTTCCTAGGCATGATTGAAATCTAACAAAAAGTTGTCCTAGTAAGAATTTTTAGCGTTATATATAGGGATAATACATTTATTCCCTTTGATTTTATTGTATGATTTACTCTTTTTATGCATTAATCTCTGAGTATTGACATGATTAATTATTTATTATTAAAACCCAATCATGATCCATATTCATTACTTATAAGTTGCATATTGAGGCGTCATTTTAGCCATATTTATCCATATCTATCCTATATTATACCTTTGTTTGAAGCCAATTTGAGCCTTTAGCTCCAAGGAATTGGTGATGGTTATAATTTAGAGAAGAAGGGAAAGATATGGTCTCTATGCATAAGGTTGAAAAGTTTCAAGTGAAAGATGAAATGTTTTGTGCTTTATTTCCTCACATTTTGTACTTCATTGTGGCTCCAAAAATAAAAATTGGAAAAAGAAAAAGAAAAGAACAAGAAAAGAAAAAAAAAACAAAAGAAAAAAAAGAGTATTATTGAAATAAAGAGTCCTAGTTTATTTCTATTTGTGAGAGTTAGATAAATTGCATCATATGAAAGCTTGTTTACTTTTGAGTTGTTTTGTTATATGTTGGAGAAAAATTAGAATCTTAGTTCTCGAAATTGAAAGCACCACATGGCCAAAATAATCCCTTACCCTTATTTTCATACCAAGCCCCATTACAAATCCGTTGAATGGAGTCTTCTTTGAAGTCTTCCATTGAGCGAAAGTCTTCTTGATGTTGCTTATTTGTTTTGAAGTATTAGGTGGAGATAATGCTATGTAAATCAATGTGCACTTAAGATGATTTTTGTGTAATGAATTGAGTTGAGAGTTGATATCAAAAGCCTAAACACATGAGAGCGGGAGAAATACGTTTCCCCTATGAGGCTGGATGGACAAGGCATGCGAGCTACTTCATCACACATACACATGCTAGAACGTTAGTCTACTTTACCATTGTTTGCATGTGTTTAAAGATGTTGCTTTTAAGAAAGGCTAATTCATGAAAAACTATGTTTGTGGGATACAATGACTATGTCTTTAAGTGATTTTTCTCGAGGGCTAGCAAAAGGTAAGTATAAGGGATTAGATAATGTATTATTTGTATAGGCATTTTGAGTCATTCTTAAGTCATTTCGATTCCGTTTAGACATGTTTTTAGCATAAAGTGCATCCATTGTCTCGAAAGTTGTAAAGTTCAGAATATATGCGTTTGATGTCTATTTTATGCAAATTCTCGGAACTAAGCCTAAGGAGAGGAAGAGAGCTACATTCCGAAACCATAGAAGACAAGAGAATAAGAAGAAGAAAAATGGCTTCTGTAGAGATGCCACCCATGGCCCATCAGTGGCACCCGCCGATCTATCAGCACCCGCAGGAGACTTTGACACCGGTTGTGTTGACACCCATCGTTGAGCACCGACGCCCGTCGATCACCATATCTCATCAAAATCTCTTCGGCCGAATCTGACCCATTGGGCCTTGCTTATACCTTAGTTTTGCCGACTCCCGGCACTATAAATACAACTCTCTTCTAGCCACTTTAAATCAACCATTCACACACCAATTCACACACATCTCTCTCCTTTCTCTTTTCGTCATTTTCGATAAGTCATGCTCGTCTAAACATTTTATGTAGTTTTGCTTATATTTCAATGAATTGGTTAAGGATATGTGAGGGTTCTTTGAATACTATTTTATAGTTTATATTTGGTTTATGCATATTTGGTTATTCGTTACTCTTGTTCTTTAGATGTTTATGTTGTTTATTTGTCTTAACTAGACACTAGGATAGATACACAATATGCTAAGTGATAATAGCTAAATTCGCTATTGCAGGCCTTAGTCCTAGAAAGTAGCAAATATATCTTGATGAACAGGTTGGAATTCATGCATATGAAAGAGTAGTGATAGGTAATTGAATGTTATTCTTAGCTATAATGCGATAGTTGGGTTGACAACCAAGCGACATGTCGAATATGCGGGGAATTACAAACCTATACAACTATATCAGACTCATGATTTTGATAAAGTAGGTAACCGGAGCCGATCCGAGGGGGCTGCTACCGGGGGTGTTTATAAAAAGACCAATAGGTCTACTTGTAGATGGGAAAGGTGACAGAGGAAAATGTGATGTGTCATTGGTCCTTGTCAAAAATACTAATAATAATCTCAACTTAGCAAACTGATAATTAGTATAGCAGACAAGTAAAGATTCGATCCCACAGAGAGAATAGATTCGCATATCTAATGTTGATTCAGAGTAACAAGAATATTGAGATGAATAAAGAAAATAAAGTAAAAGAAAGTAATAACTACAAAGGTGTTACCAATATAATGAAAGCGCTTCACCAGTAATTCTCAACAATTGTTGGGGTTCATAATCCTTGGTTTGATTTCATTGACATTCTCATGCAATGCAATTGTCATCAATGTAATTATTCTAATTTTGGTTTGAATAGATCGATATCTTTTACAGGCTTACCAATCTCTTACATTATATGCAATCCTAACTGGATTCTTAAACACATAGAAGCACGAATTCCCAAAATACTTGACAATTTGGCAGTACCAACCTTCCTACGCAATTAGATTGTCAAAGGCGTCACTTCCCTTAACCCTACTCTCAAAGAAACTGATATTTAACCCATTGTCATTACCCTGCATAGCCAATTGATGCTTTCACGGGATCAATTACCTATTGCTTGCTACCAAGGATTAACTATTCTCATGAAATCATTAAGACCATCCACAATGGTTTGGGTAAAATGTATACATTTGAACAAGATGTGTAAAAATACACATCACTTTTCAATAATTTGCTCCATTGGTGAAATGTGCATTTTTTACACACCATTCAAATACAATTCATTAAAACAAAAAAAAAATTTAAAAATCATAAAAAATCAACCAATGAAATTGTCTTACTTTTTGTAAAAGTTTTTGCACATAGGGGAGGTGGTGTGCTCAAATTTGCACATTACATGCTCAAATGTGTACATTTGCACACACCCAAAACAACCAATGGAGTTAAAAAGTGTCTAAAAATACACATTTGCACATTTGCACACCACCATTATGGATGGTCTAATCACTAGCATGAATGCAAATCCTGTCAAGGTGATCAATCAACAGAGAATACATGCAAACAAGAATTATGACCACAAGAATAATGAAATAACTAATGAATAACAATTGAAATCAAAACCTCACAATTCAACCAACCATGTCTTTTAATCACAGGTGAAACTATGAGTTTAGCAACTCATAATCTAACAAACAATAAATCTGAGTTTTCTTCTATTCTTCTCAATTCTCTCTCTCTCTAAAACCTAATAATAGTCAGCCTATATATAGAGCTGTCAAGATCTGACCCGAACCGAGAAACCCGACCGACTCACCCGAACCGAAACCCAACGGAACTCGAAAATTTAGCGTTAGGCATAACCCGAACCCGAAACCGAGCCCGACCGATGTTGATCCGAAACCTGAAGTGATCCGAATACAGACAAACCCGACTCAACCCGGATCCGAGTCAAACCAGTCTCGACCCGACTCCTAACCCGACCCAAATCCCAACCCAACCCGACCCGACTCCCAACCCGACCCGACCCCAACCAACCCGACTCCCAACTCGACTCGGATTTCCTTGAATATATATCTATTATACATTTATATTACAAAATAAAAAAATTACTATAATCCATTACCAAGCTATTGATAGTTAATGTTATTTCTAAACAAAATAAAATTTTCATTGATCAAAGTTAAACTTAAAACCATAAGTGCATAAGTGCATTCCATTGATCAAAGTTAAATTTACCATTGATCAAAATAATCATTAGTGCATAAGTGGATGAATGTTTTTTTTAAATGAAGTTAATAGGTTTAATATTAGATACATATTATGATAAATCATAAAAAATATACATAAAGATTGTAAAATTTTAAAAATAAAATAAATATAATATAGATTAACTAAATATATTATAAATTTCTTAGATTTAAAGTATAAATATTAGAAATTTCTTATAATAGACATTTTATAGGATCGTTAGAATTGCAAAAAGGGATTGGGATCGTTTTTCCATTTTTAGATCTTAGGATCATTGGAATCGTAGGTTCGAATCGAGATTTTAATAACATTGGAGCTTACGAGCCAATGAGTAGATTATATATTGAATCATAATTAATTTTACTAAAAATACTTTTTGAAATACACAAATAACATGAATTACATATTCAATTTAATAAAAAGTGATTACCAGAAAGTCTCGAACGAACATGATTCAACAAATTCAACCCAAACAATTAAAAGTTTGAAACTAACGTAGACCCGCTTCTACTTGAAATCTGAATGAGACCGACCCGAATATCGACCCAAAACTCGAACGAGACCGACTCGATTCTGACCGAAAACCCGAATGGGTCCAACCCGATTCTGACCGAAACCCGACCAATCTAAATTTCATTTTGATCGAATCCGACCCGACCCGACCAAGCCCGACACGGAAATTTTGACCGAATTGACCCGACTCATCAATGACCCGACCCGAATATGATCGACCCGAACCCGGCCGAATAACCCGAATTGCCAGGTCTAGCTATATATGATAGGAGTCGACCTTATTAACCCTAGAAAGTAAAATAATAATAAACTAATAGAAATAAATCCGGAAATAAGAAAAATTGTTGAATACGTGAAACCGGCGGGCACCACTACTCTGGCTTCCCGGTTATCTTGTTATCTTCGATTGTCTTCTCCTTAGCGCCCTTGATGATCATTCTCAAAACCAGTGTCTTCTAAGCATCTTAAGCCTCTCTTCAAGATTGGATTATAAAACTACAGAATAAACATAAAATAGCGTAGATTTCGAACTCGAATGCCCCAATGGATAATATTGCAAATTAACTATAAAACATGCAATAAACATATCCTAAATGCATCTAAAACTATTTATAATGCATATCTAAAATATGCATTATCAAAAGGCCCCCGAATAATTTCTGCAAATTGAGTTTTGATGGTTCAGTGTTGCATTCTAGTATGACATCTTTTGGGTTTGTTATCCAAAACTAACATGCAGATGGTATAAGTGTAGGTGAGGGTACATATATTGACACTTCCGCTACTTTTGTTGAAGTTTTAGGCCTCTGAAATGGGTTGTGTGGGCCAAATAGTTGGGTCTGACGAATATTTTGATTGAAGGTGATAACTTGACGGTTATTAAAGTCTTATTAGAAGACGGGGTATGCCCCCTTGGAGTATAGAACTCCTACAAGCTAATACTAATCCTTTTTCTTCAAAATATTAATCTTGTTGTTGTTCGTCATAAAACAGGGAGACTAATGATTTTGCAGATCAGATTGCTCATCTTTTTTTTTACAGTATCCCTGTCGACGAAAGTTGACGCATTAGGAAGTCGTGGAAGGCACGCAAGCGTGAGCCTTTAGTGATAAAAGGTTCGCACGTGACGAAACCCTAGGAAATATGCCTGGAATCCACCAGAAAGGGGCTTGGAATCTACCAAGGAGATAAAGAGAAAATTCTCCAAACCAATATTTAATTAATAATATGAATGAATGATTATGACTCATGCCTATAATTGTTTAAATAGAAGAAAACACTAGTTCCTAACTTGTGTGCCAAGGATGGCTAAAAAGATAAAATATGGAAATAAAGAATAAATTCCTAATTTATCTAAAAAACCTATAAAATAGAATATTCTAATTAAAAGAAAAATTCTAACTAAAAGATAAAAGTGCTCCTGCATCAGACTCCTCCACCTCTGAAGAATTCGCCCCGAGTTCTCTACTGGATGTAGAACTCCATCAACATTGCTCTATTGTCCCGTATCAACTACCGGACTTGTTTTCTTATACATTGCATCTTCATCCTTGTCCTTCATGGCTTCGTGATTACTCCTTTGATGATACTTGCAAAAAGGTGCAAAATTTTCCCACACAGTCCACACAATTTGCAAACTCATCCCATCCTGCACAGAACTCTTCAAGCTAGTGTTGAAAGGGACCGCCTCCTTTACTAGTTCGCTTTCCAAAACCTTCATGACATCGAAGCTTCTGTCCACTTCGGCTGGGTGTTCTAGGCACTCTTCAGGGACTTTCTCTTCAAGGACCTCCTCTTAAAAAAACCTCTCTTGTAAGGAACTCCTCTTCAAGGACATCCCTTTCAAGGACATCCTCCTCTTGAAAATCCTTCTTTCCAAAGACCTCCTTTTGAATGGCATCCTCTTGAAATATCTCTTCTTGAAGGACCTCCTCTTCAAGGACCTCCTCCTCAAAGACTTCTTTTTTTTTCTGAATTAGACTCATCTTCCTTGAGACTACAATTGCCCTCCGATTGACGACCTTGATTTGGCTCTTCGTCCACCAACAACTTGTGGTTAGAGTTGTTGAGGGAAGTGTTGGTGTTGACGACGCGGGTGCTATTGATGGTGTTAGCATGAGTGTTGCGGATGTTGAAGTTGGTGTTAATATGGATGTTGCGAATGTTGTAGATGGCGTTGTTGACGCATTTGTTGTTGTCGCCGTTGATTTTGCTGGCAAATAGAGCCATCAACTAATCCTCCAGGCCTTTAAGAGTCGTGGTAAAAGCTACGGAAAACTCTTTAAGGTCTGCCTTGGTAGCTCTTTGATCTCCCATCGTGCTTTAAATAGGAAATAGATAGGAGATACCTGCTCTGATACCAATTGACGCAGTAGTAAGTCGTGGAAGGCACGCAAGCGCGAGCCTTTAGTGATAAAGGGTTCGCAAGCGACGAAACCCTAGGAAATATTCTCGGAATCCACCAGAAAGGGGTTTGGAATCCACCAAGGAGATAAAGAGAAAATTCTTTAAACCAATATTTGATTAATAATACGAATGAATGATTATGACTCATGCCTATAATTGTTTAAATAGAAGAAAACCCTAGTTCCTAACTTGTGTGCCAAGGATGGCTAAAAAAAATAAAATATGGAAATAAAGATATAAATTCTTAATTTATCTAAAAAAACCTATAAAATAGAATATTCTAATTAAAAGATAAAAATCCTAACTAAAAGATAAAAGTGTTCCTGCATCAAAAGTTTGAAACTGAACATAGAATTTCGGTTTCTCATCCAGAAAGACGCTTTAGGAGGAAGTGACAAGACCAAGCTTTAGCTTTCTTTCTAATCCTTATTTCAAAAAAAAAATCGACCATTTGTAGAGGAGAGTGTTTATTATAGTGGATTCCAGAGGGGTTAATATCATTTCTAATGTATCTACGCAACTAGACCTGTCCAAACATAGCCGAACCTAAAAAATCCGGTCCGTACGCCCGATAATTTTACGGGTTTGAACCTGGTATTTTAGACCTGGGACCCGAAATCGACCAGAACCCGAATTACCTGGGACTTTTAGGGTCAGGACTCAGTGACCCGTTGGGTCAAAATCGACTTGGTAAGTCAGCACCATATATACGCCACACAGGCATCAGATTGACCTCACACAGATTCGTCATGCAATTGTATTCGTTAAAGTCACTCATAAGTTAAATAACTGATATATTTTATAATTATAGTATGTTTATAACACTTATTTGTATAAATATGATTTTTTTATGCTTAAAATATTATTATAATATTATTATAATAATAATTTTTATAAATTTAATTATAATATTATTAATTAGTTTAATTTGACATATTTATATTATAATTAATTTTGATATTATTTTAATATTTTAAAAAATTCTTCAAAAAGTTTGAGTTTTTTGACCCGGTGGCTCGACCCGAACCCGAGACAAATTCGGTTTGCCTCGACCTGGAAAGACCGTAACCCGATTGATCAGAAACCCGAATTACCCGGGACCCGAATGACCCGATTGACAGGTCTACACGCAACCTATCAATGCTGGCAGCGCTGTCTTCACAGCTGCTTCCTCGTTTACTTACTTGGATTAGATCCGATCTCCCGTCTCTCCGGCGCTCGCTCGCCCGCCCCTTGAGTTTAGCACTTAATTTTCCCTTTTTCAAAACTTTAATTTGTGGATCAATTCACATGACATGTCAATGGTGGATCCCAATGACATTTTTACAAATCAAATTAAGTAGGAAGTTTCGTAATTAGATGGAGTTGTTCGTTCTCGGATCTAATCCATTAAATGCTCTCCCACTGAGTGCGCTGCAAGCCATTGATGGAAATGGCTAATTAATTAAAGCAAGCTAATTCGATTGATTGATCATGTGAGCGAGCAATTACCGACGCAGATGGATCCTGCTTCGTTGCCGCAAGCTCTGCTCCCTCACACCTGCAACTGCAAGTATATATAAACCACATGAATCCTCCCTCCATAAACCCAATTGTACCACCTTATTAATTAATTAAACAAGTCATGGCTTCTAACAAGTCCTTGGTGTTGGTCGCTCTATCTCTGGCCGCCTTGGTGGCTGTCACTACCGCCACCAGCTTCACCGTCCACGGCAGAGTCTACTGTGACACCTGCCAATGTGGCTTCGAGACCAATGTCACCACTTACATTCCCGGTAACCGTTTTCATTCACAACTAACCGATGTGGGAGGTTACTCTAATTTATCTCTCATCATTATTTATGGATTCATTATGAATGCAGATGCCAAAGTCAGAATTCAGTGCGTGGGGAGGGACGACCAGAGCGTGGTGTACACCGTGGACGGGGCGACCGATGAAACGGGGACGTTTGCGATAGAGGTCAAGGGCGACCATGGCGACGATATATGTGATGCGGTCCTATTGAGTAGCCCCTGGAGCCACTGCAACACCCCCGACAAGGGGAGGTCCAAATCTCGCGTCATCGTCACCAACTCCAATGGCGTTAGCTCTCTGGACCGCCACGCCAACAACCTCGGGTTCTTGATGGACCACACCTTGCCCGTCTGCACCCAGCTCGTCAACTATTACCTCCATGCCTACGAATAACTTTTTTTTATTAATTTCTTTATTTATGTCAACTCGTTTCAAAAATTATTGATGATCCGTTTGTATGTTGTTCAAACATGTTATATGCCTGATGTTTGATCAGTTTGGCAAGACCAACCTTCCTCATTGGTTTTGGGCGCAATGAAGTCCTGACATTGTAATTCTGGCCAATTTGTGAAGATTTAGTTTGAAATAATTGTGCATCTTGTCCATTTTACATGTGCTTCAACCTAGATTTTTTTTTAACGATAGATGCACCCAATATTTTGAGGGTGGTACCCCGTAAACGCATGTGGGATGCACGACACCCTTCTGTGTATTCGATTTGGAAGTGCTCAAAGGTGTCACACACCCGCGTGCGTTTTTTCAATCCGTTACTACATAAAATAATTAAATAATAATAAAATAAATAAATTATAATGTTAAATAAAATAAATAAAAAATATTATTTATTTTATTTTTTTTAATTAATTATTTTATTTAGCGTAATTTAATTTTATTTAATTGAATTTTATTATTATTTATTAAATTTAAATATTATTTATTAAAAATAAATAATTAAATAATAAATTTAAATAATAATAAAAGTTAAGAAATAATAATAATAAATCTAAATAATAATATTTTATTATATAAAAATTATTTTTATTAAATTTTTCATGAAGATTAAAATATTTTATTTTAATAAAGATTTTTAAGCAATGATTTATAATAATAGGTTCGGTAAGGATTTAAGATATAAGGTTGGAAATTAATATAATTAATTAATAAATAAATCCATTAGTAATTATCTAAAATAAAACAGCAATTTTTTTTACGGTCGTATCAACCCTACCAATATCTAACCCCCAAAACCCATGGTAGCCTCTTCGAAACGACTTCATGCCGATACAACCACTGTCGCTGCCGCTGATAATGACGTGGTAGTAAGAGTGTCGATTCGAGGGCAGATAGGTGTTTGGGGAATAATGGTACTATTACACCTTTGGAAACCTAACAGATTTCCTTTCCACATAAATTGCTTCTTATTCAATTCATTAGCAAATTCTATTCTTCGACTAAAACCTAACAGTTTCTTATTTCCACTAAAAAGGAAAAAAAAAACAGCATAAACACTAATGTCCTCCTTAATTCATCTCAAAGACACTTTATTGAATTGAAATGAAGAAGAGCAACTCTCAAACTTTTCCTATCAGTGTAACCCTCGATGTTTATATTAATACATTATATATAGTTAGATGGAGCAATGTGAAGATTCTGAAAGACAAAGACTTGAGGGTTGTTATAGTCTTTGGCAAAAAAAACCTTCTTGTGGTGCCCGTATGGTGTGTTTTCTAAGCGCGATTGAAAAGAACTTCTAAAGACCAGTGAGCTCTTCGGGTTAGATTCTACCATCGAAAGATATCGTCCTTAATGCATAACAAGACATCCCTAAGGTGAAGGTGGGAAACGTTGTGGATCGTGCAACTCCTAGATTCCCTCGCTGAATTGAAGTTATATGGTACTTGAACAACTTGGAATGCAAGGAGGTAATTGTAAACCTTTATGATTGACCCTTTAATGGCGGTAACTGGAAAGAAGCAATGACTTTCGAAAAGCGTCTTTGTTGATGACGACGTTGAGGTTGGTACTATATATGACGCCTCCACTCTTGATGTTCGCATTTTTAGTCATATTTTCTAGTTAGTTTAGAGTCCATTTGAGTCATTTTCATTGTTTTAAGTGTTGGGAAAGTGTGTTGTTTGTGTTAGTTTTCGTATTATTCAAGTATGGATGTCTACATGTGATGTGTGTGACGGCCCAAATATAAATATTCGGGTTACGTTTCGAAGGTTGGATACCTTCATTCGGATCTTGCAATCCAGGTACGGTTCGAGGTTTCAAAACCTCAAGTGAGAGCATTTAAAGTGGGGATTTCGAACCCCAAATCAACCGTAGGGCGGTTGGGTACCCTTAACCTGTCCTATGAGACTATATCGCTAAATTCGTTTGGTGTAAATCGACAGAAAATAGAAATAGAGTACAACTTGCCATGGCGAGGCC
Organism: Persicaria maculosa; assembly: GCA_963922045.1. Lineage (NCBI taxonomy): Eukaryota > Viridiplantae > Streptophyta > Magnoliopsida > Caryophyllales > Polygonaceae > Persicaria > Persicaria maculosa. Next base: position 19,498,467 of record OY998257.1, read on the forward strand.
AAGTCAAAACCAAAACATGAAATCTCCGACAAGCGAAATACATAAGCCAAGTGATATGGTGAGTTCGATTTGATCGTCGAGCAAATCCCCGTCGTAGAAGCATGGAGTATACATGATATGCAAACAAACCTAAAAAAATATGTGCAGGGCATGAGATCAGACCGAGGCCCTATCGCACTATATTCCCACAAGCAGGCATATACATACATTATACCTAATAAACATGCTTCTAATGCAGTGCGGAATATTAAAACACGCAAGCATGCTAACAGTTTATATATATGCAGAAAGACTGTAAAAGGCCCAAAGAATGTCAAAATGACATATCCCTCTCCTACCTCTACCCCCCCTTCCCTTAGGGTGAACACTGGCCAGCTCGGGCTATAGCATAGCAATTGTCATCCGTAGATGATATATGTGCGCATCAATAGTCTCAAAATCATGCTCATATGGTGAGTAGAGCCCGCAAACTCGACTCTAAACTTACTCGATGGAGGACAAGCCCGATGGAACTGGGTCATCCTATAACCCTAGCAACGACTCTAGGACTCACATAGATCACGATCGTTCTCTTTTCATATGCAATAAGTAAACAGATGCTCATTCAAGTGTGCAACCTAAGCATGATACTACATGGCATGCTTCAATGCTGATGCGACACCTAGTATGTCATACAACTACATGTAGGAGGGTGTGTCTGATCAGTCTGAGTAAGTCCATAAAGGAACTTACATAATAAGCCGAACAGCAAAGCATAGCATAAGCAGATCCACTCAAGCAACTCAATCAACAAGCACCTATGATATTAATATGAAAGCGATAAGGCACAAGACTACTAATCATACACACACTCAAGGACCAAGTCCTAAAACCATTTCCAAAACCAATCCGAAGTCCAATCATCTCAAACCATTCTCAAAATCAATTTCAAAGTGGAAACCTCAAAACCCAAATCATCCGAATATGCCAACTCTATAATACTCAAGTTCATTTCCAAGTCCAATTTTCCATCATTCAATCAAGTTTAAGAATCCCGACACTTGAAACAAAGCTTTTAAAACATTTTCCAAGCATTCAATCCAACATTTCAAATTCCGTCAAAATCCCTTTTTTAATATTAAAATAATCATTAATATTCCAAAATCCCCTTTCTGAAATCAACCTCAAACTCAAATGCAATTAGAAAGGATCGAAATAAAAAACCAACAACGCAAGCCAAAGGGGTCAAGAAGCAGCTCGGCCAAGCTCCTGGATGGATTTCGCGGGTGGCGAGAGGGCCATTCGCGGCCGTGAAATCCATCCCGGGTTCCCCGCAAGAAGGTGCCTTTGATGGTCGCGACACAAGGATTTCTCCACGGCGAAACCCGCGGTCCCGGCCGCGAAAGGGTGTCTTCTTCCTCTGGCTGTGTTCTAACTTGCTGCAGCGACCATGGTTTTGTCGCAGCGAGATTTGAACCTGTTTGCTCGTTTTTTCTTCAAATCTCATTTGTTTTGCTTCGATTCAAAACAATTTTAACTCAAACTTGTTTTAAATCATTTCTTAACACAAAACTGACATCAAACAACCATATGTAACTCAAACAAGGACTAGAGGGGAGAGCGAAAGAGGGATTACCTAGCCTCCTTGAGGCTTTCTTCAAAACCTTGGGAGAAGTGAGTCCTTGGGCTCCGATTCAATGAGATCTTGCTGCGACAAGGCCTAGGAGGGATAGATCTTTGTTAAAAAATAACCTTTACGAAGATCTAGATCCAAAACGAGAGGATGGAAGGAGGAGAGTTTACCTTGATAAAAAAAACAGGGGAAATGAGGAGAAATGAGCTCGACTCCGCTTCACAAGGGGATCTGCCGGACCGCTGGTTTTTGGCGACGCTGGAGAAAGACTACGGCCTCGGATGTCTGAACACCGTTGATCTCGATCAGTTGGCGGCAACCGTGAAAGAGAAACCCTACATAATAGCCTTTGGGCTGGTGGATCTGGCCAACGAGATGGGGTTGTTGAATGTGAGTGTGAAGGTGCCGAACGCTGCGCTTAGCGACTAAGGGACGAGCAACTTGAGCTCCGATCAGGTAAAGTCAGCGACGGTGGATGCCTTCTTGGCTTTCATATTGGTAATATGTTGCTCGGTGGTCTTAGCTTGTAAAACCAACATCAAATCTTCCATTTTGCCATTGATCATAGTCATATCATACCACATTTTGGTCCTGAGAATTAGAAATTGATGCGTTCTTGTTAAATTGATTGTTTCTTGAATTGGATTTTGAGTGTGTTGTAGTTGGTGATATCTAGTGTGTTGTAGTTGGTAACAATTGGTTTGTAATAATGTTTGGTGACAGTGCTTACTTGTTGGTGACAATAAGTTGGTGAAAATCATTTGATGACAATGTTTCTTAGTTGTTGACAATTGGTTTGTGACAATGTTGGTGACAATGTTCACTTGTTGGTGACAATAAGTTGATGAAAATAATTTGACGACAATGTTTCATAGTTGTTGACAATAGGTTGGTGACAATATTTTGTAGTTGGTGATAGCATGTAATTAGTGAAAATTGGTGGTGACAATATTTTATAGTAGGTGACAAAAAGTTAGATAATAGATTGGTGACAATGTTTTGTAGTTGGTAACATTTGGCTTGTAACAATGTTTGGTGGCAGTGTTCACTCGTTGGTGACAATAAGTTGGTGAAAATAATTTGATGACAATGTTTCGTAGTTGTAGACAATAGGTTGGTGACAATATTTTGTAGTTGGTGATAGGACGTAGTTAGTGAAAATTGGTGGTGACAATATTTTATAGTAGGTGACAAAAAGTTGATGACAATTTTCTGTAGTTTATGATAATGTTCTGTAATTGATGACAATAGGTTGGTGACAGTGTTCACTAGTACCAGAAAAAAAAATTCCTTTAAATGTCATCAAAAAAGTCAGTTGTCACCAAAATAATTGTCATAAACGACTGTCATCGAAAAAATATACACAACTGTCACCAAATGTAGGCATTGACCAAAATGGTCAATGTTGACTAGTCAATGTCAAAATTAAAAATGGTCAAAGGGTAAGGAGGGAGGGTTAGGGGATGGGAAGGAATGGTAAAAATGTTAAAAATGGACATTTACTCAATTTAATTAAAAAGTGGACATTTACTTATTTATGACAATTTTTATGGACATTCACTAAATTAAACCGTGAATGTTTATCTTTTTTTTTTTGTTAAAGTGTAGATTTTTCCTATAAATAGTCAATTATTTCAATGTCAAACTCATAAAATTCATTGTTTTGCAACCAAATAAAAAAAGAAGGATATACGGATAGATAAGCTTCTATTCATCTTTTATTTTTCCTTTTCAAATTTCATTTATTCGTTGCTTTAATTTATTTTCAATTGTACTTCCTTATTTATATGAGTAGATTATATATGATTTTATTTTCCAAATTTTATGTTGTTACTTTATACGGAGTATCATATTTTTTTATTTTTTGAAAAAAAAATGTTTTAGCTTCTAACCAATGCATTATGCAATTATTACCTTATTAACATACATAAATAATAACTCAATATTAAATTCAAATTTATGAGAAATGTCGTTTAAATACCCATTGTTTATTTTTTTTTGGTAAGGGAAATACCCATTGTTTATAGGTAGGGAGTTTAGAAATTGAAGTAGCGCTTTAGTTTTGTCACAAACAAATTCACCCAAATTTAATGTCATCGTTGGATAGAATACGTCATTTAGCTTCTTAAAAACAAACATAATTGCTGAATTTATATTACACTTCTAAAGCGCAAATTGGGGAAAAAATCAATTCCTGGCCTAATATTTAATTACTTTTTTTTATAACATTATCAAATACATTAAAAAAATTCCATCTTTAAATTTCCCTCAAATTTGATCTCTTCACTCATGGGTCTAGATTATATATATATATATATAAGGTTTGGTTCAAGAGTGCACATCTCTTATAATGTACCTTGTGCACAAATCTTAGCCCTTGATTGATGCAAAATCAATGGTGTAGATTAATTACGATTTTTTCTTTTTTAATTATCAATTGGTGGGACCTAGTAGCAAAAACCACTCACTCTTACCTTTTTCTGCGCGTGATGTTCCCCCACCCATTGTTGCATTTTTTTGGTAACTTTCTTTTTCTAATATATATATATATAAATTTGATTTAATTTATCTTTATTTTAAAATGGGTTTATTAATTATACCTTGTTTACATTACAGAACTAGTTGAGCTATATATATTGTGGATTTAAGATGATTTATATATTGTGCAAATGTGTGTTTTATAGACATTTTAAAAAAAATAAATGATTATGGGTAATTCATTCGTGCACCCACCTGATTTTGTTCGTTTTAAAAATTTGGCAATTCCACCAAATAATGTTTCACATGCTACCGAATAATGTTAGGTTATCTTTTTCCATCCAGTTCAGATTAAAATTTACCAATCCCATTGAATAATTTGCCACATGCTACTGAATCATTTTTTTTTGTTCATCAATTTCAGATAAAAGAAACCCCAAATCCCTAAACAATACTTACGATTTATATAAATAATTAATGCTTCCTATTTCACTGAAAAATATTTCATATTTCACCGAATAATGTTTAGTTGTGTAGTTATACTCATACGACGAAGGTTTTTTTATGTTGTTTGTCAAACCGAAGACTCCATTTACTGACGAATAATGAATCAAATTTCACCGAATAATTGACCAACTCATTACTACTAGTAATTAAAATTCGACCCATACGTCTGAATAATTGACGAATACTGAATTAGATTTCACCGAATAATTGACCAACTCATTACTACTAGTAACTAAAATTCGACCCATACATCTGAATAATTGACGAATAATGAATCAAATTATGCATCTCGAAAACCCTACACTAAATTCGACATATACGTCTGATAAATTTTTCGTTTTTCCCCGAATAATGCGGAAATCACATTTTAATTAAGAACAAATTTCAACCTTTAATCCGATTTACATGTATGAAATAAATAATACTACTATACCACTTAATATATGTTGTTATTATGACAAAGTTGTAGGTGCTTCTACGTGTTCCTTTCATATTCTTACTTTTGATTATATTAATATATACTAATTAATCAACTTATACTAGTATAACGTTAATAGAAAAAAGAAAAGAAAAAAATGTAAAAGTTGGGTACTCCATCACACGCGCCTACAAGCCTACAAGGAGAGTGGGTGATTTTAGTCTGCGGGGCCCATCATTTATTTTGCAAAAAAAAGGAGAAAAATCTTTTTCAATCTAAGTCATCCATTCCAATAAAATCAAGAGTACACAAATGTGCATAAGGTACACCCTAATTAAGGCTTGTGCACAATTGATCCATTTTCTCTCTCTATATATAGCAGTTGATATTGTTTTATTTTTTTCTTTGAATAATAATATTTCAATTTAATTATTGTGTGTAAAAACTACACTACATCCTATTATTCTTTTCTTTTAAAAATTTATATGATGTGTTATTTTTTTCTGTATTTAAGTCCGATCTCACTATAATGTTTGAAACAAAATCACATATCCCGGGCGTAGCACGGGTCTGCCTACCTAGTAATTGAAATAAATAACCACTAACTATAACCTATAACTAAATAACTGTCCAATACAACCAGCTAAACTACCCATTTTATCAAAATAATTAAAGGAAATGATAGGCAATATACCAAATGTTTGGGCACTTTGCAAAAATGACACTCCCCTCCAAAATTTGCAAAAGTAGCAAATAAACCCAAAAATTGGCAAAAATAACCGGTTCTCATGACCTCCTTTCACAGGTCACCATTCCTGTTGAAGCAAGCCCTCACCGCCCTGCCTCCTTCTTCTCTCCGGTCGTTCCCTGCCCTCCACGAGCCACCTCCGGCCACCCAACCACCACCGTTCGAACCGCCACCCTCACCTGCACCTCCGAGCCCAGAACCCACCCGACTGATGCCCCCTTGACCCCACACCGAGCCCTCGTCTCCCCTCCCTCGCTATTCGCCCTCACCGCCCCGCCTCCTTCTTCTCTCCGGTCGTTCCCTGCCCTCCACGAGCCACCTCCGGCCACCCAACCACCACCGTTCGAACCGCCACCCTCACCCGCACCCCCCGAGCCCAGAACCCACCCGGCTCATGCCCTCTTAACCCTACATCGAGCCCTCATCTCCCCTCCCTCGTTGTTCGCCCTCACCGCCCCGCCTCCTTCTTCTCTCCGGTCGTTCCCTGCCCTCCACGAGCCACCTCCAGCCAACCAACCACCACCGTTCGAACCGCCACCCTCACCCGCACCCCCCAAGCCCAGAACCCACCCGACTCTTGCCCCCTTGTCCCCACACCGAGCCCTCATCTCCCCTCCCTCGCTGTTTGTTTTCTCACTCTCCTTCGCCCTCCAATAAAATCGCCCTTCTCGAGGAATGGATCGATTTCGTTGATCGGGTTAGACTTTCTTGGTACTTACTAGGAAAAATCTGTTACTGGCTAGATAAAATCATCTACTGGCTAGTACCAAGAAAAATCTGTTACTGGCTAGATAAAATCATCTACTGGCTAGTACCAAAAAATATCCGAGAAATCATCTACTAGCTAGTACCAAAAAATATCTGAGGGGTTATTCTTTGATCAGCTTAGACTTTCTTGTTACTGGCTAGGAAAATTCTGTTACTGGCTAGATAAAATTGTCTACTGGCTAGTACCAAAAAAACATACATACATTTGCCTTTTGCGATGTCTTCAAACTAAACGGCCAGTGTCAAAGAGTTTTCCCCACATGGTGGATGGACAGCAGGCTAAGGGGCATTGTAATGATCAGAACCAATGTGCCGTATTGTTGCGCCCTTATCCATTACTTCCTGGAGAGACAGTTGAAGACATTGAAGAGGTGTGAGACATGGTACGAGCTCCAGGGGCGACTCCTCCGGTTCTCCATCAAGGAAGAAGAGTTATCTCACTAGACATCGATTTATTCACCTTGCCACGGCACGCCACGCTTGCTTATGTCCTCTGACGCTTCCGGCGAAGGAACTCTTCCCGAGACGGATACCTGCTTGTCTCCATTATCTTGCTCTTGACGGACCCAAACGGCATGCTCTCCTCTATGAGCATTGCCCCTCCTCCATGTCCACGTCGGCAGCTTTACCTTTCATCTTCGGAGCAACGATTGTCGGTTCTGCCCAGGTTTTCTGGTTTATCTTGTCAGTTGTGTGAATTTCTGTACCAGCTGAATTGTTGTCTTTGCCATCCAAATGGTTATCCATGCCATACTCCAAATTGAGATCAAGATACGATGTAGACCCAACTTTACTTCGAAATATTTTTTTTCATAAACATATTTAAAGTGGGTGACTATAGATAGATAAAATTAAATTAAGTTCAAAAATGAATTTATTTTTTAATTTTAACAAATAAAAATGACCGAAAATTAGTTTAAAACAATTAAAGTGTGTCTCTCTCTCCTTCTCTCTCCCCTAGCCTTGGTTACCTTCAACCGGTTGGGAAGGTGCCCAAAAATTTTGCAAAAATGACATTTTATCATTTCCATGCAAATTATTCCCCTGGTTATTTTTGCAAACTTCACTTTTTTTTTTTGGTATATTGGTGTAAATTGGCCAAATAATTAACTACTTATTGTAACTAAATAACTCGTTAAATAAATGAAATATGTGTAAGATTTTACCTTATATGCAGTTGCTTTACACAAAATATGGTGTCTAGCTTGCATATCGCAGTTAACAAATTAAATACCATTTCATAAAAGTAGAAATCCAAATCTAAGAGAAATATATACTTCTTTGAGCATATATATGAGGGAAAATATAATCCGTAAAAAGACCTAATTTATTGATCATAAAAAGGGCTGGCTGTGGGTGGGTTTGAAAGAAAACTTAATTTATTGATCTTTTGTATAGTTTTTGTAATTTATATGTGAGTTTATGCTGTCTGAATTTCGCCTCACGCACGCTTTCTCGCTGTGAGATTCTTGAAAGGTCTAACCGTCGATGTCAATTTTCAGTCATCCTCTCTCGTCTCTCTCATTGCTCAGGTGTTGTACTCCCGCCCGCCATTTTCATCAGTTGTGAAGCTAAAAGTGACGATGATCGTTCTTTGTGTTGCTTTCAATGTCTGTGTTTTGCTTACGATTCTGTTTGCTTTGTTTCTGCTTTCACTTTTGTAGCCTCTGAAGCAAGAGCGTCGAGTTCCAGATGGCAGGTTTGACACCAAACCTGCAGTCTAGGTTTTCCGCTGAAGGATCGTCTGGTCCTTCTGTTGAACTCAACTCAAACCCCGTAAGTCCCTCTGATATCTAAATCTGCTATTATTTTGTCGAAATTCGGGATTTCTTGCAATTTTTCGCTGATTAATTGAGACTTTAGGGTTTCTTGGAACTGGTAGAGTCTCTCTAGTACTGAATTCCAGGGTTCATTTCCCGTAAGATGACATGTTAGGTCGTTTTGGTGCTTCTGTTAGTAATGCTATGGTTCTCGTAGGGGTTATTTGATATTCTTAGGCTTCGGTTGAGGCAGAACAAGAATTTCAAGAATCATCCACTGATCCGCATGCTTTGTTTTCTTGTATTGATCTTTCCTTTTATGGATTTTTTATTTCTATATTTGATAAAGGATGATTGAGTTGTTTTCTCCCATTGAATGAGATGACTCTATTGGAGGATCTTGGGATGTCAGTATTTATGAGGATATGAGATTGTTGAAAACTGACAAATGTAGCCTTGAGAAACAAAAAGGAAAAAAAAGGATCAGATATATTCATGCTCTCATGCTCAGCTACACATACAATTGTGTGCCTAGTGCAGAGGAATTACAGAAAAGATACAATGAGTAATGACCAATCATGGATGGTTGGGATCCATCTTTAAGAACCAGATTGTATCTGCTCTAAAACTTTATAAAATTGTGTGTTTGTTTGGATTGTGTTCATATTTATAATCCTAAAGATGTTGGGATTATGTTGTTATTTGGGTGATTTATTTTGGAAATAATGAATTCAAAGATTATGGATATAAGAGTCCCACTTTGCCTCTTTATGGGTTAAAGTTTTGGCTGTGTTGGATGTTGGCTTATTTTAATCCAAATTGAATATTGTAAACGTCATAAGTGTACCCATTTATGTTGCTTGGAATTGATTGGTCATTGATGCTAGGTAATTAACTGCAGCCTTGGAATTTCAGGAAAGTGAGTATTTATAGAACATAACTACATTTTAATTAGATGAAGAATGATGGATTTCTAAATAAGATAATGATATTTTGGGGAGGACATACTTCAAGGATACAAGGTAGGGATACAAAATTTCTATAATTTTGTCCCTATTTAAAGGAATCGGGAATTCTAGAGTGTTTACGGTATTCTGAGGCCTTTTGCAAGAATTAACATTTCCTATTGGTTTTGTCTTCCCAACAGTTTCTCAGCTTATTGCCTATATACCTGTGGGTTGTGTGTATTGTGTTGTTATTAATAATATGAAATTACTAATATGCTGTTTTCTTGTAAAAACAAATCAGCATCCTAAAGTTAGAGCATTCATTGACAAGGTCATCCAGTGTCCGTTACAAGATATTGCGATTCCCTTGTCCGGCTTTAGGTGGGAGTACAGTAAGGTAGTTACTTTGGAGTTCTCCTATGATATATTTCCATCTCTATTTTTCCATTTGTAATCTCAATTTGTTCTTTTTCCCCCATTCAGGGAAATTTCCATCACTGGAGTCCACTCTTTCATCAGTTTGATACATATTTCAAGACATATTTGTCTCATAGGAATGACCTGCTTCTCTCGGATCATGTAAATGTAATGGAAGATGATCCTTTCCCTAAACATGCAGTATTGCATATATTAAGGGTGATGCAGAAATTTTGGAAAACTGCCATCAGAAAAAGTTCTTTTAATGCCTTAGAGGTATGAAAAGTCTAATCACTTGGGTCAGTTGTTTTACTTAACAAGGGTCTCCCATACTTATTATCTGTATCCACTATTTTCATGTTCCTGGGGTGATGTTCTTCTTTCTTTTTGTTGTATACTTTCAGCATTTCAAGCTTTTGTTTGCATCTACAGATCCAGAGGTTCTTCTAGCAACGCTGGAGACTCTTTCTGCACTCGTTAAAATCCATACCTCACAGCGTCTTTGGAATACGAAGTTTATTGAACTTGGGTCAATTAATAGTTGCCTTCTTTCCATGGCTCAGGGCTGGGGAAGCAAGGAGCAGGGCTTGGGACTGTATTCATGTATCGTGGCAAGTGAGAAAAGTCAAGAGGAAGGATTATCATTATTTCCATCAGATATACAAGAAAGTGATGGAAAGTGTCAGTCTAGATTAGGTTCAACCATTTATTTTGAATTGCATGGTGTTAGCCCACAGAGGAGGGGTGAAAGTAGTAGCATGGCAAAATTTGCTACTTCAGTTGTGATAGAAATGCAGGATTTACATCTACATAAAGAAAACGATCTGTTACTTCTGAAGCAGTGTGTTGATAAATACAATGTTCCCCTGGACCAGAGGTTCTCACTGTTGACAGGAATTAGATATGCACTTTCTGTTAGAAATCCTAAAACATGTAGATTGTACAATAGAATTTGCCTTCTTTCATTCATTGTGCTTGTGCAATCTAATAATGCGAGTGAAGAGCTGCTCGCTTTCTTTGCTAATGAGCCTGAATATACGATGGTCCATTAGAGCACTTGCATTGGTTGCACTGAGAGCTCAACTGGCAGCATGGTACCATTGTAGAGTTCGCATATTGAGAGGATCTATTGTTGATTTTTCTGAAGAGAATTGGATGGTCCTGTTAAATGTTCTTCAGAAGGCACTTTTGTCTTTGAAAAGCTGTAATGATCCATCATATCTTGCCTTCGTCGAGGCTTGTATCGAGTTTTACCTGCAGTATCATTATTGTTTTAGCATTTCAGATACCAGGAAATCAGGAATTTTCTCACCCTTCTACCGCTTTTGGAGGATTTTGAATCTTGCCATTTGCATCTTGTTTGTCATGCTGTCAGAACTCTTCACAACCTCATAAGTTCCAGTGATATTGCTATGCCCCTCCTTATAGATTTGGGCGGCATTGAGCTTTTGGCACAGCGGCTGCAGGCTGAGGTACATATGGTAGATAGTTCTGTCATCACTACTGAGTGTTCAGATGATGGACATTTGTACACCCAGACGAGGCTTATCAAAGCTTTGTTGAAGGCACTTGGGTTAGCTATATCTGCAGCTGCAAATTCTTCTACGTCCTTGAATCCATGTGACAGTTCATTACCCTCTACACTTTGTCCTATATTTGAGAGTATTGATAAATTTGGAGGTGATGTTTACTGCTCAGCTGTGACTCTGATGAGTAACATTCTTCATAACGACCCTACGTGTTTTCCTGCTTTGCAGAAATTTGGTCTTCCACAAGCCTTTCTCAGTTCTGTGGTTGGTGGAATATATCCTTCACCGAGGGCACTCACTTGTATTCCCCGTGGCCTTGGGGCTATTTGTCTCAATAATAAGGGCTTAATGGCAGTTAAAGAAGCATCAGCGATGCATTTCCTTGTTGACATTTTCACCTGTAAGAAATTTATCATTACTGTGAATGAAGCTCTTATTCTCTTCCCATCCGCTGTTCTAGAGCTTTTGCACAATGTGTCCTCACTTAGAGGTGAAGGTGTTGATATTATCATTGAAATTGTCAATAGGATTGCCTCTTTTGGAGAAAGTGGCTCCTTTCTAGTAAGTGGTTCCTTGGATTCTTTAGCAAAGGCCAAGAGAAATATGGTTATGGATATGGATTCCAGAGAGCAAGGAAATGATGCTAGTTCAAATCAGGTTAGCAAAGACGACTCTGCTGTGGAAGGCATAACTGATGAGCAATTTATTCATTCAAGTATCTTGCATTTGTTAGTGTTAATCAAGAGCACAATGGAAGATTCTGAAACTTGCAGGCTGTTTGTTGAGAAGTATGGGGTTGATGCTTTATTAAAGCTTCTTCTGCAACCTAGTATCATTCAATCTTCCGAAGGGATGGCTATTGCTTGGCACAGTAGTGAAGTATTCAAAGGTTTTGCTAAGAATTATCCTGCTCCTCTAGCACGTGCATTTTGTTCTGCCTTGAGGGAACATTTGCAGAATGCTTTAACTGCTATTAATAATGTTTCTGGAACCTTTTTATTGGATCCTAAATCAAACCCTAATCTTGGTGTCTTTCCATCACTGTTTCTTGTTGAATTCCTTCTCTTTCTAGCTGCATCAAAGGACAGTCAGTGGACTATTATACTACTTAAAGAACTTAATGGTGATGGAATAGATGTTGTACAAGGTCTTGGGTGTGTTCACAAGGAAATGTTGTGGCAGATTGCTCTCCTAGAGGATGCACAGTTCAATGTACCTGATGGAAAATCTAGTTGTCCATCAGAATCACAGCATTTGGCATATGTTACAACAGAAAGTCGCCAGCAAATATTATGGAAGAGAAGAATGTATGAGAGCACGGAGTCTGAGTTTTCTCTGTTAGCAGTATATATTTTATAGATAGAGTTGTACATATTTACGATTATACCCTCAGGGTTTTCACCCAATGATATATATACAGGAGTAGGCTCCTCTGAGATCCTTCGAGGACTCAGTTATCTAAACACTTACATGGTATCACAGCCTTTTGTGAAAATCTAAAATTTTTTCGTTTCACAAATTCAATCGATCTAGCCGCCGCCGCTCCACATCCGCTGCCCCACACAGTCCTGCCGCCGCCGCCGCCAAACCCTAGAGCCGCCACCGCTCCACACCCGCTGCCCCATACAGTCCTGCCGTCGCCGCCGCCGCCGCCGCATTCCCTGCCGCCGCCGAACCCTAAAGCCGCCGCCGCCTCTTTTGTTGCCGCCGCCGCTACCTACCTTCCTTAACCGATGGCTGGTTGTCAACCCCCCACCCCACCGCAGCCACAAAACCTTTACCCCCGAAACCCACCAACAAACCAGCCCAGGCCGACCAACCAACACGGAGGCCATGACCAAGGGAGGAATACCCGCCGGGGCCACAGCGGCGAACACAGCAACATGCCGCGGCCGCAGCAACATGCCGCGGTCGCAGCATCATGCCGCGGCCGCAGCACAGTCCGCCGCAGCCCCCGCCGCCCTACCCGCAGCATCCGTCGTATGCCCCCTCACCGCCCTCCCCCTATCCGACGTGGGCGGACTACCCACCGCCGCCGATACTCTCCGCCGCTTTCTCCACCATGGGACTTCAGCAGCCGGACAACAACTGGTATATGGATACCGGGGCCTCCTCTCACATGACGAACGCGCCAGGTAACCTACAAAATGTTTTTAATTCTAGCACTCTACCATCCATCTATGTCGGAAATGGCGCCCCACTATCCATTGTCGGTTCAGGTCAAGCAACCCTCCCCACTGGCCCACCCCTCCGCCTTAACAACGTCCTACTTGCCTTTGACATAGTCAAAAACCTCATCTCTGTTCGTCAATTTACCATAGATAATCACGTGGCTGTCCAATTTGACCCTTTTGGTTTCCTTGTGAGGGATCTTAGCACGGGGACCCCAATCATGCGGTGCAATAGTTCCGGCGACCTCTATCCACTCGCCCCAGCGGATAATTCCGCCCCTGCCGCCCCCACCGCCCTGGTCACCCTTAGTTCCGACTTGTGGTATGCTCGTCTTGGCTACCTTGGCGATCACGTGCTTCAAAGTCTCCGCTCTAGCAATTTCATTTCTTGTAATAAAGTCTCGGACGTTTGCACTTCATGTGAGATCGCCAAGAGCAAAAGACTTCCTTTTAGCACTTCTCATTCTCATACCTTTGCACCGTTTGACATTATTCATTGCGATTTATGGACATCGCCTATTCCTAGTGCTAGTGGTTTTCGTTATTATTTGGTTGTGCTTGATGACTTCACCAATTTTGTTTGGGTCTTTCCACCGCGCCATAAATCGGAAACACAGGGTCACCTTGTTAGCTTCCACAGCTTTGTTCACACCCAGTTTGGTTTGCCTATCAAGGCCATTCAATGTGACAATGGAGGCGAGTTCGACAACAACATTGTCCGCTCCTTTTGTCAACAACAAGGGATAGCCCTCCGCTTCTTTTGTCCACAAACGTCACCTCAAAATGGCAAAGCGGAACGCATTCTCCGCACGCTCAATGACAAAACCCGAACTCTCCTTCAACATGCCTCTTTACCCCCCTCCTTTTGGGTTGAAGCTCTTCACATGGTCACTTACCTCCACAATATCCTATCATCAAAAGCCATTGACAACTCTAACCCAACCTTAGCACTCTACCATCGCTACCCATCCTACGATCATATTCGAGTGTTTGGATGCCTTTACTTTCCCAATATGAGTGCCACCGCTCCTCATAAGCTCTCCCCACGGTCCACAAAATGTGTCTTCTTAGGAATTTCCCCACACCATCGAGGCTACCGGTGTCTTCGCTTGGATACTAATCGGGTTGTGAGATCTCGCCACGTGATTTTCGACGAACATACTTTCCCATTTGCCCCCCACCATCAACCCACAGTCCCCACACCCCAAGAATCCAGCAACTCGGCTTCATTCCCACCCCTCCTACGTCTCCTACTTGGCAGCAACCCACCGATGCCGCGACCGCCGCCCCACCCGCCGCAGCAATGGACCATGCAGCGGCCGCCGCCTACATGCCGCGGCCGCCGCATCCCGCTGCGCCCGCCGCTGCCCCCGCCGCACCCCCCCTGCTGCACCTGCCTCTGCTGCGGCCGCCGCCCTAGTGCCGCGGCCGCCGCCACCCGCAGCGCCCGCCCCAACCATGACTACGCGATCTCAAGCTGGGATCGTCAAACCCAACCCCAAATACAACTTCCTCACCCCATCCACTCCCATATCACCTATACCTAAGTCACCACAAAAGGCCTTACAGGACCCAAACTGGCATGCTGCTATGGTCGATGAGTTTAGTGCTTTAATTAAAAATGGCACGTGGGACCTCGTTCCTAGGCCTCGGGACTCTAATATCATTAACTGCATGTGGTTGTTCAAACATAAGTACAGGTCTGATGGGTCACTTGAACGACACAAGGCTCGCCTCGTTGTCAATGGCAAGTCTCAGAAGGTTGGTGTGGACTGCGACGAAACGTTGAGCCCGGTCGTCAAACCTGCTACCTTACGCACTGTGTTGAGCATCGCTCTCTCTAAGGATTGGCCTATTCACCAGCTAGACGTCAAGAACGCTTTTCTACACGGTAACCTTCAGGAAACTGTGTATATGCATCAGCCTCCAGGCTTCTATGATCGCTCGCGACCCTCTCACATCTGCCTTCTCCGGAAGTCTCTCTATGGGTTGAAACAGTATCAGCGTTTCGCCACGTACCTCAGTGCAATTGGTTTTCGGAGCAGTCAGTCAGATCACTCCCTATTTGTCTTCCATTCAGGGTCTGACACGGCGTATCTATTGCTGTATGTTGATGACATTGTGCTTACTGCATCTTCTCCATCGTTACTGTCTCGCCTGATGGGACTGCTGCGTTCAGAGTTTTCCATGACGGATCTTGGTCCCCTGAGCTATTTTTTCGGCATCTCTGTGACTCGCACTCGGGATACATTGTTTCTTCATCAGAAGAAATATGCCCTTGAGATTGTCGACAAGGCTAGGATGACATCTTGCAAGCCCGCTACCACTCATGTCGACTGCAAGTCCAAGCTCGATGCTGCCTCCAGTCCCAAGGTTGATGACCCTACCGCATATCGCAGTCTGGCAGGTGCCCTCCAGTATCTGACGTTTACTAGGCCAGATATTGCTTTTGCCGTCCAGCAGGTTTGCTTATACATGCATGATCCCCGTGAGCATCATCTACAGGCACTCAAGCGGATCATCCGGTACATCAAGGGCACCAGTGACCTGGGATTGCACCTCTGTCGCGGCCGCTTCGACACTCTCACAGCCTACTCAGACGCTGACTGGGCGGGTTGTCCGGAAACCCGCCGTTCCACCTCTGGCTTCGCCGTCTACCTTGGTGACAATCTGGTATCGTGGTCCTCCAAGCGTCAGGCAACCATATCTCGCTCCAGTGCCGAGGCTGAGTATAGAGGTGTCGCCAACACCGTGGCGGAAACATGCTGGCTACGCAACCTCCTCTCCAAGCTTCGCGTTCCACTTCGTGCCGCTACATTGGTCTACTGCGACAATGTCTCCGCAGTTTACCTCGCATCGAACCCGGTTCAGCACCAGCGGACCAAGCACATCGAGATTGATATACATTTCGTCAGAGAGAAGGTCGCTCTAGGCCAGGTTCGAGTGTTACATGTCCCTTCTGCCTATTAGTATGCGGACATCTTCACAAAAGGATTACCTACTCCTCTTTTTACTTCTTTTCGTTCCAGTCTTGCTATTCGCTCACCTCTACCTGCGACTGAGGGAGGATGTTAGCAGTATATATTTTATAGATAGAGTTGTACATATTTACGATTGTACCCTCAGGGTTTTCACCCAATGATATATATACAGGAGTAGGCTCCTCTGAGATCCTTCGAGGACTCAGTTATCTAAACACTTACATTCTCATCTTCTAAACCAGTATAGGGATCTTGGTCAATCTGGTGGGATCAAGCAACTGCACAGTTTTGATGCTTCAAGTGTGAGACCTGGTAGCAATTCTCAGATGAGTGAATCAAGTTATTCTGAGACAGAACAAGAAAAGCAGAGAACATGTCGCTCTTCATCTTCCAGAATGGTGGAGTCACTCTCATTCCTCATTGCTCATATGTTTAAGGAGTTAGGTAAAGCAATGCTGCTGACTTCTTGCTGCCAGGACGATACTCTGGATGTTTCTCCCTATTCCAAATGGGTAGTATTAACTTTTGCTGATATTGCACTTGAACACATTAACTTCATTGGTCATACAAGGCCTTTTGTATTAGAGGCATCGGTATCGATCAAAGGTTGTTACCTGGGCAAGGTTATTGATTTCATTGATGACATCTTAATGGTCCGACCTGATTTATGTAATCCAATCCTGTTAAATTGCTTGTATGGGATAGGGTTTATTCAAACACTTCTAACCGCATTTCAAGCAACTAGTCAGTTGCTCTTTGCTGTTAATCGAAGTACTGCATCTCAGTCAGAGCAATCATGGATTTATGGTCCTTCTGCTAGTTTTGTAAAGCTCATGGAGAACCTAGTGATATCATCTTCTATTTTATCTCCTTCTACAAAGCACTTGATTGTGCAGCCTATATCAGATGGTCGTGTTCCATTCCCTAAGGATGCTGAGACATTTGTGAAGGTTCTCCAGTCCATGGTGCTGAAGTATGTGCTTCCAATTTGGACCCACCCACAGTCGGTTAGTTTTGATTTTGTTGTCATTGCACCCATTATCTCTATTATTAGGCATGTCAATTGTGGGGGGGAAGTAAAAAATGTTGGTGGCAGCATCAGCGCTTGTAGTGCTGCTTCTCCTGCAAATGAATCAACAGTTGTGGAGATGGGAAGGGCAGAAAATGCCCTGAAACTTGTGGCGGCTAATTTTACGGAGTTGGCAAAAGATTTGCTTCTCTCTCCTTCTGATGAGGCCAGAGAAGATGATGAACTTGCTAGTGCACTTGCATTTCCCCAATGAAATGATCCAACTTCCCCCAATGGATCAGACTCAAAGGAAGATGCAGATGTAACTCATTTGTATGACAATGAAATGATCCAACTTCCCCCAATGGATCAGTTATTATCAACGTGTGTGAAACTTCTGCAAGCAAATAAATCTCTTGCATTTCCGGTTCGGGACCTACTTATGTTTATATGTTCCCAAAACTGTGGACAAAATCTATCAATCATTAAAGACTCCATCATTGATCAGATGAAGCATTCTTATTCAGTGTCTCGTACAGGAAAGAATAAGGCATTGTTTGCTTTATTTCATTTACTTGCTTTAATGCTTCATGAAAATCCAACATTGCACAACATTGCTCTGAAGAATGGGCTGGTACAACTTGCCTCAAACTTACTATGTCGTTGGGACACTAGAAGTTAAGATGAGGATAACACACAGGAGCCAAAATGGGTAGCAGCTGCTTTTCTTACTGTTGATCAACTGTTACAGGTTGATCAAAAACTGAATCCTGAGACTGTAGATCTATTGAAAAAGAACACAGATAAGATCCAGCAAACCTCAATCATAATTCATGAGGGTAGTCAGAAATGTCTGATCCGATTGGCTTGTAGTTGTATCAGGAAGCAACTTACTTCAGTAACATTGCATGCTGTTTTGCAGCTATCTGCAACGCTTACCAGAAATTACTACTCAGCTGTTAGTTTTATTGATTTTGAGGGTCTTCCACTACTCTTTAATCTTCCAGCAAGTAGCCTTTTCTCTGGCTTTGATAATATTGCGGCTTCTATAATTCATCATCTTCTCGAGGATCCGCAGACTCTCCAACAAGCAATGGAATCTTTGATAAAGTATATTGTCATGACTGCAACAAATAATGGAAGGCTAAGATCTCACGTTTTTCTTTCAAAATTAACTTCTGTATATCACGAGATCCTGTAGTTTTTATGCAGGCTGCTAAGTCTGTGTGCCAAGTGAAGATGGTTCGTTATAAGCCATATATTGTGTTGCTGAAGGATGATGACAAACATAAGGAGAAAGATAAACCAGTGAAGGAAGACAGTGCTCAGATTGTTGATGGGAATGCTGTTGCTGGCAATTTAGTTTCTATCAGTGAAAAAGTTGGCCATGGTAAACTTCGCTTTGTTAGTGTAGTTGAGCATTTGCTGAATTTCGTCATAGCATTTGAACCTTCATTAGAAGTGAATACATATACCAATGGGGTATCTGACTTACAAACTGTCTGTGATATGGATATGTATAATGCTACAAACAAAGGGAAAGGTAAGGTCGTTTCCAATGCATCAGAATGCACTAAAACTAACGACCAAGATTCTGCTTCATTAGCCAAGGTTGTATTTATACTGAAGCTGTTGACATAGATTCTAGTGACACATCCTGCCTCTGTTCATGTTCTTTTGCGGATGGATGCTGGAGTTAGTAGCTGCACAACCCCCCTGCGACAGCATACTAGATATTCCTGTTCTAGAATATTCAACCATATCTTGCACAAATTTGTGGTCCATTCAAGATACCTCAAGAAAGAGAAGAGATTAGATTCTGATTGGATGTCCAAGCTAGCTATCAGATCTAGTAGGTTTTTGGTAGCATCTTGTCGTTGTTCAGGTGAGGCAAGGAAGAGGATTTTCACGGAAATCAATTATGTGTTCCATGAGTTTGTTGAAGCAGCTGATGGTTTCAGGTGTCCTGGGCATGATTTACAGAAATTTATTGATCTGCTTAATAATGTTCTGGGTTCCCGTCATCTGACTGGGTTATCTACCTCAGCAAAAGCTGCTGGCACATTTATAGATGCTGGGTTGGTTAGGTCTCTAACTCGGACTCTCCAAGTGCTTGATCTAGACCATCCCGAGTCATCAAAACTTGTGACTGGGCTTGTCAAAGCTCTGGAAATTGCGACAAAGCAATACATGGCAGACAGTTCTATCAAAGCATCTAATGGACATGGAAATTTTGTCGAGGAAGATGAAGAGCATCATGTGGAAGATGATCATGATCAGGAAGATTACGATAATTTTTTTGAGGTTTTCGGTACAGACAGTAGTTTTCCTCCACATCCAATGTTAGTGGAGCTGCCTCATTTTCTGTTCTCAGCCGCTTCAAGAGTTTCAGACAATTTTCATACACTTGAAGATAATGTGGCAGCCAATAGAAACATAGACAACAACACATCTTCACATTTGGATACTATATTCGGATCTCTAAGGACTAGGAGTCAGGGATATATTCGAGCTAGTGGCAAGTCTGGTTTACTTGTTGTACCCCAAGAATTGGAAGAGTTCTTTGTGTCTTATCTGAGGCGCCTAGATGCAGAGAAGCATGCTGATCAGAAGAAAACATTATAGGAGTCTCTGAACAAGAGCGAGGTGGCCTCATTGCAAGAATCAGATACAATTGTAAGACTTGTAGATCTTGCTGTTTTTAATGCTGATCCTCAAAATAGGTATTTTCCTACTCCATCCTTTGTAGGCTTGGAAAACTCTAGTATTACAAGAGATGGGACCGCAGAAGAAGTAGCTCCACAGCCTCAATCGGTTGAAATGCAGTTTGAAACTAATGATGTGGCTGTTCAGGATGTTGAGGCAGTCACCCAGGAAAATAGGGGCTGTGGTAAACTACTTCCTGTTAAAAGGTCTCCCTTAGTGGATGTTGATGCCTTGAAGGGCATGATCCGTTTGCTTCAAGTGTTTCAGGATTTAGGTCAGAGAGATCCATTAAAGGTAAACTACTAATCTTGTTATGGTGCAAGTTCTTTTTAGCTACAAATTCCTAATACTAGTTCTGTATGTAGCTGCCTTACAAGGGCCATCTCCAGAGGCTTCTTTTGAATCTTTGTCCTTATAATGAAACAAGAACTGAGCTTGTTCAAATGTTGATGGGAATGTTGATGCTTGATACACAAAAGGCCGGAAATCAGTTGACTGCTTCCAAACCTTCATATCAGTTATATGCTTGTCACAGCTATGCTATGTATTCTCTTCCCCGATTTTTCGTAGGTAAGTAACCAGTTTTAGTTCCTTTTTAATCCATCTGGTTCTTGGCTATTTTGTATTTGCTACAGTATGGTGGGATTTACTTTTTCCTTGCCCATGAAGTTAAAATGATAATCAGGGACTTTTAAATGGTAACTAACCCAATTAATTGAAGCTAAACTGATAGTTAGGTTAGTTACAAGAATTATGATGTGAGTTGCAATGCCATACGATCTTTCTTATAATGTTAAATTATTGGATATGTAGCAAATTACTACATCAAAATGATCATGTGATTCATATCTATCTAAGAAAATATGTTATCCCTGTTCTGCCTTTACTGGGCAAGAAAACTACCATATAGAGTGTTGCTTGTAAATTGTAGATTGTTTCTTGTACCTGTATTATTCTGTAATATTTGTCGTACTCGTTGGATTAAAGGAAAGGATAAAGATGGCATTCTGTTTTGTCCAAAATACTCATGGACAGATTCTGGCAAGCCTATAAAATTAGATCATGGTTAAGCTTCTTAATCAGTTTAGTTGGTGCTGGGATAGATCTTAGAGACAATGCATGTCCTTGTAATAAATAATTTCATTTCATTCTCTTTTTGTTAAATAAGAGCTCCACCATTCGTCTCACGCCGTGTACTTGAGACAATGACCTACTTAGCGCGTAACAGTCCTTCTGTTGCAAAGATTATGCTCGAGTTCAGGTTGCCCCAACAGTCTCATCAGGCATTTCAAAGTTTTGATGATCAGCATGTTAGAGCGAGGATGCCTAAAAATTACTACAATGTTAAGAAAGGTGAGGAAGAGGAAAGTAAACCATCAATTGCATTGCTGTTGGGTCTCCTAAATCTTCCACTGTATTTGAGGAGCAAGGCTCATCTTAAGCAGGTAAATACACTCAAGATGAGATCTTGTTAGTGTTGCTTTGATTTCCTATTCGATAGTCTTCAACCTTGGTATATTTTTCATTTTACTATAGTTGCTGAAGTTGTTGGATGTTCTCATCGACAATGCTGAGAGCAAATCTAATTCATTGGACGGATGTGGACTATCTATTTCTGAGCAACATTCTGCCTCCCAATTATCCACAGCTGATACTGAGATGAATAACAGTGTATCAACTGAAGCTTCTCGGCTTGATGAAGCTCATAAAAGTGATGAATCTGCTAAATCTTCTATTGGAGGTTATGAGGCGCAAAACGTGTTGTATAACCTTCCTCCCGAAGAATTGAGATTACTTTGTTCATTACTTGCCAAAGAAGGGTATTGTGGACATACTAAATTTTTGTTGTCGTACATTATCATCCTTGTGTTAATTTTTTTTTTGATTTTAAGGTTAAAATATATTAAGAACTAAGAAATAATTACAAGTACAGTTCGAGAAATACAAAAATCATAATAAAGACCCGTCTCTCGGTGATCCTCCCCAAAATATTGGAGACCATTGGGCATGAATGCTAGTTAGCGTGATGTGATTCCCTTCTGTTGCATTACCTTATTTTGTTGACGAGGCCCTCTGGCTCCGGTGACATTAATTGTGTTTGCTATTTATCATATGTGTGTCTGGTACATCTTGTGAAAAAACTTAAGCTTTTTTCGTTGTTTTCTCTAGATGTCCCTTTCCCCGCCTTTTGCTCGGCTACTCTCATTGTGTTTTCTTTTAGTTCCTTCAAAGCTAACTCATGTGCATTTTTTTTCTGCCAGCTTGTTGGATTCTGCATATACTGTTGTGGCTAATTTACTGAAGAAATTAACCACTTTTTCAGCTACTCAATCCCACATTTTTATCACGGAATTGGCAAGTTTGCTGCATAAGTTGACAAAAGCAGCAATGGAGAAGTGGCGTGTATGTAGTGATTCTGAGAAACTACTGCTTCAGTCTTCTTCAAATGGTGCATCAATTCTCAGGGTGCTTCAGGTCCTAGGCTCTCTTGTTGCTTCATTGAGGGAACATGATGCGGTCGCTGCTTTTTCCAGGGTAAAGGATATATTTATTATTGTAGAACCACTTTGGCCTGAGCTGAGTTCATGGATAGGGAAGGTTGAGGGTTACTTACATTCTGCAGCTGATCCTGAGTCATCTCGAGCATATACATCTAAAGTTTCTAATGCCATGCCTGCATTTCCAGTGGATTCCCAAACCATCTTGCCTTACATCGAGTCTTTCTTTGTTTATTGTGAGCAAATATGCCCCGAGCAACCTGATGGGAGTCAGGACTATTCTGTTGGTGCTATCCCAGATATAGATGATGCTTGGTCTTTGATTAGAAAGCAGTCCCATGGCCATCTCTCAAAGATCAATGAAAAGAATATTACTATGTTTGTTGAGTTTTCTGAGAGGCATCACAAACTGTTAAATGCCTTTATGCGTCAGAACCTTGGATTGCTTGAGAAGTCCTTCTCTCTCATGCTAACGGTCCCTCGCTTCATTGACTTTGACATTAAGCGTATTCATTTTCATTCAAAAATAAAGCATCAACATGCAAACCCTGTGAAGATTTCGGTAAAACGAGCTTCTATTTTGGAAGATTCGTACAATCAACTACACTCGCTATCTACTAAAAAGCTGAAAGGACGGCTGAAGGTGCACTTCATGGGTGAGAAAGGTATTGATGCTGGTGGGATGACCCGGGAATGGTATCAAGTGTTGTCCAGGGCCATTTTTGACAAAGGAGCTTTGCTATTTACTACAGTTGGCAATGATTTAACCTTTCAGCCAAATCCCAATTCTGTCTGTCGAACTGAATATCTTTCGTACTTCAAGTTCGTTGGACGAGTGGTAAGTGTTGTTTGCAGGAGGCTTGATATGTCAAGTAATTACAAATAATAAAGATGTAATAAACATAAACCAACTCCTGGCCTAAGCAAATAATTACAAGACTTCCTCCCGTTGTAGTGGAAGGGTAGTCAGGATCGATCCACGAGGAGGCGTGTCAGCGGGATCCTAGTAGCGTTGGAAATTTCATGTCTGCGTCGACCAGAAGCCTCGATTTCGACCTTGGGCCTCGATGTCGACCTCGGCTGTCGATGTTCTCTGCAACAGAAGACCTGCAGAAACAAAAAAACAAGTGGTCGATATCGACTGGTGGGGGTCGATATCGATGTCAGTTCACTAAATCGACTGGCTCAGAAGACTGCCAGTCGATACAGAAGGGTCGATATCGATGCTAGGGGTCGATATCGATGCTCAGCAAACTCCGCAGCGATGTTCGTCGTCGACTCAGAAAACTGTCGACGAACTCAGTGGTCGATATCGACGTCTGGGGTCGAAATCGATGTCTCCCTGCAGTGAGTTAGTTCTTCGTCGGCAAAGAAAGGCCGAAGATTTAAGAGTGGAGAGAGAAGCAATGAACAGAAATAAAACAATGGGTTTTGGTGTATAAAATATGTAAAAAAGCAACTCCTAGGATTAGGGTTTACCACAACGTTAACCAATGCATGCGATGAGAGAAATAAGACGGACAATTGCGCTATTTCACCCGAGGGACAAGCTTTCGCCGTACACCAACTCTTAGGATTACTCTTGCAAATAAACCTAATTGTCTCTACCAATTTTATGTTTATAACTCAAGTTGTTAGCATGAATCCCTTTTCTTTCGATTGGGACTAAACATAGAATCATAGGAGGAGAGATAGACACAACGATATCGACATCAAATACTTACCTCAAGCGCGCATGGCTAACGTCGGGCTCACCCCGACCCTAAGAGCTTTGGGGAACTACTCGCTTCTCATCATGGAACTCATTGTTGATTGGAAGAAATAAACTTGCATTAAAACAAACTCCGAAGCTTTACAACTCAACGTCAACTTTCGCAAACGTCAAACCCTAAAACTTCTCTCTAACTCTAACTCTATTGATTGTCTTACTTGCTTGTCAATTTAATTCTAAGATTGGATTGGATGATCTAACAAATCAGCTCCTAGGGCTTTATTTATAGGCTACTAATCCTCGCTATCCGAGGATTGTAACTCCTATCTAAACTATGAACTCTATCCAAACAATTAGGATAGGTCTTTTATTTTTGATAAACTTAAATAACTTAAAGGTAAAAGATAAATAAAACATCAGCTGTCATCTATCTTGGAAGTATGAGATAAATCCGTGCCTCCTTGAAGATATAGTTCCAATCCGCATTCGAAACCGAGTCTATCTTCTGTCGAGATAAGGGGTCGATATCGACACCAGAGGTCGATATCGAGGTCTTTGTTCCTGCTCGACTTGTTCAGCTCTGGTCGATTTCTATGTTGAGGTCGATATGGGGGTCGATATCGACACCGGGGGTCGATATCTGGGTCTAAGGTCGATATCTACCTCTTCTCAGCTTCACTTGATGTTTATGTTAAGGTCGATATCTATGTTGAAGGTCGATATCTACACCAGAGGTCGATATCTATGTCAGGGGTTGATATCTACCTCTGCTCAGCTTCATTGACTTCTTCGTTTTGACTCCGATTTCGCTCGAATTCCTGCATGGTTAGCTCAAAACTTGTGCAGACTCTATTTCTTATACTTTAGCTCATTCTTACACAAGTTTATATACTTTTGAAGCTTTTCTTTGGAAATCGAATGAAATATGAAGTCAAAAGATGCAATAAACAAAGGTACAAATATGTACATCAGTAAGTACTTATTACAATGTTGAATGTAGATTAAAAAAACACAAGAGAAGATTACAGTTTGATTGATTGTGAATTGTTGCTAATGCTTGTCCTACCCATTTAGGTAGGGAAGGCTCTTTTTGATGAGGAGCTAGTAGATGTTTACTTCACTCGATCATTTTACAAGCACATGCTGGGTGCTAAGGTCACTTACCATGATATAGAAGCTATAGATCCTGAGTATTACAAAAACCTAAAATGGATGCTTGCAGTAAGTTCTCTTGGTAGTTATAAATTCCGTTTATCGTGTAATCTGCTTATTTTGTTGTCGTATCATAGTTTCTACTTTTAATTTGCAGAATGACATATGCGAGGTTCTACATCTGACTTTCAGCAGGGAGGCTGATGAAAAGCTGATATCGCATGAAAGAACAGGAGTATACATTTTACTCAATTCTTCCTATTTGTCATTCATTTTTATTGCCTTTGCAAATATTGATTTGGAATTCGGAATGATTGATCCAGGTGACTGATTATGAATTGATTCCTGGTGGACGAAGTATTAAAGTCACAGAGGAGAACAAGCATCAATACGTTGATTTGGTTGCAGAACATAAGTTGACAACTGCAATCCAACCCCAAATCAATGCATTCCTGGAGGGCTTTCATGAGCTGGTTCCTCGAGAATTGATATCCATATTCAATGACAAGGAGCTTGAATTGTTGATCAGTGGGCTCCCTGATATTGATGGTAAGTCATCTGTTCATTTGGATTTTGTTCTGACCACTCTAGCTCTACATGGTTAACTCGTGCTCAAAATTGTTCCGACAGTGGATGACATGAGAGCAAATACCGAGTACTCCGGGTACAACGCAGGAGATGCTGTCATCCAGTGGTTCTGGGAGGTTGTTGAGGATTTCAGCAAGGAAGAAAGGGCTTGTCTTCTGCAATTTGTTACAGGAACTTCAAAGATTGTTAAACTTAAAGGGAATCCAAACTTTTTTTGTTTTTGTTACGAAAACAAGAATCCAAATCCAATGCGTCTTAAGAGTTAATTTTGGTTTGTGCTTATGTAGGTTCCTCTTGAAGGTTTCAGTGGACTTTCCGGAACACACAAGTTCCAGATAGTGAAAGCATACGGAAGCATTGATCATTTGCCTACAACTCATACATGGTTATTGATTGCCCTTATCCTTACTTTTCAAATCTTGCTTCTTTTTTTTTTTCTTGTTTTGAAGAAATTGTGTCTTTCTTTACTTGAATATACATGTTGATGAAGCTTCAACCAGATTGATTTGCCCAATTATCCTTCAAAAGAGCATCTTCGGGAGAGGGTCCTGCTTGCGATTCGTGAAGGCAAAGAGGGTTTTGGATTCTGTTAATCCCCTTGGAAGAAATCCGATTTTGTATAGGTATACGGGTTTAATGGTCACATAAGAGGGTGTAGATAGTAAGATGATCCACTGTTTTCGCAAAGATGAACATTTTATACAGTTTCTGTGTATATTTGACACTTGCTAGTGGCAATGGCAGTTTTTTACTCTTTACCAATGTGAGTTTGCTTTACATTTTTTTTCCTGTTCATAAATGTGAACCATTGTTATGGAATTTGTTTTTCAAAATATTCACAAATAAATAAATAATTACGAAAATATTCACTGTTTTAAACATTTTACAAAAATATTCATTTTTTGCAGGTCCGTCAGAAAAACGCGGTTTGAAACCGCGTTTTATGGGTAAAATCTGAAAATAGATTGGCGCCCGGGAGGGGGTTTGAAAATTGCCAAAGAAACGCGGTCTGAAACCGCGTTTCTTGGTCAATTTTCCACCTGGCATGATGACTGGAGGCAGGAGCTGATGTGGCACAGAGAAACGCGGTTTCAAACCGCGTTTCTCTGTGTGATTTCAGAGTTAAACCAGAGATTCCTCTGGTTGATTCGATTTCACCACTAAAACGCAGTTTTAAACCGCGTTTTATGGGTAATATTATTCCAGAAACTGATTCTCCCCTAATGCTAGGGGGAATCTCTGTAACCCTAAGTAAAAACGCGGTTTGATTTCGCGTTTTTAGGTTGATCAAATTATTGAAGCTTCGTTGCCCCTTGTTCATCTTCTTCCTTTGCTGGTTTCCATCCGAAAACGCTCTCAAAACCCTCTCCAATATCGGCGTTATCTCACATTTAGTTAAGGTAAGTTATTGTTTTTATTATAATTTCTTGCATTTATTTCGATGATAGATGTATTTGCTATCGTTATTGAGAAATTTGAGGATTGATTATATAATTTTTTTTGTTATTGTTGATAGCATATACATGTTTGGATAGATTAAGTAGTTTTTAGCATGAATGAATTTATGAAAATATAGTTTTTAGCATGGATGAGTTGATGGCATGTACAAGATTGATTATATAATTTCTCGTAGTTATTTTATTGTTGATG
Source organism: Persicaria maculosa (assembly GCA_963922045.1). Taxonomy (NCBI): domain Eukaryota; kingdom Viridiplantae; phylum Streptophyta; class Magnoliopsida; order Caryophyllales; family Polygonaceae; genus Persicaria; species Persicaria maculosa. The sequence continues at coordinate 19,526,117 of OY998257.1, forward strand.
ACGTATACAAGTTTGGATTACATATAGAAGTTTGGATTACGTAATTTCATTGAAATATGAATGAGTTTATGAAATTTGGTAGTTACTATCGAAAGTAATAAACTAACTTTTATCATTGATAACGTAGAATGGATGGAGTGAACAACATATCTGAGCTAAATGAGATATATGTTGATGCACTTGGGGTTGATCATGAAGACGATTTGGATGAGTCTGAGGAGGACGATGAAGCAACAAGGGAGGCGGCGATGACGACGATTGAGGATGAGGCCATTAATCCCAATTGGAATATTGTGGAATCTGATCCAATGATAACAAATTATTGGCAAGAATTAAATTCTCACGCACAAGAAGATGATGGAAGACAGTTCTTTCGCGGGCAGCTATTCAACTCACTCGGCGAGTTGAAATGTGAGTTGACGGAGTATTCTGTTAAAATGAGAAAGTCATATCGTACAAAAAAAGGCGAGTCCAGATTGGTACACAGTCATCTGTGATAGGAAGGATAGTTGTGGGTGCCCGTGGAGATTGTCTGCTCGGCGTTTAGACAGAACTGTTGAAATGTGGACAGTTGTCAATTACAGTGGGCCTCATGCGCCTAACTGTGCATCTGACATTTCACAGCTAGATAATCGCAATGTGACCTCAAATTTCATTAGGGGTGAGATTCTCAGGTTCCTTCGCAAAGATCCAGAAACGAAGCCAAGCACCATACTCGAGCATCTACAGAAAATGTATGGGATTTGTGTGTCCTACATGAGAGCCTGGAGGGCAAAACAGAAAGCTATAGCAGAGCTTTTTGGTGGTTGGGAGGAGTCGTACACGGAGTTGCCTAGGTTCATGGCTGCACTCCAAGCTACAAACCCGGGAACAGTGGTTGAATGGTGTCATCTGGATTCTCCAAACCCACAAGAGAAGATATTCGGTCGTGTGTTCTGGGCTTTCGCACCGTCTATTGCTGGGTTCGCATATTGTCGTCCTTTGATATCTATCGATGGCACCCATTTGTATGGGAAGTACAAGCATGTTGTGTTAATGGCAATGGCGTTCGATGCAGACGATCATATTTTCCCTCTTCAAGATACGCAGGCATCTTGAAGACCATGGCGGAGTTGCCTAGATGGAGTGCGTCGAATGCACATCATAGGATATGCATCTGACACTTGAAATCAAATGTGAATTCCATGTTCCATGACCATAAGGTCAAAGACATGGTAGGCTGGACTTTTCACCAACTTACGACAAGTGGGTTCGAGAAGGGATGTCGCGCCATCCAAGAGATGAACGCCGAGGCTTGGGAGTACCTAGCTCAGATAGAGCCAGAGAAGTGGTCAATGGCTAAGGATGGGGGGGGGGGCGAGGTATGGTGTCCTAACGACGAACTTATCTGATTCTTTCAATGGCATGCTAAAGGGTGGAAGGAGCCTTCCGCTCACATCGCTTGTGTGTCAGACTTTTTACAAAGTCAACAGTTACTTCGTCAGGAGGCGAGGTGAAGCCGCTCAGCGCATTTCTTTGGGTTTCCCACTAACAGATGCTACTGATAAGAAGATTGGGTTACTTCTCACTGCTGGGTTGAATGCACATGTCGTTTCATTTGATTTGCAGAATGGAATCTTTGAGGTGATTTTGAACCCAAGGGGGTCGCAAGGTAGGCGAAGTGGGAGGTCATACACAGTGAACTTGCGACGTAGAACATATACATGTGCCAGTTGGAAGTTGTTGAAGATTCCTTGTCCTCACGTATTGGCTGTTTGTAGAGACCAGAGTATCTCATATGTGCCACTTGTGGACCAGTACTTGACAGAACATGCATACTGGGGAGCATACCAATCGACTTTTCTACTTGTTGGTGAGCCTTTTAATTGGCCAGAAGTGGGAGGCCCTCGCTTGGTTGCTGATCAAACGCGTTTGCATGATGTTGGGCGGACTCCCCCACGCAGAATTAGGAATGAGATGGACGTAGGGGTCCCCGGTCAGGTACGTTGTGGCAACCGTCGAGGTCATGGGCACAACAGACGATCTTGCCCGAGTCGTGCGGGTCCATCAGGCTCATGAGCCTCAGGTGCGGGTCCATCAGGCTCATGAGCCTCAGCCTCAGCCTCAACAGACGATCCTTATTATGCGTGCTCTGTACTGTAGTTTGATGAACTGCTTGGAGATGTTTCATGTATGGTGGTGTGATGAACTTATTATGTGTTGTTTATTGTAGGTAGGTGTGATGAACTTATTATGTGTTGTTTTATGTATGGTGGTTTAATGCTAATTCTACATTTCCTATGATATGCTTTATGTCTGTTTTCCGATTTATCCAGATTGCTAATCTCATACGGTACGCACACTAACCAACTGTCGGAAGGAAAAGGCTAATAATTTAATTAGACACAAAGTAGTAAAGTGTTAGGATAAAACGATAGAATAAACACAGTACTAGCGTCAGAAGTGAACAATCCAAAGATACAACAGTGTCACAAGGATCCTATTCATCAGCTTCGTCTTCTTCATCCTCTATCGGTGAAAACAAGTTTGGGTTTGGTCCAGGCCGAACTGGACGTGCAGGACCGTACTGGTTGGAAGGGTCATTGTACACAATCCTCCCCTGATGACATGGTGGCGTAGTCAAGAAGGTAGAAGCAGCACCAAACATCGCCGACCCTGAGCCAGATGCTACGAAGCTAGACTGAGGGAACAGGAATTGCGGCTGGCCGTATGGATCCATCATCATCGGCGGTGTGCCACCTACACTACCATATGGTGGGTATGATGAGCGTGGCTGCACTGGAGCAGTCGGGATGTGTGCATATGATGGGTTGTAGGACACCTGACTAAGTAGATGGGGTCCCTACAATGCCATATAGCTGCAATATTCATCCACTTTGCCCATCATGGAATTGTATTGGTGTTGATCGTAGAAAGAGCGCGATTCCTGCGAAGTCTGGGTTGCCCTTGCAGTTGAGTCCATCACAAAGTTGCCCTGCAAATCATGTTAGATTTTGTTATAGTACATAAACATGCAAAGTATATAGCTCATTACACAAGTGAAGATGTACAGTTTAGAGACTAACCACCATGTGATAATCTGGAGCCACCGGCTGATAAACCCCCGCCGGTGCACTCATAGGTGGACTGATGAGGCGCCTAGTGATACTTGAATACCATGTCATGTACTGTGATGTAGCATCATCATCATCGTCCACTTCTAGTGCCGCCTGAATAGAGTTCTTGCGCTCATTCCACAACTTAATCCATTCTGCATGCACCTGAGCCCAATTGTGTTGGGGGCACTACTGGCACCTGAGCCCAATTCTGCAACACCTCGTCGAATGCACATGTTGGGGGCACTACTGGCACATCCCCAAACTGACGTGTAACTCGCTCTGGATGATGCCACTCCACAATGTCGAAGCAAATAAGAGGAGTAGTAGATCGCCATATGTTCATACCTTGTTGACATATGGGCGCTAGGCGACCTAATACGTCACTAGAGTACGTCTCATAAACAAACTGGATAGTAACATAACAAAGATGACTTTGAGAGGTCATGATTGTACTATATGGAAGGTAGGTAATACACAAATTGAAACACTAACCTGATCTGGAGTTTGACGATCGAATGCATCTCGGTAATAGAGAAGTGTCCTGGGTGTAGTTCCGTACGTCTGTTTGACATTCAACCATCTCATCGCTAGTGAGTCCTCCCCATCTCGAAAGCGTCCGGTAAATGAAGGAGGTTGTGCCCCATAACCTGTCTTCTTTCGCGCCTCTTTCCTTCTAGCCCTTCGAATCGCATTTTGGTCATCACCATCAATGTCAACCAAGTTCAAGCATCTGGGCCTTCCAATGGAGATCCTCTCCCATGCCCACAACTAGTAATTTCGTACAATTAACGAGTTAACACATTTATCGAATATATGAGATGACAAATGTAAAAGGTATCGTACCCGCAACAATATGACGGGACCGACAATCTCAGACTTCTCTCGCGATGTAGCTCTGCAAAGCTGGCGATAGAGGAAAGCAAGAGTTGCACTTCTCCAACTTTACTGGCCAGCAGCCTCCAAGTCTGCTAGCAATGGAAGGTAAATTAATTGCACCTGGCCGCCGCTATTATCAGCAAACAAAACCCCAACCATAAGCAACAAAATGTATGCCCTAGCTTGGCACTGAATGACATGTTGCTCAGCATCTTCTGGTAAGGTCACCTGGAGCAGCTGTCGTAGCCAGGCCACCTTCACCGAAGATCCTCTAATCTGATTCGCCGGGGGTCTTTGCCCAAGCAATGTTTCTGCAATGTCTGGCCAATCGTACCATGCAGATCCAGTAACTGCAAGACCATCAACACGCAGACCTAATAGAACTGACACATCTTGGAGCGTGATTGTCGCCTCCCCAATGTTCAAGTGAAAGGTATGGGTTTCAGGTCTCCATCTCTCTATTAACGTTGTCGTTAATTCATTGTCTATCTCGAACGTGGACCCAAGCTTGTATATACATTGAAATCCTGCCAATTGTATATATTGTAGGACTCGAGGGTCGGCAGCTAGATCTCTCCCGAACTTTCGCAAGTGCATCCTATGTTGGATAACACCATTCGTCTGCAAATGTAACTCTTACAAACATTACGGATCCGATCTATATGTTCCATTCAATTTAGTTTTAACACTTGGTGAAAATAGTATATACTTACATATTTCTCGCGAGTCCATACATCAGTTGACCTGTGGAGATGTTGTCTGTGGAGCACCTCGTTGTTGAGCGGACCAGGATTTAGTTGCATTTCCATTTATAACTCCCTAACAGAAAGAAAGTATTTTTTACAAACTTACAGAAAACAAGGGTTCTGAATCTAAATTCATATATGTGAATCAAAATCTATTCTCCTACAATCGCTTCAGTTCTGATTGAATTCTATTCTCTTACAATCACATCCAATCTCTTTTCTGGTTATTGTATGCTAATTAAATTCCACGCTCCTATATTTTTTGCTAATTCAAATATCTTCTCGTTCTATTTTGTGAATCTAAATTTATACTATCAAAAATATGTTGTGAATCCAAATTTATTAACTTAAGTATATAATACACTCTAAAATTATATTTGTAAACTCTAAACTTATTAACTTATTAACATCTTTTTTATAAATATATTTTTACAATTTCATGTATAATCAACCATCACAATTTCTCATCTACAAAATCAATTCACACAACCGAAATTAACATCTTCTCGTTTCAACAATTACAAATTTCATATCTATACTAATCACAATTTCAACTCACAATTTCATATCTATACTATCAACGTCAACTCACAATTTCATATCTATACTAACCACAATTTCAATTCACAATCGATTCAACTCATTATTTCATATCTATACTAATCCTCCATCACAAAATAGAACTCTACAACATTCAAATTTCATCACTTTATTACCAAAAAAAAAAATCCATCACCATTAAAAAAACCAAACTTAAACTATCAAAACCAAACTTATACTATCAAAACTTTCGAAATTTCCTATTGCTTCAATAATCTATTCTAAATTTCCTAATGCTTCAATAATCTAAGGGCTTTTGCCCACGTTTACAATAAAAAAAAAAAACCGAGTACATACAACACAAAAAATAAAAACACTAACCTTTGTATTTTCGGATGAGAAGTGAGGGGTGACGAACGATTCTTCAGTTGAAGGTTGAAGATGATGGTAATTGGTGAGGATGGGGGGCGAGGGTTTGGGTTGGGTTTGGAAGCATGGAACCGCCGATTGTTGAAGATTGGAGGTTGAAGACGATATTAATGGGGTAGGAAGCGGTTTCGGTAGGGTTTAATTAATGCGGCACATAAACCGCGGTTTGGAACCGCGTTTTTAGGGGGAATCTTTGACTTTTTTTTTTTTTTTCTGAAATCACACAGAGAAACGCGGTTTCAAACCGCGTTTCTCTGTGCCACATCAGCTCCTGCCTCCAGTCATCATGCCAGGTGGACATTTGACCAAGAAACGCGGTTTCAGACCGCGTTTCTTTGGCAATTTTCAAACCCCCTCCCGCGCGCCAATCTATTTTCAGATTTTACCCATAAAACGCGGTTTCAAACCGCGTTTTTTTGACGGACCTGCAAAAAATGAATATTTTTGTAAAATGTTTAAAACAGTGAATATTTTCATAATTATTTATTTATTTGTGAATATTTTGAAAAAAAATTCATTGTTATGTTCTAATTTATTAGAACTTTTAACTATTCTTGTTTGATCACAAGTTAAAGATGGACATCCGGGTCATGTGAATCAATATAAGCTATATAGGAGAACTTGAAAAAGTCGCAGATCACATACATTTAGCCCACCAAAACACACTGACTAAATAAAGTGCAAATTGAACACCACTATTCCATTTTTTTTTTTTTTGCCAAATAAATATTCTAATAAATACCAAATTGTTCAATTTTGCCAAAAATTACCAAAACACAAATATAAAATTGTTAGGCTTATAAGTGGGCAATTCACATGACTCAAATAATGAAATAACCATCTTTAGATATTGTTAGGTCAATTCACATGACTCAAATAAGCATTTTTAGATATTACCAAAACACATGGCTCAAAATTGTCAAATTAATAGTATCAAATCTAAGATCAATACTACCTTCGTAGTCTATTAATTCATGTCATTTTATTTTTTAACACAGTTTTTAAGAAATAAAAAACTATATAATATATCATTTTTATAATCTCATATTTATTATTAATAAATATAAAATCATATATAAAAAATTAATACTTTATATTTTTTTAACCTCCTTAATAAATATGTGAAATATGAAGTGACTTGAATTTTAAGATAACTAGGTAAGTCATGCCCGTGCTACGCACGGGACATATAAGTTTCGGTATTTTCTAAGATTATTTAAGAGATTATTTTATATCATATTGTTGAATAATTGTTCTCAAATCTAAAATATTAATGCATACAACTGGTAAATCTTGATTTTATATGCTTCATAACAATTTGGTTTAAATTATTTATAAATTAATTATTTTTTTGTATGTCTATTATTTAATTTTAATAAATATTGTTATGCAATTGTTAATGACACATATTATGATATAGTTTTTTTTATCTGATATTATGATATAGTTAATGTCCTAGTTTGGTATCTTACATGAAATTCATTTCATAATTTTATTTGTTAATATTTTTTTCTATTGACTATCCTATCATCTGCAAATTGTAAAAGTTAATTGTTTTATGTTGGATTAAACTATTGATGTTGTTTTCACTTCAAAACCAATATAAATTTGGTTGGCTTGAGTATATATAGATATATCATATATTTATACAGTCTTTAGGATACATGAAAACTTTAAAACAATGCACAAATAGTAAATCTTGATTTTATACGTATATAGTTTTAAGTTATTTATAAAATATTTTTTTGTATGTCTTATATTTTAATTTTTAAGAAATATTATTATATTTAATGTCTTCATTTTAATCTTTAAATCAAACATTATATTTTTTTTGTTCATCTATATTTTAATCTTAAAATCAAATGAAAATGATTTTTTCCCAATTAAAAAAAATAATTATACTCAAACTATTGAAGGCATGGCTAAAGAAACATTAAAAAAAAAAGTAATTTTTGGTTTTCAAACCAAATTCTAATATTGATATTTAGTTCATAAAAAGATAAAATTATATAGATATTTTGAAATTTCAAATAAATTTTATGAGCCAAAATTTCAAGTAAATAACTAAATGAGCAATTATAAAATTATAAAATCAAAAAAAAAGAGAAAAAAGAAAAAAAAAGAAAAGGCATTGAAGTGATATTTGGTGAGAGAATCATTAAGAGGGGTCATTAAAGTTGAGAGTCATTAAGGTACCTAGGACACAATTTTTATAGATATATAGAAGATATAGATGAGTGTTATACACGCAAAGAAAACACATGAACTAAAATTAGAGATAATGGGCTTTATAGATCATTATTTTTTTAAGTTTATAGACCCCATAATAAATTCTTTAATTATATAGACATTTTCATATATATTGTTCCATTTCTACTCTTCAATGCTTTCTATTTTTTTTTAAAGTTAACCTCTTTAAAAATAAATTTAAAAAATGGGTACAAAAAAATCTTCAAATTAAATATAATATATATTATAAGGGAAAAATAGTCTATCATATTCAGTCCCTAATAAAATATCTAAGTACGTACATTACAATTAACATTATTAATTATTGTAACACAATAACTTGTGTATTGTGATACAATATTTTAACAAAATATCACTGAATTTTTTTTCTAAATATTCAAAAAAAATATTTAACAAAATATTCACACTTTCAAAATATTTACAAAAATATTCATTTTTTTCAGGTTTGACAGAAAAACGCGGTTTAAGACCGCGTTATATTCGTAAGATGACATATTTGAAATTGGAAGAAAACGTGGGAAAAAAATTAACGAAAGAAACTCCGACTGAAACCGCGGTTTTATTGGTAATTTTATTTTAGTTTTATTTTGTGATAAAATTTATTTTTTTAACGTAAAACCACGGTGTAGAACCGCGTTTTTTGTTTTTGTTTTTTTTTTCCTTTTTGCAATATCTGGGAAATGGGGAATTGGGAAGGATTACTGTTCATCTTCCTTTTGTTAAAAAAAACTGTTCATTCCTTCTTCAACCTCCCTCCGCCAACTCGAGCTCGGACCTCCGACCTCCACTCTCCTCCGGCCTCCGGCCTCCTCTCTCCTCTAACCTACGACGTTGTAGACGAGCTCGGCCTCCCTTTCGCCATGGTCGGGTCTAGTCGGCCTCTCCTTTTCTCGTGCTTTGGGTCTCCGACTTTCGACCTCCAGTCTCCTCTCTCCTCCAACATCTGATGTCGGCATGTCGCCGAAGAGCTCGGCCTTCCCTCCGCCATGCTCTGGGTCTCTGAGGTTGCCGAAGAGCTCGACATCCCTTTTTCCAATTCCCTGCAATTGCAAAATCAAAACCTTCCCAATTCTCCATTTCCCAGAAATTGCAAAAAAAAAAGCGGTTCTAAACCGCGGTTTTAGGTTAAAAAAAACAAATTTTATCACAAAATAAAATTACCAATAGAAACGCGGTTTCAGCCAGTGTTTCTTTTGTTAATTTTTCCCACTTTTTCTTCCAATTTCAAATATGTCATCTTAGGAATAAAATGCGATCTTAGACCGCGTTTTTCTGCCAAACCTGCAAAAAATGAATATTTTTGTAAATATTTTAAAAGTGTGAATATTTTGTTAAATAGTTATTATTTTTTGAATATTTAGAAAAAAATTCAATATTACTAGCATAGAGATTCCATATTGTAATACAATGAATAATTTAGTGTAATTATTCATGTATTATAATAAATAAAATTTTTATTGTAGATGTATTATAATTGATTATTCTAATCACATATGCAAATATTACAAACAAAACTAAGAGCAAGCCCAACAACATCTATAAAATAGAAAAAATAGGGAGTTTTAGTGAAAAAAAAGTCATTTTTCTACCCCAACAGCTTCTGCAAATCTATTTGTAAAATAGAGAAATTGAATGAGAGAGGGAAAAAACTATAAATTTAGAGGAGAATTAATGATGTCTATAAATTAGTAGATGCTCGTATTATATGAATGTAGAATTTTTTTTAAAAAAATTATCTTTAACTATTTTTAAAAATGGTTTTCAATTTTCTTATTAGAGTATATTAACTTTTTATTAAACTAAAGCAATTAAGGGTAAAGAAGTAATAACACCAACAAAAGGGTTTATATACTTGAAAAAACAAAGATAATATGGAGCTCTGGAGAAACCCCTCCCTCGAGAGTTTGAGAAAACCTTCTTTGTACATCTTCTTCTTCTTCTTCAATCTTCTTTATCAATCCTCCGTGTCCCGACATCAGCTTCGACCATCATTTACTCTGGCTTCGACTGCCTGTGCCGTCATGGTGCTGCCTTATCCTTTCTCCGGCGAGGTTTGTGTTTTGCGAAACCCTAATTCGAGTTTCTTTTCTTGGATGGTAATAAAAAAAACCATAGATTAGGTTGTGGATTTTGTAGTTTTTGGGTTTTTCTCCCCATTTCTTCAATTGTCTTGCCCAATTTCATGTGTAATCTCCCATTTTTCCATCCGGGGTGCGAAGCTTCTCGAGGTTCGTCGTCTCCGTCTTCGCTTCCTCTGAGCTTTCCACCTTTCCGTCCCACCTCCTCCTTCTCCTCCTCCTTCTTCGAGTTCCTCTTAAATGTCCAATTTGGGTGGTTTTGGAGATGGACCTCTCGGCGCCGCCATCTTCGATTCCGGTCTCCTCCTTCGGAGCCATCGCGCCATCCTGTAACGGCCCGGATATAAATATCCGGGATACGTTTCGAAGGTCGGATACCTTCGTTCGGATGTTGCAATTCAGGTACGGGTCGAGGTTTCAAACCTCTAATCAGTCGAAGTCTCAGAAATACAATTTAAACGAAAGTAAAGCGGAAGTACGGTTTAGATACAAAAGCCACGGCAGAGACGGGTCAAAACCAAAACAAAGTGGGTGATTGCAATCTGTCAAGTTAGAATATATTAGCCGGATTCTTCAATTCGCCAAAAGATTTCCCCGTCACAGAAGCATGGAGCAACAAGAACAGTACCTAACACTATCCACGAAGTCAGGCCTGGTGATCGCCAGCGGGTCCTCTGACCGCGCTGAGGCCACATAACATGCATATGCCTAAATAAAAGATGACTAATGCGGTACAAGATTTAAATCACACTATCATGCCCCTGGTATATATAATATATATGCAGAAAAGAACTGTAAAGGGCCCAAGACAATGCCAAGTGGCATATCCCTCTCCTACCTCTGCACCCCTTCCCGTTAGTGCAGAGACTGGCCAGTTCGGGCTATAGCATAGCACTCTCTTCGTGGTGGTGCACTTCACCACGGTATCATCATATCATATCATATCTCATCATCATATAATATCTCATCATCATATCATAAATCATGCTCATGCCCGATGGTGCTGGGCTAATCATATCATATCATATCATATCATCTCTTGCCCGTTGGTGCTGGGCTATCATGCTCATATCGACTCGATAGACTCAGGGCACCCGATGGGGCTGGGCTACCCTATGACCCTAGCAAAGACTCTAGGACTATCACAGATAACGGCCGTTCTGTTTCAAATACACAAAGTAAACACATGCTCAGTTCAATGCAATCCTAGCATGATACTACATGGCATGCTTTAATATGCAACAAAACTACACATTACATGACACATCAGGCAGGAGGTCCAGGTTACTGAGTAAGTCCTGTAGGATACTTACCTGTTGATGCAGAACAGCAAGATAACACAAGCAAGGGCCCAAATGTAAGTCCAAAGCAATCCAAAAGCAATACACACCTATCATCAAGTCATTTCCATAAGCTACCGGTTCACATTCATACATACGGAACCCAAGTTCTCAACATCCTCAAAACCAACCGATAGTAAAACCGTTTTCCAAAATCTTAAATCCAAATTAAGTCAACTCATATTCAAAATAATTCTCAAATCATACTTGGCCAAATTCCGACATTAAACATTTAAGCCTTAAAGTCAAATTCCCAAAATCATGTTATAAAATAATTCCGGCATGTTTCTTATTTCAAAAACATAAAATAAGTTCCAATATTAAACCATCAAAATAATTCTATGCTCACAATTCATATTTATAATTCAAAATCAACAATTCGCTTTAAAGTTCCTAACTCACATGTTTAAATCCTCTTAAAATGCATCAATTAAATAATTCAATCAATATTATTTTAAAACAATAAACAATATTTAAAGATAAATTTCCAGAATATTATAATTATAACCAAACCCCAAAATAATAATAATATCCAAATAATTTAACACTTACTATCCATAAAGTCTCAAAACAAAAACCATAAATATATTTACAACTCCATATCGATTAAAATCACTTTTAAAACCCCTTTTTAAATATAAATATTAATAATTCCAGAACATATAAATATATATATATTCCTAAAATCAGAAATAATAATTAATATCACATATAAATATATAAATATATATCACATAGCATAAATTAATACATAACACATTCCAAAAGCTAAACAAATATCCCAGCCCCAACCGAAAATTTAAAACCCAGCCCAATAAATGAAGCCCAGACCCGGCCAACCCCAATACCCAGAAGCCCGCTTCCCCTTACCCGGATCCGATTCCCTCCCAAGACAAATACCCATTTCCCAATTGATAAAACCCGGAAGAACATTGGGCCCGGTCCAGCCCACACCCGAAAATCAGGCCCACCCAAACCCTACTGTTCATCTGCTTCTCCCTCACCTTCCTCTCTGCTCGCTCCCTCGAAGCCTCAAGGCCCCGCTCGCCCAGCTCTCTTTCCCGACCCAATCAAGCTAGAAAAGGACCAGATTCGAATCAAGGAGAAGGGAACGGGGGGGGGGGGGGGTCGAAGCTCACCGGAGGAAGGTTCGTTCGTGGTCGTCGGTCCTCGCCGGAGCTCCTCGGGGTTCGATGTGGCTCACCGGAATCGGAATCAAAGAGCTTGGCCTAAGGAGGGAATAAGGGGGGTTAAAAGTCGACCTGTACTGGAGTTTTTGGTCGGGCAGGGAAGGAGGAGCTCTTACCTATCCTTGGGAGAGAAAAACAGGGGACACGAGAGCGGGGTGGCGCGTTGGTGGCTCAGGGGCTCGACGGAGGCACTCGGGTGGCTTCTATGCGGCCTGGACGTCGGAGGTGGTAAGGACGTGCTAGCTGTTGTTGTGGCTCAAGCTTGGAGGAGGAAGGACGAGTTGTGGGTGCTCGGTTTTGCTTTGAAGGAGAACAGGGATCTCGGCTGGTGCTCGGAAAGCAGAGGACAGGGGCTGGAGGAGGTGATGTTGGTGGTAGTGTGGTGGCCAGGGGCGGATGTCAAGGTGATGGTGCTTTGGTGGAGATGGTGGTGGCTGATGTTTGGCGAAATGGAGAACACCAAGAGAAGGGATGAAGAGGGGGATGAAAAGGGAGGGGAACATGTGGGTTTGTGGGAGGTTAAAAAAAGAGAGGGGAGATGTGCTGTGAAATCTGAAATCCACAGGAGGAAGGAGGTTTGTGATTCGGGTTGTAGGTAAAAGGCAACAAAAGGGCTGGTGAATTGCAGAGGTGAGGAAGGGGGGACCGTAGGAGAGAGAGAGAGAGTGAGGGAGAGAGAGAGATAAAGAAAAGAAAAAGAAAAAGAAAATATATATATATGGTCCCAACTATACCCAATTCAAATTAGCGGAAAAGACCCGAATCCCGCTCGCCCGATCGAATCCCGACTAAAACAATTTTAATAAATCAAAGTTCGATCAATTCTCAAGATAATCGGAATTAAACAACTTCAATCAATTCGGAGCTTAATTAAATTTTATTAATACTCGGACTCGATGTCGAAAATCAAATCCCGTCAAAAATCCTAATTTAAATTGATGCCGGAATGATTTTAAATTTTGAAGTCGTGCTCGAGGACGATTTTTTTCTCCCATTTTTATAAATTGAAATAAATAATAACATTTTAAATTAAAATACTACTAATATGATATCTAAAATATATTTGGTCTTTACATTTATCCACCTCTAAAAACAAGTCTCGTCCCCGAGACTAAAATTATTTTAAAGCAAAGGGAATGAAGTTTTAAAATCGGTGAATCCGAGGACCATGTCCAAGGATCTTGTAATCATCTCGGTTGCGTCCTCCGGGATTCTCACAACATCCTGGTCACGGTCGTGACATCTTCAAATGGGCCTTGTCGAGTGTGTAATAAGCGCCCCTATCACATCCTCGCTTCGACTTTTCGGAAGTGTCACAACTCTAAAAGCATTATAGCGTCCGACTAGGTCTTAGCAAGCAATCTATAAGCGCCCCTATACAATGCTTGTATCCACTTCGTGAGACGTCATAATGTAAATCCAGTTCGTAAATCCTCAAAGCGTTTGTAAATGAAAGGATTGTCATCTAAATCATTGAAATTCTCAACTCCTTTAAAACCCCGAGTCAGCCCTTTTCAAAACCGTTCAAAATCTTCAAATCCAATGTTTAATCAAGCAGCTTTACACCAAACAAGTCAAATTCTTCTCAAATCGAGATTCCGTCAAAATCTCCCAAACACCAAAACAGCTTCTCGCATACCAATCAATCAAATTCAGAAGGTAGGAGGTGGAATCATCCACCTCTAAGGGCTAATTCCATATTCTCTTCCTAGTTTCCAGAATCATTTTATCCTCATCCTCAACTCCATATGCACATAAATAATCAACTCATCGACTCATAACATCATCAGCCACCTCTCATATGGCAATTTCAACATCAATCATAATAACCTCAACCAATCGACATCTCAACTGCATACATGATTACCCATAAAATAAATCATACCATCCTTTCAAAACACGCCAAAAGCAATAACAAAGTCTTAATGTCGTACCATGAGCCATAAAGTATATCTACCTCATACCGAAGGCATCACAAGTGCATCATCGAATTCTCATAAATCACGCAAGCACACATGTCAAGAGATCAAAGAGGTTAGGTGTCATGGAGTCAGTACACTACTTCAAGTCAAATCTCACGATCGCATCTCAACATCGCACACTAGTGGAACCAGTCATAGCAAGGGATCTCATGCAAAGCATAAATTCACATAGTCATCCTATCCAATTTCTATCCAGCATTATCATAACATATTATCACATCAATCCAACAAAATCATGCTATTAAGATTCAACCAAAAAGGGAAGATCAACAGTATATCAACATCAAAATGTCATCATGCTTTCCAGACATCATCTTAGCTCATCACAATGCCATATAACGATCAATAGCAGTCATGCACCATCATCTCATATATACACATAAGTCATATCTATGCTCCAAGTCATATTCATCACTTTCCTATTCATAATCAGGCTTATCAACCATATGGTATAACATCATGCTTTCACATAACGATGTATCATCATCTCATGATTCATTCAACACATTATAACATGCTTTTAGAACAACATAGTAGGATAGCAATGGATCATTATATCATGTTCATAGTTGTCACTGCCAATTTTAACTCAGTCTTGCATATCAACATGTAATATCATGCCATACAGGTTTATCATGGTTGCTATCTAACATCATGCCAGTACATATCAATAAATCACATAATCTAGATGACCCTCACATCATACCAATCACTCAATTTCCTTAACCGCTCTCTAACCACTCTACCAAGGGACCTCACTCACATGTTTCAAGGAGAAGCAATCATGGACATTATTACACAGAAGGTTACATCATATCAATCAACATCATTAGCTCATCATTAAGCATTGCAACTATGTTTAAAGTCTCAGTTTACTGTCATGCTCAATAAATATTGCAAAACATCATATATGAACCTAATCAAGTCAAGCTAGCACACCTCATCATAACCACATCTAATAAACAGTTCAGGTTCTCAGCATTTGCAGTTCACATTATAGGCAAGGAATTTAGATCATGCTTGACATCGCAGAGTAGCATCACATTAAGTCATCAAGGCACATTAGGATTGTAAGGCATCGAATCATATCATCATAGTCAACAGACAATCAAGCAACAGTCATCACATCAACAAGCAGCTTTCAACATCAAGTCAATGCAATATCATCATCGACAAGCTCAGAAAGGGTTAGCAATTCGAATAGAGGACGTTCCCACCTGCAAGTCATATCGTACTCAACAATCGTAATCCTCGAAGTGAGCTTGTTCCGCCGACATTATCGATCCTGGGGCCCGTGGGTTATGGGCCCACGCTTTCGCTGCGCTGCCCTATCGCTATTCGACTTCCCGATCCCTTTTTCCATGCGGTCGCTCATCCAATGTAACGCGTAGGAGTTCAAGTTAGCGGAGATAGGGGAGTGACAAGGGCGGACGACCCAATGTTTCTCTCGGAGACCAAATGGACCAAAGTTAAAGACGACACGACTAGAGACAAGACTCTGACCCGGGAATAGTAACGATGCCTTTATGGAGTCCATTAGGTTACAACTTGTGACAAACAAGCATGAATTCATTATGGAGCATGTCAATCACATCAATCCACACTAACATGTACCTACCTCGGGGGCAACATTCGTATTCATATCAAAGACACAACCAAGTCCTACGCTGATGTATGTGAAACAAGCTAACATTCTAGTATTTCATGGAAACAGATATGCCTAGTCACTTCAAGCAAGATAGGCGGAACCAACAATGATCATATATAATTCGAAGTCATGCGGAATTTAGTGAAGATAACGAGCGTCATGCATGTGAACAATGTAGAAGCATGGTATACACATCAACAAATGAGTCCAAATATATCATGGCGAGGTAGGTCGTAATAAACAGGGGAAGCGTCATACGAGATCATATAAGGGCAACATAGTAACTATCTCATCTAACACAATGATCAGGTAATAGGTCAAGCATGACACGTAATCATATGACGAGATACATTTAAAGAGCATGGGTCCTACATGATACTAGCGATACATAATGTGATACAAGCATAGTTTAGAGTCATTTAGAGAGGTTCAACATAATATTCACGAAACATGAGGCATCATCAGAAGTAACAAGATGGACATCACGGGTGCTAGATTATAATCATGTTAGGAATAAATCATCAGGGGGCACATAAAATGGTACAATAACTGTCACATTATAGAACAAGCATGACATGTAATCATTCAGCAGGTCATATTGGAAGTCATAAGCTCCACATGATACTAATAGCACACACCGAACATGAGTACAACTAAAGTAATTCAACTAGGTTCATTCCGATATTCATGCGTCATGTATTTGCAAAATCAGGATATAGAGTGATGTGTGATCAAGCGAGGTGTCAATCATACATTCATGGAAGCACGAGAGGATATCATAGAGTAATAGACATTTTGACCATGTAAGCATGCTAGGTTTAACTATCACGGAAAGCTAGTCAATCATCGAATTCAACATTAAGTTAATCAGAACGAGTGAAACATGTTAAGAGAACAGACAGAGGAAAGAACCACACTATCAGGTACCTAGCTCGAGAGAGAATCAACAATAAAGTAGGCAAGGCATAAATGTGCGTAAGTCATAACCAAGGATCCTACACATTACTAATGGCTCAATATAACATGTGGTACATACATGCACTTGATCGGTTACTCGGCACTAAGCAAAACTTCAATTCAATCACATTCCAATAATACAGAAACAAGAGAGGAAGTGTAGCGAGGTATAGTGCAAGTCTAAATAATGGCAACACGACCAGAATATGGGGACATGAGTTCAAGTAAATGTATACTGGGATAAAATATGTATTTGTCAAGACTCACTTACGCTAACATATTCTCACCTTAGCATATTTAACACATAACAATATTCATTTGCAAAAGCATCAACGATAGTTAATCTGAGGAATACAAAATAGGTGGACATGCTATAGATTCTCGTCACAAGATGAATGATAAGCATCGAGGCATCATCGGCTAGCATGTTAAAGAGCACATCTTATGAGGCATTCATGTAAGGTAGAGTCGATCACACTATCATGGACCTAATTCAGAAGAAGCAACAATCATATAGACTCATATCATGTGATTCATGTTTTCGATCAATCATACGATCAATATGCCAAGTAAACATGCTATAACAACATACAATCATGATAGAGGGCAAGACACAACACGAGACTTAAGCAATATGACCAGCATGGATACAAGGTGGCATACAACCACAAATTTACATTAAGGATCATCATCATAACAGGTACTGAGGATTACGTAGCATACAAGGCATGTAGACATGAAATTATAACATGTATCCATCAAGTAAGGGACTCACTTCTATCATGGTGCTATAACCGAACTATCACACTATCATGAACCTATTCACAGAGAGGGCATCAATTATACAACTTCCTAGCATATAACATGTTTATCCGTGCTCTAGTATGACAATGCAATATACTAAGTAGATCGTGTCGGGAGGATATGGATATGATAAATGTAGCTCAAACCTATACAATAGTCATTATGAACATTAAGGCACATAAGCACAACTTCACACTAAGGATCAATTGTAGGTCAAGGAGTAGTACCACATAGTATCACGCAATAATGGACAGAGCAATCAAGATAACCCGATAGAGGTCCATAGGAGCAACATTGACTCTTCCCAAATGACTCATTACCCTATCTTTCCCGTGGGACTCGGATACGAATTTTCCGTGACAAGAGGACACTGATGGATAGTCATAAGAATTGATAACGACAGCCTCGTAAACATCTCACTCTCTAGCTCGGAATTTCATCAAGGACCGTCTTCCAATACTCTCTCGGACAACCTCTATATTCAATCATGATTCCCGACACCATGTGTTTACCAACCCAATTCCCGTGGAAGACCGATATTCGAAGGGAGAACTCGATTGAATTGTCAAAAGGGTTCATAAGGAAAGGGGCGGTTTCACAAAAGCTGAGCTTAACCATATAAGGAGAAGAAGGGTACTCCCGCTGTCCCGTTCGCACAGACCGTCCAATAATCATTCAATAATTAGGTCATACCAATCAAATCTTTAACATATCAAGCACTTAACATAGAATCAGTTAATGACAATTACAATGATCTCCTTGGAGTCCTCCCGACCCATCTGTAAAGAACAAGCTAGTATTTCGCCTACCCGTTTTCGACTACATCCAATAGGGATGGTCTATCGCCTTTTCTACCCACTCGATCCCTTATTAGTTGGTTCTCCACTTTTATCATAAACCAAGTTCATATTTAGTCCAATTGAGTTAGGCATATTAAGTTCATTTTGCCCCTTTAAAACGCTTTCAAATCTTCGAAATCCGTGGGCGGTTTTCCAAAACATACACCCGACCCTTGCGTACCCGAATTGCACAACCTGGCTCTGATACCAACTTTGTAACGGCCCGGATATAAATATCCGGGATACGTTTCGAAGGTCGGATACCTTCGTTCGGATGTTGCAATTCAGGTACGGGTCGAGGTTTCAAACCTCTAATCAGTCGAAGTCTCAGAAATACAATTTAAACGAAAGTAAAGCGGAAGTACGGTTTAGATACAAAAGCCACGGCAGAGACGGGTCAAAACCAAAACAAAGTGGGTGATTGCAATCTGTCAAGTTAGAATATATTAGCCGGATTCTTCAATTCGCCAAAAGATTTCCCCGTCACAGAAGCATGGAGCAACAAGAACGGTACCTAACACTATCCACGAAGTCAGGCCTGGTGATCGCCAGCGGGTCCTCTGACCGCGCTGAGGCCACATAACATGCCTATGCCTAAATAAAAGATGACTAATGCGGTACAAGATTTAAATCACACTATCATGCCCCTAGTATATATATAATATATATGCAGAAAAGAACTGTAAAGGGCCCAAGACAATGCCAAGTGGCATATCCCTCTCCTACCTCTGCACCCCTTCCCGTTAGTGCAGAGACTGGCCAGTTCGGGCTATAGCATAGCATTCTCTTCGTGGTGGTGCACTTCACCACGGTATCATCATATCATATCATATCTCATCATCATATAATATCTCATCATCATATCATAAATCATGCTCATGCCCGATGGTGTTGGGCTAATCATATCATATCATATCATCTCTTGCCCGTTGGTGCTGGGCTATCATGCTCATATCGACTCGATAGACTCAGGGCACCCGATGGGGCTGGGCTACCCTATGACCCTAGCAAAGACTCTAGGACTATCACAGATAACGGCCATTCTGTTTCAAATACACAAAGTAAACACATGCTCAGTTCAATGCAATCCTAGCATGATACTAAATGGCATGCTTTAATATGCAACAAAACTACACATTACATGACACATCAGGCAGAAGGTCCAGGTTACTGAGTAAGTCCCGTAGGATACTTACCTGTTGATGCAGAACAGCAAGATAACACAAGCAAGGGCCCAAATGTAAGTCCAAAGCAATCCAAAAGCAATACACACCTATCATCAAGTCATTTCCATAAGCTACCGGTTCACATTCATACATACGGAACCCAAGTTCTCAACATCCTCAAAACCAACCGATAGTAAAACCGTTTTCCAAAATCTTAAATCCAAATTAAGTCAACTCATATTCAAAATAATTCTCAAATCATACTTGGCCAAATTCCGACATTAAACATTTAAGCCTTAAAGTCAAATTCCCAAAATCATGTTATAAAATAATTCCGGCATGTTTCTTATTTCAAAAACATAAAATAAGTTCCAATATTAAACCATCAAAATAATTCTATGCTCACAATTCATATTTATAATTCAAAACCAACAATTCGCTTTAAAGTTCCTAACTCACATGTTTAAATCCTCTTAAAATGCATCAATTAAATAATCCAATCAATATTATTTTAAAACAATAAACAATATTTAAAGATAAATTTCCAGAATATTATAATTATAACCAAACCCCAAAATAATAATAATATCCAAATACTTTAAAACTTACTATCCATAAAGTCTCAAAACAAAAACCATAAATATATTTACAACTCCATATCGATTAAAATCACTTTTAAAACCCCTTTTTAAATATAAATATTAATAATTCCAGAACATATAAATATATATATATATATATTTTCCTAAAATCAGAAATAATAATTAATATCACATATAAATATATAAAATATATATCACATAGCATAAATTAATACATAACACATTCCAAAAGCTAAACAAATATCCCAGCCCCAACCGAAAATTTAAAACCCAGCCCAATAAATGAAGCCCAGACCCGGCCAACCCCAATACCCAGAAGCCCGCTTCCCCTTACCCGGATCCGATTCCCTCCCAAGACAAATACCCATTTCCCAATTGATAAAACCCGAAAGAACATTGGGCCCGGTCCAGCCCACACCCGAAAATCAGGCCCACCCAAACCCTTCTGTTCATCTGCTTCTCCCTCACCTTCCTCTCTGCTCGCTCCCTCGAAGCCTCAAGGCCCCGCTCGCCCAGCTCTCTTTCCCGACCCAATCAAGCTAGAAAAGGACCAGATTCGAATCAAGAAGAAGGGAACGGGGGGGGGGGGGGTCGAAGCTCACCGGAGGAAGGTTCGTTCGTGGTCGTCGGTCCTCGTCGGAGCTCCTCGGGGTTCGATGTGGCTCACCGGAATCGGAATCAAAGAGCTTGGCCTAAGGAGGGAACAAGGGGGGTTAAAAGTCGACCTGTACTGGAGTTTTTGATCGGGCAGGGAAGGAGGAGCTCTTACCTATCATTGGGAGAGAAAAATAGGGGACACGAGAGCGGGGTGGCGCGTTGGTGGCTCCGGGGCTCGACGGAGGCGCTCGGGTGGCTTCTATGCGGCCTGGACGTCGGAGGTGGTGAGGACGTGCTAGCTGTTGCTGTGGCTCAAGCTTGGAGGAGGAAGGACGAGTTGTGGGTGCTCGGTTTTGCTTTGAAGGAGAACAGGGGAGCTCGGCTGGTGCTCGGAAGGCAGAGGACAAGGGCTGGAGGAGGTGATGTTGGTGGTAGTGTGGTGGCCAGGGGCGGATGTCAAGGTGAAGGTGCTTTGGTGGAGATGGTGGTGGCTGATGTTTGGCGAAATGGAGAACACCAGGAGAAGGGATGAAGAGGGGGATGAAAAGGGAGGGGAACATGTGGGTTTGTGGGAGGTTAAAAAAAGAGAGGGGAGATGTGCTGTGAAATCTGAAATCCACAGGAGGAGGGAGGTTTGTGATTCGGGTTGTAGGTAGAAGGCAACAAAATGGCTGGTGAATTGCAGAGGTGAGGAAGGGGGGACCGCAGGAGAGAGAGAGGGAGAGAGAGAGATAAAGAAAAGAAAAAGAAAAAGAAAATATATATATATATATGGTCCCAACTATACCCAATTCAAATTAGCGGAAAAGACCCGAATCCCGCTCGCCCGATCGAATCCCGACTAAAACAATTTTAATAAATCAAAGTTCGATCAATTCTCAAGATAATCGGAATTAAACAACTTCAATCAATTCAGAGCTTAATTAAATTTTATTAATACTCGGACTCGATGTCGAAAATCAAATCCCGTCAAAAATCCTAATTTAAATTGATGCCGGAATGATTTTAAATTTTGAAGTCGTGCTCGAGGACGATTTTTTTCTCCCATTTTTATAAATTGAAATAAATAATAACATTTTAAATTAAAATACTACTAATATGATATCTAAAATATATTTGGTCTTTAGTCTTTACACATCCACCGTTCCATCCCACCTCCTCCTCCTCCCTCTTCATTTTGGGTGTTCTTGGTTCTGGGCTGTTACCTTCCTTTTCCCGTCTGCCCCTGGATGGTTCTAGTCGAAGGACCGAAACTTTACAACAACTCTTTTGCAGCAGCCCATGTTCGCCCTTTTACAGCAGCTGCTGTTCGCATTTTGCGTTAAATCAAACACCTATAAATTGAAAATTCATTCATTTGTGATTTGATTTCATTCATTCGTGCTTCATACATGATCAAAGCAATATTAATTTGTCAAAATACACAAAAAAAACCTAGACCTAAAAAAGTGAAAAGAGAGAGGGGGATGTAACTAACTACTCATTGGCGTCGATTTGAACGGTGAGATGGTGGCTACTGTCGTGGGTGAGCATGCAATGAAGGAGAGGCGGAGAGCACAGTAGGTGAGGCCGTGAGGGTACTATCGCCGGAAGTGAAGGAGTAAGAGAGATGCGAGCGAGAGGCGGCTTGGAGTGGAGGAGGGTGAGGGACTGAGGGTACTGAAACGCGTATACATGGGGAAAAACTTCAAAAAAGGGCACACTCTTCTTTTTTTTTTTTGAAAGAGAAAGGGAATGCTCTCGGCTTTTTTTTTAAATAATAGAGTTTATGGTCCAATTCCGGTCCGGACCGGAAATTCCGGTCTGGTCCTGGTCTTGGACCGTAAACCGGAAATAGAAAATTTTTGGATCGGTGACCGGACCGTAATATCCCGGTCCGATCCAAAGACCGTAATTTTCGGTCCGATCCCGGTCTGATTTAAATTTTGCCCAGCCCTAGTGTGAACTTTGAAATGATTTTGTTTAAACAAATGAATGAATCCTACCTAATGCTCAAGCAAATGTTTTGGTTTTGATTCCCAGTGCGGATGTTTATGGATGAAAAAAAAGGATTTGCTTTGAGTATAAAATTTGTCGCACTTGCTGACTCCAGTTTTTAGCAACTGCGGCTGGCCATCGCCGTTTACGATCCGCCGTCGTTTTAATCCAATGAAGGCGCTCTTTTATTATTTAAAAAAAATTCAAAAACTTTATTATTTTAGATATTTTAATTTTCGGATTTCGTTGGGAACGAAAAATCCATCGGTTGTTGATTGCCTCCAAAATATACGTGTCGCAACGTCATTGCGCTACGTCTGACGTGGATCACAGAGGCGGTGGGTGCGCGTTAACTCTCTGCGTTCATTTTTAGCCCCCTCCACAAATTTCCGTTTTTCTCCATTCCCTTTTTCCCCTTCCGAGTTTCTTTATCTCTCGCTCCCACGCTTCCCTCTCTCTCTCTCCACCGCACCGTCTCCCTCTCTCCGCAAATCGCTTCTCTCCAACCTCTCGAGGATCTCTCTACCGTTTTCTGCATCTCGTCGCGCGCCGCTTCTTCTGGTAAACTCGTCTGTCTCTCTCGATTCGTTTGAGCTACGATTTACACTCCCGTCTGGATTTTGGAACTTGTTTTCTGCTTGATTTGAAAATCTCCGATCACTCTCGTCTGCGCGGAAATACTACATCGTTTCCTCGTTTTCCGGATGCTAGTTGAATTTATAGCTGGAGCTGGTGGTGAACATCTAGGAAATAATATAACATTTGTGCTAAGATCGTTTGCTTGCTATTTATAGTATTTTGTAATTAAATCTCGCAGTTTCGAGTTGATTTTTTTCTTGTCGGTTAACGAAGTCTTGTTTGTCGCTTTTGCTCTTGCTTTGTTTCTTGCTTGATCAGGTAAATGCGACTGGAGTTTTGAATCTTGGCGAGGTACAGTGGGAGAAGAAATCCAGATTGATCACCATTTTTTTTCAATTTTTCCCTTGTCGGTACGAAGTTTATTGAATCGCCAAACTTCGTGAGCTAGCATATGTGTTGCCGCCGTTGACACGTCGGTGCAAGATTTTTTGAGTTTTAGTTGTTCTGGCGTGATTTCATTAAAGCAAAAAAGTCGCTCAATCGTGCGGGCGAGTAATCGGTCCTCGATCTTCTTGTTTGGGACTGTTCTGCCCGTGAGACTCGTGAAATGCCTCACCGAACTACTTACTTCTTCCCGAGGGAAGTACCTGGTGACAACCGTGGCCTGATCCATAAGCCGTTTTTTACAACTAGCACAGATCACGAGAAAAATTCGACTTCTGCCACAACTACCTATTCCAATGGCGAAAGGTTTGAAAGCGATTTCAAGAAGCTATTCGCAGCTGGAAAAGATCGTGTAAATAGGGACAGTTTCCTTCCAAAAGGCAACGCCCAACCGTTGGCTTCCCATTACAACTGGCTCGCCAAGAAGAGCTACTCGAAATCATCGTCCAAATTGAACGATGACGAGCACGAGCTTCTCCTTCCGCCGGAATCCGTGCTGGATGTGCTGCCTATTCCGGCGCCTGCGATGGAGGAGAATGTGTACGGGAAGCTCTCAGTGGCGCGGTTTTCAGGGAACGAGTGCAGCTTTGAGTGGCAGGAGGCGTTGCCGAGGAGGTTGAGTGAAAGCAGCTACTGTGAGAGCTTCTTCTCCGAAACGACGGTGGATGGATATGAGATCAGGGAGGCGCAGACGATGTTGCAGAGTTCCACCGCTAATGGTGAGGATGAGGAGAAGAGGTTAGCTGTAGTTGGCAGCGATGAAGGCACTGGCGGTGATGGTGGCGCAGATGGTGAGAACTTGGCTCTGAACATCAGAGAGAGTTATTGTATGCAGCATATGTTGGCGAGGAGGCTGTCTATTCAGGCGTCGCTTGCTGAAGATCATGCCATGTTTTTTTCGGAATTCGGAGCTTTTGAAAGCAGTAATCCGTTTTCTCATGCTGCAACGGTGTCTTACCGTCTCTGGGTACTTTCCTTGAACTTGTGTTTTACTTTTGTCTTCGTATTGCCTACTATCTATTTGGATTGTCAATCTTACTTTTATTAAAATTGAAGTCATTGGATTGAGTGTTTTCTTCTTGAATTGCGAGTTTGAAATCTCACCAGGTTTGAACCAGCGATAAAAACAGGATTATGATTCTACATGGGTTGTTTACTTTGCGTACTCCAACCATGATGTGTTAGGCAATAGACAGGAGTTTGCGCACTAAAACCATGATATGTTGGGCAATAGACTGGAGTGCACAAACAACGCGTCTCCGAAAAGGATATTTGGGGATATACTCTTTTCAACTTCATTTTTCTCCTGTGTGTGTGTGGTGGTTGGTTGTGGAATATCTGCTGAGATCTGTTTTTTGTTAATATCTAATGCCTCTAATACGCTGATTGTGATGCTGCAAGTTGGTGTGACCCAAGCACCTTAATTATTTTCCATGTTATTCTCAAGGATTGTTCAGCTTTTAGGCTGAAAATTTTCTTTGCGAATTGGTGCTTTCTATTGAACTTAATTGAAGGTGTTTGAAGCATTTTGATCAAAGGAAGAAACAAGTTGACTAGGTACTGCATTTTTTGGCCCTTAGCCAGACATTGTGTAATGACTAAGAAAAGTTTGTTAAATTACAGGTTAATGGGTGTTTGTCTTATGATGACAAGATATCAGATGGTTTCTATAACATAGTAGGTATGAATCCTTATATGTGGGTGATGTGCAATGAACTTGAGGATGGTAGACGGATCCCATCTTTGGCATCCCTGAAAGAGGTTTCACCAAGCGGTTCATCAATGGAAGTGGTTCTTGTTGATAGACAGAGTGATTCTCAACTTCAGGAGCTAGTAGCCAAAGCACAAGAATTGGCGAGTGCTTTCGAGAATACATTGGTCCTAGTGGAACAACTTGGTAAACTTGTTGCCATCTATATGGGGTATGATTGACTCTCAAATTTATCTTCATCTTTACATTAGATGGTTATATTCTTTAATCTAAATGTTTTGATATCATAGGGGTTCATTTCCTTTCGAACAAGGGGATTTGCACATGAGATGGAAACTTGTCAGTAAGAGACTGAAGGATCATCACAAGTGTGTGGTGGTGCCAATTGGCAGCCTCTCTTCAGGACTATGTAGGCATCGCGCAATTCTTTTTAAAGTGAGTTAAAAAGACCCTTCTTACCTTTATTATATGCCTTTTATGGAACTACTGAATCTGTTTGGACTATACGCCATGTCTCTAGGATTTTGGATAGTAACAGTTAAGTTTGCGTGTGCAGAAATTGGCGGACTGCATTGGATTACCATGTCGAATAGCTCGAGGTTGCAAGTATTGTGTAGCTGACCACAGGTCTTCTTGCCTAGTCAAAATTAAAGATCACATGCAGTTATCAAGGTCTGGTATTGCATGGTTCAAGATTAGACCCTATCTGGGCTAGAGAATATTTGATAATATAATGCGCTCGTCCGAAAGTGAAATTATCATCTAAAAACTTATTGATACTTCACAGGGAATATGTAGTGGATCTGGTTTATGAACCTGGTAATCTACATGGTCCAGATGCTTCAGTCAATGGAGGTGTACTTTCATCACTACCTACACCCTTTCAGAATTCTCATTTAAACAAGGATCAGCCAGGCTTCCAGTTACCTAGTGCAAAGAACATATGCTTTTCTCATCATGAAAAAATAGGTAATACGAATATATGGTGTTATTTCCTTTTTGCAGTTTTCTGGTATACTCCAAAATAAAGACGCTAAAAACTTCTAGTATTTATATCTTCACCTTCTGAAATTGTTGCATCTTCCCAGTATATTATATAGGGAAAAAATGCAGTACCATGTTACTGGAAACTAGACATGTATAACTTACATGGAATGATCATTATCTGATCTTAGATTCAGCTGCATTACTGGCTGTATTTTTCTGATCAAGTATAATCTTTAACAATATATATCCGTGGCATTCATCCAGCTTATGTTACTAACTGTAGCATCTGTTTTATTTCTTAAATCTGTTTTTCGGGCTCATTCACTTAAGGTTTAAACCAGATATGTTCCTTCTTAACTGAGTGCATCTGTATACTTCTTTACTCCATTTGATTGTCTTGTGCAGGAAGAATTAAAGGAGGCCAGTGTAATCCTTCATTGCTAACGAAGGTAATTGAAATTTTCTACAGTTTTCATGATCAAGTTCATAGGGTGGAAGCCTTTCTCTAAAGTGGCTCTGCATTTTGAGAGTTCTCATTGTGTTGCTTGTGACTCTCAAGACTGAATTAACCATGAGGGAGTATTCTAGTCAAGAAAAAGATGAGAATTGCCATGGCGAAGTTGTTACTAGGAATCAGCAGATGCATCTTGCTTCAGCCTTACCTAGATATCTGAATCTTGAACCTTCTCTTGCAATGGACTGGATGGAAATACCATGGGATGACTTGCATCTCAAGGAGCGTGTTGGTGCTGGTAATGATTTTTTTTAATTACTTGTTTGAGTTGTTTTTACCAAATGAGATCCTAGTAATCACATAATGCAGATGTTAATAGATTTGCCTCGTTTATTGGTGCCTGCAGGATCTTTTGGGACAGTGCACCGTGCTGAATGGCATGGATCGGTTAGTTTCCACATTTTTTTAATAAAAAAAAGTCACAAATATCAGTAATATTATTCCCAATTGATTGAAGAATGGTACACCATCGACATTATTGAACCTTTTACTACCTTTGTTCCAAAATACATGGGTTTTTAGAAATTTGCACAAGTTTTAATAAAACACTTCATTTTTTAAAAAATCATCATCATTCTACTAACTTTTTCATAAATTTTATTATTTTTAATATTCACTGCGCATTTTATAACTGATCAAAATCTTTTAAAAAGTCAAAAGCACAAATCAGTACAAATTATTACAATCCCCTGCCTAGAAAACATAAAAGACTATTTATTTTGAAACAAAAACCACAATCTAAAAACTCATCTATTTTGGAACGGAGGGAGTAATTGCCATGTGAGAGTCAAGTAAATTCCATGTATTGGAACTTTTGACCTATCAACAAACATTTATTAAACTGAAGTGTTGCTTTGCCAATAAGGAAATGTTCAGTCCCAGCTCATGTGCCACAAGTCTTGTGACCATTTACTAGTTCTTTATTGTCCCTTGTTCTCTCTACGACTCTTATCTATACCTATTCCTTTTTGCTACCTTTGTAGGATGTTGCAGTGAAGGTTCTGACTATCCAAGATTTTCATGATGTTCAACTAAAGGAGTTTTTGAGGGAGGTATGTTGTGCCAAGTTTAGCGACCTTTTTTTCTCTTAGTTGTTTTCCTTCATAAGTAGCTAGAGATACCACAATATTCACAAAATTCTATGGTGAATCTTAGCCACCACCTGCATCTACCTCGACTATAGTCTGAAGAGTGTTTCTAAGATGCTTATAGGAAAAAATAATTGTTATCATAGGAACTGTAATCCTGTAAAAGATTGTTGGTTGCTTAGCTCATTGATGTTTATCTGATCACTGGAAACTATGATCTTTAACCTAAAGGTTGCGATAATGAAGCATATCCGACATCCAAATGTGCTGCTCTTTATGGGTGCTGTGACCAGAAGTCCCCATCTCTCCATAGTAACAGAATACTTGCCTCGGTGAGACAGTTGTAACATCCGGTTTATTTCAAGTGTTCAACTTGTTCAAAAAGTGCAACTAATTGCATCTTCTTCTTCTTCTTCTTCTCTTCTTCTTCTTCTTCTTCTTTGTTTTAATATTTAGAGGTAGTCTGTATCGTCTGATACATAGGCCTGCAGCCGGAGAGGTGATGGACCACAGAAGGCGGCTTCGAATGGCACTGGACGTGGTTAGTGGACATCATTGCTGCTTCAGTTTCGTTGTATTTAGACGTTGTCCTGAATGATCTTAAACATTGATGTAGGCCAAGGGGATAAATTACTTGCATAGCCTTCACCCTCCCATAGTGCATTGGGATCTGAAGTCACCTAATTTGTTGGTTGATAAAAATTGGACAGTAAAGGTTTGTTTCCAAGCTCTTCCTGTGTGTTTATTTTTCTTTACTAGTCGGGCAATTGATACCATATTGGTTTCTTTTAGGTGTGTGATTTTGGCTTGTCAAGATTCAAAGCTAATACTTTCCTTTCATCAAAATCTGTTGCTGGAACCGTAAGCCACCTCAACTCTTTTCAGATGTATTTTCTTTTGGAATCTGTGAACATCTGATAGATGCCGTCCTGTCCATATATATTTCGCCTCAACTATCATTAGAATTGGCAAGACAAATAATGCATGTTATTGAGTTGCACATCATCTGGTAAAAAGGGTGATGCCTAGCCAAGATGTCCCCTTTTCATGGCCATTTGCCATTTTGTCCAATATAAACATATTGGGGAAAGCAAGACACTTGTTTGTAATCGAAGGCTAATGGTTGCTTCTTTTTTTTTTTTGGTGGGGGGGGGGGGGGGGCTTGACGTCGAGTTGTTTCCCCTTGCATCATCTTAAAGAAGGAATTATCTTTGGGGATCATCATCACTAGATGTGTTACATGACTCGTAACTTTTCATTTTCAGCCTGAGTGGATGTCTCCTGAATTTCTTCGTGGAGAGCCATCAAATGAGAAATCAGATGTGTACAGTTTCGGTGTGATCTTGTGGGAGCTTGCCACCTTGCAACAGCCTTGGGGCGGACATAATCCAGCTCAGGTAACCTAACCATAAATTCTCAAAACTAATCAATCTACTTGGTAGCAAGTGTTGGAGATATTTTGCCGTTTCTTATGGCATCGATCTTTGTATCATAGGTTGTCGGAGCTGTTGCTTTCCAAAGTCGGAAGCTTTCCATTCCAGCAAACACCTCACCAGTGCTGGCTTCGCTCATGGAAGCATGCTGGGCAGAGTGAGTTTCCTTCAACCGAAACACTAACATTACTCCTCCCCTATGACCTTGCAAGTTATCTTACAACCAGTTAAGATTCAAATAAAAATTTGATTGCAATGCATGGAACCATATGATTGAAAGTTTGAAACAAATGCATGGTTTTTCTCTGACCGTCTTTTCTTCCAACTTACCTGATCGATGTTGAAATGTAATTTGAATTTCCTAAGCTAAGTCTAAGCTAAGTTAGTTAGTTAGTTAGCTAGCTTATGATCAAAGTTATGCACATTTTATTTTCTCTTTGCAGTTGAGTTTTTTGGAGTCAGTTATGTTGCAGTTTTTAATCAAGTTAGTGGATAGATTAGTGGGTAGTTTTATCTTTGAATTGTTGATGTTTAAGGGTGTAATTGTCGACAGTTTCAATGAGATTGGAGAAGTGGCAGTTCATCAATTCAGTGTGTCTAAGGTTCTCTTCTGTGTTACAGAAGAACCTGAGTTTTCTTCTTCCTTGTTTGATTGTCTGTGTGAGTGGTTTGCTGGTGTTCTATCATCAGTGTGTCAACATTTGGTATCAGAGCAAACACTAGTTTGTGTTGCTGGGTTTGATTCGGGGTTGAGTGTGTGTGAGGACAAAACACAAGGGAAACACAGAGTGAACAAAGTTCTGACAAAATGCAGAACAATGGCAATGGCAACTCAAGAAATTCCCAATTGCCTATATTTAAGGGAATTAACTACCATTTCTGGAGCTTGAAGATGACCACTCTTTTCAAGTCTCAAGAAGTTTGGAATTTGATAGAGCATGGATTCGAGGACAATGGAACTGAGGGAGAAAAGGAAGAAGGATTCTAAGGCTCTGTTCATGATTCAAACAGCCTTAGATGATGAGATCTTTCCAAGGATCTCAGCATCAACAACATCTCATGAAGCCTGGGAAGTTTTGAGGCAGGAATACATGGGGACAAGAAGGTAATCACTGTCAAACTGCAATCATTGAGAAGAGAGTTTGAAACTCTGGTTATGCAGGAAAAGGAGTCAGTGCAAGTGTTTCTGTCGAGAGTGTCAAGCATAGTTAACCATATGAAGTCATATGGGGAGAATATGAGTACTGAAACTGTGGTGAGCAAAGTGTTGAGGAGTCTCACCAAGAAGTATGATCATGTTGTTGCTGCTATAAAAGAATCAAAAGACTTGTCAACTTACAGATTTGAGGAATTGACAAGTTACACTGCAAGCTCATGAGGAGAGGCTTAGCAGAACCACTGAAGTGAAGGAAGAGAAGGTGTTTCAAGCAAAGCATAACACCTCAAAGACTAGATCAGAGAGCTCTTCAAGTAGGGGTGGCTACAGAGGAGGCCACAAAGGAAGAAGTGGCTCAAGAGGTAGTTACAGAGGCCGAGGAAGAGGCTATGGAAGAGGTCAATCTGGTGGATCAGGTAGAGGCAATGGAGATGATCAGTGGAAAGATTCTAATAGGAATCAAGGCAGTGATTCAAGGCAGCAAAGAAGTGGGATTAAGTGCTACTACTGTAAGAAATTTGGGCACAAAGAAGCTTACTTTTGGGAGAAGCAAGAGAATGAGCAGAGAGGAGCTAACTACTCAGAAAAAGTGGAGAAAGAGGATAGGTTGTTCATGGCACTGTCATCTGTAGCAGAAAGGTCAAGTGAGATGTGGTATTTAGATAGTGGTTGTTCTAACCACATGACCAGCTCCAGGAGCATATTCAAAGACTTAGATGAGTCTAAGAAAAGCAGTGTTCGGCTTGGAGACAACAAAGTGCTACAGGTGGAAGGAAGAGGCACTGTGGCAATCAGGTGCATACAAGGTGATGTGAGATTGCTTGAAGATGTGCAGTGGGTGCCAGGGTTGGCTCATAATCTGCTCAGTTTTGGTCAATTGCAACGAACAGGTTATTCACTACTATTTGATGATGATGTATGTGTGATCAGAGAAAAGAAAACTAGTTATGTGGTAGTGAATGCTCCTATGACCAAGAACAGAATGTTCCCACTCAACTTGGCAGAGAATGTGGGAAAGGCTATGGCAGCAAAAGGTGATGAAGAAACCATGCTGTGGCACTTGAGATATGGTCACCTTAATGCACAAAGCTTGAAGCTATTGAGCACAAGAGGCATGGTCAGTGGTGTGCCTAAGATAGGTGAACTAGAGTTGTGTGAAGGGTGTGTGTATGGGAAGCAGGTGAGAGGTTCTTTCTCAAATGGTGAACCATGGAGAGCTAGTGAGTGCTTGGAGCTTCTACATGCTGATTTGTGTGGTCCTATGCAGACTGAGTCACTAGGTGGCAGCAAGTATTTTTTCCTTATTACAGATGATTACAGCAGGATGAGCTGGGTTTACTTTTTGAGGCTCAAGTTAGAAGCATTTGAAAGCTTCAAGAAGTTCAAAGCTCTTGTAGAGAAGCAGACAGGCAAAGCAATCAAGGCACCGAGAACTGACAGAGGAGGAGAGTTCGTGTCCTATGAATTTATGACATTCTATGAAGAGAATGGCATAAGAAGAGAGTTGACAGCACCCTACACACCTGAGCAAAATGGTGTGGCAGAGAGAAAAAATAGAACTGTCATAGAAATGGCAAGAAGTATGTTGAAAGCCAGGAAGGTGCCAAATCAGTTTTGGTGTGAAGCTGTGGCAACAACAGTATATGTATTGAATGTGTCTCCCACCACATCAGTGATGGATAGAACTCCATTTGAAGTTTGGAGAGAAAAGAAGCCATCTGTCAGCAATTGCAATGACTAAGAACCCAGCCTTCCATGCCAGAACCAAACATATAGATGTGCAACATCACTTCATACGAAAGTTGGTAGCAGAAGAGAAAGTGATGTTGAGGTTTTGTGGAACCAACAGTCAGGATGCTGATCTGTGCACTAAGGCTCTTGGCAGTGCAAAGCATCACTACTTCATGGAGAAGATTGGTATGAAGGAATCCAAATTAAGGGGTGGTGTTGAAATGTAATTTGAATTTCCTAAGCTAAGTTAGTTAGTTAGTTAGCTAGCTTATGATCAAAGTTATGCACATTTTATTTTCTGTTTGTAGTTGAGTTTTTTGGAGTCAGTTATGTTGCAGTTTTTAATCAAGTTAGTGGATAGATTAATGGGTAGTTTTATCTTTGAATTGTTGATGTTTAAGGGTGTAATTGTCGACAGTTTCAATGAGATT
Source organism: Persicaria maculosa (assembly GCA_963922045.1). Classification (NCBI taxonomy): domain Eukaryota; kingdom Viridiplantae; phylum Streptophyta; class Magnoliopsida; order Caryophyllales; family Polygonaceae; genus Persicaria; species Persicaria maculosa. The sequence continues at coordinate 19,559,310 of OY998257.1, forward strand.
GGAGAAGTGGCAGTTCATCAATTCAGTGTGTCTAAGGTTCTCTTCTGTGTGACAGAAGAACCTGAGTTTTCTTCTTCCTTGTTTGATTGTCTGTGTGAGTGGTTTGCTGGTGTTCTATCATCAGTGTGTCAACAATCGAATAAATGCACTTCAATCTAGTGAAGTGATTGCTTCTTTCTACGCAGCAGCTTAGATTTTCCTCATTGCATTAGTAAGTTAAGCTTGTGATGTGTGATGGGATTGAAACTCTAGTGGAAGAAATACAACTATATATGGAAGTTGTTTTTGTTAAGGATGACTTTAGCCAAGATCTTACTAGTTGCTTTGTTGTTTCTTGCCTTGATAGTGAACCAAGTCAAAGACCGTCGCTTCCAAGCATCGTGATCACCCTGAAAAAGTTGCTGAAGGCTACCACCCAAGCTCATTGATCGGATGGGTGGAGGATGATTTTTTGTTAGGGATTAATTGCAGGGTTCAGATAATAATATGCTCTCAGATGGCTAGATTTGGCGATTCAGAAAACTTTCAGAAAAATAAATAATTCTTGGTAGCATTTATGCTAGAGTTGGTATTTTTTTTCGTAAACGAATCGGGGGACACATTTTAGTCTGGGTTCGTTTCCGATTTTACAGATTTTTTACATGGTAGTTATTAGAGCTGGCAATTCGGGTCATCCGGTCGGGTTCGGGTCGATCACATTCGGGTCGGGTCACTGATGAGTCGGGTTAACTTGGTCAAAATTTCTGTGTCGGGTTTGGTCGGGTCGGATCGGATTCGGTCAAAATGAAATTCAGATTGGTCGGGTTTCGGTCAGAATCGGGTTGGACCCATTCGGGTTTTCGGTCAGAATCGGGTTGGTCTCGTTCGGGTCGGTCGCATTCAAGTTTTAAGTAGAAGTGGGTCTACGTTTGTTTCAAACATTTAATTGTTTGGGTTGAATTTGTTGAATCATGTTCGTTCGGGACTTCCGGGTAATCAATTTTATTAAATTGAATATGTAATTCATGTTATTTATGTATTTCAAAAAGCATTTTAGTAAAATTAAATATGATTCAATATATAATCTACTCATTGGCTCGTAAGCTGCAATGTTGTTAAAATCTCGATTCGATCCTACTATTCAAACGATCCTACGATCTAAAAATGGAAAAATGATCCCGATCCTTTTTTGCGATTATAACGATCCTATAAAATGTCTATTATAAGACATTTCTAATATTTACCCTTTAAATCTAAGAAATTTATAATATATTTAGTTAATCTATATTGTATTATATTTAGTTTATTTTTAAAATTTACAATCTTTATGAGTATTTTTTTATGATTTAACATAATATTTATCTAATATTAAACATATTAATTTCATTTAAAAAAATTCATCCATGCGGTGGGATCTTACGATCCTACGATTCGATTCTATGGTCCGATCCTTACACCTTTTTACCGATCTGATTATAGGGACTCAAACCCCGTGAATCATCCAACTTCTTTGTGGTCTCATCGTAATTCATTTGGAGGAGGTACGTCTCGAAACATGTGTTGCTCATTCAAGACCTTTGAATGACATGCTCTCTTCTGGAGATAATTAGGGAGATGTTATTGTGTCAAATTCGAAATGCAAACTAGCTTGCATGGGCCCATTTGACTAACGACTCTTCTTGTGTCAGGAAGTGGCCTTGTAAATCAGATCATATTTTGTGGTTATTTATATTGGTTTTACCAACCAAATAAAAATAGTTCTGAATATTTCATAACCCACATTCCATGTACTTCTTCAAGAGTACAAATGATAAAATTAGGATCATATACTCTTCTGGAGTTTGAAAAATTCTTTACTCTTCTAGAGTTTATTAGATTCTTTACTCTTCGAGAGTTAATAAAAATCCATCAATAGAGTCTCCGGGCTCTTATGGAGATGACTAATCTCACAATTTGTTTGATTATTTAACCATTATATTTAGAGTCTTCGGGCTCTTATATAGGTGTTAAAAATCATCATAATCTACTGGAGTATGATAATCCTTCCTCCCAAATTGTCCATATGCCAAACAAAACTTCGTATTAGACACTCATGATAAGTTGTTTCTTCGGGAAACACTTTGAGCTTTGAATTACAATAAGTAAAATCATAATAGTTTTATTCAATATAAAGCAATGAATAAGAAAGTAAATAAAAGAAATTTGTATTTGTCCACTTTAGGTGGAGCCATGGAGAAACTTTTCAATTTATCATCTTCTTCAAGAAATGATTTTATTCATAAGATGATTCATTTGTCAACTTCGAGTGACAATTAGTCTCTATTATGTATAATTTACATACTTAAAAAAAAAGTTGCATTCCAAAATATAGTAAGTTGTCCATAAACTTTAACCATATTCTTCAAGAAATAGTATGATTGATTATTACACACTTCAGGGAGAAGACAACTTGTATACATCCACTTCAGGGGTTATATCTATCTTTTAGATCATACACACTACTTCATGGATTATTTGTGCAACTTTAAAATAAAACTCATACACTTCAGGGTATGATTTTAATTCATCTTTCGGATATTATACAAACTTATCATCAATTTAGTTAAAATAATGAATATCGTCACTTCAGGGACAAATATGTATTGATGAGAGAGTGAGACATTTTATGAATTCCCTTTTCATGCACAACTCTTCAGGACATGATTATCGTTACTGCAGGAACGATTTAGAAGGATTATGTGTTCATCCACTTTAAGGTATGAGTTTATTTATTTCGAGAAATGATAATAAATAAATAAATAAATAAATAGTTGATATAACTAATAAAACTATAAAAACATAAATAAATGAAATAAAATTAACATATTGTCAACTTCTGGTGACAAGAAATTAAACATTCTCACAAATACATGTTCGTCTACTTCCGGAGACTGGTAGAGATTGAAACCATCTACTACAGGAGATAAATTTCATCATGATATATAAGCTAAAATATTTTATCTTCTTGAGGAGATAAATAAGAATTTTATGTTCTTCAAGAGATGTGATATATAAATTGTGTTTACTTTATCTACTTCAGTAGATAAACTACCACTTTTGAGATGATATGCAAATTTAACAATTTATATCTACTTCGGGAGATAATGTTTGTCTACTTCTGGAGACAAAAAAATAATACAAATTGAAATGAATAATAAAACTGAAATAAATAAAATAAATAAAAAATAAGTTCATCACTACAGGGATGATTTTCAATCGTTCACATCTACTTCAGGAGATGGTCCGTTCATCTACTTCGGGAGATGAGGATTAAACAAATATAAAATAAATTAAATTAAATAACACACATATTAAATAAATAAACATAAACAATAAATATAATTTCATCACTACAGGGATGAAATTTATCGGCTCGATCATCTCTGCGGGGATGAGATTTATCGTTTCATCACTTCGGGGATGATTTTCAATCGTTCACATCTACTTCAGGAGATGGTCCGTTCATCTACTTCATGAGATGAGGATTAAACAAATATAGTTTTAAATAAATAAAAATAAAACAACGTACATATAAATTAAATAAACATAAATAATAATAAAAAATTAATCACTACGGGGATGAAATTTATCAACTCGATCATCTCTGCGGGGATTACATCACTACAGGGATGAGATTGGTACATTCATCTACTTTTGGAGATGAGATGAGTCCATATTCATCTACTTCGGGAGATGAAATGATTAGTCCGTTAATCTACTTTGGGAGATAAGGTTTTATCGATTGTTCATCACTTCGGGGACGAGATTTAATTTATCGGTTCATCGCTTCGGGGATGAGATTAATCTGGTCATCGCTTTTATCATATCATCACTACAGGGATGAAAATTAATGAATATAAAGTAATCTATGTATACACATCCTCTTCGAGGGATGAGACTAATTTATTCAATTGATTTCAACCACTTCGGGAATTGAAATTATTTATTCGATTGATTCAACCACTTCGGGGATTGAAATTCATTCAATTGATTCAACCACTTCGGGGGTTGAAATTTGTTCGATTAATTCAACCACTTCGGGGGTTGATATATAATTTATGTTTACACATCATCTTCGGGGATGTGTTTGTACTTCACACTTCACAGGGGCAAAATATGCAGCCCTGAAAGTTTTAGGCTGCATTCTGTAATTATACAAAATGTATGGACCATTCTGCGATTTTAAGAAATTTCGTGCCAGTTTTGTAATTAATACAAAATCTGCACATCGTCTTCTTCGTGATTTATCTTATACCTTTCTTCGGTGATTTCCGCCGCCGCCGTCCACTTGTTCAACTTGTTCAACCTCCGCCACCGTTGCCGCCACATCCACCAGCATCCGGAACTGGGAACTGCTGTCGGTGTCGTCTGGATCGCTGATCGAGGAAGCTCGGACGCGATCGTAGGAAGTTGGATTCTTCGATCTCGATCCGGAGAAGGCGATCGGCGGATCCTCGAAGGGGACGAGTCGTAATTTTGACGATTGCGTTACGGTCGTGGCTGCATCCGTTAGTCCATATGAGGACTTCAAATCGATTAGGATTTAGGAGGGTGTTAGGGGACGGTGGATTCTTTCAAATGGAAAAAAAAAGCTTCCGAAATTTTAATTTCTCAACCCTAGTAACACTAGAGCAAACTCGTGCTGATAACGTGTGATAATAGAGATTAGAGAGACGAAGGCATAGAGACAAGAGAGGAGAACTGAAGTCTTCATTAGGGTTCCAAAGGACCCATTATATAAGAGTATACAAGGGAACTAGGGTTTCTAGTGTTTATCCATCCCAATATAATAATACAAGATAATATTATAACAGGGAAAGATTTTTAACAATCAATGATTGAGATTCTCTCAATTTTACCTATAAAGTTTTTAAAAAACTCTATGGGGATCCAAAGTGGAATTTGATGGTCATATTCATAGATCCAAACCCCCCATAAGTGATAGAGTAATAGATTGTATTTCTAATTTGGTTTATTTTAGTTGTGTATGGTTAATTGTAAGAGTACGTTTGATGCTTTTTTTTGTAAGGGAATTGAGATTAAGGGTCGATTTTGTAACACATAACTAATGAGATAGCTGAAGTTGATAGGGAAGCTAAAATGGATGGATTATGTCCTTAAATATATGTTAAATTAAAATATTTATAAGCTAGTAATGTGTTTGGTAACTCTAGTAGATAGATTAGCTGATACGAACTAGCTGATGAAATAATAGATTTGTGAATATAAAAAGAAATATTGTGAAAAGGTTACTTGGATAGCTGCTGAAAATCTAATTTCAAAAGTTAATTAAACTTACTTTTAGATATAAAATTAAACAAGTGTTTTTGGGTTTTCCCTGCAAAGTGACATGTAAAGTGAAATATAATAAGTTCAAAACCGGCCCGGATATTTCAACCGCTAATTTTTACTATTTACACCACTAATCACCGTAGCTAATCACGGTGGCTTTAATGACGATTAACGAAAACCACCGTTGTACAATACGGTGGATAAAGAGCGTATGAGATTCACCGTTGTATACAGCGGTGACGTTTACTTTAACGGACATTAAGTGTAAATTCCACCGTATGTAGCAACGGTGGGTGTGCCTCGGAATTCAAAAAGTACTAACTCACCGCAACCTATTACGGTGGGTTCAAATTTCGAAATTACAACCCACCGCAACCTATTACGGTGGGTTCAAATTTTGAAATTAACGAAGCACCGCAATAGGTGACAGTGGATATCCGCCCGTTACGCAACGGGTGGATATCCACCGTAGATGGATACGGTGGGCTCCGAGCCCTATAAAAAGGTGTTAGGGGCCCACTGTATCCGCACAAAGCCGCTTCTCCCGTTCCGTTCTCTTGTCGTTTTATCTTCTTCGATATTCCCAACCTTTTTGCCATATCCGACATTCCCAGTCTTTTGTCCCATTACCGTTTCTCCGTTGTTTTTCCTATCTTTTTATGCTACACAATGGTGAGTGACAGTATTCAGGATGGTGCTTGAGGGCGAGGTCGTGGTGCGGGTCGTGGACGTGGTGATAGAGATCCATTACAGGTAATATCGTAAATATGAAAAAGCGTAATTTAAAATTTATTGACCGAGGATAAGTAATTGATAAGTATTTGTTGATTTATGAAATGTAGCCGGCTCCGATTATTCAGAGACGTGGACACGGTCGTCCTCGTGGTGGGAGAGGGACGGTGGGTTTATCGGCGGTGGGGCTACCAGAGGTATGAATAACTCTATAATAGAGTTAAATTTTATAATAGAGTTTAGATTTTATAATATAGTTTAGTGTTCTAATACATGTTATAGGTTTGAATAATGATATAATATAAAAACATAAACGTAAGAATAAAGTTTAATGGTATAATTGAATATGTTGTCGTGATATGTGTGATATGTGTGAATAATAGAATTTAATGTTATATTATAATTTTATGTGGCTATAATATGATAAACGTACCATAGTTATGTAGGTAGTGGAAAAATTGAAAGTGAAAATAGTTAACATAATTCAAATCTGTAGTAGTCGAATGTTTATAGGATTTTAGGTTGCAAAAATATTTCGATATTTGATCGATAGGAATTAGAATTTGTTTGTTAATCGTATACAGACATTATCGCGTGGATTAGAGTATAGGGTGGTGTTGCGGACCGCCCGTGGCGCTGCTGTTAAGGGAAGACAGGCGTTGCGCGAGTCACGTGCATAGATTGAGTCTATTTCTTTCCGTATGCAGGGTGTAGAGGAGCATTTAGATACTATGGTAGTAGACGGGGGGGGGGGGGGGGGGAGGCTCTAGTCACGCAGTTGCCGACGTAGCTAACGTACGTCTCCATATGGACGATGCCATGTCAGAGGCATCGACCCAGATTCGGTTGGCGGCATTAGAGGAGGCGGTTGACGATGTACTTGACGTATGTCCCCATCGGGATGATGCGATTACTGAGGGTTCAACCCATATTCAGTTAGCGGCATTAGAGCAGGAGTTGATGACGACACCCGGGGAGGGCGTATTGCAGGCGGGTGATGATGTGGGGTTGCAGGCCGGTGAGGATGTATCGGCAGCTCATCCGGGTGAGCTGCCGGCGACCCAGCACCCGGGGTACGTGTCTTATTTTGGCATTGCATTTCAGAGCGAGCAGCTGAACTCGTGCAACGATACTACACCGTTCGTCGGAGATAGAGGGCCTGGGGGGGGCCACTTCTACCCATGCTGTGGAGGGTGGTGGCAGGACGATGTTTGTGCCAGATATCAACCTCGATGACATTGATTTCTCAGGGTTGACACCGACGCAGTGTGAGACTACACAACCATGTGTACGACTTGAGTCTCAGCCTATCACTGTCGCATCTGGTGGGGGCGTTGGTGTCGACGAGCGTGACATGTATGACTCTGAGCACGAGGAGGATGCTGGACAGGAGCAGAGGGGTGAGGATGAGTCTGGTGATGGGCACGCAGACACACGACAACGATTCGAGGGGAGTGGCTCACGGCAAGGAGAGAGTGCTCGACAGCGGGGTGAGCCGAGCGACTCAGGGTCATCTGGCCCGTCATATGGAGGAGTTCCGGGGATGCTATCGTTGCTGCATGATTACAGGGCGCACATTGCTGAGGCTATTTGGAGACATGATGAAGCCGCCTTGGTCAGGGTGTTGCGTGTGCACCGTCGGGGTCAGATGATAGTACGTGCTGAGGACTTAGTGGAGGAGGGTGGGGAGGATACGTGATTCACTGCTGTTCGGGACAGTGGGTTATGGCAATTGCGGGACTTCTCGTGGGAGTGCGTGGACCATAGTCTCATCAGTGCATTTATTGAGCACTGACACCCTGAGACTAACACTTTGCACTTTTCTTGGGGAGAGATTACGATCACATTGCACGATGTGATGTTCATTATGAGTTTCGTGATGGATGGGGATGAGTGCTCGTCTTTTGAGACGGACGAGGTGGGGAAGGCTCTAGTCGGACAGATGAATGGGTTTACGCTGTAGCAGCAGAAGACTTTCGACAACCACGGAGGTCCAAGTGTTAACGCACTCTTAGAGGCAATAGCACCTATGCGCCAGAGGGTTCGAGAGGGTGTCCCCCACCAGCATGATGAGCAGTGGATTGCTGCCGCAATTATGGGGATTCTTACGTCGGCGATGCTGTTCATTGAGAAATCGAACAACAGAGTGCCTGAACAAGTGACGCGTTAGTTCGGTCGTATTCAGCACATTCCCTCTAGCCCGATTAGACCCACGACTGTACACAGACCGAAGTCACTGAAGGGCAAGAAGGAGGCCACCTTCTCGCTGCAAGACAACCATTGGGAAAACAGATTTCATCACTTATACGACATGTCAGGCATCGCGCAGGCTAGCAGTGAGTACCCCTACGGTGTTGTCGATGGTTATCTGCATTGGTTTCACGAGATCAATCACCCTTACCTTCTCCCCGGCACTGAACGATCCGAGTCCATCATCCCGCCGCCACCACCGCCCCTGCTGTCGGAGTGCCCCCACCGCCATCTGATGCCGCGATGCCGACACTAGAGGAGATTCGCTACCGCGCGGCCGGTGAGGAGATCAACCGGCTACTGGCACAGGGCGTATCTCTCATGGAGCATCACATTCGACGCATCTACGAGCGTTATTGGTTAGATCGTCCCCAGTGATACATTGTTGGACCGTTTTACTTCGTTTTATGTTGGTTATGTTGGTTGTATGGACATTGGAGCCTCCCAATTCGACCTTTTTATTGTTTGATGACTGCTTTTCGGTGTCCGTTTATATATATATATATTTCAGAAACCTAGTTAAAATGAATTTAGAAATACACGAACCACATATATGATAATTAACTTGCATACAACATTCTCTAAACGTACTTGATAGGAATCCTACTTAAACAAGAACGAAAGTCATAACAATTAGCTTGACTTTGGCAACTGAACGTTTAATTTCTTATTCTCCTCTTCCAGCGCCACGACACGCCTCTCCAATATATCGATACGCCACCGCTATTGTTGGTTTTCAATGAGCAACGAACGATTCTCCTCGCGTAGCGTCTTTATCATCGACTCCACCGTCTTCGAACGTGGGCTCCCAGTGTACAACACTCCCTCAAATTCTTCAACTGTCCCACGGCGTATTTCATCGTTGCTGGAGTTGTCACTACTATCGTCTGCCATCTCCAAATGTGGTATGCGGCTTCCCTTCCCTTCCCCTTTTTGTAGCGGTGTAGATATTCACCGCAGACATATACGGTGCTCACCGCAAATCCATACGATGCATATACCGTATGGGCATACGGTGACAACCGTATGGATGTATGGTACTCACCGTATGTTCCTACGGTGGTCACCGTATGGATATACGGTAGAGAGCACCGTTACTTCAGATGGTAGGTATCCCTATAAGTTGTCCCGTTCTCTTCCACTTATTCACAACAAAATGTCGGTTAAAACAGTACGACTTACAGGGGAGACAAGGAAGGGTAAGCGGTTCGAAATAACCGTCGACAAATATACTCGCCCAGTCGAGGATTATTTCTGCAACCGCAAGCATCGGAAGTGGATGGAATTTCCATGCTGCCTTTTTCATGTCGTCTGTTTTGATGGGGACAGTTTCTCGACATCAGAGCCAGTTGACCTGGACTGCTTGGAGGGAGAGTCAATGTATACTGCTGATCCGGATGCGTACTATTGAGATGCTGTTGAGAAAATCAAGGACCTGATCAGTGATGCTTTTGACGATGTCCAGTTAGCTTGCGCATTATGGATAGCGAAATTCGCAGTGAATGAAGTAGTGCGTCCTGCGAACAGAAGATTGAAGAAGTACGCGTGTAATTATTTAGAGATTCAGATATTGAAGGATATTGTGGAGGAGTCTGTTGGTAGTTGTTCCGTAGGACCTAGACTAGACTAGATGATGGTATTTTCGAATAGTTGTGGATGTGATGGGTATTGTCGTAAATGTTGTACTTTTTTATCGTTATTAATGGAGGACTGTATTGATGAACTTTATTTAGCTGCGTAATGAGCAATTTCCACCACAATAGACCCACTTCAAACCCTAAAAATGTCGTCTTGTCCTGTACTAGAAAAACCATAAAACCCTAAAACCTTAAGGTGTGAGCTAACCCTAGTAGGGGCCACCGTTTAGGGTTACGGTGGCCACCCTTTAGGGTTACGGTGCACCGTAATCCTAACCTTTGAACCACCATAATAAGCGACGGTGGCACAAGAAGGAGTCACCGTTTAGGGTTACGGTGGCCACCCTTTAGGGTTACGGTGCACCGTAACCCTAACCCTTGAACCACCGTAATAAGTGACGGTGCCACGAGAAGGAGTCACCGTTTAGGGTTACGGTGGACCTGGTGAAAAGGGGGAATCCCACCGTTTCCACTGACAGTGAGATGGCTATAAGGGGACCCTCCCCCCTCCGGCGATGGTGCAAAACGACAAACATGCCGATAACAGAAATATTTGACGGAGAAACACTAAAAGGGGAAAACGGTTCAAAATGGTGGTTGAAAAGTTCACTCGGCCTAGGGAACACCATTTGTGTAATTGTCAATATAAACGCTAGAAAGAATACCCCTGTTGTCTGTTTCAGGTGTTATGTTACGATGAGGATGCAAGAACGAGGTCGCAGTACGTTGACCTGCACTGCATCCAGGACGAGACTGTGATCACGGGCGACCCTGAGTTCTACTACGAGAAGACCGCTCGGGAACTCACTGGTCTGATAGGCGGTTTCTTCCCCAACGTTCGTCTGAGTTGCATGATGCACAAAGCAAAGTACGCCATAGACAAAGTAGTGCGGCCGGCGAACGAGACTGTGACCAAGTATGCATTCAACAGAATGGAGATCAGGATATTTCGGAGCGTTGGAGCTGAGTCCGTTGGTAGTTGTGGGTATTTTGTAGACTTGCATGATGTCGGGAGTTGATTTTATCGTTTTGAAATGGGTAGTTGTCATTTTGTTTTGGGGGATGTAAGTATTTTGTTGTAGTAGTATTTGCAGTTCTATAATATAAATGAAAAAGCATGGTACCGTGGGGTAAAAGGTTTCCTGAAAATTGTCCAAACGCAAACTCATTCATAAAAGTTACCTGGATTACAAAAGTCTCATTCGACAAATTACGAAATTTTTCGGATTACATACTTCTAAATAAAAATCTAACAACTAACAACTGACGTCGACGTCTCATTCCGCGATAAGAAAACCTTGATCTCGTTGAACGAAAATCTTCTCGCATGTCGATTGAACATTCGTAGCAGTTTGCATACAAACTTACTAATGTCGATTGCGCATGTATTTATCAGATCTTCCTCCACGTACGTCAACACGCGCAGAATGACAGCCGTCTCGATTTCCAAGTAATTTGAGTCAGAGCCTCCCAAGCCAGCATAACATTCATCACACCCAAAATCCACCGGATAAGACGGGCGAGTGTCGTCTTCACAGTCAAAACGAAAAATAATGCATACACTGTCCTCCAGGAATTAAACATCGATGCTGGCAATTACAACCGAACACAAAATATGGCTCGTCACGGTAATGCCAAGTGACCGTGTAATTGAAATCACCTGCAGATCGATGGAAGACTTTAGTTATCCACATTTTTTGATTACTCCACATGTCTACAGCATGGTCAGACTCTCTTAAATAAGGGTCCTGAACCCCATGAGTTTCACTGCTACCGTATGGTCTAGCGATGGCCACCGCATGGACTAGCGGTGATGACCGTGTGGACTAACGGTGTGTACTGTATGATTCTGCGGTGTGCACCCTAAGATCACACGGTGTTCACCGTGTGGTCTAACGGTGACCACCATCGCATGTGGCGGTGGTCACCGCAAGAGGCTACGGTGGCATTTCCTCAGCCCAAAAGAGAGGGGCAGCCCCATAGGGCTGCCCCTCCCTTTTGGAATTTTGTTACAGTTACTCAAATAGATGATGGATGTCTCGTGCAACTTGTCAACGCCCAAAGGATTGAGTTATTTGAAGAAAATCCTACGGGCGTTAACACGGTGCAAAAGACATCGACCAGCTGGAAAAAAAATAATATTTGAAAGGAACCGATTTTTTTTGTTGTGGGCGTAATAGCTATAATTCAAGCAACATGTCAAAGACAACACGGTAGTATTGAACAAGCTGCCCCAACCGTGTTAGTCTCGACATGTTGCTCGTGTTATCACCATTAACAGCTTTCAGAGAAGTCTGTTGGTGACATGACGCATATTTTTCCTTTGTGGGCATAACAGCTATAACGCAAGCAACATGTCTACGGCCACACGACAGTATGGAACCAGCTGCCCCAATCGTGTAGCCACGACATGTTTCTCGTGTTATCGCTGTTAAAATTATTTGGAGAGGGTTGTTGGTGAGAGGAACAATATTTTTTCTTTGTGGGCGTAACAGCTATTACTCAAGCAACTTGTCCAAGGCCACACGGTAGTATTGAACCAGCTGCCCCAACCGTGTGGCCTCGACAAGTTGCTCGTGTTATCGCCGTTAAAGTTTTTGGACACGTACTTGGCGACTGTGGCGGATGGCATTGGGCTCATATATATAGGGTCTACTACCGTCGCCCTCAACGGTACTCACCGTCACCCTCAAAGGTACTCACCCTCGCCCTCAACGGTGGACACCGTAGAGGGTTACGTACGGTATACATCGTCGCCCTAAACGGTAGCCACCGTAGAGGGTCACGGTATATATGTCTGAATAAATGTATTTACCGCCACACAACATCCATTAGAAGAGCAAGCGGACCCAATGTCGGATCCGTGTAACGAAATGGATACCAATCTTCGGGTATTCCACGACTACACAACGGAGTTCATCACAACGCAAACGTGGTCAAATCGCGATGACTTGATACATCATTGTTATCGCGTTGCCCTACCGCTACATATGGTTCTCACTATAAAGCGGTCATGGGCAAGCACTCGTACAAGATGTGGCAGTGTGTTGCTCACGTGTGAGAAGTACGGTGAGTACATTCCACGCAAGAGGCCAAGAGTTGCCAGTGATGTGCCCGATCGTACCACTCGTAGGGGCATTTCAAAGCTAGAACAGTGTCCTTTTGCCTTGTCGGGGGTAGAGTTCAGGCGGGGCGAGTGGGGATTAGACTTAGTTCACGGAAGGCACAACCATGACTTTTCAGCTACGTTGGACGGATACCCATACCTCGGTCTAATGGATAAAGAACAGTTGGAGACTACATTAGCCCTCACCGTAGATGGTACACCACCAAAGCCGATCGTAGCTGGTACACCACCAAAGCCCTCACCGTAGCTGGTACACCACCAAATCCTCTTCTTAAAAAAAGGGAGGGGCAACAACTAACATATGTGATCGTGCAGGTACGGGATCCCATTGTGTGAGTTCATTGGCTTCACTTGCACAGGGAAGAACTCCGTCATTTCCATCTGCTTCATGTCACACGAGAACACGGATACATATTTTTTGGACGTTACAACAGCTCCAGTACCTTTTGCGGGGCACTCAGCCTAATGTGTTTGTCACCGACCGGGAGCTGGGACTCATCGTAGCACTACGATCGGTGTTTCCCAATGTGAGACATATGTTGTGCAAAGTACACATCCTCCGCAAATGCGAAGAAGTAGCTTTCAAAAAGTCAAAGAATCTTGACGTCGCATGTCGTTTTAAGAGCCCGTGTTATGGCCTCTTTGAATCCAGATCCGCTGACACGTTCGACGCCCGAAGGAGGGGTATGCATGCAGAGTGGGGCCACATTGAGGGGTTGATGCCATATTTGGAGGCGACGTGGTTGCGCGATTACTCGCAGAACATTGTTCGCGCATGGACGGATACTATAGAGCATTTTGGTACGAAAAAGACGAATAGGTATGTCATTCTTCTCTATCCTCATTCCATTTGCGCCATCAATTATTCACATGTCAGCACGCACGACCGATGTCTTTCTCTATAGGGCAGAGTCCGCCCATGCAGTACTAAAGAGCACCCTCCACACTGCGATTGGTGACTTCACTCATGTCATCAAAGCAATCGATCTAATGATGGAGGACCAAATCACTAAAGTGAAGAACACGATGGGGCGAGCTTACAACACCTGGCCGACAGACTCACACGGCCTCTAGTTATTCGATCGGGTTCGACATATTGTGTCGAAGGAATGTTTCAACCTGTTGTTCGAAATATACACGAAGATGGAAACAAATTTGCCATTGCAGCCATGCCGAGATAGTTACTGGAGGACCGTCTTCGGTCTGCCCTACACACATGAAATGCAAGCTGCTCGGGACGCGCAGATACCGATAAGGCCGTCCCAGATTCACATATTTTGGAAGCAATTGGATTATGATCGTCCCTATGTTGCCCATGTAGATGATAACACGCCGCTCACGAGAGCTGATGTAGACATCTCGCGCTTAATCACGTTGTTCCAGAGTGGAGCCATGGACGACGATACTCGTTGGAGGATCGCCTCAGCATTCAACGACGGCGATCGTCCTTCCCACACACCATTGACTCCGCCTAACCCCGAGGACCGTAGACCGACCGGGAGGCCGCGGACTCGCAACCCTTGTCGAACAAACCCTCTGCCATGGGAACGGGAGCATGCTCGGGCCGAGCGTAGAGCCGCTAGAGATGGCAGTAGCGGATCTGAAGTAACTCTCATCAACTAGCACTATCCTAATGTGAACCTGTAGGGGTAATTCATCAAATTCGTTCGATCGAAAATAAGAACGTCCCCTCATATGACCCTGCCCTAGATATCTACAAGCACTGACTTTCTCATGGACCGGCCGTGATTTTAAAATCGTTCAAATGACTTTATCCCTATATAAGCTTTCATATGCATAAGAGTTCTTGCGCTTATGTTCGAAAGAAATCACGCATTATAACATATTCCACTTTTCATTTTCAATAAAAAATGGAGTATTATGATTCAATTAAGTCTAAATCTTGAAAAAGTTTGATTGGGCCTAACCAGCCAGCCTAAACAATCTTGTTTTTTTGAACATGAAGAAATAAAGAAGCCATTGCAATTGCCGGAAATACTAGGCCTATGAAAGGCACAAAAATAGAGGGAAGGTTTATATCTGTCATAGAATGGGTACCTCGATTGACTATTTGTACCTGTTTGTTATATTGTTCTAAAATTCTCTTAACTTAATTCGAATTCTAATTCTATATAATTATACTAATTATATCCAAGTGAGTATAGTATATACTAAGTTCAAGAAATGTAGAACTAACTAAATAAACTTAATTATCCTTCGAAACAAAAAAGATATGTTTGATAATCAACTTTTTGATTCTTCATCTTTTGCCCCTGTCTTTTAATTGAATTCAATATCAATGAAGAAAGAGTTGTTTACAAAGTCCCGTTCGAATCGGATCCAAGAGAACTTCTCTTGTTATTCAAAATGGAGAGTCTTCGACAAGGAAATATATTAAAATGCAAAAGGCCTTTTTTGCGCAATTTCCATTTGCCAAATTGTTAATTGACAGAAGTAAGAATGTTGATAGAATAGAGGTTCTCTGAGTAGTAATCAGGAATGGAATATGAAGTCAAATAAAAAAAGTAAAAAAATTTATCCGCAACTTTTGATTCTTTATATATAGTTATAGATTATGGATAGATATAGAATTAGTAGTTATAGATATAGAATTAGTAGTTATAGAGATAGAATTAGTATGGTAACCGCGAAAACCCCACCCCACTATTCTATTATGATTGATGATTGATTCTTTATCGTTTTGACTTTGATTGATTACGATAACTAATGACCTTTTTGCCACAAATAAAAAAAATAGTTGACCTTACTGATCGGTCGAATTTGGATTCAAAGGAAAAAAAGCATGCAACCGAAATAACTCGCTTAGAGTGGCTTTTAAAGGATTACGTGGTACAATTGGATCGAATAAACCCTTATCGAATAAATATTCAGCTTCTTGTGAACCGTCAGGTACTGTCGTATTCAATGTTTCTTCAATTACTCTTTTACCCGCAAACGCTACGTAGGCATTGGGTTCGCACATAATGATATCTCCCAACATACCAAAACTAGCTGTCACGCCTCCAGTAGTAGGAGATGTAAGAATTGATACGTATAATAACTTTTTATTTGATTGATAATCACATAAAGCCGACGAAATTTTAGCCATTTGCATCAAGCTCAAACTTCCTTCTTGCATGCGCGCCCCGCCGGAAGCACACACTATAATAAGGGGTATTTTGTTATTAGTAGCATACTCAATCAAACGAGTTATTTTCTCTCCTACGACAGATCCCATACTACCTCCCATAAACTTAAAATCCATAACCCCGATTGCTACAGGAATACCATTTAGTTGACCTATACCTGTTTGAACAGCGTCGGTTAACCCCGTATCTTTTTTATAAGACTTAATGCGATCTTTATAAGGTTCCTCCTCCGAATGAAATTCGATGGGATCCGTTGAGACCATGTCTTCGTCCATAGGATCCCAAGTACCTGGATCAATCGAGAGTTCGATTCTCTCTGAACTACTCATTTTCAAATGATATCCGCATTCATCACAAACATTCATTTTTGACTTTAACAATTTCTTATAATTTAATTCATAACAATTTTCACATTGAATCCACAAATTCCTATATTTTTTAGTTACCCCAAGATTCTTATTCTTACCTTTTGTGTTAGTGGGAGTCTGACTTTCATCCAAAATGTCAATATCACTGTAATTGTCACTAGCACTTAAAACAGAATTCTCAATCCGCATTTGAGAATGAAGATAACTGTCAATACAACTATTAATGTGATTATTCAACCTAGATTGAGTATCGTACATGGAAAGATCATAATGGGTATCGCCACTTTTAGATCCATTCACATAACTAGAATTCAAATAATTATAAATTTTTTTTTTGTAGTTCACTCCAAAAAGAGTGATCGTTTTCAATCTCAACAATCTGATTTTCAATATCAAAATAAATGGAATAAGTTTCCCCTCTACTATCCCTAACTAAAAAAGTTTCATCAGATATGAAATTTCGAATGTCCCGAATACCGAATAAAAGATCATAATTCCTGTAACTAAAACCATTACTCCAATTATGACTGTTTTTTTCTGTAGAATTTATACTTGTATTTTCACGGCTACTTGTATTGTCAATAGGATCAAGACTGCCCATTGATTTACTTAGCTCACACCTATGTTCTAACTCTTCCTTATACAACATCGAATTAAACCACCATTTTTCCATAGAGCTTTCTTGCCCCCTATTTGCATGAAAAAAAATAGATGAATAGTCATTCGATGAAAAGTCATTTGAAATTTGCATTTACTAAAGGGAATTCACTAAAAAGAAGTGAGAAATAGAAGATTCTCCTTTGTCAGAATCCGGGTAGCACTTCACGCTATCTGAGAGATAGTGCTTTTTTCTTTTAGTTGGAATATAAAAAACAGAAAAAAGGACAATATACAGGATGGGTAAAAGGGGATCTTATACCTGACTCGCTATCCTCGGTCCTAAGCGATATGTATATAAGAATACACCAATCCAATCCTAGAGATCCGTAGGATTAATTGTGGATCCAGCACAACCAAAGAAACTTTTGAGTTTTTTAGTCTTCGATTTTTTATTTAGGATTTTGCTTGTAGATTCAATATCTATGCAAACCCGTATTCAGCCCAATCCTTTTACTAAAAGTAAAAGGTTGGGCCGAGTTTAATTACAATTCAATTTATTACAATTCAATTTAAGGGACCGACCAGTAATTACTGGATTACAAAGTATCCATTGCTTGGAATTCAAATTTGATTTCCTTCCATACCTCACAAGCGGCAGCTAGTTCAGGACTCCATTTACAAGCTTTACGAATAATTTCGTTACCCTCGCGAGCAAGATCACGCCCCTCATTACGAGCTTGTACACAGGCTTCTAGAGCTACTCGATTCGCTGCAGCACCCGACGCATTTCCCCACGGGTGGCCTAAAGTTCCGCCACCGAACTGTAGTACAGAATCATCCCCAAAGATCTCGGTTAGAGCGGGCATATGCCAAACGTGAATACCCCCGGACGCCACAGGAATAACATCAGGCAGGGAAACCCAAGGTTGAGTGAACTAAATACCGCGACTTCTGTCTTTTTCAACAAAGTCATCACACAGTAAATCAACAAAACCTAAAGTTATCTCCCTTTCCCCTTCAAGTTTACCTACTACAGTACCGGCATGAACATGATCCCCACCGGACAGACGTAAGGCTTTAGCTAGTACACGGAAGTGCATACCGTGATTTTTCTGTCTATCAATAACTGCATGCATTGCGCGGTGGATGTGAAGAAGTAGGCCATTATCTCTGCAATAATGAGCTAAAGTTGTATTTGCAGTGAATCCCCCTGTTAAGTAGTCATGCATTACGATAGGAACTCCCAATTCTCTGGCAAATACAGCTCTTTTTATCATTTCTTCGCATGTACCTGCAGTAGCATTCAAGTAATGTCCTTTGATTTCACCTGTTTCAGACTGTGATTTGAAAATAGCTTCGGCACTGAATAAGAAACGGTCTCTCCAACGCATAAATGGTTGGGAGTTCACGTTTTCATCATCTTTGGTAAAATCATGCTCACCACGAAGACATTCATAAACTGCTCGACCGTAGTTCTTAGCGGACAATCCCAATTTAGGTTTAATAGTACATCCCAATAGGGGACGTCCGTATTTGTTTAATTTGTCTCTCTCAACTTGGATACCGTGAGGTGGGCCTTGGAAAGTTTTCGTATAAGCAGGAGGGATTCGCAAATCCTCCAAACGTAGAGCACGCAGGGCTTTGAACCCAAATACATTACCTACAATGGAAGTAAACATGTTAGTAACAGAACCTTCTTCAAAAAGGTCTAATGGGTAAGCTACATAAGCAATATATTGATTTTCTTCTCCAGCAACAGGCTCGATGCCGTAGCATCGTCCTTTGTAACGATCAAGGCTGGTAAGTCCATCGGTCCACACAGTTGTCCATGTACCAGTAGAAGATTCGGCAGCTACCGCGGCCCCTGCTTCTTCTGGTGGAACTCCAGGTTGAGGAGTTACTCGAAATGCTGCCAAGATATCATGTGCGTGGGGTTCATAGTCAGGAGTATAATAATTCAATTTATACTCTTTAACACCAGCTTTGAATCCAACACTTGCTTTAGTCTCTGTTTGTGGTGACATAAGTCCCTCCCTACAACTCATCAATTACTAATTCTCACAACAACAAGGTCTACTCGACATGAATTAGGCATTAATTAAACCTTTTACAGGAATCTTTCATAAAATTATCAACTAATTAAAAGGGTTCGTTATTAGACCATAGTATTTGATTCGCCAAATACATTATTATTGTATACTCTTTCCTATATGTGGCGCAACCCTTCCTTTTCAAGTTTCGAATGCCTTAACTTTTTTGAATTGACTAAAGAATTAATAAAAAAAAATGAACTCTTGACAGTAATATATGTTGTATATGTAAATCCTAGATGTGAAAATACGCGGAATTCGTACACGAAAGGGTATAAATACGAAAAAAAAAAGAATAGGCTAGACGTTAATCAATATGCTAAAAAAAAAAGAAGGGCCGATGTGATAGAAATGAAATAATGAACCCTAAATTCAATCGAGTTTCGAGTGAGGGGACAAAGTCAAGGGCAGGGTCGATCTTCATCTACGGACGCTTAAACAATTGCACAAAATGAAGAGGGCACTGGGTCCAATGCACTTCACGGCGACAACACTCCTACTGGCCGTGGAAGAGGACGAGGAAGAGGTCGTGGTCGCAGTCCTTGCCAGGGATGGGGCCGAGGAAGATCAGCGGCAGAGTCTAGACTGGGGACCTCGAAGTCTTCTGAAGAGGTCGAAATCGACTGGGGACCTCGACATCGAGTACATCAGAGACATAGGAATCGAGCAGGAAATGAAACAGAGCATGTCGACACAGAGAGGTCGATATCGACGTCTGAAGGTCGATATCGATGTTGCCAGATCGAGCTAAATGATAGAAGTTGAGTGCCAGTTCGAGCAGGAGAAGGAGAGCTCGAGATAGAGTTTCACAGAGGTCGATATCGATGTTCAACGTCGATATCGATGTTGCCCAGCAGAGGAATCCGACTCAGATTTTGATAGAATTCTATCCGAAGCTAGCACGTCTATCCTAAAGTCGAGATTTCTTATCATCAACACCAGAGCTATCATATGAGCTGATTTACCGTAGGAGTTTTAGTTTTTACTTTATTTAAGTTTTATCTTAGAGAATAAAGATAAGGTTTCGAGTCTTTGGATAGCAAAGTTCGATATCTATATCTAGAGGCCATTAGGGCTGAGTTTAGGCAATCAACACACATTCAATTTACATCCAATTATGCAGAGAATTTCAGTTTCAATAGAGAGTAACGAGTTAGAGAGAGAGAAGGCCGAGTGAGTTGGAGAGAAGCGAGAGCGGAGTGGCTTGTTTGGTTGTACTTTCTTTCAAAGTTTAATTCAAAGTAGTTTTCTTTCAATGATGATGATGTGCATGATGAGGAGCGAGTAGTCAACCCACTTCTAGGGTCGGTGTGAGCTCGACGATAACGATGTAGGGTAAGTGCATCAAAGGTATGACTTTTATGCGATTCCGTCTTCTATCCTATGCATGATCCTTTGCGAAAGTTAGGGAGATTCATTATTTGCATTATTGAAGCGAAAGCCACTCATATTGTGAACTTGAATTGCTCATGAATTGGATAGTAACTCTTAGGAACTATGCGAGAGCCTCTAATCACCTAAGTGTTGATGACGAAAGTTATTTGACGGAAAGGCATTAAATTTCATAACTTTAGCATTAAAGTTGCATTGTTATCGTTGTGGCATGAAACCCCGACTTTGGAAGATTTTAATTAATTGAATTCAATATAAAAGTTTTAGTTTTGTTTTTTTTATCATCCTTCTTTACCATTCTACATTCTTCGGACTCTTTTCCGACAAATTGGTTACAAATTACAGTTTCTGTGACAAACAACGGAATCGACTGTAAAGGTCGATATCGAGGTCTAACGTCGATATCGAGGTCTCTGCTAGACGTCGACTTTGCTGCTTTTGTCTTCTGCAGGAACTGTACTGGAAATCGACCAGAACTGAGGTTGATATCGACCAGACACATCGATATCGAGTGTCTTCTGAGGTCGAAAGCTTTTGATCGTGAGTACAATAAGGGAAGCGCTGACATACCTCCTCGTGGATTCTATCCTGAATTACCCTACTACTACAAGGGAGGGGATTCTTGTATTATTTGTTTGAGATAGGGAGTAGTCTAGTTGTGAATTGTTAATTTGAATTATTTGAATCCCTACACACTCACCCCTCTAAGCGAACACTCCCTCACCTATGTTTCGATTGGGGAACAGGCAACATCGATGACTTCATCATTACTTTCATTCGAGCTGTAACGAACGTTGCAGGTGATGGTCATTGTGGTTATAGATCGTTCGCTTGTCTTCTGAACTTGGGTGAAGATTCATTGCCACAGGTTCGAAGAGATTTGGCCATTGAGTTACAGTTGCATGCAGATCGCTACCATTACTACCCTGCCTTGGATAAGCTCCTCATGAGGGTCAATTACTTTGGTGCGTGTCATGATGCTACGTATTGGATGGAGATTCCGATAATGGGTAAAGTGTTTGCCACGCTGCACCAACGTCCATTGGTGATACTGTCACAGATGATGCCGATGTTGTGCCTCCCTCTTTATGCCACTGGAGGCCCGTCCGTATCGTCGCACGACGAGTTAGATGGGATAGATTTAGTCGGCAACAACAACCACTTCGTACCGGCATGTTTCGAATGCCATATGCATTTCCTTCTTCACATTGAGTTTTTTCCCTTCTCATTTCTTTCTTTTCCATACATTTTACGCAGATTTGGTTATTTCCTGAATCCCCTTTACCTCCCGTGTACTCTACGTGGACATAGCACCGCCATCCAACAGTCAATGGGTGGGACGAGCAGTTCGCAGCCAAGATTGCACGATACAGAGCCTATCGCCGGCGAGATGGTGGTCGTCAGCTGCGATATTAGCATTCTCATATTTCCTGGACTTGCAGCCTCCGTCTTTCTGTCTTTCATTTCCTGACATATGTTGTTCAATGTATCTTATTGTCTTAACTACGTTTGTTGTTTATGACATTCTTTCAAACTTTGTTTTATCCGTCTCCCTTTTGATATACTTAAATATGCTCATTTGTCTAGACCGACCTGACCTACCAATGTACGCTATTATTGAAATTGTGGATGTTGATTGCAAATTTCAAGTTCTATTAGGGGAGTACAAGAACTACAAAAAATGAGGTTATCCGGTCCGAAAAACAATTCATTTCGGGCATTTTTTTGAATTTTTGATAATCTTCGGGTCAGTACGGGTCGGGCTACCATCAAGGCTAGGAAGACTTCAAAAAACATATTTCAAAAAACATCACAAGTCGCCTTCATTATTCAATTTGAACAGTCATTGGTTGTTTGATTCTATTGCTGGTTCCCAAGATATAATATGAATATCCCACCCCAGAGGGTAGCCTTTCTGTAATTAATACAAGCCTATTGTGTATGCCAGAGAAATGGTCAAGCAGAAACTGGCTATTTATCAAGGAGTAATGCCCATATACATGAAGTTTTCAGATGATGCGGAGGAAACATTCTTGCGTGCTTTGAAGCTATTAATGGTTAGAGTTGGTGAAAGTTCACATTTCAGATCTCTCAATGTATGCTCTTTTGCCTGCACTTTTCATGTGCCCCTTGAGTTTAAATTTGTGGATGCTGCATTAAAACTTGCAGAGCTCTCGACTCCTCCTCAGATAACATATTTATCACTCCTAGATAAGGTTTTGTGCTCAGTGATTCAGTCATATGATAATTTGACTGAGGACCAACTAGTTGACACACTGCAGGTTCTTTTTATTTAGCTCTTATATCTTCTGCACTTGACATACTGCTCATTCATATATGTTGCTTAAACATCTTATAATTAGACCATGTTATATATATATATATGTTGCTTAAACATATTATAATTAGTCTTTGGCTATGCATTTATTTCACATTAAGGAAATGTGGGGGTGTTCATATCACTGTATATTTTGGTTGTGTTCGTTTCATTAGCATGAAAATAGTCATGATGATCGAGATCATAAATGATTGGATTAAAGTAAATGACAATAGCTCCTTGTGATGAGAGGAAAAAGTTTTGAACTCTTGAGTTGATCTTATATTAATTTCTTCTATCCATGTGTTCTTTTTGTTAATTGTGTTCTTACTTTGCATGCTTGGAATATGCTCCTACTGAACCATGAAGGGAACTGATGTCAATTAGGTGCTTTTGAGACATGTGTTTATGTATTCGATCATTAAATGCTTATATATAGAATCTAATCAATTCCCTTTGAGTCATGTTTTGCTGTAGATTTGGATTTTAGTTCACCCATTCTTCTAAACAAAAGAAGCTTTGTTCAGAATTTTCAAATGACTTAAATGCAGATGGTGGCAGTAGCGGCAACGTCAGCGGCTTCTTAGTGGACTTCACTTCAAGCTTGAAAGCTCCTGATCGGTCCTCTTGGCCAGGCACCAAAACAGCTGCAGACCACTCCGCCAATGTGGGAAATTCCTTCAGGGTCCATGGTTAGGGAACCCGAGCCCCCAGGGGGGGATGTTCTTGCAAACTTCAGCTGGCATGACTAACTATCAAGTGGGACACACCCTTCCCTCGGGAGAATGTTTTGCCGGGGTCACCGAATCCTGCTGTACTCTCTCTCTTCTGTCAAATCAGGATTGGAGCTCTGGAAACCGAGCACCGTGTATTGAATCAAGCAACCTAATAATCACCGGAGGAGCCTCAATAGGCCAATCATCCGGGCACCACAACACTGCAATGGGGCACTTTTCTGAGAACCCATGGGGCTTCAAGGTTGGGGAGGCCAGCCATGACTTCAGTAGTGTCCCATCTTCCCTGGGTCTTGGTCAAGTGTCGCATCCTATTCCATCTCGCGCATCTAGCGATGAACTCGACATGGCTTAGCCACCAGGTGACGGACCAATTATAAGACTTCTTATTCACTGCAAAATATTCTTCTTTAAGACACAACTTTCTCAGCAGAAAGTTAGTTATCACTTATCAATGAAAAAGCCATACCTAAAGTTGAGAACAGGTTATGTTGTGACATATACGATTCTACATCGGTTTCTTCTTCTACCCCTTTTCTTCTCTTCCTCTTCATTATGTTTAATTTTTGGTTTTGAAACATGATTGGTGTAGACTTCACACAAAGATCCTCATATGTGAAATTCAGTAAATCATGCTGCTTCCTTCGATCATATTCGGCAAGTTGTCTGTCATACTTCAATCCTTGAGACTTTAACTCCCTAATTTGAAGCTTCGCCCACTTGCAACGCCACATAAGAGGTCGTATAAACTTCCTCCAATATGAGCAGTCAATTTTTTCTTCCTGATAATATATAACAGAAAATTATGACACGATAATTTAGCATTCATACCATGAAATTACCTTGACATGGACGGACTAAAATAATATGGAACATGAAGCAACAAATTTTGTTGAGCAACAAATTTGCGAAACTTCCCTATGGTATGTCCAAGCAAGCAAAGAGAAAAAAAAAAGAAATGGAGATAATATAGAAATTAAACATAATGACGTAGTCCCAAAGGACCACACAACTATTATTGTTGAAAAAATAGAACAATTTGGAGATGAATTATCAATAAAGACAATCTCTGAACAGTTTGTGAACCCCAATAGCAATCCAATGCAGGATGAGAAAATGTGAAAGTGTACCTCGTCTGAAATAAATCACCCAAGCCATCAAATGCCAATGACAACGAACCATAATCACGGAATTGACAAGGGCTTTTCGAACAAAAGATATATAGCCGAAAAATGGAAAAAAAGTGGTGACATAAACTTCTATTTCCACACCAATATAAAATTCAAAAAGTGCTGACACAGGAAAAAAAAAGTGGAATTTTTAGTTTAAATGTGCAATTTTAGTTTGAAAAAGTGCACTTTTATAACTCAAATATAAAACTGAAAAGTGTAATTTTATAAACTAATGTTTGCACAACATAAACTTATGTTTGCACAACACAATATTATATTTGCTCAACATAAACTTATATTTGCACACCACTATAAAAATTCAAAAAGTGCTGACACGGAAAAAAAATTGCAATTTTAGTTTGAATGTGCAATTTTAGAACTTAAATGTGTAATTTTAGTTTGAAAAAGTACAAATAAAAAAATAAAAAGTGCAATTTTATAACTCAAATATAAATATGAAATGTGCAATTTTATAAACTAATATTTGCACAACATAAACTTATATTTGCACAACACAATATTATATTTGCTCAACACAAACTTATATTTGCACACCAATATAAAAATTCAAAAAGTGCTGACACGGAAAAAAATGCAATTTTAGTTTGAATGTGCAGAACATGGGGAATTGGTGGAACTTTGCTCAACATGATCTTATTTTTGCTCAACAATAGATTATATTTGCACAACAATTGACACTTATGAAATTGTGCTCAACATGATCTTATTTTTTCTCAATATAATTTTATACTTGCTCAATAGATTATTGCACAACATGGTCTTATTTTTGCTCATCAATAGACTATAATTGCACGACATGGGGGATTGGTGGAAATTTGCTCAACATGATCTTATTTTTGCTCAATAATAGATTATGTTTGCACAACAATTTAGACTTGTGAAATTGTGCTAAACATGATCTTATTTTTTCTCAATGTTATTTTATACTTGCTCAATAGATTATTGCACAACATTGTCTTATTTTTGCTCATCAATAGACTATAATTGCACGACATGGGGGATTGGTGGAAATTTACTTAACATGATCTTATTTTTGCTCAACAATAGATTATATTTGCACAACAATTGAGACTTGTGAAATTGTGCTCAACATTATCATATTTTTTCTCAATATTATTTTATACTTGCTCAATAGATTATTGCACAACATTGTCTTATTTTTGCTCATCAATAGACTATGATTGCACAACATGGAGGATTGGTGGAAATTTGCTCAACATGATCTTATTTTTGTTCAACAATAGATTATATTTGCACAACAATTGAGACTTGTGAAATTGTGCTCAACATAATCTTATTTTTGCTCAATAATAGATTATATTTGCACAACAATTGAGACTTGTGAAATTGTGCTCAACATGATCTTATTTTTTCTCAATATAATTTTATACTTGCTCAATAGATTATTGCACAACATGATCTTATTTTTGCTCATCAATAGACTATAATTGCACGACATGGGGGATTGGTGGAAATTTGCTCAACATGATCTTATTTTTACTCAATAATAGATTATATTTGCACAACAATTGAGACTTGTGAAATTATGCTCAACATGATCTTATTTTTTCTCAATGTTATTTTGTACTTGCTCAATAGATTATTGCACAACATTGTCTTATTTTTGCTCTTCAATAGACTATAATTACATGACATTGGGGATTGGTGGAAATTTGCTCAACATGATCTTATTTTTGCTCAACAATAGATTATATTTGCACAACAATTGAGACTTGTGAAATTGTGCTCAACATTATCATATTTTTTTCTCAATATTATTTTATACTTGCTCAATAGATTATTGCACAACATTGTCTTAGTTTTGCTCATTAATAGACTATGATTGCACAACATGGAGGATTGGTGGAAATTTGCTCAACATGATCTTATTTTTGCTCAACAATAGTTTATATTTGCACAACAATTGAGGCTTGTGAAATTTTGCTCAACATGATGTTATTTTTGCTCAATAATAGATTATATTTGCACAACAATTGAGACTTGTGAAATTGTGCTCAACATGATCTTATTTTTTCTCAATATAATTTTATACTTGCTCAATAGATTATTGCACAACATTGTCTTATTTTTGCTCATCAATAGACTATAATTGCACGACATGGGGGATATATAGAAATTTGCTCAACATGATCTTATTTTTTCTCAACAATAGATTATATTTGCACAACAATTTAGACTTGTGAAATTGTGCTCAACATTATCATATTTTTTCTCAATATTATTTTATACTTGCTCAACAGATTATTGCACAACATGGACTTATTTTTGCACATCAATAGACTATAATTGCACAACATGGGGGATTGGTTGAAATTTGCTCAACATGCTCTTATTTTTGCTCAACAATAGATTATATTTGCACAACTATTGAGACTTATGAAATTATGCTCAACATGATCTTATTTTTTCTCAATATTATTTTATAGTTGCTCAATAGATTATTGCACAACATGGTCTTATTTTTGCTCATCAATAGACTATGATTGCACGACATGGGGGATTGGTGGAAATTTGCTCAACATGATCTTATTTTTGCTCAATAATAAATTATATTTGCACAACAATTGAGACTGGTGAAATTGTGCTAAACATGATCTTATTTTTTCTCAATGTTATTTTATACTTGCTCAATAGATTATTGCACAACATTGTCTTATTTTTGCTCATCAATAGACTATAATTGCACGACATGGGGGATTGGTGGAAATTTGCTCAACATGATCTTATTTTTGCTCCACAATAGATTATATTTGCACAACAATTGAGACTTGTGAAATTGTGCTCAACATTATCATATTTTTTCTCAATACTATTTTATACTTGCTCAATAGATTATTGCACAACATTGTCTTATTTTTGCTCATCAATAGACTATGATTGCACAACATGGAGGATTGGTGGAAATTTGCTCAACATGATCTTATTTTTGTTCAACAATAGATTATATTTGCACAACAATTGAGACTTGTGAAATTGTGCTCAACATAATCTTATTTTTGCTCAATAATAGATTATATTTGGACAACAATTGAGACTTGTGAAATTGTGCTCAACATGATCTTATTTTTTCTCAATATAATTTTATACTTGCTCAATAGATTATTGCACAACATGGTCTTATTTTTGCTTATCAATAGACTATAATTGCACGACATGGGGGATTGGTGGAAATTTGCTCAACATGATCTTATTTTTGCTCAATAATAGATTATATTTGCACAACAATTGAGACTTGTGAAATTATGCTCAACATGATCTTATTTTTTCTCAATGTTATTTTATACTTGCTCAATAGATTATTGCACAACATTGTCTTATTTTTGCTCTTCAATAGACTATAATTACATGACATGGGGGATTGGTGGAAATTTGCTCAACATGATCTTATTTTTGCTCAACAATAGATTATATTTGCACAACAATTGAGACTTGTGAAATTGTGCTCAACATTATCATATTTTTTCTCAATATTATTTTATACTTGCTCAATAGATTATTGCACAACATTGTCTTATTTTTGCTCATTAATAGACTATGATTGCACAACATGGAGGATTGGTGGAAATTTGCTCAACATGATCTTATTTTTGCTCAACAATAGATTATATTTGCACAACAATTGAGGCTTG
Organism: Persicaria maculosa; assembly: GCA_963922045.1. Taxonomy (NCBI): domain Eukaryota; kingdom Viridiplantae; phylum Streptophyta; class Magnoliopsida; order Caryophyllales; family Polygonaceae; genus Persicaria; species Persicaria maculosa. The sequence goes on from OY998257.1 coordinate 19,587,859, forward strand.
TGAAATTGTGCTCAACATGATGTTATTTTTGCTCAATAATAGATTATATTTGCACAACAATTGAGACTTGTGAAATTGTGCTCAACATGATCTTATTTTTTCTCAATATAATTTTATACTTGCTCAATAGATTATTGCACAACATTGTCTTATTTTTGCTCATCAATAGACTATAATTGCACGACATGGGGGATATATAGAAATTTGCTCAACATGATCTTATTTTTTCTCAACAATAGATTATATTTGCACAACAATTTAGACTTGTGAAATTGTGCTCAACATTATCATATTTTTTTTCAATATTATTTTATACTTGCTCTTCAGATTATTGCACAACATGGACTTATTTTTGCTCATCAATAGACTATAATTGCACAACATGGGGGATTGGTTGAAATTTGCTCAACATGCTCTTATTTTTGCTCAACAATAGATTATATTTGCACAACTATTGAGACTTATGAAATTATGCTCAACATGATCTTATTTTTTCTCAATATTATTTTATAGTTGCTCAATAGATTATTGCACAACATGGTCTTATTTTTGCTCATCAATAGACTATAATTGCACGACATGGGGGATTGGTGGAAATTTGCTCAACATGATCTTATTTTTGCTCAATAATAGATTATATTTGCACAACAATTGAGACTTGTGAAATTGTGCTAAACATGATCTTATTTTTTCTCAATGTTATTTTATACTTGCTCAATAGATTATTGCACAACATTGTCTTATTTTTGCTCATCAATAGACTATAATTGCATGACATGGGGGATTGGTGGAAATTTGCTCAACATGATCTTATTTTTGCTCCACAATAGATTATATTTGCACAACAACTGAGACTTGTGAAATTGTGCTCAACATTATCATATTTTTTCTCAATATTATTTTATACTTGCTCAATAGATTATTGCACAACATAGTCTTATTTTTGCTCATCAATAGTCTATGATTGCACAACATGGAGGATTGGTGGAAATTTGCTCAACATGATCTTATTTTTGTTCAACAATAGATTATATTTGCACAACAATTGAGACTTGTGAAATTGTGCTCAAAATAATCTTATTTTTGCTCAATAATAGATTATATTTGCAAAACAATTGAGACTTGTGAAATTGTGCTCAACATGATCTTATTTTTTCTCAATATAATTTTATACTTGCTCAATAGATTATTGCACAACATGGTCTTATTTTTGCTCATCAATAGACTATAATTGCACGACATGGGGGATTGGTGGAAATTTGCTCAACATGATCTTATTTTTGCTCAATAATAGATTATATTTGCACAACAATTGAGACTTGTGAAATTGTGCTCAACATGATCTTATTTTTTCTCAATGTTATTTTATACTTGCTCAATAGATTATTGCACAACATTGTCTTATTTTTGCTCTTCAATAGACTATAATTACATGACATGGGGGATTGGTGGAAATTTGCTCAACATGATCTTATTTTTGCTCAATAATAGATTATATTTGCACAACAATTGAGACTTGTGAAATTGTGCTCTACATTATCATATTTTTTCTCAATACTATTTTATACTTGCTCAATAGATTATTGCACAACATTGTCTTATTTTTGCTCATTAATAGACTATGATTGCACAACATGGAGGATTGGTGGAAATTTGCTCAACATGATCTTATTTTTGCTCAACAATAGATTATATTTGCACAACAATTGAGGCTTGTGAAATTGTGCTCAACATGATGTTATTTTTGCTCAATAATAGATTATATTTGCACAACAATTGAGACTTGTGAAATTGTGCTCAACATGATCTTATTTTTTCTCAATATAATTTTATACTTGCTCAATAGATTATTGCACAACATTGTCTTATTTTTGCTCATCAATAGACTATAATTGCACGACATGGGGGATATATAGAAATTTGCTCAACATGATCTTATTTTTTCTCAACAATAGATTATATTTGCACAATAATTTAGACTTGTGAAATTGTGCTCAACATTATCATATTTTTTCTCAATATTATTTTATACTTGCTCAACAGATTATTGCACAACATGGACTTATTTTTGCTCATCAATAGACTATAATTACACAACATGGGGGATTGGTTGAAATTTGCCCAACATGCTCTTATTTTTGCTCAACAATAGATTATATTTGCACAACTATTGAGACTTATGAAATTATGCTCAACATGATCTTATTTTTTCTCAATATTATTTTATAGTTGCTCAATAGATTATTGCACAACATGGTCTTATTTTTGCTCATCAATAGACTATAATTGCACAACATGGGGGATTGGTGGAAATTTGCTTAACGTGCTCTTATTTTTGCTCAACAATAGATTATATTTGCACAACTATTGAGACTTGTGAAATTGTGCTCAACATGATCTTATTTTTATCTCAATATTATTTTATATTTGCTCAATAGATTATTGCTCAACACGGTATTAGTTTTGCTCATCAATAGACTATAATTGCACAACATGGGAGATTGAAGTTATAGCGACCAGAAAACCGTCCTAGTTGTCGGAGACCAATACCCTTGTGAATTTTGACAAGAAGGGAAGAGGATAAGAACCCTCTGAATCTTGACAGGAGGACCATTGGTTGTGCGCAGTGACGGCGAGGTAGTGCAGTCGTCGGCGTGGGGAGGCAAGACTCTTCCTCTACGTGGTTGTTCTATTGGGTTGAAGAATGGGAGGATAGGAGGAGAAGACAATGACGATAACAAAGAAGAGCAGGAGAAGACACGCTGTCGCTTAAATTAACGGAAGTGCTGTAGCTCCGTTAAGTCACTATTCATTTGGATGTTGGCCCTTTTATAATAGTATAGATATAGATAAGGAGTAAGGACTACTTATATATGTATCTCATCATAATCCTTCCTTTAAAAAAAAACAAGAAAAATGATTAAATGTAATACATTGGTTTTTAACTGGCTATCAAAAACCCAGCTTGTTCACATAGCGCTTTAATGAGCAAACAACTTGTACAAAATGATTGATAAGTTATTCATAACTTACAAGGTTATGGCCCTCTTATAGGTATGTTGAATCAACACATTTGACATTCCATTTCATCAGTTCACCAGTCATACAGTACCAAAAAAAGGTCTTACTTGTAGATATTATTCCAAAATCTAATTGTACCAGATCCAACTCTTTTTCAATCCTTTTCAATGTCTATGTCATTGTTGCCTCATATAATCAAAATAAAAAACACAGGAGAGTTTTTTTTTTTTTTTATCAAATGTGCAAAACGAGCTTTAAACAATTAAACCTACCTTGATCCAAGCCGCTCTCTTGAGCTCTCGCTACAAAATGCTCTCTTCTGCAATGTTTTACATGATAGTAATAATTGCATTTTCCTAGAACTAGAAGGCCCCAATAAATCAAGATGACAAGAAACCCAAAGACCGATGGTGGTCTAGTGTGGTTAAGTGTGATCCTTAATAATCCATGCCCGGTATGCCGCCCATGCCCGGACCTACTTCCTTCTCATCCTTTGGAAAGTCGGCTATAACTGCTTTTGTGGTTGTCATCAAGGACGAAACACTGCATACCGCAAATCAGATGAAAATCAGCAAGACAGACTAGAAGGGATTTTCTAGAAGAGGTGGATGTATAAGTTACCTAGCCGCATCTACTAGAGCAATCCTGATCATTTTCAAGGGATCGTTGATTCCAAATTTCACCATATCTACGTACTCATCTGAATTTGCATTGAAGGTGAAGCATTAGAACATGTCCAACTGTCCAAGATTCTTGAATTTGTCACCAAGCAAACAGTCTATGAATTAACTGGTTACCTTTGGCTGCGTCGTACCCAAGATCAGGGTTGTCCTGCTCCAATAGCTTGCCGACAATAACAGCTCCCTCAACACCAGCATTGGATGCAATTGTAAATGCAGGGGTTTGCAAAGAGTACACTTTATTAAGAATTGCATCATCTACAACAAGTGATGACCTTAGAACTACGAGCTAAATATACCCTGTCTCATGCTATAAAACACTAGCCTAAACAGGAACAAAGAAAATTCTCATACAGTTAAGTCAGCAACGAATACTTTTGAGATATTTACCAAAAGAAGGCATATTTACACACCTTGAGGGCATTTTGGATGATTTGAACACCAATCTTCTGATCAAAGTTAGCTATTTGAAGCTTATCCAACTCCTTTGAAGCATAGAGAAGAGCGACACCACCACCTGAAAAATATGAGGCTAAGGACGGACTTTTGTACATAAGATTGGACGAGTTAGAAATGGAAGTACTAGGAGCAAACATACCAGGTACTATGCCCTCCTCAACTACTGCCTTTGTGGCATTGAGAGCATTGGTAACTCTGTCTTTCTTTTCACCCATTTCAGGTTCACTGGCTCCTCCAATCTGACAACAAAGAAATGTTTCATAATTCTAATGAACTGAACAAGATCGCAATCCACCAAGCCATGGCATCCATAATCAAGTATCTGTGGAATAATCTGATAGAAAATCCTTTGCCATTCCATTTATCACTATCTCACATCATACGCAAGTCTCAGAGCATATGAAAGCAGGTGTGTGCTAGCGGGACGAACATTCCTTGACCAAAACTGCAGCATCTGTTTGATCTTCTGATTCTGAGAATATATAAGCACATGAATTATTACGGCTGTAGGAGAATTGATTTCATCGTCAGCCTCAAGTGAGCACTCTTTTCGTTCCAAGTGAACGCTGAGCAAGAGGAAATGTGCCGATGACACCGGAGATCCAAATTGCAATCAATTGAATTGAAATCAAACATATGACAGAAACGCAAAACCCTAAACAATCGAGCGCAATCAGCACATACAAATTCAGAGAGGTTGAGACAGATCTACTTACCTCCATACAACCAGATCGAATGGATGTCCCTCTCGAACAGATCGAAACCCTAAACAATCGGAGAGCTAGATCTACGAAGCCAAGTAGCCAGATCTACGAGCGAGAGCTTGTCCGATCAGATATCTATCGGAAGAGGCGACCAAAGGACCGGAGATGGACGGAGATGGACGGAGGAGCTGGATTCAGGAATCGCCGGAGATGGGGCAAGATGGACGGAGGAAGGAGTCGCTCGCATAGATGGACGGGAGAGAGACCGCGTAGGAGGTGGTTTATACTTTATATTGTGGACATTTTACCAATTTATCCCAAAACGTGGACAATTCACTAATTATGACATTTTTTTGACATTTCACAAAATCCCCCAAAATAAAATAGCGAAAAAGCAGGTCTTGCATCCCACAGGAATCCAACAGGGATCTTTGGCATCAATTCACAAAGCAATCCAACTAGCTGAGTTCCTTTGATCATAAATGCATCTAATAATATTTATTACTTCCTTTACGCAAAACCAATTTGCCTATATTCTAATTAATTAAAATATTTTCTTATAAATTTATTAATTACAAATTAAGAGACATGTTAATGTATGTTTTACCGTTAAAATTTTCTAAATTTTTATAACTGATTTTTATAATTAAAATATTTATTACTTACTAATATAATTGTTGAATCACTTAATAAATGTATATTGAATCACTTACTAATTTTTTCCCTAGTCGCTCAGAGCGCATTTTTACTAAACAACTTACTAATATAACTGTTGAACCATTTAATTAAAGTATACTGAACCACTTACTAATTTTTTTCCCAGTCGCTCAGAGCGCGTTTTTACTGAACCACTTACTAATATAACTACTGAACTACTTAATAAGGGTATACTGAACCACTTACTAATATAACCGTTGAACCATTGAATCAACATATACTACCTCTGTTTGGGAATATAAGTCCGTTGGCTTTTTGTCACGTTTTTTAAGGAGTTAAAAACTATAAAAAATAATATTTTTTTATTAATTTTTTTTACATAATTATATACTTATTAGTAATATATATAAGACTATGTAAAAAATTAATAAAAAATATTATTTTATATAGTTTTAAACTCCTTAAAAAACGTACCAAAAAGTCAATGGACTTATATTTCCAAACGGATGGAGTACTAAATAAATGTACATACTAGACCATTGTATATAAATTCTAAAAACCAATTTAAGTTGTTTTCTTTCCTGAGAGACTAGGAGGAGGTTCTGGACCATTTACTCGTACTAGTTCAGGTCATTTATACTATGGTTCAGACCATTTTACTCATAGTAGTTCAGTCATTTATGTGTACACGATAAGGCATGTGTACATGATAAGAGTTGTGTACACAATAACTGACCCCTACACACACATATATATGTGTGTGTGTGAGAGAAACTCTCTCCTTTGTACCCCGTTCTCCAAACCTTTCTTCAATCCATCCTTCTACAATCTATCTTCAATGCATCTTGGTATGGCCTAATACCCATCTCCAAACATGTCCGTCGGATCCATACCCTTCAATTTTCGTTCCTTGGTATTGTTCGATCAGTTTTTCAGCCTTTCCGGCATCCTGGTTGGGCTGCGATCTGACTTCCAGTCACCGATTTTGCCTTCCCCCTGGTTTTCACCCGTCTCTCCTAGCCGCAATGCTTTGGCAGGCTTCTGGTTGGGGTTCCTCATCTGTCTCAATCGCTTGTGGGTGCCCGGGTCTTGTCGATTGGGGGCTTCGTTCCTCCTTTCTTTCGACTCCTCCTTGGTCCGCTCACCGCTTGTTTGGTTCCGGCCACCATCGGCAAGCTCTCTCTGTCGGCTGGATTGTCGCCTTGGCTGTGCTGCTCTCGTTTTTCCTTGGTCCTTAGGGCCCAAGGTTTGGATCCTTCGGGCCCAAGCTTTGGGTCCTTCGGGCCTAAGCTTCGGGTCCTTCGGGCCCAAGCCTCGGGTCCTTCGGGCCCAAGCTTCGGGTCCTTCGGGCCCAAGCCTCGGGTCTTTCAGGTCCAAGGAAGGGGTTTTGTCATTTTAAAAATAAAATAATTTTTTTAAAAGTTGCCAGAAAGGGCCTTATCTAAATCCCGGTTTGATAAAATTCCTGAAACGGTTAAAATTCCAGAAAGGGCTTTCTTTAATCCCGAAAGGGTATGACAAAAATCCTAAAAGAGTTGGATAAAAATCTCGAAAGGGTCTTGATAAACTCCCAAAAGGGCTTTCAGATGCGCTTTCTACGAGGGTGGTCCTCGACGGTGTTTCTGGTTGTTCTTGGCGGTCCTAGTCTGAGTTGGGGCTCTAGCGTCTAGTGTCGGGTCTGGCTGGGGTCGTGGCGGTGTGCATCGAGGCGACTCCGTGTTTTAGAAATTTCCTTAGAGGTTTGTCTTCATCGCCCATAGGGATTCCTGATGTACCGTTGGCCAGCGGTGTCATCGCTTGGTGGCGCTTGGCTCCGGTTTGTCTTCGTTGTCCTTAGCTTTATTGGATTAGGCTCGTCTCTTCTTCTGGCATTGTTGTTTGTCGCCATTGTATTGCACCGTTTTTATTTTATGATTGTATGTTTGACGGTTCGCCGTCTGCCAACTCTGTCAGCCTCTCGATGAGCTAGGTCTGTCTGGCCTTCGAATTATTACCTTATAAAAAATATATATGTGTGTTTTTTGGGGGTCGTCACTCGCCCCGCGTTATGTCTCATTTAATTTTTGCGGGATGGGACCGAGATGTGATTCACTACCTTTTTTTTTTCAATCTCGCATGGTCCTTATCCCTCGGGGGACCGGACCGGGCTGTGCCTTGTTCCTCAAATAAAAAAACATTATAAAAAATTTTCAAATTCCTATATATTTTGCGGTTTTCAAAGACACACCATACATAAATTTATAATAATTTTTATATTTTATAGTTTTCCTTATATATACACACACATAAGGGTGTTGTGTGAGTCGAACTACTTGTGCTCAGCTCGGATACAACTTGTACAAAACTCATCTCAGGCTCGTTTATATTTGAAAACGAACGAGTATAAGCAAAATTGTAAGCTCGTCACGAGCTCAAGCCGAGTTCGAGCTTTATACGAGCTTGCTCGTTTAGCAGGTTTGACCTTAGGGTTTGTTCACCCTTTTTAGATCTTCTCTCGGCCTCTATATAAAAAGGCACATACTCTTCAGTTCTCATAGAGGCGCACAAATCCCCTCTCGCCAATGTCGTCGCCTCAATCCTCGATGCCTTGTCGGAGTTGCCGCCTCCAGTCTCGTTGCCTCGCCGGAGTTGTTGCCTTCATCCTCAGGTTCACTATAATTTATCATCCTTCTTCGCTCCAATTGAGCGTCTTTCTCTCCCTTCTCATACCCTTTCATGTTCTAACTTTTCTTTTTTTCAGATCTAGTCATGTTGACTGCCTCCCCGTGGTTTCTACCTCTAACCTGGTAAGATCTATCGTTCCTTACCTCTTTCCATCTTCTTCTTCTTCTAGTTTCTTCACACATTTGCTCACCTCCGCCTCCAGTGGCTCTCATCCTCCAGCGGCCCTCGTTGATGCGTTTGACCTTTATGCCTCATCGAAGTCGCCCTCCAGCCTCAGGTTTGCTATATTTCTCTCCTTAATTTCTCAACTCTTTTTTGTTCTAACCCTTTCTTTCAATCTACCACAGATCCGCCTTCACGCCACTAATCCCTCTAGCCTTCACACTGCTATTAAAATTTCATCTTCAATGTGGTGAGATCTCGCTCCTCTTATCTTTTATTGTTTCCCCTTTCTTTGTTTGAAAACCCTCTTTTTATTATTGAGGTATCATAAATCCCCTAATTTTGATTTTTTGCCTTGTGAACAGATTGCAAGTGTGGTTAAAATGACAGTCAACAAATGTAGATTTGTGAAATTTTTTGAATTGATTGTATATGGCGGTCGATAGATCTCACCACTTGTGTAAATGACATTCAGAGTATTATGTAGTTTGCTTAAAACTACTACATCAGTGTGTTTGTTTCAGATTTTTCAAGTTGAAATTTTCGGGTTGTATTGATATGTAATGCTTCCTTCCCAAACGATTAAGACTTTTAGCATGTTTAATACAAATGAGCTGAACATGATCACTTTAGTACTTGGATCGTTCGACTCGAATAACACCCCTACACACACGATATACAAAGTATAAACTATATATACACACACACAAAGAATATATATTGTATTCAAACTATATATGTATCCTGTAAATAAAGTTATACTCCCTCCGTTAATTAAAACTTGTCATTTTAGAAATCTGCACACTTTTTAATAAAACAAACAAAAATACACTTATACCCCTAATTATTACTCTATTTTTTTACTTTTTTGAAAATTATAACTAACACCTATCTAATCATTACGAGGGCAATTGTGTAAAGTTGGATGTCAAAATACCTAAAATGACATGTTTTTCTTAACAAGATTTACATCCTAAAACGACATGTTTTTCTTAACGGAGCTGGGAAGTATAATATTATATATAATTTTTATGGGACGAGACCGGAACGAAATTCATAATTTTTTTTTTCAAATCCCGCCAGGATTGGAACATGTCTGAAATTTGTAGGATTTGTGTCTACCTCTAGTATTTTCCATGGTGTTAATTGGTCTCCCAAATTTGACCAAATATCCTCTCGGACAGGAATTAGTGGCTACAGTGGCGGATCTAGGAATTTTCCTAAGGGGGGGCTAAAAAAATTTTTAGAAAATTTTTGTCACATATATATATATCATATATGTATATATGAAAAATAATTTTATTTATAAATATATTAGAAAAAATCTTAAATTTGTGATTTAAATAGTCAATTTTTGTAGGAAAAACAAAAATTATAAAAAAAATTAGATTTTTTTATATTTATATATAGGACATAATGTTTTTATTTAAATATATTGGAGAAAAATTTAAATTTGTTATTTAATTAGACATTTTTAGTAGAAGAAAACTAAGAGAAACAAAAATCATTTTAAAAAAATGAGGCTATAGAGGTTTGAACCCATGACCTCAAGGTAATAAATACAAATCCTTACCAACTAAGCTAAGCTGTCTTTATGATTTTTTACTCCTTTTACACTATTTTATCCATAAAATTAGTAAAAATTACCAAAAAAATCCAAAATAATTTTTTTTTTACGTTTTTCTTTCGAGCTAAGGGGGGCTTCAGCCACCCCGAGCCCCCCCACAGATCCGCCACTGAGTGGCTAGATGAAGAATGACATGACTTGATTTTTGAAAATGGCAAGGTCACCCAATATCATGACATAAACGGATTAAACGGTACCAATCAAGACAACAACTAATATTAAATAATAAGTTTTTTTGGTCGGATATTAATTAAATAATAAATTTGGTCAAGGTGGTTAAGCTTTGATTGACATTACTGCTGAAACTTGACAAAAATCGCCACATCTTTGAAGCGATATACAATACTCCACCCGTCTCAAAATTTAAGCCGTTTTAGGATTTTTCACAAGTTTTAATAAAACACTCATCCATCAATAAACATCATCATTTCACTAACTTTTTCATAAATTTTATTATTTTTTAACACCCACTATATTTTTTAACCAATCAGAATCTTTAAAAAACTCAACGACACACAAATCGATAAAATCATTACTATCCACAACCTAGAAAACCTAAAACGACCTAAATTTTGATACAAAAATTAAAGGCTAAAACGACCTAAATTTCAAGACGGAGGGAGTATCTACATACATACATACATACATATATATATACATATATATATATATATATATATATATATATATATATATATATATATATATATATATATATATATAGAGGATAGATTCTGTGTAAGCAAGCCTTAATGTGTAATTTGTGAGCAAATCTGGAGTGTCGGATTAAGAAGATCAAACGGATGAGATTAAAAGTAACTTGTGAACAGTGACATTATTCGTAGGTATCAAGTGATTATTCGTATGTACATACATATGAATAATCCTTTGTTGCATACGAATACTTACATTTGTTCATACATACGAATAATTACATTATTATACACGAATAATCGCTTGGTACCTACGAATAATTTCTCTGCTCACAAATTACACCGTAAGGGATGCTTACACGGGATCCAACCTATATATATATATATATATATATATATATATATAGAGAGAGAGAGAGAGAGAGAGAGAGAGAGAGAGAAGAGTTAAAATGTAAAATTGTCATAGGGTGTAAAATCCTTAAAGTGTAAAATTTTGTGAAACTAACACACGCGGCCCCCATTTTCAAAGACAACAGCGCGCTCAGGAACCTTCACTCTCGGCCTTCCACACCCACACCCACGTCGAATCACCTCCGCCCACCAGTGCCTAGCCGCACTTGAGCCCACCCTTGTGCGCACCCCCCGAGCCCTGACTTGGCTTGGTTCGAGCCCAGTTGCACCATCACCGAACCCATTCCCCCTTGTTCGATCCACCACTTTTCCGGCCTCCCACGCCACCTTCGGCCACCAGCCCCCACCCGCTCGAACCACCCCGCTCAGGCGCACCCCCCGAAATCGGAACCCCCTTGGTTCGTGCCCAGCCGAGCTCACATCGAGCCCATCTCCGCCTAATAGTGCTGTTCGGCCTTTTTGGCTCGAAACCATTCGAAATCCCGATTTTTATCCTTGTTTCAACTCGAATTTGGTATGATTTCTAACCCTAAACTTGTGTATTACAATTATTTAGATTGTTTGAATGATTTAGATTGAGAATGAAAACCTAGGGTTTGATTTAGGAGCGAAATTTGGGGTTTTTTGCCAAAAGACAAATTGATTGAAATTGATAATATGGTTGTGTTGTTGGGTTGATTTTGAGCTAATTTCATGTTCATATCATTGTCAAATTGTTTATGGATCATGAGCTAATTGGATTTTAGAATTTCATTGCGATATGCTTTAGAATTTGGGGTTTTTTTTTGTCAAAAGCCGAATTGACTAAAATTGATGATATGATTGTGTTGTTGGGTTGATTTGGAGCTAATTTCATGTTCATAGCATTGTCAAATTGTTTATGGATCATGAGCTAATTGGATTTTAGAATTTTATTGCGATATGCTTTAGAATTTGGTGGTTTTTTTTGCCAAAAGCCAAATTGATTGAAATTTATGGTATGGTTGTGTTGTTGGGTTGATTTGGAGCTAATTTCATGTTCATAGCATTGTCAAATTATTTGTGAATCATGATCTAATTGGATTTTAGAATTTTATTACGATATGCTTTAGGTCGATTAGGTTCTTCTATTTTAGCATGAAAATCATAATTTAGCCTATTAGCTCAATTGTTAGAGCAATGTGCGTTTGCACAAAGATGTGGGTTTAAATCCAATATAGATTACATAATAGACAAGAGCGCAACAATCGCAAAATGCTAATCATGCACATCATAATCTTAGTTATGCATTTTTTAATCTTAATTATGCACATTTTAATCTTATTTATGCACTTTAATTTAAAAGCCTATTATATATGCACACCATAATGTTATATTTGCACAACATAACATTATATTTGCACATTTTAATCATATTTATGCACTTTAATTTAAAAGCCTATTATATACGCACACCATAATGTTATATTTGCACAACATAATATTATATTTGCACATTTTGATCTTATTTATGCACTTTAATTTGAAATTGTTATACGTAAAAACAGATAGACGATAAGTCCGTTTAAAATAAACATTGCATACCATAAAGGCGGGGTGGCGCTGCCCTCCCCCCCCCCCACCAGGGGCGCGTCGCCCCCTAGACCCCCAACTCGCTGACTGTTAAGCAGGAGGAATGTCGAGTTTCTCTAAATACAAATAATAAAGATGTATATAAATGTAAACCGACACCTAGCCTGTGCAAATAATTAGAAGACTTCCTCCCGTTGTAGTGGAAGGGTAGTCAGGATCGATCCACGAGGAGGCGTGTCAGCAGGATCCTAGTAGCGTTGGAAATCTCACGTCTTACGTCGACCAGAAGTCTCGATTTCGACCTTGGTGCTCGATGTCGACCTCGGCTGTCGATCCTTTCTGCAACAGAAGACCTGTAGAGACAAAAACAAGCAGTCGATATCGACAGGGGAGGTCGATATCGATGTTAGCAGATGGAATCGACTGGCTCAGAAGACTGCCAGTCGACACAGAAAGGTCGATTTCGACGTCTGGGGTCGATTTCGATGTTCAGCAAACTCCGCAGTGATGATCGTCGTCGACTCAGTGGTCGATATCGACGTCCGTGGTCGATATCGATGTCTTCCTGCAGTGGGTTAGTTCTTCGTCTGCAAAGAAGGGCCGAAGATATAAGAATGGGAAGGAAGCAATGAACAGAAATAAAACAGAGGGTTTTGTATGTATAAAATATTTAAAAAGAAACTCCTAGGATTAGGGTTTACCACAACGTTAACCAATGTACGCGATGAGATAAATAAGACGGACAATTGTGCTATTTCACCCGAGGGACAAGCTTTCGCCGTACACCAACTCTTAGGATTACTCTTGCAAATAAACCTAATTGTCTCTACCAATTTTATGTTTACAACTCAAGTTGTTAGCATGAATCCCTTTTCTTTCGATTAGGGCTAAACATAGAATCGTAGGAGATGATATAGACACAACGATATCAACATCTAATACTTACCTCGAACACGCATGGCTAACGTCGAGCTCACCCCGACCCTAAGAGCTTTGGGGGACTACTCGCTTCTCATCATGGAACTCATCATTGATTGAAAGAAATAAACTTGCATTAAAATATAAACTCCGAAGCTTTACAAATCAACGTCGGCTTTCGCAAACGTCAAACCCTAAAACTTCTTTCTAACTCTATTGAATATAATTGAATGTGTTGATGGATTGTTAAAAGATGATTGAATGCCAGCCCCCTAGGGCTTTATTTATAGGCTACTAATCCTTGCTATCCAAGGATTGTAACTTCTATCTAAACTATGAACTCTATCCGAACAATTAGGATAGGTCTTTTATTTTAATAAACTTATAAAACTTATAAGTAAAAAGATAAATAAGTCTTCAGCTGTCATCTATCTTAAAAGTATGAGATAAATCCGTGCCTCCTTGAAGATAAAGTTTCCAATCCGCATCTCGAAATGGAGTCTATCTTCTGTCGAGATAAGGGGTCGATATCGACCACAGAGGTCGATATCGAGGTCTCTGTTCCTGCTCGACTTGTCCAGCTCCAGTTGATGTCTATGATTATGGTCGATATCGATGTAGTATGTCGATATCGATGTCTTCTTGGTTGGTCTGTGTGGTCTATCTCGACACTTAGAAGGTGTGTCGATAACTATGGTCGATATCGATGTCTTCAGGTCGATATCGACCTCTGCTCAGCTTCACTTGGTTTCTTCGTTTTGACTCCGATTTCATCGAATTCCTGCATGGTTAGCTCAAAACTCGTGCATACTCTATTTTTTGTACTTTAGCCCATTCTTACACAAGTTTATATTCTTTTGAACCTTTTCTTTGGAAATCGAATGAAATATGAAGTCAAAAGATGCAATAAAAGAGGTGCAAATATGTACATCAAAACACCCCATACTTAGACTTGCTTGTCCTCAAGCAATAACCAAGCAATAACCAACACCTAATACACACCCTTCAAGTCTTCGCCCTTGTCAAAAGCAACATCATAAGCGGTAGCAAAGCAAAGCAAGTGAATTTAACGTCATAGCACATATTTAGGCGATCCATAGGCATATGAAATTTTGATCCAACCTCACAGGGATAATGTGTTTGCACTCAACTCTCATGTGTTTAGGCTATGAAGATCAACTCTCAACTCAATTCCATACACAATCTCATAAACATTGCAATTTATAACAATCCACTTTGCAACCAATTATGAAAATGCAATAAGAACTATCAGGAGTACTTTCGCTCAATGGAAGACTTCAAAGAAGACTCCATTCGGCAGGGTTGTAATGGGGCTTGGTAAGAAACTAAGGGTATGGAATTATTTGGCTATGTGGTGCTTTAATAATTCGGGAATCAAGACTCCAAAATCTCAACACTTACAATATCCAAACCATAACTCTTCAATGTTGCACTTTCCAAGCTCAATCTCCTATAATGCTCTTTCTCAACTCATCTTTATATAATATGCTCTAAAAGATGCACTAAAAGATGTAAACCATACTATCAACCCTTCTTTCAAACTCTAATATGCCTCTCAAAAATATAAGACTTGTATGAATAAAAGACTTAAGGATTTTGGCTCATGCACTATATATATACATCTCTCTTTTTTTCGATTTTTTTTCTTTTTTTTTGTTTTTTGTGCATTTATATGTTGAGCCATAAATCCTTTTACAAAATATGACAAAATGTAAATATGTACCAACCCATAATTTCCTTGCTCAAAACTGGACAATATGCACTTTTCTTTCCATAAGATATTAGTCCAACCAATCTAAGTCTCAATTCCCAAATGGGGGTCAGGCTCAATTCGGCTAGGGATAATTTTGTGGAGTTTGCAATATCAGGCTCAGGCTAATTTTCTGGCTTCAAGTAGGGATAATGCAGGGTAGGTAAAGAGAGGATAAAAATGGCTTAAAAGATGCCTCCATCATTTAATTCTCGTAAACATAAACATATATATGCATTGGCTTTGAATAACTATTACAACATTTAGAGATGCATAGGAAGAGTAAATTCACTCAAGAAAGCGGAGGGATTTTTGATGTTCTCCCTATAGGCCAAAATTCTCACTAGGACAATTTTTGTTGGATTTGCTTTTTAGCCTAGGATCATATGTGCTCAATTTCATCACAAGTTCACAATCTACATAAAAATTTTAAGGACTTAGGCTAAACCATCCAAATATGCCATAGGATTTACATGATCAAGTCAGCTATTGAGTTTTCATCATAGGGCATCTAAGTAGGGTTTAAAAATAAACTTAAAAATAAACATGCATTTTTTTTGTATTTTTGACATTTTTCTATTTTTTTTTGATTTTTTGACATTTTATAAAAGTAAAACTAAGAAAAAAAATTTAAACATGAATGCAATGCGAAGAAGAAAACCAAGTTATGACCATAAGACATGTTTTTCCCCCACCCCATACTTAAAATATACAGTGTCCTCACTGTATTAAAAAGAAGAACAAGGGTAGCGAGAAACTCACAGCGCAACTTGCGGATTCAGGTCGATTTCAGGTTAGGTCGATGCCAGAAGTCGATATCTATGTCAGTGGTCGATGTCGACTGCATCTGTCGAAGTCGAGGAAGAAGGTGAAGTCAAGGGCTGCCAGGTTGGGGTCGATATCGATGATTATGGTCGATATCAACCTCTGCTTTTTGCTCCTGAGTCCTTGATGTAGACTCCAGGAGATGGCTTAACCCTGGGGGGTCGATTTCGACTGGCCTGGTCGATTTCGACTGCCTCTGCAGAAGCTTCTTTTCTTCTTCATCGTTTCTTTTTGCTTAGAAACATGAAATCTTTGTTAGAAATATAGATAAAGCCACGAATTATCTCAGTTTTAAAAGTTTAAAAATCCAAAAATCCTAAAAACCATCTATGAAAAATTTAAAGGTTTTATGTACATGCTCTAGAGTTTTGAGTCGCTAGGTCGACTTCTCCATCAATTCTTCACGAGCCTTTTATGTAGGGACCCTTCGAGCTTGAACCTTCTCCTGGATCATCTAGGTCCTTTTGGTAGCAGCTAAGTTTGGCGACCAAGGCTTCTTCGATGTTAGGTTCTTCTTTGGGTGCTTTCCTTCTCTTTCTTGACCTAACTTTAGCAATATAGGCAAACCATGGAGGTTTGACCCTCTCATTAGTAGCATTATCAATAATGGGCTTGATTGATTTATCAATAAGGGACAGAGGAGGGTTAGGAGTCATACCTGGGCTTACCCGTTTGGGCCCGAAACAGAAATCTTTGGGCTGAGGGATGGTCGATTTCGACCAAGGAGGGTCGATTTCGAGTGAGTTGGTCGATACCGACATGTGGGGGTCGATATCGACCTCTTTGACCCCATACTTAAGCTCCTGGCAGCGATCTGGCATACTCGATTTCAACCAAGGGGGGTCGATTTCGATGTTTTTAGTCGATATTGACTGGTTCCAATCGATGTCGACCCTGCTTGCTGTTTCCGTCCTCGCCAATAAAAATTTTCTAAGCTTCTCCTTAGCTGGCGAGAGGACTACTTGCTCCAGGTGCTTCGTTTCGCTTATGGTTGGGTTGAAAGAGAATTCTATTACTTCGTTCCCTATAGTAAAGGTTAGTAATCCTCGACGTACATTGATATTGGCATCAGCAGTAGTTGAGAACGGCCTACCAAGGATAATAGGCACTACGGGATCTTCAGGCATCTCCAATACAATGAAATCAGTAGGCACAAAGAACTTACCTACCTTTACTGGAACATCATCAACTATACCTGTGGGCCTGACGAATGAGTTGTCAGCCATATAGAGTTTCATGTCCACAGGTTCAAGTGCGCCAATGTTCACCTTTTTCCAAATAGAGAGAGGCATGAGACTTACGCTTGCCCCTAGGTCACATAGGGCTTTGTAGCGATGTTGGCCAAGTCCCACGGTGATTGCAAACTTCCCTGGATCACTCCTCTTCTCAGGGAAGTCCATCTTTGAGCACTCCTCTGCGATCTCTGCCATGGACCTCTTCTTGCTAAGGATGTCTTTCAGGAATCGCACATAGGCGGGCATCTCACTTAGGGCTTCTGTAAGAGGGATGGTAACATTAAGACCTTGAAGAATTTTTACAAAGCGCCTAAACTTACTTTTGGTTGGATCCTCCTATGCTTTGGATGGGAATGGCAACGTCTTCTTTGGTGAAGGGGCCAAAACGGAGGTCGGAGGGGCCTGCTGGACATCGATATCGACTGGGATGTGGTCGATATCGACTGGAATGGTCGATGTCGACCTCTGTTGTGGTTTTGATGGCTCTGCAGCGGCCTCGACATCGACCTGGGCGTCAACCTGGGGGTCGATATCGACCTCGTCCTCGACATCGACTGGTCTGTCGATGTCGACTGGATCTGCTGTTTTCTCCGATTCCGTTCGTGGCTTTTGTACTTTGTTGTCACTCCTTAATTGCATGGCTGTGACATGGCCCATCCCGGATTGCCCCTTAGGATTGGTGGTTGGTTGCTCAGGGAATGTTGTAGACGGTCTAGGGATTTGCGCCGCCAATTGACCCAGTTGGGTCTCTACGTTCTTTTTCCAAATATCCATCTCCCCAATCCTTGTGGTAAGGTGATTGAGTTGAGAATGGATAGCATTATTGGATTGATCATTCTTAGCTTGGTTCCGCCTTATCTCATCCAGCACAAGTTGAAGATCATCCTTCTTTTGGTCTCTCTCCGGGTGCCCAGGAGCTCTATAAGGCGGAGGGTCCCTAGGGTTAACCGGGTTCCTTTGTGGTTGATGGAACCTTTGGTCTCCCCAATATTGGTGATTGGGACCTCTCATGTAGCGCGCCTCCTGGTGAGTCTCCACTAGGTGTACTTGTTCAGCATGGTGGCACTCGATGGTGGTGTGCCGCTGTGATCCGCATTTAATGCAATCTTGGTTCGCTGAAAGGAACCTTACTTGCTTTTGGAGCTTTCGATGTTGATCTCTATGGAATTGCTCCTTCACATCCGGATCGATTACATTGGAGGGTTCATATAAGGGCATAGATGGGGCAGGCCTCGACAATGATGATGTGTCGGAAGCCTCAGGAGTCCCATATGTGTTGTCAAATTCCACCAACCTCTCTATGGTTTCCCAACCCTCTTGTGGAGCGAGTTCAAGGTAGCCATAGGCGGTGTAAGTGTTGATCCTCTCCTTGGTGGCACCATCAAGAGCATTGTATATGATCTCCTGAATTACGTACGGTGGTTGGCCATGCGTCGGGCATGATCGTAGTCGGATCAATGCCGTCTTAGAAGGAGGGAAGAACTTGTTGAGGAACGCGTCCTTGACTTCATTCCATGTGCGGAGCGATCTTGGGGCTAAGCTTTCCAACCACTGCAATGATTTTCCTGTAAGAGACCAGCGAAAGGCTTTTAGTTGGACATATTCAAGACTCTGTCCATCGGCAATAGTATCGCAAAGGTCTAAGAAGGTTGATATATGTGCCATAGGGCATTCGTTAGGTTTCCCTTCATATTGATGCCTTCTTATTTCAGTTAAAAAATTCTGTTTGATTTCAAAATTAGAAGTAGGGATTAGAATAGCCGATTCAGGCACTGTGAGCGATGGATGCATATATTGCTTTGCATTCCGGGGGAGGGCGTTGAGTTGAGTCTCATATCGTCTCCTGGCTTCCTCCTCCCTGTCAGCACGCTCCCTTAGTGCCGCTTCTCTGGTAGTGAAATCCTCTACTTGCTTCCTTAAGCGTTCAATTTGTTGTGCCTGGGTCTCGTTGTCCACCATGATTCTTTGAACTCGAGCCCTTAGGTGGAGAAAGTGTTCTGGTTCGTCTAGTCCTTCAAATTCAGGTTGGTCACCAGTACGTCGCATACACCTATAAAATAACACTAAAAAGGACCGTGAAAATAAACTACTAGGGCGCGATTGATAGCTTCCCCGGCAACGGCGCCAATTTATTAAGCAGGAGGAATGTCGAGTTTCTCTAAATACAAATAATAAAGATGTATATAAATATAAACCGACTCCTAGCCTATGCAAATAATTACAAGACTTCCTCCTGTTGTAGTGGAAGGGTAGTCAGGATCGATCCACGAGGAGGCGTGTCAGCGGGATCCTAGTAGCGTTTGAAATCTCACGTCTTACGTCGACCAAAAGCCTCGATTTCGACCTTGGTGCTCGATGTCGACCTCGGCTGTCGATCCTTTCTGCAACAGAAGACCTGCAGAGACAAAAACAAGCAGTCGATATCGACAGGGGAGGTCGATATCGATGTTAGCAGACGGAATCGACTGGCTCAGAAGACTGCCAGTCGACACAGAAGGGTCGATTTCGATCTCTGGGGTCGATTTCGATGTTCAGCAAACTCCGCAGTGATGATCGTCATCGACTCAGTGGTCGATATCGACGTATGTGGTCGATATCGATGTCTTCCTGCAGTGGGTTAATTCTTCGTCGGCAAAGAAGGGTCGAAGATGTAAGAATGGGAAGGAAACAATGAACAGAAATAAAACAGAGGGTTTTGTATGTATAAAATATTTAAAAAACAACTCCTAGGATTAGGGTTTACCACAACGTTAACCAATGTACGCGATGAGATAAATAAGACGGACAATTGTGCTATTTCACCCGAGGGACAAGCTTTCGTCGTACATCAACTCTTAGGATTACTCTTGCAAATAAACCTAATTGTCTCTACCAATTTTATGTTTATAACTCAAGTTGTTAGCATGAATCCCTTTTCTTTCGATTAGGACTAAACATAGAATCGTAGGAGAAGATATAGACACAACGATATCAACATCTAATACTTACCTCGAACATGCATGGCTAACGTCGGGCTCACCCCGACCCTAAGAGCTTTGGGGGACTACTCGCTTCTCATCATGGAACTCATCATTGATTGAAAGAAATAAACTTGCATTAAAATATAAACTCCGAAGCTTTACAAATCAACGTCGGCTTTCGCAAACGTCAAACCCTAAAACTTCTCTCTAACTCTATTGAATATAATTGAATGTGTTGATGGATTGTTAAAAGATGATTGAATGCCAGCCCCCTAGGGCTTTATTTATAGGCTACTAATCCTTGCTATCCAAGGATTGTAACTTCTATCTAAACTATGAACTCTATCCGAACAATTAGGATATGTCTTTTATTTTGATAAACTTATAAAACTTATAAGTAAAAAGATAAATAAGTCTTCAGCTGTCATCTATCTTAAAAGTATGAGATAAATCCGTGCCTCCTTGAAGATAAAGTTTCCAATCCGCATCTCGAAATCGAGTCTATCTTCTGTCGAGATAAGGGGTCGATATCGACCACAGAGGTCGATATCGAGGTCTCTGTTCCTGCTCGACTTGTCCATCTCCAGTTGATGTCTATGATTATGGTCGATATCGATGTAGTATGTCGATATCGATATCTTCTTGGTTGGTCTGTGTGGTCTATCTCGACACTTAGAAGGCGTGTCGATAACTATGGTCGATATCGATGTCTTCAGGTCGATATTGACCTCTACTCAGCTTCACTTGGTTTCTTCGTTTTGACTCCGATTTCATCGAATTCCTGCATGGTTAGCTCAAAACTCGTGCAGACTCTATTTTTTGTACTTTAGCCCATTCTTACACAAGTTTATATTCTTTTGAACCTTTTCTTTGGAAATCGAATGAAATATGAAGTCAAAAGATGCAATAAAAGAGGTGCAAATATGTACATCACTGACCGGTCAGCGAAACCAACGCGGGGCGCTCCGCCCCCCGGACCCCCCGATGCGACGCCGGTGAAAAATGATTCAAGACACATTAACAATAATCTTAATTGTGCACTTCATATTATTATTCATATACATCATCATTTTATTCTTGCACTTTATCATTTTATTTATACACTAAATATTTGCACAACAAAAATTGTTGAAAACGGGAAACAAGTGCATTTACCCATAAAATTAGACATATTTACCTATTTACCCATAAAATTAGGCTCATTTACCCATAAATTAAGCATATTTCAATTATTAATTTTTATAATTGAAATAGACCCATTTACCTATTTACCTATAAGAAATTATTATGTCCGCACAACATAAAGTTATATTTGCACAACATAATATTATATGTGCACAACATCAAGTTATATTTGTACAACAGAAAGTGGTGACACGAAAAAAAAATCTTGCGGTGTAAAAATAAATAAATAAATAAAAACTTACCCGAGAAGGGGGGGCACAGTAGGGGCACAGGGGCAAGGGGGCACACGCATGGGTCAAGGGTGACACATGAGGTTGACATTTTTAATAATTAAATTAGGCCCATTAGCAATTTACTTACAAAAATTAGGCCCATTAAGAGAATTTTACGCCTTAAGCATTTTACACTCTATGACAATTTTATATTTGATCCAATCCCTATATATATATATATATATATATATATATATAGACACACACAGAGAGAAAAAACATTTCATAAAGACTAGCCTCTAAGTATTCGTTTAACAAAGTTCATCTTATCCTTAAAGTTGTAGGACCTTGTACAATACTCCCTTCGTCCAAAAATACATGCTCTTTTACTTTTTAGCATGTATTTTTAGAAGCTAAAAACTACATAAAATATTGACTTTTTTATTAATTTTTTTAAATAATTATAAACATATGAGGGTGGTCATGTGTAAGCAACCCTTAATGTGTTTTGTGTTAACAAATCACAGTCATAGATTGAGTGAAAATGGATAGATGAGATTATTCCTCACTTTTAATTAAATATATTATTAAAATAAAAAACACCCACTAATTGACATCCAAAGGTGCGTGTGTGGGATCACAACCCAAATCCCCTTTTCCTCATCTTCATTCCCCTCCCAGAAACCCTTTTTGCAATTTGAAAAAGACTATCCGGCGGCCACCCAGACGTACCGGTCAGTGACGGTAGCGCGGCTTGAAGGGGGCACGTCGGCGGAGAAGCAATCGACGGCGGCAAGTGGAGGATTGGGTGAAGCTGCGTCGAGTTGAATAGCAGAGGCGGTCAACAGTTGTGCTGTGTCTCAATAGCATTCCTCCATCGCCCCACAAATTAAATTATGTTACTGTAATGAATATTTCTTAAATTTTGCCAAATATTGATGAATAACTGGGAAATTGTGATGAATATTGCTAAGGTTGATGAATAATTATTCATGGTTTTGATGAATAATTGAGTGACTATGGTGCATATTTCATAAATTTTGCCGAATATTGATGAATAATTGTTGATTCCAATTAACAAAAACCATGGTGAATAATTGAGTGATTGTTATGAATATTTGAGTGACTGTGATGAATATTTGAGTGACTGTGATGAATATTTGATAAATTTTAACAAAAACCATGGTGAATAATTGTGTGACTGTGATGAATATTTGAGTGACTGTGATGAATATAAGTCCAGTTATTTTTGCATCCCAGTACCCCCATCAACACTACCAATTGCATAGTTACAACGAATACTTGCTTGCACACATCGAATAATTCAACATCGAATAATCCATGTTGCTAATTAACCCAAAAAAATACTTACGTCTAGTTGTTTTTGCATCCCAGAACCACCATCAGCACGAACAATTGCATATTTACAATGAATATTTGCTTCTAAACATCGAATAATTCAACTACTGATGACGTTTAATAACCCATTACTTGAATCCATAAGCGATTTTCACCGTCCGAGCGCTTTGCTTCTTCCTCT
This sequence comes from Persicaria maculosa, assembly GCA_963922045.1. Classification (NCBI taxonomy): domain Eukaryota; kingdom Viridiplantae; phylum Streptophyta; class Magnoliopsida; order Caryophyllales; family Polygonaceae; genus Persicaria; species Persicaria maculosa. Next base: position 19,611,094 of record OY998257.1, read on the forward strand.
TCTTCATCGTCCGCTTGGATGAAAACTTCACAGATTTTCAAAGATTTCGCATACCAGAATAATTGATCATGATCTTCCAAAAATATTTTCAAAAAGGAAATTTGTGTAAATTGAAAAAAAACTAATGCCTCCCACGATTTGCTCCACCCGGATTGATCAGTTACTGGCTGTTGTGCATCCCACGCTCTCTCCTTGTGAAAGTGGAGTGTTAATCCATGTGGGTCCCCCTTTTTTATTAAAAATAAATTCAAAAAATCATTGATTAATCACATCCATCCATCTTCATTCAACCAACAATCATTATTTGTTAACATTTAACATGTTAAAACTTGTAAACATTTGATCCGTCTTCTCATGTTAAATGTTAACAAATAATGACCGTTGATTGAAAGAAGATAGATGTATGTGATTAATCAATGATTTTTTTGATTTATTTTTAATAAAAAAAGGGGGACCCACATGGATTAACACTCCACTTTCACAAGGACAGAGCGTGGGATGCACAACAAACATTAACTGATCAATCCGGGTGGAGCAAATCGTGGGAGGCGTTAGTTTTTTTTTCAATTTACACAAATTTCCTTTTTGAAAATATTTTTAGAAGATCATGATCAATTATTCTGGTATCCGAAATCTTTGAAAATCTGTGAAGTTTTTATCCAAGCGGACGGTGAAGAAAAGGAAGAAGCAAAGCGCTCGAACGGTGAAAATCGCTGATGGATTCAAGTAATGGGTTATTAAACGTCATTAGCATTTGAATTATTCGATGTTTAGAAGCAAATATTCGTTGTAAATATGCAATTGTTCGTGCTGATGGCGGTTCTGGGATGCAAAAACAACTTGACGTAAGTATTTTTTTGGGTTAATTGGCAACATGGATTATTTGATGTTGAATTATTCGATGTGTGGAAGCAAGTATTTGTTGTAACTATGCAATTGTTAGTGCTGATGGGGGTACTGTGATGCAAAAACAACTGGACTTATATTCATCACAGTCACTCAAATATTCATAACAGTCACTCAATTATTCACCATGTTTTTTGTTAAAATTTATCAAATATTCACCACAGTCACTCAAATATTCATCACTGTCATGTAATTATTCACCATGGTTTTTGTTAATTGGCATCAACAATTATTCATCAATATTCAACAAAATTTATGAAATAGACACCACAGTCACTCAATTATTCATCAAAACCATGAATAATTATTCATCAACCTTAGCAATATTCATCACAATTTCCCAGTTATTCATCAATATTCAGCAAAATTTAAGAAATATTCATCATAGTAACATAATTTCATTTGTGGGGTGATGGAGGAATGCTATTGAGTCACAACACAACCGTTGACCGCCTCTGCTATTCAACTCAACACAGCTTCACCCAATCCTCCACTCGCCGCCGTCGATTGCTTCTCCGCTGACGTGCCCCCCCTTCAAGCCGCGCTACCGTCACTGACCGGTACATCTGGGTGGCCGCTGGATCGTCTTTTTCAAATTGCAAAAGGGGTTTCTGGGAGGGGAATGAAGATGAGGAAAAGGGAAATTGGGTTGTGATTCCACGCACGCGCCTTTGGATGTCAATTAGTGAGTGTTTTTTTATTTTAATAATATATTTAATTAAAAGTGGGGAATAATCTCATCCATCCATTTTCACTCAATCTATGGTTGTGATTTATTAACACAAAACACATTAAGGGTTGCTTACACATGACCCACCCTATATATATATATATATATATATATAGAGAGAGAGAGAGAGAGAGAGAGAGAGAGAGAGAGAGAGGACATATTTAATGTTTACAAGTCTTAACATGTTAAATGTTAACAAATAATAACCATTGATTGAAAGAAGATGGATGGATGTGATTAAACAATGATTTTTTAGATTTTTTTTAATAAAAACGGGGGACCCACATGGATTAACACTCCACTTTCACAAGGACAGAGCGTGGGATGTACAACAACCATTAACTGATCAATCCGGGTGGAGCAAATCGTGGGAGGCATTAGTTTTTTTTCCAATTTACACAAATTTCCTTTTTGAAAATATTTTTGGAAGATCATGATCAATTATTCTGGTATGCGAAATCTTGGAAAATCTGTGACGTTTTTATCCAAGCGGATGGTGAAGAAGAGGAAGAAGCAAAGCGCTCGAACGTTTAAAATCGCTGATGGATTCAAGTAATGAGTTATTAAACGTCATTAGCAGTTGAATTATTCGATGTTTAGAAGCAAATATTCGTGGTAAATATGCAATTGTTCGTGCTGATGGGGGTTCTGGGATGCAAAAACAACTTGATGTAAGTATTTTTTTGGGTTAATTGGCAACATGGATTATTCGATGTTGAATTATTCTGTAAAAACTCGGAATTTTAAAATATTAGTTCTAAATTAAGAATTAATTTTGATTTAATATTGATCTAATTGGGATTTGAATTCTAAGGATTTGGAAAATTTTGAATAATTCTGTCGTCGAGCAAACGAATTGTTTGAATTATTTCGACCAAATTTCGGCATCAATTTGTTATTTAAATTCAAAGATGAATTCATTTCGCTCTATTATTTTAAGGCTTAGAAATATTTTTGGGTTCATTATCTAATTCGGATTCGAAGGTTTATTTTAAAATGATTTTAAATGCGTTGGGGTAAGGTCGGAAAGCGGGTTTCGAGATTTATTTTCGGGTATTAATTTTGACTTTCTTTTACCCATTTTCACACTCAACCTTCCACCTAACCCCTCCCTCACCTCACCCTGCTAAACCTATCCCCCTCCATCTCCTGCTCTTTCTTTTCATTCACCCCATTCCCTCCATTCCATTTCAAGCACCACCACCCCCGTTCTTCTTTCTTCTTCGATTCCCAGCACCACCACGTCCTCTCCTCACCAAGCCCAACGTCCGACGAAGCATAGTGGCTGCCCAGAAGCTTCCCTGAGCCTCCGGCGAGCACGTCAGGCCTCCGGCGACTTCCGAACGGGTCCGAATAACCTCCGACGAGCACAAAACCTTTCTCTTGGTGAGCACCCCTTTGAACCAATTTTCTTTCATGTCTTAAGAGTTGTTTTTCGTGACTCCGGGAGGGGCGAGGACGAGAGAGAGGGCGGCCGACGCGGGCGAGGTCGCCGGAAGCGAACATAGGCGAGGGAGCTTGTGAGTGTGAAGGGGAGGAGGGTCGACGGGTGAGAGAGAGAGAGAGAGAGGGTTGCGCGACGGCGGGAGCGAGCTGAGGTGAGGTCGAGCGCAGTGGGGAGCAGAGGCGTGCGGCCAGGCGGGAGGTTGAAGAAGCTCCGGATGGGGGCCCCCTGCCCAGTCAGCCCAGGTGGAGCCCACCCCTTTTTTTTATTTGTTTAATTCTTGGGCTGGGTTTTATTTTGAAAGGGCTAGGTTGGGCCGGTTTGGGAGGAAATGGGTTTGGATCCGGGTTTGGGTCCGGGTTGAGTGAAACGGGTTGGGCTGGGTTTTCCTTTTGTGTTGGGCCCTCAGATTTTGTTTGGATGGTTTGGGGTTTAAATTGTTTTAATGGTTTTATTTAGTTATTATGTTAGTTTAATTATTATTTTATTATTTCATTATTATATGTTTATTATTATTAGTTATTAATTCGGATTTATTTAATTAATTAATTATAATTTATTTAAATTATTTAATGATTTATTTTTGTCAAATATGGTATTTAAATGGTTGGAATTAAAATATATTATTTGAAATGATCTATTGCTAAGTATTTATTTTAAAAGTTATATGTCTACTTGGTGATTAAATGTTAGATATGTTATTCAAATGTTATTTGTATGATTATATGTATATGTGATATCTATGACAACTAAATTGTTGAGTCCTTATTAAATTGCTTATATTCTTTCTAAAATATTTATTTAGTTATTTAATTTGATTTGTTGAGAATTATCTATGTGAATAATTTATTCGTTATGTTTTTACATCTAAATGGTTAGATTTGAAAGATATAGGTTGATTAAAATATTTCTTAAGTTTCGGAATTTAATTAGATAATGATTTTTGAGAAAGGAATATATCGAGATTTGGCTAAGTATGATTTTAAATTAATTGTTTGACTATTAAATTGACTTCTTGGAAATTTAAGGGCTTTTGAGAAACTTTGAATTGATTTACTTGAGTTGACCTGATGATTTGATATTTTGGAATTTCGAGTTAATATATGGAAATGATTATGGAGGATGATGAAATGATATATGAAATGTTATATGATGATTTATTATGAAAGGATATGAGACATGATGAGATGAGATAAGATGTTAAGTTAAGATGGAGATGATGATGATGATGTTGATATGAATAAGATGTGATGATGAGAATATGTCCAAGTCGTGGAAACGAGATGAGAAATTGAATTAAGACATTAATGTTGATGATGATGGGATGGTTAACTTATATGTGTTTTATGTGGATCTTATGTGTGTTATTTGATATGTTTTGTGTAACTTAGACTTATCATGTTATATATTGAATTACTAGGTGATCTCTGATTTGTCTGGACTTGCTATTACTTTTGTTGGTTGCTTGGATTCTGCGCTTCTCCAGGTAAGTTCCTTGAACTTACTCATGATGGGCGCTTTATGCACTGGGTGTTATATAGTAGGCTAGTGTTCATGCACCATACGACTTAGAATCATGCTTAGGATAAAAAACGAACCATATGTCTTGCTATCTGTCTTTGCTAGAAACGGCCGTTATAGGTGTTTATTGGTTGGGACCTTTTTCCTTATTCTTGTCATCCTAGTTGGCGCTTATATAGGAAGTTGCTTGCACTCGATGATGCGGTAGGCTTTTGGTATAGGAAGTTGCTTGCACTCGATGATGCGGTAGGCTTTCTAATAAGTGCATTAGGACTCTTAGAGCCTTAGGCCTTATATAAGTGTCATTGCTTGCCTTCCTTTCATAGTTAGTAGGCTCATTGCGTGGGGTTGGCCTGCACCATAGGGTGAGGTAGCTCCTTTGATGGTGAGTTGCTATAGGATTTCTTAGGAGCCTAGAGGGACATGCTATTTGGCATTTCTTGTAATTGGCGCGCTTCTTTATTTATTTCTGCATTTACTTATCCGCATACTTAACTGTTTAATTTCCGTTTTGCATTACGCATTTCATCTTAGGAGTAGGATGCTTATTATATGCCTCTCAGAGTGTTTATACACGCGCAGGAGTGACCCGATGATTGACCCAGATCCCCTTCTTTTTTTTTAGATTCAGGTAACCGTTAGCCGCTATCTTTGCTCTTATGGATGCTTGGCGGGTTCAGACTTTTGGCGTTAGATCGAGAGCTTGAGAGACCACTAAACTTTCTCGTTTTAAAAATCTTTTGCATCGTTTTGACCCGGCTAGGTCGTGGCACTCTTTTGGATTGTATTTGATTTAAACCTTGTTTCTTTTTATTGCGAAAACTTGTGACTCGTGCTCGGATTGTAAGATCTAGTTGGAAGGTAACCTTGCCTTCTTAAACGTAACTCGGATAATTAGGTTTTCTTTCCTAGGCCCAAGGGAGGGCAAATAGGGGAAAGAAGATCCTTATTTTCCGGGCCGTTACATATTCGATGTGTGGAAGCAAGTATTCGTTGTAACAATGCAATTGTTAGTGCTGATGGGGGTACTGTGATGCAAAAACAATTGGACTTATATTTATCACAGTCACTCAATTATTCACTATGGTTTTTGTTAAAATTTATCAAATATTCATCAAATTCACTCAAATATTCATCACTGTCACTTAATTATTCACCATGGTTTTTGTTAATTGGCATCAACAATTATTCATCAATATTCGGCAAAATTTATGAAATATGCACCACAATCACTCAATTATTCATCAAAACCATTAATAATTATTCATCAACCTTAGCAATATTCATCACAATTTCCCAATTATTCATCAATATTTGGCAAAATTTAAGAAATATTCATCACAGTAACATAATTTAATTTGTGGGGCGATGGAGGAATGCTATTGAGACACAACACAACCGTTGACCGCCTCTGCTATTCAACTCGACGCAGCTTCACCCAATCCTCCACTCGCCGCCGTCGACTGCTTCTCCGCCGACGTGCCCCCCTTCAAGCCGCGCTACCGTCACTGACCGGTACATCTGGGTGGCTGCCGAATCGTCTTATTCAAATTGCAAAAAGGGTTTCTGGGAGGGGAATGAAGATGAGGAAAAGGGGATTTGGGTTGTGATCCCACGCACGCGCCTTTGGATGTCAATTAGTGGGTGTTTTTTTATTTTAATAATATATTTAATTAAAAGTGGGGAATAATCTCATCCTCCCATTTTCACTCAATCTATGGCTGTGATTTGTTAACACAAAACACATTAAGGGTTGCTTACACATGACCCACCCTCTCTCTCTCTATATATATATATAAGGATTACACTTGGAGAACAAGTTACACATGATAGAATTATAAGGAGATATTTACAAGTTTATTTTATCTCTAATACGCCCCTTCAAGCTCAAGGTCGGGAATGAATAGGAAGCTTGGAAAATAGGGTCTCAAATCGTCGATTACCGACAGCTTTAGTGAGCGGATCAGCCAACTGATCATGTGTGCTGATGTATGTGACATCAAGCTCCTTAGCCAGTACCCTTTCACGGACAAAGTGATAATCAATGCATATATGCTTGCTGCGACCATGAAGAACGAGATTGCGAGTCATGAAGATCATACGTAAATTGTCACAACGGATCAGAGGACAACCACGATGAGGAAGCCAAAGCTCTTTTAAGAGCTGCATCAGCCAACTAAGTTCAGTAGCAATGAAAGCGAGTGCTCAATACTCAACTTTGGTACTCGAATGAGTGACTACGGTTTGCTTCTTAGATGCCCAACTGATTAAATTACCACCATAGTACACGAAGAACCCATGTTGAGACCGGGTATCATCCGAATCAAACCCATACCCTGCATCCGTATATGCCACCAATCAATGTGATTGGCTAGTATGAAGAGTGAGACCATAAAAGATAGTGCCCTTTAGATACCGAAGAATCCGTTTAACAACGGCCTAATGAATTTCAGTAGGGTGCTGCATAAACTGGCACACTCGATTCACCACATACGAAATTTCTGGGCGAGTGATAGTCACATATTGGAGGGCACTAACAATTCTTTGGTACATATGCACATCAAGAAGTGGATCACCATCATGAATCAACCGAGAATGCGACTCTGCAAGACTAGCCATTGGTTTAGAGTCTGCCATCTTAGTCTTCTCAAGGAGATCACAAACATATTTCTATTGAAAAAGATGAAGAGAACCATTTGCCATAAAACTTCAATACCCAAAAATTAGTGAAGAGAGCCTAAGTCCTTCAAAGAGAAGACAGAATTGAGCTCCTTAATGAAACGAGCTATATGAGCCGATGATGAGCATGTGACAATGAGATCATCAACATAGACAAGAACATATAGTGTCACGACAGAAGTGTGATGAACAAAGAGAGAGCAATCAGATTGGCAGCACCGAAACCCATTTGCTACCAGAAAATGGGTAAGCTTAGTGTACCGGGCTTTAGGTGCCTATTTGAGGCCATATAATGCTTTGTTAAGCTTGCAGACATGGGTAAGGCGAGTGTGATCAACAAATCCAGGTAGTTGTGCCATGTAAACTTGTTCATCAAGATCCTCATTCAGGAAAGATTTGTTGATTTCAAGCTTTTGAATAGGCCAATGACGAGAGATGGCAATGGAAAGCACAAGTCGAATAGTAGTCGGACGAACAACAGGGCTAAATGTATCAAAGAAGTCAATGCCTTCCTGCTCATTATAACTTTTTACAACGAGGCACGCTTTGTACTGCTCCACCGTCCCATCGACTTTTCGTTTCACCCTGTACACCCACTCACATCCAAAAACATTAGTATTAGGAGGCTTAGCAACTAAAGACCATGTACCCCTTTTCTGAAGGGCAGAAATTTCAGCCTCCATTGTAGTACACCGGCGGGGATTTGTAGAAGTGATAATGCATATTTTATATAGGCATTATAGGTAGTTCTTATTGCATTTAGGTAGGGGTATTTCATATGTTTTAGTCTATTTCTATATATTTCTTGTGAAGTATTCGAGTTCGGAATCTACGCCTTTTTAGTGTTTATTTCACAGTTTTACATTCCGAGCTTGGATGGGATCTTGGAGGAGCTTAAATGACTGATTTTGGAGCATAAGGAAGGAACATCAAGGGAGAAAGGAAGCACAACGTCAAAGCTAAGGAAGGATCGTGGAGCTTGAGGAGCGGCGCCAGCCGCTATTCACCCGGCGCCCACCGGTCTTCCGTGTCAGCGATTGCCAAATTAAGTCTGAAGATTCTATTTTATTATTATATTAATATTTTATTCTCTAGGGCTTTGCACGAATATATTTAGGTTATATTCATCTTATTTCATAAGAGAGAGAGAGAGAGAGGAGTAGAGAGTTAGCATATGACATTGGAGACATGTTGTTTTGAGAGAGAGAGAGAGAGATGAGTGTTACTTTGCTATGAGTTGCTAAACTCATAGTTTCGCTTGTGATTCGAAGACATGGTTGAACGAATAAGCCATGTTATTTCTATGGCTGCATTTGCTATAACTCTTTATTCGGATTCAGAACTACTGCGAGACACAATAGATTGTTTCTTGGACTTTCAACTAATGGGTGAGTTGCCAAGGAAAACAATGAACCATGTGACAGAGCATCGAGTCATAGGGCATGAAGCCCAGTCTATGTCGGAGAAAGCTCTCAGAACGGGAAAAGAGCATCCATTGAGAAGAATCCTCTGTCCCACAGTACCCTTCACATATCGAATAGTATGAATAAAAGCATCCCAATGTGTAGATCAAGGGGCCTACATAAACTAGCTTAAAGTCTGAACATCATAGCTTAGATCAGACCGAGTATTAGTTAGAAAATTTGGCTTCCCAATTAGTGCTCTATAAGGAGTTGCATCAGGGAGCAATTCACTATCAGAAGAGGTCAATTTGAGCTACAAAGGTAGAGGAGTAGGCATAACCTTAGCAGTACCAATGTCAGCGTCCACGAGTAAATCTGTGGTGAACTTGGCTTGAGTGACAACAATACTTGAATCAAGATGAGTAACCTCCATCCCTAAAAAATAATTGAGGCAAACAAGGTATTTGATGTTGAAAGAGGAATGAAGAAAATCTTTTGCTCGAAGTATCTCAACCATGTCTGAACCAGTAACTAAGATATCATCAACATATACAACAATGATAGTAATACATGAAGCATTGTGTTTGATGAAGACTGAGTAATCATTCTTGGATTGGACATAATGGAGAGACTGTAGTGTAGTAGCAAGTTTGTAAAACCATTACCTTGAAGCCTGTTTGAGCCCATAAAGAGATTTCTTAAGTCGACAAACCTTGTGAGAAGAATTAGGAACACCCTCAGGCATGAGCATATAAACTTCCTCATGGAGATCCCCATGGAGGAAGGCATTATTAACGTCCAATTGATAAATGCACCACCTTTTTGCAACAACAACATCAATGAGAGCTCTTATGGTTGTCATTCTAACAATAGGGGAGAAAGTCTCATGAAAATCAATCCATTCCTTTTATGTGAATCCTTTAGCAACCAAACGGGCTCTATATCTCTCTACTGACCCATCATATTTGAGTTTAACTTTAAAAACCCACTTGCAAGCAATAGGAGTTTTGCCAAGAGGCAAGGAAACTACATCTCAAGTGTTGTTAGTAGTTAGAGCCTCAATTTCTTTATTCATTGCATTAACCTAGTTAGGATCATCAGAGGCGGCTTTATAAGAAGATGGTTCAGTATAAGTAGAGATATCGAAATAAAGAGAAAAATGAGAAACAAGTAGAGTAGAGGAAGGCACAACATTAATCATGGATGTGGAAGAAGGCCCAAAATTGCAAACAAAGTCTCCCAAGTAAGCATGTGTGTGATGTGCTCTAGCTGAACGCCTGGGAGCATGAGGAATGATGTCATGAATAACAGGTGGAGAGGGAGCAGGTGGAGGGCAAGGAGGGGATGCAATAGGTGGAGGGGTAGTGATAGGTGTAAATATAAAATCAAAATCAATATCAAAAGAAGAGGTAGGCAGAGTGGTGGTTGGAGAAAGAGGTTTATAATGAAGGGGGAAATGAGATTCATGGAAAATAATGCACGAGTATGAATAATCTGCTTGGTGGCAAGATCCAGTGCCTTATATCCTTTCTTACCAAAAGAATTCCAACAAACACACATGGTTTAGAACGAGGAGAGAACTTATCTACAATATGAGGATAAGTGGAAACAAAGGATAGGCAACCAAAAGTTTTGATGAAAGAATAATTAGGATATTTGTTGTAGAGGAGAAAGTAAGGGGACTAAAATTTGAGGATAGGAAGAGGTGTTCGATTAATAAGAAATGTGGCTGCAAGTATACATTCCCCTAATATATAAGAGGCAAATTTGATTGAAATAAAAGAGCATGAGCAACGTCCAAAATGTGTTTATGCTTTCGCTTAACTGTGCCATTCTGTTGTGGTGTGTAGGCACATCTGTTTTGATGATTAATGTAACGCCCCAATTTATTAAAATCGGGTTACTTTTCGAAGGTCGGATACCTTTGCTTAGATCTTGCAATTCAAGTATGGGTTGAGAGTTTGAAAACAAATGGTTAGTTTTAAAAGGAGGGATTTTATAACCTAAAATCGCAATAGGTCCATTGGGGACCATCACCTATCCTAGTTCTAAGTCGCTAAAACAAGTTGAAATACCATTAAGCTAATAAAACTAAATACGAGGTACAAGTTGCCATGGCAGAGCCGGGTCAAAATCGAAATACGGGGTAATGGTAAAAGCTAAAAACATCCAAAGCATATAATTCAAGGTGTCATCATCAGCCTCTCTCTAGTGCGCCCAAAAGGGAATCCCCATCGCGAGCATAGAGCACTTAGAAATCTATAAACATACCTTAAAACAATAATATAGGGAATGGGATCAGACTGGGTCTCACAGTATGAGTGCTTCTAATGGAATGCGATAATTAAATACACAAGGCATGCTGACAGTTTATACGATAATGGAAATGCAGTAAATGGGCCCACACAGAATGCCAAGCGGCATATCCCAACTCTAACTCACCAACCCTCACCTCAGTCAGGGCGAGGGATATGTCCAGCATCGTCCATACCTAACATCGAGGTTGGAGTACATATGTGGGGATAGAATCATATGTAAAACATCATCCAAACCTAACATCGAGGTTGGAGAACATAGAAACGTCATGTACAACGTCGTCCACACCTAACATCGAGGTTGGAGTACACGCGTATGAATGAAATCAGGTTCATGCTCTCAAGACTCTATAAGGACAAACCCGATGGGGATGGGCTATCTTATGACCCTAACAAAGTCTCTAATGGCTCATAGATAACGGTCGTTCTGTTTCCAAACGCATAAAGTAAACAGATGCTCATTCAATTAGTGCAACCTAAATAGGACTACATGATCATGCTTTTATGCATATGCAACAACTAGCATATCATGTGACTACATGCATGCGAGAATCAATATGAGTAAGCTCCTGAAGGAACTTACCTGGGATAGCAGAACAGAAAAAGTAATATCCAGTAAGGTAAGCAGCCAAGTACGTCACAGATCACCTAATAGTTAAATAGAATAGTACATAAGTCTAAAGCATAGAAGGACCCATCTACTACTACACATAACTAAGCAACCATAGATGAAATCATCAGTAGTCATTAAGCTTTTTGTATCATTTAAACAAGTGGTTAATCCAGTTCTCAATTCCATCATATCGGTAATTCAGTCCAAAAATACAAGTTAGGTCATAAGTCCAGGTCAATTTGGTAGTCAAGGTCCAACAAGTCCCGTTAAAGTCTGATAGTTAAGGTCCAAGAGTCCAATTAAACAGTCTGAAAGTCCTAGGTCCAAAAGGTCTATCCGTTAAATAACAATGTCCAAGGTTAGTCTCAAATTATGAAGTCCAGTTTAATCATTTTAGAGTTAAGGCGTTAAAGTGGTTCCAACATTTTCATTTCAAACAAACAAGCATTCTGAAAATCATTCAAGTAAAGCATCATCAAGACTCATTTAAATAAGTTGCACGAAATAGTTTAAGCCAATTTGTGGCAATTGATTTTAAATCTCAAAACATCAAGGCATATCATAAGGTAAGGCATGATTTTCTTTAATTGTTCATGAAATCAATTTTCCAAACCGGGTTCGAATAAAAAACCAAGTCAAGGCCCCAAGGAGAGGAGAGAACCGGCTTCGGCCAAAGCCCAGACCTGAGTTTTACCGCGGATAAATGGTCGCTCACCGCGGCGAGGCTCAGTCCTTCATCTTTCGCGAGGGAAGTCTCTCGCTACCGCAAAAGTCCCATTTCCCCGTGGCAAAATGGCTTTCGCGGCGGCGAAGTGCCTCATCCTCGTCCTGGGCTCTAGTTCTTGTTCGCCGCAGCGAAACAAGCAACTGTGAGCTCATTTTTTATTCAAACTCGCTCATTTCTTACCCAAACATCTCTCATTCTTTTAGACACACTTCCCCGACCTCAACTAATAGGAAAAGACTCAAACGCGGACCAGATGGGGAGAGCGAAAGAAGGATTACCAAAGATTCTTCAAAGCTTCTTAAAGGTCTTCAATGGTGGATCTCCAAGCTTCCAAACGACTAGGAAAGCGCTTGACTAAGCCTAGGAAGGGTAGAGGATGAGTAAAGGTCCTCTTTTATGAAGGTTTATGACCAAAACAAAAGAAAACAAGGGTGACCAACCTTACCTACGAAAACAAGGGAAAGGACCGGAAATGGAGCTCAATCAAGCATCACCGAGGTTGAAAGGGGCTTTCTTTGGGCCTAGGAGTGTGAGGAAGTAAGTAAAGGTGTGCCTTTACAGGGTTTAGAAATGAATGGATGTAAGGAAGAAGGGAAACGAAGTAGATTACCGCAAAAAGAAGAACATGGGAGGAGCTGTGTTCTTCCTTGCGGTGGCGACCCAGAACTCGCTGTGGCGAGATGGCCCAACAACTTCTGGTTTTATCGTCGATCGTGCATTGGCTAGCTTACTCTTGCTTCAACACGAAAGGAGGATTGTAGGGAACTGTTTTGGCTGGTCAAAGAGGGTAAGAAAGGTTTTGTTTGAGGGTATGAAAGGTCAAAGAGAGTAAGAGGAGGGAGTGTAGAGGGCGAATAAGAGAGAGTGTTTTGACCAGGAGAGAGTGAAATCTGATTTTGAATGTGAAAATGGGTGTGAGAGGTCAGATTCTTGAGATGCCAAAGGGATAAGAAAGAGGAGGAGGATTGCCATTTTGAGGGGGTGCAAAGGTGAAGGAGAAAGAAAGAAGAGTGTGGGTGTTTAGCCCAAAGAGGAAGTGAGAAAGTGAATGGATGGATGGCTTGATATGGGATCAGCCATGGTCAAAGATGTGGTTGATCTTCCTTGTACTCAAGTGGTGGAATAAGACAAGGTTGATGGAGGAAAAACATGGAGGGTGATCCCGAAATATGAAATTTGAAAACCTGAAAACTGAATCCTTCTCTCTTGACCATATCCCGCTTAACTCGAGCTAACCCTCAAACAACGATAATGAAAAATCTTGAAGATGTGTTAAATTCTTGGAGGCAAAAACAAAATAGAAATCACAAAATTTTGAAGTTATGCCGGAACCCGTTTTTAAAAGTTTTTAATCCAAGGTTATTTAAATTCAGGACGAAAGCTTGGAAATATCCGAATCTTAGAATTCAATCGTTAATAAATCCAAAGCCAATCATAATATTATTTAAAATTTAAGGTCTTTACAAATAATGCCTTTGGAATTAAAAAGATGTAAAGCACTTGAGCCACAGAACTCAGGGGCATTGTCACTTCGAATTATTTTGATTTTGGAAGAGAACTGAGTATGTATCATCTCAATAAAAGATGCTAAGAGAGTAATATCATGACCTTTGGTAGGCATCAAGTCCATGTGCATTTAGTATGGTCATCTACAATGGTCAAGAAATATCTATGACCATTATGAGTAGGGGTACGATATGATAGGGGCCCTATGTGTCAATGTGTACAAGTTCAAAAGGAGCAGAAGCTTTGGGAGATGATATAGGAAAGGAGTTTATGTATTGCCTGAATTTAGGACAAATTTTGCAAAGATAGGATGTCTTGGTGGTGTTTTCACAAGCACTGATGTGTTTCAATTGGGAGAAAGGAACATCTCCCATTCGACAATGCCACAGTTCAAGTAAATGAGAAGACAAAGTAGTAGAAGAAGCACAAACAGAAGTAATTTTATTCATGACAGTAGGTTCAGTACATTGATTGGGAATAGAAACAACATCAAGTCCTGGTTTACTAGAGTGTAACATGTTTGCAATATAAAGGCCCTTAGTTTCACTGCCAATCATAAGTGGAGTCTTCATCAAATGGCCTTGAAGGATACAAAATTTGGAAGTAAAAAAGACATTAGCATGGGTTTGGGAGATCAATTTCTTGACTGAAAGTAGATTAAAAAAAAATTCAGGAACATGGAGGACATTAGAAAGAGTAAGAGTTGGAGAATGTTCGACTATTGGTAAAGGGGAAGGTGTATGTAAAATAGGAGAATAAAATAAAGCACAACTAGACTATCTCCCTGTCCCGAACAAATAATACAAGAATCCCCTCCCTTGTAGTAGTAGGGTAATTCAGGATCGAATCCACGAGGAGGTAGGTCAGCGCTTCCTTCGTTGTACTCACGATCAATGCTTTCGACCTTAGCAGACACTCGATATCGAGTATACTGGTCGATATCGACCTCAGTTCTGGTCGATTTCCTAGCGCAGTTCCTGCAGAAGACAAAACAGCAAGTCGACGTCGAGCAGAGACCTCGATATCGATGTTAGTACTCGATATCGACCCTTAAGGTCGATTTCGATGCTTGTCACAGAAACTGTTTTTGTAACCAATTTGTCGGAAAAGGATCCGAAGAAAATAGAATGGAGAGGGAAGATGAACAGAAGCAAAACTAAGACTTTTATGAAGAATTTAATTAATTAAAAGGCTTCCAAAGTCGGGGTTTTATGCCACAACGATAACAATGCAAGTTTCATGCTAAAAATATGAACTTTTATGTCTTTCTGTCAAATAACTTTCGTTATCAACACTTAGGTGATTAGAGGCTCTCGCATAATTCCTAAGAGTTAATATCCAATTCATGAGTAATTCAAGTTCACAATATGAGTGGCTTTCGCTTCAATAATGCAAATAATGAATCTCCCTAACTTTCGCAAAGGATCATGCATGTGGTAGAAGATGGAATCGCATAAAAGTCATACCTTTGATGCACTTACCTCACATTGCTATCGTCGGGCTCACCCCGACCCTAGAAGTGGGTTGACTACTCGCTCCTCATCATGCACATCATCATCATTGTTATTGAAAGAAAGCTACTTTGAATTAAAACTCCGAAAGAAAGTACAACCGAACAAGCCACTCCGCTCTCGCTTTACAACTCCACTCGGCCACTCTCTCTCTCTCTCCTTATTGCAACTGAATTCGGAATCTCTAATTGAATTTTTTGAATAATGAATCGAATACCTAAACTCAGCCCTATTGGCTTCTATTTGTAGATGACGATAAGGACTCGAAACCTTATCTTTATTCTCTATGATAAATAAAATAAATAAATAAAAAGTAAAAGCTAAAACTTCATGGTGAAATTAGCCTCCTCATGATAAACCTGATGTTGATGATAGGAAATTTCGACCTTTGGATAGGTATTGCAAGCATTGGATATAATTCTATCAAAATCGGAGTCGAATTCCTCTGCTGGCATGGTCGATATCGACCTCTCCACTCGATATCGACCCCTCCAAAATCTTATCTCGAGCTTCTCCTTCTCCTACTCAACTTCTATCAACTTGGTCGATCTGGCAGCATCGATATCGACCTCCAGAGTCGATATCGACCTCTTCTGTGTCGAGATGCTCTGTTTCCTTTCTGCTCGATTCCTATGTCTCGATGTACTCGATGTCGAGGTCTTCAGTCGATTTCGACCTCTTCAGAAGACTTCGAGTTCTTTTTCCGCTCTTCTGAATTCATCCATTTTCATCCTGTTTTCTGCGAAATCACATAGAAACTCGTGCAAACCCATATATTTGACATTTAAGCATAAACTACACTATTCCCATGTTTTCCCATTAATGTGCATGCAAAAGACAACAAAATGAATTCATATGTGCATAGAAAATATGGCAATTTGCGCGCACATCAGAGAAAGAACCACAGATCCAAAATGTGAGACATTAGTGGTTTTGCCATTAGGCATAGTAATCAAAATAGGTTTGATTTAGGGAGAAAAAGAGGAAAATAATGAAATGTGGGGAGTAAGGTGGTCTATAGCACCACTATCTATGATCCATATTGGATTAATACAAGAAGAAAGAAAATAGAAGTTTGTACCTGCTAAGAATGATGCAGTTTCAGATGTAGGGACATTCGGCTTGCTTAGAAGAGCAATGAGCTGACTGTATTGCTCATTAGTGAGTGATTGAGCACTGGTGTCAGCAGAAGTAGCAACTGTGTGAGTTCAAGGTCCTTTCCCAAGACGATATCCGTGCTTTTTCCAGCACTTATCAGCTGCGTGTCCACCAAGTTTGCAAAAATCACAGAAAAATGTTTGGTCATGGGTCTTCCAACAAGTCTCTAAGGTATGACCACCAAGCTTTCAGTGGTCACAAAAGAGAGTGCCTCTGCCTGCTATTGAAGTAAGCAAAGAACATTTCCCTCCTCGTGGAGTTAAATCAGGTTTGCCACGACCGACAGATTTAGTAGAATTGGATTGAAATCCTCGCTGAGAAGAAAGAGCAGTGGTCATGTCAGATTGAGTATTAGGTTTAGATCCAATCTCTCATTTCTTTTCATCCTAGAGAACAAGCTTATAAACCTCGCTTAAAGTCGGTGGAGGCTGCAACATAAGAATTTGAGCTCGAGCTAAGCTATAAGATTCATTCAAACCGATTAGAAATTGGATGATATGTTAATCTTTAAGAAGTTTGTGAACTAAACCAGCAGATTTGCATTCACAGATGCGATCCTCAATCAGCAGAGCATACTCATCCCATAAACGCTTCAATTTGATGAAATAAGAAGTAACAGAGAAGGTGCTATGAGAAATAGAAAAAATCTCGCATTGTATTTGAAAGAGACAAGTACGATTCGAGTGAGAAAAGCGAGATTCGAGATTTTTCCAGATTAAAGCAGCAGATCTAAAATACAAGATCGACTCAGCAATATCCTTCTCGACTGACTGTAAGATCCAGAAGATTACCATGTTGTTCGACCTCTCTCACCGTGAAATCAAGTTTGATCCGGTCGTCAGGCGAGAACAAGAGCCGATGACGAATCCAAGCTTATTTTTAGCGGCAAGGAGACTTCAACCAATCGGCGCCATGGAACATAGTTCCGATCGCTCAGCAAACTGGTGGACAAAATATAATTTGGATGATCCGAATGGTGAAGAAACAGCTCATCACTCGGATCAAGGGAAGAAGCAGAGAAAAGGGGATCAGCCGCCATTGATGAGCAGAAGAACCTAGATTGATACTATGTACGAAGATGAACTTGGGATGTTCTGTTTTATTGATTGAATGAATTACATATGAATAGTAGCAACTTTTTATAGAGAAAGGGTTGCTTCTTTCTCAAGATAGCAAACTAATCAAATTGTATAAAATCGATTTGACCAAACTAAATTGACTAACACATATGACCTATGGTCAATAAAACTCTAAGTTGAAGGTGCTAAAGGACATCGGAGGAACCTTCATCCTTTGAATACAACAACCCTTATCGTGTACACATGCCTTATCATGTACGCAGAAATTATTCCTCTATTGGCTCATGATTATTCGTCTATTTTGTCATGATTATTCATCTATAATTATGTAATTATTCGTCTATACAAAGAGTGTAAAAAATGTAAATTTTATTCTAATGAATAATCGCTCAATACCACCGAATAATTTCATGCCAACGAATAATCTCCCAATACCGACAAATAATATATCAGAAGATACTTTTAATCTCATTCGTTGATTTTATTAATTTAAAGGATCACATTTGTTAGCATGATACACCATAAGGATTGTGTATAGACGAATAATTCAACAGGTGTTGTTACTCATCAAGCGGAAATGAGAGGCTTATCCTTATATGCACAAGGCTAAAATAATCCTTTTTTGTGGGATCTAGATGATCATTCAAGGCTCTTCTTTCTCTCCAAAAATTTGAGATGGTGTAGATTTTACATATTTTCATAGAGGTCAATCTTGTGACTGGTCAAATTGCTACTATAACACTTCACCACTCTATTATATACTTCATCTTAAATTGTGCAGACTCGAGATTCTCATCTACAACTACAATGATTAGGGTTGTGCATCGGTCTAAAACCTAACCGAACCGGGCAGAACCGAACCGAACCGAAACTGAAAATCTCCAAATTTCAAACCGAAAGCCGAACCGAAAGTATTAGGTTCGGTTCGGTTATTTTCCGGTTTGGTTTGTGTTCGGTTCGGTTTTAACATAATTGAACCGAACTTCTATAAAAAAAAATTTAAAGTATACAAATATATATACATTGTGTATTAGTGTATATATATAAAAAGTATACAAATTAATATATATATATATATATATATATATATATATATACACCTTGTATTTTTACACTCTGTATTAGTAAGTATGTGTGTATTAGTAAGTATGTTTGTATTAGTGTATACAAATATATACACTTTGTATTAGTAAGTATGTGTGTATTAGTCAGTATGTGTGTATTAGTGTATACAAATATATATACAGTGTGTATTAGTATGTGTGTATCAGTGTATATATGAAGTATACAAATATATATACCTTGTATTTATGTAGTGTATAAAAAAAATTCGGTTTAACACAAATCGAACCGAAACCGAACACAAACCGAACCGAAACCGAAAAATGGAAATTCTCAAACCGAAAAACTTCGGTTAGGTTCGGTTTGTGTTGGTTCGGTCCAAAAATTTGGTTTGGACCGAATCATGCACACCCCTAACAATGATGCTATTAATTAGGAATTAGTTCATATAGGGATTGACTTCTTTCAAATCATTTCCTTATAAAAAAAATGTATTGATGAATCACTACGCCAGATCACTATTCAAGCGACGGACCCAACCCGTCGCCTCAAACAGAGTTCTGGTAGCCCCGTATTTCAGGTGACGAAAGTTCGTCGTTTGAATAGTCGTCGTGTCGAATTCATCCCAAGAGACTTCTGGTGACGACCATTACAAAACTCGTCGGCCAAAGTGTCTTCAGGCGACCAAAAATATATTCCTCGCCAGAAAGCTTGTCGGACATTTAAGGCCTTCCCAAGCCCGCCCATCATCATCCGGGCGACCACATTTATTCTTTTAAGTGACGACTGTGTTCGTCACCCCAATGTAATACTTTGACCATTGAACTTATTTTAGGGGATGAGCACACTAACATGTTCGTTGCCCCAATGTTGTCTAAATGATTTTGAAGCGACTTGGGGTGGCGAGGTACAAAACAATGTTCGTCAGGGGATAGTCAGAGCGACTAGATCACCTCATATATGTTCGTCTCCCAATGTACGTTCTCATATATATTTCCATTCGGGCGACCACATTAAATTATAAATGTTTGTCACCTAAACATATGATCTTTTTTAGTAAAATACAAACGATGTTAGGCGACCATAGTTTTGATATATGTTCATCGCTCCAAAGTAATATATCTTTTTACACTCAAGCAACGAGTTAGTGGGTCTATGTTCGTCGCCAAAACGTGATTTTTTATTAAAAAAATATTTTATATTGGCAACATGCCCCCTGTGTAATATTTTTTATTAAAAAAATATTACACGATGAACACAAGACAACCTGTTTTACACCATTAATTTGCATTCATCAAATGCACAACATATTCAAAGGAGAGAACACTTTCAAACTAAACCATATACACATCACAAACGTACTAAACATTCATACCAACCATTCAAAAACATTTATACCAAGTTACCAACAGTTCAAAAACATTCTTACCTTGTTCAACTACTTAGCATCATGCACAAAAGTTCAACTACCAAGTTCCAAGATAGAGACAACTACCATGTTCAACTCTCAAGTTTCACAAAATGAAATCAAGCTTCAAAATATAGAGAAATTTCAAAAAATGGGATTCAATGCTCAATCCACTACCCGGGAAGTCGATGGCTGCGTGGGATGCTGAGAAGGCTGCTGGATGGCGGACTGTGTGTGGAGGAAATCCATCACTGTCTTTTCCAATGTAGTGACACGTGAATTAGCCTATTCCGCCTCTTCCTTGGCCAATTTTGCTTCTTCCTTGGCCTGTTGCAGCTCTTCCTCGAGCTTGTGGGCGCGATCCTCCAACTCCTTCCTCTGCAGTTCTGCTTGGGCGGTCCATGGACCCCCTCTTTTTTTTTTTTTTGCGGGTCTTGTACCAGCCATTCCTATGCCTTCCAAAATAACATAGGATATATGTTGTCAAAATAGTAAGTTGATACAACTATGCTATGTGTCCTTTGTTTTGTTATTTAATAGCTGATAGGATTATAAACTTTGGGTGATTCGGTTTTGATACTACTATTTTTTCTAGTCTTAATACAAGTTAATACTACTGTTTTTTCCAGTTTTAATACAAGTTAATACTACCATTTTTTCCAGTAATAATACAAGTTAATACTACTGTTTTTTTCGGTTTTGATACTACAATAAGTTAATAATACTGTTTTTTCCAGTTTTAATACAAGTTATAACCTCTCACACATAGCTTGACAGGATTCTAAACTTTGGGTTATTCGATTTTTTATTTTAAGACACTTTTAGCAATTTCTACTGTTTTTCCAGTTTTAATACAAGTTATAAATTACAGCTTTAATTTTTTACAATACAAGTCATAACAAAAAGGCAAATCAGGCAAGAGAATTACCTCTCACTCCCATTCCGCGTCGTTCTCCCAAGCAATTAATGAGGATAGCTGTTTTTTGTTCCAAGGAGATGGGTTATGCTTGGTTAGCCTCACCTTCAACTTCTTCTTGACCTTTAGTAAGCTCATAAACACGTCGTTTCGTGCTCTCCTGTCAAATAATGCCCAAGAGAAAGTGGTTAAAAATTTTATTTGTTATAAAAATAAGGAATAAACACTAAATGAGAGAAAGATAACTTGGACTCACCACTTTCTCCTTTGCATTTGGACATTTTTCATAGCCATGTATCACAACCGATACCCATGGTGCTGGATGATTTTCTTTTTGAAAGTCTTCAACCTAATGACTTAGTGGCCTAGCGCCCGAGTGATGGTTAATTGGGTTTGGATTCTTTGTCTGGTTCTTCTTGTTGCGCTCACTCAAGGCCTACACAATATCATATGTAAAAACTTCAGTTGGACATCTATAAAGAAAACAGTAGTAGAAACAAGTAGAAATAAGCAGAAACAAAACATTAGAATATTGAAATAGTAGACACGGTCATATGAGGGAGATTACCTTTTTTGCTTCGTCACAAAACTCACTCTTCACCAGGTAATGCCACTAATCCTCTCGCATCATGAACTCAAGTGGAGTAGGTGTCCCATACTCCAAGAAGTGTTGATGGCAATCGTACTTCCAATCAGAGTAAATGTGGTATGCTTTTTTCTGGATGAAAGTCTTCATTTGTCATCATCTGGTATTTCATAATACATCTACAGGTGCAAGTTTAATGAGGTTTTAGTTTCCATTTCATTATTGAAGAAGACAAGAAATTTTATCGAATCAAATATTTGCAAACCATTTAATTTGTTAAACCTGGATAGTTGTATGGCTTATGGTTCTTTAAGAATTGGATGAGAGAGGAGTGAGTTTGTGTAGATAACATAGGAGGAATAGTTTTAGGGGAAAAGGTTGGTGATGCTTTATGGTTGAGTAATAGGATTACATTATCATTCCACTTAATCTGTTATGAAATTGAAGATACTGAATTTAGAGGTTCTTATAGAAACCACTAGGAGCGAGGATCTCACTTATAGGAACACGAATCATGCAAGAATCTCACAAGAGGAATTTTGTAGGAAATTATCCTACTTTCGATACTAATAGACTGATAATTCCGAAAATGCTTACAACTAACTCTACCTAGGATTTAAATAGGCCACTAACCTTCATAAACTAACCACTAAACACTAACATAGGAGTGTGCCTAATGGCCTCAGTGGTCTGCTCACATGATGCTAGGAAATAGGAAACAATTTTACTCTTCAACTTCAGCTAAACTACCCTAAAAAATAGGAGAATAACCTTTGAAAATAAATACCGAAATAATTAATAATTAAATTAAACTAATTGCTTATTTTAGGCCTAGCGTAAGTCTTCCACAACTTCTCTTTGGCTGGGATTGTGTCAAGTTCTCCATCTGTAAATTTGTTTCTACAAACAATTCATGATAAGCTGATTTTAGGCCTAGCGTAAGTCTTCCACAACATCTCTTTAGTATTCTTTACTGTAATTCTGTGACTTGTTATGATGGGTAATGATATTGTATTTCTACTTTGACATCTCTTTTTAATTCTAGCTGAATACCCTGATTTCTCCATATAATTAAATGTTGTAAAAGGATATTGCAGTTTTAAAATAAAAACAAGTTGTTGAGGAGGGTGTGTTAAGAATGAAGGATTTGAACTTTGTGCTTGCCTCGCATTTCTTATTCATATTTGAACTTTGATTAGGTGCAAATTTAGCTTTCTTTATTTAATATTTTGAACTGACATATAGCAGATCAACATATAGCAGATCACAATATTTAGCAAATCAACAAGTATAATCTACCTAATTCAAGTGTGCAGAAAACTATAAAAACTATAAACTTTTAAGAAGTATGGGAAAATGATACCTCCAAGTAATCCATGAGCGGGGCTTTTTGCTCTTCAGTGAGTTATTCTACGTCGAGGCAAGCTTGGGAACGTTTGATCTATCGCATTGCCCATGCCTTGGATGAATGTGTTGTAGAGCGGCCTCGGGTAAGGCCCTTTGTGGAACGGTGAGTACTCGACCTTGATTATGCGCCTCTTCACTGTGCGCCTCTTACCTAGAAGATAAAACCAAGAACAAAATACTTCATAGTTTCTTGCTATTCATAATTTAAAGAATACTTTTTTTTGCTTTACACAGATTCTTGCTTTTCACAATTTTTCCATTTACATACTGTCTAACAAATACATCTTCCAAAATTTCTCAAAATCCAAGAAAAGAAAATTTCCATTCACATTTTTTCCATTCCACTTGAGGCAAAATCAAAATTTCTAAAAATTTCTCCAATTAGTATTTCCATTCACAGTTTTTGATAGGGCATGCTCCAGAGGCATCAAAATTTCTCAAATCAGTAGCAAATACTTAGCAACATCAAAATTTCTCAAATTTCTCAAAATTTCTCAAATTTGTATCAAAAATTTAGAAATTACTTACCACTCTTGCTTCAACATTGGATGCTTCTGGGGGGGCTCTGTCTCCGGTGCTGGTGCCGCGCTGACGATTACTCCTAAAGGCCCACCCTCCAGCGCAGGTAGAGACTCGAGAGGAGGTGGCGACGACGGTTGTGGATTGAAGGGCTCCACCGCTAGAGAGGACGATTGAGGAGCCGGGTCTGTCGCCGCCTCTAGAGCAGATCCTTTCGCTGTCGCCTCCGGAGCATACCCTGTCACCGCCGTCGCCTCTGGAGCAGAAGACAAAGAACCCTCCTTCGGCAGCAATGGTGGAGGTGTTGGAGCCTTTGGAGCCGTGGAGGAGTTTTGCTTCCGTCGGGCTTCGAAAAGCCGCCCTTTTGGAGGCATGTCAGAGACGGGGAGAGGGAGAGCTAAAGCTCGCCAGAGAGGGAAGATAGGGAAGGAGGGGGAATGACTTGGGGAGGACGGAGAGGATGATGACGAGAGCAGAGGTCGGGAATGGATTTCTTCCAAGTGGGAAATTCAGGCAATCAATTTAGGGATTTTGCTTTAATAATCTCCACTCAAGCGAAAAACAAACACAAAGCTCGTCGTTTCAATGCGAGCCCTAATTAGATAAGAATTAACCCAAGCGACCGCCCTCTAAATATGTCCGTCGCCTCAATGAGTTCTAAATTTTTCATAAGAGTTTTAAATTTTTCATTGAAAAACAAGAGGGAAAGAGGGAAAAATGCCCGCCATGGTCAAGTATGTTTTGGCGACAAACATACCCAATGTTCGTCGCTTGAGTGTCAGAAGAATTATGAAAATTTCACTTAACATTTGCTTACACCCTGTATATAGTTGACACATCAAATACATATAGACAACCATAACCCACATGTACTCATTTTAGGGGGAAAAAACAAATAATCCTCTATATCACCAAATACACATGGATAGCCATAATCGAAGACATTATCAATCATCATAATCATTCAGATTTATGTCATCGTCTTCCTCTTCTTCGTCTTCATCCTCTTCATCTTCATCATCTTCTTCATATTCTTCCATGTCGACTTCTTCATTGTCTTCCTCTGCCTCTTCCTCTTCTTCTTGTTCTTCTGGTACTTGAAGATCAATTCTTAAATCAAATACTCCCGTGAAGTAGTGATCGGACCGAGTTCTTGATATGGGTGTTCACTATCAATGGCAAGCTCCTCCTCATGGATCGCAAGTGTGCAAGGCTCGTACACGCTCGTATGGGACATCACGTTCACTACTTTCCAAGTATCACCCACCTTTGGATCAGCAACGTAAAACACTTTTCTTAGAGAGAGTGCAAGACAAAACGGGGAATCCTCATACCAACTGCTATTTGTGTCCACTGATAGCAAACCTTGATCTACCTTGGTGCTACTACTGTTTTGAGGATCGGTGTCAAACCACTTGCACTAAAACAACACAACTGGCATGCGAGTAGCATATAGGAGCTCAACCACTTGTTTGAGTATCCCATAATAGTTTGCATTTTCGGTCTCCACCATGACTCCATAATTTTGCGTCCTCAAAGCTTGATCTCTAGTCCACGATACAAACTTCACCACGTTTACATAACACGTGGAGTAGATCCTGCATTCTTTTGGTCTTTTTGCCAAGTTGAGAACCTCCGGTTTAAGGAAGGGGTCCCCGTCTCGGTGCAACTGAGCAACCTGTATAACATAACAGATTAAAGTACAGTTTCAAAAACAAACATAAGTTGAGAAACGGGAAGTAGCATCCTTACCCATTTTTAGAAATATCTATAAAAGTGGCTCTTGTGGTTCCTCTCATCATAATATGAATTCACTTGATTGTAGAGACTTTCGTGTGCTTGCAAGTAGTGTTCAACTTCAGGGCAGTCACTCAAAACCTGCCAGTGAGCCTCCGCAATCATAACTTCACTTTACCTTTGGCTAGCAATTTCACTCTGTGGACGGACGAGGTCTGACACAACAGAAATATCATACAACGATGCCTCACTAGTGGTTGCCTGTTTAGGGAACTCATCAACCCCCATGTATAACTTGCAGTATGTAGTGGACTCGTCGATAGTGTAACGCTCGACAATACACCCCTCTGGGTAACGTGGGTTCTTCACATGGTCTTTATAATCACCAAGTTGCCTGTAAAACGAATGTAAATGCATGAATATGATAGTGTACAACTAATGTGCATGTTTTTAGTTATATTTATCATATATTTTAACATTAATTTGAGTCCTTTTTATAGGTTTTGCATGTCTACACTATCTTTTATGTGTTTTACAAAAACATGGAAGCTGTTTTTGAAGAAATGTTTAAAACAGAAAAGAAGCGCAAGAGAATCTGGAGCGCATAGGAAAAAAAACAAAGCCAATAAGAGTTATAACTAATGAGATATGAGTGATTTTGTAAGCCAAACCGAGGCTGGAAAAGGCCAAACCGAAGCCCAGCAGTGCCCAAACCGAGGCAAGCATGGGTCGGTACCGAGGGTTCTCTGCCTCGGTACTAGCTAGCATGTTTGCAAGACCTCGATCTAAAATACCCTACAACAAGACCCTAAAAGAACTTGAATTCATAAATATCAACCTGAAAGTACTAGCTAGGATACCTTTCTATTGGATACATTCATGTATAATGCACAGGTCCGGTTTCTAGTACTTGTTGTGGCAGATGAACCATAAGGTGCACCATGATTGTAAAACATTGTGGAGGATAGATCATCTCCAAGTGGCACAAAATCTGAACTATCTCATCTTACATCACTTGTACATCTTTCTTCTTCAACTCTCTAGCACACAACTTTTGAAGCCATTTGGATAGTGTAGAGTTCGTACCTATTGATTTGTGCGAGAACTTCCTCACCGGATAAAGATGTAGGTCGTTACCCATACTCTATTTTCCCATTGAATGCCATACCGGCGAACCGCCAAGGGTGGTGTGGTGCGAGCCATCTGCGGTGACCATCATAAACCATTCTCTCCTATACATGCGTTGTAGAAGTTTCATCCAATCAAACAGGGCAGGCTTTATACCCCTTGGTAGTCGATCCTGCCAACATCCCTAATCCAGGAAAATCACTGATAGTCCACATCACTGCTGCTCTCATTGTGAAAGTAGACCTCGAGTGCCGATCAAAAGTACAAACTCCTGTATCCATAAGTGTATAAGCTCATCAAATTAAAGGCTCCATGAATACACTAAGACACTTTTTGGGAGACTTCGGTCCCGGAATGAACAATGCGAGCATGTTGAATTTCCTTCTTCATGCACATCGACGGAGGCAAGTTGTATGGCATGACAATCACATGCCATGTACTGTGGAGAGTCCCCATAGTCCTAAATGGATTGAACCCATCAGTTGCTTGTGCAAGACTTACATTTCTCACGTCGTCAGAAAAATGTGGAAACGTTCTATTAAATTGTTTCCATGCCTCGCCATCTGCAGGGTGTTTCAACCATTTCGAATCTCCCACCCGCTCACCATGCCATCGCATTTGCTTCGCAATGTTTGGTTCCATGAACAATATCTTTAGTCTGGGAGTCAATGGAAAGTACCGAAGGACCTTTCTTGGAACCTTGCGACCCCTCCTAAATTCACTTGTATCCCACCTCGAAGTGTTGCACTTTGGACACACTTCGGAATCTGCGTATTGTTTGTAGAACAAAACACAGTTATACACGCAAGCATTGATTATCTGGTAAGGAAGTGTGACGTCTCTAATGATTTTCTGCATCCTCTTTCCATCAAATGGAAATCTGTGTCCATCAGGTAATAATTCAGAGACAAAGTTGCACAGGTCATTAATGCCCTTATCAGTCCACCCATTTTCTGACTTCATCCGCATTGCCTTTATACAAGTACCCAGAATCGTCTTTTTTCTACTGAGATACAAGGGACTCTGAGCTTCTAATAAAAGTCTCTCATATTTCTAGTAATCATCATCAATAATATCTTCGAACGTAGGTTTGTCTGCACTCGTATGTGCCTCATATATGGCATGATAAGGAAAAGTGTCGTGTAAAATGTCCATAACAAGACCATCACTAAAGGAAGATGCTCCTTCATCCAAAATATGTGTTCATCGTTATGAAATTCTCGTATCAACTCGTGGTTCTCTATGTTTGTCCCAAACGGTATAACTAGACCACATCCCCTCTTGGGACAAATGCATATACATCTCATCTATAGTAACCCATTCATTGTTGCAGAAAATTCTACACGGACAAAGAAAATGGGTCATCCCATTCGCATTGTCTCTAAGAGTGTTCACGAAGTGATAAATTCCTTGAAGGTACTCGTTGTGAGAACGAGGGAGTTGCATCCAACGTTTATCGACCATTCTCCTGCCATTAATGAAATCTCAATCTCTAGTTCCAATCTCAATGTAAATCTATATTCTCATTCTCATATACATTCTAAATTTCAATCACAATCATCATACACTAATTTCAATCACAATTACTACTTTGAATCACAAACTAATTTCAATCACAATCAATCCCAAAATAATTTCAATCACAACTATTACTTTGAATCACAAACTAATTTCAGTCACAACCAACACCAAACTAATTTCAATCACAACTACTACTTTCAATTCCTAACCATCTTCTTATCACCATATTTCAAGCGCTACTATCATATATAAATATAAATAGTTTGACAAAATAGACACAAACAAATAAACAAACAAACAAACAACCAAACAAACTCATACGTACCTTGTTTAGGTCTTAAAAGCGGATCAAATGAACTTGAAATTGTAGAAATGAGAGGTTTGAGAAAGTGTAGATAGTATGAAATGGAGGAGGTGGGTTACTGTGGAAAATATGGGAGGATTGAAATGGGGAAACGTTCAATTGTGGCTTACGCAAATAGTAAATTCGGTTGTTGACAAAAAGTTTCTTCAAGCGACGAACTAAGCCTATGTTGGTCGCCTAAAAGAGAAGTGAATAAATGCTCTGAACCTACTTCTTCATTCAGGCGACGTACTCAGTCTATGGTGGTCACCTAAATAAGAAGTGAATTAATGCCCTCGACCTACTTTATGATTGAGCCGACGTACTTAACATATGTCGTCGCCCCAACAAACCGTAAATAAATAACCCGGACCTACCTCTTCACTGAAGCGACGAACTTAGCCTCCAACAATCGCCTAAACTAACAGTTTATAAATGAGTGGGACCTAACTTCTTCCTTTAGACGAGGAACTTTGCATTTGCCCGTCGCCACATATCAAAGCAATAAATATGGCAGTTTTCAAGCAATGAACTTAGGTTCCTCTTCGTCGCCAGAGGTCATTTCTGACATTTACAATTGGGCCTCCTTGTTGGGGCGACGACTTGTACTATAAGTTTGTCACTTGATGTCGGTCAACATTTTCACTAAATTTGAAGCGACGAACATAGATAAATGTTGGTCGCCTCAAATTATGCCATGGATGAGTTACACCCCTCTAGCATTAGGGTGACGAGATTTATCATGTTCGTCGCCTGAAGTATTCTGAAGTGACGAGAATTAGTTTGTTCATCGCCCGAACAGCCATTTGGCGTAGTGAATGCTTAATATATAACCAAGAACTAAAGAGAAAGCATATATTTACAAGAGCAAATTTGAGATCACTCCAAGATTAATAAGCATTATCTCCCTCATTCTAAAAAAATTTGTCTATCGATTTATCAAGTGCGTGGTTCTTATCAGTTAGATCCATGTCTGGAATTTACCTGTTCATCTAAATTTTATATATATATATATATATATATATATAGACACACTCACAAAAATTAGTCAAAACATTTTTAGGATGTAGCAAGGGAGATAGTGTACATTATATCTTGCTCCCTATATTATATAAAAGCTTGTCTATTTCTGCCTTACATTTGTCCTCTTTTGTAATTTATATGCTTATCTTGATCTAACTTTGGCATGTGAGTTTATAATTAAGTATGCAACTAACACTATGCCATGGTGCAAGTTAGGCAACGAACATAGTTAGGTTCGTCGCTAGAAATAGGTTCAGGCAAAGGACAAAGTCAGTATCGTTGCCCCAAACAACCCCAAGGGAACTTCTATTTTGGAGGGGGTTGAAGCAACGAACATAGAGCATTGTTCGTCGCCTGAATCGACTCAGGCAACGAACATATTGAAAATGGTTGCCTGAACAAATGTCAAGGGGCGACAAAAAATAGATAGTACTCAGGCAGCGAACATAATGGAGATGTTCGTTGCTGGAATGCTACTAAGGCAACGAACCTATTGTAAATGGTTACCTAAAAAATGTCGAATATTGACCAAAAGTTTGGAGTATTCAAGTGACGAACAAGTTTTCAATGTTCGTTGCTGGAACTTGATTAGAAGAATCTTCCAACGCCTGTTTGACAATGTTAATATTCAAGCAACGAACAAATGTAAAGTACGTTGTCTGAATGTATAAACTAGATAGCATGTACTTTACTCTGGCGACGAACAAATATCTATGTTCGTTGCCTGAATTAAGGGCCCCACCTGCGGTATTTTAAATTGTGTTTGAGGCAACGAACGTTTTCTATGTTCATTGCCTGAATAAATGGGTCCTACATGGGTAAATTAATGTTGTTGTATGAGGCAACAAATATGTTCCTATGTTCGTTACCTGATAATGCACTCACTAGATGCTAACTTAATATCTAAATATTATTATTGTGAACAGATTGGTAAAAAATGACAACCTATGAGATTATGAAAGTGCAGGTTACTTAATTAATAGGTTTTGAAAGTCATTTAATCCAAAAATTTAACTTTCCTCTTCTCTTCTTCATCTAAACCTGCTTGTTCTGAAATTGTTCTGAAATTGAGATGGTAATTTTCTGAAAGTGACATTGTGATGGTAATCAATGTTATATGCACTTGTTCTGAAATAAAGCACTTGTTTTTTTTAAGGGTGAATTTTTATGTGCACTTGTTTTTGAAAGAGTGTATTACACTTTCCTCTTATCTTCTTCATCTAAAGCTGTCTTTTCTTGAGATGATAATCGATGTTTTTAGGATTGAATAATTTACTTTTGATTAATATTCAATCTTTTATTATTTGGATCGAGTTCTTTTTTAGAAATGTTATTACTTGATATTCTAATCAACTTTAACACGTTCTGAAATTTGCAAGGGTAGCTTTGTCGTGCGTTGGAGGCCGTTGTGCATGACTTACTCGCAGCCAAACAAGGCATCCCTTCGGGCGAACAAGATAGCTAGCAGGTGAATGATCCTCCTAACAATCCATGAACAAGGTTTTTACGGTTGCTAGACTTCTACTAGATCTGTCAGGTTTGCGTATGAACAAACAAGGTTGTGAAATGTGAAATGGTTTTTGTGAATTGTGAACTGCTGGGTTTGTGAATTATGAACGGTTAGGTTTGTGAATTTATGTTATCTGTGTGAAATGTGAATGAGTGCTGTGACAACAGGGAGCTACAAGTTCTTCTAAATAGCATTTTTTTATTACCAAGATGTCATTCAGGCAACGAATTTTTATTATAAAGATATCATTCAGGCAACGAACTTAAATTGTCTACCTTGTCGCTTAAGAATCAGGCAACGAACATTGATAAATGCGGTTGCTGGAACAACACTCATACAAATGTCCATATGATTCAGGTAACGAACATTGATAAGAATCAAGCAGCGAACATTGATAAATACAGTTGCTTGAACAACATTCATACAATTGTTCTTATAATTCAGGCAATGGACATATAATTCAGGCAACAAACATTGAATTTTTCTGACAATGTCCCTATTATTCAGGTGACGAACATCTCTCGTCACCTGAATGGATTAGCTCGGTTCCCAGCCCGTTGACCATATTCAGGCAACGAATGGTTGGTTCTTGCCTGAACCGTCTCAGTCAACGAACAAACGGTTGTTCGCTGCCTGAGTATTGGGGGAACGAGCTTAAGGCAACCACCATTCAGGCAACGACATGTTCGTTGCCTGAATGGTCAGGCAACGTGATGGGCATTCAGGTAACGATATATGTCCATTGCCTGAATTGTGCCATGGCATATATAAGATATGTTTGGTGATCAAATTTTCTATCGAAATTTCATAGAAAAATGTCACGGAAAAAACAACAAAAAAGAAAGAAAGAAAAAGAGAGGCTATGGATTCTATTTAGGCCACAACCCTCCAATCAGCCTAATGAATTGCTTAATATTGTTCTATACGAAAATATATAGTATTATAATTATAAGATTAAAATGAAGATGATATATTTGAGAGCGATCCCCTCTTTTTAATTTGCTGTCAATTTATATTGGATTATACAATCAATTCGTTGTACGTTATTAGAACAAACATTAATTTTGATTTTAATTGAATTTATATACATGTGATTGGGTGAAATTGGCAGGGAAAGTGTTTGAATTCGAAGAAGCAAAATAAACCTATTCAAAACAAGCCTGCATTTACTTCAATTGCAGTCTCCTGAATTGAATGTGCAAAGACATATGCAACAGAGTCAGGTTCTGTATTGTATTGTATTGTTTGACTAGGGTTTTTGATATATTAAATTGAATGTCGTCATTTTTGGAGCTATTAATTTATGTGGGTTTTTTCTTTGCTGCATTTTGGCCAGAATATATCCATCTTCATCCAACCATATATACAAATTGCATATATTTGTGTGCAGTTTCTGATCTCCTTTTACCAAAAGAGATTTGCATTGGCCAGTTTGGACTCATTTTCAAACAAAGTGTTAAATTTTGATGGGTAGTATAAAATGGGGTCACACACTCACACTTCTGAACATAACATGTACTAACTAAGTTGAGTGTGCAGGACCAATGAGGTTTTATTATAAAACCAATTGATATTAAAAAAAGTAGTTCATCGATTTATACGTAAGATTTGAATTCTTTATATTATCAATGTAAGGTGTATCAGGAATAAGAGAGATGGATATAGCATACTACATACACAAATTTAGATAACTTTGATTCAACTGGTCGTAAACGGTCAATATATTGGTTGAGCTTGATTAAACAAATTAAGACAAAAAATATTAATAATAATAGTAACTTTGATTCAGATGGAGTTAAATTAGCATTGTTGCATACATGTGCTATGAGCCTTTGACTAGTTCAAACAAAATCTTTTTTCCTGTTCTTGGAATCGTCTCTGTACGAGAAAGCTACCGGAAATAGTAGTATTAATTAATTCATCACAAACTTGAGTTTTGGGGATTTTTTTTAAAAAAATAGCTAAGAAATCAAAATACAATTAAGTTATATATTAAACTGGAAAAAAGTACTTTCTGTCTTTCAAATTAAATGTCGTTTATCATTTTGTATAAACATTTTAAGAAGGTAAACACGATATAAAATATTATTTTTTAATAATTTTATATTTGTTAGTATTAAGTATGAAATTATAAAAGAATCATTAAAAAAATAATATTTTATAAAAAATTTACCTCCTTAATCTGTGTGCTGAAAAATAAGATGACTTTTATTATGAAACAGAATATAAGTCCTGAAAAAACTAATCATTTAATTTTAAATTAAAATTAATTTAACTTTTTTTTTAGTTAGGATTGATATAAATTCCTACCAAGTTCATGAAATTTAACTTTATTATATAGGTCGTAACCCTACCTCGAGGCCAAAAAATGTGACTTAATTAATATAAAAAGGTACTTTTGCCATTGATATTTACCTTATATATACTTGTTTGTGCTCTTTTGCATTTCTTTATCATCTTTTACTTCCACTCCCCTAAAGACTCACACCTCCCCTCTTTACTTCTCCAACCAAATTATACAAAATCCAATTCATTCAAATTGCATCTCAGATCGACCTCACCAAATCCAAAATTAAAAATTAAATTGTTTTTTTTAAAAAAAAAAAACGTCATGAACAACAAAGACGTGTGCGAACATCACCCCGAACTAGTCCTGGTTGGGGTCTGCCCCTATTGCTTGAATCAGAAGCTCCTGGCCGTGGCAGCCGAACGAGCCCGCCTCAGCGTCCAGGGGGACGGTGGTGGTCGCAGGAAGGCGGCTGCCGCCGGCAGCATTGTGGGTTTGCCGGCAAAAGTGTTTGCTTTGGGGTCTCTTGGCAGCCGCCTTGAACTCCGTCACCGTCGCGGAATCAGACAGAGGTCTTATAACGGTAATTGTGATGGTGGTGGGTCTGATCCTAATCAATCTGATCCCTCCAGTTTGGAAGGTACGTTGTAATTAAACTCCCTCTTGTTACACATCTTATATAGTTATATGTGTGTATCATTTATTATTATTTTTTTATGAAATATTTGAGGCATTGTTTTTTTTTTTTGTTATTCTTCAATCCGATGTCGATCTGAAAGCGTTTCCTTTCAAGTTACTCTATCCAATTTCCTTGTATTTTTTTCTAGTCCGTGATCTTCTTATTCTGTAGTACTCCAGATTTGGTCATATATTGTATATATATCTCATATATATTTAAATATATTTAGTGGTATCATTACAATATACAATACTCCCTCTGTTTTTTTTTTTTAAAAAAAACTAAATATACCGCAAATCATGGTTAAGGGCACCACGTCGATATGAATGCGGTGCACGTTAATATGAACGTGGTGTCCTAAACCCTGATTTGCCTTCAATTTTCAGTGTCTGTTTACCGCATCGATATGAGCGTGTATCACGTTACTGTGAACCTGCATTTGGGGGAGATGATTTATGGTGTATGTAACAACACACATTATTTTTTTAACTTTTTTTTTTATAATTCATGCACATTTTAATAAATACGTACGTACACCCAAATTTAATAATTGTACAGTCTGAAATGCATTCTAGGCCTGAGTGACTAGCTAGCCAAACAATTGCCTAGTTTTGTTTTTGGTACAAGTACATATTTTTTCCATATGATCACTATTTAAATTATAATTATATATTATGATCTAACCTGACCTTGACCAACTCCTTGAGGTTCAGATCGATGACAACCCTGATCGATTATGGCAGCTGATATTGTTGCAACTCTAAAAAAGGTCTTAATTTCGATATATTGCAATTGTAAGGAGGATATTTTAATTAGATTAAATCTAAAAATAACTAGTCCAAATCATATCCATTGAAAATGCCGCCTAATTTTAGAATTGAGCAACCTATAGTTTCCTCCATTGCCTATAACACGTTCATGAATTTAATTAGACCATATTATATGTAAATGTGATCACTTAACTTGGTCTTGTTATTGGCTTCAATAGATTCATTTATTTCAATCAAATTTGAGGAAAATGGTATTGCATTATGGGACAATAGCAAGGTGGCCAAGGCATCCCAAGACCAATCCGGCGAGCTATGTGCCACCGCCACCGCCGCCACCATCAGCGACTTAATGGGGTTAACCAAAGAGGGGAGGTGGAGAAGTAGTGGCAATAAGAGTGAGGTGAAGCATGCAAAGGCGACCCGGGTTTTGCTGAGGTGGCGCAAGCGGATAGGGCTCTTGCTGCCGCATGTCCAATGGAAGAGGTCCAAGAAGGGCAGTGGAGGAGATTCCCATGTTGATGGTGTTGGAAGTGTTGTGAAGGGGAAACTTAAGGATTGGATAAGGGCTCTCACTATGAGAAAGGACCAACAAGGAATAAATTAGCAAAACTTCCTTCTTTTTTTTTTTTAATTTGTTGAATTGCCTCTTTTGATATAGAAAGAAAGAAACATTTATGAAAAGATGCTTATGGCATGTATATGACGAGTCTTTGAAGGTTTGGTGCACTCCACTTGGCTCCTTGCATAAGAGTCCACTATTTGAGTGTTCTAGAGTGAAGCCTAGTTTTTATTTGACTACTCCTTTGTCTCATTAAACATGATATTTCAAGTGTAAAAATCTTGTCTCAAAGTACTTGATTTTTAAGCTTAATTCATCATCACTTCCATTCATCAACTCCTTTTATCATCAAGTTTAATTAATTTCAATATATACAAAATCCATATCTTTCATCTTTTCAATGCAGCTTCCTATATAAAAGTTGTTACAACTTACAGAAGTTTTTTTTAGCATATAGATGATATACTTGAAATCTTATTCTTAGCATCTTCCTATATAAAAGGTGAAATAAAATGATTGAGAAATGATGTCATTAACAACTAATTATTTTTAGCATTTATAACCCGTTGAATCTTTTCTTTATAACTGAAAGTGAATCTCAAACTTAAACCTAAGTGATCATCAATACTCCATTTAATTTGTTGAGAAAATTAAACTTGTGATTTACTATTTACTAGTGGATAGTCCCGTGCTACGCACGGGTTTAATTTTTAAATTTTTTAATAAAATTTGTTACTATTTATTCCATATAAACAATGATTTATATTACTCGTATTAATTTATATAGTTTTAATCTTTTAATTTTAACGGTTTATTTCATCGGTAACTCTATAACATGGAGTACTTGTTATAAGAAGCGAGTTTCAAAAACATATTTTTTTTTAGTTTTTTAGTTCTAAGATATATAAATATAATTAGTTTATATTTTTATCCATTGCTTATTTTCTCAAATAAATTAAATTAATCTACATTTATCCATTTGTCATATACCTAAATAACATTTAATCCAATTAATTTTCTAAAATAAATTAAATTAATCTACATTTATTTTATTCTTTTAATTTTCTTTTTTTTACATTACTCAATTAATTATTCAAATAATTTTCTTCAAATTTTATTTTTAGCTAGTTTTTTTATATGGTTTACTTATTATTTTATGCTTGTAATTTTTTTCTCTGACTTATATTACTCAATTGATTATTTGGATAACTTACTTAAAATTTCATTAAAGATTAATATTTATAAATAATAAAAAAATTGTATATCTTTGTAAATATAAATCTTTTTTTTTATGCTAATTAATTAGATTTTTTATATTCTTTTATAATTTGTGTTGAATTGAAACTTTATGTATATACTACTAAAATATTTTTTTAGAAATAATACATTAATATTTTGTCATTTTCATTAATTAGACTTTTTATCTTTTTTAGAAACAATAAAATATTAATCTTTTATTGTTTTTATTAATGAGACTTTTTGTCTTCTAAATGTGCATTAATACTCCAAAAAAGCTAACTTTACTAAAGAGAAAGATGTACCTACATATATTTTTTAAAATTATAAAACCATATAAAATAACGATTAGGTTTTTATCATCCTTAAAAACATGTTTAAATAGTAAATGATATTAGCATGAGCCATGAGGCACGCTTCTTAGGCTCGGACTAGTTAAAATTTATCAATTTAAATTCGATAAATAGATTTATTGGTTGTAATTTTAACTACATATTATAGTTTATAAATTAGGGAAATAAAAATGATTTGAAAAAATAAAAATAATAAAATAAAGACATGAATAATAAATAAAAATGATTATTATTTAAAAAATATAGCAATTTATTCTTGAATAGTAGGGTTAGTAGGGTGGTTAGTCAGGGTGTGGTGGTTATAACAATAAAGAGGTGCTTACAATAATGGGGTAGTTAATTAATAGGATATTGATCGAGGGTTGTCGAGAAAGGGAAGGAGTGATATAATGGAATGAAATGAATTAACTTACAATGGCCGACTCATGTGAAACGAAAGCTTCTAATGATACCACGTGAAGTGGAGATATTTCAAGTTTACTAGTAGTAATAGATATTTTTATTAACGGGTGTATTATATTCTTCTGTCTTAAGCTCTCCCTTCTTCTAGTGAGAACATATATCTTCAAGGCCCATGGGATAAGTCGGGTGCTAGTAGCCCCGGATACCCATGTAAATTCAAAAAACTACAATTAAATGTAATGATAACACCTCATTAAAAATGATTCTCACTTAAAGAAGGGTATAGACATAGATATTTTAAAATAATCTTATTAGAAAAAAAAAAGAAAATTACTATCACCATAAATATTATATAAGAGATTTAAATAAGGATAATTTTATGAAAATCTCTTAGATGAAAGAGAGAATTTATAAGATATGTTCTTGTGATTTTAATTTAATATAGTATATAAAGAATTACACATAGGTATCGATTATTTATTAATTCAATATTTTGAACTAAACCACTTGGTTAGAAAATATAGAAAAAGTAAAAGGTTGGGCTGAATACGGGTTTCATAATCTGGGCCGTTACAGTTTACTCAATTCAATTGATATTAGTTGATATTTAACTTTTTGACATTTTTTCAAAAGCAAAAAACACTATAAAATATAAAAAAATATTTTTTAAAAAAATAATAATTTCATACTTACAAAAAAACCCTATAAAAAATTGATGTGTAATTTATGTTTTATACATATAAAAAATGTAATACTAGGGCTACTTGAAGAAAATAAATATTTTTAAAAAATAATGTTTCATATAGTTTTTATTATTCTAAAAATGTATGTGGAATAGTGAACATATTTTTAGAATAATAAAAACTATATGAAATATCATTTTTTAAAATTTGATTTTCTTCAAGTATCCCTTTAGTAATATACACTCTTTAAAATATATAAAACATCAATTATATCTATTTTATACTACCTCCGTTCGGCAAAACTTGACGTTTTACTATTCACGCACGCTTTTTTAGGAGATAAAAAAATATATAAAATATCTAGTTTTTTTAATAATTTTTTTAACAATTTTGTAGTTATTATTAATAAGTACAAACTTGTTAAAATTTTTTTTAAAAAAATGAATATTTTATATAGTTTTTATTAGGGGGAATTGTGCTATAGGCCATAATTATGGCCTTTATTAGGAAAATGTCCACCCTTCCCCCTAAATTAGCAAAATGTCCACCTTCCTTCCCTTGCCCCATTGCCCCCCCCCCACGCGCGCCCCTGTGCCCCCCTCCTGTTTCAGCACATTTGGTTTCAGCAAACCCTATTTCAGCGTTTTTTTTTTTTCGCGCGTTGCTGAAACCAAAGTTGCTGAAACCGAAGTTGCTGAAATTGTTGAAATTGGTTTTTTTTTTTCGCGCGTTGATGAAACCTAAGTTGCTGAAATCGGAGTTGCTGAAATCGAAGTTGCTGAAACCGAAGTTGTTGAAATTGTTGAAAATAGTTTTTTTTTTTCGCGTGTTGCTGAAACCAAAGTTGTTGAAATCGAAGTTGCTGAAACCAAAGTTGTTGAAACCGAAGTTGCTGAAATTGTTGAAAATAGTTTTTTTTTTCGCGCGTTACTGAAACCTAAGTTGCTGAAATCTGAGTTGCTGAAACCAGGGTTGCTGAAACCGGAGTTGCTTAAATTGTTGTTGAAATTGTTGAAATTAGTTTTTTTTTGCGCGTTGCTGAAACCGAAGTTGCTAAAATCGGAGTTGTTGAAACCAGAGTTGCTTTTGTTTTTCTTTTTTTTTTCGCGTCACCGCTTCGACACCAGAGTTGCTGAAACCGAAGTTGCTTTTTTTTCACGTCACCACTTCGACACCGGAGTTGCTGAAACCGGAGTTTTTTTTCAAAAAATGTTGAAATGCTAATTAAAAACTTTTTTTTTTCAAAAAATGCTGAAATGATGAAATGTTGAAATATATGCTTGTGTGTAAGATATACTAGCTCGTACCGAATTTACTCGATCAACTTTACATACTCATTATCTTTATTTATTATTTTAATATTTTGAACTCCATTTTGAAGCAGCTCTTTGTAAATCACAAAAGGATTATTGCTTTAAGCTTTGCCGGTCTGGAATTAATTAATGGAATCAACTGTGAAGCATTGATGAAACGATTACTCAGAAGCTAAGGGAAGCTAAGGTTAAAGCTTACTGAAGGAACTCATCGCCACCACAAGTTTTCTGGTGGAGGCTCCGTAATTAATTCCGGCGAGTATCTACAAAAGCGAGGCGGTCGGAGCTCCGGCGAGTACCTGCAGCGCCGGCAACCGCAATGCTATCTCGCCTCTCCAACCGGAATCCCTTTGACGGAAATATGCCTTCAACACGGGAAATCTGTTGCCAACACAGGAACTCCGGTCTTCATCCGCATCATCGCCATCACCATCGGACATAGCCACTGTCAGCACATGAAATCTGCTTAATTAATTCATGTTCATCAGCCAGATTAAGAAATCTTAGTTTGTTCCCTCAGACGAAGAGATCTCAGCCAGAGAAATCTCCACTGCCATCGCCATCGCCGCTTATGGCTAAGACAAATTCGACACCTGAGGAGTCTTCCTCCAACTCGACACCACTCGACACCGCTGTGTTCGAGGCCACTCGACTCGTCGTGATCCAGATCTTGCTCAATTGTTGCCGCCGCTTCACCTCCAATCTGCTGATGGCGAGGCCACCGCTCCTTCCTTGAACAGATCTACTGAGCACAGATCTGCTGCGGGTCTCCTTCCGGAGTCGAAGCGCTCTGAAGATCTCTCATCGTCGCCCCCGCTCGGCTCTTCCTCGGATCCTTCTCCCTCTGAGTTGCGACTCCACACCGAACAATAGATCCAACTCAGCCCCTTGCTTCACCACTCGACAGATCCATCTCCATGGAGGACACAGGTGGAGGCGACAGATCCATCTCCTTCTGCTGGATCTAATGGCCAGATCGAGAAATTGAAAGGGGGCACAATTTTGGGTGGACAAAACCCTAATTTAATAAGGGTGGTGGACATTTGCCCAATTTGAGCCCAAAAAGTGGCCTGTTAGGCAAATTTATTCTTTTTATTATTCTAAAAAAGCGTGCATGAATAGTAAACGACAAGTTTTGCCGAACGGATGTAGTAGTGTTTTTACTAATAAGTGTGAAATTATATATAAAAAATGATATTTTATATAAAAAAATTACTTTTGAAAAAACATGTTAAAAAGGTAAAAATTAATTAATACCGATTGGATAAAGTAAAATAATAATAAAAACAAAAGATATAATTTATTTTTCACGCACTTTAATATTCAATTAACGGAAATTTGGTGATGGGTGTGACTTTGCAAAGAAAACGGTTTTAAAGGATGGTTTTCTGCAATTTTTGTTTTAAGGGGTGGTTTCATGCAAAACACCCTATTTAAAGGGTGGTTTTCTGCAATTTACCCTTAAGAAAAAGACAAAAATGTGCCTCTTTGACTCTTTCATATGAATCGAGCATCCAAGCAGTAAAGAAGATACACACTATACCATACAGAGATTGATACAAATATTGCATCTTTTATCATGAATATTGCATCTTTTAAATGATAATGATAATTAATGATGGTATCAAATCAAGAATCCAACTATGAAAAGAATGGGCTTGCAATATATATATATATATATATATATATATATATATATATATATATATATATATATATATATATATATATATATATATATATATATATATATATATATATATATATATATATATTAGTTTTATTACTTGTCCGTTGTGCAATTTGTTAATAAATTTTACTATATAAATCATCTTTGAATTAATATAAATTACTACTCCATATATAAAGTAAATATATAATATGCAATTGTTTTTTTAAATATGACACGTATGTGAATTGCATCATAACCCGTTTCAGACCTCTATATATATATATATATAAATTTTGTGTATCTAGCAAATATAATATTTATATTTGAGATGAATTGGTGATTTTTAATAATGAATAGATTTTTGTATATTTGATTTTGATCAGCTTCAAGTCTTCAACCTATATCATCATAAATAGATCTTGAATTAAAAATGTAAACGTGTGTATAAATTCCACTTCCAAAAATCCATCATATATTACATTTAAATTGAATCTTTATTTACAAAAAAAAATTGTCGATAATAAAAATGAAAATAGTAAATATAATATGGAGAGAGGATTTATATGTAAATATACTATATTTAATTTTGACCAAATATTAGGTAGATTATTTGGTCTAAAAAATATGTTTTCTAACTAATTAAGTAAGGTATAAAGGTTGAACATTTATAAAAATAAGAGGGACCATTAATTGAGATAGATTATTTGATTTAAAAAGATAAGTTTTTTACCTAACTATATTCATTTATTAATTGATGTGGCCCAGAAATATAATAACACTTTGATCCAGAAAATGACACATAAGTAAAAATAATCCCGCTTTAATCCAGAAAATTTCATGGATACGAGATCGCACCAGAGGCCGTTTCAGGCCTCTGCTTTAGTATTTTACTAGTATTCGTTACCCGCGCGGTTGCGCGTTTTGTTAATAAATTATATTTTATTATATTAATTATATTAAAATATTATATTAGATAATTAATTGACGTGGCTTAAAAAAATAAAATCAAATTGACGTGGCTCACAAAAATAAAACCATATATAAATATATTATATTCAATTTGATATAAAAGGTAGAATAACGCACCAAATATTCCTTCTTCATCTTTTAAAATAATAAATAATATAGTTTATTAACAAAAGAATGAAAATAATAAATATGTATAACAACTAATTCAAGTTATATTGGATAGATTATTGATCTAAAAAGATAAGGTGTTAGCTAACTATATTCGTTTATTAATTGATGTGGGCCAGAAATATAATACCACTTTAATCCAGAAAATGCCACGTAAGCAAAAATAATCCCGCTTTAATCCAGAAAATTCCGTGGACGCGAGATCGCACCAGAGCCCGTTTCAGGCCTCTGCTTTGGATCCCGTGTAAGCAACCCTTACGGTGTAATTTGTGAGCAGAGAAATTATTCGTAGGTACCAAGCGATTATTCGTGTATAAAAATGTAATTATTCGTATGTATGAACAAATGTAATTATTTGTAAGTAACAAAAGATTATTCATATGTATGTACATACGAATAATCACTTCGTACCTACGAATAATGTTACTGTTCACAAGTTACTTTTAATCTCATCCGTTTGATCTTCTTAATCCGACGCTCTAGATTTGCTCACAAATTACACAGTAACACTTGCTTACAAAGGATCTATCCTCATATATATATATATATATATATATATATATGCCTTAAATTCAACACGGGTGCACTTAAATTGCCCAAAATAGATGATGTTTGGGTGGTGGAATTGAAAGCATTGTGATCTCGAACATATTCTTTGTGGTAATAGGAACACCCAATTGCTAGAGCATCTCAAAATAGGCATTTTTAGTTTTGGAAATAGAAAACTTTAAACAAAAATAATTAAAATTTTTTTTTTCAATTTAAAAAAAATAAATTTTAGAGAAACTGTGTGAGATAATCTTATAAAGTATATAATAAACCTTGCTCTAAATTAAATATTATGAATGACCAATCATCTGTATCACTTGAAATGGTCATTTTAATTTGGAATCAGCTC
This sequence comes from Persicaria maculosa, assembly GCA_963922045.1. Taxonomy (NCBI): domain Eukaryota; kingdom Viridiplantae; phylum Streptophyta; class Magnoliopsida; order Caryophyllales; family Polygonaceae; genus Persicaria; species Persicaria maculosa. Next base: position 19,653,835 of record OY998257.1, read on the forward strand.
AAAGTTCAAGTGCAAGTGTATCGCTGGCCATAGGTGTTGTTTCATGACGGTGTTTGGTTTTGTTCGTAGTGTACATTCTCAACTGACTAGATTTATAGTGTTGCCTTGATTCGTCTTTTGTAGGATATGCTTTCGTTTGTTGTGTTGCATCTTTTATGTTTTCGATTGTATGTTTTGAGGGTCTTCCGTCTGCCAACTTGTCGACCATCGAGATTCAAGTATATCTGATCTCAAATTTTTACTCAAAAATAAATAAATGTTATCAAGTTATAACATAAGTTTATATGAGTGGACTATAGTTTGAAATATTTACTTGAATATAAAAGGGTATAGTTATAGAAAAACAAGGACTTAACTAATTAAAATAATTTTTTATGGGTACTAAAAAATATATTTATTGTTTAAACGTAGGAAAAATAGTTCAACTTTTAAAGAGGGGATTAAAGTGGTGCAGTCCAAACAACACAGTACACGCATTGTATATTGATATTGAAAATTAAGTTATAGATTTTTGAATAAACTAACTAAGTTATAGATTTTTTAATAAACTAAGTTATAGATTAAAGTGGACTCCGAAAGACAAGAACAAAACAAAAACAAAAGGTTGAAATAAATTAGTTTTAACTAGGACACCAATCACACTTAGTGAACAGTGAGTTCCCTTTTAAACGCAAACTTGAGAAACAACGACGTCGTTTGCTCAAGTGTAGAATACTAGAATCAGATCTAGTGTGTTATGGGCCAAACAAGCCCATTACTCCGGATATCAGATTTGGGCCAATATCCCAAATTCAGGGCCATAAAAGCATGTGTGCATAATATTCCCCGATTTGTCCAATGGCCATTCTAATCTTCTTTGTATCGTTCCAATTTTATCAGAAGTCTCCGAAGAGACGTGTACATATTCACCAACGCATAAAAACACTTAGAGGCACACTTGGGTATTAGAAAATGAGCCTAAAAGTGGTAATAAATTATCTTGACTTTTTTCTCTTTTTTTTTTCCAATAACTTGGGCTAAAAACGTTAATATATGATTGGTCAAATGATATCATTCTTATTAGAACAACTTGCTTAAAATATATCACCCAAAATACAATAGGATTTTAGTTTTGTTGATTATATGTTAGTGTTTTATTTTTTTCAAATAAAGAAGTTGGAAAAATTTATCATACATTCTAAAAAAATTGAGTTGTTTTTCTTACTGTTGAAGTGTGGAGATATTTTTTTTATGTATTTTAATTATTTTTAAAAAAAGAAAAACATTAGTTTTAATGATGATTCTTTTGATGAATAAATTTGCCATTCATAGACAACAACATTATGTGCCACCACTACATCTTGCTGGTGTACAAATAAATTAAGAAAACTTTGTCCACTCAATTAACTATCACATTATCAAAATACAACTTACCTCAGGGCTCCATTGTATTCGTTTTCCAAAAACCGAACAATGATTAAGTTTGCGAATTGCTACCATATATAATAATATGATACTAATCATATCATTTAAAAAAAAACATTTTATTCCGTTGAATTTGATCAAAGTTTTCGAGATTCGTGAAGAGCGGTCCATGGAAGGAAATACAAACACTAGACCTTTTTTTTCGGGTTGTAATGGTAGGGATAAGATACTTATAATGTGTATGTATTATATATATAGTCCGGTCAAACGAATATAATGATTCATATGTATACTCACCCAAAAAAAAAAATTGATTCATATGTATGAATAATTATTCTTATTTTGTAACATAATTATTCTACTTATTCATTTATGAATAATCAAGTTGTTTCGTATGAATAATTTTATTCTTTAAAATTTTCTTTTAAATCTCAGTCAATGATATTAGGAGAATTTTTGTCAAATATTCATTTAGAAAGGCTAATTAAGTTAATTTCCACATTGAAATTGATATTAGATAAATATCCATAAAATTTACATAATACTAACACTACCCCTCATATCAAAATAAACCCCTTTTCCTGTTTTGCTTGCTATCTTTGTATTGTTCCTCTCCTGTCATTTCCAAGGTTCTTCTCTCTCACCTTCTCGCTCACTTTTTAGCGGTCGCTGTCATTCAACCACCGTTGTCGCACTTGAGGTATGCTCTACTATCTCACTCTTCCCCGTCCCTTTCAATCTCCCTTACCCTTTGCACTCTTCGTCCCTCTTAATCTCATCGTCACTCTCGCTAAACCATTGTTAGCCAAGCCTGAGGTAAGTTCACGTTGTCTCGCCACTCTCTGTCCCTCTCTATCTCCCTTCCCTTTTCTCCACTCCTCGTGTCTTCTCAATCTCTACTTTTCATTCTCTTTCCCTTTTGTTTTGAGCAATTTTGCAGTTTTGCCCTAAATTTGAGCGCACTCAAGCAATTTTGCGGAAACTCCCTTGTTAAATTGTGTGGTATTGTTGTTAAATTGCAATGTCATTGTTTGCAATTTGAGCAGTTTTCGGTTTTGTTGTTAACCGCTTTGTCATTATTAAAGTTTTTGTATCATGTTTTCATTTCATTGATGCCACTTCGTTTTCGTTTTTTAGGGTTTGTTTGTTCTTAACAACTTCAAATGGATAATAAAAATGGTTAGTGTTCTTGTTTATGATTCTAATTTCGTTCTTGCTTTTTGTGTTATTCAATTTTAGGGGTTTAGCATTGCCTTGTTTATTTGGTGACAGTTGTTTGTTTGTTGACAAATGTTATTTATCTTGACCCTATATCATCAACTAAATTGAGACTATATGATAATGCATATTTTGTATAGACATTCTAGGTAGTTTTTAATGTAGTTTTAGGGTGCAATAGATACGTTTTTATAACTAATTCGCATTTTTTTTATCATTTGATATTCGTAGTTCGGAATCTACTGTTTTTAGTGCTTATTTGTAGATCATAAGATCCGAGTTCGGAAGGTGGAGAAATCATGGAGAAAATTGAGCTAAGGAGAGCTAAGGGACAAACCATGAAAGAGAGAAGACAAGTAGAGGAGCAAGAGAGCAAGAAATCAAGGCCTGAGAGCTGAAACGAGAAATCAAGGCCTAAGAGCTGAAACGAGAGCGAGCTGCAAAAGCTGTCCGCACGACTAGTTGAACTTAAAACGCAATTTTCCAGGGAATGCGTTGGAAAGCTCTCGACGAGGTCTACAAAACTGGAAAAGAGTGGTGCCCGCCGGTTTTCCCTTTTTTCAAAATCGACGAAATCTTCCCAAATCTTGTCTTTATGGAAACTTTTATCCGACTTTTCTAGGATTTTTAAAGGCCAAGTTTAGCTATATATTAGACATATTATAGTAAGTTTTATTCATTCAATGATTCATTAACTCATAGAAGATGAGATGACTGAAGATTAGAGATTCCAGGTACGTTATGAGTACTTAGGATTCTTGTGGTTTTGCCTACGATTCAAGACTTGTTTGGTTGAATCGTGATACTTGATTTCTAAGTTATTCCCTTGGTTATTCATTATTCTTGTGCTCATATTGTGCATGTTTTTAATTCTCTCTTGACTGATCACCTTGACAGAATTGCATCTTGCTAGGTTTTAATTGATCTGTAAGGATAATTATACCTTTTGTAGAAAACACAAGTGATCCCGCAAAGCAGATTTTGGTTGTGTAGAGTAATAAAAACTTGGTTAAATATCGGTTTCTAATTTGTTAGGGTTAGGGGAGTTTGAGTAGTGACAAGTCTTAACATCAAACTAGTGGCTTAGAAGGGTTGGTACTACCATTCTGCCAAGTACTTTGGGAATTTGTGCTATTTGTATGCTAAATCCAAGCAAGGCTAGGGTTGCATATATGTGGAAGGGATTGACTTATTCATAAGGAGTGTCAGTCTATTTAAACCAAAGTCGGAATAACATTAATTGCATTAGAATAACTAGAACCAAGTCAAGGATCGAATAAACCAACACATGTTGCGAACTCGTAGATGGAACCACTCTTCTTCTATCTTTTATTCTCTATTGTTGATATTCTTTATTGCTTATTTACATTTATATCTTATCTTTACTTTCATATTGGTAAATACACATTGCAATTGAGGGTGATTCATCAGGACTACCAGTCCGTTTTGGGTTACATCATAAGGAATATCTTAAACAAGTATTAGATAGATGATAATTCTTTCTTATATTTAATAAATAATTAGTTGCTAGGAAGTTCCATTTATTTTAATATATTAGATTAAATTAGAGACATTAAAAATCTCATTTATATTAAATAAATACTTGTTAGGATATTATATAAAAAATTAATTTAATATATATATAATAGAAAAGATATTGTTTGTTTCAATTTTTTTAATTTAAGTGAGCCTTGTTAAATGAGGTGTCTTAAAAATATAAAAATCATTAATTGATTAATTAATGTGGCTAAAAGATATAAAATTATTAATTAATGTGTCGTGAAAAGGTATGGGTCTAATTACCAAAAAAAAGACACATAAACGAATCAATCATGGATTAATAAGTAAACCCCAAGTCTCTTTTTAATGTATATAATATTATTTATATAGATTATTAAATTATAAAAAAAATAAAATATTATTGATATTAAAATGATTTTTAGCTTCTTAAAAAATTATATTAAAAGTCTAACGATATGTATTTTTAAACGATATTACTATATAAGAATATCTAGTAGCTAAGTGGCTAAATTAAGGGATTAACATGGCCGTTTAAAATATAAAAAATGTTTATTTTAATTTTTAAAAATAATTATAAAATTAGCTACCAAATAAAAAGTATAACTTTACCAATCATTGTTGATTTATTAAGAAGAACTGAAGAATTAATCCCCATACCCATAAATGATCATGATCCAACTTTAATATATTTAGATGAAATCAAACCAATTAAGAATAATAAAAATAATAATTTATAAATTTAATTAAGTGATTTTCTTAAATCAACAAAAAAAATCATTTTTAAAGGGTCCATATTAAAACCTATAAAAATTTTTTTACTTTACCCTATTCCAAAATTTTCATACTTATTATGGAGTTTTAAAATTCTATTATATATTTATAAGATTTTTTAGTTTATAAAAGTTCATTAGATTTATTTAAATAACTCAAAAAATTATCAAAATGTAACAAATCAAGAAATGATAAGATTTTATTATTTAAATCAATTGTGATTGTTAATAACGATAAATTAAAGGATGTGACTAAAGATGTGGAATTATTAATTTATCTGTCTTAAATATATTGGATTATTAATTGACATGTAAAAAATAAGTGGGTCAGATTATACTATAGAACGACATAGAAGCAAATTATATTATGATCTAACATAAGAATTTGGGGGGTTTTGCTAAAATAACCCAATTATCTGGTTTGTTTGCATAAATAACCCAATCCGAAATTTTTTTGCTAAAACCGGATATCTGCTTCCAAGGTTAAGTCGGTAGCATGTCATCTAGTGGGGGACAGTTGGACATTGTTTCGGTAGCAGAAAAAGTACAGTCTGAGAGGACGAGAGAGAGAGAGAGAGAGGTGTGAAAAAAAGTACAGTTTGAGAGGAGGGAGAGGGATCAGTGAGAGTGTCAGTAAGGGGGCATAAATATATACTTTTAATTAAATTTGAAGTTTCAGAGAAAAACAATTGAAGAAGCAAGTGGACGTGGGTTTATTTGCAGGTTCACGTGTAAGTAGTAAGTTTGAATTGGACACCCAACGCAAAACCACATGCCACGTGTTGAGTTTAACTGGACAAGATTTATCAAAGAAACAGAGCAAAACAACAAGATTTTTGGGAGAAATAGATTCACTATAATGACATCTGTTATTATTTGTGCTCAATTATAATATTTGCCCATATTTGGATGCCATGATTTTGTTCTCTTCTGTCGAAACTACTATGCTTTAATGTGACTGGTCCAAGTTTAAGAGTCATAGTGAGAGTAATAGTGAGGGGGCATAAATATACTTTTAATTAAATCTTAAGTTTCAGAGAAAAACCATCGAAGAAGAAGAAAGTGGGTGGGGGTTTATTTGCAGGTTGACGTGTAAGAGTAACTAGACACCTTGATCAAAACGACATGCCATATGTTGAAATCGATTGGACAAGATATCTCGGAGAAACAGATACACTAGGATTAAACCAATACACCACATTCAAATCGAATTTTACGGTAACAAGTAGCGAAAATGCGAATGCGTGGTGAATCTGGATCCATTCCACTCGAAGTGTGGGCGCATACTGCGGGCACGATAATCATTCGTGTCCCCGGTCAGCGGGAAGTTGACTATGAAAGTTCGGTCATTCCCATAACCGCACATATTAACTACCTTACCTATCCAATACCCATCTCTGACGCGACAATCCACACGGTCGTCGACCACGTAGGCGTCATACAAAATACGAGGCGGACGGGGACGAATTCGTGAAACCGGGATGGTTTCCTTTAGCAGCTCTCGTCTGTTGTCGTGTAGGAGGGTGACATATTCCACTTCCCAGTGGCTTAGATCCACTTTGCGTACAAGTGTCGCCTTGTAGAATGACCCGAGCATCCCAGCCTCACCTCCGACGACCTCGACTTTTTGATTTGGTCGGTATGGGGGAGGCATTGGTCCTGCAAAAAAAAAGGTAATATAATCATACACGTAGCACAAGTGAAATCTAAACCAATAAAATCAGTTACTAACCTGCACTCTCATACCCATCGTCCGAGCTGTAGGATGATATAACAATGGGGAAAGGGCGGGGAGGGAGCCCAGATGAGGAGGCGCGGTGGTGTGATGAAGATGCCATTTCTTTGAAGGGTTGTTGGAGAGGTGGTTAAATGGCAATGGGGATTTCACTTTACCGAATGACTAGCATATATAAGTGGGGTGTATGGAAAATATTAACACTGTTCAGCATGTGATCATAAAGATAAAAAAAAAGCAGTAGCAGAAGAGTCATTAATGTTAACTGTTTTGTTGTTGTCTACCCTTAACATGCAAGTATGTTGATATCTACGTGGCAGATGTCACTTTTGACATGACAAAAATAAAGTGGCATTAATGCCGGTAGGTATACTATACATGACAACAATAACAATCAATTCCCCGGTCAATGATTCCCTACTGGGCATCCAATGGTTGTCTACTGGACATATTTTCGGTGTTTTCTATCTTACATTTTATTCAATGTTTGACCTTGCTCTAAAACTGGGTTTTCCGCTCACACTTCATGGTCATTAATTGCAATATCGTATCAAAATATAGCAATCAACATTATTCAAAAGTTCGAACAATAAGAATTTAAAAAAAATAAAATAATTTCACCCAAAAAAAATCAAAATAGGCTAAAGTTGGAAGTGAAGGGGCAAAGATCATCTGTGGAACAACAACCCCAAATTTATAATTCATAGGAAGATGGTAGAGAGGATGCCCGCCCACCTCTCTCACTGTTTGTAAGAAGCCCCAATTATAATTAATGCCCCGGGGGAAGAAAGAGAAAAGCAAGGGAAAGCCTACGGAGGAGAGAGAACCAGTGAGAAAGGACAGTGGATAATATATATATATATATATATATATATATATATATATATATATATATATATATATATATAGGGATTGACTCCGGTGAAAACCTCAAATTGTGGTAAAAACCCGTGAGGACTACTTTATATCTTGGTTTTTTTGAAACCCATGCTAAAAACCTCAATCACACGGTGACTTTACAACTCGGTTCAACCTAAAAACCGTGCTAAAAACTCCAGTTTTAAAATAACACATGACTTTATAGTTCGGTCAAACCGAAAAATCGTGCTAAAAAGCTAATGTTTTAAAATTACATAGTGACTTTATAGCTCGGTTTTATTAAAAACCGGGCTAAAATTTATGACTTTATAGATCGGTTCTATTCATAACCGGGCTATAAAGCAAGTGAACCGGACTAAAAAGTCGGTCCTCACGGGTTTCTACCGCAATTTTGGTTTTCACCGGAGCGCATCCATATATATATATATATATATATATATAGAGAGAGAGAGAGAGAGATTCCCGCCCAAGCGATAGCGCCAAAAGGGAAGAAGAGGGAGAGGAGGGAGGAGGGGGGGAGTATATAACCATTTAGCCACCTGACACCTATTGCGTTTTACTGGACAGACTCGCCCCCGACTTCTGATAGAAAATGAGTAAGTCTTCTTTCCATTTAGGTTATGCGATATGTTTCTCCCTAAAATATATTCATCTTCCTGTAAAACTGACTGTCTCCCCCTCTAACTACCGGAATAGGGGACAAATCATCCGTTTGTATGACTGTATTGTTTGGAGGATGGTGGGCTTGTGAAGGGGGCACTTGGGTCGTCAAAAGGTCAAGGAGCTAGAAGGCCGTCCTACTAGATGAAAGTATTGACTACTTCTCACTGAAGAAACAGCTGATGGACAAGTTTAATGTCGATGGGAGGATGCATGAGGTGGAGCTCACATATGTAAAGCCGAAGAAGGAAGGGTGCAGACCTTTTTCCATTGGGGATGACGAAGACCTGCAGGCCTTGAAGTTTGTATATGGTCTATGTGGAGAACGATCCTGGCCTATCGACCTCCATGTCTCCCCGCGATACAAGGTTGGTGGAGAAGTGGCAACTACAGAAGGATCGACAATGGGCGATTCAGTCGGGGGTGGGCCTCCCGTAACCCAAGAAGATCACCCATAGATGGACCCCCGATTGGCAGGTGATGAAGAAGTCGATGTTTTGGGAGCAGAAGGTGTCCATAGACACTGAACTGATGTCCAATGTGAAGCTTCACGTGTCCAGTTAGACGATCAACCTGTCCAATTAGGGATAAGTGAGGAGTTGGAGTTTGAGTTTGCGAAGAGGGTAAAGAATGAAGATGCAGTTAGATGTGGGAAGCAGGTCATTTGTGTGAGCAGTGACGTGGAAGATGAAGTCGGCCCATGGGATAATGAGGCGGAGTGAGCGGTAAAGAAAGTAGAGGAAGCATACCAACGTGGAAAAGGGAAGTCTAGAGCGTTTTTGAAGATTGTCGAAAGTAAACCAGTACAGTGGGCGGGTCTCGCTGGGAAATTCCAGAAGCGGTGCCGCCCCTAGCAGTGGGAAAGGAACTTCCAGAAGCGCCGCCACACCTTTTGTAATTCAGTACGTAGTTATCCCATTTTGGTGTGAAGTATGATACCTTTGGAAACTCTGACGCTCCACCTTTTGCAATTCAGTATGTAATTACCATTTTGTAATATTGGTTTGTTCTACCTTGTTCTACTTTGTGCGTGGTGCTTGGTTAATGCAAGTTTACATGACAGTTACGCTGATTAACATGATAGTTACGCTGATGTACATGACAGTTACGCTGATTAACATAAAAGATAATGACCTTCACATGACATTATTGCTGACCAACCAAGTCCACAAACCAACCACCATGGCAAAGCAAAAAGTGTAAAACCAACCAACAAACAGTGTTCAATCAACCAGAAAGAAAGAGTGTTCAACCAACCAGAAAACAAAATTCAATAAACCAACAATAGTCTAAAACAAAGTTCCATAAAACCAACAACAGAATTACTTTGAAGGAGCGGATGAGGGTGTAAGACGTTCGTGAAAGATGGAAATAGAAAGGAGTTGGTGGTATGCCGCAATGAAGTCATCGCCAAGGCCACGAAACTCGGTGTTGCCAGCCGCGAGGAGTTGCATGTAGCGGATGACATATGGACCATAGTCGCCCCTACATCACGACAACAAAATATGTTCACCTAACCTGCCACAATTGTTTAAAATCGGAATAAGTGGAAATATCAACTTACGATTGTTTTTCTTGGGAATCCCCTTCACCCTCTTGTACGCTAAGGGTGTCCGGACTTTTCCGACCCATTTCACCCGAAGTTCGGGATGGATGCTCATCATAATGGGGAGGAGATGGGTCATCGACTTCAGAAAGCCCTCCATATGGCGCTCAGCAACAAAGTAGATGTCGGGATCGTAGATGTTCAGGGTCCACTCCGCGAGATTGATCTTTAGCGCCATTCTTCATATTCCAAGGTGCCAAAACCTGGTCAACATTGGCCTAACCCTTTTGAAACCTCTCCGGTAACTTGCCGTCGAAGTAGTTGTTCGGCTTCTCATCCGCCTTGACCACATCAAGGTTCCCCTTCGCGTCGCCCAATTGCATCTACATTAGATACCTCCAGAAGAAGTCAAGAACAGTGACGCCTGCGTACTTGTCATCTGCGTTGATGTCCTTCCGAAGGAGGGCACAAGCCTGCTCGATATGTTGCACGCACGGAAAACCATTTAGATGGAATAACATATGATGAGGAAGTTGATGCATAAAATCACTATGTGGGAACCTAACCTCGGATGTGACCCAAGTGGTTGGTGATTGGAGAGCACCAAAGAACTCCCTCTGTAGTAGGGTGCCTTCGACCGACAGAACGGGGTCACTTCCGTCGTTCATCCAGGCATAGAACGCATCAACTTCTACCCTCGTAGCCATGCATAGGTCCACGACATCCACTACTGGCGATGGCTTCTTGCCCTTGGCCACACGCGGCTTCTTCACTGGGTGACTTACCTCAGACGGGGAGAACGTTGTAGGATGTCGATGGATCTTTCTACTGCGCCGTTCGAGGGGCACCTCAGCCTTAACCTGGGAGGCCTTAGGTGCCTCCAACTCATTATACAATGCATGTAACATGACAGATAATGAAACATACATGACATACAATGAATTTGACAGGATAGTACAGTGCCCATACCTCGTATGTGTCCAGAGTAGGTGTCTCCGACTGACCCTTGTCCTTGTCTTCCTTGGTGGCCTGTCTCTTCTCCTCCTTGTGCTTCACTACTCCATTAACCTATCCATATGACAGCTAATGAAATTAATAGATACTGATTTTGACATGACATCTAATGACATTTACATGACATACTATCAAAATGACATGAAATTCAATGTGGTCATACCTTTGCGGTGCCCAGATTAGGTGTCTCTGAGTCACCCTCCTTGGCTTTCCCATGGTCCCTCCGCTTGGTGGGCTGTCTCTCATTTTCCTTCCCTGCTTCATCAACCTATCCATACACAGAATTGGTTAACATAACATTACTAATAAATTACATGACGTTCTTCATATACTGCCATGACACATGGATAACCTTATTTCCTTGTTCAAGCGGACCTCCCCTTGCTCCTCAGACTCCTTAGTCCCCTTCCCCATCACTGCCCTCTTCAAGTCTTCGATCGACTCCTCAAGCGTGGCCAGCTTCGATCCGAAATCCGCTGTTATACTCCTCGCCATGTCATCCATCTTTGCCAATAACCTTGACTCTATCCCTAATATGTCAGCTTGTGTCTGCGTACCCGACCCGAATTCTTGTGTTGCCACAGGTGCTTACCCTACTGGGTTTTATGGGGGTTTCGGTATTGACACTACGAACGCCCGGGCAATGTCGTCGAAGAAGTTGTCCCTCTTCTCTTTAGAGTATCGTGCATTGCAGGCCACAAGTTTAGCTTCCTCTACCGCATCGGGGATGAGAACCGGCCTCGCAGCGTCAGGGTCTTCAAAGTAGTCGAGGTCCTTAGCCGCCCGCATGCGGGTTTCGATGGCGTCGTACTCGAGGTTCAAGTCTTTAGACTCGTAACGCAGACACCTAAGGTACAGGTCCTCGTCTATAATGTTCGCGCATTAGACGGTCACAAGAGGGAGGGCTTCGTACACCCATATCTGCAACCGTCGGGTATACAGTACAATGTCAACTAATGTCTAGTATAATGTTATAGGATGTCCAGTATAATGTCATTGGCTGTCTAGTAGCAATTCGAAGGGCATCCAGTGAGGTTTGTGTACAAACCTGGAAGGCGAGTGGGAAGCCCAGTAGCAAGTAGGTCGGGCGAGGTGCAGTAGGGGCGCCGCCGTTGTTTTCGAGCTTCCTCTCAATTGTATAGTTTGGGAACTCATGGGTTCGCTCGTAGCAAAGCCGACCCCATGAGTACCCCAGGAACCTCTCAACATCAACGACGAGGTTGACCACCTACCCTGAATGTAGTTTCGGGGTTTCTTCCCGAATAACACACCCTCGACCAGCATCATCAGGACATATTTAAACCTTTTGGCTGACAATCGCTCAGATTTCATGGCCACATGGAACCTCATCTCAAACTCAGATATCCTCAACCTTTCAACTCCGAAGAAATCAAAGACTGCAGTCTTGCACGCCGAGTCATCCTTAGGCTGATCGAAAAAAGTTGCAGTTAAGGCTGGTGACAAGGGCGAACTCAAGTATTGAGAACCTCACGACCGCATCTTCGATCTTGTACCACGTTTCATGCTGCTTCTTTCTCTTTAGCTGTCGTTGGAGGATGTAGTGTACAAGCTGTGCGGAGAAATGGACCCTTGTGCCGAGTCTTGCAACGCTCCTCAACAGGCTGTCAATCAGGCGCTTCCAGTCGGCCTGGCACAAGCGGTCGTCAATGTTTGTTAGGAGATACGACTGGACGTATTGGTTAACTCGCGCTTTAAAGTGTATGTCTTCCTCGGCAGCGTCGACAAGTTTCTTTCCACTCCGCGTCGACATTTTTTTTCTTCAACAGATATCTTGCATGTTGGGAGACCAAAAATAAGTAATCTGGAAAACAATTCCTATCCCCAAACCCACAGTTCCCTTCATATCAGTTCCACAAACATTCCACCAGTCAATATGTACATGATAATTACTTATTTCGACATGACACATGACAGCAGCCAACTTTGCACCAATTTCTTTTAAATTTCACCTGATTTAGAACCTATGCATATCAGATGTCAATCCTATTCATCTTAATATTGAATGCACCTAATTCTTCCATATTCAACCCCGCAGTTTCTCTTCCACATATCCAACCTAACAGTTTAGCTTTTTACATGACACCCATACAGTTATACATGACATTTGTATATTATTCAATCCGTACATCTCCAATTGCACACAACTTTGAAAATATTCATATGAAATTTTGACCTGTTGACATAAATATTCACATCCCCTGCCCAATTTCAACCTAAACATACGAAAACTCACCCTTTCTAACATTTCCCCTAACCCTAATTCACCCCATTTCGGCACAATTTCTCCCTAAACTGAACGTATCTACAATCACCCTACTTCTAAAAATTTTGAATCGACATAAACGTTCCCCAATTTCCCCATTCCCAAAATTCTCATCCCTCACCGTCGCGGACACCCTCGTTCCTAAACTCTCCACCCCTTGTGTGTAACTTGACACCGGTTACTTCCTACATGACAGGGGGAAATTGAGAACTGTCAACCTATTCGACCCCTTCATCCCATTTCACACAATGAAAAACACTTTAGGTTCTTCCAATTGGCTCCTTCGCTACGAATCGAAGCAATAGGTAATTAATCGCCCGATTTAGGGTTTACTTACTTCAAAATCGAAGGTCCCCGTCTTGTAAACGTTGTCCATTGCCTTTTCAATGTCGGCTTCTTCTTCTCCTCTCTTGCAGTGTCGTCTTCTTCCTTCTGTTTTTGTTGTCTGACACGATAAGCTCGATCGCTTGTTTCGGGGGGACTCGTTTTGTGATCCCTGTAAAGGTGATTTCGGCTCTTTGGAACTCAGGTTTTCATGAGCGATTGTGGCCCTCTCTCTTCCCCTTTTGTAAGCCTTGGTGAGTTCGACAGTTATGTTGACATTTTTTTTAATAAAACTGTCAAATTTATCTTCCTCTATCCCTACTCCCTATCGACACACTTTGTCTTCCTCTCTATCCTCACTAACTTCCCCCGGTTCCTCTCTCTCTTTGCATTAACTTCCTCTCTCCTATCTCCCCGGTTGCATTTCCCCTTTTTACCGCTTGGGCTTGCAATTTTTTGAGGGGAGAGTTAGTTTTTGCAAATGTATTTCATAGTGGGTTATGAGCGCAAAGTTTTTTGGATTTAGGGTCAGTTTTTGCAATTTTCTGTAAGAATTTATGTCTCTATTATATATATATATATATATATATTAGTACAGTTCCCGTGTTCAAGACACGATCTTTTTTTAAAATCTAATTATGTACAATATCATACATTAATTTTCACATAACCTTTTTATTTTAGAGATGCAATGACACTGCATGAAACTGTTGGAATTATTTGACATTTTTTGTATCTTAGATCGATGGTAGAGATTTCCATATGAAATTTCCTTCAATTCCATTGTATCGAAGAAAGAATATGACAAATCAAATATAGGTCTTTTAAAAATGGACTATCTCATTATATTATATACATTCTATGATGACAATGAGATAGAATCAGTAAAAATTGTGAACTAATTTTATAATTGATCATTAACATGCCTTACACTAGTTGGTTATTCCTTTATTTATTTTTAACAAATAAAAACTAAAATAAAAATAATGTTCACATTTAAATAAAAATAATTTAAATATGAATAATATATACAGAGTAGTAATAAAATATAATTCATTAATAAACTACATAAATACGCGGGTAAAATAAATTATTTACATAATAAGAAAATGTGTCTACTTCTTGATTTAATTCTTATCCTAAATGGTCAAATCTTAACGGAAACAAATAATAATGTATTATTTAAATTGTAAAACAATCCAAAAAATATATTTTTCTTTAAATTTTAAAACAATCCAATAAAATAAATACATATTAAACCGATGTTAATTGAAGATAAGGATTTTAATTTGTACCGGATTATGGTGTTGTAACAACCAGATAGGATTACAGAACATACCACTTAAATATTACGGAGTAATATTTATTTATTTAAAGAAAACAAATTCCAAAAATACCACAATTTAACATGAAGGATTGGTGAAATAAAATGGCACCACATAGAACTGAAATTAGCAGGGAAGATAACACAGGACTAAGAAAAACACGAACTCGAATTCGTATATATCCACTTTACGAACTTTTTCCTTTTCAAATGTTAATAACACGAACTCAAATTTTCGTAGTTTCTTTTTGTCTTTAGATCATCCAATAAAGTTAAACCGTTCTTCATCTTCGACCTGAGAAAAAAGCATTGTTAGAATCGATTATAAAGCAATAAAAAAATGTAAAAGTTTAAAATTCAAATCGTCAGTAACATTTTATCAATGGATTCGAATACCTACAAAATTTGAAAATTACCAAAATGAGGTTTTTAAGAAATGAAAAGGTGACTCGCCGATTATCGACAAACGTACAATGATTGTCAAGGGTATGGAATGGATTAAATAGAAATGAACAATGTTTAAAACTAAATAAGATAATTAAAATAATTGGTAAAGATAATTATTAAGGATAGAATATGTAAACAAACTAACCATAATATCTAGATATCCAAATAGATTAGTATTATTAATTATAATATTAATAAAGATTAATAGATAGATAGATATTGAATTAATTTTTAATTGAATTAAGCAAAATAATTAAATTAATCCCTAACTAAAAATCCCTACATTAAAGGAGAAGTCGCCACATGGCGTAAGCGACTTCTCCTTTAGTATTATACTAATATATATATATATATATATATATATATATATATATATATATATATATATATATATATATATATATATATGGGGTGCGCTCCGGTGAAAACCAAAATTGCGGTAAAAACCTGTGAGGACCACCTTTTTAGCCCGGTTCACTAGCTTTATAGCCCGGTTTTGAATAGAACCGATCTATAAAGTCACATATTTTAACCCGGTTCTGAATAAAACCGAGCTATAAAGTCACTAATGTAATTTTAAAACATGAGTTTTCAGCACGATTTTTAGGTTTAATCGAGATATAAAGTCATGTTTTATTTTAAAACTAGAGTTTTTAGCACGGTTTTTAGGTTGAACTGAGTTGTAAAGTCATTGTGTAATTGAGGTTTTTAGCACAGGTTTTAAATAAACCAGGCTATCAAGTAGTCCTCACGGTTTTTACCACAATTTGAAGTTTTCACTGGAGTCTCTCTCTATATATATATAGATTTTAGAGAGTTTCTGGAGAAGTTATTAGAGATACTATAATATAATAATTGGATTTGACATAAATAAAATCGGTTATTCTCCCGATTTTACAACGACCTTTATAATTTAGATTGCTATTTTCCATTGTTATTCAGTATGAGATCGATAAAATAAAACAGAAGAAATTAGAAAGGATTTTTGTAAGGCTAGACAAAGCGAATTTAAAAACTAACAAATAACAATCATATCTAAAGAGTGATCGCACTTGTTACAAAGCGGCCGGCAATGAAACACAAATCTAATTGCTAGAAAAAGGCTAGATATATATAATATATAATATATAATATATAATATAAAGTGTTGGGAGATCGACAATGGAGTTGCTGTGGGTAACAATTGCTACGGCATGTCATTGTTCCCTTCCACTACAATTATAAGTTCCCTCAATCTCCATACATGCATTTGCATCGATCCTGATTCTGCTTATAAATTAAATTATATACTTAATTATCGATCACTTATGCTGACTAGTGTTACCACTTTAGTATATACAAATTGGATAGTTTTAGGTTATTAATCCTCTACAAATTTTATATTTATTTTCAAATATTTATTTACAAAAATAATCACAAATTTAAAATACTTACAAAAATATATATTTTTTTACAGGTTACACAGAGAAATGTACGTGATATCAAATTACACTTCTTGTGTGTAAATCAATAATACAAGTTTGGTGCAAAAGGGAAACTAAATTTCATTATAGAAACGAGGGTTAAACCAGAAAATAAGTGTTGAGAGAAAAATATAAACGATTTCTTAGCAAAAATCAAAGAAGATTCCCTTGAGAGATGGGACGTAACACATAAAATGCAAAACCAAATTTTATTTAATTATTAAATTTGTATACCGAGACTCTCCTCTACTGAAGAGACAAGAATCTCTGTAAACCCTAAAGAAAAACGGGGCTTGAACTTACGTCTTTTTAGATATATGAATTCCAACAAAGAATCCTTGTTGCATGTTCGTCTTCTACCCATTTTCGATCACTCACCCAAGCTCGCAATAACTAAGCTAATGGTGTAAAACTCTCACTTCTCCTATCTATATATTCTCCCATATTCGGTCACGATTCAATTAATGTTAGTTTCTAGATCTTATATGAATTATGTATTTCTGTTCTTGTTTTTAAAATGTAGCTGAGTTTTTGTTGATGAGATTTATTGAATTATATGATCAAATTGATAGGATTATGTAGTTATTATCATGATTAATCAAAAAATTATTCAGATATTGACAGGATTAGTGAAAAAGTATAATATTTTTAATAAACTAACTTATTGTGAATGATACTATAGGAGGGATAACAATAACAATATATATCTCAAAAGGGTCAAAGTAATGAATGAGATATATGTCGACACTCTTGGTCTAAGGATGAGGTTGTTAGAGCATGCACATCAGTATACCCGAGCCTTGAATTCATCACTTACTTTTTCAGTGCCACGTCAGCATAAACATCTCATTTCAACTTATTACTTTTTCATCTCCATTCTTGAGCTCAAACCTCGGATTAATTAATAACTTTATTTTTCTCTTTATTGTTAAATGATTTCTTCATACATTAAACTCATATTTTATTACTCAATTCCATTTGTATGTTATTATTGTTATTATTAATATTAATTATTACTAATTATTAATTAGTTATTATCATCATTCCATAATAACAATAATATTTCATTCAATAAAGGGAAAGCAACACATAATATAATTGAAATACGAAACCAAACATACATTAAAAAAAACACACATCAAGGAGTATTAACTGCGTTTCTTCTTCCGAGGACCACGAGGATCATCGGCTTCTTCCTCCGCTAGCAAGGACCATAGCGTAAAAAAAAAACCAACCCTGCCTTGCATGCCAAAGAGTTGGAATTTTGTTTAAAAAAAAATATAAATATATACATGATGGCTCCCTTGATAAAATTCATATATATCTAATATGTTTTATGCAAGTTGATGAAAGACAAACTGGATATATTATTTATTCCTATTTTGATATTAGATTTAAAGTCTTGTTTAAATCTAATTTATCCAATTAAGATATATATACACATATATTGCTAGACTAATCTGTGCAGGTTATTAAGAGATAAACACAGATCTTTGCAACATCGAGAATCTTGCAACCAAAACAAAATCTGTTACAAGTATATCGCATCTGGAAGATCAACTCAATATCTGGAATTATCTAAAGTTCAAACGGCAATTGAAATTCAAAAAGAAGTTCCAACAGCTGCGATATCTCAGGAACCATGATTAGCGACAGAAGAAGTAGAAACGCTGGGCTATAAATTCAGAGAGCACAACGATCATCAACACACATCTCTCAAGCTCTCAACTGCAAGAAAAGCTTTTACTTCTGCTCATCATCGTCATCTGCTGATCATCTTTCTTTCTTGCTCTATTTATAATCGTTTTATATTTTGAGAGACAAGAAAGTATCGAGCGTTATAGGATAAGTTAATCCCTGTTATACTAAGAGTATCATATACTCAAACATATATATCACACTCAAGTGTGAAGAAGGGGACTTTTATTTCTTTGTATCCTGGGTATCTAGATAGAAGCGGGTAAGGCTACAAGAGGTAGAAGACGGGAAGGTTTTCTAGGTTGTATCTAAGACTTATAAGGAAAAGAGAAATAAGAGTTGTTGAAATCCTACGGGTTGGATAACCATAGGTGGAGATGTAGGCTGGTTTAGAGCCGAACTTCGTTATCAATTCCTGTTTTCATTTATTTTATTTCCGCACTTATCTCTAACCTCTTAAAATTGCAGCTCAACAGGTTTCTGTTCTATCTCAAGGCTCTTGAAGTAGTGTTCAAACCCCTTGAGATTCGGCTCAAGGCCCTTGAAGCTGTGAGTACAGAATGTTTGCGAGAAACTTCCATACTCTATTCACCCCAACCCCCCCTTATAGAGTATTTATATTATTGTCATTTACTCTACCTACTTGGTTCTTCAATTGGTATCAGAGCTTAACTCACTTTTATTTGATTTAACAATCTGTGAGATCGATCATGAGTACTGTAGGTGATGAAGGTTTCACTCAAGGAAGATTGGCCAACAGACCACCTTTCTTCTGTGGTGACAACTTTGCGCACTAGAGGTCCTTAATGCAGATGTTCATCATAGACCAAGATATGGAACTATGGGAGCTTGTCAAGAAAGGTCCTCATGTGCCAAAGAAATCCAATGCTGCAAGAGTTGAAGTACCCAAGGATGAAAGCGAATACAACCAAACAGATTTGGAAAATGTGGCCAAGAACTACAAGGCCATGAATCTATTATACTGTGGTTTAAATGCTGAAGAATTTAATCGTGTTTCATCTTACAGGAGTGCCAAAGAAATTTGGGATAAACTGGTCGTCACCTATGAAGGCACAATTCAAGTAAAGGAGACTAAGATCAGTATTTTCCTGCGACAATATGAGCTATTCAAGATGCTGCCCATTGAGACAGTGAAAGAAATGTTCACAAGATTTACACAGATTGTGAACAACTTGGATTCTCTCGGCAAAATCTTCTCCAATGAAGAAAAGGTCAGAAAAATCTTGAGGAGCTTGCCAAAGGCAAAATGGGGTCTAAAGGTAACTGCAATAGAGGAAGCACAGAACCTATCAATCTTACCCTTGGATGATCGCCTGGGTAAACTCATTACCCATGAGATGATTCTTGGTGAAGAAGATGGGGAAGTTGCCTCTAGTGTGAAGAATTTGGCCTTAAAAGCCAAGAAGGAGGAAGCATCCTCAGACGATGAAGAAAGTGAAGAAGAAGAGGATCCCTTTGCACTTATCACAAGAAGACTAGCACGAATACTGAAAATGAAAAAGCAATTTGCAAACCGGGACTAAAATAACTCGTCCATGTATAAAGGTAAGCCTTATAATTCGAATAAAAAGACTAAACACATGGCTTGCTATGAATGTGGTGATACAGAACACTTAGTCAAGGATTGTACAAAAGAAGAAGACCAAATATAGAAAAGACAATCGAAAGAAGAAAGCTATGGTTGTAGCATTGAGTGATTCTGATTCATCCGACGATTCAGAATCTGAGAGTGAACAAGCTAATCTGTGCTTAATGGCTGATCAAGAAGAGCCTCCCAAGAAACATCTTGTAACTATGGTGAGAAATCTAATCTTTAGCCCTACTGAGGTATTGTCTGAATTTTTGCAAAATATGATTTTGAATGAGGAGAATTTTATAAATGAGACTAACATCTTGAAAGAAAGGATGTTGGAACAAGAAAAGTACATGAGTGAAGTGTCGCTGGAATTGAAAAATCTCAAAGCCTCACAGTCAGACCTTGACATTAAAGTCAAGGCCTTGGAGACAGAAAACTCTGTCTTAAAGCAAGATCTTTATTCTGTAAGTCTTCAAAACAAGGACTTAGAGAAAGAAAAGACTTCGCTGACTGAGAAGTGTAGAGACCAGCAGGCATCTCTTGTTCGCTTTACCCATTCAAAGGCCAATCTTGATAGGATGCTAGGTGAGCATCAATCATCTCTCAACAAAAGTGGTATAAGATACAACAAAATTTTTCCAAAGAAAGCCCCTACCACTTTTGTAAAAGCTAAAGGGAATTGGCGCACACCTACATGTTTCTTTTGTTGCAAGAAGGGTCATGTCAAGACTACTTGCCCTTATCGTAGAAATGATCCTTATATAATTCGTAAAACTTTTCCTTTATATCTAAGAGAACAGGTAAAGCAAATTTGGGTTCCTAAAGGGACTAGACCACCTAACATGGTCCATCCTGATTATGATTCCAAATTTGTGGTTTGGTCTAGCCGGAAAGGTTGAATTAGGTTGTTTTGCAGGATATCACCAAGACCAAAGAACATAAATGGATACTTGATAGTGGTTGCTCAAGGCACATAAGTGGAAAGAGTTCGTTATTTTCTGATTTGAAGAAGCAATCCACTAGAACAATTACTCTTGGTGATAAAGGGAAGTGTAATATCATTTGTATATGTAAAATCGGAAAGGATCCCTTAAATTATATTGATGATGTCTATCTTGTGGAAGGATTGAAATATAATCTTCTTAGCATTTCTCAATTATGTGATAAAGGTAATGTCGTTCAATTTGATTCCGAGAAATGTTTGGTAAAAAATAAGAAGTCTGGAGACATTGTTCTCACAACCCCTCATTGTAACAATGTTTATTCTATGAGTACTAACCAAGTTGCAAAGACTAGCTTAAAGTGCCTCAAGGCCTTGACAGAAGATCCAAGACTTTGGCATCGAAGGCTTGGACATATTAGCATGCATACTATGAACAAACTTCGTTCAAGGGACTTGATTCGTGGACTTCCTGATCTAAATTTCAAGGTAGATGAGTTATGCAATACATGCTTACGAGGTAAGCAAACTCGAAGGTCCTTCAAACCCAAAAAGGTAGTAAGCACTTCTCGCCATATTGAACTTTTACATATGGACTTGTGTGGACCTATGCGTGTCAAGTCTCCCAAAGGTAAACAATACATTCTTGTCATTGTTGATGATTATTCATGCTTTACTTGGGTCTCCTTTTTAAGAGAAAAATCTGAAGCCTTGTTTGAGTTTTCAAAATTGTGTAAGGAGTTGCAAACCTTGAAAAACATGCCTATTGATTCTATTAGAAGCGATCATGGGCGTGAATTTGACCAACTTAAATTTGATTTATTTTGTGCAAAATATGGGATTTCACACAATTTTTCGGCTCCTAGAACACCTCAACAAAATGGGGTTGTGGAACGAAAGAACCGCACCTTGGAGGATATGTCTAGGACCATGCTTTTAGAAAATGATTTGCCAAAATCTTTTTGGGCCGAGGCTATTAATACGGCCAATTACATTTTAAATCATTGTTTGATTCATTCCATTTTAAAGAAAACTCATTATGAACTTTTCAATGAAAGAAAACCAAGTGTTTCATATTTCAAACCTTTTGGTTGCAAATGTTTTGTTCACAACAATGTCAAGGATAACCTTGGGAAATTCGACGCACGTAGTGATGAAGGTATCTTTCTTGGTTATTCTCTTAATAGCAAAGCATATAGAGTTTATAATAAATGCACTAGAGTTGTCGAGGAGAGCATTAATGTAATATTTGATGAAAGCAATGATGGTGCGTTAAGTGATAGCTTTGCAGATTTCAATCTGAATCAGCATGAGGATCAAGGTTCTGATGGAGAAGAAGAAAAAGAAAAGACTCGACGTCGAAATATGTAGGAGCAAATTCTTGATACGTCTGAGCAACCTCAAAACCTTGATCTACAAGTTCAAGATCTTGAACAAAGGTTTCAAAACCTTGATCTGAGAGATTCCGAGGCAAAACCAAGCATTGAGCCACAAAGTTATGGAGAAGCTTCAACATCCCAAGAGCCTAGAAGAAGAAAATTTCAGCAATCTTCATCTCATCCACCTGAGAATATCATCTCCAATCCTACATCCGGTATTCAAACAAGATCTCAAATTAGAAACTTGTGTGCTTTTTATGCGTTTGTGTCTCTTTTAGAACCAAAAAAATCCTATGGAAGCACTTCAAGACCCGGATTGGATTATGGCTATCCAAAGTGATATCAACGAATTTGAAAGAAACAAAGTATGGACACTTACTCCAAGACCCAAGCATCAATCGATTATTGGCACTGGATGGGTCTTTCGAAACAAGTTGGATGAAAATGGTAAGATTGTTCGCAACAAAGCTAGGCTTGTAGCACAAGGATACAATCAAGAAAACGGTATTGACTATGAGAAGACTTTTTCTCCCGTAGCAAGGTTAGAAGCTATTCGGATGTTACTTGTTATTTAATATTCTGGTTAGGTACAATGTTTGTACTAGTCTGATTCAAATTGATTTGGTACCGGTTTGCAAGGGATCATGATTACATTTCAAATTTCCAAGAAAAACCCTTCGTCTCCCTCTCCTTTATTTACTACTCCCATCACATTGACGACACACTACTCACTGCTCTCACTCCATCTTCTCCGCTTCTCATAACCCTCCTCCCATGGCGCCAAAGAAATCCACACAAAGCTTTGCAAGTAAGGGAAAGCGACAAATGTGCAAGAAAAGGAAAGAGATTGAGGAAGAGGACTCCATCAGCATCCACTCCAGTTCATCAAACGAAGCCCCTCCTCCTCCTCCCTCGGTGGCCTCATTCGTTCCTGTGCCAAGTCTTCCGGCCTCCTGGTTCTGCACCTTTGAAACGGTGGGTAAGTGGCTCGATTCCTTTAGTGCACGAAAGCTTTGGCTCTGTGATTCGGTTGATCCGGCCTTTCTAGAAACCCTAAACCTTCCATGTATCACCTTGCTCAAAGGCACGACTCTCTGGCCTCTCTTGAACCCCGGTGATGTCTACTTCCCATGACTCACTCGTCTTTTCTTTGATAATCTGATTTTCAAAAGAGATCGGGGCAACTTGACTCTTGAAACCACCGTCTGTAACTGACGGTCATCCCTCCCAGTCTCAATGTGTCTCATGGCCGAAAGATCAATTCTTTCTCCCTGCTTCATCGTCATCTAGCACCGCTCGTCAGTTAACCCACACTGTTCTCAAGCTTGAACCCAAAATCATCTTCACTATCCTTGCCCGATGTGTCTTTACAAGATCTCACTCTCGAGAACTCTTAACCGATCAAATTTTAGAGCTTCTGTATCTTGTCATGAGTGGTTACGCCATTGATGTTCCCAATCTGATTCTCAATCACATGGTACACACCATCTCCTCTGCCCGGGTCATCCCTTTGCCTTACGACAACCTTTTCCCCTCACATCTTCCGTTACTTTCACCTAGACACATCCCTTGAGGAACAATCGATTCACAACGGCAAAGTCGATGTGCATTGCTTTCAGCGCTTAGGAATTTACAAGGTCGCCAATGGCCCATAGAAATTGAAGTATGATCTTACCCCTAAGGAGTTGGTTGTGGTTCCTGGTGTGCAACTTAACTCTGTGCCCTCCTCCTTTGTCTCTGATTCTCGCTGCGGAACACTGCAAAGCCACAGCGGTGAACGTCATCTTCAACTATGAGCAGTCTGTGTGCAATCGTCCCATCCTGCGTCCTATTCTTCCAGAGCCTTCCATCTTCACTTTTGAAACCTATGGTGTCATCAAGCGATACAGGAAGGAAGCTGAGCAACGCTGGATTGATGAGATGGTCTGTCACCAGAAGTTGAATCAGGCTCAAAGGCGCTGGCAACGCAAAGCTGAGAAGGAATTCAGGCCAAGCAACGAGAGAAGGATGGTGGGGATCCAGGCTATGGGAAGTGGCGTGATGAGTGACCTCAAGACCCTTGATCTATATTTTATGTGATCTTTGAACTTGGTTTAAAACCTGTTTGCTTTACTTTGAATGTGTTTTGAACTTTTGTGGTCTCCCTTGTCGAAAGACAAAAAGGGGGAGAATGGTCCTTGTTCGCAGGAGGGCGGGGAGTGTAATAAAATAGGAGATTAAAATAAAGCACAACTAGACTATCTCCCTGTCCCATACAAATAATACAAGAATCCCCTCCCTTGTAGTAGTAGGGTAATTCAGGATCAAATCCACGAGGAGGTATGTCAGCGCTTCCTTTGTTGTACTCACGATCAAGTCTTTCGACCTCAGCAGACACTCGATATCGAGTATACAGGTCGATATCGACCTCAGTTCTGGTCGATTTCCTAGCGCAGTTCCTGCAGAAGACAAAACAGCAAGTCGACGTTGAGCAGAGACCTCGATATCGATGTTAGACCTCGATATCGACCCTTATGGTCGATTTCGATGCTTGTCACAGAAACTGTTTTTGTAACCAATTTGTCGGAAAAGGATCCGAAGAAAATAGAATGGAGAAGGAAGATGAACATAAACAAAACTAAGACTTTTATGAAGAATTTAATTAATTAAAAGGCTTCCAAAGTCGGGGTTTCATGCCACAACGATAACAATGCAAGTTTCATGCTAAAGATATGAACTTTAATGTCTTTCCATCAAATAACTTTCGTTATCAACACTTAGGTGATTAGAGGTTCTCGCATAATTCCTAAGAGTTACTATCCAATTCATGAGTAATTCAAGTTCGCAATATGAGTGGCTTTCGCTTCAATAATGCAAATAATGAATCTCCCTAACTTTCGCAAAGGATCATGCATGGGGTAGAAGACGGAATCGCATAAAAGTCATACCTTTGATGCACTTACCTCACATTGCTATCATCGGGCTCACCCCGACCCTAGAAGTGGGTTGACTACTCGCTCCTCATCATGCACATCATCATCATTGTTAGTGAAAGAAAACTACTTTGAATTAAAACTTCGAAAGAAAGTACAATCGAACAAGCCACTCTGCTCTCGCTTTACAACTCCACTCGGCCTTCTCTCTCTACTCTCTATTGCAACTGAATTGTGTATAAATCGGAATACCTAAATTCAGCCCTATTGGCCTCTATTTATAGATGTCGATAAGGACTCGAAACCTTATCTTTATTCTCTAAGATAAACTAAAACAAAGTAAAAGCTAAAACTTAATGGTGAAATCAGCGTCCTCATGATAGATCTGGTGTTGATGATAGGAAATCTCGACCTTTGGATAGATATTGCAAGCATTGGATATAATTCTATCAAAATCTTATCTCGAGCTTCTCCTTCTCCTACTCGAACTGGCACTCGACTTCTATCAACTTGGTCGATCTGGCAGCCTCGATATCGACCCCCAGACGTCGATATCGACCTCTTTTATGTCGATATGCTCTGTTTCCTTTTCTGCTCGATTCCTATGTCTTTGATGTACTCGATGTCGAGGTCTTCAGTCGATTTCGACCTCTTCAGAAGACTTCGAGTTCTTTTTCCGCTCTTCCGAATTCATCCATTTTCATCCTGTTTTCTGCGAAATCACATGGAAACTCGTGAAAACCCATATATTTGACATTTTAAGCATAAACTACACTATTCCCATGTTTTCCCATTAATGTGCATGCAAAAGACAATAAATGGATTCATATGTGCATAGAAAATATGGCAATTTGCGCGCACATCAAACACCCCATACTTAAGCTTACTTGTCCCCAAGCAATACTTTAAATGGTCATTCAGGGGAAGAAAGTAAACCCTCAACATCATAGATTCATTTTTCATATGTCCCTGCAATCAATTGCCATCCTCGAGAAGGTACTTATGTCAACCAAGTCCATGCCTGTGCATAAAAGCAATTTCATACTCATAAAGGAGGTAATATGCAAAAAACAATTTTGGCGACATAGCATTAATAATCAAGAGGACTTTTTTCAAGCTTGTGAGAAGTGGATTGGTAAAAGGCTAAAGGTGGGCTAATATTTGGCCATGTGGTGTTAAATCCGGGGAAACATACTTTCTTTCCAAAATATTCCACATTCCTTCTTCATAATGTCTCACCTTTCACTCATCGCTCAATGCTTTTTTTTTCAATATAATGCTTTTACCTCTCTAACCTTAGCACTGCCTTCTCGCGAGTCGCAAACATGGGTGTCATGAATGGCCCCGGATACTTAGTACTTCGGACTCCTCACCTTTGTGTCCCATCTCGCCAAACTATTATCTCAGCGAGCAGGGTCGACCTACCTTTATCTCCTGAGGTGATTGGATTTTTTCTCGCTCATTTAATTTTCCATATTTCATAATTGTATCATTCCTGCCAACAACTTTATAAATGCACAACTCCATATAACTCCAAAGATGACATCCATTCAAAAAAACTTTGTCCCCGGATAGGGTATAAGGTAAAAAATGGGCAATATGTGTATATGTGGAGCAATAATGATCATGATAAGTCTCATATATGGCTTTGTGAATATGCATAGGTAAGGCTAGGATATGAACTTTGCTTGTATGGAATTTTTATAAAAAATCCTCCATCATCTTATCAAGCACATGTCAAAAGCAACTTCAAATTTTCATCTCCTTTATGGTTTTCTCTAAAAATTTGCACTTCATTGTGACTTCCCTTAACTAGGCAATCTCATGTTATATCTCTAATGAATCTAATTTTGCATCATAGAGCTCTTTTTTATACTTCCATGACTCTTTCTTTTCCAAAATTTTTGATGGGGGTCATTTTTCTCATTTTTTTTATGCATTAAAATAAATATGCAACTCTAAACTAAGTATGAATATGCTGGGGGTCATTTTTCTCATTTTTTTTATGCATTAAAATAAATATGCAACTCTAAACTAAGTATGAATATGCAAGTAAGCCTTTCCCCCACCCCACACTTAAAATTTACAGTGTCCTCACTGTATTAGAACTAGGGTTATAAAGAAAACTTACTAAACCGTCACAAATTTCAGGAGTCGAAGAAGACAACAGGGAAGGTCGATATCGACCCCTTACATCGATATCGATGTCTCTCTTGATTTCTGCTCAGGCTTCAGGGTGATTCGGCCTCGATCACAAACCCTATCCATGTCAACCTTAAGGTCGATTTCGATGTCTGACATCGATTTTGATGCCTTTCTGTGTGCTTTTCTCTCTCCTGCAATTTGAAAACTAAACACAAAATATGCAAAACAATAAAGTGTCTAAAAACAAAACAAAAGCTGTCTAAAACTAAAACTAAGTCTTTGTTACAAGCTCTAGATTTTTAAGTCGCTAGGCCGACTTCTTCCTTTGCGATTCTCAAGGTGGCATCTGCAGAGCCCATGTGGCTTGGGCCTCAAATATCACTCCTTTCTTGTCCCGCAGCTGCATTCCGCCGGGATTGATTTGATTCACCGTGAATGGACCCAAGTTCTTATCCTTGAATCTTGTAGGGAACCAATGGTCTTTAGACTTGGCAACATAGACCTTGTCTCCTATCTCATATTGGCTTGAATCATCATCGGATACCCTACATAAGTGCACATGCCAAGGCACACCTCTTCCAAATAATGATAAGTCCTTAATTGTAATTGAACAAGAGGAATCCGTACCTTGACTTACCTTCTTCTCAGTCTGTGGCTCAGGTCGATGTCGATGTTCGGAGGTCGATATCGACCCCTGTTGTACACCTAGAGGATCAGTCGATTTGGGGAGTTTTGACTCGATATGATCAGGTCGATTTCGACCCTCAGAGGTCGATATCGAGGTCTCCTTGCCTCCCTTCTCAGCGCTGATGGTGGTCGATTTCGATAGGGCATGGTCGATATCGACCCTTGACCCCGATTTCGATTCTTCCTCTTTTCCTCCGTCAACCCCATACTTATGACCTGTCACAGAATCTTGAACATTAGTGGTCGATATCGACTTACCTGGGTCGATTTCGATGTTCTGTTGAGATCCTTCGTTCAAGATTGCTTCAACTTCCTCTACTTGGGCTTCATTGATGGCTTTTATCTCCATTGGCCCTTGACTTTGCACCGTCTTGTTAAAGGAATACTCTAGTACTTCATCACTAATTGTGAGTGAGAGCAATCCTTTCTTCACGCTAATGTTGGCATCGACGGTTGCTAGGAATGGCCTACCTAAAATAATTGGATAAGCAGGGTCCTCCGCTATGTCAACAACTAGGAAATCAGCAGGGACAAAGAATTTACCTACTTGTACTGGCACATCCGTCACTATCCCAGTTGGAATCACTACCGTATTGTTAGCCATGTACAATCTTGCATCCACGGGCTCCAGAGGACCTATCTTTACCTTGTGCCAAATGGTTAGTGGCATCATGCTAACGCTAGCGCCCAAGTCAACTAAAGCATTAAATTTGAATTGACCTAGACCTATAGCGATAGAAAACTTACCTCAGTCCGCCCGCTTTTGTGGTAGCTCCAACCTGTTGCATTCTTCTGCGATCTCAGAGAGCGATCGCTTCTTACCCAAGACGTCATTAAGGAACCTTACATAAGATGGCATCTCGTGAAGTGCCTCTGTGAATGGTATAGAGACATTAAGCCCTTGGAGCATCTTCACGAACCGTTGGAACTTCTTTTCCGCTGGGTCCTTAGTCACCTTTCTAGTTGGGAATGGCAACACCTTCTTCCTTCCTGCGGCTGCAGTGAGGTCGTTATCGGCATCAGTAGGGTCGATATCGACTGGAGGAGTCGATTTCTGTGGTGACGCAGAATTAGGGTCGACATCGACAGGAGGGTCGACATCGATGTCACCTTGGTCGATATCGACAGGGGGGGTCGATATCGACGTCTGCTCTGGCTCCTTCTCCTCCGCTTTTTGCTCGGGCGTTTGTAATTGATGCCCACTCCTTAGGTTTACTGCCGCTATGTGACCTGTGGTTTTGCCCTTTTGGTTGGGCACAGTGGATCCAGGGAGTGATCCGGACGCTTTGGGCATTGCTTCCGCCAATTGACTCATTTGAGTCTCCATGTTGCGCTTCCAAATGTCGATCTCCCCAAGTCTAGAATTTATGCCCTGCAGCTGAGTATCGACAGAGTTATTGGCTTGTTTGAACTCAGCGTGGTTCCTCCGCATCTCATCAAGGATGATTTGCAGGTCATCTTTCTTAGTCTCCCGCTCAGGGTGCCCTGGTGCCCTATATGTTGGGGGATCCCTTTGATATAACCTTTGATCACCCCAATTTTGTTGATTGCCCCCTCCATTGGGGCCTCTCGTCCATTTGACCTCCTCATGTTGTTCCGCCATGGATACTTGCTCAGTATGTGGACAGGCACTGGTGTTATGCCTTATTGAACCACACTCCTGACAAGGTTGATTGTTGCTCAGGAACCTTACTTGCTTTTGAAGGCGGCGTGTTTGATCGTTATGGAATTGTTGCCGCACTTCAGGATCTATCTCCCTTGGAGGCTCATATAGTGGCATAGATGGGGCAGGCCTTGTATCATAGGCCGCAGCAGCCCCATAGGTGTTGTCAAAGTTCACAAGCCTCTCAATGGTCTCCCATGCCTC
Organism: Persicaria maculosa; assembly: GCA_963922045.1. Taxonomy (NCBI): domain Eukaryota; kingdom Viridiplantae; phylum Streptophyta; class Magnoliopsida; order Caryophyllales; family Polygonaceae; genus Persicaria; species Persicaria maculosa. The sequence continues at coordinate 19,683,649 of OY998257.1, forward strand.
CGTTGGTGTAAGCTCAATGTACCGATAGGAGGTATATGAATTGATCCTCTCCTTATTCGGCGCATCAAGGGCGTTATAAAAGATCTCTTGGATGACATATGGAAGTTTCCCATGCGTCGGGCATGATCTCAGCAAGTCCTTAAAGCGCTCCCACGCCTGTGCTAGGGTTTCACCTGGCTTTTGTTTGAAAGCCGTGATCCTTTGTCGTAGCATCGCTGTTTTAGAAGGTGGGAATAATTTGTTCAAAAATGCATCTTTCACCTCCGCCCATGTCCTTAGCGATCGTGGAGCCAAACTTTCAAGCCATTGTAATGCCTTTCCTGCCAAAGACCATCGAAAAGATTTTAGTCGCACATACTCTAAGTTTACTCCATCAGCAACTGTTTCACATAAGTCCATAAAAGTGGAGATGTGTTGCAGGGGGCATTCATTATGTCTTCCTTCAAAAGTATTTCTTTTAATCTCAGATAGGAAGTTAATTTTCAATTCATAATTGGAGTGAGGAATTATAATGGCAGATTCAGGAACATGAAGCGGCGGATGCATGTATTGCATCGCCGTCTGTAGATACTGATTTAGCCGCTCTTGGGCTTGTCTGCGCGCATCCTCCTCCCTATCAGCACGGGCTCGCTCAGCAGCAGCAGCGGCCCTTTCAGCAGCGATTGTAGCATTGTAGTCCTCGATCTCCTTTCTCAACCGCTCTATGATCTCAGCCTGCGTCTCATTATCAGCCATGATGCGAATTGCTTTGTTGCGAAGATGGTAGAAACGTTCAGGCTCGTCAATTGGTTCCAGGATAGGTCCGCGATCAGAACGTCGCATAAACCTGCAGAATAAGCTTAGAAAAAGATCGTGATTAACTTAGGTGGCGATTGATTGCCTCCCCGGCAACGGCGCCAATTTGTTCGCAGGAGGGCGGGGAGTGTAATAAAATAGGAGATTAAAATAAAGCACAACTAGACTATCTCCCTGTCCCAAAAAAATAATACAAGAATCCCCTCCCTTGTAGTAGTAGGGTAATTCAGGATCGAATCCACGAGGAGGTATGTCAGTGCTTCCTTTGTTGTACTCACGATCAAGGCTTTCGACCTCAGCAGACACTCGATATCGAGTATACAGGTCGATATCGACCTCAGTTCTGGTCGATTTCCTAGCGCAGTTCCTGTAGAAGACAAAACAGCAAGTCGACGTCGAGCAGAGACCTCGATATCGATGTTAGACCCCGATATCGACCCTTATCGTCGATTTCGATGCTTGTCACAGAAACTGTTTTTGTAACCAATTTTTCGGAAAAGGATCCGAAGAAAATAGAATGGAGAAGGAAGATGAACAGAAACAAAACTAAGACTTTTATGAAGAATTTAATTAATTAAAGGGCTTCCAAAGTCGGGGTTTCATGCCACAACGATAACAATGAAAGTTTCATGCTATAGATATGAACTTTAATGTCTTTCCGTCAAATAACTTTCGTTATCAATACTTAGGTGATTAGATGTTCTCGCATAATTCCTAAGAGTTAGTATCCAATTCCTGAGTATTTCAAGTTCGCAATATGAGTGGCTTTCGCTTCAATAATGCAAATAATGAATCTCCCTAACTTTCGCAAAGGATCATGCATGGGGTAGAAGACGGAATCGCATAAAAGTCATACCTTTGATGCACTTACCTCACAATGCTATCGTCGGGCTCACCCCGACCCTAGAAGTGGGTTGACTACTCGCTCCTCATCATGCACATCATCATCATTGTTATTGAAAGAAAACTACTTTGAATTAAAACTCCGAAAGAAAGTACAACCGAACAAGCCACTCCGCTCTCGCTTTACAACTCCACTCGGCCTTCTCTCTCTCTACTCTCTATTACAACTGAATTGTGTATAAATCGGAATACCTAAATTCAGCCCTATTGGCCTCTATTTATAGATGTCGATAAGGACTCGAAACCTTATCTTTATTCTCTAAGATAAACTAAAACAAAGTAAAAGCTAAAACTTAATGGTGAAATCAGCCTCCTCATGATAGATCTGGTGTTGATGATAGGAAATCTCGACCTTTGGATAGATATTGCAAGCATTGGATATAATTCTATCAAAATCTTATCTCGAGCTTCTCTTTCTCCTACTCGAACTGGCACTCGACTTCTATCAACTTGGTCGATCTGGCAGCCTCGATATCAACCCCCAGACGTCGATATCGACCTCTTCTGTGTCGATATGCTCTATTTCCTTTTCTGCTCGATTCCTATGTCTTTGATGTACTCGATGTCGAGGTCTTCAGTCGATTTCGACCTCTTCAGAAGACTTCGAGTTCTTTTTCCGCTCTTCCGAATTCATCCATTTTCATCCTGTTTTCTGCGAAATCACATTGAAACTCGTGCAAACCCATATATTTGACATTTTAAGAATAAACTACACTATTCCCATGTTTTCCCATTAATGTGCATGCAAAAGACAATAAAATGGATTCATATGTGCATAGAAAATATGGCAATTTTCGCGCACATCAGTCCTTGGCTTCTGTTGGGTTGTGGATTATATTGGTTTTTGCTGGCTGATGTTTTTAGGTTTTCTGAACTTGGTTTTTGATATATTAGACAAATTGTTGGCTTACTATTATTTTTGCTGCTATATCTTATATCTAAGCTGCAACTTTGTCCTGTTCTGATGAGTTTTGTCTTTCATCAAGGAGGAGATTGATGACTCCCTTGATGAAATTCATATATATCTAATATGTTTTATGTAGGTTATTGAAAGACAAACTGGATATATTACTTATTCCTATTTTGATATTAGATTTAAAGTCTTGTTTAAATCTAATTTATCTGATTAAGATATATATATATACACATATATTGCTAGACTAATTTGTACAGGTTATTAAGAGATAAACGCAGATCTTTGCAGCATCGAGAATCTTGCAACCAAAACAAAATCTGTTACAAGTATATTGCATCTAGAAGATCAACTCAATATCTGGAATTATCTAAAGTTCAAACGGCAATTGAAATTCAAAAAGAAGTTCCAACAGCTGCGATATCTCAAGAACCATGATGAGCGACAAAAGAAGTAGAAACGCTGGGCTATAAATTCAGAGAGCACAACGATCATCAACACACATCTCTCAAGCTCTCAACTACAAGAAAAGCTTTTACTTCTGCTCATCATCGTCATCTGCTGATCATCTTTCTTTCTTGCTTTGTTTATAATCGTTTTATATTTTGAGAGACAAGAAAGTATCGAGCGTTATAGGATAAGTTAATCCCTGTTATACTAAGAGTATCATATACTCAAACGTATCACACTCAGGTGTGAAGAAGAGGAGTTTTATTTCTCTGTATCTTGGGTATCTAGATAGAAGCGGGTAAGGCTTCAGGAGGTAGAAGACGGGAAGGTTTACTAGGTTGTATATAGGACTCATAAGGAAAAGAGAAATAAGAGTTGTTGAAATCCTATGGGTTGGATAACCCTAGGCAGAGACGTAGGCTGGTTTATAGCCGAACTTCGTTATCAATTCCTGTGTTCATTTATTTTATTTCCGCACTTATCTCTAACCTCTTAAAATTGCAACTCAACAGGTTTCTGTTCTATCTCAAGGCTCTTGAAGTAGTGTTCAAACCCCTTGAGATTCGGCTCAAGGCCCTTGAATGAAGCTGTGACTACAGAATGTTTGTGAGAAACTTCCATACTATATTCAACACCCCCTTCTAGAGTATTTATATTATTGTCATTTCCTTTACCTACTCGGTTCTTCAATACATACATGCCAACTCTTCCTTTCACGACAAGAAGTTGGAAAAATCTGGGTCTTACGGTGTACATTATACGCAAATCTGGGTGTGATGTGTGAATTGCTATGGGAGACACTTCAACAGGACTCCAACACTTCTTCTACACATATTGTAATGTTCGACTTTTTTTAAAAAAAAAGTTAAAGGGATCCACAAATGTAATGGCCCGGATATAGATACCCGGGTTATGTTTTGAAGGTTGGGTACCTTCTTTCGGATCTTGCAATTCGAGTATGGGTCGAGGTTTCAAAGCTCAAAGATTAGTATTTTAAAGTGGGGATTTCGAACTCCAAAATAGTCGAAGGGCCACGTGGAATCTTCAAGCTGTCCTAGAACTATATCGCGGAAATTCATTTGCAAACTAGCGAAAGCGGAAGTAAAGTACAACTTGCCATGGCGAGGTCGGGTCAAAACCAAAACACAAATTCTGAAATCGTATAGCCAAATTAGCGGGGTTAGGCAGGTTCTTTGCAAGCGCTCGGGGGGATTTTCCCACGCCATAGAGACAAAGAGCAATCATACCTAAAAACAAGTGGTGTGAGCGGGATCAGACCGAGACCCCAACGCACCTTGTCCCCCAAGCCAACATACACATACGCTAATATAAAGATGCTTCGATGCAATATGGAAATTAAATCACACTAACATGCTCCTAAATTACAATATGCAGAAAAGAACTGTAAAGGCGCCCAAAGAATGCCAAGTGGCATATCCCTCTCCTACCTCTGCACCCCTTTCCGTTAGTGCAGAGACTGGCCAGTTCGATGCTATAGCATATCATATCTCAACATAACATATCATCATATCAAATATCATGCTCATTTCCGATGGTGCTGGGCTATCATCATGCTCTTATATCGACAACTGACTCAGGGCACCCAATGAAGCTGGGCTATCCTATGACCCTAGCAAAACTCTAAGACTCACAGATAATGGCCGTTCTGTTCTCAATCACGCAAAGTAATCGAATGCTCATTCATAAGTGCAATCCTAGCATGATACTACATGGCATGCTTTAATGCTTATGCAACACCTAGTATGTCATATATTCACAAGCAGGTATTCTCTTTCGAGTCTGAGTAAGCCCATAAAGGAACTTACCTGAATAAGACGAACAACAAAGAGACACGGTAGAAGCAGAATCCAAGCAATATCAACAATCACCTAATATATAAGCGATAAAAGCGCCATAAGATACTATTCTACTATTTAACACATAGCAACCTTTTCACAAGACATTCCCAAAGGAAGTAACTAATTTCCGAGAAAGTATCCGAATATCCAAATCTAGGTCAAACCCGGTCAAAGTTGTTATTATAGAATTTTCAACACCTTGTTTTCCAAAAAAATTCTCAAAAGATATTTCCAACTTAGAAGTGCCCTTTCAAATAATTTCTTAGAATATATATAAGACTAAAATAAGACACCTCCAAACTTATGAATAAATCATTTTAAGTTTCTCAACTAAAACATATTAAATTCATCACAAGGTATTTATACAAATTATTTTATAATATAACCCTTTCCAAACTTTATTTTCATAAAAATCAGATTTATAATAATAATAATAATAATAATAATAATAATAATAATAAGAATGATGAATAAAATAACGTTACTATATAATGTATATATATATATCATATATATACCCAGATGAGGCAATAAGAAAAAAGGGCCCAACCGCCGGCCCAACATGAAACCCAGACCCAAACCCGAAAATAGAAGCAAAACAAGGTGGGATCCGGATTTTTGTGGGCTGAGGCAAAGAGGGAAGGGGATCCGGGTTGCTAAAATGATATAACCCGTTTAACATTTTCAACCCGGTCCAGACCCTAGGGAATAGGCCCAAGCCACGCCTCCTTTGTCTTCAACCTCCAAACGGAGCAGAGGAGAAAGCGGAAGAGCGACGGGGAAGAGAGGGAGGAGCTCCGACTATGGGGCGCCATTCGGCTATAAATTTCACCCACAGAATCGACGAGAATTTCTGATCAAGACCCACCCCGAAACGGAGAAACGACGCAAGGAAAAGGAGGAGAAAGAGGTCACTTACAGCCGAGACTCCGAGGGTCAAGCGCCAGCAGAGGTGGCGGATTCCGACCATAACGATGGAGGAGGGGGCTTGCTCCGACCTAGGATGACGGGAAGAGAGTTAAAAGAGGATCTTCTACGCAGTTAAAAGCCGGAACACAAGAGAATCGAAGGTTTTACCTTCTTGAACTCAAATAGGGGAGGGGATGGCGGTGCAACTCCGGCGGTGGCTTCTTCGTGTCCGAGAGAGACTCCTCCTGGCCTAGGGAAGAAGAGGAACGAGTAAAAAATCCATTTTTGAGGTTAGAAGCGTAGATGCGAGGTGGGAGGTGTTTTACCGAGTCCAACGAAACAGGGGAGGGAAGGAGCTCTCCTTCGGCTGTGCTGGCGGCTCCGGTGGCACCGTCGGGGCTCCTAGCTCCTGGGAGGGGTGGCTGCAACCTAGTTGGAGGGGAGGAGGGTGAAAGGTGGTGGTTTTGGGTGGAATGCCGAGGGGAGTAGTATGAAAAGGTAAGGGAAATGGATGGTGGGAGGAGGAAAGAAGAGGTGGGTTTCTCCTGAGTGTTTTCAGAGGGGAATTTGGAAGAGGGAGAGAGAGACTGATGGTGGAAATGAAGAGGAGGGTGAGGCAGTACCGAGTTTAAGGACAAATCGGGGGGGTGTGGGTGTGTATTGCAGGGGAGGTGAGCTGGAGGATGTGTTGAGGGAGGTTTGGGAAGGGAAGGGGGACCTCACTGTATTCAAACGGAAGGGATGGGAGAGAGAGAGAAAATAAATAAAATAAATATATAAATAAATAATTAGAATAAAATAGAATAAAGTGGTCCCCACTCGCCTAACAAATTTGAATTTCCGACGCTAAATTCCCAATTCCGCTCATAAAACGAAATCCCGATGCTAAGAATTTAAAATAAAATCTAAATTATTTTAGATAATATAATAAATTTTAATAATTCTCGAATACTCAAAAGCGGAATTCAATCCCGTCAAAATCCAGATTTTAAAATGATGTCGGATGGATTTATAGAATCGACCTAGTGCTCGAGGACGAGTTTTCTTCCATTTTTACGAATAAAATAATCGTATTTTAATTGTAATTTAAGTAGAACAATAATCATATGATATAAAAATATATATATGGTCTTTATATTTATCCACCTCTAAAAACAAGTCTTGTCCCCGAGACTAAAAATCATTCTAAAGCAATGGGAAGAATTTGAAAGAGGTGAGTCCGAGAATCACACCACCGATCCCGTAAGTATCTCATAAGGGCCCATATGAGATCCTCGCAGTATCCTTGACGTGATCATGCTACTCCCAATTGGTTGGAGCAAGTATGGGATATGGGCCCTTATCCCATCCTTGCCCCGACTTCTCGGTCGTATCATAACTCAAAAGCATATAAATATGACTGGAAGGGTTCAAAAGCGTTTTAAATGGAAAGTTTGATCTCGAAATCATGGAACTCTAGATAGCGTTTATCACTTTAATAAAACCCAAAATGGTCCTTTTCAAAACTGCTTAAAGTTTTTCAAATCCAACGCTTAATCAAGAAATTTCAGATTGCGAGAGGTGGAATCATCCACCTCTAAGGGCTAATCCCATATTCTCTTCCTATGTTCCAAGTCATTCAATCACCATTTCCAACTCATCAAGGATCATAAAGTCATAATCTCATCAACTCATATATAGATAGCTACCATAATATCAACCACCTCTCACGTGGTAAGTCTCAAACATCAAAGAGATAGTCTCAACAAGTCAAACAACTCAACGCATAAACGGTCTAAAACACAACATGAGGGATGCTAGTATCTCAAAACGTGCCAAAATGGCGACAAGGTCTCCACATACTACGAGTCATAAAGTATCTCGACATCCTACAAAAGCATCACAAGTCCCAACGGACGTCACATCAAGCACATCAGTACGCAAGCCATGAGAACTGATCTCTAGCCACATCATCTCAGCATAGAATCTGCACAGAGAAAGCAATCATAAGCACTGATGTACACATTTGCACCTTCTTTTATTGCATCTTTTGACTTCATATTTCATTCGATCTCCAAAGAAAAGGTTCAAAAGAATATAAACTTGTGTAAGAATGGGCTAAAATGCAAGAAATAAAGTCTGCACAAGTTTTGAGCTAACCATGCAGGAATTCGAGCGAAAACGGAGTCAAAACGGAGAAGCCAAGTGAAGCTGAGCAGAGGTAGATATCGACCCTAGACCCAGATATCGACCTCTGGTGTAGATATCGACCTTCAACATAGATATCAACCTCAACATAGACATCAAGTAAAGCTGAGAAGAGGTAGATATCGACCTTAGACCCAGATATCGACCCCTGGTGTCGATATCGACCCCCATATCGACCTCAACATAGAAATCAACCAGAGCTGAACAAGTCGAGCAGGAACAGAGACCCAGATATCGACCTCTGGTGTCGATATCGACCCCTTATCTCGACAGAAGATAGACTCGATTTCGAATGCGGATTGGAACTATATCTTCAAGGAGCACGAAATTATCTCATACTTTCAAGATAGAGGACAGCTGAAGTTTTATTATCTTTTACCATTAAGTTTTATCAAAATAAAAGACCTATCCTAATTGTTCGGATAGAGTTCATAGTTTAGATAGGAGTTGTAATCCTTGGATAGCGAGGATTAGTAGCCTATAAATAAAGCCTTAGGGGCTGATTTGTTGGAGGATCCAAAGATAGAACAACCCAAGACAAAGACAATAGAGTTAGAATTAGAGAGAAGTTTTAGGGTTTGACGTTTGCGAAAGTTGACGTTGAGTTGTAAAGCTTCGAAGTTTAGTTTAATGCAAGTTTCTTCCTTTCAATTGACGATGAATTCCATGATGAGAAGCGAGTAGTTCCCCAAAGCTCTTAGGGTCGGGGTGAGCCCGACGTTAGCCATGCGCGCTTGAGGTAAGTATTTGATGTTGATATCGTTGTGTCTATCTCTCCTCCTACGATTCTATGTTTAGTCCTAATCAAAAGAAAATGGATTCATGCTAACAACTTGAGTTATAAACATAAAATTGGTAGAGACAATTAGGTTTATTTGAAAGAGTAATCCTAAGAGTTGGTGTACGGCGAAAGCTTGTCCCTCGGGTGAAATAGCGCAATTGTCCGTCTTATTTATCTCATCGCATGCATTGGTTAACGTTGTGGTAAACCCTAATCCTAGGAGTTGATTTTTACATAAGTTAATTCACAAAACCCACTGTTTTATTTCTGTTCATTGCTTCTCTCTCCATCCTAAAATCTTCGGCCTTTCTTTGCCGACGAAGAACTAACTCACTGCAGGGAGACATCGATATCGACCCCAGACGTCGATATCGACCACTGAGTTCGTCGACAGTTTTCTGAGTCGACGACGATCATCGCTGCGGAGTTTGCTGAGCATCAATATCGACCCTTTGTGTCGAAATCGACCCTTCTGTGTCGACTGGCAGTCTTCTGAGCCAGTCGATTTCGTGGACTGACATCGATATCGACCCCTTCCTGTCGATATCGACTGCTTGTTTTTGTCTCTGCAGGTCTTCTGTTGCAGAGAACATCGACAGCCGAGGTCGACATCGAAGCCCAAGGTCGAAATCGAGGCTTCTGGTCGACGCAGACGTGAGATTTCCAAAGCTACTAGGATCCCGCTGACACGCCTCCTCGTGGATCGATCCTGACTACCCTTCCACTACAACGGGAGGAAGTCTTGTAATTATTTGCTTAGGCCAGGAGTTGGTTTACATTTATTACATCTTTATTATTTGTAATTACTTGACATATCATCCTCATGCAACAACAAATTGGCGCCGTTGCCGGGGAGGCAATCAATCGCGCCCTAGTAGTCTATCTCACGTGTCTATCTAGATTGGCTTTACAGGTGTATGCGACGTGCTGATCGCCCACCTGAATTTGAAGGAGTAGACGACCCTGAGCGCTATTTCCATCTAAGGGCCCAAGCTCAAAGAATCATGGCGAAAAACGCGAACCAAGCAGAACTTATTGAACAACTAAGGAGGCAGGTTGAGGACCTAACGACTAGAGAGGCGGCACTTAAGGAGCGTGCGGATAGGGAGGAGGAAGGCCGAAGGCAAATAGAAGCCCAAATCAATGCCCTCCCTAGGAATGCCAAGCAATATATGCACCCCGCTCTCACAGTGCCTGAATCGGCAATTCTTATCCCTGCCTCTAATTTTGAAATAAAACCTAACTTCTTAACTGAGATTAGAAGGCACCAATATGAAGGAAAACCTAATGAGTGCCCTATGGCACATATTTCTACCTTCTTAGACCTGTGTGATACTATTGCTGATGGACAAAGTCTTGAATATGTCCAACTAAAAGCCTTTCGATGGTCTCTTACAGGTAAAGCATTACAGTGGTTGGAGAGCTTAGCCCCAAGATCACTCCGCACCTGGAATGAAGTCAAGGACGCGTTCCTCAACAAGTTCTTCCCTCCTTCTAAGACGGCGTTGATCCGACAGAAAATCACGGCTTTCAAACAAAAGCCTGGTGAGGCTCTGGCGACTGTTTGGGAAAGGTTCAAGGACCTTCTACGATCATGCCCGACACATGGTCAACCACCATATGTAATTCAGGAGATCATATACAATGCTCTTGACGCTGCAACAAAGGAGAGAATCAACACCTACACCGCCTATGGCTACCTTGAACTCGCCCCACAAGAGGCTTGGGAGACCATAGAGAGGTTGGTGGAGTTCGACAACACATATGGGACTCCTGAGGCTTCCGACACATCACCATCATCGAGGCCTGCCCCATCTATGCCCTTATATGAACCCTCCAATGTAATCGATCCGGATGTAAAGGAGCAATTTCATAGGGATCAACTTCGAAAGCTCCAAAAGCAAGTAAGGTTCCTTTCAGTGAACCAAGATTGCATAGAGTGCGGATCGCAGCGGCACACCACCATCGAGTGCCCCCATGCTGAACAAGTACACCTAGCAGAGACTCACCAAGAGGCACGCTACATGAGGGGTCCCAATCACCAATATTGGGAAGACCAAAGGTTCCATCAACCACAAAGGAACCAGGTTAACCCTAGGGACCCTCCGCCTTATAGAGCTCCTGGGCACCCGGAGAGAGACCAAAAGAAGGATGATCTTCAACTAGTACTGGATGAAATTAGGCGAAATCAGGCTAAGAATGATCAATCCAACAATGCCATCCACTCTCAACTCAATCACCTTACCACAAGGATTGGGGAGATGGATATTTGGAAGAAGAACGTAGAGACCCAACTGGGTCAATTAGCGGCACAAATCCCTAGGCCGTCCGGAACACTCCCTGGGCAACCCACCACAAATCCTAAGGGACAATCCGGGACAGGCCATATCACAGCCATACAATTAAGGAGTGGCACCAAAGTACAAAAGCCACGGACGGAAACGGAGGAGAAAGCAGCAGACCCAGTCGACGTCGACAGACCGGTCAATGTCGACCCAGAGGTCGAAATCGACCCCCATGTCGACCCCCTGATCGACGTCGATGACACTGCAGAGCCATCAGAGCCACAACAGAGGTCGAAATCGACCCTACCAGTCGATATCGACCCAACTCCAGTCGACATCGATGTTCAGCAGGCCCCTCCGACCTCCATTTTGGCCCCTACTCCAAAGAAGACGTTGCCATTCCCTTCCAAAGCATTAGAGGACCCCACCAAAGGTAAGTTTAGGCGCTTCATAAAGATACTTCAAGGACTCAACATCACTATCCCTCTAACAGAAGCCCTAAGGGAGATGTCTGCCTATGTGCGATTCCTCAAAGACATCCTGAGCAAGAAGAGATCATGGCAGAGATCGCAGAGGAGTGCTCAAAGATGGACTTCCCTGAGAAGAAGAGTGATCCAGGGAAGTTTGCAATCACCGTGGGACTTGGCCAACATCGCTATAAAGCCCTATGTGACCTAGGGGCAAGTGTAAGTCTCATGCCTCTCTCTATTTGGCAGAAGGTGAACATTGGTGCCCTTGAACCTGTGGACATGAAGCTCTATATGGCTGACAACTCATTCGTCAGGTCCACAGGTATAGTTGATGACGTTCCGATAAAGGTAGGTAAGTTCTTTGTGCCTACTGATTTCATTGTATTGGAGATGCCTGAAGATCCTGTAGTGCCTATTATCCTTGGTAGGCCTTTCTTAGCTACTGCAGATGCCAATATCAATGTACGTCGAGGGTTACTAACCTTTACTATAGGGAACGAGGTGATAGAATTCTCTTTCAACCCAACCATGAGCGAAACAAAGCACCTGGAGCAAGTAGTCCTCTCGCCGGCCAAAGAAAAACTTAGAAAATTTCTGTTGGCGAGGACGGAAACAGCAAGCAGGGTCGACATCGACTGGAACCAGTCAATATCGACTAAAAACATCGAAATCGACCCCCCTTGGTCGAAATCGAGTATGCCAGATCGCTGCCAGGAGCTTAAGTATGGGGTCACGGAGGTCGATATCGACCCCCACATGTCGACATCGACCAAAGCTCTCGAAATCGACCCACCTTGGTCGAAATCGACCACCGCTCAGCCCGAAGATTTTTGTTTCGGGCCCAAACAGGTAAGCCCAGGTATGACTCCTAACCCTCCTCTGTCCCTTATTGATGAATCGATTAAGCCAATTATTGATAAATCTACTAAAGAGAGGGTCAAAGCTCCATGGTTTGCCTATATTGCTAAAGTTAGGTCAAGAAAGAGAAGAAAAGCGCCCAAAGAAGAACCTAACATCAAAGAAGCCTTGGTCGCCGAACTTCGCTACTACCAAAAGGACCTAGATGATCCAGGAGAAGGCTCACGCTCGAAGGGTCCCTACATAAAAGGGTCATGAAGAATTGACGGAGAAGTCGGCCTAGCGACTCAAAAATCTGGAGCATGTACATAAAACATTTAAATTTCGCATAGATGGTTTTTAGGACTTAAGTTTTGGCTGTTTGAAACTTTTAAGACTGAGATAATTCGTGCTTTATCTATATTACTAACAAAGATTTCAGGTTATCAAGCTAAAGGAACGATGAAGAAGGAAAGAAGCTTCTGCAGAGGCAGTCGAAATCGACCAGGCCAGTCGAAATCGACCCCCCCAGGGTCAAGCCACCTCCTGGAGTCGACATCGAGGACTCAAGAGCGAAAAAGAGAGGTCGATATCGACCCTAATTCTCGATATCGACCCCAATCAGGCAGCCCTTGTCTTCATCTTCTTCCTCGACTTCGACAGATGCAGTCGACATCGACCTCTGACCTAGATATCGACTTCTGGCATCGACCGAACCTGAAATCGAGCTGAATCCGTAGGTTGCGCTGTGAGTTTCTCTCTACCCTTGTTCTTCTTTTTAATACAGTGAGGACACTGTATATTTTAAGTATGGGGTGGGGGAAAGACATGTCTTATGGTCATAACTTGGTTTCTTCTTCGCATTGCATTCCTGTTTAAATTTTTGTTCTTAGTTTTACTTTCATAAAATGTCAGAAAATCCAAAAAAATAGAAAAATGTCAAAAATACAAAAAAAAATGCATGTTTATTTAAAGTTTGTTTTTTTACCCTACTTAGATGTCCTATGATGAAAACTCAATAGCTGACTTGATCATGTAAATCCTATGGCATATTTGAATGGTTTAGCCTAAGTCTTTAAAATTTTTATGTAGATTGTGAACTTGTGATGAAATTGAGCACATATGATCCTAGGCTAAAAAGCAAATCCAACAAAAATTGTCCTTGTGAGAATTTTGCCCTATAGGGAGAACATCAAAAATCCCTCCGCTTTCTTGAGTGAATTTACTCTTCCTATGCATCTCTAAATGATGTGATAGTTATTCAAAACCAATGCATATATATGTTTATGGTTACAAGAATTAAATGATGGAGGCATCTTTCAAGCCATTTTTATCCTCTCTTTACCTACCCTGCATTATCTCTGCTTGAAGCCAGAACATTAGCCTGAGCCCGAAATTGCAAACTCCACAAAATTATCCCTAGCCGAATTGAGCATGACCCCCATTTGGGAATTGAGACTTAGATTGGTTGAAACTAATGCCTTGTGGAAAGAAAAGAGCATAATGTCCAGTTTTGAGCAAGGAAATTGTAGGATGGTACATATTTACATTTTGTCATATTTTGTAAAAGGATTTTTTTGGCTCACCATATAAATGCACATAGCTTTAGTATTATTTTCGAAAAAAAATAAAAATAAAGATATCTATATATAGTGCATGAGCCATAATCCTTAAGTCTTTTATTCATACAAATGTTATATTTTTGAGAGGTATATTAGCACTTAGAAGGGTTGATGGAATGCATCTTTAAGAGCATTATTATGAAGAGTTATGGTTTGGGTATTTCAAGTGTTGAGATTTAGGAGTCTTGATTCCCGAATTATAAAAGCACCACATAGCCAAATAATTCCATACCTTTTATTTCATACCAAGCCCCATTACAACCCCGCCGAATGGAGTCTTCTATGAAGTCTTCCATTGAGCGAAAGTCCTCCTGATGATTCTTATTGCATTTTCATAATTGGTTGTGAAGTGGATTATTATAAATTACAATGTTTATGAGATTGTATATGGAATTGAGTTGAGAGTTGATCTTCATAGCCTAAACACATGAGAGTTGAGTGCAAACACATTATCCCTGTGAGGTTGGATCAAAATTGTATATGCCTATGGATAGCCAAAATATGTGCTATGACGTTAAATTCACTTGCTTTGCTTTGCTACTGCTTATGATGTTGCTTTTGACAAAGGCGAAGACTTGAAGGGTGTGTTGTAGGTGTTGGTTATTGATTGGTTATTGCTTGAGGACAAGCAAGTCTAAGTATGGGGTGTTTTGATGTACACATTTGCACCTTCTTTTATTGCATCTTTTGACTTCATATTTCATTCGATCTCCAAAGAAAAGGTTCAAAAGAATATAAACTTGTGTAAGAATGGGCTAAAATGCAAGAAATAAAGTCTGCACAAGTTTTGAGCTAACCATGCAGGAATTCGAGCGAAAACGGAGTCAAAACGGAGAAGCCAAGTGAAGCTGAGCAGAGGTAGATATCGACCCTAAACCCAGATATCGACCTCTGGTGTAGATATCGACCTTCAACATAGATATCGACCTCAACATAGACATCAAGTAAAGCTGAGAAGAGGTAGATATCGACCTTAGACCCAGATATCGACCCCTGGTGTCGATATCGACCCCCATATCGACCTCAACATAGAAATCGACCAGAGCTGAACAAGTCGAGCAGGAACAGAGACCCAGATATCGACCTCTGGTGTCGATATCGACCCCTTATCTCGACAGAAGATAGACTCGATTTCGAATGCGGATTGGAACTATATCTTCAAGGAGCACGAAATTATCTCATACTTTCAAGATAGAGGACAGCTGAAGTTTTATTATCTTTTACCATTAAGTTTTATCAAAATAAAAGACCTATCCTAATTGTTCGGATAGAGTTCATAGTTTAGATAGGAGTTGTAATCCTTGGATAACGAGGATTAGTAGCCTATAAATAAAGCCTTAGGGGCTGATTTGTTGGAGGATCCAAAGATAGAACAACCCAAGACAAAGACAATAGAGTTAGAATTAGAGAGAAGTTTTAGGGTTTGACGTTTGCGAAAGTTGACGTTGAGTTGTAAAGCTTCGAAGTTTAGTTTAATGCAAGTTTCTTCCTTTCAATTGACGATGAATTCCATGATGAGAAGCGAGTAGTTCCCCAAAGCTCTTAGGGTCGGGGTGAGCCCGACGTTAGCCATGCGCGCTTGAGGTAAGTATTTGATGTTGATATCGTTGTGTCTATCTCTCCTCCTACGATTCTATGTTTAGTCCTAATCGAAAGAAAAGGGATTCATGCTAACAACTTGAGTTATAAACATAAAATTGGTAAAGACAATTAGGTTTATTTGAAAGAGTAATCCTAAGAGTTGGTGTACGGCGAAAGCTTGTCCCTCGGGTGAAATAGCGCAATTGTCCGTCTTATTTATCTCATCGCATGCATTGGTTAACGTTGTGGTAAACCCTAATCCTAGGAGTTGATTTTTACATAAGTTAATTCACAAAACCCACTGTTTTATTTCTGTTCATTGCTTCTCTCTCCATCCTAAAATCTTCGGCCTTTCTTTGCCGACGAAGAACTAACTCACTGCAGGGAGACATCGATATCGACCCCAGACGTCGATATCGACCACTGAGTTCGTCGACAGTTTTCTGAGTCGACGACGATCATCGCTGCGGAGTTTGCTGAGCATCAATATCGACCCTTTGTGTCGAAATCGACCCTTCTGTGTCGACTGGCAGTCTTCTGAGCCAGTCGATTTCGTGGACTGACATCGATATCGACCCCTTCCTGTCGATATCGACTGCTTGTTTTTGTCTCTGCAGGTCTTCTATTGCAGAGAACATCGACAGCTGAGGTCGAAATCGAAGCCCAAGGTCGAAATCGAGGCTTCTGGTCGACGCAGACGTGAGATTTCCAAAGCTACTAGGATCCCGCTGACACGCCTCCTCGTGGATCGATCCTGACTACCCTTCCACTACAACGGGAGGAAGTCTTGTAATTATTTGCTTAGGTCAGGAGTTGGTTTACATTTATTACATCTTTATTATTTGTAATTACTTGACATATCATCCTCCTGCAACAACAAGCACACAATCACAGAAATGCTCATTCCCAAAATAAAAGACTACTAAGGCTCACCACTAGCTCGCGAGGTCAAGGATAGGTCAACACTCGGCTCAACATAAGACGCTAAGAGCTCGTCTACGACACTCCCATAACTCGACCGGAGGCTGTCCTCCGTCTCCCAAGTCGCCTCCTCGGGACTCCTCCTAGACCACTGGACCAGAAGAAAAGGAACCTCCTTGGTCCTCAACTTCTTGACTCGACGGTCAAGCAACCTAACTGGGCTCTCTACATAGGTGTGATCGGGCTCTATCCGGAGATCGGAATGGTCAAGGATATGGCTCGGGTCTGGAACATATCGCCGAAGTTGGGACACATGAAACATATCGTGCACTCCGGCTAACGATGGGGGTAGGGATAAACGGTACGCGACCTCGCGGACCCTCTCGAGAATCTCAAACGGTCCTGCAAATCTAGGGCTCAGCTTGCCCTTGATGCCAAATCGGCGAACTCCTCTGGTCGGCGACACTCTAAGCCATATATGCGATCCAACCTCAAACTCGATCTCTGTCCGCCTGCGATCTGCATACTTCTTCTGTCGGTCCTGAGCGACCCTCAAATGCTCCCGTATGCGCCCAACCTGGTCGAATGTCCCTCGAACCATCTCCGGCAATGAAGCTGTGGTGTCGGCGGGCTCGTCCCAACATACTGGCGACTTGTAGCGCCTCCCATACAATGCCTCATATGGTGCCATCTCGATCGACGAATGGTAGCTGTTGTTGTACGAGAACTCAACCAACGGTAAGAATCTGACCCAACAGTCGCCCCACTCTAACACGCAGGATCTCAAAATATCCTCCAAAGTCTGGATCGTCCGCTCACTCTGTCCGTCTGTCTGCGGATGATAAGCAGTGCTGAAATGCAAACGAGTCCCCAAAGCATCATGAACCTGCTGCCAGAACCTCGATGTGAAACGACCATCTCTGTCGGAAACTATCCTCTCGGGAACCCCGTGGAGTCTCACAATCTATCGGATGAACTCATCTGCTAGTCTCGAAACCGGCCATGTCTCCTGGATGGCAATGAAATGGGCTGACTTGGTCAGTCTGTCGACCACGACCCAAATGGCATCGAATCCTCTGACATCTCTCCTCAATCCAGTGACGAAATCCATGGAGATATCTGTCCACTTCCACTTGGGAACTGGAAGTGATCTGACTAAGCCACACAGCCTCTGATGCTCAATCCCGACCTGCTGACAAATCTGACATCTGGCGATGAAATCTGTAATATCTGCTCGCATCCTCTGCCACCAATAGGATCTCCTCAAGTCACATCTTATTCGTCCCTGAATGGACCAAATAAGGGGTGGTATGGGCCTCCTTCATAATCCTCTGTCTCAGATCTAACGTAGAGGGCACAACCACTCTGCTCTGGAAAGTCAACAATCCATCGGCTCTCTCCATAAGCTCTCCAGCCCGTCCCTGTGCCATCCGCTCTCTCAGTGCTGCCACCTCAGGGCAATCTGCCTGACCTCTACGAATCTCATCTGTCTGCTCTGAGTGAATCTCGAGGAAGGATAACTGACCCCTCTCTCGCTGAATCCATACCTCTATGCCACATGACATCAACTCTGCATGCAATCTACTCTGAGCTGTCAATCTGGCCATGGCCGCCTCCTGATGAGTCTTCCGATTGAGCGCATCTGCCATTACATTGGCCTTCACGGGATGATAGATGATCTCCAAATCATAATCCTTCAGGAGCTCTAACCAGCGCCTTTGTCTCATGTTGAGCTCCTTTTAGGTGAAGATGTACTTCAAGCTCTTGTGATCCGTCATCACCTTGCATGAAGTACCATACAGATAGTGTCTCCAGATCTTCAGAGCATGCACTATAGCTGCCAGCTCAAGATCATGTGTGGGGTAAGTCTCCTCTCCAGGCTTCAACTAGCGTGAAGCGTAGGCAATAACTCGATCCCTCTGATGCAGAACGCAACCCAAACCAGCTCGCTAAGAATCTGTATAGATCACGAAGTCCTCGGTCCCATCAGGTAGAGCCAATACTAGTGCGATCGTCAGCTTCTCCTTGAGAAGCTCAAAACTGGCATGTCACTCCTCACTCCAAATGAAAGGAACGTCCTTCCGTGTCAACTGTGTCATCGGTCGAGCGATCCTCGAGAAGTCCTGAATAAAGCGAAGGTAGTAGTTGGCCAATCCTAGGAAGGAACGGATGTCTCGAACATTCTTGGGCACCTTCCAAGCAACGATAGCATCAATCTTCGCCGGATCCACGGCGACTCTAGCTGCTGAGATCACATGACCTAAGAAGGTCTCCTCGGGAATCCAAAACTCGCATTTGCTGTACTTGCCGAACAGCTGATGCCTCCTCAACGTCTCCAGAACAATCCTCAGATGCTGCTCATGCTCCTCATGGCTCCGCGAGTATACTAGGATGTCATCGATGAATACCACAACAAATCTGTCCAGATAGTCTATGAACACCCTGTTCATAAGCTCCATGAAGGCTGCTGGCGCGTTGGTCAGCCCGAAAGGCATAACCACAAACTCATAGTGCCCATACCGCGTCTTAAAGGCGATATTCTGGATGTCCTCTGATCGCACTCTGAGCTGATGATATACCGATCTCAAGTCGATCTTCGAAAAGATCACTGCACCCTGAAGCTGGTCCATCAGGTCGTCAATCCTCGGAAGCGGGTAACGATTCTTCACTGTCGCCCGGTTCAGCTCACGGTAATCGATGCACAACCTCAACGAACCATCCTTCTTCTTGACGAACAGCACCGGAGCTTCCCATGGCGATGCACTCGGACGAATGTAGCCCTTCTCGGCTAACTCCTCAAGGTGAGCCTTAAGCTCAGCCATCTCTGTGGGTGCCATCCTGTAGGGTACTCGCGAAATGGGCCTGGTGCCCGGATCCAACTCGATGGCGAAGTCGACCTCTCTCTGTAGGGGTAATCCGGGTAACTCATCGGGGAAGACATCGGTGAAGTCTCGAACAACGGGTACCTCGGACATGGTGGGTCGGCCTCGATCCACCTCCACAACATAACACCAATATCCCGTACAACCCTGGTCAAGAAGCCTCGCTGCTTGAACTGCGCTAATCAGTGCCCCATTCCTCTTGGGGTCACTACCCCAAACCTGGTGCTTGGTGCCATCCTCTGCTAGAATCGACACGATCCTCGTCCGCAAGTCGATGATTGCCCCATAGTGGTCCATGAAATCCATGCCAAGAATCAAGTCGTGGGTCCTCAAGGTCATCACGATCAGATCGGTGGGCCACTCTCGCTCTCTTATACGGATGGGGCAACCTAGGATCTCACGACTCGTCCTAATCCTAGCCCCATCCGGCATACCCACAGTCAGGGGCGGACCCCTCATGCAGCTCAGGCTCAGCCTAGAGACGCACGACTCTACTATGAAGAAGTGTGTGGCACCCGTGTCAAAAAGAATAATCAAGCACTCATCTCGGAGAAATATAGTACCTGAGGCACTCGGAGCGGATCTGTCCTCAACTCTCATCTGGAAAACGCAGGGCGGTGGGGGAAATGTAGAACCAGAAGCTCCAGATGTCTGTCCTCTCCCATAACCTGACCCAGACGGTCCTACGGAAGACGATCCTCTGCCCGTCCTGGGCCCAGATGCCCACGGCCCCCTCTAGCTGAACCTCTACTATGTCCTTCGGGCCGACCTCTAATAGCTGGGCTGCCTCTCCCCTGCCCCGGGGAATAAGTCAGAAGCGGGGGCTGAGGAGCGGCGGGAAGTCTCGGTGCGGGTGTAGTCGGTGGGGTCCTACCACCCTGGGGGCAATGAGCAGCTCTGTGTCCCATACCTCCACAAGTGTAACATCTGGTAGATCTATTAAGGCAATCTCTCTGGTAGTAACCGGGCTCAGAACAACCATAGCACGTGATGCTCCGGACGCTAACACCTCGACGAGCCACTGGTGGTGCTGGGGGTGGCATAACTCTCGACATCCCTCCTCTGAATCCTCCGCGGAAGGCTCCTCTGGAACTCACACCCCATCTCGTGTCAGCGGATCTCGGCCTCTTCGCCTCGGGGCGAGAGGGGGCATACACAGTAGTAGTCAGGATCCTCTGCTGCTCGTACATCATCACGACCTCCAGAAAGCGGTCAAACGGAACAGCTCCCAAACTAGATGCGTGTAGAAGAATCTCTGGCGGCAGTCTCATAGATAGCAAGTGGATACGACTCTCGTCAGTGTGGCAGAGGTGAGCGCAGTAGATCAACTCCCTCTTGAATTGATGGATGACCTCCGATACAGAGCGGGAGGGGTCGTAAGCAGCGCGCGTGAAGGTGACCTCCCTAGCCGTCTGTGTCCCTGGCGGACAATACTCCCGAAGCATTAATGCTCGAAACTCCTCATAGCTCCACTCTGCCTAGTCCGTCTTACAGACGGTCCAGCGAAGAAATGCGTCCTCTCGCAGAAGTCCTGCGACCAACCTCTGACGCTCAGAAGTAGGAGCGCCGATGAAGTCAAATATGCTATCGATCTGTCTCAGCCATGCCTCGATGTCCACTCCGTCCTCTCCCAAGAAGTGTGGTGGGCTGCAAAGTGCTAAAGATCGAAACCAGTCGATGTGCTTCTCAAGGCGCACATCGACGGGGGCTGGTGTGACTGGCTGTCCAATTGGGATCTCTATAGCTGGCTCAACTGGCTGCTCGACGGGAATCTGTATACCAGGTGTATCTGGTGGAGGATCTCCGACCGCCCTCACAACATCTCGATCAATGTCGTCCTATCCATCTGTCTCAGTATCTCCTCTGGCTGGGGGGCTGGAACCTCCGCACCCCCGAGATCCTGAGCGTCATCATCTGCCCTGTCGGCCACGACTCGACGAGGTCATCCTCTGCCCCTACCTGCTAGGCCCCCACGCCCGACTGTCCCACGTCGTGTATCGACCATACTGCTGCATATTCAGAGTTACCACTCAGCACAGAAGCACTCAACTACGATTATAATGATCTCCTTCAAGGGAGATCGCCCTCAAGCCCAATTGATATACATACAACACGCCAATCTATCTAAGGTCGCTCTTCGAGGAGCGACTGACCGAAGGGGCAAGTACCTCGCGGCCTCTACCTAACTCGCCACTCCAACCGCCACGGTGCAATTCCTTGGAGTCTTCCAAGCCCATCTGTAAAGAGTAAGTTATATTTTGCCTACCCGTTCCCACTCTACATCCAATAGGGATGGTTTAACGCCATTCTACCCACTCGATCCCCATTGTTTGATTTTACTCAATTTTTAAGGCCAAGTTTATATTAGGTTCATTTGAGTTAGACATATTAAGTTCATTTTTCCCCTTGAAAACTCTTTCAAATCTTTTGAAATTCGTGGGCGGTTTTCAAAATATACACTCGACCCTTTGGTACCCAAATTGCAAAACCTCGCTCTGATACCAACTTTGTAACGGCCCGGATATAGATACCCGGGTTACGTTTCGAAGGTTGGGTACCTTCGTTCGGATCTTGCAATTCGAGTATAGGTCGAGGTTTCAAAGCTCAAAGATTAGTATTTTAAAGTGGGGATTTCGAACCCCAAAATAGTCGAAGGGCCACGTGGAATCTTTAAGCTGTCCTAGAACTATATCGCGGAAATTCATTTACAAACTAGCGAAAGCGGAAGTAAAGTACAACTTGCCACGGCGAGGTCGGGTCAAAACCAAAACACAAATTCTGAAATCGTATAGCCAAATTAGCGGGGTTAGGCAAATTCTTTGCAAGCGCCCGGGGGGATTTTCCCACGCCATAGAGACAGAGAGCAATCATACCTAAAAACAAGTGGTGCGAGCGGGATCAGACTGAGACCCCAACGCACCCTGTCCCGCAAGCAAACATACACATACGCTAATATAAAGATGCTTCGATGCAATGCGGAAATTAAATCACACTAACATGCTCCTAAATTACAATATGCGGAAAAGAACTATAAAGGCGCCCAAAGAATTCCAAGTGGCATATCCCTCTCCTACCTCTGCACCCCTTTCCGTTAGTGCAGAGACTGGCCAGTTCGATACTATAGCATATCATATCTCAACATAGCATATCATCATATCAAATATCATGCTCATGCCCGATGGTGATGGGCTATCATCATGCTCTTATATCGACAACTGACTCAGGGCACCCGATGAAGCTGGGCTACCCTATGACCCTAGCAAAACTCTAAGACTCACAGATAACGGCCGTTCTGTTCTCAATCACACAAAGTAACCGAATACTCATTCATAAGTGCAATCCTAGCATGATACTACATGGCATGCTTTAATGCTTATGCAACACCTAGTATGTCATATATTCACAAGCAGGTATTCTCTTTCGAGTCTGAGTAAGCCCATAAAGGAACTTACCTGAATAAGCCGAATAACAAAGAGACACGGTAGAAGCAGAATCCAAGCAATATCAACAATCACCTAATATATAAGCGATAAAAGCGCCATAAGATACTATTCTACTATTTAACACATAGCAACCTTTTCACAAGACATTCCCAAAGGAAGTAACTAATTTCCGAGAAAGTATCCGAATATCTAAATCTAGGTCAAATCCGGTCAAAGTTGTTATTATAGAATTTCCAACACCTTATTTTCCAACAAAATTCTCAAAAGATATTTCCAACTTAGAAGTGCCCTTTCAAATAATTTCTTAGAATATATATAAGACTAAAATAACAACCTCCAAACTTATAAATAAATCATTTTAAGTTTCTCAACTAAAACATATTAAATTCATCTGTACTTATACAAATCATTTTATAATATAACCCTTTCCAAACTTTATTTTCATAAAAATCAGATTTATAATAATAATAATAATAATAATAATAATAATGATGATGAATAAAATAACGTTACTATATAATGTATACATACACATACACACACACACACACACACACACACACACACACACACACACACACACACACACACACACACACACACACACACACACACACACACACACACACACACACACACACACACACACACACACACACACACACACACACACACACACACACACACACACACACACACATATATATATATATCATATATATACCCAGATGAGGCAATCAGAAAAAAGGGCCCAACCTCCGGCCCAACATGAAACCCAGACCCAAACCCGAAAATAGAAGCAAAACAAGGTGGGATCCGGATTTTTGTGGGATGAGGCAAAGAGGGGAGGGGATCCGGGTTGCTAAAATGATATAACCCGTTTGGCATTTTCAACCCGGCCCAGACCCGAGGGAACATGCCCAAGCCACGCCCCCTTTGTCTTCAACCTCCAGACGGAGCAGAGGAGGAAGCGGAAGAACGACGGGGAAAAGAGGGAGGAGCTCCGGCTATGGGGCGCTAGGCTCCAAATTTCACCCACAGAATTGATGAAAATTTCCAACCAAGACCCACCCCGAAACGGAGAAACGACGCAAGGAAAAGGAGGAGAAAGAGGTCACTTACAGCCGCGACTCCGAGGGTCAAGCGCCGGCAGAGATGGCGGATTCCGACCGTAACGATGGAGGAGGGGGCTTGCTCCGACCTAGGATGACGGGAAGAGAGTTAAAACAGGATCTTCTACGCAGTTAAAAGCCGGAACACAAGAGAATCGAAGGTTTTACCTTCTTGAACTCAAACAGGGGATGGGATGGTGGTGCGACTCCGGCGGCGGCTTCTTCGTGTCCGAGAGAGACTCCTCCTGGCCTAGGGAGGAAGAGGAACGAGTAAAAGATCCATTTTTGAGGTTAGAAGCGTAGATGCGAGGTGGGAGGTGTTTTACCGAGTCCAACGAAACAGGGGAGGGAAGGAGCTCTCCTTTGGCTGTGCTGGTGGCTCCGGCGGCACCGTCGGGGCTCCTAGCTCCTGGGAGGGGTGGCTGCAACCTGGCTGGAGGGGAGGAGGGTGAAAGGTGGTGGTTTTGGGTGGAATGCCGAGGGGAGTAGTATGAAAAGGTGAGGGAAATGGATGGTGGGAGGAGGAAAGAAGAGGTGGGTTTCTCCTGAGTGTTTTCAGAGGGGAATTTGGAAGAGGGAGAGAGAGAGTGATGGTGGAAATGAAAAGGAGGGTGAGCCAGTACCGAGTTAAGGACAAATCGGGGGGGTGTGGGTGTGTATTGCAGGGGAGGTAAGCTGGAGGATGTGTGGAGGGAGGTTTGGGAAGGGAAGGGGGACCTCACTGTAATTCAAACGGGAGGGAAGGGAGAGAGAGAGAGAAAATAAATAAAATAAATATATAAATAAATAATTAGAATAAAATAGAATAGAGTGGTCCCCACTCGCCTAACAAATTTGAATTTCCGAAGCTAAATTCCCAATTCCGCTCATAAAACGAAATCCCGATGCTAAGAATTTGAATTAAAATCTAAATTATTTTGGATAATATAATAAATTTTAATAATTCTCGAATACTCTAAAGCGGAATTCAATCCCGTCATAATCCAGATTTTAAAATGATGTCGGATGGATTTATAGAATCGACCTAGTGCTCGAGGACGAGTTTTCTTCCATTTTTACGAATAAAATAATCGTATTTCAAGTAATTTAAGTAGAACAATAATCATATGATATAAATATATATATATATATATATATATGGTCTTTATAACAAATATAGTTTAAAATATTTGAATACCGTAATCGGTGGAATATTTGGCCTATTATGACAGCTTTTATAAATATAGTTTGAAATATTTGAATATCGTAATTATGGTGTTGTCCTTGTTGTGAATTAGTATTATTTAGAATAATGGATTTCGTTGCAAACTACCGACATAAGTCATTTCTACAAATTATTCAGTGAAATCATTCGATTCAACACATACATTCAACGGTAATCGTCGGTTTATTTGGTGGAATATGTCATTATTCAATATTGTTATAATTGTCGGGCAAACGTTAGTGAGGAGTATTCGCATAAACATTATTCAATGAAATTGTTGTTTTTCTGTCATACATGTTCTTTATGTTGGGCAATTATTCATTGAACTAAATGCATTTGAGCTATGAATACAACTGAATAGTACCCAAATTTGATTTCTAGCAGTGTAAATTAAATATGTGGATTCATATGTTCATCTTGTGCTAGTTGTGCAACAAAGTCATTCCTGCTATCATCTGAGTAAACCATCCTCTTACTTGTCTCCACATCGGAGAATGCTTGGGTCCCTCCACAACTGCTTTTACTGTGCTGACCTCTGTAACATCCTCTTTCTCCCTACTCCAATAAAAAATAATAATATTCGAATGAATTCAAAAATTTAAACGAATACTTCTTTAGATATAGTATCATACGACAATATCATTAAAAAAATGAAATCAACCATACAACAAAATAATCTTTTGTACATCAATGCCATTCTTCAAATTTAGCAATACAATTCATCCAATTCCGTATTCAATCCCCCATTATGCTTTTCACGTCGAATTCAAGTCATCAATGTCACAAAATATCCAAATTCGTACCCAATCCCCCGCAATCTACTATTCAAGTTGAAATGAAGCAATCAATCTCACAAAATACCAACCATACAATCGAATAAACTCTTGGAATGTGCTAAATAATGTTATTCGATTGTCCATTTTTAGAAAAACAAAACCCCGTTTATGATATGCAGCTCGAAATAAAACAATCAATCTCACACAATATTTGATTCCATACCCTATCACCTAACATCTATTATTCAAGTCAAAATCAAACAAACATTCTTCTTACAAATTAACATAAAAAAAATTGAATAAATTGTTTGATCGTATTGAATAATGTTATTCCATTGTTCATCTTTAGCAAAAAAAAATCCCACTTTGTGCTATTCAATTCAAAATCAAGCAATCAATCTCACAAAAAATTCAAATCAATACCCAATCACACAAAATCTATTATTAAAGCCAAATCCCACAAAAATCTTAAAATATCACAAAAAACACAAAGGAGTGATTATGAGGTATAACTAGAAAATCACAAAAACTACACAACCAAATAAAGAACCCACATTTTGATATTGAATCCGAAACCTAGCTCAATCTGAAACTCAATCTCATAAAATGACACAAATGTCACAATATAACATCCAAACAATCGAATACACCTTTGTAAATTGACGAATAATACATAAATATCATAAAAACACACAAATATCAAGCAATATGAAATCTAGTTCAATTCATACTCAGTTCCATACCCCATTCGAAAACTAGTTCAATCCAAAACCCAACATAAAAAAATGCACAGAAATCACAAAAAAAAAACTCCAACAACCGTATAAACATTCGTAACCTAATGAATAATGAATAAATCTCATAAAATCACACAAATATCAAACCAATTTCAACAACCAATCTCACAAAATATTTAATTCTATACACAATCACCCAAAATTTATTATTCAAGTCAAAATCAAGCAAACATTCTTATAAAATAACATCAAAACAACAGAATAAACAACCCATTTTTTGATATTGAATCCAAAGCTGAGCTCAATCTGAAACCCAGTCTCAAAAAATCACACTTATCTCACAAAATACCATCCAAACAACCGAATAAACCTTCGTAATGTGACGACAATTGCAGGAATGTCATAAATTCATAGAATTCTCAAACAATTCGAAACCTAGTTCAATTCAAAACCAATTCCATACACAATCCGAAGCCTAGTTCAATCCAAAATCCAATCTCAAAAAAATCACAAAGAAATCACAGAGAAACTCTAAACAACTGAATAAACATTCGTTAAGTTCTGAATAATGAATAAATCTCATAAATTTATCCAAATATCAAACCAATTTCAACAAAAAAAATTGCTACTTACCCATCAATGGCCCTCGCTGCATCAAACAAAGTCCATAGCAGTCTCCTCGCAATCTCTTGGCCTCGATTTGCCTTGAACAAAGACCCTTGCACCGCTGCACCACACCTAGCCTTACTTCGTCTCGCCTTTGATCCAACTCAGTTTGCCTCCTCCACACATCATCGTCTCGCCTTTTCCTTGATTCCTCGCCAGGAACAAAGACCCTTCGTCACCGATATCAAACAACATAGGTTCGGATCCAGATCCACGGGCGCACTAGAACAAAAAAGAAGACAAATTGGGATCTTTGGGTTCAACGCGGTCACTCGAATGAGAAAAAGAAGACAAATAGGGATTTAGAGTTTTAATTCCAAACCACAACACACGCGTTCACGCACTCAAGTCTTTCGTTGTAGATTAGTTTTTTTTTAACTGATGGGACACGTGGGGAAATCCTATCCATCCATTCCATTCCAATCAAAGGCTCAGATTTGCATATAAGATACATCCTAAGAGGTAAGTACAAAACACACACACACGCACATATATATAGACCTCCTTGCCTTGCAAGGCCTTGATCATTCGGTGTAGTTTGTTCAGGTTTTTCGATGCGTTTGCTTTTGGTGGTCGTGTGCTTAGGTGTATTGAAGATGTGACGCACTGAGTCGGGACTAATTGGGGTCGTGGTAATGTATATCTAAGACGACTCCGTTTTCGAGAGGTGCTTCCTTAGTGTTCGTCTTCACCGCCTATAGAAGATAGAGTCATGCTGTACCGCTGGCCAGTGGTGCTTGTCTTGGTTCTTCGTCTACGTCTTCAAATTGATGTTCTTCATTTAGCCTAGCCTCCACTTTTTGGATGGCACGATCAGCCTATTACTGCACCTTTATTTTATATTTTGTGTTTTTCATTGTATTATATCATGACGGTTAAACTTTTCGCCAATTCGTCGACCTCACAAGGGATCAAGTAGTATATTTCCTGATCACTCGCATCTTTTCCTATATATAAAAAATAAATAATGTGAAATGTACTCTACCAACTATCAAATTGGAATCAAATTTGTTAGAGAAGGACCTCGTATTCCATTTCTAACCTTCGTTGATGACATAATTATATTCTCAAAAGGAAGTAACACAGCATGTGGGAAAATAAAGAAAATTATTGACAAATACTATAATATATTACTACAGAAAGTTAACTTCCATCAAACAGCTTTCCAAACAACTCCAGGCATACCTCAAAGCGAGGTAATTGACCTATGGCTAGGCATAATAAATGAAACTGCTTTAAAAATATATCTGGGTTGCCCAATCATAAACGAAAAATTTAATAGAGAAAAATTTGAAGAATTAATATGTAAATTTGACAATTTATTAGTAAAAGATCAGACTGCCCCCAAACGTACATTATAGGAGGGAAATATCGGGTGGAAAAACTGCAATGCACACTACCCCAATAGATAGTAAATAAGATAATCGATATCCCTCTCCTAACTAATCTTATGGAAGATAGACTATATTGATGGCCAAATAGAGAGGGTTGGTTCACAACATTAAACGCCCATAAACTTGCAACTGGGTATAGCCAACAAGATACAGACCAGAATGCATGGATATGGCGGACCCCATTTCCACCTAAAATTAAAAACTTCCTTGGAAGATAGTACAACAAGACCTCCGAAAGAAGCTTAGGCTCTCTCAACATGAGGTAGCTATCCCAACAACGTGCATATTGTGTGGCAAAATCGATGAGGATGGATCACTTCTTTTCCTACAATGTGAACATGGACATCGATCGACTCCCATGGTTACACTCCATATATATCAAGCAAGATATACAAAATATGATTCAAAATGCAAGGGACATAAGACCCATTTTGTTAATGTTGGAGGATAAACTAACAACAATAGAAAAGTAAAAACTGACCTTTACATGGTGGACAAAATGGTACCTTAGGAATCTAATAACTTTCTGAAATAATTGGTCAAACCTCGACAGAGATATTGACAGAATAACTGCAATACATTTGGAAAATTGGAAGAAAGCTACCACGACAGAATCTGATGTTCAAACAACACCTACAAATACCCAACAACATGTTAACAATGGGATGTAGAGAACGAAACCAAACAAAAATAAATGGAGACACCTCACAATTGATCATGTTTAAATTGAACTTTGACGGTTCCACTTTAGGAAATGGAAACAACACTAGTGGATTTATTATAATGGAATGTAATGGTAAACCAGTTCACCTAGGTTATCAAACACTTGGTAAGCAAACCCCTTTTGGTTAGCAAACCCCTCTGAAAGAGGAGGCTTTAGCGTTAAGGTAGGGGATACATTATGATATAGCTAAAGTAAGCCCGTCATGAACTTGGGGGCACAATCGTCTTTTATTAGGTACATTTATTGAAACCCTAATTCCCATTATATATAAGGGATGATTAGCTAGGGTTTAAGGGGGCTTCTCGAACAGCTGACAAATTCTAACTTGAGCGTTGGAGGCTCCTCTGGGGAAGCCCCACCTCTTTCTCTCCTTCTATGCAGGGAAGATCAACTGACATGAAGAAGGATCGAGATGCAGATTTCTCCCAAAATATTTGGCGCCGTCCGTGGGGATTCGATCAAAAAGCACCATCGCCGAAATTTTCAATCTATTAAAAAAATGTGAAATCGACTACTAGGGCTATAGGGTTCCAATCGAAGGTGGAGGCGGGATTTTGGTGGAGGAATAATGGATCACTGATCGGATTGGGTCTGAATTGCTGGCGTCGTCTCCATTGAGCCTTCATGGAGCGGTGGAACCGTCCTTCGACAAGAACTCCATGCCGTCTTCCAAGGATGTGTACTCCCTGTTCCTCGTGGACTCTGGAGCCCTAATCGATGAAATCGAAAAGCCCTACCATCACTAGGGCCAGGGGCACATCGTGTCATCTTGCTCGCCACCACAAGCACCAGCGGTCTTCATCGCCATCCCGGATGCGCGTTGGTGTTGCCCCCAAATCAGCCATGTTCGTTCATCGACGACAGGGTGGTGATGGTTCTCTCTAGTGTCAAACATCCAGCCAAGCCGTGCCATTGCAGATTGACCCCGGTGGCTTCGAAAGGCAGGCTTCTCGTAGTGAATCTAAACCCGAGAACACACCGACAACGATGGGGAATGCCGGGGTCACCCGAATCCGTCGTTAAGGATCCTTCGCCGCCGTCGAGGTCGAGGTTAAAGGCGGGACAGTGGCCGAGGATGCCGCTTCGAGTTCCTGCGCCGTCGCCCTCTACAAAACCTAACGAAGAAGACGATTTGATGAAGATTTGTTTTAATTACAAATTCGGCCTAGGAGCTCTCACAAATTGCAGAATTGGATTGACCTTTCTAAGTAATTACAGTAAGTGATCCAAACTCTCAAAGTTGTATATTTCAAGGTTCACAGAGAAAGGGGATGACAAGGGTCGAGCTGTCAAAACATTAGAGTCGGACGATTCAAAATCAGAAAGTGCTCAAAATTCTTGTCTTTCTCTTAACAAATATGGTTTTTAATATATATGGCTTGACTGTTCCTTTATTTACTTCATAAATTTGGCATGTATCCTCCTCTGTTAATGTTGAAGTCAGAGGCATGGAGTTCACTAACTTTTGTTAGGAGTGCAGCGCTTTTGAGTGGACATAAACAATCAAGGATTTGGCCATTTACACGATACATAAACTGGTGCTTTCATCGTTTACATGGCATCATTAAACAAAGGGCTTTGACTTATATTGGCTGAAACCACCAAGGCCAATCACATCGAGGCAGTGGCGGATCCAGGATTTCTAATAGGGGGCTAAAAACTAAAAAGGCATTTAATAAATTCATCTTGCGGTTATAAATAGGTTCAATACTAAAAACAAGTTTAATACTAAATATAAGTTCAATACTACAATTCTACAAACAAGTTCACTTTGGTGGTAGAGGAGGTAAAGCCATCTTGCGTGTTTTCATGTTCTGAAAATGTTGCAGAATAACTTCCTTGTCAATGCTCTCGAAAATATCACTCTCGATGTAGCATACCAAAGAATCATTTAGATACTCATCACCCATCTTGTTACGCAAATCTGTCTTTACAAAACTCATTGCAGAGAAGGCTCTTTCAACCGTTGCAGTTGCGACAGGAAGCACCAAAACCAACACAATAAGACGATATACCAAGGGAAAACATTTGGTAATGCCATCCTCAACCATCTTTTTAGCAACATCTCCAAGATCTTCCAATTCAGAATATATTTCAGTTCCCCTCATGGATGTAATCCACACTTCTAATTCTTGCTTGAGTACAGATCTATCAATCTCTGAAAAGTCTTCTTCGTAAGCTGGCCCCCTTAAAAAGCCATTACTTTGGATATAGCTCTGTAAGTTGAAGTAGCTTAGACTGATTGTAATTAGAGAAAGAATTCTGGGGATTAAGGCTTGCACTACATGTGAGTAATGTAGTGTTTGTCTCGTTGAAACGATTCTCCATCTCCTGATTAATTTGGTCAAAAACCTAAAAATGAAGCGACATATTAAGTATACATCTAATACTAACAATGAAACAAAAACTTAATTAATTGATAAATAATACAATACTCTAATTATCTGACAGAATATGTTGACTCGAAAATGGTGGTAATATGTCATCTTCACCTCTTCTCCTGCACATCTAGAACGAAATCGACTTGTCACATTATCTTCCATTTTGAAGATGATCACATTGTTTGTAGCACAAAACTCATTGACCTCCTGTACGATCTGATCCCATCCATTCTCCCTCAAATCTTGAAGCTTCTCCTTTACATGAACTTGATTCATTGCCGCAATGATGTTTTGATCTCTTTGTTGCAACAACTGTGACAAAGAATTTGTCCATCCCAAAACAAGTCTCATCAAATGAGCAATAAAAACAAACTGATAGTGTTCCATCTTTTCACCCAAGCTAGCGGCATTTCCCTGAATCGTTGAATCACCTCCATCATCAACTAAGTTTTCCAACACCTTGGTGGTCGGTTTCCACAATGTGAGAATACGAACAATGGTGATATAGTGTGACCCCCAACGTGTGGTTCCCGGCCGAGTTAAAGTGCTTCTTGATGCAATCCTCTTCCAGTTGAAACATCTCCCTTTTCTAACATCTCCACCAAGTTATCATGTTGATTCTGTCGCAACTGGTCTCTTCTTTTGCAAGAAGCCCCAACCATGTTCGTAATCAACATCAAATAACTAAAGAAATCTGCCACATCTCTATTTTTGGTTGCACACCCCACAATAACTAGTTGAAGCTGATGAGCAAAACAATGAATATATCTTGCATATGGATTTTCCTTCAAAATAAGAGTCTTCAGCCCATTATGCTCGCCTCACATATTTGAAGCTGCATCATATTCTTGGCCTCTCAGTTTACTGAATGATAATCCATACTGAGCAAAGAACGCATCAATACCACTTTTCAAACATATTGCAGTGGTCTCACAAACATGAACTACCCCAAGAAACCGCTCCACAACAACTCCTTAGTCGTCCACATATCTTACAACAATAGCCATCTGCTCTTTCACTGAGACATCACGAGACTCATCAATCAATATAGAAAAGAATTTGTCCCCAAGTTCTCGGATAATGACATTTATCGTCTCTGAAGCACATGCCTTAGTAATATCCTTTTGAATGGAAGGACTAGTCAGCTGATGATTTCCGGGGGCATTACCCAACACAACCTTTGCAACCTCTTCATTCAGATCACCACATAACTTAAGCAATTGCATAAAATTACCTCTATTTTTTGAATAAACTCTCTCATCATGCCCCCGAAAAGCCATCCCCTGCGCAAGTAGAAATCTAGCCGCTCTTAAACTTGTAGTCAAACGAAGACGATAAGTAGCACTTTGTACTTCTGTTGAAGTAGACAAACATCTTGAAATACTCTGCTCTTGATTTTTGTAACCAATAAACAGTATTCTTGCATCATTGTGTTGGCTACTAGCACTTCCCACATGCTCTTCAAACTTCTCAAGAGCCTTCTTCTAATTAGAACATCCCTCCTTGGCAAACACCCCATCTCCATATTTTGGTCCTAAGTCACCTTTGAAAACATAACACCAAAAACAATAAGCAGCATCTTTAGAAACACTATATTCCAACCATTCTCTATCTTTGAACCACTTCTTTTGGAAACTTCTCTTTTGTTTTCCAAAAGAACGTTGTGAAAAATCATGTGACAGAGGTTGACAAGGACCGTGAAGAATATAATCTCTCTTGACATCATCTCTAATCAAAGGATCATATTCATCAATGGGTTTCCGCAATGTAGGATCACTAATAATGACCCATTCTTTCTCCAATCGAGCTCTTCTTTCATTCCTTCTATCATCTCTAGAAATATTTTGTTCAACCGCAATCACATCATCAACATTCTGAGATGGAGTTGGAATCTGTTGGTTGAAGGAATTTAAGATCCACTACTTCGAACCGATGACTTGGATCGAATAACAAACTTATCCATATTTTATATTCCTATAACAAAACAAATCCACAAACCACAATTCCAAATTACAAATCACAAATTCACAAATTCGTTTATCATAATCACAATCACAAACCAAAATCGAAATTTATTTCTCACAACCACAATCACAATCACAATTACAATCAATTTTCAAATCACAAATCACAAAGGAACAAATTTATCACAAATCACAAACCGTCAAACCCTAATCAAAATTCCCCAATTCATTCTCAATTCCACAATTCTAATCTAAATTGATTATCAATCAATCAATTAAACTTAAAAATAAATAAATTCAAAAGAAGATGAATTGAGAAAGAAAACTAACAAGCAACCCGGGATGAAGAATTCGGCGGTTGGGGGTGGTGGGCCTGCGCCGCTGCCGCCGGTAGAAGAGTCGGCCGGAGCCCGGGGCGGAGGTGGTGCGCCGGCGCCGGAAGTAGGGAGGCAGAGAGACTGCAGCAGGTTGGGGTGCCACCGCACGTTGACTCGTTGTAGATCTGTCGACTGTAAGTAACAAAGGTTGAACAGTAAAAAAGGGGTTTAATTTTGATGTTAAAAAAAAATAGATGCAAGGGAAAAGTGGGCTGATGGGGATTCGAACCCGGGATTGAAGGGCACTGGAATAAACCC
This sequence comes from Persicaria maculosa, assembly GCA_963922045.1. NCBI lineage: Eukaryota > Viridiplantae > Streptophyta > Magnoliopsida > Caryophyllales > Polygonaceae > Persicaria > Persicaria maculosa. Next base: position 19,718,080 of record OY998257.1, read on the forward strand.
AGCGCACGCCTTTACCATTGGGCCATCTCGTCTTTGTGATTTTATTTTACTTCAATTATATATATTACTAATTGAACAGATATATGAAAATATACATAAACCCATCATAGGATGGGGGGGGGGGGGGGGAGGCTTCAGCCACCCCGAGCCCCCCCACAGATCCGCCACTGCATCGAGCAAACGAGGGTCATGGTCATAATCTCCACATCGAAAAGATCGAATCAGATTCACAAATGGATAAGCCTTTCTCCTCTTTAATTTCATTCTCTTGTCATTCAATTATGTAATCTTTTGCATTTGCAGTTTGCTTGGTTATAAAGAATTGCACAAAGCCACATAAAAGCAGGTGGTAGCAAAACCCAATTTGGGTCTTGAATGGAAGTAAGCTATGATCTAGGATAATAAAGGGTTCAATTTGATAGGGGTCTATGAGTGAGATGGTGATCACTTATGATAAGATTGGTTCGATGCCTCCCGACGTTGTTGTTAACCGGGTGTTGCGAAAGCCCCCCTCCTTTCCTTTCCATTGCTTGACTCTTGGCTGCTTTGTTCCTCAAGAGGGGTCGAAGTGATTCATATCACTTCCTCTCTAAGCTTCGGAGGCCGCAAATGTTACATCAACGAGCGCTTGTAACCATCATCACACTTGCAGGTCTGTAATTTTTCTGTGTCCATGGATTTTAATTCTCACGTCATTCTATTTCTTAAAAATTTTCATTATTGACGTGCATAAATGCGTGGTTAAGCTGCCTAAATGCTCTTATTAATTATGTGGATAGTGGGTACGTGCCTTGCTATTTTGTTGTGCTTTGTTGCTCCTTTTATGGTGTTGAGTAGGTGCTAGCACGGAGCATGACATATGCTTTCAAACAAAGCACCAGGGTAAACATTACAAATGCCACCACTATATAACCCAGTCCTAGTCCTACGAATAATGCTAGGGCACTATTTACTGCCATAAAACGCATTGAGGCAACCAAAATAATTTAGGGCACCAAGATCCCCATATGTCAAACATGAAATCAAAACTGAGGGTATACCACGTGCGTCTATCAACTCTACAAGTGTAGGTCCACCTAAATGAATCGCCACTTACAGCCAAGCAAATGCTAGAAATGGTAGGAATATCGCCACTTACAGCCAAATTATTGCCAATTAAGGCCAAAAGAACGCCAATTTTAGGTCACGAATATGCCACTTAAGGCCAAAAGTACTCCAATTTTAGGCCACGAGAACGTCACTTAAGGCCAATAGAACGCTACTCAAGGCCAAAAGAACGCCAATTTCAGGCCACGAGAACGCCACTTAAGGTCAACAGAATGCCACTCAAGGCCAATAGAATGCCACTTAAGGCCAACATGATGCCACTCAAGGCCAATAGAACGCCACTTAAGGCCAATAAAACACCACTCAAGGTGAATAGATCGCCGCTTGTGGCCAATGAATCGCCACTTATGCCCAAAGAATCGTCACTTACAACAAATTAAAGCCAATTTTATGCCATATATAATAACCTTCTTTAAGGCCAACAAAAGTCAAAATCATGCGATAAGAACGTCATTTAAGACGAAATGTTCGATCAACGCTTAACCAACAGAATTGTCACTCGTGAATAAAAGTGGACCATGAACGTCATCAACAAACACTATCTATCACTTATGACCAAAAATTCATCTAATCCTTTTAAGTAACTTCCATTTGATTAATTAGTTAACAACACACCAATTACATTATATTGTGTTATTCGGCTGAGAATGCTAAAGCTTGCATGATACAACGAAGACAAGGGGCAAGCATTACTAGTGGTCTTCGATCATAACAAGTGAAGAGCATCGAATTATTCATCTTCCCTCATCACTAGATCGTGAAGAAGAAACCTGAGGGGCAATTGATATAGCTAAAGTAAGCCCGTCAAAAACTTGGGGGCACAATCGCCTTTTATCAGGTACATTTATTGAAACCCTAATTCTCGTTATATATAAGGGAGGATTAGATAGGGTTTAAGGGGGCTTCTCGAACAGCCGACAAATTTTCACTTGAGCGTCGAAGGCTCCTCCAGGGGAGCTAGCCCCGCCTCTTCCTCTCCTTCTGTGCAGGGAAGATCGATCGATACCAAGAAGGATCGAGATGCATATTTCTCTCAAAACACATTCATTGGTCAACCTAGCATGGGAATACAAAGACTACGTACCGATAGAGGACGATTCTCTCGTAATAATAAACCATTTGAAACACAATCAAGGATGTCCCTGAGAAATTGAACTAGTCGTAGCTTATATCAAAACACTATTATCCAGGGTGAGAGAAGTGTCGTTCTCTCACACACCTCGTGTTGGCAACAGAAAGGCAAATAGGATTGCTCATCTGTATCGTTCTGCTAAGAGTATTGACATGTACAACGATTCATCTCTCCAATATATACTATTCGAATTGATGCTATCGGTAATGTTCTCTGTCCGAAACTTTCCCTTATTAAAAAAATATACATGTGTGGTAATTTATACTTTTCACTAAAGTCGGCATGCGAACTCTTTTAAAAATTTATCCGAATTAAGACTTTGTTAATTGTGTATATAAATTACATATATTTCAATGCCACTTTCATTTAATTTACAGATCGATGAGTATAAATAGTAAAGTTGATAATGAGCTATTCCACCTAAAATGGAATCTATTAGATTACCCGAAAGATTAAAGAAGATGTGATAAATTAGTATATTTTACTCTCTTTAAGAAAAGAAAAGGTAGTAGATTATGCATGCCTATATGTGTGGGGCGTCAGTCCCAAGGCGAGATTTCATTAAAGATTGATTAATTAATTAATTAATTAATTAAGCAATGTGTTCAGTTTGTATATATGCCACTCAAAGTGGGAGGAGGATTAATCATCGAACGAATTAATCAATCCCATTAAACTTTGGTTTAGTACGTAAACTACCTAAACAATTAATCTAATTAATTGCCGCAACCAATATCTTATTTCACACTAAGATGATCAAGATTAGGCTTTGTCCACTTTCAATATTGATTTTCATTGAAAAGGAGTCGTCCCCCCAAAATAAAAAATATAATATAATATACATATTTCTCTCCTCGATAATTTCGATTTCATATATTATAAATCCGATACCTGAGAAAAAAGTTTTAAACGTTTCAACATTGAACCGATATAAATTATTTTCCACATCATTTACCAAATTGATATACTTCTACCATAATTATCATTTGTTAAAAATTTTAACTTAATTAATACTTTAAACCCTAAAATTTCAAATTAGTATGTTATATTAAAATATTTGAAAATCATGAAATAGAGTATGTACGATTTATGTTTTTATTCTAGTTACACATGCATAAAATTGATGATTTTTTCAAAAAAAAATTAGGGTTCAATTTTTCACACCCTCAACTAACCACTTCAGGATCCACCCTTGGTTATTGATGTCCGCTAAAATGACCATGTTTTATGCCTATCTTTTATGCCAATTTCTATCTTATTTTTGCATTATGGTTTGGGAATGCTTAGAATTTGTGTAGTATGTGCTTATTTGTAAGATATAGAGGTCTACACAAGTTTTGGTTTAATTGTGCAGAAATTAGAGCGGAATCGATCGAAGCCAAAACGAGAAGTGAAGAAACAAAACCATTCGATCTCAACTCACCCTCTCGACATCGACTGAAGAAATCGACCATAGACTAAGTATAAGAAAGGAAGAAAGACCAGCTACTGGAGGAGTACTCGACGTGACTTAAGATCGACCAACGTGATAGACATCGACCGAAGTGATCGACATCGAGGAACTGATCGATGCCGACATAGCTGAAGTGTGCCCGTGGTCGAGTGAAATCAACAGAGATCGAGCAGAAAGTGAGCACTCGACATCAAGAGTAGCAGTCGATGTCGACTGGACCTGTTGACAGTAATAGACGCGTCGAGCAATTCGAGTTCAATGAGATGTTGAAATGGCCACATTTTTATATCTTTTCTAGTTAGATTTAATGGTTAACGGTATTTCTTATCTATCCTTGGGATATAGTTTATTTTCCTATTAAGTTTATATCTTTTTCATTATTAGATAGAGATCTTAGATTTACCAATTTCACTAGGATTAGGACTCCTTCTCCTAGGCTAGCTAGGAGTTGTGAGACTATAAATCAAGCCCATGGGGGCTAGCTTTAGAATCATATTCGAACACACAAACAATTTACATTGAGTTTAGCCATGTGATGATGGAGAAAATCAAGTCTAATAAATACAAGTAGATATCAAACCAAATCCTAGTCCATGCAAATAAATTACAAGACTTCCTCCCATTGTAGTGGAAGGGAATCAGGATCGATCCACGAGGAGGCAAGTCAGCGGTGCCTGGATAGTCTATGGGAACTCACTGTAAGTCGACCAAAAGCCTCGATATCGAGTTGGGCAGTCGATATCGACAGGGGCAGTCGAATCCTAGTGACGACGTCGATCTGGAGAGAAAACCTGCGAAGAAAGTAAGCAACAGAAGCACTCGATATCGACTAGGGTGGTCGATGTTGAGTGGGTCAATAGCTCTGTCGACTGAGAAAACTGTCGACGATGAAGTGCTCGATGCAGGGTGGTCGATATCGACAGAAGTGGTCGATATCGAGTAGAATTCTAGTCGATGTCGATTTGCAGAAATAAAGAAAACGAAAGCAACAAATTTTTTTTAGTTTTAATTCAATAAACTAAAAGGCTTCTAGGATAGAGATTCACCACAACGGTAACCATGCATGTATTATGACCAATTCACATAAAAGATTAAACTTTTCTCAATACCAATTAGGGAGATAGAGGCTTTCGCATAAAAACCTAATTGTTTCTACCTTTTTCATAATTAGGGTTTATGTCAACTTTCGCAGGCAAAACCTAATTACTATCCAAATTCACATATATAATCCAAGTAGGACGACTACTCGCTCTTCATCGCAACAAACTCCATTGATTGAAAAGAAGAAACTTGCATTAAACTTTAAACTTCCGAAGCTTTACAACTCAACGTCGGCTCTCGCAAACACCAAACCCTAAAACTTCTCTCTAATTCTATTGATTGTATGTGTGATTGAATGAATAAAAACCAGCCCCCTAGGGCTTTATTTATAGCTACTAATCCTCGCTATCCAAGGATAGTATCTTCTATCTTCTATCTAAACTCTATCCAAACAAGTAGGATAGATCTTTTATTTAAGTAAATGTCTAAAATAACTAATAGAAATCTTAGGATAAAAAGGAATCTACCCTTAAGACATAATTTTATCTAAAACAAAGGATAAACCGTGGCTTATGTAGATAGACTTGCAAGCTGCGTCTCGAAAAGCGCGTCCAACCCATGTCGAAATCTAGTCGATATCGACCAGTTTAGTCGAAATCGACCTCTTCGTTTATGCTCGACGGGCTCAGCTCTACTCGATTTCTGGGTCTTGGTCGATATCGACCTCAGGTCGTCGATATCGAGTGCTCTTCTTTTGCTAATGTTCTTGGTCTGTCTCGACACTCAGAGTCTGTGTCGATGCTTCAGTTGATATCAACCAGATAGGTCGATTTCGACCACTTTTCTGCTTTCCTTGGTTTTTTCGTTTTGACTCCAATTTCGCTCTGATTCCTACATAATTAGACCAAAACTTGTGCAGACTCTATTTCTTGCACGTTATCTCATTCTACACAAATTTGCGTTATTTTTCAACCTTTTCTTTGGTAATTGAATGAAATATGAAGTCAAATGATGCAATAAAAAGGGTGCTAAATATGTACATCAAAACACCCCATAATTAGACTTGCTTGTCCTCAAGCAATAACCAAGGAATAACCATCACCTATAACACACCCTTCAAGTCTTCGCCTTTGTCAAAAGCAACATCATAAGTGGTAGCAAAGCGAAGCAAGTGAATTTAATGTCATAGCACATAGTTGAGCGATCCATAGGCATATGCAATTTTGATCCAACCTCACAGGGATAATGTGTTTTCACTCAACTCTCATGTGTTTAGGCTATGAAGATCAACGCTCAACTCAATTCCATATACAAACTCATAAACATTGCAATTTATAATAATCCACTTCGCAACCAATTATGAAAATGCAATAAGAACCATCAGGAGGACTTTCGCTCAATTGGATCAAAGAAGACTCCATTCGGCGGGGTTGTAATGGGGCTTGGTATAGAATAGAGGGTATGGAATTATTTGGCTATGTGGTGCTTATAAAATTTGGGAATCAAGACTCCTAAACCTTATCACTACTATATCCAAACCATATCTCTATAATAATGCTCAACCAAACTTGTTTTTTCCACAATGCTCATCAACCTTCTTTCAAACCCTAATATGCTCTAAAAAATATAGTACTTTTATAAAATAAAAAAATAAGGAATAACTGGCTCATGCACTAATATATATATATATATATATATATATATATATATATATATATATATATATATATATATATATATATATATATATATATATATATATATATATATATATATATATATATATATATTCGATTTTTTTTTCTTGTACGAAAATAAATAATGAGGGTGCATTTATATGTGAGCCAAAAATCCTTTTACAAAGTATGACAAGATGCAATATGTACCATCCCATAATTTCCTTTGCTCAAAACTACACAATATGCACTTTCTTTTCACAATGCATTATTTTAGCCAATCTAAGTCTCAATTCCCAAATGGGGGTCAGGCTCAATTCGGCTAGGGATAATTTTGTGGAGTTTGCAATATAAGGCTCAGGCTGATATTCTGGCTTCAAGCAGAGATAATGCAGTGTAGGTAAAGAGAGGATAAAAAAAGCTTAAAAGATACCTCCATCATTTAATTCTCGTAAACATAAACATATGTATGTATTGGCTTTGAATAACTATCACAACATTTAGAGATGCATAGGAAGAGTAAATACACTCAAGAAAGCAGAGGGATTTTTAATGTTCTCCCTATAGGCCAAAATTCTCACAAGGACAATTTTTGTTGGATTTGCTTTTTAGCCTAGGATCATATGTGCTCAATTTCATCACAAGTTCACAATCTACATAAAAATCATTTTTGAGGACTTAGGCTAAACCATCCAAATATGCTATGGGATTTACATGATCAAGTCAGCTATTGAGTTCTTATCATTGGACGTCTAAGTAGGGTTTAAAAACAAACTTTAAAAATAAATATGCATTTTTTTTTGTATTTTTGACATTTTCTATTTATTTTTTATTTTTTTTGAATTTCTTTGACATTTTTATAAAAGTAAAAACTAAAAAACTCAAACATGAATGCAATGCGAAAAAGAAAACCAAGTTGTGACCATAAAACATGTTTCTACCCCACCACATACTTAAAATATACAGTGTCCTCACTGTTTTAAAAGAAAAACAAGGGTAGAGAGAAACTTACAACGCAACCTGCCGATTTAGGTCGATTTCAGCTGAGGTCGATGCCAGAAGTCGATGTCCAGTACTGTGGTCGATGTCGACTTCATCTTGTCAAAGTCGATGAAGAAGGTGAAGTCGGAGGCCACCAGATTGTGGTCGATATCGACTATGTTGGTCGATATCGACCACTCTTTTTCGCTCCTGAGTCCTCGATGTCGACTCCAGGAGATGGCTCGATCCAGTTAGTCGATTTTGACTAGGTTAGTCAATTTCGAGTAGTTCTACAAAAGCTTCTTTTCCTCCTTGCCTTTCCTGAAATCGTTAATGCATAAAAGATAAAACCACAGTATATCCAAAGTCTTCAAATCCCAAAAATTCAAACTTTGAATCCTGAACACTATCTATGCGGAAATTTAAAAGGTTTTATGTACAAGCTCTAGACTTTATAGTCGCTAGGCCGACTTCTTCCGCGCTTCTATCCAAGGTGGCACATGTAGGGACCATATCACTCTTATGTCCTCTTCAGAGCTTTCAAGCTCTACTTTGAACAACGTCCCTTTCTTATCTTTGAGCTCCAACCTTCCTGGATAGACCTTGTAGATCGTCATGATTGACCTCTTCCTTCCATCCTTTATTCTGCATCCCAGGGCGTTGCATTGTTCAATAACCACCTTGTCGCCTGCCTTGTATTCTTTTATGGGCTTACCTATCATGTTAGTCAGGCATAGAAACAAAGATACTCGCTTAAAAGGAATATTCGAATTTATCCCCAAGGGTGGAAGAGTCTTACCTGGACTTACCTTGGAGTCCGTATTACTCTCAGGGGAAGGTCGATATCGAGTGGATTGGTCGATATCGACCTTCTGCTTCTTAGTCGATGGAGGCAGATCGAGTAGGGGAAGTCGATGTCGAGTGGGACCAGTCGATATCGACTGACCCTGGTCGATTTTGGGTGTTGTGTCGACCCCATATTTGGCATCTGGCAGTCGATTTGGCTCCTGTGCACTCGATATCGACTGGGTGGTGTCGATTTTGAGTGCTTTGTCTGGCTCTCCTCCGTCGTCAGCTTGGTGCCAAATCTCCAAAAGCTCCTCTATTTGGGCCTCCATTGGCCTCTTCTCTAGCTCCTCGTCGGTCAAGGCTCTCTCCGTTGGTTCATCGCAAGGGATTACTCTCCCCATATGCATCGCCTTGACCTCCATTTGTTTTACCTCCTTCATTATAGGGTTGAAGGAGAATTCGATGACCTCATTGCGAATGGTGAATGACAGGAGTCCCTTCCGCACGCTGATAATGGCATCGGCTGTAGCTAGGAACGGTCGTCCTAAGATGATTGGGCAAGTGGGATCCTCTATCATATCAAGCACAATAAAATCAGTGGGTACAAAGAACTTACCCACCTTGACTGGGACGTCATCGATGATGCATGTGGGCCTTACAAAATTATTATCAGCCATGTACAATTTCATATCAACTGACTCCAAGGCTCCAATGTTGACCTTTGACCGGATGGACAAAGGCATAAGGCTAACGCTAGCCCCTAGGTTGCACAGGGCCTTGTAGCGATGTTGGCCAAGCCCAATGGTGATGGCGAATCTACCAGGATCACTCCTCTTCTCTGGGTAGTCCGTCTTGCTGCACTCCTCAGTGATCTCAGCAATTGATCGCTTCTTGCTCAATATATCCTTAAGGAAGCGGACGTATGATGGCATCTCATGAAGGGCCTCCGTGAATCTAATGGTGACATTAAGGCCTTGGAGAACCTTCACAAATCGTTGAAACTTCGCGTCCGATGGGTCCTTTGATGATTTGGAGGGGTAAGGTAATGGCTTTTTCTTTGACGGAGCGGGAACGGTCCGAGGTGTGGCTGATGAAGGGTCGATATCGACTGGTGGGTTCTCGATATCGACTACAGTGGTCGATCTCGGGGTCCTCTGGACAAGGTCCACATCGACAGGTGGGTCGACATCGAGTGTCGACTGGGGGTGGTCGATATCGACTGGCTCTCCAGGACTTTCCTTTGCTTCTCCGACATTTATTAGTAGCTCCTTGCCATTCCTTAGATGAACTGCAGCGATGTGGCCCGATGGCTGCCCCTTTGGATTGGCCTATGGTTGGCCAGGGAGCCCTCCGGGTTGTCGTGGAATTTGTGCCGCCAATTGACCCATTTAGGTCTCAACGCCTTTCCTCCATGTATCTATCTCGCTAAGCCTAGAGTTAATGCCATGTAAGGATGTTTGGATGGCATTGTTGGATTGATCACTCTTGGCTTGATTCCGCCTCATCTCGTCTAAGATGAGTTGTAGATCATCCCTCCTTTCTCTGTCGCGATGGCCAGCTGCTCTGTATGGTGGAGGATCCCTGGGGTTGTATTGGGGTGGTTGATTTCCCCAGTTTTGGTACCCCTGGCGATTGGGATTCCTCATATAGCGCGCCTCCTGGTGGGTCTCAGCTAGTTGTACTTGCTCCGTGTGGGGGCAATCAGTGGTGATATGCCTTACGGAGCCACATTCAGTGCAGGGTTGGTTGGCGGAGAGGAATTTGACTCTCTTTTGCAACCTCCTGAGTTGATCTTGCATAAATTGATCTTTGACATCGGGATCAATCTCCTTGGAGGGCTCATAGAGTGGCATAGATGGGGCATGCCTTGAGTCGAAGGCCATAGGAGTCCCATAGGTGTTGTCAAATTCGACTAACCTCTCTATAGTATCCCAAGCTTTTTGTGGTAGGAGCTCGAGATACCCATAGGAGGTATAGGTGTTGATTCTCTCCTTAGTAGCTACGTCCAGGGAGTTATAGACGATCTCCTGGATGACGTAGGGTGGTTGCCCATGCGTAGAGCAGGACCTCAGCAGCTCCTTAAAGCGCTCCCATGCCTGTGCCAATGTCTCGCCTGGCTTTTGTTTAAAAGCCGTGATCCTCTAGCGTATCATCGCGGTCTTTGATGGTGGGAAGAATTTGTTGAGGAAGGCATCCTTGACCTCATCCCACGTGTGGAGCGATCTGGGGGTTAGGCTCTCCAACCATGCTAGAGCTTTTCCTACGAGAGACCAGACCAGCGAAAAGCCTTTATTTTTACATATTCAAGGCTTTGTCCATCAGCAATAGTGTCACACAAGTCAAGGAATAAAGATATATGCTCAAGAGGACAATCGTTAGGTTTCCCCTCCAATTGGCGTCGCCTAATCTCAGTTAAGAGACTAGGTTTAATCTCAAAATTAGAATAGGGGATAAGAATAGCCGATTCAGGCACTGAGAGCATAGGGTACATGTATTGTTTGGCATGCTGAGGGAGGGCATTGATTTGGGCTTCTATTTGCCTCCTAGCCTTCTCCTCCCTATATGCATGCTCTTTAAGTGCCGCCTCTCTAGTTGTGAAGTCCTCAACTTGCTTCCTTAGGCGCTCAATCAGCTGAGCCTGGGTCTCATTGTCTGCCATGATTCTTTAAATTCGGGACCTTAGATGGAGATAGCGTTCAGGGCCCTCTACTCCTTCGAATTCAGGCGTGCGATCAGCGCGTCGCATATACCTGTAAGAAAACACTAGGAAAAAGAGTGAGATAGACTAAACAGGGCGCGATTGATAGCCTCCCCGCCAACGGCGCCAAAATTTGATGAAGGAGGAAATCAAGTCTAATAAATACAAGTAGATATCAAACCGAATCCTAGTCCACGCAAATAAATTACAAGACTTCCTTTTGTTGTAGTGGAAGGGAATCAGGATCGATCCACGAGGAGGCGAGTCAGCAGTGCCTGGATAGTCTATGGGAACTCAGCGCAAGCCGACCAGAAGCCTCAATATCGAGTTGGGCAGTCTATATCGACAAGGGCAGTCGATTCCTAGTGACGACGTCGATCTGGAGAGAAAACCTGCGGAGAAAGTAAAAAATAGAAGCACTCGATATCGAATAGGGTGGTCGATGTCGAGTGGGTCAGTAGCTCTGTCGACTCAGAAAACTGTCGACGATGAAGTGCTCGATGCAGGGTGGTCGATATCGATAGAACTGGTCGATATCGAGTAGAATTCCAGTCGATGTCTATTTGCATAAATAAAGAAAATGAAAGCAACAGATTTTTTGAGTTTTAATTCAATAAACTAAAAGGCTTCTAGGATGGGGATTCACCACAACGGTAAACATGCATGTATTATGACCAATTCACATAAAAGATTAAACTTTTCTCAACACCAATTAGGGAGATAAAGGCTTTCGCATAAAAACCTAATTGTTTCTACCTTTTTCATAATTAGGGTTTATGTCAACTTTCACAAGCAAAACCTAATTACTATCCAAATTCACATATATAATCCACTTTCGTAAATAAGGAATGATCCTAAGCTCGCATAAAGGATTGAGCGTGGGGTAGAAGAAGAGATCGCATAATCAAATATGGAATAAGCGCACTTACATGGCTACCGTCGGGCTCACCCCGACCCAAGAAGTGGAATGACTACTCGCTCTTCATCGCAACAAACTCCATTGATTGAAAAGAAGAAACTTGCATTAAACTTTAAACTTCCGAAGCTTTATAACTCAACGTCGGCTCTCACAAACGCCAAACCCTAAAACTTCTCTCTAACTCTATTGATTGTGTGTGTGATTGAATGAATAAAACCAGCCCCCTAGGGCTTTATTTATAGGCTACTAATCCTCGCTATCCAAGGATAGTATCTTCTATCTTCTATCTAAACTCTATCCAAACAAGTAGGATAGATCTTTTATTTAAGTAAATATCTAAAATAACTAATAAAAATCTTAGGGTAAAAAGGAAACTACCCTTAAGACATAATCTTATCTAAAACAAAGGATAAACCATGGCTTATGTAGATATACTTGCAAGCCGCGTCTCAAAAAGCGCGTCTAACCCGTGTCGAAATCTAGTCGATATCGACCAGTTTAGTCAAAATTGACCTCTTCGTTTCTGCTCGACGGGCTTAGCTCTACTCGATTTCTGGGTCTTGGTCGATATCGACCTAAGGTCTTCAATATTGAGTGCTCTTCTTTTACTGATGTTCTTGGTCTGTCTCGACACTCAGAGTCTGTGTCGATGCTTCAGTCGATATCGACCAGTTAGGTCGATTTCGACCACTTTTCTGCTTTCCTTGGTTTCTTCGTTTTGACTCCAATTTTGCTCCAATTCCTACATAATAAGACCAAAACTTGTGCAAACTCTATTTCTTGCACGTTAGCTCATTCTACACAAATTTGCGTTATTTTTCAACCTTTTCTTTTGGAATTGAATGAAATATGAAGTCAAAAGATGCAATAAAAAAGGTACTAAATATGTACATAACCATCCATGCTTAGGATATGAGTTTTGATGTTGATATTGTTATGTCCTGATCATCTCCTATCTTTGGTCGAAACAACTAAAAGGTACAGACGACTAGGTTTGACGGCGAGAGCCAATATTCCTAGTTGTTAGTGTACAATGAAAGCTTGTCCCTTTGATGAGAAAGCATAATTTTCCGTCTTACTCTATCTTTTTCACGTGTTGTTAACGTTATAGTGATCCCTAGTCCTAGGAATCCGTTTTTATTTTTGTTTGAACCCTTTTTATTTGTTACTTTTGTCGTTCGTTGAGTAATCGAAAATCTCGAAAACCTTTATCTTTTCTGTCCACATTTTCCTTTCCATCCTTTTATTCTTTGCCGATGGTTACTTTCTGTTTGAGAGGTCGAGATCGACTGCATAGGTCGATATCAACTGCCTCTGATCGATTGACGGTTTGCTGTGTCGATCAACTTTCTGGACTAACTCGACGTCAAGTGAACTGGTCGAGGTCGACTACCTTCTGTTTGTGTTTGCAGATACAACACCACTCGAGATTGACTGCCTTGATGGAGATTGATTGACCTAATCGATGTCGAGAGCTCCTGGTCGACTTCTGCAGAATGTTTGCGCGAATTACTTAGGATTCGCTTACACGCTTCCTCGTGGATCGATCCTGATTCTTCCACTACAGCGGGAGAGTCTTGAATTTATTTAAAAGGCTAGGGTTGATTCATTGTTTATATTTCATATATTTTTATAATCAATTCTCCCCTACATCAGTTGTGATGTTAATTAATCACCTAGCTAGGCTCCACTGAATCGCCCCCCAAATGTGTCATATGCATGTAGAATTGGCAAGACCTAATTCAAACTCGAAAACATTCCAAACCACCATAAATTGATTAGCCCTTGAAAAATAATATGACCTAATCCATTTTGACCTAACATTCAAAGAAGTTGATAACCCAAACCAATCAGCATCGGAATGAATCGAACCCAATTCAGCCGAAATGTAATAAGACTTAATCTCACTTTAATCGAAATAAGGAATAACTTGAACTTTTTTTTGTTGATAAACAACTTGAACTTCAAGATACATTTTAACACAATTTTAAAAAGGAAGATTAAAATAATCAAAACCCGAAATAATTTAAACATAAGATAATTGAATCCTGAAATAAGAACAAACTAGATTAACCTGATCTGACCCGAAGCTGGCAACACTTGAGGAGTCCATCCATGACTTGAAGAGGGCAGTGAGGGGGAAGGGGACTATCGAAGCCGAGGAGGCATACTCATTGGGAAGGGATGGAACACAACGTGGGAGGGAGTCGGAGGAGCAAGGGGAGGTGCAGTCGAAGAAGGAGGTAAGGTTTTTCATCTGTCATGTAATTTATTAAGACCATCATGTAATATATTACATGTGTCATGTTAATTACTTCTCTCTATGGATAGGTTCATGAAGCCGAGAAGGATAAGGAAGAGAGAAAAGCTACCAAGTGTCAGGACACTGGGAAGGGCGAGGAGGGTGAGACAGATGCACCTACTAAGAAAACCGGCGAGGTAAGTTTGTTTTAGTTGACTGTCATGTCAATTTTAGTAGGTGTCATGTGAGAATTTGATACATGTCATGTTATATGATTTCGCCCTGTTGTGGTGTGTTGGTCGTCGTAGGATGGGATGGAGGCACTTGAGGGCTCCCGGGTTGAGGTGCCCCTTGAACTTAGGGGTACGAGGACCTATTGACCTCCTGCAACATTCAGTTCTCCTGAAGTGACTCACCCACCGAAGAAGCCGCGTCTCCCCAAGGGCAAGAAGTCATCGCAGGAAGTGGATGTCGTGGAGCTAGGTATGGCGACAATGACAGACGTTGATGTGTTCTCTACATGAATGAACGACAAAAGTGGCCCTGTCCGGTCGATCAAAGGCACCCTAATCCAGAAGGCGTTCTTCGAGGAACTCCAATTGCCAACCCATTGGGTCACATTTGAGGTAACGTTCCCCCTTCGGTAGATTACACCCAACCTTTAGCCACACGCGCTTCCATGTAAACGGTTTTCATGCGTACAACATATTGAGCATCCGTGGGCCCTGTTGTGAAAGGATGTCCAGACAAATGATAAGTACGCAAGCTTTGCCATTCTTAACCACTTTTGCGGGGTGATGCTGCAGAAACGAGTGGGGGATGCCAAGTCAAAGGTCGAGGTGCAGCATGTCGACGAGGAGCTCATTTACTACTTCAACGGCTGATGTGCGCTCAAATTACCATATTTTTCATCCACTTTTACTTCGATTTCTGTCTATATTTTCATGCATATTGGTTGGGAAAGCATAAGATTAGTGTAGTTTATGTTTATTTGCCAATTATGGAGGTCTACACGAGTTCTTGTTTTATTTCGCAAAAATCGAAGCAAAATCGGAGCAATTTCGAGAAGAGAAGAGAAGCTAGAAAATCACTCGAAGTCTACTGAGGAGTCGAAATCGACCAAATGACTCGACATCGAGTGGAATTTGACACCAGAAATCGAGCCAGAAAGAGAACAACTCTACCCGATACAGACTAGTCGATATCGACCAAAGCTAGTCGATATCGAGTGCCCCATATCGAGTGAAGTGATAGAGATCGTGATACGGGGTTAGCCGTAGGATGGCCCGATCTTCGACAATCAAGACTCTAATTCAAGAATTGAACAAGAAACAAGCAAGAACTCAAGAACTCGATCAAGATTTAATCAAGAACTCAAGAAAGACTTAAGAACGCAGCAAGACTCAATGAAGAACAACAAGACACGGGTGTAAAAAGGACTAAAGGACTCAAACAAACGAATTGAAAGACCGATATAAGGATGAGTCGATCTATATAGAACAAGATGAAGACCCCAGGCCTCCGTAGAGGGTAGGAACCAACACCAATGACTATATAACCCGCCTCTACAACCCTACACAACCAAGCGGACAACATGGAGGCACAAGGAGAGGGCTCGTGGATACCAGGGATTACCAAACCTTGCGAGATCGATAGACTCAAGGCAAACCAAGCTGAGATCAGTACCAATTGTGCAATCGATGAGCAACGCTTCGAATCGATTGTCTTTGCACTCAATGTGTTTCACACAAAAGATAAAGCTTTGTATTCAAGAGACGTGTTCCTTTCAACAATGGGAGATCAGCCGTCTAATATAACCCTAGGGCTAATTTAGATGAAAATAAATAATTAAAAGAATAATTAAAAATAACCCCTAAAATTACCTAAAATAACTTAAGTAAAAGAGATACTAAAAATAACAATGAAAATTAGGGTTCCAACACTTGTAGAATTCGGCCCATATGTGAAACTAGGCTCCAGGTCTCGGCGTCGAGGTTCTGGTGTCGGCGTCGATACCTACAGTAAGTGAAGAACATCTTCAGGTATCGGCGTCGAGGCTCCTGGTGTTGGCGCCGAGGGCAACAGCAAGAGAAGAACACAGGTAAGTCTTCAATTGCTCGAGAATCGATTATAGCTCACGAACATGAAAGAGCGTGTTCGGCGGTGTCTTGGATGGTCCCGCATCAGTCTCCCTTTCTTGAAAAGGATTCGTCCACGAATCCAAGGTCGCATAAGATTCCGCAAATGCACCCACACGAGATCTCCGGGGTCGAATACCACATGTCCATTGAAACTCCACACATGGCCGATCGTAGGAGGGGTCGACCACTTCTGGATGGATTTGATCTTGGCTTCGTCAAGTTGTAGACCATTAGAGCTTACTACAAAACCAAGAAAAGAAACTTGATTAGTGCACAATTCATATTTCATATCATCTTCATTATGTTCTAACTTAATATGCACTTTAGCGTGTTTGTTTATCTTTAAGTTTCCATCCAAGGCTAGCAAGTTTTCTTCCTTTTTCAAGGCTGGATTTTCAATCATTTCAAGGTTAGCAATATTACAACAGCTTCCACTATCAATGATCATATTACAAACTTTGCCTTTTTCTAAGCATTTAATATGAAACAACTTTTCTCTTTGATTATCATCACAGGGCATAGGTTGAACACTTAAAACTTTACTAACAATCAAAGAATCTTCATGCTCATATTCAATGCAATCTTCATGATCATAGGCAAGTAAATTAACATCTTGATCATTATTAACATGCTCTTTAATTTCATCAACAAGCTGATTATCTATGCTAGGAGAAACATTATGTTGGTTAGCATTATTGGGAGGAATAGGAGGACTTTCTTCCCTTTGATTAGATGGAACTTCATCTTTAGGTGGGACTCCTTGTCCGAGCACCGTGATAGATCCAAAACGCTTAAGCTCTAGTGCCGCCAATCTTTCATCTAGCCTTACTATGTTCTCATTTATTTTAGTCAAAATATTGAGCATCTCATGATAAGTAATTGTGTTGTTGCCCTGGTTAGACATCACAAATAAACAAACAAAGAACTATGTGACAGGTTAGTAGAAAAGTATAAACAAACTCACAAGTTTATCACTCACACTCCCTCTCTAATTGGTATGTCACGCTTGTTGTTTCAATCCGCCTTGGGCAAATCAATACTCAAGCTAGGATTTAGCAACACAAGGTATATACTATGAGAGATCAAGGAGAATGAATGAATCAATGGACTGCACACTCGACAAGCAAGTAAGGCACTCGACAAGGTCTAAGGACAACTCGACACAAGCAAGGTAGAACAATGTAAATACTGATTTCGTGAAAAAAGAAGAGAAAAGAAACAACCTTTGATCAATTTACCTCTTTTGATTGTAACCCTAAGCAAGGATGTTGTAGTTGCAAGGTAGGGTTTTCAAGGTTGTGTTTGGGCAATGAGAATGTCGACTAGGGCTGAATTTCACCACAAAGAAGGTCCCTTGAAGTTTCTTGCACTAGGTGAACACTCAATCACAAGATCAACAACAACTCAAAGATGATCAACAACTTTCTTCTTTTCTTTTTTTTTTTTTTTGAATTTTCGAACTGATTTTTTTTCTGACTTTCTAAAGTCCTAATGCAAGAAATCTAAGCAAAAGTGAAGGGAAAAACGGAAATTAAAATTAATGGTGAAATAAATAAAATTCAGCCCCAAATTGATAGAAATAGGCTAGGGTTTTGGGCTAATTTTGGTAAGCAGGGTTCTATCTATCCCTTTATAATCTAAGATAGATAAAAAGTGATTATATCTACCAAGAATTCAGAATTTAATAAGGCAAAATAGATAGATAAAAGATAGATCAAAGATAGAACAAACTAAGGTTAGGGTTTCCCTTGGGTGGTGCCGATTTGATACGGGGTTAGCCGTAGGATGGCCCGATCTTCGACAATCAAGACTCTGATTCAAGAATTGAACAAGAAACAAGCAAGAACTCAAGAACTCGATCAAGATTTAATCAAGAACTCAAGAAAGACTCAAGAACGCAGCAAGACTCAATGAAGAACAACAAGACACGGCTGTAAAAAGGACTAAAGGACTCGAACTAACGAATTGAAAGACCGATATAACGATGAGTCGATCTATATAGAACAAGATGAAGACCCCAGACCTCCATAGAGGGTAAGAACCAACACCAATGACTATATAACCCGCCTCTACAACCCTACACAACCAAGCAGACAACTTGGAGGCACAAGGAGGGGGCTCGTGGATACCAGGGATTACCAAACCTTGCGAGATTGATAGACTCAAGGCAAACCAAGCTGAGATCAATACCAATTGTGCAATCAATGAGCAACGCTTCGAATCGATTGTCTTTGCACTCAATGTGTTTCACACAAAAGAGAAAGCTTTGTATTCAAGAGATGTGTTCCTTTCAACAATGGGAGATCAACCGTCCAATATAACCCTAGGGCTGATTTAGATGAAAATAAATAATTAAAAGAATAATTAAAAATAACCCCAAAAATTACCTAAAATAACTTAAGTAAAAGAGATACTAAAAATAACAATGAAAATTAGGGTTCCAACACTTGTAGAATTCGGCCCATATGTGAAACTAGGCTCCAGGTCTCGGCGTCGAGGTTCTGGTGTCGGCATTGATACCTACAGTAAGTGAAGAACATCTTCAGGTCTCGGAGTCGAGGCTCCTGGTGTCGGCGCCGAGGGCAACAGCAAGGGAAGAACATAGGTAAGTCTTCAATCGCTCGAGAATCGATTATATCTCACGAACATGAAAGAGCGTGTTTGGCGGTGTCTTGGATGGTCCCACATCAGATCGAGTGCAGAATCCGAGGTCGAGTAGAGCTGGCTCGAGATAGAAGAAGAGTGGTTGATATCGACTGAAGCTAGTTGATATCGAGTGACGCTGCAGACAGATCCGACGGTTTTGATAAAATCTTATCTGAAGCGCTTTACTTCTACATTAAGTCGGCGATCTTTTATCTTTTTATCAGACTTTACATCCTTTAGGGTGAATTTCTATTTACCTAAAGTGATTTTATTTATTTACTTTAGCTAGTTTAATCTTAGGAATAAGATAGATTTTCTTATCCTTGGATAGCAAGGTTTAGAATCTATAATTAGAAGCCATTAGGGCTGAGTTTTTCATCATTCATTCATCCCGAAGTATAGAATTGCAGAGAATTAAGTTTAGGCATAGTTAGAGAGAGAGAGAAGGTCGAGTGAAGGAGAGAGAAGCGAGAGCAGAAGTTTGCTTTGTTCGGTTGTAATCTTTCAACAATTTCAATTCAAGTTAGTTATTTTCCAATAATGATGATGATATTTATGGCTATGAAGCGCGAGTAGTTCCCTTACTTCTAGGGTCGGGGTGAGCCCCACGATAGCCATGTAAGTTTATGCATCAAAGGTATGATTTTTATGCGATTCCGTTTTCTATCCTATATGCATGATTCTTCTACGAAAGTAGTAGGCGATCCTTATTTGCATTATTAAAGCGAAAGCCATCTTATTGTGAATTTGGATTAATTATGAAATTGGATAGTAACACATAGGGTTTATGCGAGAGCCTCTAAATCACCTAATTGTTAGTAACGAAAGTTATTTGACGAAAAGGCATAATCTTTCATGAATTTGGCATAGGCTTATATGGTTATCGTTGTGGCATGAGATCCCCGATCTTGGAGGTTTTTTTAGTTTATTGAGTTTATAAAAATCAGTGTTTTTATTCTGTTCATCCTTCCTACATCATCCTCCTATTCTTCGGACACTTTTCCAACACAAAAGGTTACATTTTACAGTTTCTGTTGAAGACTCAAAACCGACTTCTGTGGTCGATATCGAGTGGCTGACCCGATATCGAGTGCTCTACTCGACGTCGACGGTCTTTGTCTTCTTTGCAGGATTTGCTGGAAATCGACTGGAACAGTAGTCGATATCGACTGATCTACTCGATATCGAGTGATCTTCTGGAGTCAAAATTGAACGTGATTGCGAGCTCAGGAACTGCTGACATACCTCCTCGTGGATTCGATCCTGAATACCCTACTACTACATCGGGAGGGATTTTTGTAATTTATTTGCTTGGATAGGGAGTTGGTTTAATTCATATTTATATTTATTCAACTAGTTTCCCTCCTAACAATGGCAAGTTGCCCAAGAGGTTGCCAAAGCCTTGGGCATAGTCGACCGCTTGTTGATTCCCTGGAATCTGAAGAACCAATATTGGATGGCGCTAGAGATCAACCTTCAAGACTGGACATTAAATGTATATGATCAACCATCCACTTCATCTTGGAGCGCTAGATGGCTGCCCTTCTCAAGCCGGTGACCCACGCCCTCCCCGTAATGCTGAGCATCCATGAAGAACTTCGGGTGATATTGCCCAATAAAGTACCCCAACCCTTCGCATACAAAAGGATCAAGGGGATGCTCCAAAACAAAAAATCTTAAGTCTCTACTTCAACGATTTATGATATTTTAACTCGCTCTATTCGATTGGTTTCACACATTTATTTGTCCTCACAAAGGGGCGATTGTGGTCCATATGCCATCCGCTATATGCAGCTCCTCGTGGTCAACAAGACCAACTTCCATGGTCTTGACGATGAGTTCTTTGTGGCATACCGCCAACTCCTATATGTTGCCATCTTCCACGGACCTCTTTCACCCTCCTCCGCCCCTCAAAAGTAATTCCCTTGTTGCCTCATTATGGAATATCTTGGGTTGAACAATGGCCAACCAGACCAACTTCCATGGTCAGTGAGGTTCACCAGCCAAGATGACGTACCCATGCGGAGCTCGAACTCATGTGCACTCAACGGCCCAGCGACCATGGACATCGATTGAGTTACGTTCGCCTTGATGGCTTTAGCGACCCAGTCACTTACGAGCTTCCGCGGGGAGGAGTTTCTCTCTCTCCGAGTGATGAACTACTTCCCTACAATATCCATGATGGCATCGACAAGGGCAGTAAGAGGCAAGTTTCGTGGGTATTTGAAAACGGATTTCAAGCACTTGAAATTTTTAGTGGTGGTGATGTTGTACCTGAAGGCACATAGCATGTTAAATTCTATAGGTGTTATGTTACAAACAGTAGGTGGCATGTTAATGCCATGAAATGGCGGGTCAATATTTGTTGAAGGTGGGGGATGTTGGTACTTGTTCGCGGGGAAGAATGCCCTAGCCTAGTTGTTGAAGCCAGCCTCCTTCAAGTACCGTCCAGCACCGATGACCTACATCGACAAGTCCGTATATAGTGCATGGAACTAATCATACGTGTATGCCCTCTCCATCCTAAAAAGGAGGTCCTACAAAGCACCAAAGGCCTTGTACTGAAAGCGGACGTTCTGAAATAGGTGACATGTGCAAATACCATGCTTGGTGAATACATAGTTATCCCGTATCCCCTTCTCAATGCTTATATGGCGGTCAGAGAGCCACATGAGGCCAGACGTGTCTTCAACTACCCGCAACATTTTCCTGAAAAAGAACCCCACGAGGCGTCATTCTCGTTGTCCATGATGGCGAAAGCGACCAAGTATATTGAGTGATCAGCGTCTTGGGCAGTTTTAAAAGAGCAAGCAACCACGAAACTTCCACTTCAAGAAGCCCCCATCCACAGATAGGAACTGCTTATACAGCAATGACAATCGTTAGGGTTGTCATGTTCAGTCGAATAGACAATTCGACTTCATGTATATAATACTAGGTAGCAAGTACATATGATATGGCTGTCATGTCAGACAAATCCTGGTGGCTAGGTTATCTGGTGGCGTCGTAACAGAATGCATGTACAAAGTAGTTATAATAGAAGGCAGTAACGACAAAACCTTACGTAGGTGGGACATGGCCCTTCTCCACACTCCTATACTAATGAAGGCATACTTGAATTGGTCGTTCGCGTCGCGTTCAATCCTCGTGTAAGACCCCGGGTTAGCTTGCTCCAACATGTGCATGTACAAGTACAAGGACTGGTAACTTTCCTCATCCATCCCATACAAAGTATCCCTCGCCTTCAACTGTGCTCGGTGCGCCTTTTAGTAGTTACATCTGACACCCAGTTATGACTTCATCATTGACTAGTGAATTCGCAAATCAGGTAACGGACTATATGTCCAGTAGACAACCATAACATGTCCAGTAAAAAGCAGTTGGTTCGATATGTGACGATCGATCTCTAGATAGTGAGTTAACGAACTTGAAGGCCTACAGGTCTTCGTCATTCCCAATGGCGAATGACCTCCCTCCCCCCCCCCCCCCTCCCTCTTCGGCTTTACGTACGTCAGTTTGACATCATATATACCTCGTCCCATCGACCTTAAAATTCTCCAACAATATTTTCTTCAGTGAGACGTAGTCGATACTCTCGTCAACAACCACGACCTTTTGGCTCTTTGTCCCGTTAAAGAACTAATTGCGGCCTTGACATGCCCACCAGCCGCCAAATAACACAGAGATACAAACGAACGATTTGTCCCCTATTTCATTACACTGAGAGAGAGAAAGTTAATCTTATAGGAAGATGTACACGTTTTAGGGACACACCTATTGGATAACTTAAATCGAAGGAAAACTTACCCATCGTCTATCGGTGGGAGGTAATTTGCCTTGGATGTCCAGTTAAAACTGACTTTATACACGTCAACTTGAAAGAAATCCCCCCAACCCTTCTTCTTCAGTGGTATTTCTTGTAAAGGCCTCGTGTTTTCAAATCTTAATTTTCAGAAAAATGGAATTAATTCAAGAATTTCAAGAAAAACTCGTCCTCAACTTAACAAATCGACTTCTAAACTCGTAAAGCGGAATTCCGACCTAAAATTTATAATTTTGACAAACGATTCCGTCCCTTCACCTTGAGAATTTAAACGAACTTCGGATGACGATATCCTTTTCAGTTTTAAAAACCTAATTGACCGAGAGAGCGGGATTCGAAAAACCAATCTTTAGAAATTCAAATTTTCGACTTCGGGACCATAATTTCCGTCTTCTTTCACCCATGCTTATCCAAATCTCCACATTGGTCCCCTCCCTCCTTCTTCTTTGACCAATTCCAAAGATAACCCATCTCCCTCCTCTTTTAGGAAAACAACCACCCTTCTTTCACTCCCTCCCTTATTTGATTCCCCCTTTTATGGCAAACAAAAAACCCTTCATCTCTTCAAAATAATCAGATCTCCTTTGATCCATTTCACCCACACAAACCCAAAAATCCAAACACACCCTTATCCCTCCCCTCTTCCCTTTTGGTTTTACCGAGAGCCTTGAGCTAGAAGGCCCTCCTTTTTGCCCAGCCTCCGTCACCACCGCCACCCCACGACCACCTCCTCACTTTAGCTTCACCTCCCCTCATCTTCGGCCCCAGCACCACCTCCCGAGCGCCCTGAGCAACACTGTAAGCAGCAGCCATAGCAGAGGCCACTACCTCCTCTGTTTTTTAGAGTTCCGAGAGTCGAGCCCCACAGATCCTTCCTCCTTCCGAGTCCAAGCAACAACAACTCTCCCTGACAATCACCAGTAGCCACCTGAGCACTATCGCCGAGCCATCCCGAACGCCGCTTCCCTTGTTCGCGTTGGAAAGAACTCGGTATGCACTTCTTCCAGCGTATTCCAACCTAAAACCTCGTAAAGCTCCGACTTTAACATCCTAACACCCTTTCTAGGCTCCCTCGTTCAAGCCACAACTCCGACGAAGCTCGATGAAGCTCCCCGAGTATTTTTCCGGCAAATCGAAACCTTTGGTGAGCACCTCCTTCTTCCTCCCTTTCTTGGTTATTCCTTGGTCCCTAGTGTCGGATAGGGTGTTCAGAGTACGGTTGTCTCCAACAAAGTCATCCCCTTCCCCTTCCTTTTACAGGATTCCCGAACGGGGCTAACAGGGGAGATAGTGAAAAGTACCCAGTCCGGTTTAGTTCCCTTTTGTTTGTTTTGTGAGTTGGTCCGGTTCAGGTGATTTTTTTTTAAATAATAGAAAATCGGTTTAAGTGGGATGTCTTAAAGAGTTGGGTTTTGGCTTTTGGGTCCGGATTTTTGACAAATGAATGTTTGGGCCAATTTTTACCTTGGGCCTAATTTTTGGGTTAAATAGGATAAAGTGTGAAAAAGGCTTTTAAGAATTGTATGTATTATTTAAGTATTTAAATATTAAATGGGTGGAATATAATATATTATATGATATTATTGATGAAATTTCAAAATAAAATATTATTATTGAAATTTAAAGATATAATATTATTATGGTGAATTAAAGTATAATATTGTGAAACTTGGATTTTAAAAGAAAAAAGAATTTGGGGAAAAGGTTTTAAAGGTTGGAATTTAATGTGAGTAATGGAATTGGATTTCATAAGATTAAAAAGGAAATTCTTGGAAATACTCTAACCTTGTCGGATTTATTTTGACATAATAATAAAATAACTTAAAGAGTAATGTTTTATAAAGGGATTTTCGGGTCGAGTAGGATTTGGGGAAAATGTTTTGAATAAAGATTTGCCTAACTTGATGAATAAAATTGATAACTTGTGTGAGTATAAATTGTGCTATGTTGATATTGCTATAATACGATGTCGACATAATTGTTGAATGTGAATTATGAGATAAAATGTTGACATATGTCCTTAGAAATGATATTATGACGTGCTGATATATATGAAAGCATGATATTAAATTATATGTTTCTAAGCATCAGTTATATGCAAGCATGTTGATGTTAGTAGCGATTATATGCTGTTATTACATGATTTTGGGTGTTGAAATGTGAGATGTCATATGATGATTGTGAAAACATGATATTCTGGTATATGCATTAAGTATGGAATCCGGTTATAATTTTATTTATATATATGATATGAGATATTGATATGAGATGAGATGCGAGATGGAATGTGATGAACTATGAGAGGGGATAGAAATATGACGACGAGACTTTCAATATGTGAAATTATGCAAAACCGTGTGTGCTTGTATGTTTGAATAGATAGACTTATACTTCCATTATGACTACTAGGTGACTTTGAACGGTGTGATTGCTACAATGTTGACTACTAGGTGACTTTGAACTATTTGATTGCTACTATGTTGTTCTGCACTGCGAGGTAAGTTTCTTCGGAACTTACTCAGATTGATCAGAAATCCTCCCTGCTTATATGTGCATGATATACTAGGTATTGCATATCATAATAGCATGCCATGTGGTATCATGCTAGGATTGCATTAACGAATGAGCATTCTTATTTTGTATGCATTTGTAAACAGAACGGTCTTTATCTGTGAAGTAACTAGAGTCTTTGCTAGTTTCATAGGATGGCCAGTCTCATCGGGTCTCGTCCTGAGTCATTTGAATTATATGGCATCACCTTTACATATATTGCGAGCATGAGTATTATGAGCATCATTATGAGAGTTGCATGCGGGCTTTATTCATCTATATGGTTATGGGTTAGGCTTGTGGGCTTGATTCGATTATAATGAAATGGAATGCATTTATGAGCTGGCCAGTCTCTGCCCTATTGGGAAGGGGGGTGGAGGTAGGAGAGGGATATGCCACTTGACATTCTGTGCTAGGGCCCTATTTAATACTCTGCACATATATAAACTGCAAGCAAGCTTGTGTGTTGATATTCCTGTCCTACATTAGGAGCATGATATAAGGTATAGCGTGTGTGTGTCCTTACATGTGGGGAACAGCCAAGTGTGGGCTTCAATCTGATCTTATGTCCCCTTAACATTTTTAGGTGTATATGCATGATCATATCTAGTGTCGTGTGCTGTTTGGCATGGGATGCTCATGGCTGAAAACTGGTTATTGAACTGTCGCTTGACCATATAAAATACTAGTAGGATAACCACATAATAAAGAATATTTTGACTCGGCTTTTCCATGGCACCTTGTATTTACGTGATCGATGGTATAAGCGGACATGTTTTCCCGACTTAGTACTTAGAACAGGTATAGGTGTGTTAACACCGGGTCTCCAACGGGCCTCACGAGAATTTTGGGTATGAAATCCCACTTTCAAACTGAACTTTCGTATTTCAAACTTTCAACACATACTTGGTGCGCAAGATCCGAACGAAGGTATCCGACCTTCGAAACGTGACCTGGGTTAACAAACTCGGGCCGTTACAAAGTTGGTATCAGAGCGAGGTTGTTGCAATCCGAGTACAAAGGGTTGAAAAGGATTTTGAAAACCGCCCAACTATTTCCAAGGTTTTGAATGGATTTAAAAAGGGAAAAATGAATTTAATTGGACCTAGGATAGCAAATAGGATCAAACTCGCAGGTAGAGACCAAGGCGATAGACTATCCCTTAAGAATGTCGAATCGGGGAACAGTAGGCAAAATACTAGCTTTCTATTTACAAATGGGCCTAGAAGACTCCAAGGAGTTGCACCGCGGAGGTTGGAGTAGCTGGGTTAGGAGATCGAGAGGTAATTGCCCCCTCCGGTCAGTTGCCCCTCGAAGGGCGGCATAGATCGTCTATGTGCTTTTATAAACTTTGAAAGGGATCATATTAGTCTCGTTGACTTCTTCTATGTAAGTGTTGTATGCTTAGGCTAGAAGTCTGATTAGTATATGAAACATGTATTGAATGTTTGTGCAAACAGGATAGCAGGAGAAACCTTATTCCTATGTAGTCGGGTCTTCAACCTTGGTGGAACGATTCTTTGTATGGTCCAACCCTCCTTGATAATCCCAATTCCATCGTCCGTTCCACAAAACATCTAGGCATGTTAGTAAAGGTAAAAAGTGTCTGTTCCCCTCATTCTGAGTCCCATTTCTTATTCCAACCATCGATGTTCCTATCGAGTCTCCTACCTATGTCAACATCCGATATGGGAAATGGGGTCGGTCAGCCAACTGCTTTCGGGGGTTATGTTCGGATGTGGGGGTTACTTGAGTATGTGAGGGCGAGTGGTTATGATTCCAAGTTTGGAAGTGTGTGGTCTTATGGATTCATCCTTCTCCATCTCATAATGGTCAACCCGTGTCTTCTGGCCACAAGAGTCTAAACACGAACTCTACCATCTTCTCTCAAGAAACAGTGTGAATGTCCTTGTGTTCTACCAAATGAGTCATACTAGCGTCTCACAGGGGAACGGGGTGATAAGTCGGTGATTGCCCTTGAAGAATTCTATGCGGTTGTAATAGTAGCCCTCTTTGTGATTGCATGACATGATGTGTTAGTATACTTTCAGCATGACATACCTAGCTTCTTGCATTATTGTACCTATGAATGAGTGTATGTGCCACATGTATGAATTCACATGACTATTACCTCCTCTTGAATTAGGATCATGGTAGTGTGGTCAACTCTATTGTACGTGTACCCTATAAAATGATCCCTTTAGCATAGTTAGTTGATGATGCCCTTGATGCTTATCATATCTTATGTGACATCCTCTTGTGCTTGCATGAATATATGACCTGACACCTTGCATGATCACACACCTAGCTATGTCATGACTCGAATGCACATGACATATGTATGTTAGGTTGGACATATTTGGATTAACTTGACTGTATTCATGCTTTGGTGTATATCTCGACGTGCTTGTAATTGACCTTACCTGCTAATATGTATACCATGCTCGTGCAATTGTTCATATGTGAATTAGCTGTGATGCATATTAAATTTTGCATGACCTCACATCTCATATGACCATTACTAGCCACGCATGCCTTGCTTAGAGTTTGTCTGGCATACCTGGATTACATGAGATGATAGGTTGCTAGTTTTTCTCATATGCACGCCCGTGTAGAACTTGATTACATATACATGTTATGAATGCATATGTCGTTCTTCATTGAGATAGGAACATACTAGTGTGAATTAATATGACTAATATGCTCCATGATGAATACATGCTTGCTTGCCATAATTATAACCTCATAGACTTCCATAAGAGCATCATTGTCATTCTCGGGTTGGAACCTTGTCTCTAGTCTCGTCGTCTTTAGCCTGGGTCCATGTTTGAGTCTGTCAGGAATCCAGATTGTCTACCTTTGTCCTTCCCCTATCTCCATTGACTTGGAACCCTGTGTGATAGTTCTAGAATTGACATGATGATGAATTCTGACGTGCTGACTTTGATAGGTCGGGATGGTAGTAAATATTGCTTCGATGAATTGGTGTTCTGATATGTAATTATAATATGACGTGTTGACATTATGAGTTAACGATTATTGTCTGAATGCTTTACATATAAAATGTGAATCTCAATTGTTGGGACCATGAGTTGATGATATGATATGATAGATGATAGGCTCTGCTAGTATGTGATGATGAACCATTATAATGTTGATATGATGTTATCCTTGTTGTGGTCATTAGCATGATGCAACTTGATGATTTGACTCGGTTATGTCTCTATGTATAATGATTTGCAATATTATTGAGTATAGTGGTACCTTGAGTTATGTGATATGACTGACAATGTGCTGATGATGTTGTAGATATGGGGTGTTAGCAAGTAAGACGCATGGTATGAATAATGATTTCCATTATTGTTTCCTGCTTGACTATGTGGACTGAGAACCTTGGGTAGAATGATCGGAGAACGGTGAGAGGACTTGAGTTGTAGGATTTGACGGATGGTAGTATGAGATAGAGACATAGAGAGGCGATGTTAGCTTAGATGGAACCGAACGAGTTCTAGGACTTATAGAAGATAGTGGATAGTGGGTTTCAGATGAGCTTCTAGGTAGGTCTTAGGCAAGGAGTGGGATTAGGATTGCAAGAGGTTAAGTGAGAGGTGTTAGTATAGGTGGGTAGCATAGGAGGGTACTTTGGTTGAGGGTAGGATAGTTCGTTAGGGTATCCTTGAGGGAGGGTAGGAGTGTTTAGAATAGTCTTAGAGGTGGATAGGCAGACTAGGCATGTTGATCAAGGAATTCGTATAGGGAGGATGTAGTGATAGATATGTTGTTGCACTAAAAGTGGTATCGATGTTGTTGAGGAACTAGTTTTGGATGACAATGAGATTTGGGTAACTAAGGATGCTTGAGGAATTATAGATCATGGGATTAGGTTATAGGTGTTGTGATTGGGAACGACTTTGGGAAGAAATGAGTTTGAGAATTGTTAGGGTTGAGGAGTGTAGGGTGCTTAAGAGATCGTAAATATTGAGAATTTAGTTATTCGTATGTCAACAGGACTGGATGCGGAATGTATACTTGGGGTTTTGCTCAGGTAATATAAGGAATGTTTGGTACAATAATGAGTGGAGGACATCTAGAGGCGTGATTGGAGGACTTTAGCATAGGGAAGAAATCGAATTGGTATGTAGGACTTGACTTAGTAATGAGTTATTAGGAAATGGAAGATGAACCTTTGGGGAAAAGGGTGGTAGCTAGGTGAGGATGTCGTTAAGGTTGCTCGTAGGGCTGATTGCTTGAGGTTCAAAATAGGAAGATCTTGAGTAATGGATAAGGGAACTAGTCCGGGTAGAGGATATTAGGAATGCTACAGGTTGAAGAATTATTGAAGATTTGGTTAATTGCGATGCTTTGAATAATTCGTGTGAGGCTGATATGGAAATTCACTGGGAATGATGATTTGGTAAATAGAAGCGTTAAACGGTGAGATGTCGAGGTTTGAGAAATTGTAATCTGAGGCAAATACGGAATATGCAGAGATGAGGAACTAGAATAAGACGAATTGAGATTTTGCTATTGGTCAAGGTTGTAATGAGGCTCGGAATGGTGAATTAATATGATAAACAGGTGAATTGCCATGAACTTATTAAGAAATGATGCAAAGCGGTTCGAACTAGTTAGGTCTTGATGAGTTAGGTAGGTAGAATATGTCTGTTAGTCATTTGGGATAGATGTGGCTGAGACGGAACTTGATGATTGGTGGTTATGAGTTAGCACTAAATGTTCTCTGGCTTAGCGATTGTCGAGAGTAGGCGGTTGAGTATTTTATCGAGATGAGGTGCTTGTGTTGTCTTGGGATGTGTAAGGTGTTTAGGAAAAAGAACCTTGTGTTGAATATTGAGGACATAGTACGATGCTATTGAGGAGGCTAGGAGTAGGAGTCTGATCCTTAGAGGTGGATTATTAGTGGGAATCCTTAGAGGTATCGAAAGTAAGATTTGAATATAGAGGTGACTTGGGATTTCTCTATAAGGAATAATGGTCGAACGAAATTTGAAGGACACAGGGGAAATGGATGAAATTGGTAGGAAATACCTAGGATGAGGATGCACTTGATAGGGAGTCTTGGTAGATGATTGAGATGTTGAGCTTGACGAAATAGGTAATTGGACAGTTGTGAATTACAGCATATGGGCTTTAGATGGTGGGGTGGAAAGTAGGGCCTGAGCTTGAAATGTTGAGGAAAATATCCTTAGATGACTTGATGACCTAAGCGTTAAAATACCTAGTAAGTGGTTTGGGGTTTAGGCTTTGTTTGCGAATGTTATGAGACTAGAGAGATTATCTACAAACGGGTTATATGATGAGCGAGATGCAATGGTATTTAGATCTATTATCAGATTCGCGTTGGTAGACCTAGATGAGGTTGATCTTGACTTGAGAGTGAAGATTGATGAGTGATGGTTGCGTTCTATTATGATTGGTAACTGTATGTGGACTACCTTGACTATGTGACCCGTTGATATGTGATAGAGTTAGCCGTGATGTGTTCTTCCATTGTGATGAAATGAGAATCCATGACATGAATAATTATATGATATGATGACCTCCAATATGTTGCAAGGTGTTAGGATGATGTGTTAATATTGACATAGCGATTTCTAGATCCTCGATATAATGCTGATATGTAACGATTCTTGTATGACTCTGACGTGAAAATTCTTGACAGTTAGTGCGAGTAGGATGATATGTGATTATCCGGTTAGCATGACGTGCAACTTATGTGATATGATGTGATGAGCCCTACTGATGTGTGATGCTATTGTAGATGTGTTTAGCGTATGTGATTGAGTTAAGAATGTGCTACATGAATTGTTATGCTATATGATGCCTTGAGTTTTGAACTGATGAAACCTGGTAGGATCTGACTTACTAGACTTGATTCTGATCTGGAACCTAGGAAGAAAATATGAGATTAGCCCTTAGAGGTGGATGATTTCACCTCATGAGTTCTGAAATTGCTTGACTAACATCGGATTTGAAGGATTTTGAATGGTAATAAAAAGGACTAACTTGGATTTTGAAAGGCCAAACACGATTGAGAATTTCAACGATTTCAAGGCCGATCTTTTTCAAATCGAGAAACCCTTTTTAAAACCTTTCCGATCTGAGTCACATTATAACGCCACACGAAGTGGATACAAGCATTTTATAGGGGCACTTATAGATTGCTTGTTAAGACCTAGTGGAGACGCTATGATGCTCTTTGAGTTATCATATAATCGAGAAGCTGGAATAAGGATGTGATAGGGGCCCATATCACATTCTCGCTACGACCAATTGGATATATTATGATCACGGCAAAGATACTATGAGGATCTCATAGGGGCACTTATGAGGTACTTGCGGGATCAATGACATGATCCTTGGACTCACCTATTTCAAACTTCATCCACTTGCTTTAAATGATTTTGTCTCGAGGACGAGACTTGTTTTTAGAGGAGGATGATGTAAAGGCCTCGGGTTTTCAAATCTTAATTTTCAGAAAAATGGGATTAATTCGAGAATTTCAAGAAAAACTCGCCCTGAACTTAACAAATCGACTTCTAAACTCGTAAAGCGGAATTCTGGCCTAAAATTTATAATTTTGACAAACGATTCCGTCCCTTCACCTCTAGAATTTAAACGAACTTCGGATGGTGATGTCCTTTTCAGTTTTAAAAACCTAATTGACCGAGAGAGCGGGAATCGGAAATTTGAATTTCCGATTTCGGAACCACAATTTCCGTCTTCTTTCACTCGTGCTTATCCAAATCTCCACATTAGTCCCCTCCCTCCTCCTTCTTTGACCAATTCCAAAGACAACCCATCTCCCTCCTCTTTTGAGCAAACAACCACCCTTCTTTCACTCCCTCCCTTCTTTGATTCCCCCTTTCATGGCAAACAAACAACCCTTCCTCTCTTCAAAAAATCAGATCTCCTTTGACCCATTTCACCTACACAAACCCAAAAATCCAAACACACCCTTATCCCTCCCCTCTTCCCCTTTGGTTTTGCCAAGAGCCTTGAGCTCCTAGGCCCTCCTTTTTGCCCAGCCTCCGTCACCACCACCACGACACCACCACCTCCTCACCTTAGCTCCACCTCCCCTCGTCTTAGGCCCCAGCGCTACCTCCCGAGTGCCCTGAGCAACACCGTGAGCAGCAGCCGCAGCAAAGGCCACTACTTCCTTTGTTTTCGAGAGTTTCGAGAGCCGAGCCCCACAGCTCCTTCCTCCTTTCGAGTCCAAGCAACAACAGCTCTCCCCGACGGCCGCCAGCAGTCACCTGAGCGCCACCGCCGAGCCACCCTGAACGTTGCTTCCCCTGTTCGCGTGGGAAAGAACTCGGTATGCACTTCTTCCATCGTTTTTCGACCTAAAACCTCGTAAAGCTCCGACTTTAACATCCTAACACCCTTCCTAGGCTCCCTCGTTCAAGCTACAATTCCGAAGAAGCCCGACGAAGCTCCCCGAGTATTTTTCCGGCGAATCCAAAAGCCATCATAAATTCATATTGATCAATGTCAATCATGTAATGAAATATGAATGATCCACTTGAATTCCAAATCTCAAATTCTCAATAATCAAAGATGAATAGTTTGATTAGATTATAACTTGAATTATATTTAATTTTACTTAAAAAAAATACTTTTTGAAAGACATAAATAACATAATTAGTATTTTAGATATGGAATGGAGTATGATTTTGATAACAATAGTTAATGAGTAGATTACATATTGAATCATATTTAATTTTAATTGAAAAATACTTTTTGAAAGACATAAATAACGTGAATTACATATTCAAATGAATAAACCAATTACCTGAATGAACATGATTCAACGTTTCAACCCAAACAAACGTACATAGACCCGCTTCAACTCGAAACCCGAATGAGATCGACCTGTCTCTTGACCTAAAACCCGAATGAACATGACTCAATTGAACCCGAAACTCGGTCAATCTAAAATTCATTTTGATCGAACCAACCTAACCAATGATCGATTGTAAATTTTATCTTAACCGATCCGACTTATAAATAACTGGACACAAACCGACCTCATCAGCCCAATTACCAACTCTAATAATACGGATTACCATATAAAAAATATGGTTAGACAAATCAACCAATAAAAAATAGACACCTTCCCCCAAAAGGAACACCACCTCAGATCTCAGCCATGACAGCAGGCATCCCTCCGGCGATGACTCCCCCCTCCGATATCCCCGACTGCCACTACCAAAACGATGCCGTACTTGTCAAGCCGGACAGGCAAACGCCGCGCCACAGCCTCCCACTCTCCAGCCTCGACGCCCAAAGCTTCCTCAGGTTCTCCATCAAGTACCTCTACCTCTTCCGAACCGCCGTCCCCGTCGGCGTTCTCATGGCCTCCCTCTCCTCCGCGCTCTCCCACTACTACCCCCTCGCCGGACGTCTCAGGGCTGTTTGCGATTCGCCCCTCGAATCCGACTGTGATCATAGGCTTGAGGTGGACTGCAATGGGGAGGGCGCCGTGTTCGCTGAGGCGTTTATGGACTACACTGCGGAGGAGTTCATGCAGGTTTCCGCCAAGCCAAGCCGGTCGTGGCGGAAGCTGCTTTATAGGGTTGATGTTAAGAGCTTCTTGGAGGTCCCTCCTCTTGTTGTTCAGGTTCGTATAATATATATATATATACTCATCTTTCCATTGATTGTCATTGAACTATAAGGGACACTCATATATGTCATGCCATTAATATATATGCACCAAACTTTTTTAAAGTTTACCAAACTTTGGATTATATATTTTCACCGGTTTTCTAGGGCATAAGTTATATAGGAATTTGGATTGAAAAACTGTTTTACTAGATTCGAAATGGTAAAAAAAAATGAAACAATATTATGATCGATCGAAAAAATGGGATTTATTTTCATTATATATCGTCATTTTATAAGGTAATAAGATTCGGAAAATCTGATAAAGCAATTGTTAAAGTGATATATATTGTGATGATAAGTTTTATTTATATATTTTTTTTATAATATAAGCCTTAGCATGAAAAAAATGCCTTTTTTCATATGTCCTCGACATCAAGGATGAGGATATGAAAATCCTGATTTTGCCACTTTATTTGCTTTTTTTTTTTAAAGAATTTGATATTTTCACATTGTTAGATTTAATTAGACAAACCCAACATAATTTGAAGACGTGATTATCTCAATCTTCCATAGTTTTCATTTGTTTTTGTAAGGATTATATATATATAAATCGAAATGACATTCTATGAAGTTGGAAGTCGATAAAATCTCAACCAATCAATTTCAAATAAATAATTTAAATTTAAATTATTTTAGTCATTTTTTTTATGATCAATACATGTAGAGTAATCTTATCAACTTTAGGAAGTTTAACTTAATGACAGTAATTTCACACAAATGTTATCACTACCTTTCAACATCGGATTTTTCAACACATTTACATAAAGTCATTATTTTTTTCTACCATATATAATAACTTTATTTCCCTTTGCTCTCATTGCTTTGACCGTTCCTTCCTTTATCATCTATCTTGACAAACATGCCCTTAATTAAATTACTAATTTAAATTGTACGATCTACTTAATATCTATTTTTTCACTATAAAAAATAAAAAATCCACACTTCTAAAAAATATAGTACGGTATATATTGTATATATATATATATATATATATATATATATCTAAACAAAATCACTAGGTTAATGGGTTTAATACCGTAAAAGTCAGAGAGATGTTCCATGAGAATGAAGCAGCTTTGTCAAAGAGGGGAATTCACCATACATAATTACATTTGATTTACATGTAACAATTCAAAAGCTGAAAATGTATAGATAATAGATTTCCGGTCAAAAAAGGGAAAAGTTAAAAAGCTGGTGAAGAACATGGCAAAAGCCATAGCAATCCCCTTTTGTCGACCCCTTATCAACCAACGCAATCAACCTCAAATTCACCATGACGGTCACTCCATTTTTCGTTTTCTTTTTCTGTTTTGTTTTATATCACCCTCTAATGAATCTATTGATATTTGCACAGTCAAAATATCATCAAGAATACAGTAACAACACCGGTTTTCAGAGTCTATAGATACTCTTATCTGAAAATAATTGGCTAAAATCGCCTCTCAGACTATATAAACATTCTACCGATTTGAAAAATCTATCAAGACTGTTTTTGGACAAAAATGTCTATCAATTCTAAAAACGTGACATTTCAACTTTTGGATTCCAATTGTATTATGTTTATAATGTAAATAGATAAGGTGATGTTTGATTAACATAATTTTAAAGATATTTTTAATTTCAGGGTTTGTTTAGATTCTAAGATGTATTAAATATTTTAACTCGATTTATGTGATTATTTGGTTACATTACTATTTACCTCGATTTTTATGAGATTTTATTTGTATAACCAAACATTCACATAAAACGATATAAAATAATTATATTACAATTAAAATGCAATGAAATCCAAACACACCCATAATACACTCTAATTAATTTACTTTCTACTCCGCACTCTCTTTTTTTCTTCCATCAAAAATGAATTTCAATCCTTTTTTCCCTCCAATTTGTACTCTAGCTAGCTTTAGAAATATATACCTACCTCATCTTGAAATGATAGAGTGACATCCTATTTTTAAAAAACAAAGTAAGATTCTGTATTATGAGTGGCATTAAATGACATTAAAAAAGGGTGGGGGTGGGGGGGGGATTAAAAAGGTGGGTAGGGGAGGGGAGACATGACAATGGAGAGCATATAAGCATGTGGCTAATGATGCCATAAGTACACTAATTAAATAGAGAGGGGATAGCCGAATAGGCATTTACATATATCATAATATATGAGCATTGACCATTACCACCTTTGCTTTCATGCATTGAATTAAGGGTTTGGGCTTTTCAGGCCCATGTGCTTCTACCCATTACTTTCTTGTTAATTAATATCATCCTAAAAAGGCACATGGTGTTGTGATTTCGGTTTGCTCTAAAAAAAAATTCTTCAAGATGTAATAGACTCTCGTCTAAACCCTTAAACTCGGTTTGCTCTAAAAAAATTCTTCAAGATGTAATAGACCTTCGTCTAAACCCTTAAACTCATCATGTTGTCATTTGTCAAGGCTGTTAAGGTCTTCAAAACCCGCCTACATTGTAAAGACCCGCCATGAAGTTAAACATTTTTTTAATTGACAAATAAACTCTAAGAAAATGAGAAAGGCTTATTTGACACAAGTTTATTGGAGTTTTCCAAAGAGTTGTGGAAAAGTTTTTTATGGTTTTCAAAAAAATAGTTTTACAAAACTCTATATACTTTGTCATGTCAAACAAGAATTTACTCTTTTAATCTATCCGCAAAGGCTAAAATTTCCTCAAAATTTTTGTCTAGATTTTAATCTTAAGCTAGATATTAATCTCTGGCGCACCAAACAAACACTTACCGTAAAAAAATATTTAAAATTTGACTAAATAAAAAATTTAGGAGGATTTTACGATATCGGAAAACTTAACCTAGGACTCGTTTGGATGAATGCGGGAAGTACAATTTCCGGGAACTTACTTCCCATGAATTGAAAAAAGTTGTTTGGTTGAATTTTTCTTTTTGGAAATATAAATAGGAAAATAAAGAAAGTTACATTAAAAATGGTGGAAGTTGAACTTACCTAGTAGACATGGTCACGGGTCACGGGTTGGGCAGGTCGACCCGTGACCCGCCGGGTCAGGGTCAAAGGGTTGGCTCGGGTTGAGGGTCAAGGTTAGGGTCGGGGAGAAGATAACCCGTGACCCAACGGGTCGACCCGGCGGGTCGAACGGGTTGGCCTTTGAAACGTCACAAAATCATCACAAAACGACAAAAAAACATCACAAAATCGTTCAACGGAAGGTCGAAACCCACTCAACCCGGACATGACCCGGCGGGTCGACCCGGTTTCTTCCCTCTCCTCCCACGTGGCCCAACCCGGCGGGTCGACCCATTGACCCGCTGGGTGACCTGAACCCGTGGACCCGTTGGAATCCCGGGTTAGGGTTCGAGTCATGTCCCCCGGGTTCTCGACCCGACGGGTCCGACCCGTCGACCCTGCGGGTCGGACCTGTGGCCACATCTATTACCCAGTCACCCATAGGTAAGTGAACTTCTTACAATTTGGAGGAATTGAAATTTCTGGGAATTTGAATTCCTGTGTCTTTCTGTCAATCAAACATAGAAATATATCCTACTTCCTGGATCTTTAAACTTCCTGGGTTTTTAACTGAGTAACCAAACGAGGCAACTAGAAAAAACTGTCGAGATCTTTAACGCATTTAAAATACATTTGGGTACTGCTAAATACAGGAATTCGAATTCATGTGTTTTTCTGTCAATCAAACATAGAAATATATACTTCCTGGATTTTTAAACTTTCTGGGTTTTGAACTGACTAACCAAACGAGGCAACTAGAAAAAACTGTTGAGATCTTTAACGCATTTAAAATACATTTGGGTACGGCTAAATATAGTGTTTTAATATATGAATATGGCAACGTTGTTTGATTTCAAAAAAAAAATATGGTAACGTTATATTTTTTTTATTCTGTTAATGAATAAGTTAATTTTTTTTTTTATAACAACGAATAAGGAACGTTGGTCATTCTGCAAATGTATTTATAAACGGCCGCTTGATAGTGGTAGTTATGTGTTTTGACAGCAGGAATAAAACACTAAAATACGTACACACTTTTAAGGAAGTTGATAACTCAATCAAAATATTCCTAAAATATCTATAAATGTAATTGCGAATCTCATTATGAGCCATTGAAAGTAAAAAAAATAGATATATTATATTGACAAAAAAAAATTAAATAACATCTACGGACTGAATAAGGGAAAAGGAACAAATTCTTTTAAGAAAAGAAATCATAAAATCAAGTAATCAAACTTGAGTTTGGAATCCAATGTATTATAATTATCGGTCTTTCTATCATAAATTGGAAAACCCTTCCAAAAATAAACGACACTAATAATTTAATTTAAAATTTGACTAATACATTTTAGTTAAGGATATATTTTTTCTAAAATAGAAATCTTATCTTATGCCCCAATAATATAGGATAGAAAAATCGTATAAATATAGTGTAATTATAATTATAAATATTTTAATAGTATTTAGTTGACCCATTTTATAATGTGTTTGAAATAATATAAATTTAAAATAAAATACCTAATAAAGTATGTTAATCAAACATACCTTACTGCATAAAGTTTATAATTATATTATAAAGTTAATATATTTGATTCACATAATGTAAAATATATTTTATTATAAATATATGTTATTTTAAATACATTATAAAATAAATTAACATACTATTTAAGTATTTATAATTATAATTATAATGTATTGAAATTCAACCATAACATTAGAGGAGATTTAGGATTTCCAGCCAAAATCAAAGCAAATAAATGAAAAAACACCTCTTAAAGGTTTGTTTGGATTCCAATGCATTTTGCTAATTATGATTATAATGACATTAATAGTGTTTGATTGACATTTTTTTACATTTTATTTTAAATAACATTTTTTAGGGGTAATTACATGTTTCATCCCTAACCTTTGCAATATTTTCAAGTTTGGTGCCTAACCTTTCATTTGTTCTATTTAGGTCCCTGAGCTATGTGATTATATCCACCCAAAGTCCTTCCGTTCATTGTTCCGTTAACTTGTTTTTTTTTGGGTCAAATGTTCTGTTAATTTGTTGTTAATGAGTTGATGTGGCAAAAATTTCATCCAATTTGTTACTCCATATATTGAAAGAGTGAAGATAAAAAAAAGAGTGAAGTTCACCTGTTATATTTCGTATAATATTCAGTTGTTATATAAAATTATTTTATGTCAAAATTTTTGATAAAAAATTATCAAAAATTAATAACAATATGTTATAATTAATTATTCATACACATGTGGAAAAAATATTTTAAAAAATCATGACAATTTTAACAGCGTAAGAATCGTCAATGGTTGATAAAAATTATTTTATATATATGTTAATGGTTGGAAAAAAAACTAATTGCAAATTATATATATGTTGACGGTTGAAATTTTTTATTCAAACAACAAAGTTAAAATAATTTTTTTAACAGAAATTTTTTTAAAACTACAATACTGGATTCATTATGAATGAAAATCACTTATTATACTTTGTGTAACACTCGGTGTTAGTACCACAAAATTGATTTAACTCAAAATTGTTAAGAAAAAAAATTAAAAATTATAATTATTTTTAATTAATGATTCTTACACGTTTGGAAAAAATATATTTTGAAAAAATATATTTTAAAAATAATTTTGACAAAAATATTGCTATTTTGTGATTTTTAGTCATATTAATTTTTTTTAGAAAAATATTTTCATGATTTTTTTTTCAAATGTGTATGAATCGTCAATTATAACATTGTACTTCCCCCGTTATTATTTGGCCTTTTCAAGTCATGTACCTTTTTTTTAGAAACGTAAAAACTATATAAAATATTAATTTTTTATTTAATTCTTTTCAATAATATTATACTTATTACTAGTAAGTATGATATTATTAAAAAAATAAATATTTTGTATAGTTTTTATCACATTAAAAACATGCATGAATAGTAAAAAGACAAAAATAATAAGGAACAACGGGAGTAATAATTTTTTGAAAATTTTATTATCAATATTTTTTACATAAAATAATTTTGTGTAACACCAAATATTACATGAAGTGTAATAGGTGATCTTCCCTCTTTCCATATATACCCAATTGAAAGAATTTTTTTTGCCACATCAACTCACTAACATCATATTAACGGAACAATAAACGTAAGGACTTTTGGTGGATATAATCACATAGCTTAGGGACCTAAATAGAACAAATGAAAGGTTAGGGACCAAAGTGAAAAATGTTACAAAGGTTAGGGATAAAACGTGTAATTTACCCTTTTTTTATAACTCTTATTGGTTGACAAACAATTAAAAGAAAAATTAAAAAAAAAAAAAAACACTGATGGTTACGTACAACTTAAAAGTGCGCGATTTCTGCAGGTGACGAATCTCAGGTGCGGTGGGATGTTCATGTGCACCGCAATCAATCATTGCCTGTGCGACGGCATCGGCACGTCACAATTCTTGAATGCGTGGGCCCACTTGACCACCAAGCCAAACTCCGATCTCCCAATCGCACCGTTCCACTTCCGCCACGTGTTGGATGCCAGATGCCCCCCTCAAGTTACCTTTACCCACCCTGGATTTACCCGGATCACCACCCCGGAAATTGACGGTGTCCAGCTCAACATCATCCAGTTTTTACAGTCCCACCCTTTGGTTCCCATATCACTCACTTTTGGCCCCTCTAGCATACTCTCCCTCAAAAGGCAGTGCTCTCCGTCCACTAAGTGCACCACTTTCGAGGCCTTGGCGTCGCACACATGGCGCTCATGGGTTCGGTCATTGACCCATCTGTCGCCCAATGTCCACGTCAAGCTTCTTTTCTCTGTCAACGTTAGGAAGAAGATGAGCCCTAGGGGCCTCCCGGAGGGGTACTATGGGAACGGGTTTGTGCTAGGGTGCGCGGAAACGACGGTGAGGAGTTTGGTTACTAAGAAGTTGCATCATGGGATAGGATTGATACAACAAGCTAAGATGGATATAACAGACGATAGTGTAAGGTCGATGGTCGATTTATTGGATGATAAAATGGTGAGAACCGACCTCTCCACGAGTTTCGTTATATCACAATGGTCGAGGCTAGGGTTGGAGGAGGTGGATTTTGGAGAGGGGAAGCCTCTACACATGGGTTCTTTAACGAGTGATGTGTATTGCTTGTTTTTGCCTGTTATTGGTGATCCGAATTCTATAAAGGTGAGTGTTTCGGTACCTCAGAATATGGTTAAGAGATTTGAGAGTTATATGACACAATTAGACGAGGATGAGAATGGGGAACTAGATTATGACTGGAATGGGATGGAAAATATCATGTAAGCGGCACTACGTTTGTTCTCAATAAAATGAAGGCACTTATTATAAGTCATATAAAGCATATGTATTTCGATTTTCCTAATCTATAACATATATTATTATTTCATTCCCCAAAATTTGGAGAATTATATATATATATATATATATATATATATATATATATATATATATATATATATATATATATATATATATATATATATATATGCATATGCATATACATATATAGGGGAGGGTTCCTGTGAGAACACCCCGATCTAGTAAGAACGAAAGAAGCAATTTGATTGGTTGAAACGGATCTAATTTTTAATTAAAAAAAATGCCTCACGCGCCTTAAACTCCTCTCTCTCTCAAATCCATCAGATCTGATTTCTTAACCTTCCTCCGCCATTCTCGCGCTCCTCTCCCATGGCGGCCCTCACTCTCCCTCCGTCTCTCTCAGATCTCGCGCTCCGCTCTTTCTCCCACAGCCGAGCACCAACACGATGCCGCCTATGCTCGCCATCACCGGCATGTTGCTCATGTTAATCTTAGGTAATGTTGTTTTAATGGGTTGAAGGTAACTTCGGTTCTTGTAGATCCTTACGAATAATCAAGACAATTTGAGTAGACCCAAAGAGGGAGTAGGCAAAAAAAGGCAACTCCACCGAATTCTTTTAGGGAAAACTAAGTGTTTAAACCCTTTAGAAAAGATATATAAAATTTCTTGGATAATGGCCAACGAGTCACTCAAATAAATCGAGTTTTCCTTCAACGTTTATTGCCCCTATTTATGCAAAATGGTTGCACTACAATAAAGTTGTGGGATAAAACGTTTCCTATACAATAAAAGGGCGGCATCCCATTTCATTATTGCATATATACATACTTTATTTGTGTTTCAAGTGTTTGTTTTTCCGATTTAAAGAACTATCGAAAAACTGATGCCTTTCCAAGTGGATGACAAAGGCCTTTTATAAGCAAAATGGAGTGGTAGTTTTGGGTGGTTATGGGTAGTTATTGGTAATTATTGGTGGTTATGGTAGTTATGATGGTTGGGCGGTTACCACCCAATAACTACCCCAATTGTTGGCCCGATAAAGGCCAAATAAAAGCCTAATAAGAACCGGCCCAATTAAGAACAAGCTAGCATGACGGAGCTAGCATGGTGGAGCTAGGTTACTTATAAAATATAAAATGTGCATGACATTTATACGAAGCTGAGTGTAGCTACCATGCAGCTAAAATGATTAAGCTAAAGCTTCAATGAAGCTAAAACCCTAATCAAGCTCAAAATTAGAGCTAGGTCATTTTTGGAGTTCCAAGCTCGGTTAGCTCTCAAATTTTGCATCAAAGATTTAGAGCTTAATATCGTCCTTTACAAATCATGAGATAGTAGTTTAACTCACTATAAGTGATCAAAACTCGATCATA
Source organism: Persicaria maculosa (assembly GCA_963922045.1). Classification (NCBI taxonomy): domain Eukaryota; kingdom Viridiplantae; phylum Streptophyta; class Magnoliopsida; order Caryophyllales; family Polygonaceae; genus Persicaria; species Persicaria maculosa. The sequence continues at coordinate 19,760,683 of OY998257.1, forward strand.
ACCATATCAAATCAAATGTCGACCATATCCCTATTACTTACTTTTATGGAAAGCGTCCGAATAAGCTTGAGACCAACGTTTTCGATGTTGAGACTATTGCATGGGTCTTTCCTCATGATTTTCTTTACCCTTAAAATCTTAGAATTACTTAGGGATGGTCGCATGAGCCATGCCTCCCGCATACCCTAAGCCCGAGTGATGCTCTTAGTAATTCTCACACTTAACATTTATGATTTTAGACAAATGGATTGATGACTTTTCACAAATCACCAACATTCCTCCCCTATTTGTGCAATATCATAAATCTTTGAACAATTTACAAACTCTTTGTATAGACATAAATATTCATTGGATTTGAATTTATATCTTGTAAAAATTATAATCATGTACTAAAGAATCGTAGTGTTCTAAGAATTGAACCACATCAACTTGTTTAAGCACACGTAATAAAAATTACAACATGAGTTACATAATGTTTATAAACTAAACTTGACGTTTTGAGGCTTAACGTCCCTTATCCTTCACATATGCTTTGAGACGAGTCATCCTTGAACTCTCGTGGAAGAAGCCTTGTACTTCCACATATGCTTAGTTGAATCTCTAATTTGCACCTACACAATGCATTTGCCAAAATTCATTAAGAAACTATCTTTCAACTTTTCTTTTCATGTAGGCTAGAGCAAATTACCTTGATGGGTTGTTGATTACTCTAAAACTCTACGTCCTTGGCCTACCACATTGAATTCTACCCTACACCTTTCGGTAAGGGGGAACTGGGCGTCCAAGTCATAGGTTCATTTAGGATTTTAACCCCATCCCTCGAGATGCTTTGTACACCAACTCTTTTGCCAAACTCTTGGTTAAGTGATCGGCAAGATTGTTGTGTGTTCGCACAAAGACAACCGATATGACTCCATGTGTGATTAGTTCTCGGATGGAACTATGCCTCACACCTAGATGTCGTGACTTCCCGTTATATACTTGGCTATAGGCCTTTGCCAAAGTACTTTGGCTATCACAAAAGATAGCAATAGGGGATATTGGTTTTGGCCACAAGGGTGTCTCATGTATGAGATTCCTAAGCCATTCCGCTTCCTTGCTGGTCGCGGCAAGTGCGACAAACTCTGACTCTATCGTCGAGGTTGTTATGCATGATTTCTTTTTAGATGACCAAGAAATCGCAGCACCACCTAATAGGAATACCCAACCACTCATTAAAGAGTGATCTTCCATATTGGTGATCCAACTTGCATCGGTGTATCCTTACAAAGTGGAGGGAGAACCCACATATGCAATTCCATAGGTCATTGTCCCTTTCAAGTACCTAAGTACTCTTCTAAGGGCCTTCCAATGACTCGAGCTCGGTCGACTTGTATATCGACTCAATTTACCCATGGCGAATGCTATGTCAGAGCGAGTACTCATCATAGCATACATTAGACATCCTATCACTTGAGAATACTCAAGTTGTGAGATTGGTTCTCCTAAGTTAGGGAGAAGTTTCTCACTTGGATCTATAGGTGTATTAACCGGGGTGGATTTATCACATTTGAAACGTTTAACCACCTTTTCAATATAATGAGATTGTGTTAGGGTTAAACCTTTTCCTTCTCGCTTAATCTTAATTCCCAAGATCACATCAGCTTCTCCTAGATCCTTCATGGAGAACTTAGTAGACAAGAACTCCTTTGTTTTGTCCACTTCTATTTGGTTTGTACCGAATATAAGCATGCCATCGACATATAGACATATTATAACTCCTTGCCGAAATTATTAAACTTACTATATACAAACTTATCTACTTGATTGATTTTGAAGCCATCACCCAAAATTACTTCATCAAACTTTTGATGCCATTGTTTTAGCGCTTGTTTGAGTCCATAGAGGGACTTGATCAATCGACACACTTTTGGTCTTGACCTTTTACTATGAAGCCTTTGAGTTGCTTCATGTAAACCTCTTCATCCAAATCTCCATTGAGAAAAGCCATTTTTATGTCCATTTGATGGATGACTAGACCATGAATGCTTGCTAAGGCAATTAAAAGTCTTATAGTGGTGATTCTAGCCACGGGGACATAGGTGTCGAAATAATCGACTCATTCTCTTTGTCTAAAACCTTGGATTACCAATCGGGCCTTAAATTTATCAATGGACCCATCGGCCTTCATTTTCCTTTTGAAGATCCATTTACAACCTAAAGGTTTGCACCCAGTTGGAAGGTCTGACAACTCCCAAGTGTTGTTGCCAACAATAGAGTCCATCTCATCTTGGATTGCTTCTTTCCAAAATGCGACATCTTGAGAACTCATTGCCTCGGTGAAGGTCTTAGGATCCTCATCCATATGTAGATATGAGATAATTTGACCTTCTTTATTCCTAGAACCCTCCATCAAGAAGACTTGAAATATTGGTTCAGGATACGTATGTCCGACTATGAGTGTAGAGTGCACTCGTTGTCGCTTGGGTGTATGGGACGTCGAAGTAGGAACTTCGGCCTCGTCGTCGCTCACATGCATCGAGGGCATGTCCTCACCATCGCTACCATCGCTAGTGTCTTCCCCTTGTACGCCCATGGCCATGCGCTTTAGTGCCCTTGGATCTACAACTGGGGAGTCTTTGTTGATTGGTGGGTTTAGGCCAACGACGTCGATGTTTGGTGCTTGCAACAAGCTAGATTGTGTCATAGACCTAGTGACTCTAGGTCCAAGTGCAAGAGTCGGCTCCTCGGTTTCCATCGGATCCGATGACGGGTCGACATCCTCGTTGTCTATCTCCCTAGGCCTAGGGCTCGATGTGAACCTAGTCTCATCGAATATGGCATCACGTGATTCTATTACGGTGTTAACCGAGATGGCGTGATTTGATTATATGAGAAGAACCCTTAGGCCTTAGAGTTATGTGCATATCCAATGAATATGCACTCAATACCTCTATCTCCTAAGCTTTTACGCTTACGGTCCGTTAGTCTAACAACCGCACGACAACCCCATATACGAAGATAATTAATGGAGATTCGGTTTTCTTTTAAACCAAAGCTCGTATGGTGATTGCAGATTTCTCTTGCTCGACACCCTATTTAAGATATAGTTGGCCGTTAACATTGCCTCACCCCAAAATATGTTCTTTAACCCGGAGTAGGACAACATGGCATTAACCGTGTCCTTAAGCACCCAATTTTTTCGTTCCGCCACCCCATTTTATTGTGGGGTATATGGAGCCATCGTCTCATGAATTATGCCACAAGACTCGAAAAACTCCACGTCCATGTATTCACCACCACGATCGGTTCGTAGCCTTTTAATTTTATTTCCTGTTTGCAATTCAACTTCAGTCTTGTATGCTTTAAACCTATCTAGTACCTCACTCTTTGAGTGAACTAAATAGACATAGCAAAAACTTGTTACATCATCGATGAACGTTATGTAGTAACATTTTTTACCCAACGATGGCGTTGCATGCAAGTCCTCTAAGTCCGAATGGACTAGGCCTAGGACCCCTTCCTCTCTTTCAATTGCCTTAAAAGGAAGCCTTGTTATTTTTGTTAACAAGCAAGTTTTACACTTTCGTTCGTTGGTTCAAAGGCGGGAGTTATATTTTCCTTAGCCATATCTAACATACACTTCATATGTATATGTCCCAACCTTGCATGCCAAAGATCATATAAAGAATCATTAGACACAACCATGTAATCAAATAATATTTTATTATTATTGATAACATTGAGTAGGAACATATTGTTTTTATAATGGCCGAAGCCTACAAATATTCCTGCGCTACTTATCACTAATCGATCAGCTTTAAAAACCAATCTATAACCTAACTTGTTAATTACACCACCGCTTACAACATTTTTGCGGATGGCGGGTGCATACAATACATTATGTAATACAAGTTCCTTCCCACTAGTAAAGTTGAGATGTACGTCCCCTTTACCTAGGACCGGGGTTGTTGAATCGTTTCCCATGTAAAGCACTAAACCGTCCTCTACATCCTTCATGTGCTTGAACCATTTCCTTTTCATGCACACGTGGGTGGTGGCACCCGAGTCGAGCCACCAAGGGAGTTTTTCATCCTTCATAACAAGACATTTATCAATGTTAGATATAAAGAATAATGACTCATTTGTAACTAAAGACATCGAAGTGCCCTTACCTTGCCCGGGGCTTCTGCCCGAGCCCGACGCCGGTGTCATGACACCTTTTTCCTTTGAGCCCTTGGACCTGCAGTCCCTCTTCATGTGTCATGCCTTTTCACACTTCCAGCAAGTCCCTTTGGCCTTAGCCTTCTTATTAGATTCTTGCTTACCACCGTTTCCTGATTTGGGTCGCTTGGAGCCCTTAGCGCCCATGGTGCGTTTACCATTGCCCGCCTCCATTGTTTTTATTGAGTGGTCTGGTTCTTCTTCGCCTTTCTTTCCCTTGTTATTTGCCTTGAATTCCTCCTCTATACGTAGATGAAAACCCAATTAGACAAGGTCCATGTCCTCCTTCGAATGCTTCAAGAGATGTTTCGCCTCCTTCCATGAGTGAGGTAACTTATAGATTATGGATGAAACGACAAAATTCTCATCCAAGGTGATCCCATGTTGGGTTAGTTGACCCAATACTCAGATCAATTCGTGGTATTGCTCCATTACCGGTCTATTTTGAACCATGTTGTAGTTGTTGAAGTTAGACATAAGAAACTTCTTTGAAGAGGCATCCTCGGCCAAGTACTTGGCTTCAAGTGCTTCCCACAAAATCCGTGATGTCTCATGATTTTGATACACATCGAATAGGGAGTCGGCCATGCCATTGAGTATATGCCCACGACAAATGTAGTCGTCATTCTCCCATTTCCCAACATGCCTATATTGAAGCATTATAGCCTCCCTTTCAACGATTTGAGCTTGGGACTCTCCGTCCACTTTTTCCGGAATTGGAAGTGGCTTTTCGGGACATGGCATTGAGAGCACGTATGCCACTTTAAATGAAGTAAGCATGAAATGCATCTTCTATTGCCATAGACGAAAGTCTTGCCCTTCAAACTTTTCGAGTTTTGCAAATTTGGATGCTATCTCCGCCATCGATAAATCCTTCGTCCTTGCCATTCCAACCTTGTTTCAAAACAACAAAACCAAATAATAAATAAACATTGAAGAATGTTAATCTTAGATAATGTTGTTTTATTGTGTTGAAGGTAAATTCGGTCCTTGTAGATCTTTACGGATAATCAAGACAATTTGAGTAGACCCAAAAAGGGTAATCTCATGGGTAAACCTCGAAAGGTAATCCCGAGGGAGTAGGCCAAAAAGGCAATCTCCACCGAATTCTTTTAGGCATCAAAACTAAGTGTTTAAGCCCTTTAGAAAAGATATATAAAATGTCTTGGATAATGGACAACGAGTCGCTCAAATAAATCGAGTTTTCCTTAAACGTTTATTGCCCCTATTTATGCCAAAGGGTTGCACTACAATAACGTTGTGGGATAAAAAGTTTCCTATACAATAAAAGGGTGGAATCCCATTTCATTATTTCAATTATATACATACCTTGTTTGTGTTTTAAGTGTTTGTTTTTCCAATTGAAAGAACTATCGAAAAACTCCTGCCTTTCCAAGTGGATGGCAAAGGCCTTTTATAGGCAAAATGGGGTTGTAGTTTTGGGTGGTTATGGGTAGTTATTGGTAGTTATTGGTGGTTATGGTAGTTATGGTGATTGGGAGGTTACCACCCAATAACTACTCCAACCGCTGGCCCAATAAAGACCCAATAAAAGCCCAATAAGAACCGGCATAATTAAGGACAAGCTAGCATGACAAAGCTAGCATGGTGGAGCTAGGTCAATCATAAAATATAAAATGTGCATGACATTTATATGAAGTTGAGTGTAGCTACCATGCAGCTAAAATGACTAAGTTAAAGCTTCAATGAAGCTAAAACCCTAATCAAGCTAAAAAATAGAGCTAGATCATTTTTGGAGTTCCGAAGCTCGGTTAGCTCTCAAATTTTGCATCAAAGATTAAGAGCTTAATATCTTCCTTTACAAATCATGAGATATTAGTTTAACTCACTATAAGTGATCAAAACTCGATCATAACCATATCAGATCAAGTGTTAAGCATATCCCTATTGCTTACTTTTATGGAATGCGTCCGAATAAGCTCGAGACCAACTTTGTCGATGTTGAGACTATTGCATGGGTCTTTCCTCGTGATTTCCTTTCCTCATAAAATCTTAGAATTACTTAGGGCCGATCACATGAGCCGTGCCTCCCGCACACCCTAAGCCTGAGTGATGCTCTTAGTAATTCTTACATTTAACATTTATGATTTTAGACAAATGGATTGACGACTTTTCACATATCACCAACATCTCGCCATCACCAAAAGCGAATCTCTGGTAATTTCTTGCCATACTAATGAGGCTCCCGCAGTTTCTGGCTATGTCGATGGGGGAGAGTCTCCGGGATGGTGCTCAAGGCACGACTCGACGCCTATAAGGTCTGTTGGGAGACCGGTTGCTTCGGATCTGACATCCTCGCCGGTATGGATCGAGCCATTCATGACGGCGTCGATGTCTTATCACTCTCTCGGTGGTAGATTGGTTCCCTACTACTGATACACCATTGCAATCGAAGCCTTCACCACCATGGAGAAAGGGATCGTCGTCTCCTGCTCGGCCGGAAATAACGACCCAAAACAAATTTTGTTTTACTTTTATGCTTAGTAATTTACTTTTACGCTTAGTAATGGGAATGCAGAAATCATAAATAGAATTTACATATTCAATGGAGGCAATTAGAGAGAGAAGGGGAACCACCCACTGATTTGGTGTTACTTTGATTTGAATATGAATTGGTGTTGGATGAAAATTATTTTTTTACGGTGTAGAGATGTTGTTTTGATTAACTTGATTAGGTGGTACTCTATGATAGGTATGTATGGATGATATTATGATTAGGTGGGAATTTGCAGCTTGTGTATTGTATAATGTATTAATGGGGAGTGGGAATTTGCGATATATAATGTATTGTATTAATTAATTAGGGGGGAATTGGAATCAGATTGGTTCTTGAATTAAATAGAAGTGGTTTATCAATTTTATTGTAACTGGTTCAAGACATATATAGAGAGTTATTCAGTGACTAAATATAGAGAGTGGTTTAACACACATATAGAGAGTGGTTCAGTGACTAAATATATAATGGTTCATGAATTAAATAGAAGTGGTTCATCAATTTTATGACAACTGGTTCAGCACATATATAGAGAGTGGTCCAGTGACTAAATATATAATGGTTCAATTCATGAATTAAACATAAGTGGTTCATCAATTTTATAGTAACTCGTTCAACACATATATAGAGAGTGGTTCAATGACTATATATATTGGTTCGGAAATTAAATAGAAGTGGTTCATCAATTTTATAGTCACGGGTTCAAAACATATATAGAGAGTGGTTTGATGACTAAATATAGAGAGTGGTTCAACACATATATAGAGAGTGGTTCAACATATATATAGAGAGAGTGGTTTAGTGATTCATGAAGTAAATAGAAGTGGTTCATCAATTTTATATTAACTGGTTCAGCACATATAAATAGAGTGGTTCGGTGACTAAATATATAATGGTTCATAAAGTAAATAGAATGGTTCAGTATACTCTTATTAAGTGGTTCAACAGTTATATTAGTAAGTGGTTCAATAGTTATATTAGTAAGTGGTTCAGTATACCCTTATTAAGTGCTTCAGCAGTTATATTAGTAAGTGGTTCATCAATCCTTACAATATAATAGCAGAAGCCATCTCTATGCAAAAGAATTCTCCACGTGTTGGGGCAGTAGTTTTTGGGGAGTTTTTATTTTTTTTCCGTCTTGCTGAAAGGGGCTTTGGAAAGAAGAATGCTTCGACGGTTGCTAGCAGTCGGCGTGATCTCCTCTCGCCTGTAGTTTTTACCGTCAAATCTTTCGATTTTCCTGAGAGTCTTTGTCACCACTTTCCTCTCGTCACGCTCCCATCAAATCCAGAGATCATAGATAACCGAAGAGGAAGATGATTGTGAATCCTTCTTCGTTGAAGACGGTTTCTTCGCTTTCTTCAGGGAACCGCTCTTTCTTCACTTTCTCTTTGTGTAGTGGTTGAGGAAGAAGAACAGTGTAACGGCCCGAATATAAATATCCGGGATACGTTTCGAAGGTCGGATACCTTCGTTCGGATGTTGCAATTCAGGTACGGGTCGAGGTTTCAAACCTCTAATCAGTCGAAGTCTCAGAAATACAATTTAAATGAAAGTAAAGCGAAAGTACGGTTTAGATACAAAAGCCACGGTAGAGCCGGGTCAAAACCAAAACAAAGTGGGTGATTTGCCATTTGTCAAGTTAGAATATATTAGCCGTATTCTTCAATTCGCCAAAAGATTTCCCCGTCACAGAAGCATGGAGAAACAAGAGCGGTACCTAACACTATCCACGAAGTCAGGCCTGGTGATCGCCTGCGGGTCCTCTGACCGCGCTGAGGCCACATAACATGCCTATGCCTAAATAAAAGATGACTAATGCGGTACAAGATTTAAATCACACTATCATGCCCCTAGTATATATATAATATGCGGAAAAGAACTGTAAAGGGCCCAAGATAATGCCAAGTGGCATATCCCTCTCCTACCTCTGCACCCCTTCCCGTTAGTGCAGAGACTGGCCAGTTCGGGCTATAGCATAGCACTCTCTTCGTGGTGGTGCACTCACCATGGTATCATCATATCATATCATATCTCATCATCATATCATATCTCATCATCATATCATATCTCATCATCATATCATAAAATAAATAAAACATGCCCGATGGTGCTGGGCTAATCGGATCATATCAAATCATCTCATCTCTTGCCCGATAGTGCTGGGCTATCATATCATGCTCATATCGACTCGATAGACTCAGGGCACCCGATGGGGCTGGGCTACCCTATGACCCTAGCAAAGACTCTAGGACTATCACATATAACGGTCGTTCTGTTTCAATCACACAAAGTAAACACATGCTCAGTTCAATGCAATCCTAGCATGATACTACATGGCATGCTTTAATATGCAACAAAACTACACATTACATGACACATCAGGCAGGAGGTCCAGGTTACTGAGTAAGTCCCGTAGGATACTTACCTGTTGATGCAGAACAGCAAGATAACACAAGCAAGGGCCCAAATGCAAGTCCAAAGCAATCCAAAAGCAATACACACATATCATCAAGTCGTTTCCATAAGCTACCAGACCAACATTCATATACACGAACCCAAGTTCTCAACATCCTCAAAACCGACCGATAGTAAAACCGTTTTCCAAAATCTTTCCGATACGATCAAATCGACCAAAATCATTCTTTCAATCAAACCCATTGATAAAATCATACCAACCATATTTTCGAACTCATAAATCCCAATTTAAGTCAACTCATATTCAAAATGATTTCTCAACTCATACTTGGCCAAATTCCGACATTAACACTTAAGCCTTAAGACCAATTTCCAAAAATCATATTATAAAACAATTCCGGCATGTTTCTTATTTCAAAACATTATATAAATAATTCTCAACACTAAATCCTCAAAATAATTCTAAGCTCACAAATAATACTTATAAATCAAAACCAACAATTTACTTTAAAAACTCCTAACTCACATGTTTAAATCCTCATAAAATGCATCAATTAAATAATCCAATTAATATATTTTTTAAAACAATATAACCAATATATAAAGATTAATTTCCAGAATATTACAATTATAACCAAATTCCAAAATAATAATAATATTCAAATATTTTACACTTACTATCCATATAACCTCAAAACAACCATAAATATATATATTTATAACTCCATATCAATTAATATCACTTATAAAACCTTTTTAAATATAAATATTAATAATTTCAGAACATATAAATATATAATCGTTTTCCAAAATCAGAAAAATAAAACATGTAACATATACACATATATATAAACACTACCGAATAAAATCAAATAAAAACACAACTCACACCAGCCCACCCTTAACCTCAACCAGAAGCCCAAGACCCGGATCCTTAGCCCAAAACCCAAGCCCAGACCCGCAAGCCCCCACCCGGATCCCCTCAACCCCACTTCAGTTTTAGTGAACCGGAAAGGAGAGCCGAACCGGCTAAAAATAAAAGAAAGAAAAGGAGGCCAACCGGCCAAGTGAACCCGTCCCCTACCCGCTCCGACGGAAGAAAAGGACGAAGAAGGGAGGCGGGATGCAGGCTTCTCCGGCGGCCGTTTGGCCTCAGATTTTACCCAGAGACTCGCTTTGAAATTCCGAACCCAACCCACTCAGTAACAACGAAACGAAAGCAAGAAGGAAGGGAGGAAGAGGGGTTTACCGAGCTCTGAGGGACAACTCCAGTGAGGGTGCTCAGGTGGCCTTCGTCTCCGATTGGCGAGGGAAGAACCTAAATCAGGGCCTAGGGCGATAGGAGGTGGTGTAAAAGATCACCTTTACGCAGATTCAAGCCAAGAACAAAGGAGTTCGAGGATTACCTATTTGGATTTAAAACAAAGGAGGGAAGAGGGTATCCAGCTGCTCCGACGGCGGCTCCGGGGTGCGCTCGACCCCAGGGGAAGCTCTAAGGAGCTCGTGCTTGCTGCTGCTGCTCTGACTCGGAGGGAGGTGGAGCTTGGCTCATTGTCGGCAAAACAGGGGCTCGAAGAGGGCTCGGTTGACGACGAGGAGGAGAGGAGGACGAAGGCGCTCAGGTGGTGGTAGTTGGCCGAGGAACAGGAGGCGACTGGTGGAGTGGTGGTGATGGCCGGAAGACAGAGGTAGGAAAGGAGGGAGTTTTGGTGGTGGTCTGGGTTGCTGTTACAGTGAAGGAGGTATGCAGAGGAAGGTGGGGTGAGGTGAGGGAGGGGGGACCAACCTTATTTGGGACAGATTTCCGGGAGAGGGAGGGAGAGAGAGGGAGAGAGAGAGAAGAGAAGAAAAGAAAAAGAAAAGAAATTAAAATATATGTGGTCCCAACAATATCCAATTCAAATTAGCGGAAAAGACTCAAAACCCGCTCGCCCGATCGAATCCCGACTAAATCAAATTTAATCAAATTTTAATTCAATTTCAAGATAATCGAAAATTAAATAAATTTCAATCAATACTCGTAGCTCAAATTAATTTTTTTAATACTCGATCTTGAAAGCGAAAATCGAATCCCGTCAAAATCCAAAATTTAAATGATGCCGGAATAACTTAAAATTCAAAACTTACGCTCGAGGACGAGTTTTATTCCACTTTTACAAATTGGATTTAATAATAATTTATTTAGTTAAAATAATCATAATATATAAATATACTCGGTCTTTACAAACAGGAATCATCGAGGCATAGGAGAAGCAGAAAAGGGAGCCACTCTACGTCAGATCGAGGCGGGGTTTCTGCAATTTTAAGGTATAGCGATCCGGTCTATCCTTCCCCCCCCCCCTGTTTTCGTTTTCATACGGTTTCTAGGGTTTCCAGTTGGTTTGCTTCAATTCTTCCATGATTGAATCATTTTGCCTCTTGATATAAGTTTCGGAATGGTTCTTTTCTTGTTAAAAGAAGCTACATTTTTATGATTCCGTGGTTTCCAATTTCAGATATCAAAGAGTAACGAACAAGATTTTCTAATTTCAGTGATTCGGGTGAACGTTCAGATCCTTCTCCGATGCAGGTTCGATTTTCTTCTTGGTTTAGTTTTTATTTCCAGTGGATATCTATTTATTAAATGATTGGCAATTCCTTGGTTGTAATTTGTTGAGGTATTTACACAATATCATGTGAGAGATTTTGCACTAAATTGACATGCTCCCCATTGTGCATCACAGTAATTTGTGATAGATAAGTTGCATCTGATAAGATAAAATAGCCCAATAAAAATGGTTCCTTTCAAATATCTCACAACATGCATACCAACAACATAATGAGGTTGTCTTGGCTCACTCATGAACTGGCTTAAATGCTAAAAGGGAATAATGCAGATGTACAGTCTGTCATCTTGCAATCTTGCAAGATGTCCAAAATATACTTCCTCTTATGGATATGAGTGCCTGAATTGTCTTTGAGATTTTTTTGTCCCAGAAAGTATCTTGCCAACCCCAAGTCTTTGATTGTGAATCTATCATGCAAAGCTGTTTTGGTTGCCTAAATGCTCAACTGATAATCTCCTGTTATAAGTACATCATCAACATATACTAATGCTATCACAATTCCTGAAGAACTGGATTCCACAAATAAAAAGTAGTCATCAAGACTCTACTCATATCCGAAGGCAATTAGAAATTTACACAATTATGCATTCCACTGTCCAGAGGCTTGTTTAAGCCCATAGATGGATTTTCTGAGTCTACAAACTAGACCAGACTTTTGCATTTCATATCCTTTAGGTGGCATCATCTACACTTCCACATCTAAGTTCCCATGTAAAAAGGCATTGTTTACATTAAGTTGATGATAAGGCCATTATTTGGTAGTAGCAACAACTAGAAGGATTCTTATAGTGCTGAACTTTGCCATAAGGGAAAGGTGTGCTTGTAATCTTTCCTTTTAATCTAATTGTACCCTTTCGCCACCAGCCTTGCTTTGAATCTTTCAACCAAACCCATCTGGTTTATACTTTATCTTATAAACCCATTTACTTCCTATAGCCTTCTTTCTTAGAGGTAATTCGGTCAATTCCCATGTCTTGTTATTTTCTAAAGCTTTCTGCTCAAGATTCATAACATCCACCTAATGATTATCTGTAACAGCCTGCCTGAAATGTGAAGGTTCATGAACTGTGGCCATGTAAGCAAAGGATCTCATAAAGGATTTATCAACTTCTTCAACATTCTCAAAGCATGTAGCCAGAAAGCTTTGAGAAACAGACTCATTTCTATCACGAGCCCCATAAACAAAATATTGTAATCTTCTTGGTTGAGCCGTCTATCTAGCAAATCTCCTTAAATGATGAAATTGATTCTGATCATTCAATATTTCTTCAGAGACTTCAGGGAGAGGGCCTGATAAATGAGAACTCTCTGTGTCTACAACCATTAAAGGTATGTTTTCAGCTAATGTTGGACCTCCATGTGATTCCTGAGTAACTTGTGGAGATTGAGGATGTGACATCAGATTTTCATAAGAAGTATCAACTGGTTTGAGAAGAGAAAGTGCAGGTTGAGCTGTTAAGACATTTGCAACTACTTCTTCATAATTTCCTTTGAAAGGGAAAACATGCTTAAATAAAATCACATCCCCACTGCTAAATGTGACCTTAGCATCTATGTCCCATAATTTGTAGGCCTTCTGTCAATAAGGATAGCTGAGCAAAACACATTTTCTCCCTCCAATATCCATCTTATATCTATTCTTATGTGCCACAGGAGCATACCACAAGCACCCTATGACTCTTAATTCATTGCAATTGGTAGGATGTCCAAACAATATTTCAAATGGTGATCTCCAATTCTGCACCTCTCTAGGTAAGTTGTTGATAATGTGTGTTGCTGAGAGAACACACTCTCCCCAAAATTTCAGTGGCAACCCCGCATGAAACCTTATAGACTAGCAGTCTTTATAAGAAACACTTTTTTGATGGACAATCCATGAAGCAACAAAAAAAAATCTTGGAATTGATTAGAGGTGAACTCTGACCCATTATCTGATCTTACATACTTTACTGAACGGTTGAATTGTGTCTTGACATAAGTCATAAAATTACACACAATTTTAAACACCTGTGATATGATCTTACATAGATGCTAAAAGATGGAAGGTATATTTTTTATCAGATGAACCATTACCCTGTTATCATGAAAATGCTTTCTTGGGTACTGTCATAGAAATGAAAAAACCACCTTTAATACCATATATAGCTACTGCTGGTGTGCATTTCTATTTCAATGTACTAGCCAAAAAAGTTGTGTGTATGAGGTGAGTACCCATGGCATGCATATGAATTGCTTGCTAAAATTTAACAAGGAGCTTAAAAGTAAATTTGCATTTCAGAAGGTATCTCCATTTGGTGTAGAGTTCACTATCATGATTCATGAGCCCTTTTTATTGCTGATTGTATATATGTTTATGTGAATTTGCTTATTTGATGTGGAAGTATTAGGTCCAAATTAAGGCAGTGGGCAACCATGTGCATGAGATAAAAATAACAGTAGGCTACCAAAGTTAGAGCAAACTTGGTTTCAATTATATAGAGATTTTCATAAACAAGCAAATACCTTTGTCATATGAATTAATAAACAGCTAGTATATGTACTTTTTCATGTATAGAGAAATAAGGGATGCTTGTTTGATTGAAGAGGAAAATCTTAGTTAGATTTTATTATTGGAAAAGAAAAAGAAGGTAAATACGTGGACCAAAGTTCATATCTCTATGATCTCTTTGGACTTCCTATACTTATTTTCATAAGATCTTCATTGAGTTGGAGGATACATTCATGCTACCTATTGCTATACAAGGTGGCTTTCATTAGAGGAAGTTTAATGTAATCATTTCCTGTTTAAGCTATATGCGCGCGCACACACACATATGTATATGTATATACATGCCTTTCCGTCTAGGTCCACTTGTTGTGAGAGTTTTTATAAAGTTATGAAAATTCGAGTAAAGGACTTCAAACCTCTCAAAACTGATCTGCATAATACAAGGCAGAGGAAAAAGCTACAACCTCAACTATTTTCTAGCAGTAGTCTACAACAATCACGGGTCATACAGAGTAGAGGAGGTAAAATTGTGAAAGGGACAAACATGACTCTTTCCTACCCAGACTTGTAACCATGATTTAGCCCATCTATTAGTTCCCACTATTCGCGAGGAACACGAGGAGTTCTTAAGATCCTTCGTGGTTCCAAGGCTTACTTTAGAAGCGACCGAGCTCATTACTCATATGGGTTGCAGTTACCTAGGACATATGAAAATAGGTGAAAGGTATTTATTCCATCTTTTCATTTCACCTATATTGTCTATATGTATGTTGATCTTTTATGATATCTGTATATTTAGCATGCCTACTTGAGTTGTCAAAATCGACACTCCAAGATTAAAACACGTACTCAAGTAACCGAATTCGACACTTGAAATTTGGGACGCGTATTTGAGTGGTCAGATTATAAAATAAGCCCCTCGATGTTGGAAGCTTTAGCTCGCGGAAGGCCTCCTTGATTGAAGTTATAAGCTCTTGGAGCAAAATTCTAATGAGTATAAAAATAAGCCCCTCGACGTTGGAAGCTTTAGCTTGCGGAGGGCCTTCTTGATTGAAGTTGTAAGCTCTCGAAGCAAAATTCTATTGAATATAAAAATAAGTCCATCGACGCTGGAAGCTTTAGCTCGCGGAGGGCCTCCTTGATTGAAGTTTTAAGCTCTTGGAGTGAAACACTACTGTGTATAAAATAAATCCCTCGATGCTAGAAGCTTTAGCTCGTGAAAGGTCTCCTCTATTGAAGCTATAAGCTCTTGGAGTGAAATTTTACTGAGTATAAAAATAAGCTCCTTGACGCCGGAAGCTTTAGCTCACGGAGGGCCTCCTTGATTGAAGTTCTAAGCTCTTGGAGCTAAACTCTACTGAGTATAAAAAGTTAAGCCCCTCGACACTAAAGTTTTGGTTAATTTTCATTCCTCGAAATTTAGTTAAAAATAACTTCGGCCAAGTCTATTCAAACTCGCAACTGTGAAATGATAATATAACTACCTTATGTCATGTATGAATATCTTCCCAATAAAGGACCTTGATTTGAGGTATCACCCTCGTTTGCCGTCTTGTAATTTTCGTAAACATATATGTATGCATGAAACGGTTCAGGTAGTCAGGTTCGACACTTGAGATTTATTGTCACAAGAGCGGCTTGATTAGCACGTGGAGCTCGACCTATCGCTCACGCAGCCTGATTAGCATGCTAGAGCTTGAATTATTGCTCACTCATCTTGATTAGCGCGTTGGAGCTTGACTTATCGCTCGTGCAACTTAATTAGCGCGTTGGAGCTCAACTTATCGCTTGCACAACTTTATTAACATTTATTTGAGATGAAGGTGTTTTTGATTTTATAAACAACCGAGAGGGGAAATATTTAAGTTAGTTCATCATTTTCCCATTTATGGTTTTCATTTACGAAGATTTCAACTTTGATGGTTTCATCTATTTGAATGTTTTGTAGTTATCTTCCTTCTAGTGGTTCTCCATCTAGCCATTTGTCCTTTCAAAATTTAATGGATTTTTCATTCCCAATTTGCTAGATTAATCACTTGTATAATTCATCTTTGATGTCAACAAGCTTCGTCCATTGCCAAGAAATATTTGTAAGACCTTGTTTATATCTTTAGTTTTATGGATTCCAACTCCACCATTTTATATCCTTGTGCATATATTTTCTCGTAGGGAGTAGTAAACTTTTAGCAAATTTGTGTCTATTTATTTTATATAATACCAAATAAGTTGATGAATGCCATCATAAGAAAAGCACAGGGAAATTATCACTAAGTTATACAAAATAATTTGTATAATTTTTGCCTTATAGACAATAGTTGGTAGTAATCGTTTTACCAAAATAGTCATTTTTTAAGAATGCCACCTAACCATAAAAAATAGAGATTGCCACCTTTCTAACAAAACAAAAGGAAACACTTGGAATGAGTATGATAATATGAACATTGCGATGCAACAAAGAAATCCTACAAGACATTAACCATCCACCCAAAAATGGCAAAAGCCGACTGATGCTCGACTCAAACTAAATGTTAATGGATCACACCTTCTTTTCGGGGCCGGGCAAGCTCCATTGGATACATTATCAAAGATGGGTCAGGAAGCCCAATTCATTTTGGATATAAAATAATTGACTTTCAAACATCATTGAAAGCTAATGAGATAGCCTTCCTAAAAGGAGTGCAACAAGCTCGTGCCTTACGAATCAAGAATCTAGACATGAGAGTGACTCCCCTACCGTCATAAATTGTCTCAAAGGAATCTGAAAATGCTCGTGTGAAATAAAAATGATTAATTTTGATATTTTGATTCACCTTTCCTATTTTACCGACGCTAGACTTTTTCATGTGGTAAGGGAGGTTAACAAGATGAATGATAAGACTACACATATTTGTCACATTATTCATGGCCACGAGCTTTGGAACAATTAAGGTCTTTTTGACCTCATCCAATTGGATGCTCTCAGCTGACTAACAAAGCCCGTGATTGCGGGTTTCGAGATCAAGTAGGGCGCGGACGACTCCGGGTGATCGGACGTATATGAGATGCAACAAGATTATCATCCGTGTACCATAGCTTGGGCCGATCCGAGTCCCAGCTAGTCACGGACTATCATCCTCTCCTGGGCTCCATCAAATGTAGGCTCTTGCTGACCGAGACAAATTCCATTCGGGAAAGCTCGTAGAACCATGAAACCAGGACTATGCCTTTTGAGATTTCAAATTCCCACAAATGACGCTAATGACAAAGCCCGTTTTGAGAAGACCATGGTTGCGGGTTCTGGGATCAAGTAGAGCACGGATGACTCAAGGTGATCGGGCTTACTTGAGATGCGACGGGATTATCATCCTTGTACTATAACCTGTGTCGATCCAAGTCCTACTTGATCTTGAAAACCGCAACCACGAACTTCTCAAAACGGGCTTCATCATTGATGAAGGATATATATGATGCATTGAATTTTTTTCCTATTTCAAAAAAAAAAAGTAGTTAGTAATAACTACAAAGTAGTTGAGAACAGAGTAACAAAAAAACCTAAAAACAGAGTTTTCAACTCTCGGCTTCTCACCACTACACCTTGCCATCCGCCGATCATCCTTCCAACTTCAACCACTCACCTTCTCCTTTGTTTGAGCAGGTCTTCGCCCACAAACCAACTCCCCTTGGGTCTCTTTGCCAACCTGCGACCACCGTTGCACTCTCCAACTCCACCGCCTTCTTCTCCAGCTGCCCTTCTTCTACAGGATTGCCATGCCACCTCTCCGAGGCTCCGATGCCTCCTATCCACCCACCCACCGATGACCTCTTCTTCATGAGTTCCTATCTCCCACCGACACCCTCTTCTTCATCTTCGGTCACCCTCCTCTTCAGGTTTGCCATGTCACCTCTTTGAGGCTCCAACGCCTCCTACCCACCCACCGTCAACCTCCTTTTCAAGAGCTTGAGCTTCGTCAGCCAATCTAACCACCGGGTTCATCAACATCGCTCGCCTCGAAGCTGCCCCCTCCGGCCTGGTCCGCCAATTGAAACCTCCTAGGTTTCGCCGCTGCAATATTCTCCCCCAATGTTACTGAGCGTTTATTCCACACTATTTTCATTTTTTTTAGAAAAAATGTTTGTATTGGCCTTCGATCCTTTATCAAACCTTGTTTGTTTGTTGAGATTTGGTGTTAGCCTCTAATCAGGGTGAGAATCACTGTATTTGAGTATCTTTTGGGTTTTCTAAGGTTATTGCTCAATTGTTTGTGGATTGGTTGAATCTGCTTTGCTCACTGGCTTAGGCGTTCTGTTTCTTCACCTTCACTTCTTCTTATTCCACTTCTGTCCTGGTCACTTCTATTGCTTCTGTTTTTTGGTTGCTCTAGTCATATTTTTCTTCATGTGTGTTGCTTGCCTTGGTTGTTCTAGTTGTAATTCCCGTCGTTGATCCGTTATTGGCGGTGTCTGTGCTCTCGTATTCGAACTCGCTTGGTCGTTATTTCGCAGCTTTGAGAATTTTCTTATTGGGTACGGTGCTTTTCTTCTTATGTGGGTTTTGATTTAGGGGTGTATCAGTGGCAGTTTGGTTATATTTCTGGTGTACTGGTTAAGGCGGAGTTGGGTTGTGGGTTGAAGTACAAGCCTTGGGTTGCTGTTTTCTTTTGCTAGTGATATTTTTATGGCGGGTTGCAAGGATGGTTGTGGTGTTCGTTTGTGATGTTGATGAGGACTCACTTTTGGTTTGGGATGATTTGCGTTTTGACCACGACTCAGACTTCATTCTTTGATTGAGTTCTTTGTCGTATGTGTTTCACATGTTTCGGTGTTGCTACTACTCTACTAGTCAACTCTTGCTCGTCTAAATCTGAGAGTTTCTGCCTCTGGTGTTGACTTTTCATCTTTCATATTTGGTTTATTTATTTATGCTTTTGTGTTTCTGTTTAGATTTCAGCTATATCCATATTTGTTTGGCGTGTTTTCCTTTTTGTCATTTGTTTCCTGTCATCTACTTCTGTTTGTATATCATTGTTTCTCCATTTATCGACTTATCCGGTATCTCGACTACTTTAGGTGTGTCTAAATAATCGAATTTGTTTTCTGAAATTAAAAAAAAAAAGAGTACGGACTAATATAGTAGCACGAAATATCGGACCTAAGAAAGAAGATTTTAGAAATATCTTTGATCTATTCACCCTTTCACTTTCAATTTCAAGTTGATCAGGACTTCATTACTCCTATTATTAAATATCTTATCCTTTTAATTCCCCATCCACTGTGCCCCGTTCTCCTCCTCTCTCTAGCTCTGTTCCCTCCACTGTGCCCCGTACTCTAAAGTCTGATCTGGATCCTTCTTCGAATCTCATAGTGGAGTTTACTGTGTCGCGAATAACTGACAATTCACTCCAGTATCTCAATCTATAACCCCAACAAGTTCCGCACCTAACAACTCCCTCGAATCTTCAGGTATATGATCACTCGGTGCTTTTGCGATGTTTAATTTTTGTGAGAGACAAAACATCTTGGAAGTGTTTCTAATTTTGCGCTCGATTTTTTCTGTTTCTGCTGCTGCTTCTGCTGATTTGATTTGATTTGATTTTCGTATTCTTTAAACTGCGGAAGTCAGTGTGATCAAATGAATTTGGGGCTTTTCAGCTCCGTGCGCATGGAGCTGAAAATCGCATGTATGCCAGGAATGGAATCTCTTCCCAATTTGTTTGTAGCCGAAATTATGAAAAACAGCTGTTGATTCGATCTCAGTATCGCTGTTTTTCTAAATATATAAAAATCACGGTATCTCACTATTTTCACCGAGTTTCTTACATCTCAAGCTTCTGAAAATATGCATTTGGTGTTGGATGATCGTCCATTTTACATCTGTTTCTTGTGTTTATCTTCATGTTCAAGCCATCTTAATGAAGAACTGACTTTGGGAAAGAGTTAGTTATACATCTCTATTCAGGATGTAATCTTTACAACTAACTAATATGCTTCCTTATACAGCTGAAAATTCTTAGCGTGATAGTCTGTACTTGTGACTGTTGTCGACAAATTGTAGTTCATTTGTGGTTGGTGTGCCTAATTTAAGACGGCTATCATTATTTGAGGTCACATCTTTCATGTTATTCACCTTATTACTGAATTCCTTTTTATGTCTATCCGATTGCTTCTTTGATTGTTGTAGGTTAAGGAGGGTGTGAGATGGGAACACTGCAAGGACTTACCGTATGCCCTACTATCCACTCGAGACAAGTCTGTTCTTGCATTACGATGGTCAATGAGCCTGTGAAGAAGGCTACCGTTCTTAGAAGTCGCTTCCTGGGACGTAATGATATATGTGGATTGAAGGCTACTGAGCTTAGTACAGTTCGACCCGTTAGTGTGAAGAAGAGGATGAAAGTGCATTGTACTTTCAGCTCATCATCAAATGGTAATGGTAGCAAAGCTGGAAATTTCAGTGAAAGTGATGAAGATTATGTCAACTCCAGTGTGCTTGAAGCTGGTATGAAACACGTATCTTTATGGTTGATGGAAATCTATTGATGATGATAATGTGTTTGTATGAAGCACTGAACTCCTCCATGTTCTTCGTTGTTCATGTTGAAGTACTTTGTTTCATAGTTTGGACTTTGGACACCACGTGACATTAAGCTTTTGATCTTGTTGCTGGTTCTGACTAGAGTGTTGGTTGATACTCCTAAGCATGTTATTAGTTGGTTAGATATCTAATTTTTGCAGTACTTTGGTTCGTGCAAGCCTATCCTTGAGTTCTCTCTTCCATTGTGGGGCAGATTTTATAGCGTTTCCTTTTGTTTTGTAGTTGAGGTGAAGAGTGGTTCTGAGGGCTTCACCATTAAGATGAGAGATGGTAAGTTCTTGAAATGTGTGCATAACAATCCGCAAAGTGGGCATCTACCAGACTATGCTTCACATCCTGCTATCGTGCTAAAGATGGAGGATGGAACTGGACTTCTTCTTCCCATAATCGTGTGTATGCATCTATACTTCTATGTGTCCAAATATGTTCATGCTTTTATGATTCATCAATCTGAAGTTATGCTACATCTTTAATTGCAGTGGAGATGCCAAGTGTGCTGCTCATGGCAGCTCTTCGCAATGTGCATATAGTATGTTTGCTTTATTTCTTATTACATCAGTCATGTTGAGACATCCCAGTTCCTCGAGTTTTGTTATTTATTTTTTGATATATACAGGCTCGGCCTACAATGTATCATGTCATAAAGGATATGGTTGAGAAGATGGGATATGTGGTAAGTCGTGTAACCATCTTTCTCTACATGGCTTAAAGTGCACAGTGGAATTGATTAGCGTTGTGCCATTGAAATGGCATATTGAGACAACAAGCCACAGTTTCAATATGAAGGAAGGCTTATGATGTACAAATGAGAAGAGTTAAAAGAGTAGGCAGGATCCAAAGTGTTTTTTACCATTTAACATTGTGTACTTGTGTAGCTAGTTTTTTTTTTTTAATGAGAATTTGACACAATATGCTCAAGAAGAGATGTAATTGTTATCTTCAGGTGAAACTTGTCCGAGTAACTCAGAGAGTGCACGAGGCGTACTTTGCTCAAATGCACCTTTCAAAGGTACTTTTTAGTTTGAATCCTTGCACAGTGATCCTGAAACCTCAATACTGTTTGCCATATATTTTCTAATTTCTTTTACTTGTAGATTGACAATGAGGCAGAGTGTATCACTCTTGACCTTCGGCCTTCAGATGCCATTAATATTGCTGTAAGATGCCAGGTATTTATTTTTGTGCTTCCACACTGTCTCCCCTTTGTGAATTATCTATGGCCATCACTAACCAAGTTACTATAAAAGGGGCCTCACATCATTTTAAACTTATACTGCTTCATTAAACTTCTGTAAAGAGTCCATCTTTCATTAGTTATACAATCCTGATAAAAGGATTGTTTAAGCAATTCATGACAGCTGTGCATACCTAGACATTTGAACAAGAATGCGTTAGTCTATATTGGATATCTAGTAACCTGTTGTAAATTTGGATATGAACAGATCTCTAAAAAGTTTCACATTCTCTACACGGGGTTATTAAGAAAGAAAGATTTTTTTTTTAAATCTCACAAACTGCATAGCTATGAATGATGCTCTCATGACTGATGACTGGTAAGTTTTGGAGACTTACTCTTGGAACTGATCACATGTAGCCCCTTTGAATTCTGGTGCAGGTGCCAATACAGGTTAACAAGCACTTGGCTTACAGTGATGGAATGAAATTGGTTGAAGCTGCAAAACCTCCAGCTTATGGACCTGGATCAGATGGGTTTTTTATAACAGAGATGGATCGGTAAACTCTCATAACATCCTTTAGATTTATCCTGAATCACTTTGATGTAATCCTGTTGGCTTTCTTTTCACCCCATCCACAAATAATTGCCAAAATTCGGTTGGAAATTAAATGAAAATTGTGTTAGCATATTTTAGATGCTATGGTGATAAAGAGTCACGGATGGAAATAGGAACTGAACTTGGAAAACATGCTTGTGTTCATCCACTAGATGGTATTTCATCCTACTACTCGGCCTAAAAGAATAAACACTTAAATCAATATGGGGCTATCCTGCCTCTTGCATTCTTGAATATGGAAGAAAGTTGTGAGAATCTGCTTTTATGGTAATCTATAAGAAAGAATAATTGACAGTGTACGAAGTTTTACTGTAAAAATTCTTGCTTAACGATAAATAATGTGTGAGAAAAAATTCTTTAGTTTGATAGAATTCTGATATGCGAGTCTGGTATTTTTAATATTGCAAGTGGATTCCTGTCCTGATTGATATTACCGGTGGACCCGTGATGAGCCATGTCCCTTGAGAAAAATAAACAATACAGTGATTAATCCTATATATTTGTTGGAGCTCCCACTGCTTATTAGCTGAGACCGCCTAAACCTGACCTGTTACTGTTTCAGACCCACTGAAAAGACAAGTGTTGAGACAGAGGAGTTTAACCTGCTCCGTAACATGGTGGAAGCTGCTAGCGAGGAACGCTATCAAGATGCTGGTATGCATTACTACTACCTCATTCATTAGTATACTTGGTAGTTTATTGAACTGAATCATACATTAGCAAATAGCAATGCATTCATTTCCAATCAAATTGGCTTTAAATCTAATACAAAATAATGTGGTTTTTGCAGCTAAATGGAGGAATGAACTTACACGGCTCCGGGCTAAAAGGAACTGGGCATGACAGGTAAAAACTCTTTTAAGCTTTAAAAAGACATTGGATGTGATCAAGAGCTTGAATACTTGAACAAAAACACACGGCCTTGTAGTTTCCCCAACCTCAATTTCCAGTGACCAGAAGAAACAAACATGTACATAGTGCAAATCTTTGCAAAGCTGATAGTGGTGGCTCCTTTGGTGTTGTGTCTTGTCTACCTACCTCAATTATAGTTAAAACTGTTGTAAAACTGTTATTTATAGATGTATATAGTTGCATTGTCATCTCTACACTCTTCACAAATTGTGCGATTTATAAAGCACATTTTCTGCAGCAGGGTTAATTCATTGCCAAAATGCTAGGCGGGGCGTTTCAAATTAATTGCTATTTCAATTACGAAAAAAAATCTCAATAAAATTATTGAATCGAACAATTAATTGCTACCAGTTCCAATTCAATCCCTTCCCTACACCTCTCTAGTTTCCACTCCCCTTTTTTTTCCCATCTCTCTCCCTACACTCCTCATCCACGGTTTCCATATCCCAAACTATCTAGTATTCCCTCCGATAAAAAAAAATAAGTGCCGTTTTAGATTTTTGAATTTGATTCAAAATAAGTTTCGTTTTATTTTTTCTAGACAATATAATAGATTGATTAATGAAAGTTATTATTGAAAATTGTATTGGTTGATTACTTTTTGTTCAAACTCTTCACTTATTGGTTAAAAAGGTTAGCAAGCATTTAATAAATGATAAGATTTAGAAAAAATGTATAAAACCAATTTACTTGAAAATTGTGTTAAAAATTAAAGCGACACTTATTTTGGATCGAAGGGAGTATCTACCAATGAAGCTCCTCCACATCCACCGTCAATGGTTGCTTCTTCTCATCACCTGCGCTACTTTACTCCACCGCCGCCGCCGCTGATTGCCGAACCGGTTGCCGATCCGAGCCAGCCTCTTAGACCGGGCGATTATTCCGTCCCGGTCGCTTGGCCGCTCCAGTCCTCGCAGCCTGGAACCTGCCGACTCGACCTCTCTGACGAGCTCTTCGGCGGCGGCAACGCTGCCTGCGGCCACAACCTCGACCGCAGCCACTGCTGCCCCGTCCTCGCCGCGTGGCTCTTCGCCGCCCACGCTCGCTCCGCACTGCTCATTTCCCCCGCCGCTGCACCTTCACGTCGCCTTCCCCAGTGGAGGAGGCAGCGGCCGAGCTTCCGATGATGTCGGACGACTCGCAGGGGTGCGCCGACTCGCTCCAGGCCTCGCTCCTCAGGCGCAACATCGGGAGATTTGTTGCGGTATTGAAACAATTAATACAATTAATTATAACAATTATTTGTTATTGTTTGAATTGAAAAAAGAAAAAATTTGCCAAACAGGCACTTTTTTTGGATAAATTAGTGAAATGTCCACCTTTTTGGACAAATTAGTAAAATGTCCAATATATATACTAATTCTCAACTTTTTTTTATTTTTATTTTTTATCCGATAGTTTCTCCATTGTCTCTCCAAACTCTCTCTCCGCTCCCGATTAAAGGCGATGGACTCAATCTCTCCGGCGTCGGAGCCGCTGTCTGGTGGCGAGCGAGCGGCGGAGCAAGCGAGGGAGGGAGCGAGCGGCGGAGCGAGCGAGCGTCGGATCCGAGATCTCCTCCAGGGAGCGAGCGAGGCTGAGCGAGGGAGCGAGGGAGCGGGAGCATCGTCGAATCTGAAACCTCCGGATCTCGCCAGATCTCGGATCTCCTCATCATCAATCTGATTGCAATCAGATCTGATTTCCATGGCTTCCTCTGTTGATTGCAATCGGATCTCGGATCCATGGCTTCCTCTGTTGATTGCAATCAGATCTCATCATCGATCTGATTTCCGTCGGCGGGATGAACATCTAGATATCGCACCAGATCTCGCACCAGCACCGGCAGAATCGAAGAGGAAGAATCGAAGAGGAGGAATCGAAGAGGAAGAATCGGAGGTATGTCTCTTGAAGAATCGGAGGTATGTCTCTTTCACTCTTAATTTGGAAATTTGTGAAATCAAAATTGATAAATTGATAATTTGTTTACTGTCAAAATTGATAGTGTGCATAGAATTCTGATTTTTGAGCTTGGAGGTGGTGTACGTATTGGTTTCCCTTCCATTTTGTTCAATCATAAAACATCAAATCCTGTTCCTGATTAACTTGTATTGGTTTCCCTTCCATTTTGTTCAATCATAAAACATCAAATTATAACATTAAGGTTGCAATCTGATTGACTTCTATGAAATCTTAACCTAAATTGACTTCAAATTTGACTGAATTAGGGTTTTTCTCCATTAATTTTCTACGAATTCAAGGTTGCAATCTGGAAAAATTTGTAGTGAGCATCTCCTTGTCTTTGCTCACCCACTAATTTCGGCTCAAAGAACTCGCCCTAGCCATTTGTCTTCAGCTATTGTCTTTTATATTGTTCTGTGTTGCACTGTGATGTTGCGCTGCATTTGACATCAGCTATTGTGTTGGCCTGCAATCACATTCTCCTCTGTCAATCTCGGTCTGTTGTTCTCAATTTGCTTGCTCTGTGTTGGCATGCAGCCATTGTGTTGATCTCGATTTGCTTGCTCTGTGTGTTGATTTGCTTGCTCTGTCAATTGATTGTTCAAGTTTCTCCTTCTCTTGAGCTCTGATTGTTCAGGTTCCGTGTGGAGCTCTCTTGAGCTTAGTTTTCCTCTAAAATTGATATCTGCTCTGCGATCTTTGTTTACGTAGTGCTGTGTTATTGCCATTATGTGAAATAGGTAGGTTGATCCAACTGTTTTGTATTGGTACCTCGGATTCCACTTGTCTTCTAATATCAGTGATTGGTTATGTTGCATTAGGAGATTGTATTTTTACTGATACATGTCCCCCTTTTCTTGCTTGGGCATGCTTAATCTGTGTTGGTTCTTTTTAGGCTTCATGAAATTGTCCATTGTCATTCAAGATTCCAACCCTTACAATATCCGATCTGTACATGATCCCATTAAATTGAGTTTAAAGGTTCGATATTTGTTGATTGATGAGTATACAAGTGGTGGGTACTGATGCGTGTAGTGTGTTATTGCAACGGGTGCTAATTACTATTGTTGTCAAGGCTATCAGCCTTAATTGTTTGAAGGTAGTGCTAATTACTGATTTGTAAGTTTGTGAACACATATTAATGCATATGGGAAGCTAAAATTCATGCATCAGCATGCCGTTCTATAGGGATAAGGCATGGATGAATTTAAAGAAAAGGCATTTTGATACCTTCACAATGGTGGGTTTTCTTTTTTCAACCCGTTTGATTTTTTTTAATAGCTTTGAGAGGTGTGCTTATTTTAGTCTGATGGAGCTTTTCCTTAATGAATTTCTCTCTTTATAAGACATTTGAGTCTTACATGCTGCTACAGAAGAAATATTATTGCTTTATTCATGAATTTAGGATAAGCTATGCTTATAAACCAGTGTGTATTTGTTGGTGAAGCTCTATATCAGCATGTATTTGTTGCTGTGTGCTTCATTTCCTTCACTCTTCTCCTTCTCCGTCTCACAATGAAGCTTAGTTGCTAAACCGTCAGGAATAGATGCAACCTTAACCAATGTTATCTCAAATAGCTTAGCTCCCATTTACTGCTGGAGGTTACTGTTACAAAATCAAACCACTAGTTTTCAAGGAATTTGCTTTAGTAGCTAGATGCCTAGATATGCCTGCGTTGAATCTTAATTTGGTTAAATATCTCTACATCTATTGATGGGGTAGCTTTTACATGTTCCGTTTCTTGCCAAATGCTCAGATGATTTGCTTGGTTAAAATTTAAAGGTATAATAGATGCATCTTCTTCTATATAAAAATGCAGAATTCGGGAAAAAGAAAGCTAAACTTGCAAGGAGATAGAGTTGTGCAACTCTAAGACAGGGTTGTGCAACTCTAAGACAGTAATTCCGAATTTAGATGCATTTTTGTAAACAAGGGTTCATATAAAGCCTATTAGCTCAAAATGGTAGAGCAATGTGCCTACGCACAATGATGCGGGTTCAAATCCCGCATAGGCTATCTGTGGTATTTCTTATTATGTTTCTCTTCGTGAATAAGAGTATAAGGTGCAAAAATAAAATTGTATAAGTGCAGTTGTGTAACTATAAAGTGCATTTGTGCAACTTTAAAGTGTAGTTATGCAATTATAAAATACAGTTGTGCAATTGTAAAATAAAACTGTGCAAATTTTCAAATTTGTGATGTGATGGAAAAAAGAAAAAAAACTTAAAAAAAGTGCTGACGTGAAAAAAAAATTATTTTAAAAAAGTGCTGACACAAATAGAATAAAAAGTGCACAAATTAAAATAAAAAGCGCAAGAATAATATTATAAAGTGTACAAATTAGATTCGAATTGTTTATTGGATAGGAGTATGAACAACATAGTAACTCCTGATTACTCATTATAAATTGTACATTCAAACCAAAATAACTTTCGAATTGTTTAAGTTCTAACTCACCGGGAAATATAATTGACAAAATACTTGATTTAAAGGGGGGAAAATCTAATTTTAGATTTCTAAAAAAATCAAATTTATGAAACGAATATATGTACAACACAATATTTGCACAACATAAACTTATATTTGCACAAAATAATATTATATTTGCTCAAGGTAAACTTATATTTGCACACCAAAATAAAATTTCAAAAAGGTGCTGACATGGGGGGAAAAGCGCAATTTTAGTTCGAATTTGCAATTTTAGAACTTAAAATGTGCAATTTTAGTTTGAAAAAAGTGCAATTTTAGCTTGAAATTGTGCTCAACATGAGCTTTTTTTTTTCTCAATATTATTTTATACTTGCTCAATAGATTGCTGCACAACATGGTCTTATTTTTGCTCATCAATAGACTATAATTGCACAACATGGGGGATTGGTGGAAATTTGCTCAACATGATCTTATTTTTGCTCAACAATATATTATATTTGCACAACAATTGAGACTTGTAAAATTGTGCTCAACATGATCTTATTTTTTCTCAATATAATTTTATACTTGCTCAATAGATTATTGCACAACATGGTCTTATTTTTGCTCATCAATAGACTATGTTTGCACAACATGGGGGATTGGTGGAAATTTGCTCAACGTGATCTTATTTTTGCTCAACAATAGATTATTTTTGCACAACTATTGAGACTTGTGAAATTGTGCTCAACATGATCTTATTTTTTCTCAATATTAATTATTTTATAGTTGCTCAATAGATTATTGCACAACATGGTCTTATTTTTGCTCATCAATATACTATTATTGCACAACATGGGGATTGGTGGAAATTTGCTCAACATGATCTTATTTTTGCTCAACAATAGATTATATTTGCACAACAATTGAGACTTGTGAAATTGTGCTCAACATGATCTTATTTTTTCTTAATATTATTTTATAGTTTCTCAATAGATTATTGCACAACATGGTCTTCTTTTTGCTCATCAATAGACTATAATTGCACAACATGGGGGATTGGTGAAAATTTGCTCAACATGATCTTATTTTTGCTCAACAATAGATTATATTTGCACAACAATTGAGACTTGTGAAATTGTGCTCAACATGATCTTATTTTTTCTCAATATTATTTTATAGTTGCTCAATAGATTATTGCACAACATGGTCTTCTTTTTGCTCATCAATAGACTATTATTGCACAACATGGGGGATTGGTGGAAATTTGCTCAACATGATTTTATTTTTGCTCAACAATAGATTATTTTTGCACAACAATTGAGACTTGTGAAATTGTGCTCAACATGATCTTATTTTTTCTCAATATTATTTTATAATATTATATTTGCTCAATATAATATTATAATATTATATTTGCTCATTATAATATTATACTTAAATAAAGGGCAATTTTATAAACTTATATTTGCACAACACTATATTATATTTGTACAACATAAATTTAAGTTTATACACCAATATAAAATTTCAAAAAGTGATGACACGGGGAAAAAAGTGCAATTTTAGTTTGAATGTGCAATTTAAAACTTAAATGTGCAATTTTAGTTTGAAAAAGTGTAATTTTATAACTTAAATACAAAATTGAAAAGTGCAATTTTATAAACTAATATTTGCACAATATAAACTTATATTTGCACAACACATTATTATATTTGCACAACATAAACTTATATTTGCACACCAATATAAAAATTCAGAAAGTGCTGACACGGGGAAAAAAATGCAATTTTAGGTTGAATGTGCAATTTTTCATGCTCGGCTCAAGCTCGACTCGTGAACTGAACATAAAGCTCGAGCTTGATCTCGTTTATTTTCATGTTGAGCCGTCGTAGGCTCTTTTTTTCTTAATGTGTTCATTTTGCTTATTTTGAGCTCGATTTGTTTTTGTTCGAATTTAACTCGTTTGCTCATTTATTATACAAGTTTGAAGCAAATAGAAACATACAATATGAATTTAACCCGTTTGCTCATTTATTATACAAGGCAGCTTGTATTTATAATGAAATTGCATAGAAATTCTATGACAGCAAAAATAATCAATGTACTTTTAAATTTGCTTCATTCAGTTTGACCAAAAAAAATTTGCTTCATTTAGTAAGTGCAAAATATGGGTAGTTGGTCTTACATTTGACCATGTTCTCTTTTTTTTTTTTTCAGAAAGGAGGCTAATGCCTCTTAGAGTCTTAATTATTATTGGATGTAGTAGGAGCTAAAACTCACATATCATTGTTTAAGAAGCTACATAAAAAGTTTGGTTAGCTTGCATATTCAGTAACAATGGGTGGTATTGGTGGAGAAGGTATTAGCCAATGCATCCGCAGCTCGATTAGCTTGACGTCGGACATGGCTGATGCGAAGCACACAACCCTCTTCATCAACTCTCCTCCTGCACTCATTGACAAGAGCATGGTCTAGTCTTGCCTCCGTCTCTCTGTTTGTAAGCAGGCTATAGGCTTTGGTGGAGTCCGATTCAAGGATGTTCTTGGTGAATTCAACAGCTGTAAGGATGCAACAGAAAAGGAAGCAAGTCGAAAAAAATGGAAACAAGGAACTGACCAGATTAAAGTGTCGCCAGTATCTCCACAACGCAGCAACTTCTAGCATGTGCTGACACCGTTCACTCCTCATCCATCAAGTGCACCAAGCCAACACCAAATCAACACCAAAATCAGTTTTTGACTTGGTCGAATTGGACATGAGGAGCTTCTTTAGAGCCTTGAAGTCTTTGGCTATGCAGGCCTAAAAGTGAAGGAATGTTTGAGCAGTGAGTTACAAGCAGTTACAGACTTCCATCATCATTCATCATGAAAATAATTTTCAACCAAATGCAAATTGCAACAGTAAGGAGAAAGGATAACATTAAAGTATAGCTATATACTATGGTTACCGGGTTCCTTTCTAGAGCAAGCAAGGCATTTCTAAAACACTAAATTCAATAGCGCCAAAATCAATGAAACACAAGTTTGGACATTAAACTTTATTTGCCTTTTTGGCCAAATAGCCTCAAGTGCTGAAATTATATTGTGAATTTCAGCTTCAGATACGTCTAGGACTTGAGATAAATCTGTTTTATACTTTCTTGTACTATTTACCTTCCAAAAATCACCATGCTTGCATTATGAAATCCTTACCAACTGCAATTTCTTCTAATGTACATACTACATACCACAAGTTCAAGCCACAAACTGCTGAACTGAAACCTTTGATCGACGGTGATCCTACAAGAAAAGAATCAAAGTCAGCAGAAGCAAAGATCAATTTCACGTGGATAACTCATTTTCAGGTTCATTTAACATTTCATCCAAGCTACTAACCTTTCATTGGAGGTTATCCATTTCATCTTTAAGGCAACTGTTCTCTTGACCTTTGCTTGTGAGCTGTTCTTCCAACCTCTTTACTGCTGAGAGTTCATTTTCTAACACCTTTCTAACACTCGGGACAATGTCTGCTGAGGACGAATGAATCACAAGCCTGGATAACAATTTCATCAACAAGCGAAAAGAAGCACAAAGAATCGATCAGTTGATGTCGAACGGGTCGAATGAATCAAAGAAGAAAGAAGAAGAGAAGGTTAGGTTTAAGAAAATTAAGATCAACCAAATCGATTGACTGAACCTTTCCCCAATCCAAATCCAGTGAAAAAACCTAACTCAATCACGAATCGATCAATCAATTAGCTAAGTTGATACTCGATTTGGTGTGG
The DNA here is from genome assembly GCA_963922045.1 of Persicaria maculosa. NCBI lineage: Eukaryota > Viridiplantae > Streptophyta > Magnoliopsida > Caryophyllales > Polygonaceae > Persicaria > Persicaria maculosa. The sequence continues at coordinate 19,792,306 of OY998257.1, forward strand.
ATCGATTGAATCAAATCGAATCAGATGCACGCAGAGATGGTGAGAGGCAAGATAGAAATCAAGGAATTGCAAGAGAGAACACATACTTTTCCACATGAGATTCATAGCAAGATCTCGAAATCTTCACCGTCGCCGTCACAGGGACTCGACACAGGCGAATCTCCCACTTGGAAGGGGGAGGCTTGTGGGCGGCGCTGCCGCCGAGGAACTGACAGAGGTCGGGAATTTGCTGAAGAGGGGGGCGCTGATGGAGGGGGCACGTCGAGAGGCGGTGGCGGATCTCGCCACGAACAGGCGGCGCCGGGAGGAAGAGCTGAGGAAGAAGCCAGAGATCGGTGAACGATCGAGGGATCTGAGGAGGACAAGTGAGCGAGAGACAGAAGAACTCCGGCAGAAGACTTGATTTGCCCACCTCCGGCGTCAGAAACAGAAGAGATCGAGAGAGCGAGACAGGAGAGAGGTCCGGGGAGAGAGGAGAGAGAATTAGGACGGGAGAGAGAGCGTAAGAAGGTGTATATATAGTGGACATTTTACCAATTTGTCCGAAAACGTGGACAATTTACCAATTAGGACATTTTTTTTGGACATTTCACAAAATCCCCCTTGAAAAAAATCAATTAACTATTTTGAAATTTATTGTAAAATCTAACAATTTCATAATTTTTAATTTTTTCAAAAAAATTAATCAATTTCAATTACTCATTCCCACCCCTACTAAATGCATCCTACAAACAATCACTCACTAGTCACTACTATGAATTTTGTTTAGCCTGATTTTATGACAATTTTGTTTTGTCATTTTTTGTTGTTGCGACGAAAAGAGGACACTTTTAGGGCTCATTTTTTTTTATAAGGACTTTTAGGGCTCATTTGTTTCTATAGGAGAATGAAAAGGAAATGAATGAATTTATATATATAGAATGTATATAATTATCATTTTTTTTGTGAGTCTAGAGAAGTGGAGAGAAATGATTAGAGTATCTTAGAGGTAATAGTTACCTTCCCTGAAACTAGAGAATGAAAACGTGAAAAACTAACAAATTTTGTATGAAAAATGGGAGAAGAAGCATAATGATTAGAATATTGATCAATGAATCTTTAACTTAAATATGGATTATATTAAAAAAGGTTATCATTGCCTTTCTTCACACAAAAACAAATGGGGATTAGTATGTTTAGATTATAAGAACTGATTTTAAGGGCGTGTTTGATAGTAGGTTAAGGTGGGGGTTTGGGGGGTTGTGGAGTTTAAAAAAAATAAGCTCTGAAGCTCCATGTTTGGAAGCAGCTTTGGCTTGAGGTTATGAAGTTGGAGGTGGAGCTTATTTTTTCTGATTTTGAAAGCTGGGAGAGGGTAGCTTTGAGAGGTTATTTAATCAGGTTATGGAAATTTGTACACTTTTGCCACTGCTCCTTTTTCCCCTTTTCGTATCTAAAAGATATTTTTGACTTTTCATCCACAATACCCACTTACAAACTTTATACCCACCAAACATCAATAATTTTTTTTACAAGGTTATTTTTTAAAAAAAAAAATCTCCACCTCCCACACCTCCATAATACACGAAATAAACTTCACCTCCTAAAAATACCCAACCCCTAAAAAAACCCCAAATTTCCAAACACGCGTTAAAATTGGTTAGTAGAAGATTTGTTCTGTAGTTGTTCACAAGACTTGTAAGCACTTCAGTAAGTAAAATTATATTCTACCCCCAAAAAATATTGTTATAATACCATATATTATGCATGTGGATGTTTCACCTTCCAAATCCAAACCTCTTCACATCCTAAGCTCTTCACCTCTTTTAACTCCCTTATGGTGAAAAACGAAAGAGTAATATTGATGATGTTCTTAGCTATTATATTCTTTATGCCTATACAAGTTCTTTGTGTCTATATAAGGTATTGTACATCTCCTTTGAGATGGTGACATATAACATAGAGATTACCTTTTCCATACTCTTCTCTTTCTAATTATTCTACTTTATTTCAATTTTCGTAACACGTCGTTAGCACGATAACCTCAATAGTTCCAATTATAGAATCAATAAGATCTCAATTTTCGCACCCCCTATCTACAAAATCGTCCATTGGTTATTGAAGTACGTCTTTGTTTCATTTTCTTTATTCTATTTGTTTGGGTTGTTAAATCTGGCGCCCATGTTGTTTGGTATTTTCATACTTAATGCTTATTGACTTCAATTTTTCGTTTGATAATTTGGCAATGAGATTTTAGAAATATGTGATTCATTTGTTCTTTGGATATTATATTGACTATTGAGTAGGTTAATAATGAGTGGCCATATATCTATATATGATCCTGGTTTCAGCGAAGTCTTCTTTGCATACTGATATTCTTTTATTTTATTTGAATCTAATTCTTTTTTTTTTATTATTGATATCCTTAATTCTTTTTTTTTTATACAAGGCGAGAATTAGGGGATGGTCAACCGCAGTTGACCCACCGTCCAAGAGTGTCTTTTCGGACGATTTCAGCGATCTCAGTAGGAGCACGCTCAGCGACAAATGACGAAGAGAGACCAATATGTGCTTGCCTATCAGCAACCTGGTTCCCCTCGCGGAAGGAGTGCGAGAAGATGACCCTCTCGAAAGTACGACATAAACCAAGGGCATCCGAGACCGCCATCTCAATCTCCCAAGGACACCGCCATATCCCCTTCATGACGTTGATCAACATCAAGCAGTCACCTTCCACCATGAGTTTGGAGAAACCCCTCTTCGTAGCTTCCTCGAGTCCAAACAATAGTCCAAGACACTCTGCATGCTCCGCTGACACCTTACCATGCTCCGGGCGCCACACGAGAGAACTGGCCCTAGGTTATCATGAATAACAAACCCAGAGGCAACAATGCCTGAAGCAACCCTAGCTCCGTCAAAATTGAGTTTGACAAAGTCATCGACGGGCTTTTTCCATTTTACAATTTTCTGTTTTTTTGTTCTATTTTGGTGAGTAATTACTCTTGGAGTGGGCGTTCCATCTTCTTGTTCCTCCGATTGTGCTTTTCTCCAACTTATCATGTGTTGTTTTATATTTTTTATCCATTCTTCTGGATTTCTAATGTCGTTGCTGTCAAATAGGATTCTGTTTCTCATTGACCAAATGCCCCAAAGGGAAAAGGCAAGATCGATTTCTGTTCTGCCGAGATTTTTGCAAAAATATCTGTAATTATATTCTTGTAAGATTTGTCTTCTTTGTCCGTGTTCCGAATTAATTGCTCGATTTGTCTATCCATTCTTCCGATAATTGATAAAGAAGTTTGGCATTCGGTAAAGATATGTGTAGCACCTTCACCATGATGGTTACATAGCGAACAATCAAGTGTTTGATATCCTTAATTCTGGTTGATCATGTACGTTCATCTTTATATTTGACTTTGTATGTAACAATATGTATGCATGCTCTTATTTACATGGGCACGTGCTATCTCTTAATTAAACAAATTAACATATAGAACCCATAGGCAAGTTGATTTTGTATTTTTGGGCTCTATAATCTTATGGAACATGTATCCCAATTTAATTTCATCATATATTGAGATTAATCCCTGAGGGTTACTTATCTAAAAATCGATAATTGTTTTAAAATTGGTATTCTGTTTGCAAAAATAGACCCATTTTTAGAGAATAACAAAAATAGGTTAGATGAGTCATTTGTATTAAAAAATAAGAGATGATTTTACCTTCAAATTTATAAATAAAAATGTTGAAAAGGATAATTTTGAATTAAAAGAAAAGTTAAGAAAATAAAAATATCTATTAAAATAATGCTTTTAGTAATTTTTTCAAAAAACTAATAAATAATACCACTACTAGGAATAAAAATATTGTCTTAATAAGGGATTAGAAACGGAATGTCAATACATGTATCTACACACCATAACATTTTCACTTTGACATGATGAATGTTGATAGTTACAAAGTCAAACATAAACATTGACAGGATGAAAGCAATAATTGGGGAGAGAGACTAAATATACGATTTTATTTTAAATCATAGCTACTAGATTATTAACCCTAATTAGAAAAGGAATTTTAATACGTGTGTCTACACACCATAACATTATCACCTTGATAGAATGAATGTCCATAGTGACAAAGTTAAATATTTACATTGAAATGATGGAAGCAGTAATTGGGGAGAGAGACTAAAGATACAATTTTATCATAAATCATAGGGCAATGGGCTAAACCAACCCATTTATCCGAATTGTTTGCACGACTAATCCAATACGAATTTTTTTTTTGCTAAAAACCAGATATTGGGTTGCAAGTTGAAGCCAGTAGCAGGTCGTAGGTCGACAGCTTGAGAGAGAGAGCTCTGAGATGGAAAAGAGAAGAAAAGTCAGAGAGAGAGAGGGAGAAAGAGGGAAAAACAACCGTACGACTGCAAAGGAGAGAGAACCAGTGAAGAGGATAGAAGAGAGAGAGAGCTCTGAGATGGAAAAGAGAAGAAAAGTTAGAGAGAGGGAGGAAGAGGGAAAAAACAACCGTACAACTACAAAGGAGAGAGAACCAGTGAGAGAGAGGTAAAGTCATAGAGGAGAGAGAGATTAGTGAGAAAGGAAAGAAGGGACAAGATAGAGAGAGAGGGAAGATTGACAGAGGGGGCATTAATATACGTTTAATTAAATCTTAAGTTTCAGAGAAACGTGCAAGCAGTTAGTTTTAACCGGACACCCAAAGCAAAATGACCTGCCACATATTGGAATCTATTGGACAGTAGTTATCAGAGAAACCAATTCACCATCGACTTCTGGTAGTAAATGGGTAACTTTGCTTTCGATCTGCAATGTATAAAGTATGGACTATCAGGTGAACATCTTTTATTATTTCTGCTCAATTATAATATTTGCCCATATTTGGATGCCATGAATTTGTTATCTCTTTTCCAAACCGCTATGCTTTAATGTGACTGGTCCAAATGTAAGATTCATTCCCAAAACAGTAGCAAACATTTAAAATACAGTAGCAAACAATAGAAAAATATAGAACAATCAGTAGCAAAATACAGTAGGATTAAACCAACACAACACATTCAAATAGAAGTTTATCGTAACAAGTAGCAAAAATGCGGATGCATGGACCATTTGCATCCATTTCGGTCGAAGTGTGGGCGCATACTGGGGGCACGATAATCATGCGTATCCCCGGTCAGCGGAAAGTGCACCTTGAAAGTTCGGTCATTCCCAAAACAGCACACCATAGTTACTTGACCTGACCAATACCCATCGAGAGAGCGACAATCCACATTGTCATCGATCTGCTAGGTGTCATACGAAATACGAGGCGGATGTGGACGAATTCGTCCAACCTGAATTGTTTCCTTTAACGGATGTCTTCTGCTATTGTCTTAGAGGGCCGGGTGATATATTCCACTTCCTAGTGGCTTGGATCCACTTTGCATACAACGGTCGCCTCGTAAAACGTCCTAGCATCCTACCCTCAGCCCTGATGACCTCGACTTTTTGAGTTGGTCAGTATGGGGGCGGCATTGGTCCTGCATAAAAAATAAAAACAAGCTAATATAATCATACATATAGCAAAAATAAAATCTAAACCAATAAAATCATTGACTAACCTGCACTCACATACCCATCGTCCGAGTTGTCGGATGATATATTGATGGGGACAGGACGGGGAAGGAGGCTAGATGAGGAGGCATGGTGGTGTGATGAGAATGCCATTTCTTTGAAGGGGAGAGAGTTGTGGGAGAGATGGTTAAATGGCAAGGATGGAGATTTAACTTTACTGAATTGTGGGGTGTCGGATGATGTATATTGGACGTATGAGAAATATCAACATTGTTCAGCATGTGACCATAAAGATAAAAAAAAAGTAGCAGAAGAGTCATTAATGTTAACTTTTTTCTTGTTCTCTACCTTTACATGGCAGTATGTAGATATCTACATGACAGGTGTTATTTTCGACATGAAAGCTGATAGTTTTGACATGATAGTATGCTATTTTCTAGTCTATCGTCCAATCATGGTAGTCAGTGTTTGCCATTGTTGTAGTCTTGTAAGAAGCCCCTTGTTTCGGAACAAGTCCAAGCAATAATCAAGTCGCATTAATACCTGTCATTATGTACACTATACATGACAACAATGAAAATCAACTACCCACTCAATGATTCCCTACTGGACACCCTATGGTTGTCTACTAGGCATATTTTGGTTGTTTTCTATCTTGCGTGTCATTCAATGTTTGCCCTTGCTATAAAACTGGGTTTCTTGCTCACACTTCATACTCATTAATTGCAATACCGTAGAAAAATATAGCAATCAACATAATTCAAATGTTTAAACGATAAGAAGTTCAAAATAATTAAAACCAATTTCACCTAAAAAAAATCAACATAGGCTAAAGTTGGAAGAGAAGGGGAAAAGATCATCTATGAAGTATCAACCCACTCTCCAACAATCATATATGCAACATCAACCCCTAATTTATAATTGATAGGAATACGACGGAGAAGATGAACGCCCACCTCTCTCAATGTTTGTAAGAAGCCCCAATTTATAATTAGTTCACCGGTTCCTCTTTCTCTCACTCTTTCTCTTTTTTTGTCTCACTAAGGGGGGAGATTGGCCTTCCAGAGATCGGCAACTGGATAAATTGAGAGGGAGAGAGAGAGAGTGCTGAGGCTAAAAAGAGAATAAAAATACAAACACACACACACACATATATATAAAGAGAGAGAGAGCAAGGAAAAGCATGTACAAGATAGAGAACCAGTGAGAGAGAACAATGGATAAGACAGAGAGAGCGCTATAAGAGTGACAGTGACGGAGGGATTGTCAAATGGTTAGTACAACTACATGAACAAAAAGAGGAGGCCAGTTTTCCTGCCCATAGAAGCGCGACTTCATCCAATCATTACTTCACATTAATGCACTACAGGGGAATTAAATATGAAGTTTCAGAGAGAAACCATCAACTGTAACTGGACACCCAAAAAAGAAGCACCTGACACCTATTGGCATTTACTGAACAGACTCGCCACCGACTTTAGATAGAAAATGGGTAAGTCTTCTTCTATTTAGGTTATGCGAGAGGTGTCTCCCTAAAATATGTACATCTTACTGTAAAACTTAGTGTCTCCCCCTCTATCTAATGGAACATGGGACAAATTGTGCGCCTGTATGATTGTATTGTTTTGAGGATGGTGGGCTTTTGAAGGGGGCACTTGGGTCGTCAAGGGGTCAAGGAGCCAGAAGGCTGATGTACATATTTGTACCTCTTTTTATTGCATCTTTTGACTTCTTATTTCATTCGATTTCCAAAGTAAATGTTCAAAAGAATATAAACTTGTGTAAGAATAGGCTAAAGTACAAGAAATAGAGTCTGCACAAGTTTTGAGCTAACCATGCAGGAATTCGAGCGAAATCGGAGTCAAAACGGAGAAACCAAGGAGAGAAGAAGAGAGGTCGATATCGACCTTATAACATCGACATCGACTACAGAGCATCGACACAGAACTGAGTGTCAAGATAGACTATCACATAGCAGAGAAAAGCACTCGATATCGACCTCCACATAGACATCGAGTGGAGATGGACAAGTCGAGCAGAAATACAGACATCGATATCGACCTTCCTGGTCGATATCGACTTTATCTCAACAGAAGATAGACAAGATTTTGAGATTCGGATTATGAATTCTATCCTCAAGGAGCAAGAATTATCTTGTACTTTTTAGATGGACAACAGCTGGGATTTATCTACTTTTTACCTTTAAAGTTTTATCAAAGATAGTAGGATTTTATCAAAATAAAAGACCTATCCTAATTGTTTGGATAGAGTTCATAGTTTAGATAGAAGTTACAATCCTTGGCTAGTAAGGATTAGTAGCCTATAAATAAAGCCCTAGGGGGCTGGCATATGATCCATCCAGACATACACATAATCAATAGCAATAGAGTTAGAGAGAAGTTTTAAGGTTTGACGTTTGCGAAAGCCGACGTTGAGTTGTAAAGCTTCGGAGTTTATAGTTTAATGCAAGTTTATTTCTTTCAACCAAAGATGAGTTTCATGATGAGGTGCGAGTAGTATTCCAAAGCTCTTAGGGTCGGGGTGAGCCCGACGTTAGCCATGCGTGCCTGAGGTAAGTGTTAGATGTTGATATCGTTGTGTCTATATCATCTCCTATGATTCTATGTTTAGTCCTAATCGAAAGAAAAGGGATTCATGCTAACAACTTGAGTTATAAACATAAAATTGGTAGAGACAATTAGGTTTATTTGCAAGAGTAATCCTGAGAGTTGGTGTACAGCGAAAGCTCATCCCTCGGGTGAAATAGCGCAATTATCCGTCTTATTTATCTTATCGCATGCATTGGCTAACGTTGTGGTAAACCCTAATCCTAAGAGTTTCTTTTTATATAATTTTATTCATCAAAACCACTGTTTTATTTCTGTTCATCGCATCTTCATCCATCCTAAAATCTTCGGCCTTTCTTTGCCGACAAAAAGCTAACACTTTGCAGGAAAAAGACATCGATATCGACCGCAGACGTTGATATCAAGCACTGAGTTCATTGACAGTTTTCTGAGTCGACGACGAACATCTCTGCTGAGTTACTGAACATCGATATTGACCCCACAACATCGATATCGACCATCTGTGTCGACTGACAGTCTTCTGAGCCAGTCGATTCCGTCTGCTAACATCGATATCGACCTTTCCAGTCGATATCGACTGCCATTTTTTGTCTCTACAGGTCTTCTGTTGCAGAAAGGATCGACAACCGAGGTTGACATCGAGCACCAAGGTCGAAATCAAGGCTTTTGGTCGACACAAGATGTGAGATTTCCAAAGCTACTAGGATCCCGCTGACACGCCTCCTTGTGGATGTCGGCTTACATTTATACATCATTATATATATTTGTTTAAGAACTCGATTTGCTCATATTATCAAATTGGCGCCGTTGCCGGAGAGGCAATCAATCGCGCCCTAGTAATCTATCTCACGTTTCTATCTAGTTTGGCTTTGCAGGTGTATGCGATGCACTGATCGCCCACTTGAATTTGAAGGAGTAGACGACCCTGAGCGCTATTTCCATCTAAGAGCCCAAGCTCAAAAAATCATGGCAGAAAACGCGAACCAGGCTGAGTTGATTGAGCAACTAAGGAAGCAGGTGGAGGACTTAACAACTAGAGAGGCGACACTTAAGGTGCGTGCAGATAGGGAGGAGGAAGGCCGGAGGCAAATAGAAGCCCAAATCAATGCCCTCCCTCGGAATGCCAAGCAATATATGCACCCCGCGCTCACAGTGCCTGAATCGGCGATTCTTATCCCTGCCTCTAATTTTGAAATTAAACTTAACTTCCTTACTGAAATAAGAAGGCATCAATATGAAGGAAAACCTAATGAATGCCCTATGGCACATATATCAACCTTCTTAGACCTTGGTGATACTATTGCTGATGGATAGAGTCTTGAATATGTCCAACTAAAAGCTTTTCGTTGGTCCCTTACAGGAAAAGCATTGTAGTGGTTGGAGAGCTTAGCCCCAAGATCGCTCCGCACCTGGAATGAAGTCAAGGACGCGTTCCTCAACAAGTTCTTCCCTCCTTCTAAGACGACGTTGATCCGATATAAAATTACGGCTTTCAAACAAAAGCCTGGTGAGGCTCTGGCGACTGTTTGGGAAAGGTTTAAGGACCTACTACGATCATGCTCGATGCATGGCCAACCACCGTACGTGATTCAGGAGATTATATACAATGCTCTTGATGCTGCAGCCAAGGAGAGGATCAACACCTACACCTCCTATGGCTACCTTGAACTCGCTCCACAAGAGGCTTGGGAGACCATAGAGAGGTTGGTGGAGTTCGGCAACACATATGGGACTCCTGAGGCTTCCGACACATCATCATCATCGAGGCCTGCCCCATCTATACCCTTATATGAACCCTCCAAGGTAATCGATCCGAATGTGAGGGAGCAGTTCCATAGAGATCAACTTCGAAAGCTCCAAAAGCAAGTGAGGTTCCTTTCAGCGAACCAAGATTGCATTGAATGCGGATCGCAGCGGCACACCACCATTGAGTGCCCCCATGCCGAACAAGTACAACTAGCGGAGACTCACCAAGAGGCACGCTACATGAAGGGTCCTAATCAACAATATTGGGGAGACCAAAGGTTCCATCAACCACAAAGGAACCCGGTTAACCCTAGGGATCCCCCGCCTTATAGAGCTCCTGGGCACCCGGAGAGGGACCAATGGCAGGATGATCTAAAACTTGTGCTGGATGAAATCAGGTGGAATCAGGCTAAGAATAATCAATCCAACAATGCAATCCATTCTCAACTCAATCACCTTACCACAAGGATTGGGGAGATGGATATTTGGAAAAAGAACGTAGAGACCCAATTGGGTCAATTGGCAGCACAAATCCCTAGACCATCCGGAACATTCCCTGGGCAACCAACTACCAATCCTAAGGGGCAATCCGGGACGGGCCATGTCGCAGCCATGCAATTAAGGAGTGGCAACAAAGTACAAAAGCCACGAACGGAATCGGAGGAGAAAGCAGTAGATCCGGTCGACATCGACAGCCCAGTCGATGTCGAGTGAGACATCGAAATCGACCCCCAGGTCGACACCCAGGTCGACATCGAGGCCACTGCAGAGCCATCAGAGCCACAACAGAGGTCGACATCGACCGCGTCCCAGTCGATGTCGATGTCCAGCAGGCCCCTCCGACCACCGTTTTGGCCCCTCCGCCAAAGAAGACGTTGCCATTCCCATCCAAAGCATTGGAGGATCCCACCAAAGGTATGTTTATGCACTTTGTAAAAATTCTTCAAGGTCTTAACGTTACCATTCCTCTAACAGAAGCCCTAAGCGAGATGTCCGCCTATGTGCGATTCCTCAAAGACATCCTTAGCAAGAAGAGATCCATGGCAGAGATCGCAGAGGAGTGCTCAAAGATGGACTTCCCTGAGAAGAGGAGTGATCCAGGAAAGTTTGCAATCACCGTGGGACTTGGCCATCATCGCTACAAAGCCCTATGTGACCTAGGGGCAAGCGTAAGTCTCATGCCTCTCTCTATTTGGACAAAGGTGAACATTGGCGCACTTGAACCTGTGGATATGAAACTCTATATGGCCGACAACTCATTCCTAAGGCCCACAGGTATAGTTGATGATGTTCCAGTAAAGGTAGGTAAGTTCTTTGTGCCTACTGATTTCATTGTATTGGAGATACCTAAAGATCTTGTAGTACCTATTATCCTTGGTAGGCCTTTCTTAGCTACGGCTGATGCCAATATCAATGTACGTCGAGGATTACTAACCTTTACTATAGGGAACGAAGTGATAGAATTCTCTTTCAACCCAACCATGAGTGAAACGAAGCACCTGGAGCAAGTAGTCCTCTCGCCGGCTAAGGAAAAGCTTAGAAAATTTTTATTGGCGAGGACGGAAACAGCAAGCAGGGTCGACATTGACTGGAACCAGTCGATATCGACCAAAAACATCGAAATCGACCCACCTTGATCGAAATTGAGAATGCCAGATTGTTGCCTGGAGCTTAAGTATGGGGTCACAGAGGTCGATATCGACCCCCACATGTCGGTATCGACCAAAGCACTCGAAATCAACCCACCTTGGTCGAAATCGACCACCCCTCAGCCCGAAGATTTTTGTTTCGGGCCCAAACAGGTAAGCCCAGGTATGACTCCCAACCCTCCTCTGCCCCTTATTGATAAATCAATTAAGCCAATTATTGATAAGTCAACTAATGAGTGGGTCAAAGCTCCATGGTTTGCTTATATTGCAAAAGTTAGGTCAAGAAAGAGAAGGAAAGCGCCCAAAGAAGAACCTAACGATGAAGAGGCCTTGGTCGCCGAACTTAGCTACTACCAAAAGGACCTAGATGATCCAGGAGAAGGCTCGAGCTCGAAGGGTCCCTACATAAAAGGGTCGTGGAGAATTGACGGAGAAGTCGGCCTAGCGACTCAAAACTCTATAGCTTGTACATAAAACTTGATTTTCTTTCATAAATGGTTTTTAGGATTTTGACTTTTGTTTTTTTTAAAACTGAGATAAATCGTGGCTTTATCTATACTTCTAACAAAGATTTCAGGTTATCAAGCAAAAGGAATGACGAAGAAGAAAAGAAGCTTCTGCAGAGGCAGTCGAAATCGACCAGGCCAATCGAAATCGACCCCCCCAGGGTCAAGCCATCTCCTAGAGTCAACATCGAGGACTCAGGAGCAAAAAGCAGAGGTCGATATCGACCATAATCATCGATATCGACCATCATCAGGTAGCCCTTGTCTTCACTTTCTTCCTCGACTTCGACAGATGCAGTCGACATCGACCACTAACATAGATATCGACTTCTGGCATCAACCTAACCTGGAAATCGACCTGAATCCGCAGGTTGCATTGTAAGTTTCTCTCTACCCTTGTTCTTCTTTTTAATACAGTGAGGACACTGTATATTTTAAGCATGGGGTGGGGGAAAGACATGTCTTATGGTCATAACTTGGTTTTCTCCTTCGCATTGCATTCATGTTTAGATTTTTGTTCTTAGTTTTACTTTTATAAAAATGAAAAAAATCCAAAAAAATAGAAAAATGTCAAAAATACCAAAAAAATGCATGTTTACTCCTTATGTTTATTTTTTTTAAACCCTACTTAGATGTCCTATGATGAAAACTCAATAGCTGACTTGATCATGTAAATCCTATGGCATATTTGGATGGTTTAGCCTAAGTCCTTAAAATGTTTTATGTAGATTGTGAACTTGTTATGAAATTGAGCACATATGATCCTAGGCTAAAAAGCAAATCCAACAAAAATTGTCCTTGTGAGAATTTTGGCCTATAGGGAGAACATCAAAAATCCCTCCGCTTTCTTGAGTGAATTTACTCTTCCTATGCATCTCTAAATGTTGTGATAGTTATTCAAAGCCAATGCATATATATGTTTATGTTTACGAGAATTAAATGATGGAGGCATCTTTTAAGCCATTTTTATCCTCTGTTTACCTACCCTGCATTATCTCTGCTTGAAGCCGAAAAATTAGCCTGAGCCTGAAATTGCAAACTCCACAAAATTATCCCTAGCCAAATTAAGCCTGACCCCCATTTGGGAATTGAGACTTAGATTGGCTGGACTAATGCATTGTGGAAAGAAAAGTGCATATTGTCCAGTTTTGAGCAAGGAAATTATGGGTTGGTGCATATTTACATCTTGTTATATTTTGTAAAAGGATTTTTGGCTCACCATCACGTATTTTAAGTATTTACTTATTATTTTCATCAAAAAAAATCCGAAAAAAAGAGATATATGTATACATAGTGTATGAGCCAAAATCCTTAAGTCCTTTATTTGTTTCATACAAGTGTTATATTTTTTAGAGGCATATTAGAGTTTGAAAGAAGGGTTGATAGTATGGTTTACATCTTTTAGTGCATCTTTAGAGCATATTATAGAAAGATGAGTTGGGAAAGAGCATTATGGAGAATTGAGCTTGGAAAGTGCAACATTGAAGAGTTATGGTTTGGATATTGCAAGTGTTGAAGTTTAGGAGTCTTGATTCCCGAATTATATAAGCACCATATAGCCAAATAATTCCATAACTTTTATTCCTTACCAAGCCCCATTACAACCCCCCTAATGGAGTCTTCTTTGAAGTCTTTCATTGAGCGAAAGTCCTCCTGATTGTTCTTATTGCATTTTCATAATTGGTTGCGAAGTGGATTTTTATAAATTGCAATGTTTATGAGATTTTGTATGGAATTGAGTTGAGAGTTGATCTTCATAGCCTAAACACATGAGAGTTGAGTGTAAAAACATTATCCCTGTAAGGTTGGATCAAAGATTGCATATGCCTATGGATCACCTAAATATGTGCTATGACGTTAAATTCACTTGCTTTGCTTTACTACCGCTTATGATGTTGTTTTTGACCAAGGCGAAGACTTGAAGGGTATGTTGTAGGTGTTGGTTATTGCTTGGTTATTGCTTGAGGACAAGCAAGTCTAAGTATGGGGTGTTTTGATGTACATATTTGTACCTCCTTTTATTGCATCTTTTGACTTCTTATTTCATTCGATTTCCAAAGTAAATGTTCAAAAGAATATAAACTTATGTAAGAATGGGCTAAAGTACAAGAAATAGAGTCTGCACAAGTTTTGAGCTAACCATGCAGGAATTCGAGCGAAATCGGAGTCAAAACGGAGAAACCAAGGAGAGAAGAAGAGAGGTCGATATCGACCTTATAACATCGACATCGACTATAGAGCATCGACAAAGAACTGAGTGTCGAGACAGACCATCACACAACAGAGAAAAGCACTCGATCTCGACCTTACATCATCGATATTGACCTCCACATATACATCGAGTGGAGATGGACAAGTCGAGCAGAAATACAGACATCGATATCGACCTTCCTGGTCGATATCGACTTTATCTCAACAGAAGATAGACAAGATTTCGAGATTCGAATTATGAATTCTATCCTCAAGGAGCACGAATTATCCTGTACTTTTTAGATAGATAGCAACTGGGATTTATCTACTTTTTACCTTTAAAGTTTTATCAAAGATAGTAGGATTTTATCAAAATAAAAGACCTATCCTAATTGTTTGGATATAGTTCATAGTTTAGTTAGAAGTTACAATCCTTGGCTAGCAATGATTAGTAGCCTATAAATAAAGCCCTAGGGGGCTGGCATATGATCCATCCAGACAGACACACAATCAATAGCAATAGAGTTAAAGAGAAGTTTTAAGGTTTGGTGTTTGCGAAAGCCGACGTTGAGTTGTAAAGCTTCGAAGTTTATAGTTTAATGCAAGTTTATTTCTTTCAACCAAAGATGAGTTCCATGATGAGGTGCGAGTAGTCTTCCAAAGCTCTTAGGGTCGGGGTGAGCCCGACGTTAGCCATGCGTGCCTGAGGTAAGCGTTAGATGTTGATATTGTTGTGTCTATATCATCTCCTACGATTCTATGTTTAGTCCTAATCGAAAGAAAAGGGATTCATGCTAACAACTTGAGTTATAAACATAAAATTGGTAGAGACAATTAGGTTTATTTGCAAGAGTAATCCTAAGAGTTGGTGTACAGTGAAAGCTCGTCCCTTGGGTGAAATAGCGCAATTGTCCGTCTTATTTATCTTATCGCATGCATTGGTTAACGTTGTGGTAAACCCTAATCCTAAGAGTTGCTTTTTATATAAGTTTATTCATCAAAACCACTATTTTATTTCTGTTCATCGCATCTTCATCCATTCTAAAGTCTTCGACCTTTCTTTGCCGACAAAAAGCTAACACTTTGTAGGAAAAAGACATCGATATCGACCGCAGACGTCGATATCGACCACTGAGTTCGTTGACAGTTTTCTGAGTCGACGACGAACATCTCTGTTGAGTTACTGAACATCGATATCGAGCCCACAACATCGATATCGACCATCTGTGTCGACTGGCAGTCTTCTGAGCCAGTCGATTCCGTCTGCTAACATTGATATCGACCTTTCCAGTCAATATCGACTGCCGTTTTTTTATCTCTGCAGGTCTTCTGTTGCAGAAAGGATCGACAGCCAAGGTCGACATCGAGCACCAAGGTTGAAATCAAGGCTTCTGGTCAACGCAAGACGTGAGATTTCCAACGCTACTAGGATCCCGCTGACACGCCTCCTCGTGGATCGATCCTGACTACCCTTCCACTACAACGGGAGAAAGTCTTGTAATTATTTGCATAGGCTAGGAGTCGGTTTACATTTATACATCATTATGTATATTTGTTTAAGAACTCGATTTCCTCCTATTATCAGAGGCCGTGTTGGTAGACAAAAGTCTTCTTTCTATTTAGGTTATTTCACCCTGTTTCATGCTTACATTTATTCCGTTTCTCATGCATATTTTATACTTTTGGGTTGGGAAAGTAGCGAATTTGTGTAGTTTGAGTTTATTTGCAAGATATATAGGTCTACACAAGTTTGGTTTAATTTTGCAGGAAATGGAACGTTTTAGAACGAAGACAAGACACTTGAGAAGCTCTCGACATAGAGCAAGTCACTCGATCTCGAGTAAAAAACTCGACCTCGACTACATGCCTCGACATCAAACTAAAGTACTAGATGTCGACTGAAGGAAAAGAGCCAAATCAGAAACGAAGGCACGAGAAGACAACGTCGACCGAAATCAACACATGTCGACCGACACAAGGCACTCGACATCGAGCAGTCCACTCGACATCGACTGGAGCAACAGACGTGTAGGAGACACGTGATGGGCCGGATCCTGGGGAGATTGCTTAGCCACATCAATATCTATCATCTAGCAAGATCTTTTATCATCATGGGTATATTCCAATTTATCCTAGGGAATATTACCTTTAGATAGATTTATTTTTGAGATAGAATTTAGTTTGAGATAAAATTTTCTTGACAAAAATAAGTAGGATTAGGACTTCTATTCTTGGCTTGCAAGGAAAATGAGGCTATAAATAAAGCCCTAGGGGCTGGTTTTAGGGAGAATTCAATCATCCAATCGACAAGCAATTGTGCAATCACAAAGAAGAGAAAGAAAGCCGAGTAGAGAGTAGGAGATAGAGAAGAAGGTGGTGTTTGGTTGTACAATTGAAGTCTTTTGAAGTTTTAATACAAGTTTATTTCTTTTATTCAACAATGTCTTCACCCATGATGCGTGAGTAGTCATCCTACTTCTAGGGCCGGGGTGAGCCCGACAATAGCCATGTAAGTATGCTTAAATCCCTAATTTGATTTTCTGTTTTCATCTTCTATCCCGCGCTTAGTCCTTCATGAGAATTTAGGATAATGCCTTATTTACCTTATATGAAGCGAAAGTGGATATATGTGAATTTGGTTAGTAATTAGGTTCTGCCTGCGAAAATTGACTAAACCCTAATTATGAAAAGGATAGAAACAATTACGTATTTATGCGAAAACCTCTATATTCCTAATTGGTTGATTAACAAAAGTTGTCATATGATGATAAAAACATAATCTTTTATGTTGTTTAAGTATTTATGCATGCATGGTTATTGTCGTGGTAAATCCCTACCTTAGGAGCTTTTAGTTTATATTAACAAAAACCCAAAACATTCGTTCTTTTTTATTATTTCCTTTATTACTGTTTTCTGTCTTTTGTTACGAATCTGCATTCACACTCGAGATCAACACATCCACTCGATATCGAGTACCCTAATACTAGAGAAATCAAGTCGATGGTTTTCTATGTCGACAAGAGAGAACTGACCAGTCGAGATTGACCTATCTAGTCGACATCGACCTCTCTGTTTGTTTCTCGATCAGGCTTTGCAGATTGACAAGAAAGCACTAGGAAAGTAGGAATCGACAGCCCCTGTCGATATCGACCAAACTAGTCAATATCGAGGCTTCTAGTCGACAGTCACAGGAATTTCACAAGACTATTCAGGAACCGCTGACTCACCTCCTCGAGGATCGATCTTGATTCCATACTACTACATCCGGAGGGAGTATTGGAATTTATTTGCTAGGGAAGGAATTGGTTTGATTTACATATCTTATTTACATATTTTGATTCCCCTCTTAATAAATTTTGGCGCCGTTGTCAGGGAGGCATCAATCGCACCCTGCTTAGTCTTTCTAATCTTTCCACCTAGTGTTGTTTTGAAGGTGTATGCGATGTGCTGATCGCACACCTAAATTCGCTGCTTTTGACAAACCAGAACGCTTCCTATGTCTACAAGAAAGAGCAAATTCACTAGTAGAAAAATGTAATTAGACATCGGTTCACAACATATGTCTTTCAAAAAAATTTTCAATCTTATTATGCGTGTAGTAAAAGATCAACTTTTCTACATCGGTTTTAGCCCGATGTCTTTTCTTGGTTAAAACATCTATTTTATTTTGAATATAGATATAAATCAGCCCCTCAAATTTATTTTTGACATGTTCACTTGTTGTTAAAACCTCGTTATTTTTCATTTATAAGCTTTTGAAAATGTCCACACCAAGCCTAAATTTTACATTTATATCACTATTTTTAAAATAATCAATGTATTAAAATAATATAGACATCTTTTTTATTATATTGATTTTATGTATATTAATTTCATATATATAATTTGTGATTTTTTTATTGTTTTAAAATAATCTATCATGTGCAATATGTACATAACTGATGTATTAATATAACATAGACATCATTTTAGATTTTTTATAAAGATGTTGTTGTTAGCAATGTATATCAATTTATATTAATATTGTGATGTAAACTGATGTGCGCACAAATTGCCAAATTTTCTATGCACATAAAAGTCCATTTTATCGTCTTTTGCATGCATATTAATGGGAAAACATGGGATTAGTGTAGTTTATGCTTAAATATCAAATATATGGGTCTGCACGAGTTTCTATGTGATTTCACAGAAAACAGGAACGAAAATGGACGGATTTGGAAGAGCGGAAAAAGAACTCGAAGTCTTCTGAAGAGGTCGAAATCAACTTGGGACCTCGACATCGAGTGCATCAGAGACATAGGAATTGAGCAGGAAAAGAAACAGAGCACGTCGACACAGAGAGGTCGATATCGACGTCTGGAGGTCGAGATCAATGTTGCCAGATCGAGCTAAAAGATAGAAGTCGAGTGCCAGTTCAAGTAGGAGAAGGAGAAGCTCGAGATAAAGTTTTGAAGGGGTCGATATCGATGTCTAGGGTCGATATCGACCATGCCAGCAGAGGAATCCGACTCAGATTTTGATAGAATTTTATCGGAAGCTTGCACGTCTATTCAAAAGTCGAGATTTCTTATCTTCAATACCAGATCTATCATGAGGAGGCTGATTTACCATAGAGTTTTAGTTTTTACTTTTATTTAAGTTTTATCTTAGAGAATAAGGATAAAGTTTCGAGTCTTTATCGACATCTATAAATAGAGGCCAACAGGGCTGAGTTTAGGCATCCAAGCACATTCAATTTACAAGACAATTCAGTTTCAATAGAGAGTAGTAATGAGTTAGAGAGAGAGAATGCCGAGTGAAGTTTGTAAAGCGAAAGCAGAGTGGCTTGTTCGGTTGTACTTTCTCTTTTACAAGTTTTAATTCAAGGTAGCTTTCTTTCAATAATAATGATGATGATGTGCATGATGAGGAGCGAGTAGTCAACCCACTTCTAGGGTCGGGGTGAGCCCGACGATGGCAATATGAGGTAAGTGTATCAAAGGTATGACTTTTATGCGATTCCGTCTTCTACCCCATGCATGATCCTTTGCGAAAGTAAGGGAGATTCATTATTTGCATTATTGAAGCGAAAGCCACTCATATTGTGAACTTGAATTGCTCATGAATTGGATAGTAATCCTTAGGAACTATGCGAGAGCCTCTAATCCCCTAAGTGTTGATAACGAAAGTTATTTGACGGAAAGACATTAAATTTCATAACTTTAGCATAAAACTTGCATTGTTATCGTTGTGGCATGAAACCCCGACTTTGGAAGATATTTAATTGATTGAAATCAACATAAAAGTCTTAGTTTTGTTTCTGATCATCCTCCTTTCCCATTCTATTTTCTTCGGACTCTTTTCCGACAAATTGGTTACGAAAACAGTTTCTGTGACAAGCATCGAAATCGACTATAAGGGTCGATATCGAGGTCTAACATCGATATCGAGGTCTCTGTTTGACGTCGACTTTGCTGCTTTTGTCTTCTGCAGGAACTGCGCTAGGAAATCGACCAGAACTGTGGTCGATATCGACCAGATTACTCGATATCGAGTGTCTTCTGAGGTCGAAAGCTTTGATCGTGAGTACAACAAGGGAAGCGCTGACATACCTCCTCGTGGATTCGATCCTGAATTACCCTACTACTACAAGGGAGGGGATTCTTGTATTATTTGTTTGGGACATGGAGTTAGCCTAGTTGTGCATTGTTATATTTGAATTATTTGAATCTCCTACTCCACCCCCTAGTGCGAACATAAACCAATATGTTACACATTGATTTAGATTATTTTGACGATGTCTATAATGATACTAGCATCCGTTTTTATGTAATGATTTGATTTCGTAGCTATTCAAGCACAACACTTTTCATCTATAATCCAATATTTTTTCATTCGATACACAACACTCTTTGTAATAAGATTTTGCAAATAACGACGTACTTTAATGAACATATACATCAAAATAAACGCGAAATCGACATTTACAAATATTTTACAATGGATAGGTACTTAAAAGATACACTTTTACAAATGATGAGTACTTTTCAATGATGGGTACAAACGATAGTTTGGTAGCCCTTAAGATGACTAAGCACACATCCAAACACTAAAACTATGTAGTCTGGGCACCCTACTCCAGCTGAGGCTTAAAGGAAAGATAAAAAATAGTGCACAGAGATAAGAAACAATCTCATTCTACCAAGGGTTTAACCTATAGGGATATACAAGGAAGCATATAATAAACTTAAAATTGTTTAGATAGAAAAGAAAGAACTCGACAAACAAGCAAGACCTCCAACTCGGACTCTCGAATTGTAGCAACTCGGCAACTCACTCCAAAGTAACCCTAGAAACAAATGGTTAAATTGGTCTAAATTAGAATCAAATTGAGAGAAAAACATTCAGATTTAGCAGTTACAACTGTACATGTGACGATCAACATATGCATACAACATACAAAAGAAGATATTTATTACTAACAATGAACTATTCAGTAGCAAAACCACTGCAGTTGTAAAACCACTGCAGGCTTATCTATGTAAAGCCAAATAAAAACACACAAAAATATTGTACCAAACAGAAGCACATGCAGCAGTAGCAAAACCAAACAGAAAATGATACATATTGTGGAGATTCTTTTAATTCCATAAAAGAATTAACAAACTGAATAGTTTCCAATTATGTGATATGAATCATAGAAGTATTTCATCAAGTTCAAGAGAAGAAGCTATTAAAATGCTGAAATAAGCTGAAAAGGCCTGAAATAGAGCACTGTAAGGTTTTACAGATGTAAAGCTTAAAAATGAACTGCCCAGACCAAGATAACTATCATATTCTTTAATCATGTTCACAACATCAGGGCGTCAACCAAGCAAAAGTATGCATTCTTTACATCCTACACCATATTCAATGGCATGTTCCCTAAAAAGGATAATAACTCATCAATGCTTCCTCTTAGTTTGCATGGAGCACACAATTCTATATCAATATTTAAACACATAATACCTTTGAACCCTTATTAGGAAGACTCCTTGTGATATTCTGTAGACGCTCTTTTCTCCTTTTCAGTATTGTATTGTGGGATTCAAGATTCCTTTCCAGAACTTCAAAATCACGGACTTTAGTAGTACCATCTTTTAAAATTTTTGCATGGGCAAGCTGCTGACTTTTGCTTCTGTAGACAGGAGCAATGAACAAAACCTCCAAATTGTAAAATCATGCACAATTATGACGAATTTTATAATCCTAATTGGGTAAGCTTATGAATCTTTTACTAATAAGAAATTACTTATATGCCAAAGTTCCTTTTTCTTTTACTACTTTAAAATTGGATCACTCAACCATCTTGTATAAAACTAAAAAAAGACGTGAGCTGCAATATCAAGCAGTTCTAATGCCTGAAAATGAATCAAAAGACAAAATGCTATAGCTGGTTTGAATATCAAGCCCTGACGGGGGAGACGGGAAAGCAGGAAGGTAAGAAATTTGGAGACATAATCAGTCTAGAATTGCCAAGTTAATCATAATTTAGTTTTAAATCCTCCTATTGGAAGGTGTAGAAACAAACCCATGCCCTTGGCATCCCCTTGGTGCATTTGGGGTTTTCCTTCTCCCTATCTGATAAGAGATTTGAATATAGATGAATAGAGTATGCCAGCCCTAGATAATGAAGCCCTTGTTAAAAAAAAAACAAAAAGCTATTTCCTGTCCCAGTTCACAGGCAAGAGAGCAAAATTGCCCAAAATCCAGAACAATTCATATATAGGTCCACCTCTAATTTATAGACAACCCAACGTTCAATAGGACCAAACTGGCAAACTCTAACGATCATCGTAAGCTCAAAAGAGGGAAAGCAAAAGTTTCAAAATCAAGGAAAGTTTCCAATGCCCTTGAACCACATACCAAATCAACAGAAGCTCTAATATGAACAACCATACATGGATTTAAAGGGCCCACTTAAGCTCAAATAATTTAAGTCCTGACAGTATTCACTCCCCAGAAAAATGATACGGAGTAACAGTTTAACACTAAAACTAAAAATAGAAATTGTGTATATTCCATGATACAATACTTCTAGAAAAAAGAACATTTCTTCTCTTGGAGAATAGTATACGGAAATAAGTTGAGAACGCCCAAATTAAGTCATTCAGATTAAGCTGTCCAATGCACAAGTAGTTCCATCTTCGAATCATCATCCTAACTTACATACAGAAGGCTTCCAAATATATAATAGAGAAGACATTGCTAATTCGTTGTATAATAAACAATAATTAAAACAACTTATATTTGATCAGTAACATCAGTAAGCTATCCTTCAAAGGTATGTGTCATCATCTCATCAGTGACAATTAGAACTATTGCAAAGCAAAGAGAGGACATTCAGGGAAAAGAAGATGGGATACCTTGCTCTTATTCATTGTTCCACTTCCAACATTTTCATGATGACTTTCGTAGAGATAAGAAAAATTTATATCGGCGCCAAATGCTACCCTATCTTGTCAAAACATGCGGGAAAGGATATTTAAACATGTTTCTCGATGACCAGAACCAGTCATGTCGGCAGAGTGTAGTTCCACTGCAAGAAGTTTCAACAACCAAGCTGTCGGGAGAAAATGAACAGGCAATAGAACCGATATTAAAGCAATTGAGCAATAAACCAACAATCTTCAGCAATACAAGACAAGAGAAACTAAAGTTTATTCTAAATAAATGCAGATGGCTGGAACCATCCATACGCTGATTAATTAAGCTCAGGAAGAAAGTAATTATCACTGTATTATCATAGATAACTAACATGCTCATTCATCCTAGTCAAAAGAGGAAATGCCTATAAATGGTTGTTTCCGTAGAGCTAATGACTAGAACTTTCCACAAACTGATCACTCCCTCCCTCATCATCCAAAGATCTTTGACACAAACATTTTGCGTTAAAAAACTCTTCTTTTTTTTTTTGCTTTAAATAAGCTCTAATAGCATCGAAGCACGGCTCAAATGACAATGTCGTAGTTTTCGTAAGTGTAGTGTGCACTGTGGTCTGTGTAGAACACCAAATCTTTTGTCCAGGGAACACATTTCACATGGTTTGATTTTTTTTTTTCGCAATCGGTAAATATATATATTTTCATATATAAAGGATGCAACTCCAAACTGAAACTGACACACACTCTATGGTCATTAAAGGTAATTGAAGTTCTTAAACACTAAATGTTGCCAGATTATAGTCAATTTCTTTAGATATACAATTCAAAAGTTTTAGACTACATGAGAACATCACAAAATAAGAACAAACCTCCATTTAAATCCTCGCATTGAACTTACTTTGTCTGCTTCTTGTAAGACTTCATCATCATTTGGGTGGAAATATACTCTTCCGTTCCGATACAGACCACATATAACTGCCTGCAATAGGAAAATAACAGAAGTTAATAAATAAGTGGTTATACAGCTCAATGTGTTCAAGACATAAAATTAAATTTTAGAAGAGCATACTTCTTCAAATCCAAGTTGTACTTCCCAATACTTCTTGCATGTTGGGATGGAAATATTCATAGGTTGAATACATTTTCTTCAACACAAAATTCTTGAACACAGAAGAATAATAGATTACCCAAGTACACCAAGCTATTGTGCATCTGCTTAATTTAAATCTCAATTTGGAATTGTTTTAATGTTATGAAATTCATCAGAAATGAAAGAAAGATATAAAACCAAAGCAAGAGAAATGCAGACAAAGTTGCATAGAAAGACAAATGAAAAGACTAGGAAATGAACACATTTTTATTCCAATAACAGATTCATGATTGGATCAACTTGATTTCTGGAGATATTCTTTATCATGAACAAGTTCTAGAAATGCCCTTATCTTGGTTTAGATAAAGCGTAAATACCTGGATGGCACTTATAATTACACACATGAGCCCATAACTTTAACTCAATCAAACTAAACCCTTGAAATTTTATAATTATGAAGCATATATCCCTAAATATATAATAGTCATGTCATATAAACCAATTTATTCAAAATCTCAACCTATACACCCCCGCTACTGCTTTCCCAACAATGAAACCCCATTTAAGAACAATGAACCATAAAACAAAGTAGACCCTAACCATTTAATTGAATCTGGCATAGAAAATCCTAAAATGATGCAGATCTGGCATAAAAAACCCTAAAATGAGCGAAAATCCTAAAATCCAGCATAAAACCAAAATACCTCTAAACCTAGATCTAGCCCATTTTAGGGGTTTTTATGCGAAAAAACAAGATTTGAGTAGCAATTGAAGACCAAGGGAGAGATGGAGGATATGAAATATTACTAGAAGAAATTATGGGGATTGAGATGAAGAGAGTGCGAGTGAAGGGCAGCTAGATAAAGAGCGAAAGATATGAGAAAAGATGCATTGAAGGGTTAGTTCAGGGAGATTACCTTTTGATTCTAGTTCTAAGAGGAGTCACAGATCTCAGATAACTCCTTCTCGATCTTAGATCTGTAATCTTCTATGGTGGAAACATTATCCTCGTTCCCATGGCTCTCCTTCTTCGGCTCGATCGAAGAGATTATCCTTTAGAGGTTCTATGACATCCTCCTTCTCCATCTTAGATTTGTAGTCAAGGAGAATGAGAACGTAGAAGAGGTACGGTGACATCTAGAAGAGGATGAATTGGGAGAAAGAAGAGGCTTGGACTATTTTCAATAAGCATGGGCGGGTGTTTAAAAAAAATTCCAAGTATGGGCGAGTGTTTAAAAAAATTTCTAAGTATGGGTGGGCATTCAAACACTAGGAAAACTTCATCCGGCGTGCGTTTTAATTTTTTTTTAAATTAACCATTTAACATCTGTTAAAAAATTCAACGGTTGTCTTAAGTTTTTTTAACATCACAAATTTATTATTTAATGTAATATATTAATTTAACATCAGTTTCTTTTTTGACAGACTTAAATCAGATGTTGTCTAATTGCAGTATTCTAGTAGTGAAAAAGGATCATGGCTAACAAAGAGACCATGCAACAAGAGTTCGAGAGGCTTAGGAAATAAGTTGAGGAGTTCAACACCGAGTCTACTCAACATACTCAAGCGCAAAAATGAATGGAGGCTAGATATGACTGGGAGGTCCAAGCCCGCAGAAAAGCCCAGGAGCTACTAAGTCAGATCCCTCAAAACGCTAAAGAATACTTGCACCCAACGCTGACGGTGTCGGATTCTACTATCATCCTCCCAACGTATCCTTTGAAATCAAAACAAGTTTTATAGAGGAGATTAGGAGACACACTTTTGAGGGAAAGGGCTCCGAATGCCCTATGGCACATGTTACTACCTATATTGATTTATGTGACACCATTGCTGATGGTGTTAATTTAGAATATCTACGCCTAAAAGCTTTTAGATGGTGACTTGTAGGAAAGGCTCTGCATTGGTTAGAAATCTTGCCCCCACGATATATCCGCACCTAGGGTAAACTTAGAGACATCTTCCTAAATAAGTTCTTTCCACCATCAAAGACAACGCAAATTCACCAGAGGATTATGGCCTTCAAGCAGAAGCTAGGAGAGACGCTAGCACAAGTCTTGGAGCACTACAAAGACCTACTAAGATCCTACCCTACACATGGGCAACCTCCATATGTTATCCAGGAGATCATCTACAATGCCCTGGACGTGCCTACAAGAGAGCGAATCAACACCTATACCACCTACCGCTACCTAGAGCTAACACCGAATCAAGCCTGAGAGACTATTGAAAGGCTCGTGGAGTTTGATAACAC
The DNA here is from genome assembly GCA_963922045.1 of Persicaria maculosa. Taxonomy (NCBI): domain Eukaryota; kingdom Viridiplantae; phylum Streptophyta; class Magnoliopsida; order Caryophyllales; family Polygonaceae; genus Persicaria; species Persicaria maculosa. Next base: position 19,818,283 of record OY998257.1, read on the forward strand.
ATATAGGACTCTTGCGGCCCCCCGAGGTGAAGGATAAATTTATGAAGGATCGGGTAAAGCATCTCCAAAAACAAGTTAGATTTTTTACTAATAATCAAGCTTATTTGAAATGTGGTTCACAGAAGCACAACACAATGGCTTGTCCCTTCACGAAACAAGTTCAAATGGCGGAGACCCACGAGGAAGTCAAGTTTGCGCGGGAGCCTAACTATGGAAGAGGCTACCAAGGAAGTTGGGGACACCAACAACAACAATACCAAAGAGAACCCCCGCCCTATAGAGCACATGGCCATCCGGAGAGGGAAAAAAGGGATGACTTGCAGCTCATCCTTCATGAAATGAGGAGGAACTAAGTGGAGAACAAACAATCCAACAATGCCATCCACACCCAACTACATGACATTAACGCGAAGCTTGATGAGATAGATACATGGAGGAAGAGCGTGGAGACCCAATTGGGTCAATTGGCGGCCAATATTCCACGATAAGCCGGATCGCTCCTAGGCTAATCTGAGGCCAATCCCAAGGGGTAGCCACCTGGTCACTGATGTACATATTTCTAGCCATTTTAAATGCATATTTTGACTTCATATTCCATTCAATTCATAAATTATAGATTGAGAATAATGAGAATTTGTGTAGAATGCGCTAACGTGCAAGAAATAGAGTCTGCACAAGTTTCGATTTAAATGTGTAGGAATTGGAGCGGAATCGAAGTCAAAACAAGAAGCCAAGAACCGTTGAAGTGCAGTCGATATTGACTAGGCAGCTCGAGATCGACTGGACCATGTGCCCCAGAGACTAAGTACTGATAGAATGCATTTAGATGGTCATAATAGGTTTCATTTAGCTTAGTTAAGATGCATATCATGCATGGTTTAAGCACAATTTGCATATTTGCTCTCTATGTTGGTAGAGTCGGAATCTACACGTTTTTATTGATTATTTCAGGTAACTGTGGATCCGAGGAGGAGACATGGGTTGATGAAGCATTAGATGAGGATGTCTAGTTGATCGAGGAAGCTTACATGAAGATCTAAAGAGGTCCTGAGAAGAAGAAGGGAGCCTAAACGAATAACAAGTCTGCAGAAGTTGTCACTAGACATGCTGAACTTGTTTTGCACTTTCTGGAGGCCTCAGTTATCCGATCGAATATTATGACCATGCGTTGAAAAGCTCTTTCAGAGAGCTACAACTTTCCTGTTTATGTCGAGAGCTGATTCGACCTGAATTTTCCGTAAAAGACTGATGCAGAGGGCGCAGCAATATGCAGCGGCCGCCGCATTTGCCCAGAGCGGCACGTTTCAAAGTTCAGCGACGTGTTTTCTATCCAAAACCCTATTTATTCCATCTTTGTCTTTTTGGCCGACTTGGACACAAAAAGGGCACGAAATTGAGAGAGGGTTTAGCCCTAGGTTTCCATTCATTCATTCATTAGGTTAGGATTCAAGACGATTTTAGTGGGAGATTGAGAGCGATGTTCGCCATGGGCGGCTAAACTCTCTTCGTTCTATCTACGATTTGAAGCTTTGTTTGGATTGAGTTGTAAATTTCTGAATCTTTTTCCTTATTTCTTATATTGAATGTTTCGACTTCTTTGTGCTTGAATGTTTGATTGTTTTATTCTATCTCGCCTGATCAACTTGGTAGAATCAATTCAACTGCTAGGGTTTTGTAGATTCCTGATTGCGAACCTTAACCCAAGTAGCAAACTTGTCCCTTTAGGGCTGATTGAACTAATTGGATAGGTAGGAAGTTGGATGTGTTGTTAAATCCCTCTTTAGGGACTGCAAATACCTTGGTTAATCTCTGAACTTAAAGCTATCAATTGGGTTAAATCCTTCTTTAGGGACTGTTCAATTGATAAGGGTTTCTAGGACTGATTGGACTAGTAACTATATTAGGTCGGGACAAGGGCATTCATAGGAAAACTAAAAGGACAAGAGGAAGTTACAATATCAATTCAACCAAATAAAGTGGATAGTTGTAGGTAGAGCGATCTTCTCTAAATTGTATTGCATCATTTGTTTATAGTTTATTTTGTTTTCTTTCTTATTTCAATCACCCAAAAAACCCCCTTTTCACTAATTGGTAAATACACATTGCAAAGGAATATTTTATTCTCTGTGGGATCGACCTCTTACTTACTTGCTATACTAGTTTGTAGGTTTGAGTTTTATTTTGATACGGTTTACGCGACTAAAAAACGTCCATCAAATTGGCGCTGTTGCCGGGGAATCAAGTTTATTTCTTTGTTTTGTGTATTTATTGATTTTTGTGCATATACCTAACTCGTTGTGAACCTATCTTACGGTTCACGACGCCCTTGCTACTAAATTTTTAAGATGTTGAGATTGTTGCAGTTTGAAGGTGAGAACTTTCACCAATATTTCACTAGATTACATGAGTATGTTAACGACCTTGGTTCATGGGGTTATCAATATGGTGTGCGAGAGATGTGTGTTTGCATATTTGATGGGATGAATGCTGAAACACAGAGTCTTACTGAGTCCATGAGTAATGGAGGCCTATTGAATATGGGACTCTTTGAGATTTGGGATTTTTTCTGCAACATGAGTCGCCAGGTTGAGCAGGAAGTATAAATCCGAACTCTCACACAAGTGTTGCAGCAGTTGGAGGAAGAAAAAATGAGTCGACTTGGAAAATTGGAAAAACAGATGAGCCAACTCATTCAACTTTTAAGTGCAAAAGGTGAGAAAGAAAGGAGCTTCCAAGAAGAAGAGGAGGAATTGGCTGCAGACAACGACAGTGTCTTCGACGATGGAGGAGAGGGTCTAGTGCTTCCTGACTTGGAATCTCATGAGTCGACGCATGAGGTTACATGTGATGTGTCTCCTACTCCATCTACAACATCCATTCTGAGCTCTCCCACTGATGAACCGAGTCTAGAGTCATCTGCTGAGGCTCAAGAGGTAACAAAGGTAAACTTTTGCAATTTGGAAGGTAATAATGATTATGTTGATCCTTTTGATTGCTATTTTGAGAAGCCACCAGCGGAACTGTGTTGGTGGTATCATATTCCTTCAGGAGAGAGTCATGCTAGACTCTTTGATAGATTGAAAGGGTTTTTGAATTTCATATTTTATGCTTTCAATTTATTGTGCTATGATGTGCCTTGTAAGATGTGTGCACAGGAATATGATAGGCTACTGAGGGCCTTGACGATGTCTGATAGGTAAGATTTTGATATTGAGAATAAGTCAGGCCAATGACATTAAAGAAAGGCGCTTCTTGAGAGGCAACCCGAGGTAAGTTTCTAATTTAGTTATTTCAATTCCTAGTTAGCTAGTTTTCTTTTCAATAAATTAGGTTTTCCATTAGGCATTAGATAGTTTTTAGATAGACTAACTTTTCAGGAAAAGTCACCGGAATCAGCTGAAGTAAGGGCGGCGACGCCGTAGACAGGCAGCGGCCGCCGCAAGGCCCAGTCGAACCATTTGGTTGTCTATGAAAGTCCATGAGCCTATTCGTCCACAACATTGTGAGTATTTTGTTCATCTCTTCCTCTATGTTTTATTATTATTTTTGTTGTCTTTTATGTTTCATTGAGGACAATGAAATGTTTAAGTGTGGGGGGGGGATTGCATTGCATATAGATAGAGTTTGCATATCATGTTTATTTATGTTGTCATGATTATTTTTATTCATATATTGCACTTTAAAAAAATCCAAAAATATCATGCATTGCATATACATAGATTTCAAATACCCACCTTAGTTAGCGAAATTATATATTCTTATTGCATGAACTTGTAAATCCTACGATGAATTTGAATTGCTTAGCCTAATATCCATAAAATGTTTTCTTATGAAGCATGATTTGGTGATGTAATTGAGCATGTATGATTGAGCTAAAGTATGATTGAAATCCTACAAACATGACCCTTGTGAGAATGTTTAGCCTTATTTGGAATCATTTATAATTCTTTTGCTCAATTGTGTGATTTACTCTCCTTGTGTTGCTACCTCTTGGCATTGACTTCAATATCTATTTTTCAAGACCGACTCACATAGTTGTTGCTTGCGGAGTTATGTTTATAGTTTGAGTCTTTTGTTTGAATTTGTGCATATTTAGGGAAATAAAGTGGCAATGGTTGATACACTTAGTAACCGGGTCTACGCATGACACCCATGGGTATGATTCGCACAAAACGGTGTTGAAAACTATCCACTAAGAAAGAAAGCTTGATCATTGAGTAACCGGGTTCATTCATGACACCCATGTTTGCAACTCGCGTCAAAAGATGTTCAAGTAGACTTTACTTAAGTAGGTTGAGGTGTTGATAGACCGGGACCATTCATGATACCCATGTTTGCGCCTCGCGTAAGGAAAGCACCAAAATAAGAAAATAAATAGAAAAGAAAAAAAAAAGAAAAAGAAAAAGAAAAAGAAAACAAAAAGAAAAAAAGAGTCACATTTTGTTTATTTTTCTTTATTGTGTCCCGCAAATAATGACATTTCGGTGGAGATTTGGTGATATTATGGTCAATGTCTATGAGCTTAGTGCATTTTGGATTGAGTTGATGGTTGAACCTTAAAGCCTAAACACATGAGAGCATGAGTGAAATAAATATTCCTGGTGAGGTTGGATGATTTTTACTTCTATGCTTTGATCGCTAAATATATGCTATGATGTTTATTCACTTGGTCTTGTGTTCATTTAAAATTGATGTTGCTTTTGATTTGGGCTAATGCATGAAGAAGGAAAGTGTAGGTATAGGTTGCTTTTATATTGTTCGCTCAAGGACTAGCGAAGCTTAAGTGTGGGGGATTTTGATAGCATGCATTTAGATGGTCATAATATGTTTCATTTAGCTTAGTTAAGATGCATATCATGCATGGTTTAAGCACAATTTGCATATTTGCTCTCTATGTTGGTGGAGTCGGAATCTACACGTTTTTATTGATTATTTCAGGTAACTGTGGATCCGAGGAGGAGACATGGGTTGATGAAGCATTAGATGAGGATGTCTAGTTGATCGAGGAAGCTTACATGAAGATCTAAAGAGGTCCTGAGAAGAAGAAGCGAGCCTAAACGAATAACAAGTCTGCAGAAGTTGTCACCAGACATGCTGAACTTGTTTTGCCCTTTCTAGAGGCCTCGGTTGTCCGATCGACTATTATGACCATGCGTTGGAAAGCTCTTTCAGAGAGCTACAACTTTGTTGCCGGGGAAGCTATCAATTACACCCTTAGTAGTCTATCTCATGTTCTATTTTGAGTGTTGTTTTATAGGTGTATGCGACGCGCTGATAGCACACCTGAGTACGAAGGATTAGAAGACCCTGAGCGCTTTCTCCACGCCCAAGCTAGAATCAAAATAGCCATGGCGGATAACGACGCCCAAGCTCAAGAGATTGAGTGCTTGAAGAAGCTAGTAGAGGACTTTACCGTTAGATATGCGACACAAAGAGAGCGTGGTGATAGGGAGGAGGAAGAAGGGAGGCGATATGAGACCCAAATCAATGCACTCCCTCAAAACGCAAAGCAATACATGCACCTGTCGCTCTCCGTGCCTAAATCAGTTATTCTTATCCCTTATTCCAACATTGAAATTAAAACTAGTTTCCTTACTGAAATTAGGAGACATACTTTTGAGGGGAAACCCAATGAATGCCCTCTAGCACATATTACAACTTTCCTAGACCTCTGTGATATTATTGCCGATGGACAAAGTTTAGAATATGTCAAACTAAAGGCATTCTGTTGGTCTCTTGCAGGGAAAGCACTACAATGGTCGGAGAGTCTAGCACCAAGATCGCTTTGCACATGGGATGAAGTCAAGGATGCGTTCCTCAAAAAAATTTCCCTCCATCCAAGACGGCGGTTATTCGTCAAAAGATCATGGCTTTCAAACAAAAGCCTAATGAGACGTTGGTGCAAGTATGGGAGCGATTCAAGGAACTTCTAAGGTCTTGTGCTACGCACGGGTGATGTGCGCGCAAATTGCTATATTTTCTATGCACATATGAATTCATTTTGTTGTCTTTTGCATGCACATTAATGGGAAAACATGGGAATAGTGTAGTTTATGCTTAAATGTCAAATATATGGGTTTGCACGAGTTTCCATGTGATTTCGCAGAAAACAGGATAAAAATGGATGAATTCAGAAGAGCGGAAAAAGAACTCGAAGTCTTCTGAAGAGGTCGAAATCGACTGAAGACCTCGACATCGAGTACATCGAGACATAGGAATCGAGCAGAAAGGAAACAGAGCATCTCGACACAGAAGAGGTCGATATCGACGTCTGGAGGTCGATATCGATCATGTCAGATCGACCAAGTTGATAGAAGTCGAGTAGGAGAAGGAGAAGCTCGAGATAAGATTTTGGAGGGGTCGATATCGAGTAGAAGAGGTCGATATCGACCATGCCAGCAGAGGAATTCGACTCCGATTTTGATAGAATTATATCCAATGCTTTCAATATCTATCCAAAGGTCGAAATTTCCTATCATCCACATCAGGTTTATCATGAGGAGGCTGGTTTCACCAAGGAGTTTTAACTTTTACTTTTTATTTATTTATTTTAGTTATCATAGAGAATAAAGATAAGGTTTCGAGTCCTTATCGTCATCTACAAATAGAAGCCATTAGGGCTGAGTTTAGGTATTCAATTCATCATCCACACACGCGGAGAATTCAGTTTTCAATAGAGAGAATTTGTAGAGAGAGAGAGAGAGAGAGTGGCCGAGTGGAGTTGTAAAGCGAGAGCGGAGTGGCTTGTTCGGTTGTACTTTCTTTCGGAGTTTTAATTCAAAGTAGCTTTCTTTCAATAACAATGATGATGATGTGCATAATGAAGAGCGAGTAGTCAACCCACTTCTAGGGTCGGGGTGAGCCCGACATAGCAATGTGAGGTAAGTGCATCAAAGGTATACTTTTATGCGATTCCGTCTTCTACCCCATGCATGATCCTTTGCGAAAGTTAGGGAGATTCATTATTTGCATTATTGAAGCGAAAGCCACTCATATTGCGAACTTGAATTACTCATGAATTGGATAGTAACTCTTAGGAATTATGCGAGAGCCTCTAATCACCTAAGTGTTGATAACGAAAGTTATTTGACGGAAAGACATTAAAGTTCATATTTTTAGCATGAAACTTGCATTGTTATCGTTGTGGCATAAAACCCCGACTTTGGAAGCCTTTTAATTCATTAAATTCTTCATAAAAGTCTTAGTTTTGCTTCTGTTCATCTTCCCTCTCCATTCTATTTTCTTCGGATCCTTTTCCGACAAATTGGTTACAAAAACAGTTTCTGTGACAAACATCGAAATCGACCTTAAGGGTCGATATCGAGTACTAACATCGATATCGAGGTCTCTGCTCGACGTCGACTTGCTGTTTTGTCTTCTGCAGGAACTGCGCTAGGAAATCGACCAGAACTGAGGTCGATATCGACCAGTATACTCGATATCGAGTGTCTGCTGAGGTCGAAAGCATTGATCGTGAGTACAACAAAGGAAGCGCTGACCTACCTCCTCGTGGATTCGATCCTGAATTACCCTACTACTACAAGGGAGGGGATTCTTGTATTATTTGTTTGGGACAGGGAGATAGTCTAGTTGTGCTTTATTTTATTCTCCTATTTTACATACACTTACACCCCTTTATACCCCGCAGCGAACAAAATTGATGACCCTATCCATGTCCTTTATACCTCGATCACAAACCCTATCCATGTCGACCTTGAGGTCGATTTCGATGTCCAACATCGATTTCGATGCCTTTTTGTGTGCTTTTCTCTTTCCTGCAATTTGAAAACTAAACACAAAATATGCAAAACAATAAAGTGTCTAAAACCAAAACAAAAGCTGTCTTAAAATCAAAACTAAGTCTTTGTTACAAGCTCTAGATTTTTAAGTCGCTAGGCCGACTTCTTCCTTTGCGCTTTTCAAGGTGGCATCTGCAGAGCCCATGTGGCTTGGGCTTCAAATATCACTCCTTTCTTGTCCCGTAGCTGCATTCCCCCGGGATTGATTTGATTCACCGTGAATGGACCTAAGCTCTTATCCTTGAATCTTGTAGGGAACCAATGGTCTTTAGATTTGGCAACATAGACCTTGTCTCCTATCTCATATTGGCTTGAACTATCATCGGATATCCTACATAAACGCACATGCCAAGGCACACCTCTTCCAAATAATGATAAGTCCTTTATTGTAATTGAACAAGAAGAATCCGTACCTTGACTTACCTTCTTCTCCGTCTGTGGCTCAGGTCGATGTCGATGTGCAGAGGTCGATATCGACCCCTGTTGTACACCTGTAGGATCAGTCGATTTGGGGAGAATAGACTCGATATGATCAGGTCGATTTCGACCCTCAGAGGTCGATATCGAGGTTTCCTCGCCTCTCTTCTCAGCGCTGATGGTGGTCGATTTCGATAGGGTGTGGTCGATATCGACCCTTGACCCCGATTTCGATGCTTCCTCTTTTTCTCCGTCGACCCCATACTTATGACCTGTCACAGAATCTTGAACATTAGTGATCGATATCGACTTACCTGGGTCGATTTCGATGTCCTGTTGAGCTCCTTCGTCCAAGATTGCTTCAACTTCCTCTACTTGGGCTTCTTTGATGGCTTTTATCTCCATTGGCCCTTGACTTTGCACCGTCTTGTTGAAGGAATACTCTATTACTTCATCACTAATTGTGAGCGAGAGCAATCCTTTCTTCACGCTGATGTTGGCATCGACGGTTGCTAGGAATGGCCTACCTAAAATAATTGGACAAGCAGGGTCCTCCGCTATGTCAACAACTAGGAAATCAGCGGGGACAAAGAATTTACCTACTTGTACTGGCACATCTGTCACTATCCCAGTTGGAATAACTACGGTATTGTTAGCCATGTATAATCTTGCATCCACGGGCTCCAGAGGACCTATCTTTACCTTGTGCCAAATGGTTAGTGGCATCATGCTAACGCTAGCACCCAAGTCAACTAAAGCATTAAATTTGAATTGACCTAGACCTATAGCGATAGAAAACTTACCTGGGTCCGCCCGCTTTTGTGGTAGCTCCAACCTGTTGCATTCCTCTGCGATCTCAGAGAGCGATCGCTTCTTACCCAAGATGTCTTTAAGGAACCTCACATAAGATGGCATCTCGTGAAGTGCCTCTGTGAATGGTATAGAGACATTAAGCCCTTGGAGCATCTTCACGAACCGTTGGAACTTCTTTTCCACTGGGTCCTTAGTCACCTTTCTAGTTGGGAATGGCAACACCTTCTTTCTTCCTGCAGCTGTAGTGAGGTCGATATCGGCAGCAGTGGGGTCGATATCGACTGGAAGAGTCGATTTCTGTGGTGACGCAGAGTTAGGGTCGACATCGACAGGAGGGTCGACATCGATGTCACTTTGGTCGATATCGACAGGGGTGGTCGATTTCGACGTCTGTTCTGGCTCCTTCTCCTCCACTTTTTGCTCGGGCGTTTGTAATTGACGCCCACTCCTTAGGTTTACTGCCGCGATATGACCTGTGGTTTTGCCCTTTTGGTTGGGCACAGTGGATCCAGGGAGTGATCCGGACGCTTTGGGCATTGCTTCCGCCAATTGACTCATTTGAGTCTCCATGTTGCGCTTCCAAACGTCGATCTCCCCAAGTCTAGAATTGATGCCCTGCAGCTGAGTATGGACGGAGTTATTGGCTTGTTTGAACTCAGCGTGGTTCCTCCGCATCTCATCAAGGATGATTTGCAGGTCATCTTTCTTAGTCTCCCGCTCAGGGTGCCCTGGTGCCCTATAGGTTGGGGGATCCCTTTGATAGAACCTTTGATCACCCCAATTTTGTTGATTGCCCCCTCCATAAGGGCCTCTCGTCCATTTGACCTCCTCATGTTGTTCCGCCATGGATACTTGCTCAGTATGTGGACAGGCACTAGTGTTATGCCTTATTGAACCACACTCCTGACAAGGTTGATTGTTGCTCAGGAACCTTACTTGCTTTTGAAGGCGGCGTGTTTGATCGTTATGGAATTGTTGCCGTACTTCCGGATCTATCTCCCTTGGAGGCTCATATAGTGGCATAGATGGGGCAGGCCTTGCATCATAGGCCGCAGCAGCCCCATAGGTGTTGTCAAAGTTCACAAGCCTCTCAATGGTCTCCCATGCCTCCGTTGGTGTAAGCTCAATGTACCGATAGGAGGTATATGAATTGATCCTCTCCTTATTCGGCGCATCAAGGGCGTTATAAAAGATCTCTTGGATGACATATGGAAGTTGCCCATGCGTCGGGCATGATCTCAGCAAGTCTTTGAAGCGCTCCCACGCCTGTGCTAGGGTTTCACCTGGCTTTTGTTTGAAAGCCGTGATCCTTTGTCGTAGCATCGCCGTTTTAGAAGGTGGGAAGAATTTGTTCAAGAATGCATCTTTCACCTCCGCCCATGTCCTTAGAGATCGTGGAGCCAAACTTTCAAGCCATTGTAATGCCTTTCCTGCCAAAGACCATCGAAAAGATTTTAGTCGCACATACTCTAGGTTTACTCCATCAGCAACTGTTTCACATAAGTCCATAAAAGTAGAGATGTGTTGCAGGGGGCATTCATTATGTCTTCCTTCAAAAGTATTTCTTTTAATCTCAGATAGGAAGTTAATTTTCAGTTCATAATTGGAGTGAGGAATTATAATGGCAGATTCAGGAACATGAAGAGGCGGATGCATGTATTGCATCGCCGTCTGTGGATACTGATTTAGCCGTTCTTGGGCTTGTCTGCGCGCATCCTCCTCCCTATCAGCACGGGCTCGCTCAGCAGCAGCAGCGGCCCTTTCAGCAGCGATTGTAACATTGTGGTCCTCGATTTCCTTTCTCAACCGCTCTATGATCTCAGCCTGCATCTCGTTGTCAGCCATGATGCGAATTGCTTTGTTGCGAAGATGGTAGAAACGTTCAGGCTCGTCAATTGGTTCCAGGATAGGTCCGCGATCAGAACGTCGCATAAACCTGCAGAATAAGCTTAGAAAAAGATCGTGGTTAACTTAGGTGGCGATTGATTGCCTCCCCGGCAACGGCGCCAATTTTGTTCGCTGCGGGGTATAAAGGGGTGTAAGTGTATGTAAAATAGGAGAATAAAATAAAGCACAACTAGACTATCTCCCTGTCCCAAACAAATAATACAAGAATCCCCTCCCTTGTAGTAGTAGGGTAATTCAGGATCGAATCCACGAGGAGGTAGGTCAGCGCTTCCTTTGTTGTACTCACGATCAATGCTTTCGACCTCAGCAGACACTCGATATCGAGTATACTGGTCGATATCGACCTCAGTTCTGGTCGATTTCCTAGCGCAGTTCCTGCAGAAGACAAAACAGCAAGTCGACGTCGAGCAGAGACCTCGATATCGATGTTAGTACTCGATATCGACCCTTAAGGTCGATTTCGATGTTTGTCACAGAAACTGTTTTTGTAACCAATTTGTCGGAAAAGGATCCGAAGAAAATAGAATGGAGAGGGAAGATGAACAGAAGCAAAACTAAGACTTTTATGAAGAATTTAATGAATTAAAAGGCTTCCAAAGTCGGGGTTTTATGCCACAACGATAACAATGCAAGTTTCATGCTAAAAATATGAACTTTAATGTCTTTCCGTCAAATAACTTTCGTTATCAACACTTAGGTGATTAGAGGCTCTCGCATAATTCCTAAGAGTTACTATCCAATTCATGAGTAATTCAAGTTCGCAATATGAGTGGCTTTCGCTTCAATAATGCAAATAATGAATCTCCCTAACTTTCGCAAAGGATCATGCATGGGGTAGAAGACGGAATCGCATAAAAGTATACCTTTGATGCACTTACCTCACATTGCTATGTCGGGCTCACCCCGACCCTAGAAGTGGGTTGACTACTCGCTCTTCATTATGCACATCATCATCATTGTTATTGAAAGAAAGCTACTTTGAATTAAAACTCCGAAAGAAAGTACAACCGAACAAGCCACTCCGCTCTCGCTTTACAACTCCACTCGGCCACTCTCTCTCTCTCTCTCTCTACAAATTCTCTCTATTGAAAACTGAATTCTCCGCGTGTGTGGATGATGAATTGAATACCTAAACTCAGCCCTAATGGCTTCTATTTGTAGATGACGATAAGGACTCGAAACCTTATCTTTATTCTCTATGATAACTAAAATAAATAAATAAAAAGTAAAAGTTAAAACTCCTTGGTGAAACCAGCCTCCTCATGATAAACCTGATGTGGATGATAGGAAATTTCGACCTTTGGATAGATATTGAAAGCATTGGATATAATTCTATCAAAATCGGAGTCGAATTCCTCTGCTGGCATGGTCGATATCGACCTCTTCTACTCGATATCGACCCCTCCAAAATCTTATCTCGAGCTTCTCCTTCTCCTACTCGACTTCTATCAACTTGGTCGATCTGACATGATCGATATCGACCTCCAGACGTCGATATCGACCTCTTCTGTGTCGAGATGCTCTGTTTCCTTTCTGCTCGATTCCTATGTCTCGATGTACTCGATGTCGAGGTTTTCAGTCGATTTCGACCTCTTCAGAAGACTTCGAGTTCTTTTTCCGCTCTTCTGAATTCATCCATTTTCATCCTGTTTTCTGCGAAATCACATGGAAACTCGTGCAAACCCATATATTTGACATTTAAGCATAAACTACACTATTCTCATGTTTTCCCATTAATGTGCATGCAAAAGACAACAAAATGAATTCATATGTGCATAGAAAATATAGCAATTTGCGCGCACATCAAACACCCCATACTTAAGCTTGCTTGTCCCCAAGCAATACTCTTAATAGTCATTCAGGGGAAGAAAGTAAACTCTCAACGTCATAGATTCATTTTTCATATGTCCCTACAATCAATTGCCATCCTCGAGAAGGTACTTATGTCAACCAAGTCCATGCCTGTGCATAAAAGCAATTTCATACTTATAAAGGAGGTAATATGCAAAAAACAATTCTAGCGACATTGCATTGATAATCAAGAGGACTTTCTTCAAGCTTGTGAGAAGTGGATTGGTAAAAGGCTAAAGGTGGGCTAATATTTGGCCATGTGGTGTTAAATCCGGGGAAGTACACTTTCTTTCCAAAATATTCCACATTCCTCCTTCATAATGTCTCACCTTTCACTCATCGTTCAATGCTTTTTTTTTCACTTTAATGCTTTTACCTCTCTAACCTTAGCACTGCCTTCTCACGAGTCGCAAACATGGGTGTCATGAATGGCCCCGGATACTTAGTACTTTGGACTCCTCACCTTTGTGTCCCATCTCGCCGAACTATTATCTCAGCGAGCAGGGTCGACCTACCTTTATCTCCTGAGGTGATCGGATTTTTTCTCGCTCATTTAATTTTCCATATTGTATCATTCCTGCCAACAACTTTATATATGCACAACTCCATATAACTCCATAGATGTCATCCATTCAAAAAACTTTGTCCCCGGATAGGGTATAAGGTGAAAAATGGACAATATGTATATGTGGAGCAATAATGATAAGTCTCATATGTGGCTTTGTGAATATGCGTAGGTAAGGCTTAGGATATGAAATTTGCTTGTATGGAATTTTTACAAAAAATCCTCCATCATCTTATCATGCATATGTCAAAAGCAACTTCAAATTTTCATCTCCTTTATGATTTTCTCAAAAAATTTGCACTTCATTGGGACTTCCCTTAACTAGGCAATCTCATGTTATATCTCTAATGAATCTAATTTTGCTTCATAGAGCTCTTTTTTATACTTCCATGACTCTCTCTTTTTTTTTTTTTTTCAAAATTTTTGATGGGGGTCATCATTTTTTTTTTTTGATGGGGGCAACCTCCCTACATCATCCAGGAAATCATCTAACACGCCCTGGACGTAGCCACTAAGGAGAGAATCAACATTTACACCTCATATGGATATCTTGACCTCTTACCACAACGGGCTTGGGATACCATAGGGAGGTTGGTGGAATTTAACAACACTTATGGGACTCATGCGGCCTCCAACTCAAGGCCCGTCCCATCGATGCCAATATATGAGCCATCCAAAGAGATAGACCCCAACATCAAAGACCAATTCATGAAGGATCAACTAAGGAGGCTTCAAAAACAAGTCAAGTTCCTCTCCGCCAACCAACCCTACGCCGAATGCGGCTTCGAAAAGCACATCACTCCTGCTTGCCCCTACACGGGGCAAGTGGACATAGGGGAGACTCCCCAGGAGGTGAGATTCATGAGGAATCCCAATCACCAAGGATATCAAAATTGGGGAAATCCACCACCCCAATACAACACTAGGGATCCTCCACCTTACCGAGCTCAAGGCCACCCGAAGAGAGAGCAAAAGAAGGATGATGTTCAACTCATCCTTGATGAGTTAAGAAAGAACCAAGCAAAGAACAAACAGTCCAATAATGCCATCCACTCTCAACTCAAGCACCTAAAAACTAGGATTGAAGAGATGGATATTTGGAGAAAGAACATGGAGACCCAACTGGGTCAACTAATGGCACAAGTTCCAAGGACATCCGGAACGTTCCTAGGACAACCACAAGCAAATCCTAAAGGGCAATCCGGATCGTACACATTGTCGTTGTAAACCTAAGGAGTGGACGTAAAGTACAAGAGCCATGGAGCAAAGCGAATGGAGAAGTCACTGGAGAAGCAGTTGACGTCGACAACCCAGTCGATGTCGAAAGCCCTATGAACGTCGACCACACTGTCGATGTCGAGCCTACTACAACGCCCACAGAGCCACTGATGCAACCGAGATTGAGTGCTACACTCGATGTCGACCCCTAGGTCAATGTCGAGGCATCTATAGAGAAACATCAACACCAAACTCCTTCGAGGTCGACCAAGCCTGTCGATATCGATACCCCAGTCGATGTCGACCAGTCCAAAACACCCAAATCCACCACTTTGGCTCCGAAGCCAACGAAGATACTCCTGTTCCCCTCCAAGGCGTCGAAGAAGCCGACGGGCACCAAGTTTAGGCGCTTCGTGAAGGTGCTACAAGGATTAAACATCACTATACCTCTAATAGAAGCCCTTAGCAAGATGCCGACATACATGAGGTTCTTGAAGGACATCCTAGCCAAGAAGAGGTCCATCGCTGAGATTGCAGGAGAGTGCCATTACATAGAATTCCTTGAGAAGAGAGGCGATTCGGGAAAGTTTGTCCTGGCGGTAGAGGTAGGTAAGCAATAATTCAAAGCCCTTTGTGCCCTAGGAGCTAGTGTAAGTTTGATGTCCCTATCCATATGGCAACAAGTGGGAGGAGGACCATTGCAGCCCGTCGACATGAATTTTTACATGGCAGACAACTCCTTCGTGAGACTGTTTGCTTAAAGGATGAGTATAGGATTCAAATAATTCAAATAAACAATTCACAACTAGGCTATCTCCCTGTCCCAAACAAATAATACAAGAATCCCCTCCCAGTGTAATAGTAGGGTAATTCAGGATCGAATCCACGAGGAGGTATGTCAGCGCTTCCCTTGTTGCAATCACGATCAAAGCTTTCGACCTCAGAAGACACTCGATATCGATGTGTCTGGTCAATATCGACCTAAGTTCTGGTCGATTTCCAGTACAGTTCCTGTAGAAGACAAAAGCAGCAAAGTCGACGTCGAGCAGAGACCTCGATATCGACGTTAGACCTCGATATCGACCTTTACAGTCGATTCCGATGTTTGTCACAGAAACTGTAATTTGTAACCAATTGTCGGAAAAGAGTCCGAAGAAAGTAGAATGGTAAAGAAGGATGATCAGAAACAAAACTAAAACTTTTATATAGATTCCAATAAACTTAAAAGCTTCCAAAGTCGGGGTTTCATGTCACAACGATAACAATGCAAGTTTATGCTAAAGTTATGAAATTTAATGCCTTTCCATCAAATAACTTTCGTTATCAATACTTAGGTGATTAGAGGCTCTCGCATAGTTCCTAAGAGTTACTATTCAATTCATGAGCAATTCAAGTTCACAATATGAGTGGCTTTCGCTTCAATAATGCAAATAATGAATCTCCTAACTTTCGCAAGGAATCATGCATAGGATAGAAGATGGAATCGCATAAAAGTCATACCTTTGATGCACTTACCCTACATCGTTATCGTCAGGCTCACCCCGACCCTAGAAGTGGGTTGACTACTCGCTTCTCATCATGCACATCATCACCATTATTGAAAGAAAACTACTTTGAATTAAACTTCGAAAGAAAGTACAACCGAACAAGCTAAATCTCCGCTCTCGCTTCTCTCCAACTCACTGGGCCTTCTCTCTCTCTCTCTCTAACTTGTTACTCTCTATTGAAACTGAAATTCTCTACGTAATTCGATGTAATTGAATGCCTAAACTCAGCCCTACTGGCCTCTAGATATAGATATCGAATATTGCTATCCAAAGACTCGAAACTTTATCTTTATTCTCTAAGATAAAACTTAAATAAAGTAAAAACTAAAAACTCCTATGGTAAATCAGCTCATATGATAGCTCTGATGTTGAAGATAAGAAATCTCGACTTTAGGATAGACGTGCAAGCTTCGGATAGAATTCTATCAAAATCTGAGTCGGATTCCTTTGCTGGGCAACATCGATATCGACCTTGAACATCGATATCGACCTCTGTGAAACTTTATCTCGAGCTCTCCTTCTCCTACTCGGATTGGCACTCGACTTCTATCATTTAGCTCGATCTGGCAACATCGATATTGACCTTTAATCCTCGATATCGATCTCTCTATGTCGACATGCTCTGCTTCATTTCCTGCTCGATTCCTATGTCTCTGCTGCACTCGATGTCGAGGTCCCCAGTCGATTTTGACCTCTTCAGAAGACTTCGAGTTCTTTTTCCGCTCTTCCAAATCTGTCAATTTTTATCCAGTTTTCTGCGAAATCACACAGAAACTCGTGCAGACCCATATATTTGATATTTAAGCATAAACTACACTAATCCCATGTTTTCCTATTAATATGCATGCAAAAAAAATGATAAAATGGACTCATATATGCATAGAAAATATGGCAATTTGCGTGCACATCAAACACCCCATACTTAAGCTTGCTTATCCCCAAGCAATACTTTTAATGGTCATTCAGGGGAAGAAAGTAAACCCTCAACATCATAGGTTCATTTTTCATATGTCCCTACAATCAATTGCCATCCTCGATAAGGTACTTTTGTCAACCAAGTCCATGCCTGTGTATAGAGCAATTTCATATTCATAAAAGGAGGTAATATGCAAAAACAATTTTAGCGACATAGGATTAATAATCAAGAGGACTTTCGCAAGCTTGTGAGAAGTAGATTGGTAAAAGGCTAAAGGTGTGCTAATATTTGGCCATGTGGTGTTAAATCCGGGGAAATACTTTCTTTCCAAAACATTCCACATTCCTTCTTCATAATGTCTCACCTTTCACTCATTGCTCAATGCTTTTATTCAATATATTGCTTTTACCTCTCTAACCTTAGCACTGCCTTCTCGCCAGTCGCAAACATGGGTGTCATGAATGGCCCCAGATACTTCGTACTTCGGACTCCTCACCTTGTGTCCCATCTCGCTGAACTAACATCTCAACAAGCAGGGTCGACCTGCCTTTATCTCTTGAGGTGATCGGATTTTTTCTCGCTCATTAAATTTTCCATATTTCATAATTTCTTTCATTCCTGCCAACAACTTCATAAATAATGCACAACTCCATATAACAACTCCAAAGATGACTTCCATTCTCAAACTTGTCCCCGGATAGGGTATAAGGTATAAAATGGGCAATATGTATATATGGAGCAATAATGATCATGATAAGGCTCATATATGGCTTGTGAGTTTTGCAAATATGCATAGGTAAGGCTAGGATATGAACTTGTATATGTAAGCACTTTGTATGGAAATTTCATAAAAAGTGCTCCATCATCTTATCATGCACATGTCAAAAGCAACTTCAAAATTTTCATCTCCTTTATTTTTTTCTTTTTGCACTTCATTGGGACTTCCCTTAACTAGGCAATTTCATGTTATATCTCTAATGAATCTAATTTTGCATCATAGAGCTCTTTTTTATACTTCAATAACTCTTCTTTTTTTTTCAAATTTTTGATGGGGGTCATTTCATTTTTTTTCCGAAATATATAAATATGCAAATCTAAACTAAGTATGAATATGCAAGTAAGCCTTTCCCCCCACCCCATACTTAAAATTTACAGTGTCCTCACTGTATGAGAACTAGGGTTAAGAAGAAAACTTACTTAATCGTCACAAATTTCAGGAGTCGAAGAAGACAGCAACCATGGTCGATATCGACCTTAACATCGATATCGATGTTTCTCATCGTTTTCTGGCTCAAGCTTCAGGGTGATCTGGCCTCGACCACAAGCTCATCTGAATCAACCTTAAGGTCGATGTCGATCTTCATCATCGAAATCGATGTCTTTTCTGTGTGCTTTTCTTTTTCTTGCAACTTGTTAAAAAAATATAACCAAAACAAAATATGCAAAACAATAAAGTGTCTAAAACCAAAGTAAAAGCTGTCTAAAACCAAAACTAAGTCTTTTTTACAAGCTCTAGACTTTTAAGTCGCTAGGCCGACTTCTTCCTTTGCGCTTCTCAAGGCGGCATCTGCAGAGCCCATGTGGCTTGGGCCTCAAATATGACTCCTTTCTTGTCACGCAGCTGCATTCCACCAGGATGGATCTGATTCACCGTGAATGGTCCTAAATTCTTATCCTTGAATCTTGTAGGGAACCAATGGTCCTTAGATTTGGCAACATAAACTTTGTCTCCTATCTCATATTGGCTTGAATCATCATCGGATACCCTACATAAGCGCACATGCCAAGGCACACCTCTTTCAAATAATGATAAATCCTTAATTGCAATGGAACAGGAGGAATCCATACCTTGACTTACCTTCTTATCTGTCTGTGGCTCAGGTCGATGTCGATGTTCAGAGGTCGATATCGACCTCTGTTGTACTCCTGGACGATCAGTCAATTTGGAGAGTTTCTGCTCGATATAATCAGGTCGATGTCGACCCTCAGAGATCGATATCGAGGTCTCCGTTCCTTCCTTCTCAGTGCTGATGGTGGTCGATTTCGGCTGGGTATGGTCGATTTCGACCTTATACCCCGATTTCGATGTTTCTTTTCCTCCTCCGTGGACCCCATACTTATGACCTGGCACAATATCTTGAACATTTTTAGTTGATATCGACTTACCTGGGTCGATTTCGATGTTCTGTTGGGCTCCTTCGTTCAAGATTGCCACAACTTCCGCCACTTGGGCTTCTATGACCCTCTTCTCAAGCTTCTCCGGTGTTATACTCCTTACTTTGGCTTCTCCACATGCAATGTAGACACCATTGATGGCTTTTATCTCCATTGGCCCTTGATTGTTCACCGTCTTGTTGAAGGCATACTCTATCACCTCATCACTAATTGTGAATGAGAGCAATCCTTTCTTTACGCTAATGTTGGCATCGACGGTTGCTAGGAATGGCCTACCTAAAATAATTGGACAAGCAGGGTCCTCCGCTATATCAACAACTAAGAAATCAGTAGGTACAAAGAATATACCTACTTGTACTAGCACATCCGTCACTATCCCAGTTGGAATCACTACCGTATTGTTGGCCATGTATAACCTTGCATCCACGGGCTCCAGAGGACCTGTCTTTACCTTGTGCCAAATGGTTAGTGGCATCATGCTAACGCTAGTGCCCAAGTCAACTAAAGCATTAAATTTGAATTGACCTAAACCTATAGCGATAGAAAACTTACCTGGGTCCGCCCGCTTTTGTGGTAGCTCCAACCTGTTGCACTCCTCTGCGATCTTAGAAAGCGATCACTTCTTACCCAAGATGTCCTTAAGGAACCTTACATAGGATGGCATCTCATGAAGTGCTTTTGTGAATGGTATAGAGACATTGAGTCCTTGAAGCATCTTCACGAACCGCTGGAACTTCTTTTCCGCTGGGTCCTTAATCATCTTTCTAGTTGGGAATGGCAACACCTTATTCCTTCCCGCGGCTGTAGATAGGTCGACATCAACATTAGTAGGGTCGACATTGACTGGAGGAGTCGATTTCTGTGGTGACTCAGCATCAGGGTCGACATCGACAAGAAGGTCAACATCGACGTCACCTTGGTCAATATCGACAGGAGGGGTCGATATCGATGTCTGTTCTGGCCCCTTGTCCTCCACTTTTTGCTCGGGCGTTTGTAATTGACACCCACTCCTTAGATTTACAGCCGCAATATGTCCAGTGGTTTTGCCCTTTTGGTTGGGCACGGTGGATCCAGGGAATGATCCTTACGCTTTGGGTATTGCTTCCGCCAATTGACTCATTTGAGTCTCCATGTTGCGCTTCCAAACGTCGATCTCCCCAAGCCTAGAATTGATGCCCTGCAGCTGAGTATGGACGGAGTTGTTGGCTTGTTTAAACTCAGCATGGTTCCTCCGCATCTCATCAAGAATGATTTGCAGGTCATCTTTCCTTGTCTCCCGCTCAAGGTGCCCTGGTGCTCTATATGGTGGGGGATCACTTTGTTGATAGAACCTTTGATCTCCCCAATATTGTTGATTGCCCCCTCCATAGGAGCCTCTTGTCCACTTGACCTCCTCATATTGTTCCGCCATGGATACTTGCTCAGTATGTGGACAGGCACTAGTGTTATGACTTGTTGAGCCACACTCCTAACAAGTTTGATTGTTGCTCAGGAACCTAACTTGCTTTTGAAGGTGGCGCGTCTGATCATTATGGAATTGTTGCTGCACATCAGGATCTATCTCCCTTGGGGGCTCATATAGTGGCATTGATGGGGCAGGCCTTACATCATAGGCCGCAGTAGCCCCATAGGTGTTCTCAAAGTTCACGAGCCTCTCAATGGTCTCCCAGGCTCCGTTGAAGTAAGCTCAATGTACCGATAGGAGGTATATGAATTTATTCTCTCCTTATTCGGTGCATCAAGGACGTTGTAGAAGATCTCCTGGATGACATATGGAAGTTACCCATGCGTTGGGCATGATCTCAGCAAGTCCTTAAATCGCTCCCACGCTTGTGCTAGTGTTTCACCTGGCTTTTGTTTGAAAGTCGTGATCCTTTGTTGCAACATCGCCGTTTTAGAAGGTGGAAAGAATTTATTCAGGAATGCATCCTTCACCTCCGCCCATGTCCTCAGCGAGCTTGTAGCCAAACTCTCAAGCCATTGTAATGCCTTCCCTGCCAAAGACCATCGAAAAGATTTCAGTCTCACATACTCTAAATTTACTCCATCAGCAACTGTTTCACATAAGTCCATAAAAGTAGAGATGTGTTGCAGGGGGCATTCATTAGGCCTTCCTTCATAATTGGAGTGAGGAATTAAAATAGCGGATTCAGGAACATGAAACGGCGGATGCATGTATTGCATCACCGTCTGTGGATACTGATTTAGCCGCTCTTGGGCTTGTCTGCGTGCATCCTCCTCCTTATTAGCACGGGCTCGCTCTGCAGCAGCGGCGGCCCTCTCAGCAGCGATTGTAGCATTGTGGTCCTCGATTTTCTTCCTCAACCGCTCTATGGTCTCAGCCTGCGTCTCGTTGTCAGCCATGATGCGAATTGCTTTGTTGCAAAGATGGTAGAAACGTTCAGGCTCGTTGATTGGTTCCAAGATAGGTCCGCGATCAGAACGTCGCATAAACCTGCAAAACAAGCTTCAAAAAGATCGTGAGAAAACTTAGGTGGCGATTGATTGCCTCCCCGGCAACGGCGCCAATTTGTTCGCTTGAAGGATGAGTATAGGATTCAAATAAGGGAAAATTACAAAAAACCACCCTTTAAATATGGGTGTTTTCACTTAACCACCCCTTAAATTCAAAATTACAGAAAACCACCCTTTAAATGGTATTTGTTTACAACTCACCACCCATTCAACTATTTTCGTTACTTTATCATTAAATTTATTATATATTAATATTTTTAAACTCAAAATTGATTGTAAATATATTCAAATTTTGAATTTAAGGGCCCAATTATATTTTAGGTATCATTGTATTTATTTTTAAAAATAATAATCAATAAAGTCTAGAATTATTATCTTAATTTATGTTTGAAAATGTTTATAAATTTTTAAAACATTATGTAAATTACTCTTATTTAAAATATAAATAAATAAGAGTCATTTCCATAATATTTTTAAATTTATAAACATTTTCAACCATAAATTAAGATAATAAATCTAGACTATATTAATTATTATTTTTTTAAAATAAATAAAATAATCCCTAAAATATGATTGAGCCCTTAAATTCAAAATATGAATATATTTACAATCAAATTTGATTTTAAAAATATTAAAATATAATATATTTAATGATAAATTAAAGAAAATAGTTGAATGGGTGGTGAGTTGTAAACAAATACCATTTAAAGGGTGGTTTTCTGTAATTTTAAATTTAAGGGGTGGTTAAGTGAAAACACCCATATTTAAAGGGTGGTTTTCTGTAATTTTGCCTTCAAATAATTCAAATAAACAATTCACAACTAGGCTATCTCCCTGTTCCAAACAAATAATACAAGAATCCCCTCCCAATGTAATAGTAGGGTAATTCAGGATCGAATCAACGAGGAGGTATGTCAGCGCTTCCCTTGTTGCAATCACGATCAAACCTTTCGACCTCAGAAGACACTCGATATCGATGTGTCTGGTCGATATCGACCTCAGTTCTGGTCGATTTCTAGTACAGTTCCTGCAGAAGACAAAAGCAGCAAAGTCGACGTCGAGCAGAGACCTCGATATCGACGTTAGACCTCGATATCGACCTTTACAGTCGATTCCGATGTTTGTCACAAAAACTATAATTCGTAACCAATTGTCGGAAAAGAGTCCGAAGAAAGTAGAATGGTAAAGAAGGATGATCAGAAACAAAACTAAAACTTTTATATAGATTCCAATAAACTTAAAAGCTTCCAAAGTCGGGGTTTCATGCCATAACGATAACAATGCAAGTTTATGCTAAAGTTATGAAATTTAATGCATTTCCATCAAATAACTTACGTTATCAACACTTAGGTGATTAGAGGCTCTCGCATAGTTCCTAAGAATTACTATTCAATTCATGAGCAATTCAAGTTCACAATATTAGTGGCTTTCGCTTCAATAATGTAAATAATGAATCTCCCTAACTTTCGCAAGGAATCATGCATAGGATAGAAGACGGAATCGCATAAAAGTCATATCTTTGATGCACTTACCCTACATCGTTATCGTCGGGCTCACCCTGACCCTAGAAGTGGGTTGACTACTCGCTTCTCATTATGCACATCATCATCATTATTGAAAGAAAACTACTTTGAATTAAACTTCGAAAGAAAGTACAACCGAACAAGCTAAATCTCCACTCTCGCTTCTCTCCAACTCACTGGGCCTTCTCTCTCTCTCTCTAACTCGTTACTCTCTATTGAAACTAAAATTCTCTGCGTAATTCGATGTAATTGAATGCATAAACTCAGCCGTACTGGCCTCTAGATATAGATATCGAACTTTGCTATCCAAAGACTCAAAACTTTATCTTTATTCTCTAAGATAAAACTTAAATAAAGTAAAAACTAAAAACTCCTATGGTAAATCAGCTCATATGATAGCTCTGATGTTGAAGATAAGAAATCTCGACTTTAGGATAGACGTGCAAGCTTCGGATAGAATTCTATCAAAATCTGAGTCGGATTCCTTTGCTGGGCAACATCGATATCGACCTTGAACATCGATATCGACCTCTGTGAAACTTTATCTCGAGCTCTCCTTCTCCTACTCGGATTGGCACTCGACTTCTATCATTTAGCTCGATCTGGCAACATCGATATTGACCTTTAATCCTCGATATCGATCTCTCTATGTCGACATGCTCTGCTTCATTTCCTGCTCGATTCCTATGTCTCTGCTGCACTCGATGTCGAGGTCCCCAGTCGATTTTGACCTCTTCAGAAGACTTCGAGTTCTTTTTCCGCTCTTCCAAAT
This sequence comes from Persicaria maculosa, assembly GCA_963922045.1. Classification (NCBI taxonomy): domain Eukaryota; kingdom Viridiplantae; phylum Streptophyta; class Magnoliopsida; order Caryophyllales; family Polygonaceae; genus Persicaria; species Persicaria maculosa. The sequence continues at coordinate 19,842,262 of OY998257.1, forward strand.
CTGTCCATTTTTATCCAGTTTTCTGCGAAATCACACAAAAACTCGTGCAGACCCATATATTTGATATTTAAGCATAAACTACACTAATCCCATGTTTTCCCATTAATATGCATGCAAAAAATGATAAAATGGACTCATATATGCATAGAAAATATGGCAATTTGCGTGTACATCAGAGACCCACAAGGATTGTGGATGATGTCCCTGTCAAGGTGGGCAAGTTCTTTGTGCCCACGGACTTCATCGTGTTGGACATGCCAGAGGATCCTATTGTGCCTATCATCCTTGGTAGACCATTTTTAGCAACCGCTGATGCCAACATCAACATGAGGAATGGCACCCTTACGTTCACAATCGGCAATGAATTCATCGAGTTCCACTTCAACTCGACGATAAATGAGACCAAAAGACTAGAGGTGAAGAACATCGGCTTAAGCAAGGACTATGTCTCTTGTGAGGAGGCAATACAAGGAGCTCTCACCCATGGAATCTATGATGAACGTGGGCCCACACCCGAAGAGGAGAAGCTGCACAACTATTTGTTGGAAAAGATAGAGGCTACAAAGAAGGTCAAGATCGACTGCCATCAGTCGACATCGACTACAGAGCTCGAGATCGACCTACCTGACTCGATATCAAGCACCACAGAAGATCACCCGAGATGCCAAGAGATTAAGTATAGGGTCCCCTCTGTCGATGTCGACCATCCCATATCAAAGTCGACCTCCTACATCGATGTCGAACACCCTCTACCGATATCGACTGAACCCAAGCCCAAAGATCGATGTTTCGAGCCTGAAAAGGTAAGCTCGTGTATGATCTCTAACCCTCCTTTGTCCATTAATGATGATTTGACTAATGGGAGGGTCAAAGCTCCATGGTTTGCTCCTATTTGCAAAGTAAGGACTAGGAAAAGAAAGAAAGGACATGACCCAAGCAAAGAACTCTATGGAAATGAAGCGATATTCGTCAAGCTTGGGTACTATAACAAGGACTTGGATGATCCAGGAGAAGGGACAAGCTTGAAGGGGCCCTACCTTAAAGGGTCTTGATGCGCTATCGGAGAAGTCGGCCTAGCGACTCAAAAATCTAGAGCGTGTAAATAAAACGTTATTTAAACTATTCTTAGAGGTTTTTAGGATTTGAATTTTGGATGTTGGTTTGAAAACTTTGATAAATTGTGGTTTTAGTATTATGGACTAACAAAATTTCAAGTTGCAAAGCATAAGGAATGACGAAGAAGAAACGAAGTCCCTGTAAAAGCAGACAAAATTGACTTGGATAGTCGGCATCGACTGCACTAGGGTCAGACCATTGCATGTGATCGAGATCGATCAGTGAAGAGCAACACAGAGAGGTCGACATCGAGCAAGCTACTCGATATCGACTACAAAGGCGACCCTCGACTTCAACTTCCTTTGGAACACAAAGTTGTTGTCGACATCGACTGCTGTACTCGATATCGACTCCTGGCAACGACAGCACCTGAACTCTACTTCCTCCGCAGGTTACTCTGTAAGTTTCTCCCTTTACCCTAATTTTTATACAGTGATGACACTGTATATTTTAAGTATGGGGGGGGGGGGTTGAGACATGTCTTTCTTGGAAACTGGTTAAAACTTGGCTTGTACTAAATATCTTATTTTGCTTTATGCATTGCATTTTATATTTAAAGTTTTATGCATTTTAAATTTAAGTTCTTAGTTCATTAGTTTCATAAATATACAAAGAAATCTAAAAAAATTAGAAAATGTCAAAAAGAAGAAAAAAAATGCAAAGTTAGTTTATTTAGTTGTTTTTAAGCCCTACTTAGATGTCCTATGATGAAACCCAATGGCTGACTTAATCATATAAATCCTATGACATATTTGGATGGTTTAGCCTAAGTCTTTAAAAAAAAAAATTTTATGTAGATTGTGAACTTGTGATGAAATTAAGCACATATGATCCTAGGCTAAAAGCAAAATCCAACAAAATTGTCCTAGTGAGAATTTTGGCCTATAGGGAGAACATAAAAAATCCCTCTGTTTTTTTAGTGTATTTACTCTTCCTATGCATATCTAAATGTTGTGATAGTTATTCAAAGTCAATGCATATATATGTTTATGAGATACTTATAATCATCCTCTCGCTAAGAACTCAAAGACCTAATACCATTTGTAAACAACTAACATATTGTGAGTTTTTTTTTATCATAATCTACATAAGAGCTTGAAGACTGTAATTTTAAATTCTTGTCAACTCTAGAAGAGTATATAATCTTTTTTTTATCATTTGTAGTCTTGCAAAAGTACATGGAATATGACTTTCATGATATATTTGGAACTATTTTTTCATGGTCATATTACAACCAATATAGGTAACCACAAAGCATGATCTGGAAAACAAGACCACTTACTGTCAACCCTGTAAACATGAGTTCAAGCATGCCCATCTAGTAGAGGATTTCAAAGAGGTTATTGTTGAGCGCACAACCAAAGTCATTGTTCTAATGTCCCGATCAAAGAATATTATGAATAAGGATAATTATAAAGTATATATAGTAAAGAAAGAATTGAGGTAACTAACCCACAAATCCAGAAAGTTTGCAAAAGTAACCCTAACCTCTGAAAATTTGCAAAACTAACCCCAAATGCAAAAAATTGTCATGAAATGCCCGGTAACCCAACCGGTCTTAGTGGATAAATTATCCAAAAAAAAAAGAAAAATAAAAGGAAAAAGGGAGGCGCAATCAATGAGGAGGGAAAACTGACGGTGGGAAGGAAAATAAAATAAAATGGCATTAATTGTCAATCAAATCAAAGGCATCTCCCCCCAACTCTCTCATAAGGTAACCGGCAATCCAAAAGGCAGTTTACAGGTGACATCGAGAAAGAGGGAGAGGACGGTGGAAACCCTTGAAGAATGCCAGTGAAATCGAAAGAGAGAGGCCGGAAACTTTGCAAACTCGCCGTGGTATAGAGGTACGCTCCATCTTCTGAAAATCTTTCTTCCTTTTCTCCCTTTTCTGCTACTGTTGTGTGGGTGAAGGAGTTGCTATAGGGTGGTAATGGTGGGTTGAATGATGGGTTGTCCAGTTGTGGCAACGGTGGCTTCGATTGAAGAGTGAGGAGGGTAGTTTTCGGGTATGGGTAGGGAAATCGGCGGTTAGGGTTTAGGACGATCGCCGAGAGTAGCAATGGTGGGATTCGAAATTGGGATATAAGAACAATTTGGTGGACGATTGGATTGAAGAACAAGGATTGAGGGTTTGGCGTTGTTTGATTTGGAAGGTGATGGTTTGGAAGGTGACATGGGAAGGTGATGGTTTGGAAGGTGACATGGGTTTCTGAACGGGTGACATGGGTTTTGATTTTGCTTTTGGAAAAGATGAAAAAGAGGGAAATTAGGAATGGAGATGTTTTGGGTGGCCGACTGAAGAAGAATGATTGAGGATTTGGCCGTGTTTGATTTGGATTTGTTTGTTTGAAACATAAATAGGGTGACATGGGTTTGGAATTAGGTAACAAGGGTTTGGAATTAGGTGACATGGATATGAATGTGTGAAACTCTGAGTTATGGGATATGAATGTGTGAAACTCTGAGTTATGGGTTTGGAAGTCAGGTAACATGGATTTGGAAGTTAGGTGACATGGATTTGGATCTCAACTGACATGGGTTTGGAAGTCAGGTGTCGGGAATTTGTGGATATATGATTTGGAAGTTAGCTGACATGGGTTTGGAGACATGGGTTTGTAAGTTACCTGAAACGGCATTACTAATTAGGTGACACGAGTATAGGAACTTATGTGGAAATCTAATTGTGGACAGTTATCTAAGGAGGTGGTGGATTGTTATGGTTGACATGGGTTTCGAATTAGGTGACATGGGCTTGGAATAAAGTGACAGGGGTTTGGGATTGCCTCTGTTTGATTTGGGTTGTGTAACTCAAGTGGCAGGGATGTAGTAGTGAGATGACATGGGATATGAATGTGTGAAACTCTGAGTTATGGGTTTGGAAGTTAGGTGACATGGTGGACAGTTATCTAAGGAAGAAAGGAGCATAAATAGGGTTACATGGGTTTGGAATTAGGTAAAAGGGGTTGGGAAATAGGTGACAAGGGTTTGGGATTGCCTCTGCTTGATTTGGCCTGTGTAAGTCAGGTCACAGGAATGTAGTAGTAAGATAACACGAGATATGAATGTGTGAAACTGAGTTATGAGTTTGGAAGATAGGTGACATGGGTTTGGAAGGTAGGTGACATGGTTTTGGAAGTTAGGAGACATGGGTTTGGAAGTTAAGTCACATGGGTTTGGTAGTTGTCACATGAGTTTATGTATATATGATGTAAGTGACATGGGTTTGTAAGGTTCCTGACACGGCATTACTAATTAGGTGACACGAGTATATGAACTTATGTGGAAATCTGATTGTGTTGATGTCATTACAGGGAAGAAATGGTGTAGAGCAAAAATCCAAGGAGGAAGAAAGCAGAAGCAGAAGTAGCCAAAGAGCAGCAACCTCGTTATTCAGTCCCGGAGGAGAAGCATTTCTGGGCACGGGTGAACCAAAATTCGAGATTGTCCATTCTGGCAAACATTGACGATTGGCTCGACCCGTATGACTGGGAGAAGCTCCAGGGAAGCCAATTCGCAGGGGTGTCCATGTGGCTAATCGGGTCAAATTTTCCTCACAGCTAGTGCACAACGCTTTACAACGCCAACTTGTGATGGAAAAGAAATGGGAGATTTGGTAGATGATGTAGGGACAACTCCGTCATTTCTCGATGAAGGAGTTCACATTAGTCACTGGGCTGCGGTGTGGTCGACCCCGAGCAGCGGACATGGCAGACGATAAGAAGGCTATGAAGTACTTTTTCAGATCAGAGAGGATGAAAGTGGGTGACCTGGAGCACGCTTTCAAGATTCGATGGTAAAGGAGCCGAATGCGAGACGACGTTGCAAGCTCGCTCTCCTCCTTATTGTGGAATGAGTTCTACTGGGGGGAATGCAGGAAACCTTTAACAGCGTGGATTGTAAGGCTAGTGCAGAACGTGGATCGGTTTTTGGCATTCCCATGGGGCAGGGCTATTTACGAGGCCACTCATGCGGCGTTGTCTGGTGTCATAGAACGACGTGTAGCTAATTTAAAGCCGCAAGTTGATCGGCATGGATATGGGCTGGTTGGTTATCCATTGGCCTTCCAGGTAACCTTCTATTAATATTCTACAATGATGGTGAATTTGTGGAAATCGCAGTCATACATTATATGAAGTATGAGTTTGTATTATGAGTGTCGATTCATTGTAGATTTGGCTATATGAAGCAATTCCAGACTTTAGGGTGCAGTTCGCTATGAAGGTGTCCTTCAGGTCATTCCCTCGATGTACAAGGTGGGTTGCTGATGATGAAAACCTTAGTTACGATACAATCATGAAACGCATGGATCCGGACGATGAGGACGGCATTAAGGATGAGGTGAACCCCCTACTACTCCTAGAGGAGAATGAGATGGGGTTGATGGATGGCTGCTTCTTCCATCAAGAGGCGTTTGACCGTCCTTTTAACGATGTTGTGTCTCCCTTGGCGGCCCGTTATCATGCACCTAGTGGGGGGGTCTACCAAGGATGCCAGGGGAGATAACGTGGCGAAGACACTGGAGAAGATGATGGACAGTCTCTCAAGCATGACAAGGTGGATGGAGAAGATGGATTAGAAGGTACGTCATTGGCATTTTCTTAAAAAAAAATTCTGCAGAACATAGATTACGAAGTTAATTGGAGTAGTGACACGTCATATTGGTCAGGTGACATGTACATTATGATAATTATGGGATTCTTATCTAATCTCTTGATGGAAATATTTTGTTGTTTGTTTTAATTTGAAATGGGGTTGTTTCTGAATTATATCCGAGGGTTGATGCTAAAAAACCAAATCTTTGTAGGTGAATGTGTTGGAGGAGGTTGTAAATGGATTGCGAGATGCTCAAGGGATGGGAGGAGTAGGGCAAGAAAAACAAAGGGATGCTAATGCTTATATGGACATGGATGGCCAAGAAGAGAAGGGATTGAAAGAGACTGTTATCGAAAAGGAAGAGGATGGTGAGGACAGAGATGTTCATGATGATGTAAGTTTATTATTGGGTGACATGGTGTTTTATGTTTAGTGTCACGGGAAATCTGGGTTAATATAGTTGTGTGACATGTTTTATCTTACATGATAAGGAAAATATGAGATCCAATTTATTGTGTGAATGTGTTTTGCAGATGGGTGATGCTGAAGGCGGGGAGAAGGTTGAAGCTGATACAGTTGAGAAGGTTTAAGCTCAAGGTGGGGAGAAGGTTCAAGCTGAGACGGTGGAGAAGGTTGCAGCTGAGACAGTTGAGAAGGTTGCAGCTGAGACGGTTCAGAAGGTTGAAGTTGAGACGGTTGAGAAGGTTGTGAAGGTAAGCTCCTCTCCTCTCCACGTTGCGATTATATGAATCAGTTTTGGATGAAACCTTAGTTACAAGGTTAATATAGTTGGGTGACAGGGTTTATTTGGTTGGGTGACACGAGATAAAAACAGTGGGATTGATAGTTGGGTGACAAGGTGTTTGGTTTTAAATGACAAGGACAATCTACGATTCGATTTAATGTATGAATGTGTTTTGCAGGTGGGTGATGCTCATACGGTTGATAAGGTTGAAGATGAAGGCCAAGAGAAGCCCGTAGTATGAGAAATTGTGAAGGTAAGCTCTTGTGCCCCGTAGCGATTATATGAATTAGTTTTGTACGAAACCGTAGTGACAAGGACAATCTTGGATCAAATTTCATGTGTGAATGTGTTTGCAGGGGGTTGATGCTGATATGGTAGGCCAGACAGACGTTGAGGCCAAGGAGAAGTGTTCGTAGGAGGGGATCGCTAGTTAAATAAAATATAAAATAAAATATCAAACCAAACCAACTCCCCGTCCAAGCAAATAAAATACAAGAATCCATCTCGATGTAGTAGTAGGGTATTCAGGATCGAATCCACGAGGAGGTATGTCAGCGGTTCCTAAGCTTGCAGTCACGCTCGGTTTCGACTCCAGAAGACCACTCGATATCGAGTAGATCAGTCGATATCAACTACAGTTCCAGTCAATTTCCAGCAAATTCCTGCAGAAGACAAAACAGACAGTCGACGTCGAGTTGTTCACTCGATATCGAGTCAGTCACTCGATATCGAACTCTGCAGTCGATTTTGAGTCTTCAACAGAAACAGAAAACATAAGCTTTGGTGTCAGAAAAGTGTCCAAAGAAAGTAAGATTGATGATGGAAGGGTGGACAAAATAAAAACTCAGATTTTTATAAACTTCAATAAACTTAAAAACCTCAAAGATCGGGGATTTATGCCACAACGATAACCATATAAGACTTATGCCAAATTCATGAAAGATGATTGATAGGAGGAAACTCTGTCGTTGTTCCTGCCAAAGAATACTCAAACTCACAACTAGTATAGTTGGTAAGAAAGAGGTCAATCCACAGGGAAATCTAGTAACTTCAAGTATCAATTCAATCGCAAGTAACCGCAAAAGAGAGTTTGGTGATGGAAATATCCGCCTTTTATCAAAGCGGATGCTAGCAAATGGAATAAAGTGAGATGTCAAATGCAATGGAGTGAATTTGGTTCACCTACAATTTGTCACTTCAATTGATGAATTTGATCCTTGTTTCAAATGCAATGGAGAGAATTTGGATCTAGTTCTTTTCTTTTCCTATCAATGTCCTTGTCGTTGTTCCTATCAAAGTATAACTCAAACCCACAAACTAGTATAACAAGCAAGTAAGAGGTCGATCTCATAGAGAATCAAGTATTTCTAAGCAATGTATATTTACCAATTAGTAGAAAAGATGGATTTGGTGATTGAAGTAGATAAAGGAAACTATAAACAAGTTAGTAGAGATAACAATAGAGAAAATAGTTTCATCTATAAATATCCACTTTAGTTTGATTAGTTGATCCTTGATTCTAAATCATGCTAAATGCAAAATGCAACCTAATATGCCTACCTAAATGCGTGCTATCAAATTCTCCCACACTTGAGCTTTTGCTTGTCCTCAAGCAATCAAAATCAAAATCAAATCAACACCCTACAGACAAGCAATCCATGTAATCACTTTGGTAAAACACTTATGCTAAAAAATAGGGAAACAAAGATTGACAAATAACGTTATAATATGCATAGGTGCAATCCAAGGAATAAAGCAAGTACATCTATCCAACCTCACTAGGAAAATGTGCTTTCACTCTCGCTCATGTGTTTAGGCTAATCATTCACGCTCAAACTCAATCCTTGAAAACTTAGCTACAACAAAATTGCATCAGTGGTCTAAATCTCCACCGCTAGTGACTTCACATGCGACAAAATCATGAGGTCTTTTGAATAGGTTGTAATGGGGCCATGGTAGGAACACATGGTATGGAAAATATTTAGGCCTTGCGGTGCTAAAAATCTGGGAAAAAGGGTTGGTAAACAACCAGAAAAAGACCAACATCAAAACACTTCATATACCATTCCAATAACATATACTCCTTCACAATATAAATTCACACACAATTTTCAAATATCCACACAAACTCATTCATTTTTGCTTTTTATTATGATTTTTCTTTTTCTCTTTTTTTTTTCTTGACTTTTACCCCTAAGTGAATTTTATCCTCCTTAGGTCCCAAGTAATAAGCACATAAAAATCATCTCTATGAAGTACAAATGAATCACCAACATAATTTCTCACCTCAAAGCAACTCCAACAACATATCAAGATATATATTCACCAACTCTTCTCCTAATTCCCGGATGGGTCAGGCTAATAATTGGCTAGGAAGATTTTGTGGAGCTAACAAAATAGGCTTATAAGGCTCAAATTGGCTTCAAGCAAAGGATAATGTGTACGGGTGGATAGAGTATAATATGGCTGTAAGAAAATCATGCCTCAATCATTTTAAGGTTACATGCAAAAATCATATAAATGCAGGCTCAATAAAGATATCTAAACACAATTTAAAGAGGAAGTAATCAAGGAGAGTATTCACACACAAAGAAACTAGAGGACTTATGAATGTGTAGTCCCAATAAGGCCAAAATAACTCACAAGGTCAATTTGTTAGAACTTCAATACTACTTAAATTCCAAAGACTATATACATACTCAATTATTTCATCAATCATGTTCCCAAAAATTCTATAAAACAATTCAAAGTTTCAAACACTTCAAGTCATGGGGCACATGATAAGAACAAAATATAAATATAGAGGACAAGTAGCCTAGATGGGAAAATGAGACCTAAAGTATATGAAATGCATGATATTTTTGGAATTTTTTTTTACAAATGCAATATATGAGTAAAAATAAATATGAAAACATAAATAAACATGATACGCAAAATCTATCTATATGTAATACAATCCCTCCCCCACACTTAAATCTTTCATTGTCCTCAATGAAAATTAAAGACAACAAAATTATAAAAACATAGAGGAAGAGATAAATGGAATACTCACAATGTGGTAGAAAGGTGGATTCATGACTTTCGTCACAGGCCGTGGGGTGTCTGGGAAAGTGACATGGCAGCTGGGCGCCTCGTACAAGCCGCGGGGCTGCCTCTTCCCTTTTCAACTTTCAGCACTGCCGTGTTAGTGTCCCACGAAATAAAACCTAAACTATAATAAATTGATGCAATTAATAAAATCTAAAACTATTTACCTCGGGTTGCCTCCCAAGAAGCGCCTTTTTTTATGTCATCGGCATGACTTATTCTCAATAACAATTCCTTACCTATCAGACATCATCAAGGCCCTCAACAACCTATCATATTCCCTTGCACACATCTTACACAAGACATAATAGCACAATAATAAATTCAAACAATATAATATAACATTTAAAAACATTTTCCATTTATCAAAGAGTTGAGTATGACTCTCTGATGGAGGAATATGATACCACTAGTTCAGTTCCACCGGTGGCTTCTCAAAATAGCAACTAAAAGGATTAACATAATCACCATCACCTTCCAAATTGCAAAAGTTTACCTTTATTACCTCTTGAGCCTCAGCAGGTGGCTCTAGACACGGTTCATCAACGGGGGAGCTAAGAATGAATGCATCGGATAGAGTAGGAGACACAACACATGAAACCTCATGCGTCGACTCATAAGATTCCATGTCAGGAAGTACTAGACCATTTTCTCTATCTTCAAAGAAACTATCGTTATCAGCGAACAATTCCTCCTCATTCTGAACATCATTATCATGTTGAAACCAACTAGGAGGGAATGAATTAAGCACAATGACTTCGACAGGATCTTCTATTCTTGCATCCTTCAATGTATCAAAGAATGGAAGGATGGGTTGGCTTTCTTTATCAACTTGAGGGCTGACCATCTGATCTGCTATTATCTCGCTCCATGTTTTAGTAAGTTGGCTCAATTGTTCCCCCAAGTTTTTTAGCTTCTCACCATTCTCATGCACCGCTTGAGTAAGGGCTTAGGTTTCATCAAGGTTTATGACAGAGTCCTGCACAGGTGGCGATACCGAAGTGAAGGATCCTTCCTGCGCAACATGGTAATCCATATGACAGAAAAAATCCCACAACCCCGACAAACCTAATCGCGCCAAGCCTCTATTGCTCATGTACTCAGCAAGCGCTCTCGTCTCAGCAGTCATCCAGTCAATTATGCAAAGAATCATATCTCGGATGCTGCCTTCATAACCCCGTGAATTCCGGATGTCAACATATCTCTGCAATCTACTAAGATTTTGGTGAAAGTTCTTACCTTCAAGAGTATTATGAACTGTAAGATAGGTTCACAACAAGTTAGTTATATGCACAAAAATTAATAAATAAACAAAACAAAGAAATAAACTTGAGTCCCCGGCAACGGCGCCAAATTTTGATAGGAGGAAATTGTCGTTGTTCCTATCAAAGTATAACACAAACCCACAAAATAGTATAGCAAGCAAGTAAGAGGTCGATCCCACAGAGAATCAAGTATTTCTAAGCAATGTATATTTACCAATTAGTAGAAAAGATGGATTTGGTGATTGAAGTAGATAAAGGAAACTATAAACAAGTCAGTAGAGATAACAATAGAGAAAATAGTTTCATCTATAAATATCCACTTTAGTTTGATTAGTTGATCCTCGATTCTTCTTCAAGTTCTCTTTTCATCCTATTATTGTTCATGTCCTGATCGTGTGTAAATTACTAGTCCTACGAGTCCTAGCAACCCTTACTAATTAGATAACCCTAACACGGTCAAGATTTAACCTAATAGTAGCATTAAGATTAAGGATTAACCAAGATACATGCAACACCAAGCTACGAGTCCGTATTTAACATATAATTGATTCTCTACACACCAATTTAGTCCTACGAGTCCTAAAAATGCATGCTTGCTACTATGGATTAGGGTTCGCTACGAGGAATCTACAAAATCCTAGCAATAATCTCAACTAGTTGTACGGACTAGAAGAAATCAACAATATTCGCAAAAGAATCAATACGAATCAATAGGAATAGAACAAGAATAGAAATCTCACAACTTTATCAAACCAAAGCTTCAATCCATAGACGAAACGGAAGAGTTTAGCACTCCATTGCCTTGGAGGCTTCCCTCTAGGGTTCTCTCAATTGATAATCTCAAAGTGTATTAAAATGATGAGTTAGATGTGTAAGAAAATAACCCTAATAGTTGTTAAATAAACCTAACAAAGTCGGCCAAAATAATTAATGTAAAAACCCTAATTAAAGAGATGGCAAGTCTGCTCGTTTCATCAAAAGCCGTGGGGCAGCCAACTCAGGCCGCGGGGCGGCCAGGCGATTGCGAAACCGTTCGTCAGAGTTTCAAGCCGCGGGGCGGCTAGTGGTGGCCGCGGGGCGGCCATACTGTTCACAGTAACTTTTCCACTCCGAATTTGGTCTCGATGTCAACATGAAAGTTGTAGATATCGGAGAGAACTTTCCAACGCATACTTATAATAGTCAATCGAACCACCGAGGTCTCCAAAAAGTGCATTACAAGTTCAGCTTGTCTAGCAACAACTTCTACTGACCTGTTCTTCACTTAGGCTCTCGAAATTCGACTCCGCTCCCGTGCTCTTCAGTTTTCCTCCTCCTCTTCATTCTTCCTTCATCCATGAGCTTTCTCATTCCTCGTCGGATTCATATCTACCTGAAATAATCCATAAAAGCGTGTAGATTTCGACTCTACCAACAAAACAAGTATAAATGCAAATATAGTCTAAAATATGCATTATAAACATCTAAATCATGCTAAATGCAACCTAATATGCCTACCTAAATGCGTGCTATCAATGATGCCTTTCCGTCAAATAACTTTCGTTACCAACGATTAGGTGATTTAGAGGCTCTCGCATAAACCCTAAGAGTTACTATCCAATTTCATAATTAATCCAAATTCACAATATGATTGACTTTCGCTTCAATAATGCAAACTAGGATCAACCTACTACTTTTGTAGAAGAATCATGCATATGGGATAGAAGACGGAATCGCATAAAAATCATACCTTTGATGCACAAACTTACATGGCTATCGTCGGGCTCACCCCGACCCTAGAAGTCAGGGAACTACTCGCGCCTCGTCATCATTGACATCATCATCATTGTAAAAGAAACTTCTTCAATTGAAATTGCAACGAAAGATTACAACCGAACAAAGCAACCTTCCGCTCTCGCTTCTCCTACTCCACTCGGCCTCTCTCTCTATACTAGTTCTCTGCGATATTGCTTGCTTGAATGCTTGAAAACTGAATGAATAACTCATCCCTAATGGCCTCTAATTATAGATCTAAAACCTCGATATCCAAGGATAAGAAAATCTATCTTTATTCCTAAGATAAAACTAAATAAAGTAAATAACTAAATCACTTTAGGTAAATATGAATTCACCATAAAGGATAACAAGTCTGATTAAGAAAGATAAAAGATCTCGACTTTAGGATAGATGTAATGCCTTCGGATAGAATTCTATCAAAAACAACGTCGGATCTGTTTGCAGCAGTAGTCGATATCACCAGCTCATGTCGATATCAACCTCATCTCTTCTATCTCAAGCAAACTCTACTTGACCTCAGATTGCACTCGAAATCTATCAATTCACTCGATTTGGGGCACTCGATATCGACCATGTTCAGTCGATATCGACCAGTCTGTATCGACATGCTCTGTTCTTCTGTCTGCTCGATTTCTGGTGTCATATTTCCACTCGATGTCGAGTCTTATGGTCGATTTCAACTCCTCAGTAGACTTTGAGTTCTTTTTCAGCTTTTCTTCTGTTCTCCAAATTGCTCCAAATTTGTCTCCATTTCTGCGAAATAACATAAAAACTCGTGTAGACCTCTATAATTGGCAATTAAACATAAACTACACTAATCTTATGCTTTCCAAACCAATATGCATAAAAATATGGACAAAATGGACAAGAAGGCTGAAGAAGAACAACCTCTGAAGGTAAGTTTAGTTACAAGGCAAATATAGTTGGATGGCAGGGTCATTTGGTTGGGTGACACGGGATGAAAACAGTGGGATTGATAGTTGTTGTTAAACCGTGTGCATGTGTATGGGGAAAAAGTTGGCAAGAAAGCGAGGAAGGGTGATGATGGAGAAGGGATGCCTCCCTCTAGGCATGGCCGCGGGTTCGACCCGGTGGGTCAAGGGTCGGGGAAGGGTGACCCGAACCCTAACCCGGGAATCCCATGGGTTGGCGGGTTCGGGTCACCCGGCGGGTCCAAGGGTCGACGGGTCGACCCGGCGGATACCTGGCAGGTCGACCCGACGGATAGGGCCCGGGTTTAAAACGGGTTTGTAATTTTCCGCCTTTCTTATTTGCCGTTTATGTACCATTTATCAATTTATGTATGAGTGGGGAAAAAAAGGAAAACGGGCTTGAATCGGTTTCAAACGGTCGACCCGGCGGGTCGACCGTTATCCACTTGAAGTTATGTATCAACATTAGTGGAGCCTAATTGCTTCGATGCATATAGCTAAAGTTACAAGTTACACATGTTATGTATCAACATTAGTGGAGCCTAATTGTTTAAATAGGTGACAGGGGTTATCTCTAAAGGAAATAAAAGTGAGAATCGCAGTAGTGACATGGTAATTGGAACATGTGACACCTGAATTCCAATAAGTGACAGAGGTTATTTCTAAAAGAAATAAAAAGTGATAATCTCAGTAATGACACGTTACTTCAAACACATGACACATTAATTCAAATAAGTGACACGTTATTGCAATTACCTCACACGTTGATGCAATGACCTGACATGTGTATGCAGTTAAGTGGAAGTTTCTGGCACCGTTATTTTGACCAACTCTGGAAAAACAAAAGAAAAAAGGAAAACCCCATAACAAATTGGAAAAATAAAGGAAAAGGAAAATAGAGAATCTTGCACCAACTTGCATTTATTGCGGTTGGGGAAAAAACAAAACAAAAAGGGAACAGTTGGTGGTGGCTTCATACAGTTGGATCTAAAGGGGAATATTGAGGAAATCGAAGAAGAGAGAGAAGAGAGGTTGACAACTGGGTGCGTGGTTGATTGAAAGAGAAAGGACATGGGTGTATCGCACCAGAGAGGAGCACACCTGAGAGTACACCGGAGAGGAGCACGTCGGAGAGGAGGTAAGCCGCATAAGTTTTTCTGCAAAAGTCTCTCCCTTCTATGCATCTCTGGATCTTGAATCCAATTTATTTTCAGTTTTCTAGTGTGAATGGTAATTTTTATGGGTATTGAGGATTGTTGCTCATTGTTTGTGGAGTGGTGGGTGCGATAGACGAATACGGAGGTTGAATTAGGGATATGCGACATGCAACATTGAAATGCAGTTAGGTTTTTTATGCATGTTAAGGTGGGAGGGGAAATTGGGTTATGGGGATGTATGGGGTTGAGATTGAAGAAGAACGAGTGAGGTTGGGCTGGGTTGAGATTGAAGAAGAACTAGGGAGGTTGGCCGATTGTGACATGCAGTTTGTCGTGGGTGACAGGAGAAATGTCTGAAATTAGAATTCCAGAAAAGGGGTACCCATCGAATTAGGTGACATGAGTTGAAATTTGTGTGACATTGGTTAGAAACTTGGTGACATGGTTAATTTTTTATGTATTTGGGAAAAAAATCTGAGAGGGGGTTTAAGAGTTGGGTGGTAGGAGGAGATGATTTTGTGTGGCTATCTGATTTTGTTCATGGCAACCTAAATGCAGGGAAGAAATGGTTAGGTCAAAAAATTTAAGGAGGAAGGGAGTGAAGCTACCCAAAAAGACAGAGTCCTGCTATGCAGTGCCAGAGGAGAAGCACTTCCAGGGGCGTGTCAACCAAAATTCGAGAGTTTCGATGCTCGTGAACTTGGACGATTAGATCCACCCATTACATTGGGAGAAGCTGTAGAGAAGCCAACTTGGGGGAGTTTTGGAATTGGCAAACCGAGTTCAATTTTTACCGCAACTAGTGCATTATGTCTTACAACGGCAGCTTAAGACGGAGAAGAAGTGGGAGACGTGGTACATGTTACAAGGAAAGCTTCGGCGCTTCTCGATCAAGGAGTTTGTGCTCGTGACTGGGTTGCGTTGTGGTCGACACCGGGAAGGCGATATGGAGGACGATAAGGATGCCATTAAGGACTTTTTCTCAATGAACAACGTGACCGTAGGTAAGCTAGAGTATGCTTTGAAAACCTCGATCATGATGGAACCGAGTGCAAGAAAGCGTTTCAAGCTCGCTCTCCTCTTCATTATAGAGGGTGTGATACTTGGGTGGGAACCCATGACTCCTATACGAACGTGGATAGTGAGGCTTGTTGAGAATGTCGATCGGTTCTTGGCATTCCCTTGGGGTAGGATTGTGTAAGAGGCCAACCATGCGTCCCTGTGGGGTGTCATAGAACGACGGGTCACAGACTTGAAGCCGAGTGTCGATCGGCATGGTTATGGGCTAATGGGTTATCCGTTGGCCTTCCAAGTAACCTTCGAGATCGAAGTTACATTTTAATTGTCAAGCGCAATTTCTACGCATTTTGTATATTGTAATGTCGAACGCGTGGGTGTTGTAGATTTGGCTGTACGAAGTGGTTCTGGATATTGGGGTCCAGTTTGTCGACAAGGTATCGAAGACGGCGTTTCCTCGCTTGTTGAGGTGGGCTGCCAATGACTACAATCTAAGCTATGACTCGATCCAAACCCGCATGGACCCGGAGCAATTGGAGAGCATACCGGTGGAAAACAACCCCATCCTAGTCCCGAATGACGGTGAGTATGAGTTGATGAATGGGTGCTTCTACAGGCATGAGGAGTCTGACCTCTTCTACGATGAAGTTGAACCTGCGTTGGCACCCCGTTATTATGGGGACGGCTCTAGCAAGGTCGGGCCAACTTCGGTAATACGTGATGGGAACAAGGAAGCTGGGGAAGATAAGGCGGGGAGGACACTTCCCTGATGTCAGAGAGGCTGAAAACTATGAAAACGTGGCTTCGGAGCATGAATGAGAAGGTACCGTCCTTCGTCTATCTTTGTTTTCACCCAAGTATGCATACCATCTATGACAAGAGTATATAAACTAGTGACATGACATAATTAGTAGGTGACACGTACATGTCATTGAATGCGATCAAGTGGAGGTACAACCCTCCTTTACGTTATGTGTGATGCAGATGAAGGTGCTGGAAGATGTTGTGAATGGGATGCGAGATGCCCGTGGGAAATGAAGTGGGGTGAATCATAACAAAACGGATGTTCCGACGGCGTCTCCAGATGATAACATCAACGTGGATGCTGCAAATATGGAAGATGAGCGAGGCAAGAGGACTAGGAAGGCACGAGGAGGGGATGGAGAAGACATGCCTCCCCCTGCAAAGAAACCACATGGCAAAAAAGATTGACTTCAATAAATAGTCAAATTTTTTTATTATTGCGTACTTTACCTTTAAGGAGGAAGGTTGTTACGAACTTCGTTGGGATTGTATTTTATGAGCGTTGTTGCTCAAAACATTTATGTTTTTATGATCTACGTCGGTCAGTATGTTGTCTACTTTATGATCGTGGTTACTCTTGACATGGGTAGATGTTATTCTTTTATGAACATCTTATGAATTTAGGGGTTTTCTTTACTACGTCCGTACCCCCAAAGTACCAAAAGTTTGACTTATGTGTTTAACACCAAAATACCTACAGTTTCTCATGTGTGCATGGTCCAACCCCTGACCCTAAACTGAATATGAAAATTCAGCTTCTAAGGTAAGCCATTGGACCACCAGTAGAGGAACGCAACTACGAACGTCGACGCTTCAAACGGGGAGTTTCTCCGCGGGATGAGTATCGGGATGTGTTAGGCCGACCAGGCCTCCTCGTTCGCTGCTCCTTTCCCGTCGCTCATAAAACCACTTCGAGACCATTTCAATGATGGCATCAATGAGGGCAGTGATAAGTAGATCGCGCGGCTCCTTGAACACAGAGTTACGACATTCGGAGTTGTTCGTCGTCATTATGTTGTAGCGATAACCCAAGAAGTATGCCCGAGCCCAGTTGTTGAAACTAGCCTCCTTGACGTATTGGCCAGCAGGGGGGTGACTGCTTTCAGAATTCAGCGAATAATTAATGGAACTCCACCCTCGTGTATGCCTTTTCCATCTTGAAAAACATGCTCTGCAGCCCCGTGACCCCCTTGTACCTGCACCTGGCATTTTGAAATAGATGACATACACAGAACCCTTACTTCGCAAACATGTAGTTGTCCCTAATACCTTGGACAATACTCAAATGGCGATTAGAGACAAACATTAAGTTCGGCGTGTCCTCCACGACATGTAGCATGTTCTTAAAGAAGAAGGACCATGATCCGTGATTCTCACCATCGACAATCGCAAACGCGATTGGGTATACTTTGTGGTCCGGATCTTGGACTGTGGCAAAAAGAAGTGTTCCGCTGAACTTCCCTTTTAGGAAACTCCCGTCCACTGAAATGACTTGTACATTGACATCAGTAATTGTAAGTTTAGTGACACGGCATTTTGTATTAGATGAGAAGTGAGATTATAAAGCCGACGTGTGCTTTTAGCTTTCTAAGGTAGGGGATCGCCCTGCGCCATACCCCGAAGTTAACAAAGGCGTAATTGAATCGTTGGGAGGAGTCCACCTCTACCCTAGTATATGTTTCTGGGTTAGTCTGCTCCACCATTTGCAAGTATGGAATAATGTCTCGATAACTATCTTCCTCAGTCCCATGCTTAACATCCCTCGCCGCCAATCATGCCCTTTGGGCCTTCCAGTAGCTACATGTCACTCCCAACTTTGACTTCGTCAGCGACTGCATTTGATCGGGAACTAGGTTCTTTCGAGTCCCAGTGAACCTATGCTTGATAGGGTTGCTTACTTTGACACGTATAATAAAGTAAGGTGACAAATGTAATATAAGCACGTGATAGCAAAAAAAGTGTTCCTCGATAGAGTAACACTTACGTCGACACTAAGTTCCATCCAATCATATTCGATGTAACATGCCGGTTATGGTTGTGCTTGATGTTTCTGTCACATTTATGCTTCTCGATATACTTTCGGATGATTCACAAAGTGGTGCGGTTGTAAGTCGTGGACCTACACATCCACGTGCAATTTTTGTCCACACATCCTACCACAAACAACGATTTCGACGACTTCTTCACAATAAACTCAAAGCACTTCTCCACCGCAATCCACCGAAGGCGAGTATGGACTTTAGCCTTCGATGGAAATAATTGACCCTCCAAAAGTTCTGTCATGTTTCGTCGTGGGTCCTGGCTTCGTGGTGTTATGCTCTCCACCATAGCCTCAATGCTCTCCATCGTTGTTGGGGATTCGCTTGACCTCAACACACAATCTTCAAGTTCCCTTATCACCGCATCCTCAACTTTCTCCTCCACTCGAAGCCACTCCAAATCCTCCTAGTCTTCTTCTAGCTTCACCCCGACACGTTCGTCATCGTCCGAGACCCCAACGTCAATTGTAGGGGTTGACCCATCCTCATCCCAACTGCTAAACGATATCACCTCCAATCTCTGATCTATTTCAGATGTAGAGTTATCCGTTTCACCCAATTGGATCAGTTCTAGACCCTCACCCTTGTCACCTGAACAAATATTCTTGTCACCCAAACATATTCCCATGTCACCTGACCAAAGATCATTGTCACTACTGTTCATCACAGTCGCCTCATTGGTCACCTCCTTGCTCTTCCATATGGCCTCTCTCACATCTCCTTCATCCTTGTCACCCAAAGATATACCCATGTCATCTGATCAAAAAATTATGTCACTAATATCCATTGCAGTGGCCTCCTTGGTCTTCCCTATGGCCTCTCTCACCTCTCCCTCACCCTTGTCACCCAAAGAGATACCCATGTCACCTGACCAAAAATCTATGTCACTAATATCCATTGCAGTCACCTCCTTGGTCTTCCCTATTGCCTCTCTCACATCTCCATCACCCTTGTCACCCACACATATACCCATGTCACCTGACCGAATATCCTTGTCACTAATGTCAATCACAATCACCTCCTTGGTCTTCCCTATGGCCTCTCTCACATCTCCACCACCCTTGTCACTTGAACATATACCCATGTCACCTAACCTAACATCCTTGTCACTAATGTTCATCACAGTCACCTCCTTGCACTACTAGAATTATGCAATTAGATATCACACCTTTTAAGTTTGTCAATAAAACACCTGATATTAAATTAGTTTATTACATCAATTATTAAATTTGTGATGTTGAAAAATGTTTAGACCTCTGTCAAATTTTTTGACTGATGTGAAATTGTCTATTCTTAAAAATATTAAAATGCGCGCAGGTTTAAATTTTATAAATTAAAATGAGCGGGATTGAAATACTTAGAAAAAATAGGAGGGTTTTCAAAATTTAGGGAAAAATTGCAAGAGTTGAAAATTTTCATGGGTGTCCACATTCACTTGCCTGAATCCCGAATTCCCGACCCCGACCTCACTCTTACTCTCTACAGTCTTCAGATCTCAATTACCACCACTTTTCTCCATCTCCGGCGACCTTACTCCACGTCCTCCTCTCCTCCGGCGACCCCGACCTCGCTCTTCCTCTCTCCAGATCTCAAAACCAAGCCTCCCCCCTTCCCGGCCCCTAAATCTATCCCTCTCCCTCCAGATCTAAGAGGGTTTCTCCCTAGATCTGAGGTTGTTCATCTCTTCATCATCTCCTTACCGCTGCTTGTTGATTCGCTTACACAAGACACCCTCGCACCACCACTTTACCTCCTCGCCACCGCCGGGATTCCATCTTTCTCTATCCTCTTTCTCCAACACAAGGTCTCCTCTTTCTTACCTTTTAAACCCTCACCGGTGACCGCCGAGCCTACAGACCCACCTTCTCCAGCTTTCGTAGAGCTCTAGCAAGTCCTCCATGCTCGAGAGTATAGTTAGACGCGGTTTTCTCCCCTGAGGATCTGGTTAGGGTTTCTCTTAACTTTCGTTTTTTTGTTTAGGAGTTGCATTTAGAGTTTGAGAGGAGTTTTGGAGTTGATTGTTTAGGGATATGGTCATTGTGTTCGCAGTGATTATGATGAGGAGGCCACTGTGCGAGGAACGCCCGAGTTTGTTGAGTTTCTTCACTTGCCAAAGCGATGATTTACTGATTTCGGTGAGTTATCTACACACACAAAAGTGGACGTTGAGCTACTTTCTACTTTCTGTTACATCATTTGTGGATCTTGTAAAATGTTCTCTACTCTTTAAACATCAAGCAAATGCCTTACTTTTGATACTTGTCTTCTTCTGAAGCTTCGGTTGTAAGAAGATCCAAGATGAAACTGATCAAGTAACAGGGAAAACGAAATAGATCTCTCCAATTCCAACACACCTCAGAATCATTTCCCCTAATGGTAAATTACTTTAAAAAAAAGCCATCGAGCCAATCCTACACAAAGTGTGACTCTGATGCAATTGGGTACCCAACCCAGATTGTAGGACCTTAGTTAGATGCATGTTTACCCAATGCTTAGTGAATCATCATTACTTTTTGTCCCTAGGATTTTGGCTGATTCCAAGAAATGTCCCAAGTGTAAGTCCCTAGTAAAAAAGAATCAGTGCTCTATGATTATGACTTGTTGCACTACCTTTTACATTTGAATTTTGTTGGAAGGTGACTTACTGCTTGTTAACTACCCGCTGATTATGAGTTCACTACACTAGTGCATGTCTGAAGCTTTGCTTAATTACTATATCTTAAATATATATATATATATATATATATATATATATATATATATATATATATATATATATATATATATATATATATATATATATCCAGGATTTGCTTGGGCCCTTGGGCCAACCATGATGTATGCAATAGTTATAAAACTACAACACAAGAGGGATCTGTAAGACATTTTTTTTTTTTGCTTTTTATTCCTTATTACATTTCGTAGGCAGTATTGCTGATATAGCACCCATAATGTCAGTAATCTGTTGTGGTTGTCTGCAGTATGACGAGTCTGAGATGCTTTTGGCCAAGTTATCTCTGAAAAGATACACTCATTACTATGAAAGATGGGCAGCCAATGAATCAGTCACTCTTTTGACTTTCTATTTCTCTTGCAGTCTACACAAAAGGCAATGGTGGACCTTCAACAGATGGGCAGTCAATAAATCAGTAAGTGATGTGTTAAACTTCTTTTCATTGCCTCCCATTTGAATATAAGTGCATCATAATATAAGCACCCGGTGAAAGGACATTATAGCCTTCTTTTGTCCAACTAAATTTCTTTAAAATCTTTGGTTATTTTATGTTTGATTATTTATTATGCTATTTATGTTCTTATTTTGCAGGGCACAAATATCCTAGAGAAAAGGCGATTTTTATACTAAGACAGTGGGACAGGAACTAGAGAAAAAACAGAAGATACCTCGGTATATGGTTGGTTTGCTTGGTATTATCGCGTTTTTGAATTTTCCATTGTGTTCGTCTTAATAATAACTATTGAGCTATTCTCCATAATTTTTCTTTGGTGAAGCATATATTTGAGAATCTATACTATAAGTGACTTTGATAAAGTGCTCTTCATCTTATAGTTTAGAATGAGCCCACACTCTGGACCTCAAGACTTGTTGTATGCAGTTGTACCCTTACTATTTATTAGTAGTTTTAGCACGCAAAACTTAAGGAGCAAGCATTGAGGAAATGCTTTATTATAAAAACTATTGTTACTCAAATTCAATATCTCTCTCTCTATCTCTCTCTATCCCCCCCCCCCTTCTTAGCTAAAGAAGCATGTTCACGATTCATCTTTTATTTCATTGAATACATTTTACTAGGGAAATTCGAGGCTAGTTTTTGCTATTTCCCTCTATTTAAGCTTTTCAATATAATCCATGACTCATTCTCTCGGTTTTGTGTGCTTGATATTATTAACATTCAGCACATGTGGACAAATGCCAAATTTCTCATTTATTTCTTTCCTGGTTTAGGAGCCTGAGAGATTCATCGTTGCCTTCCAGGGCATGGGGAGAACTCTTGGCGGCAGCACAACCCCAACATTATCCGAGCCAACAAGTTTCTGTGATAAATGTAAGATGGCTAAATTCTGGACAACGGTTTTATTTGGATCATTTTATTTTGATAATTGGAAATTTCAAGCTATTCTTAATTATGATTCCAGATTATGAAATTCTGTGTATTCATTTTACTTTCTAATCACTACTTACATTTCATATTTAGAAAATTTGGTTCTTTATTTATTTAAGAGGGGGACTGAGTAAGGGGACAAGAGGAGTTTTGGCATTTATCTAAATTATTCAACTTGTCCTTTACTCTATCGAAGATTTATTACAGATGGTTATATACTGGTTTATAAGTTGTGACCTTTATTGATTATTTCACTCGCTAATCTCCTAATTTGTACGAGAAAATGTTGCTAAGTAGCATATCACTCAGCCATGATATTACTATTTCTAGAAACAACAAATCCATGTATTTCATTGTTTGGTGTTGTGTAGCTACCTTTGATTGGTGGGCTTTCTTATCTATTGAATGTGCACTTACATCTTGTGATTAAACTTTGACATGTTGTAGCTGTGAATGATCGATGCTTTTGGCTTGAATTTCATAACAAGAGTTTCAAATTTTTTTTCTTTGCTTGATGTGATGAAGTATTCACATTTTTCTGGATCTAATCAATAACAACTCCCTGCATTTTATTCAGGTATCAGGGACTACATTATCTCTAAGTCGATCTGTGTTTGTGGAGTCAGAGATATTCTTGTTGATGAAATTCTGCCAAATAAGACATTAAGGGATACAATAAACCATATCTTATCTTCTACTAACATCAATGGTGATAATGATGGAAGTGCTTCCCAAGTTCAAGGTAATTAAAGTTGTTTTGTTTTCCCTCCTTGTGACACAGAGTTGGGGGATAGACATGAGGGGTAGTTGGACCTGTACTACGAGTAGAGGAGGCAGGTTGCTTGTCAATTGGATAGTGGCACTCTTTCGTTGTGTTAGCTATTTGTTTTTATTTTCTTATTTGCTCTTACAAATTTCTTTTCGTACTATTGTTTTGTATCCCCTCTTAATAACCACTGCTCTCTTATTCTTTTATAGTAACTATTATCATAGTTCATAATCGCCTTGTCTTTATTTTCATCACGGTCTTACAAACTTGGCAAATTTCAAGTAAAAGATATTTGGGCACAACTCTGATCACTAATGTTACCAAGACATACACTATATGAACTCTTATCCTTGTTCAAAATTGTTAGGAATTGGTTTCATGTTGCTAATGGTATTATTGAGTTAGGTGTTGGACTTGTGTGCACCCACTTTAACTTGTCCATTGTCAAGGTAATTCTAAATTTGAATACATGTTTAATCTATATGTGTTATTGATTATACATTGCAAATATTTGTCAAATATGGAACCTGCCGGGGTATCCTCAGCCTAAGGTTGCTTCACCGGTTCAGTCTGCTGCCATCAAATTGGAGCACATGCCATCTGCGTCTATCAAAGAGACTACTTCTAACCCTAAGGAGACTGCAGAGGCAGAAAGGTCAAATGATCCTCCTCCAAAACCACTAACTGAGCTGACCTTTGACAGATTGAAGATAGCTAAAGGATACATTACTGCAAGAGGCAGTGCTAAAATTTTATAGGTGATATTTCCTCGCTGTTGTTTCCCTTTTAAAATGTCAATTTACAGGCTTCTTTGGCTTAAGAAAAGCGGTATTTCATGATTTGCAGTGATGTGTGGGATAAAATCTATTATCCATTGTTAGAGGACCTGTTTGGAACTTTGCCCTCCTTTTTGCCATTCTTTGTCAAGGATGAAGTCGAAGGTTTGCAGGAGGCTATATACCATGGAAAGCAAACTACTCTACCCTTTTCAACATGTGTGCAGAAACTGTTGAGCAAGATCGAGCTTTTTGTAATCCGTATCACCGAACATTTGTCTTTTCAGGAAATAGAGGTATTTTTTAGTTTGCTCTGCTCTCGTTTTAGTTAGTAAACAGCTTCACATGTGAGTCTATTTCCCTGAAAGTTTGTGCTTGCGAGTAATTGTATATGACATTTGCTGGTTTCTTCTCAACTCACACAGGCAATTTGCAAGCAAGTCCAAACCATAGTGAAGCCTATAATTGCTGAGCAAAGCCTTTGGACTAAGAGCCACAGTCCAGAGGCAACTCCATGAACAAAATAAAATCATGCTAGGTTAATCTTCTAATTTAATTTCATTACTTTGTATTGTCTCATTATGTGGTTGTTTTTGGTGATGAGAGCACTCTCCAAGTCCGGTTTCTAGATTGGACTTGGAGAGTGCTTGATTTTGTGTTTGATTTTTAGTTTGATTCTAATTCAGACAGATTTAACCATTTGTATCTAGGGTTACTTTGATGTGAGTTGCCGAGTTGCTGTGCTTCGAGAGTCCGAGTTGGAGGTCCTGCTTGTTTGTCGAGTTCTTTCTTTTCTCTCTAAACAATTTTAAGTTTATTATATCCTTCCTTGTATATCTCTATAGGTTAAACCCTTGTTAGAATGGGATTATTTCTTATCTCCGTGCACTATTTTTATCTTTCCTTTAAGCCTCAGCCGGAGTAGAGTGTCGAGACTACATAGTTTTAATGTGTAACATATATTTATCACAATGTTAATATAAATTGATATATATTGCTAACAACATCTTTATAAAAATGTAAAACGATGTCTGTATCATATTAGTACAATAGTTATGTATATATTTCGTACGATAGATTATTTTAAAACAATAAAAAATCACAAATTTTATATATGAAATTAATATACACAAAATTAATATAATAAAAAGACATCTATTTTGTTTTAATACATTGATTATTCTAAAATAGTGATGTAAATGTAAAATTCAAGCTTGGTGTGGACATCTTCAAAAGCTTATATATGAAAAATAATGAGACTTTAACAACAAGTGAACATGTCAAAAATAAATTTGAGGGGCTAATTTATATCTATATTTAAAATAAAATAGATATTTTAACCAAGAAAAGACATCGGCTTAAAACCGATGTTAAAAAGTTGATCTTTTACTACACGCACAATAAGATCGGAAATTTTTTTGAAAGACATATGTTTGGAACAGATGTCTAATTGCATTTTTCTAGTAGTGTATAATTGGTCTTCCCTGGCCTCTCTCACCTCTCCCTTACCATTGTCACCCAAACAAATACCCATGTCACCTGACTGAATATTTTTGTCACTAATATCCATTGCACTCACCTCCTTGCTCTGCCCTATGACCTCTCCCACCTCTCCTTTACCCTTGTCACCTGAACAGATACCCATGTCACCCAAATAGTTACCCATGTCACCTGAAAAATTCTCCTTAAGGAATGGACCAACATATATCGCCATGAGCCATAGATGTTCTCCACACTTTGAGTTTAGAAATTTAAATGCCTCAAGGTCATCATCATCAGCTATCATGATCGGATGATCTCCATCTTTTGACTTTGGCACGTAAGACAACGCCCACTCTTTATCACCATCGCCGACCTTCACCTTGATCAGGTTTTTGAAAGAGGTGAAGTCGATGCCCTCTTGTATCATGACATTCTTGTGCGCCTTCTTCCCCGCAAATACCCAACGTCCTCCCTCGAACACCCAACAACCATTGAAGATGAGGGTGACGCATACGAAGGCGTTTCCACCTGAAAATAAAACGAGGGTTCAAACTAAAGGTGCATGGAGCCATGGATATCTACTTTCAGTAGAACTTTGTCACATACACTTACCCATTGCATTTGGAAAGAAAGGTTTCTGCGAAGTAAATGTGACATGGGGATTCTTAGCACCGACAGGAGCAACTACTATAAGTGACAGGTGCTCTGCAACTGGCACCGCAAGCAGAGAATTTGTCTCCCATGGTGGAACGTTTTCCATCTGTTTCTCCATCTCTCTGTTGTAGAATATGTGTGAAAAAAGTACAAAATGAAAGCCTTCTCTTCCTCTCCCCTTTTTATACCATGAAATAATACTTGTCAACCAAACCATTACATCACCATCCCCTCACCCTATTTTTGGCGCCAAAACCCAAAGCCCCACCAAACACTTTCCTTCCTCACCCATCCGGCCTCACCTCCAACTTGCTACTGGCACAACAGGTCAACTTTTTTTTTTTTTTTTTTGCAAAAGTAGACCACTAGGGTAGTTTTGCAAATCTCCCAAAAGGTGGACAGTTTTGCAAAGATTTTCAAAAGGTAGTCTAGTTATGCAAAATCCCCTATAATAAATATATATATAGTTGGTCATTAATTAGTCTCATACATGTAGGCTCTGTTTAACAAAATACTAGCTGATGGGTTAGCTGAAACTGATGGATTATTTGTGTTAAATATATGTTAATAAGCTAGTA
Source organism: Persicaria maculosa (assembly GCA_963922045.1). NCBI lineage: Eukaryota > Viridiplantae > Streptophyta > Magnoliopsida > Caryophyllales > Polygonaceae > Persicaria > Persicaria maculosa. The sequence goes on from OY998257.1 coordinate 19,869,176, forward strand.
TGATGTTTGGTAAACCTAGCGGTTGGAGTAGCTGATGGAAACTTGTGAATAGAAAATCATAAGTTCCGAAAAGCTTCGGTAAGTAGTTGTTGAAATACTCTTATTTCAAAAGTTCCAATAAAAAGGTCCAATAAGCTACCTGATGGGTTTTTATTTTGTCAAACGGAGGCGTAGTATGACACCAACATAAATTTTGAAAATACCCAGTTAATGATATCTAATTAAATAAATGAATCACCATGTATAATGGCCAGATTTTTCTTTTTTTAATATGTCATACCATTTTGACGCTTATTTATCCCATTGAAATGTATGATGTTACTAAATAAAAGTTAGTTGAAGATAAAATCTTGTTCTTTATGGCATTCGGTCACTTAAGTAAAACGATGATTTGCAATATTATTGAAATTCAGATGAGTACTCACCAAAAGAACTAGATGATTCTAGGATCGAAAGATCCTCAATAAGGGTGACCGTACATGTATGACTTGTTCTCTCGGTAAAATAATAACAAGACCATCTATAATAAAGAGTAAATACAGAGTCTCTTACGTCTCTTGATTGAGTTCAATGAGAGAATTACGAACATAGAACACCGTCATATGGACTAGTGTTATTCTAGTATAGATGCCTTAACACATCGGTCATATGAAAAAAGTAGGGAATGTTATCACCCACATTGTTGAGCATAAAGTAGCTCACAATGACCTATAAGAGTCGTCGTATGCAATTTTGCATTTTGAATTTGACAAATAAATTCTCTCGAATCATCTCCAGAAGAGACCATGTCATTTAAATATTTTTTATTTGTGTTATATGTTCCAAGGCCTCATCCACAATTAACTAAAATGAGACCACAAAGAAGTTGGACGATACATGGGGTTTGAGTCCCTAATTATATCAAATACCTAAAGCTTCATAAAGGTGAATAAATTCTCGATATTTGAGGGGAGAGGAAATGAAACTACATAAAGAAAGAGATTAAATGAAATCAACTTCTCTATCATTTGAGATTCACGGACGAATAAAAGTGAACTAGAAGTTCAACATATACACTACTCCCTCTGTATAGCATATATATATATATATATATATATATATATATACACACACACACTACTCCCTCCGTTTAATTACAATTGACGTTTTGGCTTTTCAAAATCCATTGGTCTGCTCTCCCCTCTTTAATTCCAAAGAGATTTGCAAGCTACAGAGTACTTTTTGGCATTAATTAAGTGCAGTTAACGATAAAATTATACAATTTATAGCGGTCCTTAATTCTTGTGTCTTCACCCAAAACGTCAGTTAATTTCAAACGGATGAAATATTATTATTATTATTATTATTATTATTATTATTATTATTCCGGGCCCGGGATATGTGTCCACCCCTATAATATTCCAAAATGATAACTTATTAGGAATATGCCTATCACATTCAATCAGCTAGTAGAAACAATACCAAATTGGGAAGAGGCCGGTGAGGGCCTGCTGGCGCGCTGATAGGTAGTTAATGCCCAATTGTATTGATGCTTCACTTTCAAGTGTTGTTTTATCATCATGTCGTGTTCTTGAATCATCTCATTTTGATTGGTCATATTTACTTTATCAAACCACCATATTCTCCATATACTATTTGCTCGCTCATACCATGCATATTCGCAGAACACAAATGACCCGTTAATGTTAAGTTTTCAGTTGTCCGTACGTTATTCCCAAATCTAACTTCAGATTTGCAAAGGAGGACTGATTTTGATTCTCATTAGCTAAGCTAAGTTAGGTTGTATGGGATAAAGGCAATGGAATTTTGGAACATTTTAGTGTTGCATTCAAAGTTTCTCTCTTTCGGTTTTTTATTCTTATAGGGCTTGACATTCGCGTTAACATTAACCAAAGTTTATCCCTTTGGATTAGATCCAAATCACTTTTTATACCTTCGCATCATAATACAATATACATTATCTTTTAACTTTTTTTATATAGAGGAATATATCATAACTCGAGAGATCGCCAAACTAATCATTATAGTACATCACAAAATAACGCAAATCAAACCGTTCCACTACAACCGATTTATCTTATTTAGGAAGTATGTTGTCTTATATTCCTACTTTAGCGTCTTCGTTTCGGTCATGTCAGTTTATGCATATGCATAGATCGGGTAATGTTGTAGCACACTTTGTGACTCGCACCTGACTTAGGTTTGGGGATGAACAAATATTTGTAACCGATATTCCGACCAAAGCTTTCTCCTTTGTGGAATTAGATTTGGAATGATAACTCGTTTGATTTAAAAAAAATGTGAAAAATGACTCGAAGTTAATATAATAAATCACAATAAAATCATCGACATCCTTTAGCTTTTCAACTTGTTTCAATTTGTGTCTTTTTCGAACTTTGTTAACTTTTACTCCCCATTAGTAATTGATAATTTATTTTAGATATTCCTAATCTTTTGTAGGGAAAAGTAAATTAATTGCACCAGGAAATATCCAATAATCCAAAATATATATGTTTGGCATATACAATTTACATTATGAAGCTTCTTAGTCCTTATCAATAATCATTTTCATTAATTATCGGCTATATATGCTTTCAAACATTCATATGTTAAAAAATTGATCATTATATTTGATGTTTTAGATTTTATAAATAATAGGTTGTAATAATTTATATTGAGTTCTGTTTTCTTCTTTTTTTCACTCCTATTGGTTATGAGAGCTATGCCATTAAAAAAAAAGTAAAATTTTCAAAATTATTATAGGAATGATTATATATTTTGTTTACTAATATATTTTCTCAAAACTCGTGTGATTTACTAAACATTAATTTGTTAATCAAAGGGAGTAATTCAAAATACTAGCTAGTGAGCATGCTCGTGCCATTCACGGGCCTTATTTTAGAATTTTGTTTTTCAAAATATTAAAAGAAAAATAAAAATTTATGAAAAAATTCACACATTGAAAATATTTACAAAAATATTCAAAATTTGCAGGGCAGTCAGAGAAATGCGGTCTCAAACCACGTTTCATTCAAAAGAATTAAGGTATGAAAGCGAAAAAAAAACACAAAAGAAACGCGATTTGAACCCGTATTTTATAATTAATTTTGAGTAAAATGCGGGTTCAAACCACGTTTATTACGTTTTATATTTTATATTTTATATTAAAAAGTACAGTATATTTAAAAAAAAATAGAAATTGAATGAAACGCGGCACTAGGCCGGGTTTCATTTGTATTTGCAGGGCGTACCCTCTGACCGTATAATGATATGATATGACAAAGCTTCCCATATGTATTCATCCATAGACCGTAGTATATTGATATGATACGGAGTATGAAATTGTGTGGGGCTTTCACAATTTGCAGGGCGTACTTTCTGACCGTATAATGATATGATATGAAATTGTGTGGGGCTTAGAGCATCATCAACAGCGGGCCTTTTAGCTCTTTATCTTGCCAAATCAGCTAAAAAAAAAATGGAAAGGGCTATGAGCCCGAGTGCAGAGTCCCGTCTGCAAGTGCCCCAAATTCAGAGGCTCATGGCGCAGTTTTTGATGGCACATGCATTGCGTCTGCGCGCAACAGCAAAGGCAAGACAAAAACGATGTCGCTCGGAGTACTGTATACATATTCAACTAGTGTAAGTCCCGTCCCGTATACGGAGAATACATTAATGCAATTAATATAGATATAAATAAAATTAGTTCGGCGAATTATCATAAATTTAAATATTTTTTATTTATATTCTCTCAAAATATATATAGAATTTACATTTATAAGGTAAATTTAAATAATCTAGATATAAATAAAATAACACTTATCAGATAGTACATATTCATCAATTAATATTTTTGGTAAGTATGACTATGAAATAGTTTTTATTTATATTTTCGGAAATTTCGCGAGGTACCCTTGAGGTATTGCAATTTTTGCGAGATATACAACTCTTTTACATATTTCGCGTGGTACCCCTGTGGTTTTGTTAAATTTCGCGTCGTGCCCTCAAAGGTTAAATTTAACGGAGAGGCTTAAGCTCCGTTAGTTTTGAATTTTAATTTAAAAAAAAAGAAAAAGAAAGAAAGTGGACAAGAGAGAAAAGAATGAAGGCCAGTGTTGTGTCTCGAATCGGTGGGCATGAGATTGGATCTGGTTGATAGCCATCAATCCATCATAAAATCTTCCGAACGTCAATGGCTTATTTCCTTTCGGCATTGATTTCTTGAGGAAAAGTTGGAACTGGGCGCTTTACGTGGGCATAGCCTCGGCAGCGGCTCATGATGTTTGACTGGTTTCCATTCTTCGATGGACAAGATAATGTATACACAGATCCATCGCCAGTATTCATTGTCAATTTCATTGGTCGATCAGCTCTCTCCAGTTGGATGTTTGATGGCGACGGTGGCGGTGGCGGGTTTCGGGCTAGGGTTTGGGGTTCTTCTGCTAGTCGAGGCCTTTGACGGTTAAAAGAGGTCATCGAAAAAAAAAAGAAAACCAAATAGTCCCACCCGCCCTTCTTCCACACAAATCCGGCGAGGCTCAGAGCCGCCTGATGAAACCATGCGGAAATAGCAAAGAATTGGACGCGGATATAATAGGAACAGTCTCCAAGGAGAACTGGGATATAAGGGGGACGCGGACATAAAGTGATGACACATGTCCATCATGCCCACCACCCACGACAATCACACGTGTCAGCCCAATGACGACACGTGTCAAAGAAAGGGACCCTGGCCGAGCCATATAAATAGGGAAGTGAACATGAGAGAAAGGGGACTTTGAAAAAAGAAGTGGAGGAAGAGATTAGAAGAGAATCGCAGAATTCGTGAGGTGACCGCGTGAAATTGAGAAGGATAGAGAGACAAAAAGGGGAGAAACCTACATATCCGCGACGAACTATACGTCTCTGTTCAATCTCCGCGGACAGGTATGAACCCTCACAATATAAAATAAATGGATGAACTCCCATGAAAATACGCGGGATTATGATTAAATCCTATGAATTCGAGTGAAGCGCGGCCCAGGTTAAATAGCGAATGAATGGATTCGCGTGTCAGGTAAGCCCGTGTAACATCACTAATATTTACTCGTGTCCAAATCCCCAGGGGCCCATCGAAAGTGGGTCCCTTGTATAATTTTCTTGGGGGCACTTCATCACTGGCGCCGTCTGTGGGAACCCACTCACCCTGAGGGGTTCAATTTTGGGTTTCTATTAAAACAATCTACGTATGCTTTAAGTCTAAAACGTCGCCTATTCGCGGTCCCGACTAGACAGCCTTCTAATCTACGAGGGACGCGTAGGCCTCTGGAAAAACCCCCGCAAAAGGGGGAAGTAGGAAGATGATTAGCTAAAAGCATAAGATAACAAACTCCCTGTCGAACACTTTTACTAACAGAACTGTAAGTGGTTCATGTCGGACAGGAAACATGTATAACAACGAAGACTCGGATGAAATGAGCCAAAGCACGATGCCAGAACAAGAGGCCACTAGTACGTACAATCCATCTGTACTGCAATCAGGGGAACAACAGAGCATGTGGACATCTCCATTCGTGATCCCTTATTTCCCGACATACGTGCCCGAATACATACCGCCTGTGTACGTGCCACATGCGGTGCAGCAAGAGCCGCATTATTACTTCCCGCAAGCTCCCGAGCCTCAACCCTATTATCAGCCGGTCCCCGCGACGCAATATTATTATCAACCGGCATCAGGGCCCCAACACCAGCACCAGCCAGTAAACGAGCTGCGGCATTACCATGATTATGAAAACATATACCAAAGCCAGCCCGGGGCTCACAACCAGCAATATGACATGTATAGACATCCAGACGCGGTAGAAACAATCAATCTGAATCAGTATGGAAACCCTGCACCCGGAGCATCAGGATATGGATTCGATCCCCTGCATCAGGACGCGCAAGGGGTCAATATGCGACCTAGCAAACATCGACGAGGAGAGCATTCAACTGACGTGTCGACCTCCACCAAGTCTGGCTCAACGCAAATGAAAGTTGACGTCCCTGACACTCTTCCCTCTGTTTTCACTCAAGATATTTGCCGAGCACCGGTCCCCAAGCGATGGAGGGATGTGAATCTCATGAAGTACGATGGGACCACAGATCCAGAAGATCATATGTGTCATTTCATGACTGCAATGGGGATCAACGAATACAATGATGCTATGCTATGTCGGACTTTCCCATCAACCCTCACCAAGATCGCCTTAACCTGGTTCACCAACTTACCAAAGGGTTCAGTTAGCAGTTTCTCTGACTTGAACCGGATCTTCTAATCTCACTTTGGAAGCGCACGGTCAAGAAAGAAAACCATGCTAGACTTGAACTCGATCAAGCAGGGAGGGGATGAAACCCTGGGTCACTTCTTCGCCCGGTTCACCAGTGTGGTCGTCCAAATCCCGAATTTCAATCACGAATCCGCAACTATCATCCTCATGGGCAATCTGGCGGAGGGTGATTTCAAAACTTACCTGTTCAGGAAGAAACCCAGAAGCTATGATCAGTTAAGGGATCTGGTGTCTCGGCAGATAGATGCAGAAGAAGCGGCCGTGTCAAGTTCAAGAGCAAATGGCGGGCATCAAGGCTTTTTCAGCAAACTGGCAGGTAAATTCAGAAAGGATAAGGGGGCGGCGAAACCTCCCAAACAACCATCAGCGGGACACCACCAACAAAATGACGAAGTCCACTTCAATTCAGACAGGAGGGAAGAGCATCGTCATCAAAGAAATGATCGGAGAGAAGGAGATGACCGCAATAGAAGCCATCAACCGCGGAGAGATGACTACCATGATCGAGAAAACCGTCCTCGAGAACACCACCAGAATAGAAGGGATGATCGGCACCTGGTAGAACGTCACATGCAGGGCGAAGAGTATCCTCGTCATCAAAATAGGGATCCTGACCGATACAGAGAGCGTGAGGAGGCACCACAGCCGTTTCGAGGGAGGGGCCGAGGGCGTCGATGGCGGAGAGGACGCCATAACGGTCCCCCACCCCCTCAAGGGTCAGTAAATCAGGCTCCCCGCGAGCAGGATGGAAGGTTGAGGTCCGCGGTTGAGCATATTCCAGAACCCGAAGGATACATCGACACCCTAGCTGGAGGACCCTCTCTTTCGGGAGCTAGTAACCAGGAGAAGAGGAATTATGAGCGAGAAGGAAAACAACCACCTTCCACGGAGAGCAGACGAATTGCCCACACGCCGCACGCAGAGATAGTATTCACGGCAAGAGACGCGGAAGATGTAAGGATGCCTCACTCCGACCCGCTGGTTATACATGCTCAAATAGCAACCAAGACTGTCAAAAGGGTGTTCATTGACACAGGATCATCGGTTGATATACTCGCATGGGAAGCCTTTCTACAACTCGGAGTCTCGGCAACGGCACTCAAGCCATACTCAGGGACATTAGTTGCTTTCTCCGGAGATGAAATACCAGTCGCGGGGACCATAGAACTGACGGTAGTGCTCGGATCCGCTCCAAGACGAAGGATGGAAAACATAGTTTTCACCGTCGTGCGGGTCCCAACAGTATACAACGCCCTGCTAGGAAGAGTCTCACTCTACAAGTTTCAGATGGTGGTCTCTATCTACCATTTTTTGGCCAAGTTCCCCGTAATAGGAGGAGAAGTAGGTGAGGTCCGTGGACAACAACCAGAGAGCCGGAGCTGTTACTTAACCTCCCTCAGAAAGAAAAGAGAAGTAATGCAGATTGAAGAATACGCCGCGGGCACAACTGAAAAGAAAGTAGAAAACTCGCAAAAGGAGCTTGTAGAAGAAACCGATCAAGAGAGTACCAGTACTGAAGCAGAGTTGGAGGTAAGACCCGCGGCAAGAGAAATTCCAACCGCTGACGAGAGGCAAGTACACTCCCCATTCTCCAACCCGGAAGAGAGAGTATATATGGGGCAAGCATTAGAGCCCGAAGAGAAACAGCGAGTCCTCAACATAATTGCAAGGTCGAGGGACATTTTCGCCTGGTCACCGAAAGATCTACTGGGGGTCCCTCCGTCCATCGCCCTGCACACCCTCAGAATAAGACATGATGCTAGGCCAATTGCCCAGAAAAAGAGAAAGATGGCGCCTGAAAAAGCTCTCGCGGCGAAAGAAGAAACAGAAAAGTTACTGGGTGCCGGTTTCATTGAGGAAGTAGAAGACTCCGAATGGCTGTCCAACGTGGTTCTGGTCAGAAAGTCAAATGGGAAGTGGCGTATGTGCGTTGATTTTTCAGATCTCAACAAATCGTGTCCCAAGGATAGTTACCCCCTTCCCTCAATTGATGAGTTGGTTGATGAAACTTCCGGGAACGTTGTCCTCAGTTTCTTGGACGCATATTCAGGGTATAACCAGATCCGTATGGATCCCCTTGATAAGAAAGCCACAATCTTTATTACCAATCAGGGGATTTTCTGTTACAAGGTTATGCCGTTCGGGTTAAGAAATGCAGGGGCCACGTTCAAGAGGACTGTTGACAAGATCTTTCGAGCCCAGACCGGGAGAAACGTATCGATCTATGTAGATGATATCGTGGTAAAAAGCTTGAAAGCAGAAGATCACGCCGCTGATCTGCAGGAGACTTTCGACTCTCTGAGACGCGGAGGGTTAAACTTAAACGCGGAAAAATGTGTTTTCGGTGTTGATTCTGGAAAAATTTTGGGATTCTTGGTTAGCCAGCGAGGGATAGATGTGAACCCTAAAAAGATCGCAGCGATTCAAGGGATGCGACCGCCCAGAACGATCAAAGAAGTCCAAGCTCTCAACGGCGCGGTCAACTATCTCAGCCGATTTTGCTCTTGTCTCGCGGATAAATCTCTGCCTTTCTTCGCTCTGCTAAAGAAGAAAGGACCGATCCAGTGGACACCGGACTTGCAACAAGCATTTGAAGGTTTGAAAGATTATCTGACGAAGCTGCCAACCTTACACCGACCCGAAAGGCTTGAGGACCTATACCTCTACTTGGCTGTCAGAAGTGCGACCATCAGTGCAGTACTCACCCGCGAAGAGAAATATCCAATTTATTACATAAGCAGAGTCTTGCAAGATGCTGAAACGAGGTATGAACCGATCGAGAAAATGATTCTGTGTTTAGTGTTCGCGGCGAGGAGACTACGGCCTTACTTCCAAGACCACTCAGTCCAGGTCTTAACCAACCTTCCTTTGAGGCAAATCCTGCACTCCCCATGCCTCTCAGGACGAATGACGAAATGGGCAGTGGAATTGCCGGTGTTTGATATTGACTACAAACCGCGGAAGGCAGCGCTGGCACAAACCCTGGCAGATTTCATCTGTGAAACAAGTTTTGAAGAACAAGCATCGTTTGAAGAAGGGAGTTGGGTTTTGAGAGTAGATGGAGCAGTCAATCAAGCAGGTAGTGGAGCAGGAATAGCTTTAGTATCCCCTGAAGGACAGGTAGCAAACTACGCTTATAAGCTTGCCTTCCAAGCAACGAACAACGAAGCTGAGTATGAAGCTCTCATAGCGGGTTTAGAAATAACGCTGTCAAGAGGAGCTAGGAGTGTGATTGCATATACATATTCTGAGGTCTTGGCAAGACAGATAGAAGGGGACTATGAGGCTAAAACGGGCTTGATGCCGGACTATCTGAGAAAAGTCCTGGCCTTGCGAAAGGCCTTCTTGAATTTCGAAATAACGGCCGTCCCGAGGGGAGAAAATCAACAGGCAGACGCTCTGGCAAGGGTCGGCGCGGCAATGCCATCCGAGGTCGGTACGGAATTCATATTCGAGAAAAGAGAAAGCCGTGGGCTAGTGAAAGAAGTTTTCTTCATCGAAACAAATGGAGAAAACGACTGGAGAACACCCGTGGCAGAATACCTGGAAAAAGGAATTCTTCCCACAGAAAAACATGAGGCTAAACAAATCAAGATGAGAGCAGCAAGATTCACTGTCCGCGATGGACGGCTATACAAAAAAGGTTTCGCGCAGCCAGACCTAACATGTGTTACTACAGAAGAAGGAATGATGATTATACGAGAGCTACACTCTGGTGTATGTGCACACCAACAAGGTTGGAGAGCACTGGCAGTTAAGATCATAAGGACGGGATATTATTGGCCGACGATGAAGCAAGATGCTCAGGAATTCGTCAAAAAGTGCGACGCGTGCCAAAAATATGGAAATGCTATCCATCAGCCCGCGGAAACTATGAAAGAAATCCATGGTGCCTGCCCTTTCTCCCTATGGGGAATGGACATTTTGGGACCATTTCCAACCGCGCCTGGCCAGCTGAAATACGTGATCGTGATTGTGGACTACTTCACCAAGTGGGTAGAGGCGGAAGCCATGGGACTCATCACGGCTGAAAAGGTAAAAAAATTCTTATGGAAGAATCTAATCTGCCGCTTCGGAGTTCCGGAATCAATCATCACCGATCACGGTCCCCAGTTCGACTGCGAAACCATCCGAAGTTTCTGTAAAGATCTCAATATTAATCTCAAATTCTCGTCTGTAGCGCACCCTCAAACGAACGGACAAGCAGAGGTCACCAATCGGCAAATCCTGGAAGGCATACGGAAGAAATTGGGAAACACGGCCAAAGGGAGATGGGCAGAACTCCTTCCTTTAGTGCTGTGGTCTCACAGAACATCCACGAAGACGCCGACAGGAGAGACGCCCTTTTCTCTGGTTTATGGTGTTGATGCGGTCATACCAGTTGAGCGGATGATTCCGTCAGCCCGTGTTTCCGGTTTCAAACCACAGACCAACGAAGAAGCGCTTGAAGTGGAAATGCATCTGAGGGAAGAATGAAGAATGATGGCCGCCTTGAAAGCAGAAGAATACAAAAGACGCGCTGCAAGGTACCACAACCAGAAGGTTCGCCCTCGACAATTCCAGAAGGGAGATCTAGTTCTACGACTAATGCAGACAGGAGGAAAGCTGGATGCCAACTGGGAAGGCCCGTACGTAGTAGCCGACGTCATTCAAGCTGGCGCCTACAAGTTGAAGAATGAAAATGGAGAAATCCTAAACAAGACCTGGAACGCCAATTGTCTGAAAAAGTACTTTGTGTAAATCTTGGAACACTGTCCTTTGGTTTAATAATCGCCCCCGCAGGTAGTTGAATAAGCGGTTAGCGGGCGTTTTCTATGAATTACTAAGAATAACCAATAACTTCTCAAGGTCGAGCTAACAAACGAGAAGATTGATGACGCAGGAGCTCACTCCGCGTCACTCCCTTGATCGAGACTCCTGATCTCTCAAGGTCGAGCTAACGAACGTGAAGATTGATGACGCAGGAGCTCACTCCGCGTCACTCCCTTGATCGAGACTCCTGATCTCTCAAGGTCGAGCTAACGAACGTGAAGATTGATGACGCAGGAGCTCACTCCGCGTCACTCCCTTGATCGAGACTCCTGATCTCTCAAGGTCGAGCTAACAAACGAGAAGATTGATGACGTAGGAGCTCACTCCGCGTCACTCCCTTGATCGAGACTCCTGATCTCTCAAGGTCGAGCTAACGAACGTGAAGATTGATGACGCAGGAGCTCACTCCGCGTCACTCCCTTGATCGAGACTCCTGATCTCTCAAGGTCGAGCTAACGAACGTGAAGATTGATGATGCAGGAGCTCACTCCGCGTCACTCCCTTGATCGAGACTCCTGATCTCTCAAGGTCGAGCTAACGAACGTGAAGATTGATGACGCAGGAGCTCACTCCGCGTCACTCCCTTGATTGAGACTCCTGATCTCTCAAGGTCGAGCTAATAAACGAGAAGATTGATGATGCAGGAGCTCACTCCGCGTCACTCCCTTGATCGAGACTCCTGATCTCTCAAGGTCGAGCTAACGAACGTGAAGATTGATGACGCAGGAGCTCACTCCGCGTCACTCCCTTGATCGAGACTCCTGATCTCTCAAGGTCGAGCTAACAAACGAGAAGATTGATGACGCAGGAGCTCACTCCGCGTCACTCCCTTGATCGAGACTCCTGATCTCTCAAGGTCGAGCTAACGAACGTGAAGATTGATGACGCAGGAGCTCACTCCGCGTCACTCCCTTGATCGAGACTCCTGATCTCTCAAGGTCGAGCTAACGAACGTGAAGATTGATGACGCAGGAGCTCACTCCGCGTCACTCCCTTGATCGAGACTCCTGATCTCTCAAGGTCGAGCTAACGAACGTGAAGATTGATGACGCAGGAGCTCACTCCGCATCACTCCCTTGATCGAGACCCCTGATCTCTCAAGGTCGAGCTAACAAACGAGAAGATTGATGACGCAGGAGCTCACTCCGCGTCACTCCCTTGATCGAGACTCCTGATCTCTCAAGGTCGAGCTAACGGACAAGAAGATTTAGGAAACCTCGACACTCGGTCATTTTGATATTTTTCATTCAACACTCTTATTTATTACAGGCTTCCTTTTGCTTGATAATCTAAACACATAATATGGAACACCCCTTTCTCAGGGGGAGCCGCCATAACCCTCATCTTCTGAAGTATTTTCCCCTAAAGGCACGTAGGTGGCCTTGAAGCGCGCGTCGCCCAGATACTTGAATACGACGCCCCCTCCCACGCGAACGTCCCTGGACCGGGTGAATGTTCTCCATCCTTGCGTGAGCCAGAGCACCCCTGCTTCGTCCCTTTCTACTAAGATGCGCGTTCCCCTCCTTCCCAGTCCATTGGTTAGGATGATTTTCTCAACACCGAAGAGACCATATTCCTCTTCGAAGCACTCCGGCAGGGGCTGATGTTTGATTGGATGAAACGATTAATCGTAAGTAAAGACGAGAACGTTTAGTAAGGGAGTTTTTAGAGGGGCGTTACCGTTCTTTGTAAAAAAGAAGCGTCCTGAACCAATCGAATGAAATCCCTTGAGCGGCCTCCACCTGATGCCATGTTTTCTCCGGAACTGTTGTGTTTTATATGCTTCCTTATGAAGAGTGTGCCTTGAGGGGATATCTGATCCCCGGTTTTATAGAAAAATCGTGAGCCACTGTTCACTCGTATGTTCGGTTTTTTATTAATTCACAAAACTCGAGTATCCTCTCCGAAACGTCACTTCCCAAGTTTCCCGGGAAGGAAAATCGGTCAGTGAAGGAAAAACAGCTTTATTAATTTCCCAGCTTTATTAATTTCCTTCCCGAGAAGGAAAATCAGTCAGCAAAGGAAAAACAGCTTTATTAATTTCCCAGCTTTATTAATTTCCTTCCCGACAAAGAAAATCAGTCAGCAAAGGAAAAACAGCTTTATCCGTTCTCGGGCACATCAACACTTGCAGGCTCATTTTTTAGGTTTTGGCGCCTCGATGCTTTCAAGAGCCCTTGTGGGTTTCTGATGGGTTTCTGACCCTGAGCGAACCCACGTTCGTTGGGCCTAACTTCTTTTATCGGACGCGTGTCGGATTTGAAGTGTATGAAACAAGAAAATCGATAACGCTGGAGCTCATTCCGCGTCACTCCCTTGATTGAGACTCTTGATCTCTCAAAGTCGAGCTAATGGGCGTAAAAACCGATAATGCTGGAGCTTATTCCGCGTCAATCTCTCTATTGGGACCCATGATTACTCAAGGGAGAATCAATAAGCGTAAGAACAACAAACATCGGAAATTTTTCCGCGTCGCACCACCGACCGGGATGCGCGACTCCTCAAAAATCAAAATAATTGCAAACGTAGTTCAATGCCATGATCATAAGTCTGAGAACTCAGAGGAGTACGACCGCAAACAAACGTCACAAAGAAAACAAACATTCTCCTTGATCCCATAACACACATTGAATAAGGAAAACGCAAACACGCGATACAACAATTGCAAAGGAGATTTCACACATCCAGAAGGATAACCGGCCTTGGAGGCGACATGACCCAACCATTCTTCACACAAATGGATCCCTCGTCAAGCACACGAACATCGAAGTAAACACCACCACGATGGCGAAGTACCATGACAGTTCCCATTCCTAGCCCTTGCGACGCAAGGAAATCACTCCAACCATTGACAAGCCAAAAAATCCCATAGTCCTTTTTGACTATTTGGATCGGAAAATCCACAGTTGAGTTCAGGGATAAAAAGACTTGGGTTGGGTTGGTAACACCTGTCTCATCTTCAAAGAAAGCAGGCAACGACTGGGAAACAACAAAACAAATAAGGCGTGGAGAAAAGAAGTAAATCTTCTCAAGGAAAAAGAAGAAGAAGAAGAAGACGACTCACTCGTTCCAGCAGCTGATCTTCAAAATCCAAGGCTAAGTAAAAAGCCCAGGGGTTTGCATTTGATGCCTCCATTTAAAAATCAAAAAAGACACTAGGGGAGAGAACGCCCTTGTCCCTCACATATATAGCCTCACAAAGAAAAGAAGATGGAATATATTCTCGAAAGAATCTTTCAGAATCCTCGAAAGAAGAACACAACCACCACAGGACATAGGCTAACTAAAGTCATGAATTGAAAAGACAAGTCTGAATCACACGAAGACCAAGAAGAATCTTGGGCATAACCACTTCTTATTCATAACAAAAGGAAATACGTGCCAACGGAGATAACCTCCTCGGCTTACAAAAGGATACGAGAAAAACCAATCATGGATAGAAACCGTTAGTTAAAATATTAGCAGGCTCGAAAGAAGAATAACCTACGATCTCATCTCCATCCTCCAAACCCATGATTTGGACTTCGAAATGAGCATTCCCCTTGTGGATAAAAACCATAGAGGATCCGACCACAAGCCCGTGAGATTCAATAAAATCTCTCCATCCGCGACAAAGCCAAAACATCTCGTAATCACCCTTGTAAACGCAGACCGGAAAATCACGTAAGAGGTGGGATGAAAGGAATATTTGCTCAGGGATATCACCCGCAAATTCACCCTCAAAACGCATAGGCAAGAGCTGGAAACGAAAGAGAACAAAAGATCAAATGCAAAGAATAAATGATGTTAAAACGCATGTTCCCAAAGAGAACTTACCAAGCGGGATGTCTGGTCAAGACGATCAATAGACTGAAAAAAGGCCCACCTATCCGATCTAGGGGCGGCCATGAACACAATTGGAGAACCGAGAAGGCAGTCACAAGGTAGTGAAAAAAGAAAAAGTGAAGATACCCCCTATAAGAGCCTAAAAAGAGCAGCATGCATGACTACCATCTGGCATAAGATTCCTCTAAAAATTGAAGAAGTGCCAGCTCGCCAACCAAGGCGGCAGTATAGTCACGAGAGCTGCAGAAGTAAATTCAATGAAACGACTCGACCTCCAGGAGCAACAGACAAAACAAAGGCCAGGCGAAGCTCAGGCCTAAAACGGACACGCGGCCTAAAGAACACCACGTAGAAGAACCCCAGGATGACGAGCTGAAACACGCGGCGCGTTTGATCGAATATAAGAACCCCGTGAACTCCTGTAAAGATTATCATGCATAGAACAAAGAAATGGAGTTCGAAAATCCACCAAAAGCCTTTTACAGAGTTATCGTTACATAAGAACAACTTCAATCTCTACGCCTCCCACTGATGTACGTCCTCCTAGAGGAGGATGCGCATCGCTTGGTGCATCTGTGGTCTCGGTCCAACCGCGAGCATGAAGTCAAAGTCGAAGTGGACGCAGACGGAATTTATTGGTTCACAGACGGATGGCCCGGATTCGTAGAAGCTAACAGGATAAGCGTTGGGGTTGCTCTGATCTTCGTATACCAGGGAGATTCGATCTTCGAGGTATACGTTGCAAACCCCGACTGTGATTACAACGGAGTAGAGAGACGCGGATAAAGAACCACCACAAGGGCAACCAACATTGTGATCCCAATGCCTTTTAAAATGTCTATGTGTAAAAGAACGGAATAACGTTCGAACTAAATAAAGTCTAGAAATCGTATGACGCTATCTGTTTCGAAATAATAAGAGTGGATCTCCATGGTCCAGAATTTCAAAAGCAAAGCGCTCCCTTTATTCACGAAATAAACTCGTACAGCGGACGGATTCTCCCAATTTATAAACGGCTCAACATGAGTCGCTGGAAGAAACAACTGGAACATAGTCCTCAATTCCAGCACATTCTAAATCACGCCGCGGACAAACTTTAAAACAAGCACGACCCACGTAGAAAAAAGTCATCGATGACCCAACAACAAAGCCGTGACGAGTAACGAATCTATCCCAGCCACGACGAAGGTATAAGCGACCATCCGATCCCCTTTTCACCTCAACCTGAAGATTCTTAATGGCATGAGAAGTCAAGAAAATCTTCCGCGGAGGAGGAGATCTGAACTCCTCCTCAAATTGATTAGGGAGAGGCTGTCAAAGAGAAACATAAGTCAGATAATTGAAGTTGAAGAAAAAGGGGTAGAAAGAAACATTTTAAAAACCGATACTATCGAAAAATCCTACGAGTGAAGAAAGATGATCGACGCATCCCAAAGTGCTGAAAAACGCCCAAGGGTTAGAAATCCCAGGCGCCATGAATCCTCATCAGAGGGAGGAACCACAATTATAAAGAACTAAAGACACAAGTCAAGAGTATTCAAGCATGGCAGACAAGTGGCGAGAAACTTTCATCAACCGCAACACAAGTGGCCAAACCAATCAAAATGATAATTACTACAAAAGAGTAATTATATACAAGAGCATAATCTCGCGGGCGAGTTAGAAAGGAACATTGTTTGAACCTAAAAAACGCAAAGATAGCTCGGTCACCACAGGAGTTAATTACAAAATTGGCCAGCATCCGCAAAGTCTGATAAAAACAAGAAAGTTACGCCCCTAAAGCCTCAGGGGTCAGCGACGACGTCGACTTCTTCATCATCGGAATCATCCTCGTCCGAGAGTTCCTCTCCCGCCATCTCTTCTGGGGTCAATCCCCAATCCGCGACCGATAGGCTCGCCTCGAACTTCTCCAAAGGAACGCCGGGGTTAGCCCGCGAACGGACGACGCTTTGGTTAATACCAGTAGACATCCCTTTTCGGAAGTAACTGAAGCACTTGTTCTTTAAAAGCTCAACACCCTCAGGAGATCGAAGGCATGGTTTTGCTATTGAAGAGAGGAAGGAAGTACCCGCGTCGGTTTTGAACCACTCAGAAGTCAAGAACTTAAGACCTTCAGAGGATCCCAGCCATCGGAGCGCGGCCTCTTGAGGAGCCTGGGACTGAAGCTTCTCCAACTCCTGCTTCATCAGAGCGCGATCTTCTTCAACAATGGAATGCTCCACTTGAAGCTCTCTGAGACGTGCCTCGGATGTCTCCAGTTCCTTCTTCATCTGTTCCGCGGATTGATGAAATTCTTCCCCTTGACGGCGTAGAACATCCGAATTCGAAAGTTCCACGTCAAGCTTGGAGGACAAAGCGGAATTCTGCTCCCTCAAAGTAGAATTCTGCTCCCTCAAGGTAGAAATCTCCTCAATGGCAGCCTGCAACTTCTCGTGAAGTTCCACGGCCCGCTTTTTGAATTTCTCCACCGAGGAAGGGTCTCCAACAGTATTGCCTAGCGTCCTCAACTTGTGATTCAACGTTTTTACCTCAGCGGCCTTTTTAGAAAGCTCCGACTCGAAAGACACCAGCTGCCTCTCTGAGTCAATTTGGAAACTCCTAACCTAAAAGGAATCAAGAAAGAAGTAAAAATAAAGGAGACAAGAATCGAACAAAAACTTAATTAAGCATAAAAAGGTCCCCACCACGGACTTACCCACTCAGCCACACGCTCAAATTGCAGGGAAAAGTCATCCAACTCCAAGCGTCGCACCCATGATCGTTCATTCCGCGCAAATTTTTCTCAACCACGAAGACGAACTAGATCATCGACCCCGAAGCCGGGGATACGAAAGGCGGGCAAAGCATCGTCCCCTTGGAGAAAAAGCGCCTCCTCTTCCCCGCTACCAGAGGCACGAGACGGACCCACGGCCTTCCTTTTCTTTTGAGGACGAGAAGAGTCCCCACCCGAAGGACCGGAACGTTTCTCACGGACATCTGAAGCCGCAACCTCGGTTTCCACCACAGGTTCGTTGACCCTATCCGCATCCTCAACCGTAACTCCTTGAGGCGCAGCAGGCGGGCGGGGGGCACGCTTGGCAGACTTCTTCTTCCTCACCTTTCCGTTTTCTTGAACAGAATGGCGATCGGCTAGGGAACTCAAATCCATCAGATCTGCCAAAAAAGGAAGCAAAAGACAAGGCGTGAATAACTGTTCGCAGAACACGCAAGTCCTTTTCAAAAAGAAGAAAAATAAGAGCGTGTGAATGGTATAAACGAAACGCTAAGATAATCACAAAAATAAAAATGAAAAAAGACTAAGGCAGACACCTAATCGCGGATGAGGCAGACTCAACCCTGCCATCTCGAGGCGAAGAGCCGAAACCATCGATCGCCACGGTAACTTTGGCTCATGAACGAAGGAGTCCTTAAACTTATCTAAATGGGCGACCCATGGCTTCTTGACCGCACTAAACCACCCAGGAACAGTCTTAAATTCAAGGCAAACGCCAGCTTTTTCACGAACCAAAAACCACTTATGTTTCCAGTTCGGCTTACTGGAAAGCCTCTCGATATAACTACAGCTGGAGTTGCACTAGTAGAACCGAGGATCTTGAGGCCCTTTCTTCAAGGAGAAAATGCTGAGCATTAATTCTTTCGTTGGAAGCACACCGATATCCTTGCAGCGCATCACAAAGCTGGCGAAAAACATCCAACAGTTTGGTACAACTTGCGCGGGGCTCAAATTGTACTCAGACAAGAAGGCTATGAACAGAGGGTGAAGAGGCAAGCGAAACCCTTGGGATAAACTTGCCGCGTAAACAACCAAGCAGTCCTCATAAGCGTCTAAACACCCTCCGCCCTCCGAAGGAAGACACAACTCCACGCCTGCTGGCCATGGAAATATCCGGGCCAAAGCTTCAACACTCGAAAGATCAAGCAACGTCGCACATCCTCGCACCTCTTGAATAGGAGAACGACGCGGACGAACCCTCTCGGAAATAACAGGAGGGCAAGGTTGAGGGTCGCGAAGAGAGAACTCTCCCCAAAAGGAACAAGAACCCAAATCGTCAAGGGAATAAGATGGGAAGTCGAGGTCGCTGAGAACATCCTTCGAACGAACTCTTGCACACTTCTCAGCAAGGCCTACAGGAGACTCGGCATAAGGAACCCAAGACAACTCAGATTCCCGACCGCTAGTTGATGGACGTGGACTGAAAGAGGCATCCGCGTCGGTTGGAGCTTGGGTCTCCACGTCCTTTGGATGAACGTCATCCCCCTTCGAAGAAGAAGAAGTTAAAAAAGGAGAGGAATAATAATCAGGATCAGAGCGGTTCCGTCGTCGCCTCACCTTAATTGGATCACCAAAAGGACCCACGCGGTCTGGAGAAGAAATACTGGAAGAAGACGAGTCGGAGGAACTTCCTAAATCGGAGGATGAACTCCCGCTAGACGAAGACGAAGAGTCCAGCACGACCGCGGGAATACCCCCTCCTGGATTCGAGGGAAGATCCTCTCTCCATCCTTCCTCCCTCTCGAACTCGTCCAGTGCGTCCGGGTTCCCCTCAAAGTTAGCCATCCTTCAAGGAATTAGAAAGCTGATCTGAAAAGGAACCCGTACGCGGACTAAAAGATCAAAAAACCCCAAAGAAACAGAACCGAAAAAAGGGGGAAAGATCCAAACAGATTCAAGAGAAGAAAACGAAGAAGGAAGAGAAAGCTGAGCTAAAGTTCTTTAACAAAGATGATAATATTTAAACAAGCGGCATGCAAGAACAAATCAAGAACCCAAGAATAGAAATTGAAGTTACCTCGGAAAATGAAGAACGACCGGAGAACGCGACCGGAAAGCTCAACCGGGAAACGAAGAACAACCGGAAAACTCAACGGAAACGAAGAACAATCGGAAAACTCAACGGAAAGACGAAGAACAGCCGGAAAACCAACGTGGAACTCCGAAAGATGAGAAACTAAGCGAACACCACAAGCAGACAAAAAATGTGAAGTGAAAAAAGTAAAAACGGAACGGGGTAATTTATAAGAAAATTACCGACTCTTCAGTTCCCCCCAAAATAATATGCGCCGTAGAAAACCCTTGGCGGGCCCAAAGTTACCTCTTAACCGGCCCATTAAGGCTCCTCGAAGATGAGAGACGCAGATTATCCCCTACAAAAAGAAGGAAGGGACATATTTCCGCGGAAAAAATCGAATCGTTTTAAGCTCTCTTGGAACTCAACCCGACCCGAGGAGCTGTGATGAAACCATGCGGAAATAGCAAAGAATTGGACGCGGATATAATAGGAACAGTCTCCAAGGAGAACTGGGATATAAGGGGGACGCGGACATAAAGTGATGACACATGTCCATCATGCCCACCACCCACGACAATCACACGTGTCAGCCCAATGACGACACGTGTCAAAGAAAGGGACCCTGGCCGAGCCATATAAATAGGGAAGTGAACATGAGAGAAAGGGGACTTTGAAAAAAGAAATGGAGGAAGAGATTAGAAGAGAATCGCAGAATTCGTGAGGTGACCGCGTGAAATTGAGAAGGATAGAGAGACAAAAAGGGGAGAAACCTACATATCCGCGACGAACTATACGTCTCTGTTCAATCTCCGCGGACAGGTATGAACCCTCACGATATAAAATAAATGGATGAACTCCCATGAAAATACGCGGGATTATGATTAAATCCTATGAATTCGAGTGAAGCGCGGCCCAGGTTAAATAGAGAATGAATGGATTCGTGTGTCAGGTAAGCCCGTGTAACATCACTAATATTTACTCGTGTCCAAATCCCCAGGGGCCCATCGAAAGTGGGTCCCTTGTATAATTTTCTTGGGGGCACTTCATCACCGCCGGCCACCCACCACACCCCTCTTGCTCTCCCACCTTCTTCACCACCCTTACGCCGTCCCTCCACCACCACAAAAAGAAAAATAAAATCGAAAATCACAAAAACTCCAAAAAAGGTTGTTCATCCGGTGTCTTCAGTCTCAGATCCACCGCCGACGGCTGCGGTTACGGCCAACCCGCCGCTGCTTCTAGCCTCTCCATCATTTAAGCATCAAGATTCACCGGGGTATACACCAGATCCGTGCCCCCAATGGCCGGATCTGTGTTCGTGTCTTCGGAATGGTCACTATTCATCACCCCCTTTCTCCGCCTCCCGACACCGGTATGCTAGTGATTCCGCCTCCAATAGTCTCCTAGCCTCCATGACTGTCAGATCCTTGCTTTTATAGCATCCTGTTCATCGTCCTCCAGATTATCCATGGCCCCATTTTTCCACACGTATTTGCCTTCCCCGTCCTGCAAATCGTCCTTTCAGAGGCCCTCGTAGACGTCGCCGTTCGCGTAGAGCTTCTCGCCATTTCCGTGTTTCTTGTCGAGCTTCCAAAGCCCCCCTGTATGTGTCGTCGTCGGCGCCGGTGGCGGTGAAGGTCCCGAATCCGAGCATCCTCCCGTCGTGGTCTCTCTCTTCGCTATCTCTTTGCTTCTTTCTTTCTTTCTTTCCTTTTTTTTTTTAATTTCAAAATTAATGCCGTTCTGGGTGAATTGTTAAATTTAACCTTCGAGGGCACGACGCGAAATTTAACAAAACCACAGGGGTACCACGCGAAATATGCAAAAGAGTTGTATACCTCGCGAAAATTGCAATACCCCAGGGGTACCTCGCGAAATTTCCGTTATATTTTTGTCAATTAACTAAAATATAGATAGATAGATTGTGACTTATATAACTTTCTATAAACTATGATAATATATTATTTTATTAATTTTTTTCCTAGAATCAACCACAACTCGCCACATAGGATTTTTTTCCTAAAATCAACCACAACGCGACACATAGGACGTTATGCATCGGTTTTAGTATATGTATATAGATGATGCGTTTTGCCACTGAAAGGGCAACAAACAAATGCATATATTTGGAACGTGATGTGGCATGCTTATATATATATATTTAAATCAATTTTTATGCATTTTCCTAAATTAAAAAATATAATAAAAATTATTTTTGAATGTAATTTAATTTTATCTACTCATAGACATCCATATTGCATATGTTTGGAAGAAAAAAACAATTGAAGAAATAATACCCATATTTTCTTTATCAAAAATTTAAAAATTATTTTTTACTCACATATTATTGAATAAATAATAATAATAATAATAATAATAATAATAATAATAATCTAATTATTGAATAGTTGAAAAAAGATAAATAGTAAAAAGTAACTTAAGGGCCCAAGACTCGGGCTCACGAATGAGGGTGCAAAGAATAAAAATATGAAGTGGGGTTCTTAAGCTGATGTGGCAGATAAAAAGTAAGTTAAGGGCTCGGGTTGGGGCTCACGAATGTGTATGCTCTTACAAATGAAACGCGGTCTAGGGCTGCTTTTCATTCAATTTCTATTCTTTTAAATATACTTTTTAATTTAAAATATAAAACGTAATAAAAGCGGTTTGAGTCCACGTTTTATCCAAAATTAATTATAAAATGCGGTTTCAAACCGCATTTCTTTTGTGTTTTTTTTTCGCTTCCATACCTTAATTCTTTTGAATGAAACGCGGTCTCATACCACGTTTCTCTGACTTCCCTACAAATTTTGAATATTTTTGTAAATATTTTCAATGTGTGAATTTTTTCATAAATTTTTATTTTTCTTTGAATATTTTGAAAAAAATTCCTTATTTTAAACATATATTTTTAATTAATATATTATGTAATTTTATTACTAATAATTTTTATCTCTAAAAGTTTGAATATGTTTATTTATCTTTGAAATTTGACAAATATATTAACTTGACTCTATTTATCTTTTTACTCACTTCTACATGCAATTCAACTATATAAGCAAAAAAAATGAGGACTTATTTTAAAAAATCAATATACGATAAATTTGAAAAATGTTGTAGGTATAGAGGACTTATTTTGAATATATATTTTTAATTAATATATTATCATTATAATTTATTACTAATAATTTTTATCTCTAAAAGTTTTAATATGTTTATTTAACTTTAAAATTCAATAAATATATTAACTTGTCTCTATTTATCATCTTACTCATTTCTACATGCAACTCAACTATATAAGCAAATAAAAATGATAATTGCTTTAGAAATATTGCATGTGTTTAGGTTTAAAACAAATAAAAAAACAATATACTATAAACTTGAAAAATGTTGTAGTTATAGAGATTTGATCCCTTGACATGTTGGATTGAAACTAATACACATTATAACGGCCCAAATATAAATATTCGGGTTACGTTTCGAAAGTTGGATACCTTCGTTCGGATCTTGCAATTCAGGTACCGGTCGAGGTTTCAAAACCTCAAGTGAGATTGTTAAAGTGGGGATTTCGAACCCCAAATAAAGCGTAGGGCCGTTGGGTACCCTTATCCTGTCCTAAGAGACTATATTGCAGAAATAGTTTGTTGTAAAACAATAGAAAACAAAAATAGTGTATAACTTGCTACAGCGAGGCCTGGTCAAAACCAAAACCACTAAATACGTCAAACACGTGAAATACTCATAAGCCGGATATAAGCGAGTTCGATTTGATCGCACGAGCAAGTCCCCGTCAAGGAAGCATGGAGCATACATGATCTGCAAACAAACCTAAAAAAATATGTGCATGGCATGGGATCAGACCGTGGCCCTATGTGCACTCTATTCCCACAAGCAGGCATATACAAACGCTATACCTAATACAGATGCTTCTAATGCAGTGTGGAATATTTAAACACTCAAGCATGCTGATAGTTTATATGTGTGTGTGTATGTGTGTGTGTGCGCGCGCGTGCGTGCAGAAAGCGATAAAAGGCCCAAAGAATGCCAAGGGGCATATCCCTCTCCTACCTCCACCCCCCTTCCCGTTAGGGTGGACACTGGTCAGCTCAGGCTATAGCATAGCAGTTGCCATCAGCAGATGGTATATGTGTGCACGTCAATAGTCTCGAAATCATGCTCATATGGTGAGAACAACCTGCAAGCTATACTCTAATCTAACTCGATGGAGGACAAGCCTGATGGGATTGGGCCATCCTATGACCCTAGCAACGACTCTAGGACTCACATAGATCACGGTCGTTCTTTTTTCATACGCAATAACAGATGCTAATTCAACTGTGAAACCTAAGCATGATATTAAATGGCATGTTTCAATGCTTATACAACACCTAGTATGTCATATAACTACAAGCGGGAGGGTGTGTCTGATCAGTCTGAGTAAGTCCATAAAGGAACTTACCTGATAAGCCGAACAACAAAGTGTATCGCAAGCAAAGTCCACACAAGCAACCAATCCACTCAAGCAACTCAAGCACAAGCACCTATGATAATAGTAAGAAAGCGATAAGGCACAAGACTACTAGTCATACACACACTCAAGGATCAAGTCCTAAAACCATTTTCAAAACCAATCTGTCGTTCAACCATTTAAACCATCCTCAAATCGTTCTCAAGTCATTCTCAAATCATTCTCAAAGCGGAAACCTCAAAAGCCAATTGATTCAATTATGCCAATTCTATAATACTCAAATTCATCTCTAAGTCCAATTGTTCATCATTTAATCAAGTTTAAGGATCCCGACATTTGAAACAAGGCTCTCAAAAAATTTTCCAAGCATTCAAACCGACATCTCAATTTTCGTCAAAATCCCCTTTTTAATATTAAAATAATCATCCTTATTCCAAAATCCTGTTATTAAATTAATATTCCAAAATCCCATTTTCTGAAATAATCTCAAACTCAAGATTCGATTAACAAGGATCGAAACCAAAAACCAACATCGCAAGCCAATGGGGTCAAGCGGTGGGTCGACCAAGCGACTGGGGGGATTTCGCGGCGGCGAGAGGGTCGATCGCGGCCGCGGAATCTCCCCAGATTCCCCCCCCTCGTGCGAGAAGGTGCTCGCTAGCCGCGACACAAGGATTTTACCACGGCGAAAACCGCGGTCGCGGCCGTGAGTACCTTCTTCTTCCTCTGTCTGTGTTCTAACTCGCTACGTCGACCATGGTTTCACTGCGACGAGATTTGAACCAGGATGCTCGTTTTTACTTTAAATCATGCTCGTTTTTCTTTGATTTAAAACCATTTAACCCAGACTTGTTTCAAAATATTTCTAACATAAAACCGACCTCAAACAACCATGTAAGACTCAAACATGAACTAGAGGGGAGAGCGGAAGAGGGATTACCTAGCATCTTGGAGGTTGTCTTAAAAAAAACTTGAAAAAGGTGAGTCATTGGGCTCTGATTCAATGAGATTTTGCTACGACAAGGCCTAGGAGTGATAGATCTTGGATATAAGAGAACCTTTACGTAGATCTAAACCCAAAATGAAAGGATGGAAGGAGGAGAGTTTACCTTTCTCAAAAACAGGGGAAGGAAGTAGAAATGAGCTTGAATCCACTTCATAAGGTGTTAGATCTGATGTTTTTTAACCATGGAAGATAGAGAGAAGAGTGAGAATTAAGCGAGAACAAACGGGGAAGAGAAATGAGTTAAGATGAGGGAGAATGAGTCGATTTATCGATACAACGACGCAAATCTAGGCACAGTCGCGGTGGCGAAAGTGGGTCTCGCGACTACGAGTAAGAACTCTAGCTTCTGGGCTTGGGTTTCGTGGCTACAATCTGGAACTAGCGGGTGTGACCTGGAACTTGTGGGCACGACTAGGATCTTGTGGCGGCGAAAGTTGGACATAAGGTGGTTTTTGTGTGGAAAATGCTTTTCGATTCCAATTTTTTGGGTTATTTATTTGAGAGGAGATCTTTTTGGAGGTGTTTTTGGTTGTTTTTTTGGGTGAGAAACAAGAAATGGAGAATGGAGAGTGAGGATGATGGATTGAAGGGAGCAAAAGGTGAGAACTTTGGTCTAGGGTTTTGATTTTGTGGAAAAGATGATGAGATGAGAGAGAGAGTTTGGTGGCTCAGATTTTGAGGTGAATATTCTGAGAATTTTGGGGATTGAAGCTTACCATTGATAGGGACTCCTTAGGGTTTAATGAGGGTAAGGACAAAATAATAATGGGTAGTGGGATGAGGAGAGAGAATGAGTGGAAGAGAGGAGAGAAGAGAGGGAGGCCGGCCCAAGGAGAGAGAGATATTTTGCTCATCCGACCCTAAGTTCGACTATCTATCCCGAAATCCGACTCGAGTTTCAAATCCATTTCAAACGACTCACAAGACTCTTTTCTTTAAATTCGAATAATATAGCAGGATTTAGCTCAAAAATCTATCTTTTAAAACATGTCGGGATTGTTTTCAAAGACTTTCCATTTTTAGAAATCCACTCGGGGACAAGTTTTCAGAAACTTTCCAATTTTGGCAAATAAATACTGGGGGATTTGCTAAACTAACCCAAAAACCCCTCCAACTTTGCAGGGCTAACTCGATTTGGTTTTTATTTGCATAAAACCGAATTGGGGTCCACTCCCAAGTAACCGATGCAGCAAGTAGCCAGGAAAGAGGGAAAATAGGAGAGAGAACGGGAAACCAAACAGATGAGGAGGAAGAAGACGCCCCAAATCTCAATCTGAGGAGGAAGAAGACGCCCAAATCTCAATCTGATAGTCAGGCTAATCCAAAAGGGGTAATGAAACCCAAAAAAAAAAATTGCAAGCTACTCAGATCCAAAAGAGGTAAAGAAACCTCAGATCTCTTTGCCTCTAGATCTAACCACGAGAGGAAGGAGCTCTCACCCATCCTTGGCTTCATTCACATCTGCGAGGAAGGAGGTCCACTCGACAATGTTTAGATTAGAGGTCCACGGTGGTGGCTCGTCTTTGTTCGGTCAGCTTTCTCTCTCTCTCTCTAGGTGATAGGTCTCTGGGCTCGGCGGGAGGGCTCGAGCGCAGTCCAAAAGAAGGGAGAATAACTCATTTGTGAAGGAAGGGGATTGGGGATTAGGAGGCGAGAGGTTGACCTGAGACACCAAACGTGATGCTCCCTCTCCAATGTCGATGAGGCTAGACCAAGAGCCTCTCTCCTCCTCTGACGGTACTGATGTCGGAGACCTGATCCCAAAAACGGAGTCCGTTGACAGCAATACCTCCTCCGAACCTTCCACCATTCCCAAAAAGAATTCCAAGAAACCATCATGTATGCCTCCTTTTTCTCTCTTTCGTTTCCATGTTTCTCTCTTGATCGATCAATTACGTTGTTCAGTTTCTTATTTGATCATGTTTTTTATTTTGCGAATTTGGTTATTCAATTCTTGATGAGGAAAATCATTAGAATTTGGGGATTAGGGTTTGCTTCTCTTTCGACGATCGCATGAAATTGTAATCTCTATCTTGCTAGTGTAATTAGGATTTCCCATGAATCCTCTCTTTGTGTGCCATTGAATAATATTTGTCATTTTATTTTCTGCTCATCCTATTTCATTTCATTTTTAGGAAAAATTCAGCTTGGACTTCAATGAATCCATGATTTATCGATCTGCTAATTGAGTAATTGAGCACCTTTGATCATCAAGTTATGATTTGATCATATGCCTTGATTAGATTTGTGCTGATTGGTGTTGCGAAAGTGAGATGTTGATATCTAGCTGTTTCAGTTGGCCTTTCAGTAGTAAGCAAGATCAGTGGTTCATCCTGTGGGAAGCACCCGAATTCCTTAGGCTCTTCGAGTTCAGCAAATGGGCAGGTACGCTCCATGAATTTCTCTCTACAAAATGGTAAGTGCAGTGTCAACAACTCGTCTGTGACTATAGCGGCTGCTGGAGAGGCTGATTTGTGCAGGGTGCAAGATCGACGTCAAGAGGGATTACTATTATGTGGGGAGTGAAGGCCTTGGTAGTGAATTGAACTCTACATTATGGGAATGAACTGAAGGAGCTGTCATAGTAGATATATATGTATTTTACTATTTGTTTGCCTACCTCTTCTACTGTCATAGGAAAAAGAAAAAGAGGGAGGTATGGCTAGCCATATTTTTTTTTACTTTTTATGAATTTGTATGTGTGTGTTTAATATGGATATCAAGTTGCTTCATGATCCTCTTCAAGCAGTTGCCTCTTCAAGTTGCTTCATGAGAGTTAAACCATATATTTGACATGACACCTACACGATTTTACATGACACCTAGATGATTTTACATGCCATATGAATGCCACATAATGTATTTTACATGATATCTAGACGATTTTACATGACACCTAGACGATTTTACATCGATCACCCTTTAACAACTTGGAAAAACTAATGAAGAATTAACGATTTCACATAACATGTAATGCTAGTAATATGCCAACGACGTTGTCAGCCAACGACGATATACATGACATGTAATGCTAGTAACATGCCAAGTAATAACTTTGACATGATAGTTGATAGTTTTGATATGACAGTGCGCTATGTGTGTCTTGGTCGACTGACCGGTGCGTTTTTGTGTCACTTATGATGCACTTGGGTGTCAATTGATTCTTCATTCACATCCATATTTAATATTCTTAAGATTGAAATCACTTCTTGTTGCAATCACTTAGAAATATATTATCAAATGGTGATTTCGTTCCTCTACGATGGATTGTTCTTCCTTAAGAAGCTCAAACGGTGAGAAGGTGAAGAGGATTCATTCAGGTTTGAGATCATTTCAGCTCAATGATGTAACAATTAACATGTAATATTCTATGGAATGAATTTCATAACAAAGGAGAAATGAATAAATTTACTACCCATGGCTGATGTTGCTCAATCAGGAAGTTCATCTTAACCTAGAGCACATATGTGTGCATCTTAAGTTAGAGCACATATGATCCCTTTATAATGTATGAGTTGGTAGATATGTAAAATGTGTCCAGTAGACAACCGAATGGTGTCCAGTAGGAAACCATAGGGTGGACAGTTAAATTTTACTATTGTCATGGTCACCCTTTACAACACAGCTTCATGTAAATATTAACTGGTGTCATGTACAAACGCTGAGGTTGTCAGGCTGGAATGATGAAATAGATGGGTGGTAGGTAAATTTGATTTGTATGAGATTGACCTGACATGACAGCAGTAAAAATCAATTGCCCTCCTGTAATTCCCTACTGGACACCCTATTGTTGTTTATTGGACACATTTTGGCTGCTTCTTCACTTACGTGTTTGTGATGTACTATGGATCGATGTAGTGTTGGCAGATACCTTGTTTGTGCCCTATGCTTGTCCTTTATTTCCTTGTTGATTTTCTATGCAAAAACACTTATTGTTTTCATCAGAGAGTTCTATTTTCTCTAGAACATGATTAGTTGATTTGTTGTAATTTAGGATTTCCTTGTATTAGTCTTCCATGGGAAGTGGATGATCACAAGTTGTGGAGTATGTTGTTTGGCCTTTGAATTCCTATTCTATTATCCTGATCTATATATGACAAGCATCCCATTTTCATTGAAAAATCGATTTCATTTTTGAGTTGCAGTTAAAGAATTTTATTCTTATTGGTGACATTCACCAGAGCATTTACTTCCTTAGCTGGAAGGAACAAGGATCACAACTTAGCTTATTGGGGAAGGATTTTTGGATCACTTGATTGTTTTGCAACCGAGTTTGTCATCGATGGAAGTACACTCAACCTTGTTGTTTGAAACAAACAGAAAAATGTATAGGTTGGTATTCAAAGTTTCCTTTGATTTAGCTCTTCAAATTTACCCTCAATATACCCGTCTATTTCATCATTCCAACCTCAGTGTTTTCGCCACCAATTAATATTTACAAGCCAATAGTTAGATTTTCCTTGCCGCCTATTCAGTTTTACATGACGCTAAAGACTTAAAGCACTATTGTAATAAAAATTTACGATAATCCTAAACCGATAAATATATAGATTTGTAATTCCGTTACAAATGTGACAAGGACCAAACAAGGTCTCATCCAAAGAAACATAATCAAACATGCCATGTGGGCCATTACCATCACTAAATGCCCTTGTTATTAGCAATTAATTGCACTCCGATCTCATTTTTCAACAGCTGTTCTTGGGATTTTTCCGCGTCGTGTGCCTTGCCATGATTTGCATTTGCATTTACTCCACCTGCACACTGATTTCATGCCAATGTTTGCTGTCATACATTTTTCTTGAGATGCTGTCATACTTTTTGATTTTTTGGGTTGTATAGCTATCTCCTTTGAAGCACAAGTCGAATCTAGAAACAAGAGACTAGTTTCTCCTTTAAAGTCATGGCTGCAATGCTACATGTGCAATCAATCAAACATCAACTGGTCAATCAGATATGAAATCAAACGAATTTGGATAAAGAGAATCACAACTTACCATCATCTTCCAAGCTAGATACCTAACAGGTCCACCTCTACTTCATCATCGTCTAAACACGAAATTCCCCTTCTCAAAAACTCCTCCATAAACACAACAGCTTGATCCCTCTTCTCCATCTCCCAATACACAGAAATCACCTTCTCAATCACACTGTCACCCAATCTCACCAATCAACTTACATATATTATACAATGCAAGGTGGGAAAACAAAAAACCTAGAACACGAACAAGAACAAACTGTATCATAAAACATTGTCAAATTGGCAACGCTTCAATAGTTTAATGAAAGAGGGGCGCAAAGACTATAACTTCTCCAGAATTATGACTTCTGTTTACACAAGTAGTATCCACTATCATTCCAATTCAAACAAAATTCAGCAGATAAGCCTCTCCAATTCATTCCAATTGAGCCATATCAGCAATAATATTCAATAAATCAGGCTCAACTCAGAATCCAAATCACTTAATCAAATCGTCTTACATCTCAGCAGATTCAAGCACATGTTCAGCACAATGAAAAGGCAAATTCCAAACAATTGATGATGGTGTAATCAAGTGTTCAGCACATGTTCATATTCTAGTCATGCCACCTCAAGTGTTCATCCTTAACCTCTCCATCTGTCATGTAATTTGTTTTGTCCGTCATGTAACATATTCCAGGCGTCATGTTAATTAGTGTTGTCTATTCTTATAAATCTCTTTGGACAAAAAAGCAATGAAATATGAAATTCTATGGGGAATTAAAAACATGCATCTGATTAACAATCAATGAAATTAACCAATTCCATGGGAGATAAAGATTGCTTTGAGTTGTTTACACGAAACTGAACAAAGATTATTGAAATTTGTTGTGCATCAACCACAATATATTATCTATCAAGAAAACATATCAGCCTTGAAGACATGAGCTATCGCTCTGTTGCTGAGGAGGTGATATATCATCCATCAACAAAAGTCATAATCCTTTTTTCTACACATTAAAGAAATTAACTGATATACATACACAATTAACTACAGAGAAACTGAAAGATTAAAGATAAGAAGTGACCAAGTTTAATGGGGTAAAGGCAGCCTCAAATAGTTATGGTTTTTGATTTCTTCCTTTACCAAATACTAAAAAACAAGCACTCTTAAACTAAGAATTAAGACCTGAAATAACCAAAATCCCGAGTCATCTGAATCCCTCCAACAATCCATCGGAAAATATTAGTAATTGCAAGTGTGAGCAGCCTCTGTAGACCATTCGACTTGTTGTCTCTTCATCATCTCCGTAAATCTAATTTCAAACCCCATATCTCAAAATCACACCAATTTCACCATTTCCTCAGACAGAAATTGAGTAGAGAAAACTATGAATTCACATCAATGAAGAAACACGGAAAAGAAATCCAACAGAAAAGAATTATTATGAATAGGAAAAGGAGGAAACCTGAACATGACACAAGCGTACAATCCCCAAGAAGAACAGCAGCAGAAGGAAGATAGAGCTGAGAGGAAGAGAGGAAGAAGACGATGCTTCCTCCCCGATGTCGACCTGAGACACCAAACCCTAATCCCCAAATTCTAATGTTTTCCCTCTCCGATCCCTTTCCTTCTCCGTACTTGTGGACTGCGCTCGAGCCCTCCCTCCGAGCCCGGAGACCTGTCGCCTAGAGCCCACCTCCGATCCCATCATTCCTTCTCCCTTCCTCTCTCTCTCTCTATCTCTCTCTCTCTCTCGGTCTCTCTCCACCGGCTAACCGGTTGCTTACCTGGGTTAGTTAGTGCAATTTTTTTAGGGGAACAATAACGAAGGTTAGGTGTGCAAAGATTTTCGGATAGTGGGTTAGTTAGTATAAATCCCTCTTAAATACTTATTCGAAATTCCGGTCTTTACACACATAATCATTAAGCTACAAGAACTTTTTGATTTCATAAGCTAATATTATATATATATATATTAGATTTATTTGTAAGTATTAGATTTATCTAATAAATGTAAGGCATTAATCTAATATAATTTAAAAAAATACAAAATCGTGTAGTTAAATAGAGTTGAAGCCTTGACCTTTTGCATATAATCCCTATTCCTTAACCATTAGGTTAGAAAAACCTTTTGATTTTTTGTGCTAATTTTTAATATATATTAGCTTTTTTTAATATTTTAATAGGTGCAATTAATGAGGCAAACCCCAACTTTATATATATATATATATATATATATATATATATATATATATATATATATATATATATATATATATATAGTTAGATTAGATAGATAGTTAGATTAGATTAGATCCGTTTGACCCACATGTGTCCAACATTAAATTCGACTGACATTAAAAAAGCAACAAACCGATAGATCCGTTCTTGTTGTAATTTTAAAACAAAAGGTTTGAATTTTCTTTTTAAAAAAGCAACTAAACGGATCTATGATCAGTTTGGAGCACTTTTTTATACAAATTTTTTGAATGGATATTTGATCTGTTACGTATATTGAATGGATATTGGATCCGTTTATATTTTTAAATGTCAGACTTTTTTTTTATTAAGTAAAAATTCGAGCTCAAATATACCTAGTTGAAACTCAAGAGGCCGATAAGTCGGCAGATGGGTGAACCGTCAAACATACAATAAACCGAAAATACAAGAAAAGAAAAAGGCACCGTCATCACGTAACAAGTGCTCTAAGATGAAAGACCCTAAGCAGAACTAAAACCGAAACGTTGAGAACGCAGACGAAGAACGAAGCCAAACACCACCTAAGGGCAGCACCGCAAGTCAGCGGTACATCACGACTTTAACTCCTGTGGGCAGTGAGGATGAAACTCCAAGGACCGCTCTCTCGGATACAAAGTCGCCCTTTGCTCACTGCCACGACCCCAACATGTCCCGACTCCGGACGATGCACACCCAACCAAGTAGAAGAACGCTTAGGAACACCCACAACAAAGACACACGCTACTCGAAGAAAACACCTAAAAACCGATCAATCAAGAAATGGATTTCAACACTCGTAAAAGAGGGTATCAAACCTCGCAAGCAAGGGATTAATTATATATAAGGATATAAATATATATAGTTTTATTAAGTTATATATATGTGAATAAATTAAGAAATTGCCAATCAAGTATCGAAAATAAATAAATAAATAAATATATAGATATATTTATTTATTTATTTATTTATAATTGTATGTCGGGTCACTTGGGCCCGAACTATGTGGCCTTGAGCCCCAAGGAGGCCAACAAAAGGCATCGTACATTCGTTTCATGAGCAAGCCGGAGAATCGACGCAGTCAACGGAGACGGAGACCCATACACCGGAATCGACGGGTGAGGGGCACAAGAAACTCCGATACGCCCCAACCAACCGAGACGAAGAACGACTCCACCGAGCGCGATGAAGATCTCTCGAGCCGAGAAATAAGACAGCTTAACAGGATGGATTAGAGGAACTAGGGAGCCCATGGTGAGGTTGAAGAGGCCGGCTTGAGCCCGAAACAACAGAAGCGATGCCGAAAAGGGGGCGAAATCTCGAGACCCAACCGGAATCGAAAGTAAGCTGCGGAAACGAAGGGGGCATCAAAAACCCCAAGTCGGGGGTCGAATGGGAGCAGTCGGAGGGCTAGCTGCTCAAAACGGCCTGAAACCAGGCCATAATGAGATAAGAAGGGGGTGAATCGGGGAGGATGGATTCGAGACTTAGGGTTTTAGAAGAGGATTTTGCCCGCTCGAGAGAACACGTTGATTAGGCTCCCAGGGGAGGGGTGCTCCCTCCATGAAACACCGAAAGGGAGGAGGGGGAGATGGACAGTAGTACAACTAGTGGATGGCACGGTGGCTCCGACCACGGGAACGAAGCCAGCGGCATAAGCGTAAGAAAGGCCAGAGGCCTTGGTCCGCCGTGGTTGGTTAATGACCTCCGAAGAGGGGTTATTAGCCTACGAAGAGAGGTTGTTATCCTCCGAAGATGTGGTATTCGGCCTCCGAAGAGGTGGTCGGAGGTGATGTTCTTCAGCCTCTTCAAGGGATTTTCTCCAAGCCCATCCGAAGAGAGTGTTTTTTACTATACGGCAGGTCCAATGTCAGACTTATTTCATATTGAAAACATATAAAGTTGAGGGTCAAACAGATCAAAGATCCATTCACATTGAGTACATGTTACTCTATATGCTCATTTGCTCTAAACCACCCCTTATATGCTCATTTGCTCTAAACCACCCCTTATATGCATAATTGCAGAAAACCACCGCTAAAACTATTATTGTTAGCAATTAACCACCCTTCAAGGTTTCCATATATACTCCGCTAAATCCTACGCAATCATTAACACCCTTTAATTTTTTTAATACAATTTAACAGTAAACAAGCAATTAAAATCAAGGGAAATTTCGTCTGGTAGCCATAAGGTTTGACTCTTTTCGCATGGTGCCCAAACTTTTCAAAAATTTCGCATGGTAACCACGAGGTTTCGACCAATTTTGTGTGGTAGCCACGAGGTTTGGGCAAATTTCTTATGTTAATCAAATTGGTTAAAAATCTTTTAGAATATAGGTAAAATCACAAAATAATCATAAAATATATTTTTTCACATAACAACCCAATTTTGGTTTTTTATTTTTAAAAAGTTCACTAAAACCATTTAAAAATTTTATAGTGCTATACATTAATTCCACGATAAATGAATAAATTATACAAAAAAATAAAGGTAGTTTTTTTTTAAAAAAAGACTTTAAAATTTGAAAAAGTATACATAATTACCCAATGTAGTTGGTTGTTTTCAAAGAGTCATTAATAAACTTTCTAATGTTTTAAAAAGATTACATATTAGATATATAATACAAAGTTTATTTTATCCAAAATATTTTATTTAGTTTAAACAAATATGAATGAATGGTAATTTAAAATATGTACTTAATTTATGGATTTGAAAATAAATTAAGTACATATTTTAAATAATTTACTCATTTTTTATGTACTTTTTTTTAATTTTAGGTGATTTTTTTATAATTTACTCATTGTTTGGGTAAATAATTTAATCTCCTTAAATATTAAAAAGGTTGTTGACGGTTTTTTAAAAGTAAAACACCAAAAATGATTGATTAAGTGAGTGAATTATAATATATTTATCATTTTATAGAATTTCTATATGATTTTTAATAAGTTTGGTTATCACACGAAATTTATCAAAACCTCATGGTTACCATGCGAAATTCTTGAAATGTTTGGGTACCATGCGAAAAAGACCAAACATCGTGGCTACCAAGCGAAATTTCCCTAAAATCAATAATGTATAAAATAATTATTTTTTTCGGTGTTAATATAAAATAATTAATTAAAGGAGAGAGAAGCAACACAACCATTAGGTTTAGAAACGATTGTCAGGGAGAAAATATTTGATGAATCAATTCATCTCTTAGATCCAACATCCCCAAAGCGGATCCGCAATGGGACATGGCAAAGCTTAAGTGCTGCTTTTTCTATCATTCTCGTACTCCCCCCCCCCCCTTCCCCTTTTGTACACCCTCCTTGGTCGGTGAGGCAAAGAGACGCCGTGCCCCATTGCTACCCCTCCCCGTCCTCCACTATCACTGTCATCCACAACCCTTTCATCCATCCTTTCAAATAAAATCAAAAAACGAATTATGGAGTCGTCGACTGCTCCTTTGCAGATCCTCGACCTAAGGTTCCAGATTTGGCCAAGCCTCCGCCTCCTCAGGCTTCTCCTTCGCCGGATTTATCAGTTCCATACAACTTTTCGCCAATCCGCTCTTCTTTGTCCAAATATGGGTTTTTAGGCGGTACTGTTCATCATCCCCTCGTGCAAGCTCTCTCATGGTTGCTATGTGGAGTCCTCCCCTTTTCCTTTCTAGGTGAATATGTGGATAAATAACTGAACAAGAGGCTGAAGAAGGGGTTGTTTTTCAATTCAATTATTTTCTTTTATTTTTTGACCGTTTTATTTTATAATCCCTTCATTTATATTAAAATGTATTAAAAGAAAGTAAGGGTGCTTTAGTCATTTTGTGCATTTAATAGAAGTTTGGATGGAAACTTGGAGGGGTGGTTGATTGCTAACGTCAATGCTTTTAGAGGTGGTTTTCGGTAAATAGGAATGTAAGGGGTGGTTTTGTGCAAAATGACCCATTTAAGGGGTGGTTTAATGCAGATTACCCTTATTATTACAACTAATATACTGTGTATTACGGAGTATGTTACAGTCATTTGGGCTGGACCACAGCTTAAACGGGCCCATGGCCCACCCCTACGCTCAGAATATATGAGAAACTTTTATTTCTCCGTATTATTAATTTATTATTATTAAAGGAAAAAGTAGAAAAGGGAAAATATTTTCTTCGTTCCGCGGTTTAGTTTTCCTTCGTCGTTACAGATTCGCATCCTTGAATGCTGCCACAGGTGTACGCCTGTTTCTCTCTCCATTTCCCACTTCCTTTCTCTCTCTCTCTCTCTCTCCCCCTTTCTTCCACCTTCCTCCTCCCTTCATCTCCTACCACATACGGAATTTCGAGTTTCGTCCTTTTTCCACATTTTGTTTTCGGCGATTTTCCATCATTTGCTGCCAATTGATAGCTTCCAGATTGTTGGAGCCGGTGATTGTTCGTCGACGCTCAGTCACCGTTTTCAGTCTCAGCCGCTCGTGATGTCGGCGCCACCCGATCCTTCCCATCGCGCCTGTGAGTTCCTTCTTCGCTTCCCCTCTCCTCCCCTCCCCTCCCCTCGTCGTTTTTGCTCCCTTTTTTCGTGCTTCATTTACGCGTTTTCCTTTTTGTCGTTGAATTTAGGGCTTTTTTTCATTCTTATTCGTTCACCTAATATTCTTTTAGCCTCGAATCTGTTGAATGTTGTCTCGTTCTCGATCAATTGTCTCCGGATTTTGGTCCAGCTTTCGTGTTGGTTTTAAAACTGATGAATTATTTTATTAGCCGGTAGCTTCATGTGCTTAATTTTCATTTCTTAGGCCTTTTTTTCTCTCAGGCATGAACTTTATAGCCATGTTTTATGGTTGTCATTTTTTTGAAATCTTATCCTAGCCTATTACTGTCTGAATGTGCTTCTCTCGACTCGAGATTCGATTTGAAGTTCAATTCATTGCTCCAAAAATTGTGAAGAAATTTTGGAACTTTATATATTAATTAT
Organism: Persicaria maculosa; assembly: GCA_963922045.1. Lineage (NCBI taxonomy): Eukaryota > Viridiplantae > Streptophyta > Magnoliopsida > Caryophyllales > Polygonaceae > Persicaria > Persicaria maculosa. The sequence continues at coordinate 19,906,524 of OY998257.1, forward strand.
TATTACTCCAGATGAGCTGAGCCGGCAAATTCAGGACCATGGACAACCTATTTGCTTTAAAAGTTGTAATATTATATAAAGAACTTATCTGTGATCAATGTATCTGCATATCGTCATGTAAAACCCATAAATTCCTACATATTAGGCATGTTGTAACTTGTAAGCATCAAACAATGGTTTTCTTGAGGTAAAATCGGTTTTAATAGAGTACTCGACTAGAAGTCGTAAGCACTTAAGTGCGACAAAACTGTTTGCATTTCCCCAGGTACTGAAGACAGCTTAAGCCATGAAAGGGAACCAAATTCAGCTTCCAATCTAACAGAGGAGGAAAAGAAGACTAGGATGGGAATTCTGAAGAAGAAGGCACTTAGTGCATCTAGTAAATTTAGATTGTCGCTCGTTAAGAAAGGCAAGAATAAACAGGATATTTCCGTCAAGGATTCAGATACTGAGGAACTTCAGGTTGTAGAAGCTTTTCGACAGGCTCTTCTTTCAGAGGACTTATTACCTGACAGGCATCATCACTATCATACATTGTTGAGGTGAGCACTAGTAAGTATATATTGAGGGTTTCCTTGCTTTTGCAAGGTGTACGACACAGATGCATGGTGATAATTTATGAGTCGTTTGATGTGTATGGACTAAAGCTGTGCCAGGTTATCTCTTGCATATACCTCTTATAAACAACCTAGTCATTGTTATCATTTGCAGATTTCTGAAAGCAAGAAATTTTGACGTGAACAAAGCAAAAGAAATGTGGGCTTTGATGCTTCGGTGGAGAAAGGAGTTTGGTGCTGACACAGTTCTGGAGGTTAAACAACCTGTCTTTGTTTTTTCCCCTTTCATGAAACCAAGTTTTCAGTTAGTTTTATAATTTTGAGGTAGTAATGCTTGATCATTGATCTTCACTATTTCCGAGTCACAATCAAATGGTTTCTAACTTCCCAGATACTGTATATAACAGTTTCTGGGATGTGCTGAGATTATATTTATTATCTGTTGTATTTTCAGGATTTTGAATATCGCGAGTTGGATGAAGTATTGAAGTATTATCCCCAAAGTTACCATGGCGTGGACAAGGATGGAAAACCCATTTACATTTATTTGTTAGGGAAAATTGATGTTGAAAAGCTTATGCAAGTAACAACATTGGATCGATATCTTAAGTACCATGTACAGGATTTTGAGAAGTGTTTTGCATACAAATTTCCAGCTTGCTCTATTGCTGCAAAGAGGCACATAGATTCCACAACAACTATTTTAGATGTTCAAGGCTTGGTATGTCACTTGTCCTCTGCATTATTTAGCAATGTCCGGTCTGCATGCCTATTTGGCAGGGGTACCATTAGAATTAATTAAAAGACACGAAAATCTCTGCTTTCAGGGTTTGAAGAATCTGACGAAACCTGCAGTTGAACTTATAACGCGGCTACAGAAAATTGACAATGATAACTATCCAGAGGTATATGATCTGATTATGTTATCATCTTGTTATTGAAATTTTTTAAGTCAGGTGGTTGCACACTGAGCACTATTATTATGCATGCCTGTCCATCCTCTAGTGATTTGACAATCTTCCTGCAGACTCTGTCTCGCATGTATATTGTCAATGCTGGTAATGGGTTCAAATTGTTGTGGAACACAGTGAAGTCATTCCTGGATCCACAAACAGTTTCCAAGATCAATGTAAGTCAGAGGTTCTTACAGTAAGTGATTTGGCCAATGGGTTCATTGGGTATGCCTTTACATCAACCTTTGCTCATGTATGTGGGCTGCTGGAACGTTTAGGTTCTTGGATTGAAATATCAAAGCAAACTACTGGAAATAATTGATGAAAGGTGATTCTGTTTAAATAACTGATATAATGAAAATTGTTCTACCTTCTGTTTTTAGATCCATATCCTGATATCCATTTTCTTACATCTGAATGTGGATGCAGTGAATTGCCAGATTTCTTAGGTGGGAAGTGTCATTGTGTGGACCAGGGAGGTTGCTTGAGATCTGAGAAGGGACCATGGAAGGATCAGGACATTTTAAAGGTCTGCTATGTCCATCTTCTTGTTGTGGTGGTTGTTTCTTTGAGATTGAAAACATTGATTTATTGATTTAGAATTGTTTTGCAGCAGATTATTCAAAGCAATGAAGAAGAAGTTCCTACAATAATTAACAATGACCCAAGAGCAATCACACCACACTCTGATACTCCTATGGTATGTGATTATCCATTGTGCAAATTGAACACATGACCTTGTAGTTTCAGAGTGCATATCCGAGTCGAGATTATTCATCATTTATAACATCTGAAAATTTTGTACAGTTGGGTTTGAATTTTTTTTTTAATGAGAAATTCCTTCGCCTTATGTTCTACATTCACATTGTTAGACTCATATTTTGCAGTTTCCCGTACAGAAGGAGACGGATGGAAGGGCAAGCTGAATAAGCAGGCTACTTGAGGATGATGATTCTGTTCCAGCTCATAGTAAAGTTGGTAGATGCCATATCTAGAGGTGAGTGTTAGTTAATTAACTGATGTGGTGATTCTTTGTACTTTGCTTCAATTTTTCCTTACATTTGGGTGTCCCCTATATATGTACAGAGGTTTCTTCGAGATGCAAACATGCCGGGAATTACCCAAGGACTACGTGGCCATACTTGGAGTGTTGATAAGGACTTTCATGTTCACTCTCCTTGCATTTTTTATCTGCAGAAATAGCTGCTAGAAGACTTCCCTGCTTAGTTTCTAAAGCCACTGACCGTGTTTTTGGATGTTGCTTTGATTCCAAATTCACAGTAGAATTTCAGTTTCCTGCAGCAGAAGCTGAAACAGTATCAATTGTAAGAAATGTAAGTGATATGAAACTCTCTGCAAGACAAAGTAGATTTGATGGATGCTGCTGTGTATCCCATGTTAGTTGCACTCGAAGCAACTAGTTACTAAGAAAATGGTAAGCCTGCAGATCATGAATACTATTATTTTCAGTACAGCGAAGGAACTCTGATATGAATTGTTTGGCCCATTGGCTTTTTAATAAAGGCTTTTTCTTGCCATTCAAGACGGTAGACATTGCTCAACTTGGGTAATATGACCTTTAGAAAGCTCTGCATCTTTGGGGGTGTGGGAAGCTCATCTGTTATAGTAGGTGATTGATTGCCCAACCAAGCACAACCACAGTACTACTGCCTACCAATGGCAAAACCGCGATTTAGGGTTACACAAAGAGGAGGGTGACTGCAATTTAGGGTTACGATAGGTCCGAAGTTTAGGGCTTTTGTTATTAGGAAGAGGAGTTTGTTGAAGACAAATTAAGGTACCTGAAGAGGAGTCAGCGATGGAAGAGGAGTCGGTGAAGAAGAGGCCAGTGAAGAGGAAGCTGGTGATGTGGAGAAGACGAAGAAGAGCTGACGCGGATAAGAGGAGCTGAGGTTGTAACGGCCCGGATATAATTACCCGGGTTACGTTTCGAAGGTTGGTTACCTTCGTTCGGATCTTGCAATTCGAGTACAGGTCGAGGTTTCAAACCTCAAAGAATCAGTATTTTAAAGTAGGGATTTCGAACCCCAAAACAATCGAAGGCCACTAGGAACCCTTAAGCTGTCCTAAGACTATATCGCAGAAATTCATTTTCGAAACTGGTGAAAGCGGAAGTAAAGTACAACTTGCCACGGCGAGGCCGGGTCAAAACCAAATCATTAAAACATATATTCAGAAATTATATAACCAAATTAGTGGAGTTAGGCAGGTTCTTTGCAATCGCCTGGGGGATTCCCACGCCATAGAAACAAAGAGCAATCATACCTAAAAACAAGTTGTGCAAGCGGGATCAGAACGAGACCCCAACGCACTCTGTTCCGCAAGCAAGTATACACATACGCTATAATAAAGATGCTTTGATGCAATACGAAAATTAAATCACACTATCATGCTCCTAGGTTATGATATGCAGAAAGAACTATAAAGGCGCCCAAAGAATGCCAAGTGGCATATCCCTCTCCTACCTCTGCACACCTTCCCGTTAGTGCAGAGACTGGCCAGTTCGATACTATAGCATATCATATCTCATCATCATATCATATCTCATCATCATATCATATATCATGCTCATGCCCGATGGTGCTGGGCTATCTCATCATCATATCATATATCATGCTCATGCCCGATGGTGCTGGGCTATCTCATCATGATGCTCATATATCGACAATACTGACTCAGGGCACCTGATGAAGCTTGGGCTACCCTATGACCCTAGCAAAGACTCTATGACACACATATAACGACCGTTCTGTTTTCAAACACACAAAGTAACTGAATGCTCATTCACAAGTGCAATCATAGCATGATACTACATGACATGTTTTTAATGCTTATGCAACACCTAGTATGTCATATAATCACAAGCAGGGATTCTCTTTCGAATCTGAGTAAGCCCATAAAGGAACTTACTTGGCTATGCAGAACAGCATAATAGAAGATCCGGCATACATCAATCATAATCACAAAGTATCACCTAGGTACATATCAGAGCACATATATAAGTCTACGTCTATTCATTCAAGCACTCAAAGCATAAATCATTCAATAGCATCATAACACATCGAAATCATCATTCCATCTAGTTCAACCATTCATCATATCACCACATCCCGTAAGACCACATCATTCTCGTCATTCCATTCAGCCACATTCATATGCTCATAGTCATACATCTGCATAGTTATTTATCTCAAAAGTTCATCATTTTCATCATAGTTCATGAGGTATAAGTCAAACGATACATAATTCTAACATTTCATCATGCTATTAGTCAATCAATCATGCCATTAGTCCATACCAATCATGATATTAGTCACCCATTCACATCAATCATACTAGTTATTCACCGATTACATTAATTCCCAAGTTAGTCCCGAAACCGCTTCAGAATCCGAATCAACTAGTTAGAAACTCCGACCTTTTGAAAATGCTCATCAAATTCCTTTTTTGATGTAAATCCAACAATATCCTTTTAAATTTTCAAGTCTCGTAATATTATATTTTCTTTTAATCACCGTGATATTATATCTTTAAAACTCAATTAATAATATCTTATATTTTAGAATAAATCCGACAAGGTTTGGGTTGTTCCAAAAATCCTCTTGTAAATTTATTAAATCAATTCCCATTTATCAAATCGATCCCCAACCTTTAAAACCTTTTCTAAATTCTTTTTCATATCTAAATAATATATTTATAAGTCCCAATAATATTTTATTTTTAAATCTCATCATATTTTAAGATCATAATATTCTATAATATAATACTCCACCCACAAAAAATACATTTTATTCTTAAACAACCTATATGTTTCAATACCTTTTAAACTAAAATTAGGCCCAAAAGCCCTCAGCCCAAAATACAGATCCAGCCCATTTCTTTAAAACAAAATCCGGACTCCTCCTTTTAAAGGAAATCTGATGTTGTTTAACAAAACCGAACCGGTTATTCATTTTATAAATACATCCCAAACCGAACCTCCTTTTTAAAACAGAAGAAACCGAACCCAGGTTGTTTACTGTTCATCATCCCCAAACCCGAAACCGGACACAGAGAAGAAGAAGAGAGCCTCGCCGGAAGCTCTCGCCGGCGGCCTAGCTCCTGCTTCGACCACACAACCGACACCCATGGACCACAATCGACAAGAAAAGGAAAGGACGGAGTGCTCACTGAGGGGTTCTTCCAGCCCGGAAAACCGCTCGAAATCGCCTGGATACGCTCGAATTCGCTCGGGAGTTTCGCCGGAGATGGAGCCTTGTCGGAGATGGACTAGGGAGATCAAATGACGGTTTAAGGTGGACCCTTACATCGGTTTAGAGTGAAAGGAGGCGAAGGAGAGAGATTACCGGACATTTGGACGGAAAAACGGGGAGGAAGCGAGAGGAAGGCGGCGGCGCTGCGGCGGCGCCTGGCTCGCTCAGGCTCGGACGTCGTGGCTCAGGGCTGCTCCCGGGGTTGCTTCTCGTCTGGTCAGTGCTCAGCCCCCTCTCGAAAAATAGGGACAAGGGTCCGGTGGTGCTCGGGAGGCGCTCGGCCAAACAGGGATGGCGTTCTGGGAGAAGAACGGGGGTGGCGGGCTGTTTCTTGTGGCTGAGATTCAGAGGAGCAAGGAGGAGTGATGTTGAGTTGGTGGTGACGACGGTGTGGTGGTGGAACCTGGTGATGGTGAGATGCGGTGGTGATGGAAGCCGAGAAAGGGCGCCTCGGAGCTTGGTGGTTGAACAAAACAGAGGGGAGGATGGCGTTTCTTTGGGGGATGAACAAGAAGAGAGTGATGGAGAGGAGGGGCCTTGTGTGTGTGGAAGGGGATTGCTGGGGGTTTGGAAATAGAAGATAGGGAGAGGGGTGTGCTTGGGTTTCCTCGGTCAACAGGAAGGGGGAAAGGGATGAACAGACCAACAAAGAGGGAGTAGGGGGAGATTTCTGAATTTGAAAATGAAATGGAGTGAAATGGGGCTGCGTGCTTTATGACGAAGAGAAAGAGGTCTTCAGCTGGTCAATGCCATAGGTTATTTTTTGTTTGCTAAATGAAGTGGAATCAAGTAAGAGAGGGAGGGAGGTGTAAGGCTAGCTGCAGCCTGCAGGAATTGGACCAAGAAAGAGGGAGGTGTAAGGCTAGCTGCAGCCTGCAGGAATTGGACCAGCCTTCAGCTGGTCAATGCCATAGGCTAGCTGCAGCTGGTCAATGCCATTGGGTGTATGAACATAAAGAGAGGGGAGGCAGGTGCCTGCAATTGGATTTTGAAATGTGGTCAAGGTAAATTGGCGTGGGCTGTGGAAGCTGCTACTTGACAAAAGGGAGAGGGAAAAAGAGCTGGTCAACCTTTGGAGGAAGAGACAATGTTTAGAGTGGTCCCAAGACCTCAATTTTAAAATACCCGAAATAATTTTCTCGAAACCCTCTTTCGATCTAATCTCGACTCGTTCAAAATAAATTTTAAAATTTTCAATCCGAATTAGCGAGTTTTCCGTTAAATTCCGCTTTTAAATTCATTTTGTTTTTCCTTTTTTCAAAAATTAGGATTTGAAAATCCGAGCCTTTACAAAGGTGAAGAGCAGCCGGCGAAGAGGGAAATGAAGTCTCGTGTTTTTTTTTATTAGATAAGAATTTGAGTTCAAACATATCTAAAACTCGAGAGCTCACCAGGCTGACAAATGGGAGAACCGTGTAAAAATCATAACATACAACAATACATAACGGTGCAAATTCAGGCAAATGCACTCTACAAAAAACGAAATCAAGCAGACCTAAACCAACTGACGACGGACGAAGTCAAGTCCCACCCTGAAGCGGAACTGTAGGTCAGTGATACATCAGGACCCGATCATCTTGTGGGCAGTGAGGACGAAACTCTAGGGAAGCAGTCAACCCGAGAAGTGGAGACAGCATGATACACACTCGACCCCAACGTATCCCGACTCCGACAGCCAGAACCAAATCAACGGAAAAGATCGAGGCACGTCACTACAGGGCTGCACACCCTCTGAGTAAAGAGCACCCAGAAACCCTATTAGGATTTAGTCAACCCTAACAAGATTTAGTACACGCCCATACAAGCGAGGTTTGATACCCTTGCGGGATTTTAATCTATATATATATATAGTGTATGGATCATTTATGCACAAGCCTTAGGGTGTGCACTGTGTACAAATATTATTCGGTGAAATGTGAAACATTATTCGGTGAAATTTGAAGCATTATTCGGCAAAATGTGAGTATTGTTTAGGGGAATGTGAAACATTATTTGGTGAAATTTGAAACATTTCGTACAAATTGTAAGTATTGTTTAGGGAATTGAGGTTTCTTTTATTTGAAATGGATGAATAAAAAAACTAAACATTATTCGGTAGAATGTTAGAAATTATTCAGTGAAATTGAGACGTTTTCATCTAAACTTAACGGAAAAAAAACATAACAATATTCGGTAGAATGTTTCACATTTCACCGAATCTGCTTCAAATTTTACAGAATAATGTTTCACATTTCACCGAATAATATTTGTGCACAGTGCACACCCTAAGGGGTGTGCACACCCGAACCACACCCTATATATATACATGTGTGTGTGCGAATTCAACAAAAATTTTATTATTATTATTTTTAATATTTTATTACCAATGGGCAGATTTGGGGCAAAGGCAAAACCTTAGGCCCAAAGAACAAAAAACCGGGCCCAAATTTCGGGCCACCCGGGCTCAAGGACACCCGATGGCCAAGGTAGCGTTAAACCCATTCAAAGGCAGAGAAGGGCAAGCAGCTACATCGGAGACCCCTGACCACCACCCGGGAGAGGGATGAGGATCGAAAGCGGCGCCAAGATTCGCTAGCATGCCGAAGACAGAGTTGGTATTGAAAAGCAGAGAAGCTGAGGAGCAACAACCCTCACCGGGAACACCACGCATGCCATAAATTGGGCCTAGCAGCGGCGGAAACGAGGGAGGATATGGCAAAGCCAAGTGGGACAGAATTAGAGAGATCCGGTGGTGGATCCGAGTTTGAAATTGGAGTGATTAAAACTGGGCATGATCGGTCGATTCAATTCCAAATCAATTAAGGATTTGAGGATTTTTCCTCCATAGGAGTTCTCAAAATCATCCTCTCACTAGAAGGATAGAGAGGAGGTGGGATGGAAAAGAGATTGACAACGACGACCCAAGGAGGACACCGGAGGTACCACCCAGCCTAAAATGGAGCACAAATGGGGCGAAATCCTAGGAGGGAGGATGTAAAGACGGAATATAATGTATATATATATATATTATATTTTATTATTTTAATTAAATATGTTATTATTCATTGCAATTTGTAAAAGCGGAGAAAAAGTCGTCCTCGAGCACGAGTTCAATTTTAAAATCTTTTCGGCATCATTTAAATTTTGGATTTTGACGGGATTGATTTTCGCTTTCGAGTTCCGGGTATTAATAAAATTAATTTAAGTTCCGAGATGATTTAATAATTCGATTTAAATTTTCGAGTGTCTGGTTTTGTTTTAGTGAGCGGAATTGGGTTCGAACGTCGGGAATTCAAATTGATATATAGGGACCTCCTTTATTCCTACTTTCTTTTCTTTTTTTTTCTTTACTCTCTCTCTCTCTCTCTCTCGTTCTCCTGATTCCGTTTGGGAGCGGACTCCCTGCCTCACCCCGCCTCATAATGAAATGGTCCCTCCCACTTTGTCCTCTTCTTCCCTCTGCACACACCAGCTCACCCTCCTCCCATTTGCACCTCCTTTCTGCCTCACATTTCCTTATCCCATTTACACAAACCCACCATTTCACTCCTCACCCTCTTCTCCCTCCTTGAAGAGCTAAGAACCTCCTCCATTTCAGCTGGCCGAGAGCACCACCGTGACCTCACCTCCTGTTTCGTTACAAAGCCAGTAGCCACCTCCACCTCCCTCCTTCTCTCCCGTCGAGCAGTAGTCCACCGGCAACCTCCCAGGAGCCCGCAGCCGAGAACACGCTTCGCTCCTCCCCTGTTTCGCTGTCAAAAGGGGGGCCGAGACTAGCCGAGCACCTCGACAGCTTCGTCCTCCGAGTCGAGCAGGAGCAGCTCCCTCCGATCTTCTCAACGACGACGAGACGCGAGGAGCATCCCAGCCTGAGCATCCTCGCCGGAGTAACTCGTCGACTGGTAAATACTCTTCTTCTCCTTCCTTCCCTCTTAACGTCATGTTATTCTTTCCGTGTTGGGTGTGGTCGGAATCTTGAGGCGAGCCTCTGGGTGAAATCTCGAGCGAAAAGGGCCATTGGAGGCCTGAGAACCCTTCAATTCCTCCTTCGTTTTCCGTCGGTAAAACAGGGCGTTTGTTGATTTTGGGGGAGACTGGTTCAGGGGGCCGGTTCAGCGTCCTTTTCTTTCTTTTTTTCAATTGGTCCGGTTCAGGCATTTGTCCCGGTTCACTTACTCCAAAAATTCATACCCGTTTCTGGTTATCATTCCGGGTTTGGGCCTTCCGTTGGGCGGGTCTTCTCCTCTATTCTAGTGGGCTCAAGTCCGGATCCGGGCTTCTTTCTAGTTGGGCCTTGGGGTTTTGAGTGTTGGTGTGGTGGCATTAGTGTTAAGTTGTTCCTATGTTATATATTATAAGATATGTTTATATGTTGTGATTTATATTTGATTATTGTTAGCTATTAAAATTATTACCCCATGTTATTTCTGTTTTTTTTGGATTAATATATGTATGACGATTATTAATTATTATAAAAGGTTTTAAAAGTAAAATTAATTGATATTGGGTTATAAATATATTTATGGTTATTGTTTTGAGATTATATGGATAGTAAGTGTTAAATTATTTGAATATTATTATCATTTTGGGATTTGGTTATAATTATAAATTCTGGAAATTAATCGTTATATATTGTTTATTTGTTTTAAAATCGTATTAATTGGATTATTTATATATGATGCATTTTATGAGGATTTAAATATGTGAGTTAGGAATTTTTAAAGTGAATTGGTGGTTTTGATTTATAAATATGATTTGTGAACATAGGATTATTTTGATGCTTTAATATTGGAATTTATTTATATAATGTTTTTGAAATGAGAAACATGCCGGGATGATTTTTATAATATGATTTTGGAAAATTGGTTTTAAGGCCTAAGTGTTTAATGTCTGGATTTGGATAAGCGATTTTAAAATAATTGTTTAATTTCTAAGTTGAGTTCTTTGAGAGATTGTTTTGGAAATGATGAGATGAGATGAACATGGAATGATATATGAATTGTGATGAGATAAGATGGAATAATCTGAAATGAGATATGTGAAGATATGTATGATAGTTAGGGGCGCCTTGTGTGAAGTAGATAGACTTATGCATTTGTATGTTATTAGGTGATTGTGATATGTTGGACATTGCTTGCTATTGGTGACTCATTACTTGGATTCTGCTTCTGCCTTGTTCTCTGCTGTTCGGCTTATTCAGGTAAGTTCCTTTATGGGCTTACTCAGATTCGAAAGAGAATACCTGCTTGTGAATATATGACATACTAGGTGTTGCATAAGCATTAAAGCATGCCATGTAGTATCATGCTAGGATTGCACTTATGAATGAGCATTCGGTTACTTTTTGTGATTGAGAACAGAACGGCCATTATTTGTGATAGTCCTAGAGTCTTTGCTAGGGTCATAGGGTAGCCCAGTCCCATCGGGTGCCCTGAGTCTATCGAGTCGATATGAGCATGATGATAGCCCAGCACCATCGGGCATGAGCATGATATATGATATGATGATGAGATATGATATGCTATGATGAGATATGATATGCTATAGCATCGAACTGGCCAGTCTCTACACTAACGGAAAAGGGTGCAGAGGTAGGAGAGGGATATGCCACTTGGCATTCTTTGGGCGCCTTTTGTAAAGACCGGAAAAGTTAAAATATTATTTTCTTACAATATTAAATTATGTTCGACTTTAAAATTAAGATTCTAGAAATTTTGAAATTTCCGTCCTCGAGCAACTGAATTTTATTTAAACGAACTTCTATATAGTTTTGAATTGGGTTTTAGAAATGGATTTTGATTTTCGGAGATCGAGCATTAATAAAATTCATTTAAGCTCCGGGTTTTGATTGAAATTTATTTGATTTCCGTTATCTTGCGATTTAATTAAAATTTGATAAAATTTGTTTTAGTCGGGATTTGATCGGGCGAGCGGATTTTGGATCTCTTCCGCTATTTTGAATTGGGTATAGTTCGGACCACATATATATATTCATTTCTTTTCCTTTTTCTTTTCTTTATCTCTCTCTCTCTCTCTCTCTCTCTCTCTCTCTCTCTCTCTCTCTCTCTCTCTCTCTCTCTCTCTCTCTCTCTCTCTCTCTCTCTCTCTCTCTCTCGGCAGCCCTGCCTCACCTCAACCTGCAAACACACACAGCTTGCAAATGGTCCCTTCTCCTATTGTCCTCTTCCTCCCACACACCTTTGTCTCTCCCTTCTTGGCAAAAGACAAACAAATTCCACTCCATTCAACACTCCCTCCTGTTAATTTCAGAAGGCACACACCTCTAACCCCTTCATCTTGATTTCAAATACAAGCAACCCCAAACACAAATCCTCACCCCTGTGTTGTTCAGACCAAAACGCAGCCCTCCATTTTTTTTATCCTCTGTTCCCCGGAGCACCAACAACACCACCACCTCTTCCTTGTCGCCAGCAGCACCCCAAAACCGCCACCTTTCCCTGTGCTGGAGCCCTTGCCGCCGAGCACCACCAACTCCCCTTGCTCTCCCCTGTTTTCCGACGCCTCCACCCACCGAGTAGCTCCCACCTTCATCCTCCTCCTCATCTGAAGTTACAGCACCTCTGAGTGCCTCCAGTCTCCTCCTCCGAAGTCTGACGCAGCCCAGCGGAGCACCGACGCCGCCCCCTTTCTTCTTCTCCTTCCCTGTTTTCCGATCCAAGCGTGGTAAGCTCGACTCCCTCCTCTTTCGTCATCAAACATCATAAAGGTCCTCTTTTATAACTCCCCCCTTCGTCCTAGGCCGTTAGCAACTGGAATCCGACGCCGACACAGCCGGAGCCCCCTCGAGCACTCCCCGAAGTTGAGTTTTCGAAGCTCGGTAATCCTTCTCTCTCTCCTTCCTCCCTTGCGTCGTTTCTCTCCTTTTGGTTGGGTCTTGGTCGGGAAAGTGTGTTGGTCAGTTGGTTGTGGGTTTGGGGCGGAAAGGGCGCCGGCAGGCCGAGGTTCTTTCTTCTCCTCTTCTCTCCGTCGTCGCTATGCTGTCGAAGCTCTGCTTTGGTGTTGAGGGAGACGGGTTGTCATGGGCCGGGTCTGGGCATGTATTCGGGTTGGGGCTTGATTCCGGATAAGCTTATGTGGGTGTGGGCTGGGTTTAAATTTCGGTTTGGGCTTGGGATCCGGATTGGTAAGAATTGTTTCTTTGGGCTGGTTAGTTGTTTAAATTTGTATTACACATTTAGGTTATATATATATATATGTTATATGTTTTATTTTCTGATTTTGGGAAAATGTATATATATATATATATTTATATGTTCTGAAATTATTAATATTTATATTTAAAAAGGTTTTAAAGGTGATATTATTCGATATTGGGTTATAAAAATAATTATGGTTATTGATTTGAGTTTACATGTATAGTAAGTGTTAAATTATTTGAATATTAATATTATTTTGGAATTTGGTTATAATTATAATATTCTGGAAATTAATCTTTATATATTGTTTATATTGTTTTAAAATACTATTAATTGGATTATTTATATATGATGCATTTTATGAGGATTTAACTATGTGAGTTAGGAATTTTAAAGTGAATTGTTGGGTTTGATTTATAAATGTGATTTATGAATATGATTTATAAATATGAGGAGTTATGAGGATTTAAATATGATTTTTGGGAAATTGGTTTTAAGGTTAAAATGTTTAATGTCGGGATTTGGATAAGCGATTTTAAAAAGAATGGTTTGATTTTCTAAATTGAGTTCTCGAGAGATTGTTTTGGAAATGAGATGATGAGATGAGACGAACATGGAATGATATATGGATTTTGATGAGATAAGATGGAAAAATCTGAAATGAGCTATGCGGAGATATGTATGATAGTTAGGGGCGCCTTGTGTGAAGTAGATAGACTTATGCATTTGTATGTTATTAGGTGGTTGTGATATGTTGGACATTGCTTGCTATTGGTGATTCATTGCCTGGATTCTGCTTCTGCCTTGTTCTCTGCTGTTCGGCTCATTCAGGTAAGTTCCTTTATGGGCTTACTCAGATTCGAAAGAGATTACCTGCTTGTGAATATATGACATACTAGGTGTTGCATAAGCATTAAAGCATACCATGTAGTATCATGCTAGGATTGCACTTGTGATTGAGCATTCTATTTCTTTATGCGTATGTAACAGAACGGCCGTTATCTGTGATAGTCCTAGAGTCTCTGTTAGGGTCATAGGGTAGCCCAGCCCCATCGGGTGCCCTGAGTTTATCGAGTCGATATGATATGATATGATAGCCCAGCACCATCGGGCAAGATATGAGATGATATGATATGATATGATATGATATGATGATACCGTGGGTGAGTGCACCACCACGAGGATATGCTATGCTATAGCAACGAACTGGCCAGTCTCTGCACTAACGGGAAGGGGTGCAGAGGTAGGAGAGGGACATGCCACTTGGCATTCTTTGGGCGCCTTTACAATTATTTTTCGCATATTGTAAATTAGGATCATGTTAGTGTGATTTAATTTCCACATCTGCATCATCTTTATTATTAGCGTATGTGTATGTTCGCTTGTGGGACAGGGTGTGTTGGGGCCTCGGTCTGATCCCGCTCGCACCAATTGTTTTTAGGTATGATTGCTCCCTGTCTGTATGGCATGGGATAGTCCCCCGGGCGATTGCAAAGAAAACTGTCTAACTACGCTAATCTGGCTATACGACTTAGAATATAGGTTTTGGTTTTGACCCGACTCTGCGTGGCTTTTGTATCTAAATCTTACTTCCGCTTTATTTTCGTTAGATTGAATTTATGAAAACTTTGACTGATTAGAGGTTTGAAACCTCGACCCGTACCTGAATTGCAACATCCGAACGAAGGTATCCGACCTTCGAAACGTATCCCAGATATTTATATACGGGCCGTTACAAAGTTGGTATCAGAGCCAGGTTGTGCAATTCGGGTACGCAAGGGTCGAGTGTATATTTTGGAAAAACCGCCCATGAATTTCAAAAGATTTGAAAGTGTTTTAAAGGGGTAAAATGAACTTAATATTCCTAACTCAACTGGACTAAATATGAACTTGGCTTATGATAAAAGAGGAGAACCAACTAAAAAGGGATCGAGAGGGTATAAAAGGCGCTAGACCATCCTTATTGGATGTAGTCGGGAATGGGTAGGCGAAATACTATCTTTTCTTTACAGATGGGTCAGGAAGACTCCAAGGAGATCATTGTGATTGTCATTAACTGATTATATGATTGAGTGCTTGATATGCTAAAGATTGATCGTTATGCTCTAACTATTGAATGAATATTGAATGATCTGTGCAAACGGGATAGCGGGAGTACTCTTCTTATATGGTCAAACCCAGCTTGTGTGAGACAACCCCTTCCCCTATGTTAGCCCTTGACGGTTCTATCGAGTCTCTCCCGGATGTCAGTGTCTTCCACGGGGAATCGGGTTGGTAAACACATTGTGTCGGGAATTATGACTGAATATAAGGGTTGTCTGAGAGAGTATTGGAAGACGGTCCTTGATGTAATTCCGAGTTAGAGAGTGAGATGTTTACGGGGATATCCTTATCAATTCTTTTGACGATCCATCAGTGTCCTCTTGTCACGAAAGTCGTATCCGAGTTCCACGGGGAAGATGAGTGATGAGTCGGTTAGGAAGAGTCAGTGGTTGCCCTTATGGATCTCTATCGGGTTATCTTGATTGCTCTGTCCATGATTGTGTGTTACTATGTGGTACTACTCCTTGACCTATAGATTGATCCTTAGTGTGGAATTGTGCTTATGTGTTTTAATGTTCATAACAACTATTGTATGGGTTAGAGCTACATTTATTATGTCCATATCATCCCGACATGATCTATTTAGTATATTGCATTGTCACACTAGGGCACGAATGTATATGTCATATGCCAGGATGTTGTATAATTGATGTCCTCCCTGTGAATAGGTACATGATAGTGTGAGTGAGTTTTGATAAACACATGCTTCCTCCCAGTATACATCAATTTGAACTCCTGTCCCCGTCTCCTAGTCATGTTGCCTCGTTACCTAGCCTTTCTCTATACCTCGTTACATTCTTCTCATGTTACTATGTCCTTGAGACGTGATTGATTGAACTCTTACATACCGTCGTATTAATCAATCTAGTGCATGAATGTATCATATGTTATGTGAGCCATTAGTAACATATAGAATCCTTGGTTATGACTTATGCACATTTATGCCCTGCCTGCATTATTGTCCATTCTCTCTTGAACTAGGTCCTTGATAGTGTGATTCTCCCTCCCTCTATCCTCGTAAATGTTTTCTTATCCGATTAGATTGATGTTGAATTCGTTGATCGACTTGCTTCCATGACAATTAATCCTAGCATGCGTACATGATATCGCTCAATAGTATTTCCCTATTACTCTATGATATCTTCTTATGCTTTCATGAACGTATGACTTGACACCTCGCATGATCACACACCACGTTATATCATGATATTGAATATGCATGATGCATGAATGCTAGAATGAATCTAGTCGAGTTATCTTGATTGTGTTCAGGTTCGATATGTGCTAGTAGTGTCCTATAGGGCTTATGATTTCCGATATGACCCGCTAAATGACCATGTGTTGTACTTGTTCTATGATGTGACAACTATTATACCATATATGTACTCTATAATAGTTCGTTCTTAGCATGATTATAATCTAGCATCCATGATGTCCTTCTTGTTACTTTTGATGATGCCTCATGTTTTGTGAATATTATGTTGAACTCCTCTAAATGACTCTTGACTATGCTTGCATCACATTATGTATCGCTAGTATCATGTAGGACCCATGCTCTCTAAATGTATCTCGTCACATCATTACGTGCCATGCTTGACCTAATATATGATCATTGTGTCGGGTGAGATAGTTACTATGTTGCCCCTTTATATGTTCTCGTATGACGCTTCACCTGTTTGTTATGACATACCTTGCCATCATATATTTGGACTCATTTTTTGATGTGTATACCGTGCTCTTACGTTGTTCATATGCATGATGCTCGTTATCCTCACTAAATTCCGCATGACTTCGAATCATATATGATCATTGCTGGTTCCGTCTATTTTGCTTGAAGTTGCTAGGCACATCTGTTTCCATGGAATACTAGAATGTTAGCTTGTTTCACAAACATCAGCGTAGGACTTGATTGTGTCTTTGATATGAATACGAATGTTGCCCCGAGATAGGTACATGTTAGTGTGGATTGATGTGATTGATATGCTCCATAATGAATTCGTGCGTGTTGTCACAATTGTAACCTAATAGACTTTCTTAAGGGCATCGTTACTATTCCCGGGTCAAAGTCTTGTCTCTAGTCGTGTCATCTTTAGCTTTGGTCCATTTTGTCTCCGAGAGAAACATTGGGTCGTCCGCTCTTGTCACTCCCCTATCTCCGCTAACTTAAACTCCTACGAGTTACAATGGATGAGCGACCGCATGGAAAAAGGGATCGGGAAGTCGAATAGCGACAGAGCAGCGCAGCGGAAGTGTGCCCATAACCCACGGGCCTCAGGATCGACGATGTCGACAAAACAAGCTTGATTCGAGGTTTACGATTATTGAGTGCGATATGACTTGCAAGCGATAGTGTCCTCCGTTCGAATTGTTGATCCCTTCGGAATATGTTGATGACGATATTGCACTCACTCGATGTTGAAATTGCGTGTTGATATGATGACTTGGTAATGATTGTTGCCTGATTATTCGTTGTCTATGATGAGATATATGATTCGATGCATGACAGTCCTAATGTGCCATGATGACTTGATGTGATGCTATTCTGAGTTGCTAAGCATGATCTAAATTCCTTTCCTATATAGTATGAACTGCAAATGCCGAGAATCTGAACTGTTTATTAGCTAAGATTATGATGAAACTTGCTAGCTTGATTTGGTTAGGTTCATATATGATGTTTGCAATACTTGTTGAGCATGACGGTAAACTGAGACTTTTGATACATGTTGCAATGTTTAATGATGAACTAATGATGTTGTTGTTAGAAATGCTAGTTGATATGATGTGATCATTATGTGCAATAATGTCCATGAATGCTTCTTCTTTGAACATGTGAGTGAGGTCCTTTGGTAGAGTGGTCGAAGAGTGGAGAAAGGTTCTGAGTGATTAGAATGATCGACAGTGGTAAGGGGAAGTTGCCGAAGAGAGGTGTTGACTTAGGTTGGACCGAGTGGGTTCGGAAATTTTAAGAGACAATGCTTGGTGGTTTCGATGAACTCTTAGGTGAATCTTGGGTGAGAGTATGGTTAGGAATAGGTCGGCTAGGCGGTAATCGAGGAATTTTACTAGAGAATGTACGGTTAGCAGGGCATGATGCTTGTGAAATCTTGGTAAGTGTGGAAGTGTAAGAAATGGCTTTTAAGAGTATGAAGGATATAGTATGAGAGGGCCCTCGAGTGTGAGGTTATAGATAGTAGTGGATTCTTAGAGGTGGATTGTTAGTGAGAGTGCTTGGTGGAATGAGGGGCGAGATTAGGGTACTGAAATGAATTAGGACTTCTTTTGAGGATGCTACCTGAGCTGATGTTGGTGAATCTAGATGAGGCTGGTTTTGATGTAGGAATTGAAATCGAGCGAGCGGGGGTTACGTTTATTTTGCCTGGTGGTGATGTGAAAGCTTTCTTGATTATGTGATTTATTAAAATGACCTGGCATGATATTAGATAGCGACCATGATAAACCTGTTGTGGCATGATATTACATGTTGATATACAATATTGAATCATAATTGGTAGTGACAACTATAATCATGATATAATGATACTTTGCTATCCTGCTATGTTGTTCTAGAAGCCGGTTATGATGTGTTGTATGAATCATGAGATGATGATATGTTGCTATGTGAGAGCATGATGTTATATTAAGATCAGGAGATGTTAATTAATGAATATTGAATTGGATCATGAATATGACTTATATATATGATATAATGGTGCGTGATTGCTAAATGATCGTTATATGGCATTGTATGAGTGGAGATGATGTTTTGTGAGTAGGCTGACATTTTGGTGATCGATATATTGATTGACCTTCCCCTTTGCTGAATCTTAATAACCTGACCTTGTTGTGTTGATATGTTGACAATGAGTTTTGGTACATTGATTATGTGATGAGAGATACTTTTATGACTTCTGATATATGTTGAGACTTGTTGTGTGATGCGTTGATTGGGGATTGGATGGTTATACAGTTATGCATTTCTTATGTCTTATGCATCTTGCTTGAATTGAGACTGATAGATTATATGATTCTGGAAACTAGGAAGAGAATATGGGATTAGCTCTTAGAGGTGGATGACTCCACCTCCTACCTTCTGAATTTGATTGATTGGTATGTGTGAAGCTTATTTGGTTTTCGGAAGAGTTTGACGAAATCTTGATTTGGGAGGATTTGATTTGTTTTTGGTGTAAAGTTGCTTGATTAAAAATTGAATTTGAAGATTTTGAGCGGTTTTAAAAATGGCCAACTTGGGGTTTTAAAGAAGTTGAGAGTTTCAATGATTTGGATGCCAATCTTTCCATTTACAAAACACTTTGAGGTTTACGAACTGGATTTACATTATGACGTCTCACAAAGTAAATACAAGCATTGTATAGGGGCGCTTATAGATTGCTTGCTAAGACCTAGTCGGACGCTATAATGCTTTTAGAGTTGTGGTACTTCCGAAAAGTCGAAGCGAGGATGTAATAAGGGCGCTTATTACACACTTGACAAGACCAATTGGAGATGTCACGACCGTGACTAGGATGTTGTGAGAATCTCGGAAGACGCAACCAAGACGATTACAAGATCCTCGGACATGGTCCTTGGACTCACCGATTTTAAAACTTCATCCCCTTTGCTTTAAAATGATTTTAGTCTCGGGGACGAGACTTGTTTTTAGAGGTGGATAAATGTAAAGACCGGAAAAGTTAAAATATTATTTTCTTACAATATTAAATTATGTTCGACTTTAAAATTAAGATTCTAGAAATTTTGAAATTTCTGTACTCGAGCAACTGAATTTTATTTAAACGAACTTCTATATAGTTTTGAATTGGGTTTTAGAAATGGATTTTGATTTTCGGAGATCGAGCATTAATAAAATTCATTTAAGCTACGGGTTTTGATTGAAATTTATTTGATTTCCGTTATCTTGCGATTTAATTAAAATTTGATAAAATTTGTTTTAGTCGGGATTTGATCGGGCGAGCGGGTTTTGGATCTGTTCCGCTATTTTGAATTGGGTATAGTTGGGACCACATATATATATTCATTTCTTTTCCTTTTTCTTTTCTTTATCTCTCTCTCTCTCTCTCTCTCTCTCTCTCTCTCTCTCTCGGCAGCCCTGCCTCACCTCAACCTGCAAACACACACAGCTTGCAAATGGTCCCCTCTCCTATTGTCCTCTTCCTCCCACACACCTTTGTCTCTCCCTTCTTGGCAAAAGACAAACAAATTCCACTCCATTCAACACTCCCTCCTGTTAATTTCAGAAGGCACACACCTCTAACCCCTTCATCTTGATTTCAAATACAAGCAACCCCAAACACAAATCCTCACCCCTGTGTTGTTCAGACCAAAACGCAGCCCTCCATTTTTTTTGTCCTCTGTTCCCCGGAGCACCAACAACACCACCACCTCTTCCTTGTCGCCAGCAGCACCCCAAAACCGCCACCTTTCCCTGTGCTGGAGCCCTTGCCGCCGAGCACCACCAACTCCCCTTGCTCTCCCCTGTTTTCCGACGCCTCCACCCACCGAGTAGCTCCCACCTTCATCCTCCTCTCATATGAAGTTAGAGCACCTCTGAGTGCCTCCAGTCTCCTCCTCCGAAGTCCGACGCAGCCCAGCGGAGGACTGACGCCGCCCCCTTTCTTCTTCTCCTTCCCTGTTTTCCGATCCAATCGTGGTAAGCTCGACTCCCTCCTTTTTCATCCTCAAACATCATAAAGGTCCTCTTTTATAACTCCCCCCTTCGTCCTAGGCCGTTAGCAACTGGAATCCGACGCCGACACAGCCGGAGCCGCCTCGAGCACTCCCCGGAGTTGAGTTTTCGAAGCTTGGTAATCCTTCTCTCTCTCCTTCCTCCCTTGCGTCGTTTCTCTCCTTTTGGTTGGGTCTTGGTCGGGAAAGTGTGTTGGTCAGTTGGTTGTGGGTTTGGGGCGGAAAGGGCGCCGGCAGGCCGAGGTTCTTTCTTCTCCTCTTCTCTCCGTCGTCGCTATGCTGTCGAAGCTCTGCTTTGGTGTTGAGGGAGACGGGTTGTCATAGGCCGGGTCTGGGCATGTATTCAGGTTGGGGCTTGATTCCAGATAGGCTTATGTGGGTGTGGGCTGGGTTTAAATTTCGGTTTGGGCTTGGGATCCGGATTGATAAGAATTGTTTCTTTGGGCTGGTTAGTATTTTAAATTTGTATTACACATTTAGGTTATATATATATATATATGTTATATGTTTTATTTTCTGATTTTGGGAAAATGTATATATATATATTTATATGTTCTGAAATTATTAATATTTATATTTAAAAAGGTTTTAAAAGTGATATTATTCGATATTGGGTTATAAAAATAATTATGGTTATTGTTTTGAGTTTACATGTATAGTAAGTATTAAATTATTTGAATATTAATATTATTTTGGAATTTGGTTATAATTATAATATTCTAGAAATTAATCTTTATATATTGTTTATATTGTTTTAAAATACTATTAATTGGATTATTTATATATGATGCATTTAATGAGGATTTAACTATGTGAGTTAGGAATTTTAAAGTGAATTGTTGGGTTTGATTTATAAATATGATTTATGAATATGATTTATAAATATGAGGAGTTATGAGGATTTAAATATGATTTTTGGAAAATTGGTTTTAAGGTTAAAATGTTTAATGTCGGGATTTGGATAAGCGATTTTAAAAAGAATTGTTTGATTTTCTAAATTGAGTTCTCGAGAGATTGTTTTGGAAATGAGATGATGAGATGAGACGAACATGGAATGATTTATGGATTTTGATGAGATAAGATGGAAAAATCTGAAATGAGCTATGTGGA
Source organism: Persicaria maculosa (assembly GCA_963922045.1). Taxonomy (NCBI): domain Eukaryota; kingdom Viridiplantae; phylum Streptophyta; class Magnoliopsida; order Caryophyllales; family Polygonaceae; genus Persicaria; species Persicaria maculosa. The sequence goes on from OY998257.1 coordinate 19,928,357, forward strand.
GATATGTATGATAGTTAGGGGCGCCTTGTGTGAAGTAGATAGACTTATGCATTTGTATGTTATTAGGTGGTTGTGATATGTTGGACATTGCTTGCTATTGGTGATTCATTGCTTGGATTCTGCTTCTGCCTTGTTCTCTGCTCTTCGGCTCATTCAGGTAAGTTCCTTTATGGGCTTACTCAGATTCGAAAGAGATTACCTGCTTGTGAATATATGACATACTAGGTGTTGCATAAGCATTAAAGCATGCCATGTAGTATCATGCTAGGATTGCACTTGTGATTGAGCATTCTATTTCTTTATGCATATGTAACAGAACGACCGTTATCTGTGATAGTCCTAGAGTCTCTGTTAGGGTCATAGGGTAGCCCAGCCCCATCGGGTGCCCTGAGTTTATCGAGTCGATATGATATGATATGATAGCCCAGCACCATCGGGCAAGATATGATATGATATGATATGATATGATGATACCGTGGGTGAGTGCACCACCACGAGGATATGCTATGCTATAGCAACGAACTGGCCAGTCTCTGCACTAACGGGAAGGGGTGCAGAGGTAGGAGAGGGACATGCCACTTGGCATTCTTTGGGCGTCTTTACAGTTATTTTTCGCATATTGTAAATTAGGATCATGTTAGTGTGATTTAATTTCCACATCTGCATCATCTTTATTATTAGCGTATGTGTATGTTCGCTTGCGGGACAGGGTGTGTTGGGGCCTCGGTCTGATCCCGCTCGCACCAATTGTTTTTAGGTATGATTGCTCCCTATCTGTATGGCGTGGGAAAGTCCCCCGGGCGATTGCAAAGAAAACTGTCTAACTCCGCTAATCTGGCTATACGACTTAGAATATAGGTTTTGGTTTTGACCCGGTTCTGCCGTGGCTTTTGTATCTAAATCTTACTTCCGCTTTATTTTCGTTAGATTGAATTTATGAAAACTTCGACTGATTAGAGGTTTGAAACCTCGACCCGTACCTGAATTGCAACATCCGAACGAAGGTATCCGACCTTCGAAACGTATCCCAGATATTTATATCCGGACCATTACACCTTTACAGTTCTTTTTCGCATATTATAATTTAGGAACATGCTAGTGTGATTTAATTTCCGCATTACATCGAAGTATCTTTATTATAGCGTATGTGTATATTTTCTTGCGGGACAGGGTGTGTTGAGGTCTCGGTCTGATCCCGCTCGCACCACTTGTTTTTAGGTATGATTGCTCCATGTCTCTATGGCGTGGGAAAAATCCCCCGGGCGATTGCAAAGAATCTGTCTAACCCCGCTAATCTGGCTATACGACTTTAGAATATATGTTTTGGTTTTGACCCGGCTCTACCGTGGCTCTTGTATCTAAACCTTGCCTCCGCTTTACTTTCGTTTGAATTGGGTTTTGTGACTTTGACTGCTTGGGGTTCGAAATCCCCGCTTTGAATACTGATCTTCGAGGTTTGAAACCTCGACCCGTACTTGAATTGCAACATCCGAACGAAGGTATCCGACCTTCGAAACGTAACCCGGGTATTTATTTCCGGGCCGTTACAGCGGAGGAGGTGGGATGGGAAGGTTGGTGAGCCTGGTGGCTTCGAGGAGAACACCAAAGGTGGGAGAAGGTCAGTAGTTCAAGTGGTTAGAACCCGCTCAGCGGGATTTGGTACCCTAATCGGGGGGATTTCCGACACTGGATGGTCAACGGTGGTGGGTGGTGAAGCTTCAGAGTGGTTTTTTCTGAGCTCTCCAAAGAGAGCGTTTTTGCGTAATCGTCGATTTTCTAGAGTGAAATATTATATACCCCAGATGTTAATCATGCTATATTTTTTTTGATTGGGTAAAGATTCAGGAATTTTTTTTCAAAATATTCAAAGAAAAATAAAAATTTACAAAAAAATTCACAACTTGAAAATATTTAAAAAAATATTCAAAATTTGCAGAGATCTCAGAGAAACGCGGTCTAAGACCGCGTTTCATTTTACAAAATGTAAAATCTGAATTAAAAAAAACAAACGAAAGAAACACGGTTTCAAACCGCGTTTTATAATTAATTTTGGATAAAATACGGGTTGAAATCGCGTTTTACACATATTTTAGGGTTTTACTTAATTTTTGATTTTAAAAAAAAAAATTGTAAAAAGCGGCTTAGAGCCGCGTTTTACTTGTAACAGTTCAGGAGTTCAGTAGATGCAGATCGGAGGGGTGGGAAGAAGCCATTGATGGCGGCGGCAGCGACGGAGGACCAAGGCTGCTCCGGATAAGGTGGTGGAGGCAGTGGGCGGAGGAGGCTGCGTTCAACTCGATCCGGTGGCGGCGGTGGTGGACGGAGGATTCATAGGCGGTGGAGTCGCTGGTGATGGGCAACTCCGGGCAAGGTCTCCATCCTCCATCCTCAGTCTTCCGTCCTCCTCAGTCGCGGCTTCTTCAATTGGACTCCGTCGTCCGATCGACAACGACCCCCAATTTCTTCGATCGAATTCCATTCCAAATCGGCCTCCGACCTTGCTCTAGATCTCCATCTCCGACCTCGTTCATCAATTTGGGATTTTCGCCCTGTGGGTGGGGGACAGGAGGTGGTGGCCGGGTAGGAGGGTCGGAGGCGGTGGTGGTGGATAGGGTGGTGGTGGGCTGGACGAGAGCGGAGATGGTGGGGTTGGTGGACAGGAAACGCAGAGATTGTGGTGTTGGGGTTGGAGGTGAATCGTCCTCCCCCGCATCTGTTGCCCCCATTTCTTCTGTTGCCCCCATTTTTCTTTCTTTTTTTTTATGGTTAATGAAGCGCGGTTTGTAGCCGCGCTTTATTAATATTATTATTTTTTTTAAATTTAAAATTATAAAAATAACATAAACGTGGTTTAAAACCGCGTTTTATAAAAAATTAATTATAAAACGCGGTTTCAAACCGCGTTTTTTTATTTATTTTCCTCATTTTTTCTCTTTTTTTTTAAAATTTTAACGTTTGCTGAGACCGCGTTTCTCTGTAAAACCTGCAAAAAATGAATATTTTTGTAAATATTTTCAATGTGTGAATATTACGGTAAATAAGTATTTTTAAGTGAATATTTTGAAAAAAAATTCAAGATTCAGATGCGAAAAACGCTATCCGTTAGCATTCTTATGGATGAGGTCAGCAAGACCTATATCAGTTTGTAGGGATTGGTTAGCAGCAACATGAGCAAGATGTTCAACCTTATCTGCCATGCAGTTGCCATTACGAAGGATATGAGAAAAAAAACTTCGTAAAACCTTATAATTAGAGAACTAATTTATGACATGATTAGTTCGATTTCCCATGGAAACTTAGACCATGTTTATCAAGGGATACTAGAGATACTAGAAATAATAATATTTTATTATTCTGTTTCCGCCACATCATCCTAGTATCTCATTCTCACTTTTTTCACTTTATCAATATCATTCCTAGTATCCCAAAACCCATCTTTTCCTATCAATTCAATTTACAACTATACCTCTCCCATAATTATTTTCATCATTTACTAGCGAACCAATTTATGATTATACCACTCTCGACTCATTTTCTTCTATCTAGCTTAATTTATAATATTCATTTTCCGTCAAAAAATATTATTCATAAATTAATATTATTTATAAAAAAAATTAGGTGACTATATATAGCCCAATATAGTAAAACATCCCTTGGCTAACTTCTCGCATTCTTTATTCTTAATATTTAAAAATGTTTTTTTGGTATTCTGTTATAAAATTGTATTCCATAAAAATGATTTTTTTCAAAATATGGTCATACATATTCGAAATTGATGTCTATGTGTAGAAAAAAAATGAATCTAGTATTGTGGTAATTTTTTTTAACATTTGGAATACCATGCAATTTTGTTGGGTATTGTTATATATAATTTTTTTATTTTTTTTCTACATTTGGAATACCGACAATTTTGGTGAGTATTATTATACATAATTGCTTTCAAAGGAAAAAAAATACATTTTAAAATATGGTCAAACATATTCGAAATTGATGTCTATACGTAGAGAAAAATGAATCTAGTATTGTGGTATTTTTATTATTTTATTATTTTTATTTATAATGTCGAAAATTACATATTATAAATGAAAATGTACAAATGCCAAAGCAAATCCCTGCCGTCCACTTTTCCACCATTCACTCCACTCCATCTGCAGCAACCATCCCATGTGTGACATGTGTCCCTTTATCTTCGGCCATCATCTGTTCACAGCAGCCCTATATGCTGCGTTTTGTTTGTTTGGCTTCCAATACGATGTCGTTTTATGAGTTGTAGCGGAAAAAAAAAATTAAAGGCTGACACACACCTATAAAGCCATACAGTAATTACCATCGATGCTAGGTCGGATACTACCTCTAGTATCCCATTCCACGGATACTTACCATCTTCACTACTCCCTCCGTTCGCCAAAACTTGACGTTTTACTATTTACGCACGCTTTTTTAGGAGATAAAAACTATATAAAATATCTAGTTTTTTTAATAATTTTTTTAACAATTTCGTAGTTATTATTAATAAGTACAAACTTGTTAAAATTTTTTTTTTAAAAAATGAATATTTTATATAGTTTTTATCATTCTAAAAAAGCGTGCGTGAATAGTAAACGACAAGTTTTGTCGAACGGAGGGAGTATTTTTTATTCAATTTAATTCAAGAATCGATACTAGGATGTACCGATAAACATGCCCTTAGTACCATTCTTGAGATAATTAATGATAATAAGAGAGTCTCCTTCAATAATGAGCCTATTAATTTTCATTTCTAGTGCTTTTAATACACCGGCTCTAAGTAATCATGTTATATTTTTTTGGAGGGAGGGGGTAAAATAGGTATATAATAAACACTCTCGGGTATATATACAATGATTCTCTATGGGGTAAGAATCATATAGCCTGCATACTTCTCCAAAAAAGCACCCAAAGTATGCTATGATTCAATTAATAACTCAATGTAGTTATAATGCCAGTTCTGCCATTACACTGAAAAAATACAACCTGAACTAATAGAGCATGGGGTAAAATCCTTGTGCTGTAAGCAAGCACTTTACTCGGCCTCGTCGGTCATCCTTTTGCTGTTTGAGCAAGCTTTGCGTAATCTTACGTATATAAAGCAAGCATGAAAATTTAGGGGCGTTCACTCTCTGACCGACCCGGCCTGTTCTAAAAATCGCATCTAGACACTACCTAGGCGATAGACAACCCCCTTCGTCTAAAGTTAGGTGGGCGCCTAGGCATGTCTAGACGACTGCCTTGATCGCCTAGGCATCGCATAGGTGCCGCCTAGGCGCTAGCCGACCCCTCACCGTCTAGTTTGTTTAAACAAAACATCTACTTTGTTTTTGATTTGATAAGAATTCGAGTTCAGACATATCTGAAACTCGAAGGCCGAGCAAGCCGTTAGACGGGATAACCGTCTAAAACCATAACATACAATAAAACACAAAGGTGCAAACTCAGATAAACACACTCTACAAAAAACGAACCAAGAAGATCTAAACCAAAGTTGGTTGAAGACGACGGACAAAGCCAAACCCTACTCTGAAGCAGAACCGTAGGCCAGCAATAAATTAAGACCCGATCATCTTGTCGGCAGTGAGGACGAAACTCCAGGGAAACAATCAACCTCGTAGTGGAGACGCCATAATACACACTACCACGACCCCAACATATCCCAATTCCGACAACCAGAACCAAATCCATGGATCAAATCGCCAAGTCACGTCACCGCAGAGCCGTACACAACCTCAGAAAAGAGCACCCAGAAACTCTATCGGGATTTAGTTAACCCTAATGGGATTTCGTATATACCCATACGAGCGGGATTAATATAAATGTGTGTGTGTCTATATATATATATATATATAAAATATACAAAAATAAAATATAAAAAAGACTTCTATTTTTTCCCTCCTTCCCGGGCTACTTTAGGCCCAAGGCAAAACCTTGGACCCAAAGTGCACTTGTGGTAATTGTGATATAGAGTGACAGCCGTAAGAGCCTCTGAAAGGTGGGTAAAATTTCGCACTTGTAAATTTATAGTCCTCAATACGAAAATTGTAACACCACCAATTCATCCACAAAATAGTGCATAATATGGAAGATTAAATAAGTTCAAATGTTCAATCTATATAAAATACTAAAACAGAGACGTGAAAATCTTATGTGGCGCGCTCTGGTCGAATTTGCTTAAGTGTCGTTCTCTGGTGCAATCTGGTCCGGGTTTTTTGACACGTCAATTAATGATTATACAATATTATATTTAAGGCACGTTGAACAATGACCCTATCTATTTATCTACATGTCATCATACGTGCCTACCTTAATTGATTATTATAATTAATTTTTATATCTTAAGTGGTTATAAATTCTATCATTCAAGTTATTTAACTTATCAATATGAGTGGTTACAATTAATTTTCATATCATAAGTGTTTATAAAACCTATCATTTTACCTTTAGTTATTTTATAAATATTTTACCTAAAACAATCTGCATAATATTAAAATGTTAGATTAATTTATATAATCTATTATGATTTAACATAGTTTAATATATTGAATCAAATAATATCTTTTCTATTATATAATTGTTTTAATTAAACTCTAGAAAAAGATATAAATCAAATAAAAAATATCATTTATATTAATGCTATTCAATAAAAAACAACAGCGTATCTTATTATATATAAAAATGAAAAAAACCTTATTTTTTTTTGAACCGGAAATAATTTGGCAATAAGAGGAACTTATGTGCCAAGAGCATCCTGTCGGATGAAATTACGAAGCACCGGATCGTCAGGAGTCTCTGGGCCTGAGAAAGCAAAGGGAAGGTGCGACAGACGGTCCGCAACTCGATTTGCTTCCCGATAGACGTGACGAATCGTAATCGAATGGAATGTCCGTAGGGAAAGTAGACTATCTGAGATAATCATTTCAGAATCTCCCGTAGGATTCCCGCAGCCTTTAAGGCTCTTAATAATGGTTAAGTTATCACCTTCGATTGTGATATTTGTTATTTGTAGTTCTTTTGCCGCATTTATTCCATTCCAGAGGCCAAGAGATTCTGCTCCAGCCACGGAGGAGATAGATGCAGAGCTAGAGCCATAGAATAGGGGCTTGCCTGTATAGTCTCTGATTATATATCCAAACGAGCCTCCAGTAGAAGCATTGAAGGCGTCGTCAAAGTCAAGTTTAAAGTTTCCTTGGTCAGGTGGCTTCCATTTTGCTTTCTTTCATGATTTTATTGATGCGATCTTGGTGTCTCTGGTTCCTGTCGTGGCTCTTGTTTGATGATGTTTGTCGAACTATTTTTAGAGATGTTCCATAAGTCTATTTGGGTTTTAATGAAATAGATTATTTTTTGTACTTGTGGTATGTTGTTATCAAATAGTGTCTTGTTACGGGAGTACCAAATTCCCCACCACGCGAAGGCAAGGTGAGAGAATCTTTGAATGCCTAGACTGTCCTTTATGTTTCGGATAATACTATTAATATCCGTGTCTTCTGTGAAACAGGTATGTAGGGTTATCATTAGTCTCGGGTCTAAGTGCGCTAGGGCTGTTATGGAAATAGGACATTCCCATAGTAAATGTAATAAGTCTTCGTAGTTTGAGTCACAATGGGGACAGGTTGTAGGGTTTCCGTAGTGTCTTTATGCTAATTTTGCTGCAGTTGGAAGGCCATTCTTTGTTATTTTCCATTGTAAGATTTTAATCTTTGAGGGTGTGTTGAGTTTCTATATCTAGGTCATGTCAGATTTCTGGTGTAATCTGGAGTGGTTAATTATTTGAATGGCAGAGTGTGCACTAAACCATCCATTTCTACTCCATTTCCAGTATATTCTGTCTATGTGTATGTTTTTGGGAATTGGTGATGTCATTATTAAATTAATGATGTCTGTTGGTAGAGTGTTTTGACAAGCCGATGACAAGTTATTTAAATTCCAATATTTGTCCGGAGTTATGAACTCTGATATGGTAATGTTTATGTCAATGAACGATGTGTCAGTAGCCAGGTTTATAAGCGGTGTGTCGTCGAACCAGTGGTCAGTCCAGAATTTTATGCTCTTGCCGTCGCAAATGGACCATTTGATTCCTTGTTTAAATAGAGGGATTAGTTTAGTTAGTTGGCTCCATTGCCATGATGCGTTGCCCTTTTTATTGTATTGTAGTAGCTGATGATTTTGTAGATATTTTTCTCTAATTATGGTTACCCAAGGATTTGTTGGTTCTGCAAGTATTTTCCATAGTAGCTTTAGCTGTAGTACTTTGTTCATATCCTCTGATTGCCGCAGGCCAAGCCCACCGTTTGATTTTTCTTTGCAAACTTCGAACCAGCTTATTAGTGGTTTGTGGTTGTGTCCTTTGTTACAGAGGAAATTTCGGTTTATTCTATCCAGTTCCGTATGCATTTTCTTTGGAAGAAGAAAACACTACATTAGGTGTAATGGTTTAGCCGCTAGAGTAGATCTGATTAACGTACATCTGCCTGCTTGCGATAGATAGTTAGCTTCCATTTGGGTAATTGTGATTTTGTTAGTTGTAGCAGTTCTGAGAAAGTGTTCGGTGTTACTCTATCACAAATAATGAGGCAGCCCAGGTAAGGACCTAGATTGGTTGTATAGTTTATCTGTAATTCACTACTTATTAAGTTTTTCTGGGTGGTTGTTATGTTCAAAGTTGTTTGGAATTGGGATTTGTGCATGTTGACCTTTTGTCCTGATAGCGAACTGAATTCATGGAGTACTCTGTTTATTTGATCACATGCCGTTTTTGTGGCAGATGCAAAGATGACAATGTCATCTGCAAAAGCAAGAAATGGGATTCTGGTTCCGTTCCGACTAAGAGAGATTCCTAAATGGCTTTGGGGAGAGCCAGATTCATGATATAGCCCTCTGGCAAGCACTTCTGAAATGATGAGAAACAGATAGGGTGACATGGGGTCCCCTTGTCGGAGTCCTCGTTGTGGCCGGAAGATATCTGTGGGTTCATTGTTGACTAGAACTGAGTAAGTGACTGTGGTAATGCATTCCTTGATCCATCCTATAAACTGCTGCGAGAAACCAAATCTCGTTAAGACAGTGAATAAGAAATCCCAGTCTACCAGATCAAATGCTTTCTCCATGTCTAGTTTAACGGCCATCCAGCCTGATTTTCCTTTTTTCTTTGTGAACGAGTGGAAAATTTCATTTGCAATTAGAATGTTGTCCTGTATGGCCCTTCCAGCAGTAAAAGAACTCTATAATGGGTTGATAATTTTGGGTAGAATTTTCTTTAGTCTTGCTGCTATTACTTTGGATATGATCTTATATGTTGTCGAGGATAGGCTTATTGGTCTATATTGTGATGCCGTTCTTGGGTTATCACATTTGGGAATTAATGCAATGAAGGTATGGTTTATCTGTTTCAAAATTCTGCCACTAAGAAAGAAGCTTTTTACTCCCTTAATGACAGAAGGACCCACAATATGCCAATATCTTTTCATGAAAAACAACCTTATGAAACGTGATTTCCCCCCTTTAGTGACACCAACCTTATGAAACGTTAATTAATCAAATCATATCTAATAATAAAATAAAATTTATATATAAAAAATCTACGTTATTAGATTCTATCAAAATATACCACCATTTACATAATTTCATTGATTGCAATATCTTAATGAAAAAAACAACCTTATGACTTTGCGATTTTGATAAAATAGGAAGAAATACTTTATATATAAAAATGAAACATGAGTACTTCATATAAATAAAAATTATTATAAAAATTAATTTATTAATTTATTTAAATCAATAATTAATTTAAAGTGAATACATATGGAAGATTAATTTATAAAAATTAATTTATTAACCGCGTACAACGCGGGTAATAAGACTGGTATGCATTTAAAGTGAATACATATGTAAGATTAAATAATACATAATATAAGTTCACTTTTGCAAAAGGCGGGCACGGAATAGGATTACAATCTTAGGTAGGCTGGATTTGCACATAATTTTATTTCTTTTTCCTGCCTGTCACTGTCACTATATATGTAATGGCCCGGATATAAATACCCGGGTTACGTTTCGAAGGTTGGTTACCTTCGTTCGGATCTTGCAATTCGAGTATGGGTCGAGGTTTCAAACCTCAAAGTATCAGTATTTTAAGCGGGTATTTCGAACCCCAAGCAATCGAAGTCGCGGAAATTCGTTTGAACGAAAATGCGAAAGCGGAATTAAAGTACAACTTGCCACGACAGAGCTGGGTCAAAACCAAAACACAGTGGGTGATTGCCATTTTATCAAGTTAGAATATTAGTCGGATTCTTCGGTTCGCCAAGAGATTCCCCGTCACAGAAGCAAGGAGCAAACAAGAGCGGTACCTAACACTATCCACGAAGTCAGGCCCGGTAATCACCTGCGGGTCCTCTGACCGCGCTGAGGCCACATAACATGCCTATACCTAAATAAAGGATGACTAATGCAGTACAAGATTTAAATCACATAAGCATGCTTTGACAGGTATAATATGCGGAAAAACTGTAAAGGGCCCAAGACAATACCAAGTGGAATATCCCTCTCCTACCTCTGCACCCCTTCCCGTTAGTGTAGAGACTGGCCAGTTCGGTGCTATAGCATAGCATCTTCCTCGTGGTGGTGCACAAACCACGGTATCATCATATCATATCATATCACCTCATCGCTTGCCCGATGATACTAGGCTATCATATCATGCTCATATCGACTCGATTGACTCAGGGCAACCCGATGGGGTTGGGCTACCCTATGACCCTAGCAAAGACTCTAGGACTATCACAGATAACGACCGTTCTGTATTCAAACACACATAGTAACCACATGCTTAGTTCAATGCAATCCTAGCATGATACTACATGGCATGCTTTAATATGCAACACCTACACATCATATGACACATCAGGCAGGAGGTCCAGGTTACTGAGTAAGTCCCGTAGGATACTTACCTGAAAATGCAGAATAGCAAGATGACACAAGCAAGGGCCCAAATGCAAGTCTAAAGCAATCCAAAAGCATTACACACCTATCATCAAGCCATTGGCATAAGCTACCGGACCGATATTCATACATAGCTTCACATATCTCATTTCAAATTATTCCATCTTATCTCATTATGCTCATTTCATGTTCATCTCATCTCAACATATACTATCTCATCCATCATCTCATCACCAAACAATTTCTCCAAGAAGTCAACTTAGAAAATCAACCAATTCTTTTAAAATCGCACTTAGTTCAATCCCGACATTAGACATTTAAAACCTCAAAACTAATCTCTCCAAATCATATTATAGAAGTAATTTCCGGCATTTTATTCCAAAAACTTGACTTTAACATTTCAAGTAATTTAAGACATTGATAAACATTTCCAAAATAAATCCATCTTTAAAAACCCCATTTACAAAACATTAACTCTTAGTCAACTTGCAAATTTATACTACTAAAATAATTCCGGCATAACTTACTTTATTTTAAAATCATCATCTTAAAATCACCTTTATAAAACCTTATATAACAACATTCTTCAAATAATATTACTTTTAAAACCATTTATAATATATATAATATTTAATAACACACTCCAAATAATATTTAAATATAATAAAATTTCCAAAATCAATCCATTTTAATAACCCAAATTTATAAATCAATAAATAAATCACCTTATAAAACATTATAATATAACACAACTCAAATAATATTACTTTTAAACCATTATAATATATATAGAATTATTTTCTGAAAATATGTATTGACAAAACAGAATAACATAAAATAATAATGCTAATAGTAATAATAAACTAACAATTAAATACCGAACATACAATATAACATATATATATATATATATATATATATATATATATATATATATATATATATATATATATATATATATATATAACACATAACATATAATAAAAACCCACAACATTAAAATCCCAGCAGCCCATTTCCCCAACCCGTTGCCCAGCCCATACCCGAGCCCAAATGAAAACAAAGCATAGGGTAATCCGGACCTAGGAAGAGTTAAAGAGGAGGAGACCTGATTAAAATGATATAACCCGATTGATGTTGGATCCGGCCCAGCCCAACAAGGAAGGAAAGGAGCATCGTCTCATTCCTTGGGCAACAGAGGCGCAGCGGAAGAAAAACTAAGGAAAAGGAGGGAGGGATCTCAGGCTATGGGGCTCCGTTCGGCTTCAAATTTTACCCAGATGATCGGAATAGGATTCCGACCACAACCCAACCTCAAAGAAAGAAGCGGCGTGAGAAGAAGTGGGAGGAAGAGGGATTACCAATCACGTGAATCTTCGACTCCGAGGGTGCTCCGACTGCAATGGCGGATTTCCAACTACAAGGACTCAAGAGGAGGTCGTTTGAGGGCCGGGGGGGCGCTCGAATGGAGGAGGAAGATGGAATGGAGGAGAACAAGGTCGGGGGCGCTCGAATGAGTGGAAACAGGGCATGAAGCTCGACTTGCTCTCGTTTGTGTGGCTCACGGGAAACAATGGAGGAAAGCTGGGCTCTTTACTTTGAATCGGCACAACCAAGGGGGTGTTTTTCTGGTTTTCCTAGCTGCAAAACAAGGGGAGAGTTGGGTTTGATTTTAGGAAGAGGATAAGGCAGAGAGGAAGAGGGAATCAAGAAGTTGTTTTGTATTTGTATGGGTTGTTTGGTGGGGGAAATCGGACCTTAAAGAGAGGAAGTGAGGGGAGGCTGTGAAATTGGAGGGTAAGGACAAGGAGTGAGCTGGTGTTGCTGCAGAGGGAGAAGAGGCAGTGTGGGTAGGTTGTTGTAGCAGTGGCGTGGGGAGAGAGAGAGAGAGAATAAAAGCAAAGAAAAAGAATTTAAATATGGAAATGGTCCCCATTATATTTCGAAACTCGAAACCCGCTAATCCCGACTTCTAACGAAATAAATCAGAATTTACATCAACTTCTGAGAACGAGCTAAAATGATAAACTCTAATTTATATTTCCAAAACTCATTTCTTGAAAGCGAAATTAAAATCCGTTCTTAAAGTCCGATTCAAACTATGTCGGAATTCGTTTCGAAATAGTTTAAGATTTAATTGCTCGAGGTCAAAATTTTCAAAATTTTTCCGAATCTACAAATCTAATCAAATATGATTAATTACTTTTCCAAAATAATAATAAAAAAAATTCCCGGTCTTTACATCATCCACCTCTAAAAACAAGTCTCGTCCCCGAGACTAAAATAATTTAAAGCAAAGGGATGAAGTTTTAAATTGGTGAGTCCAAGGATCATGCCCTTGATTCCGCAAGCACCTCATAAGGGCCCGTATGAGATCCTCACAGTGCCCTTGACGTGATCATAATATTCCCAATTGGTCGTAGCAAGTATGCGATATGGGCCCCTATCACACCCTTACCATGACCTTTCGGTTATATCATAACTCGAAAGCCACTATAGTGCCCCTACTAGGTCTTAGCGAGCATTCTATATGGCCCCTATAAAATGCTTGTATCCACTTCGTGAGGCGTTATAATATAAGCCCGGGTTTGAAAAGTTTCAAAAGGGATTCCGCAATTGGAAAGATTAGCCTCAAAATCGTTGAAATTCTCGACAATGTTTATTTTTATTTTTTTTAATCCAAGTTATCCCTTTTTAAAACCGTTCAAAATCTTCAAATTCAACGTTAGTCAAACAACTTCACACCAAAAACAATCCAAATTCTTCCAAATCAAGATTTCGTCAACATCTTCCGAAAACCAAATCAGTTTCCCGCATATCAATCAATCAAATTCAGGAGGTAGGAGGTGGAATCATCCACCTCTAATGGCTAATTCCATATTCTCTTCCTAGTTTCCATAATCAAATCAATCTATCAATCTCAGCTCAAGCAAAATTCGTAAGCCATAACAAATGCATAACCGCATAAACCAACCAATCTCCAACCAACACGTCATAAGGCAAGTCTCAAAACACATATCAACATGGTGCCACAAGGTCACATCAAGCATCCCCACATCATACTAAAGGCCATAATATGCATCTCACAACATACCGAAATCATAACAAGTTTCACGACATCACACCAGAAGTCATAAAAGTATCTCCTCATCACATAGTCGATGAACCAAAATCCATTGTCAATACATCCACACAACCAAGGTCATGTTATTAAGATTTAGCAAAAGGGAAAATCAAGCAGTGTATCAATCATCGAATGTCAGCATACACAATAGACATCATCTCAACTCATTATAATGTCATATAACGATCATTTAGCAGCCATGCACCATCACCTCATAGATACACGTTATATTCATGCTCCAAGTAATATTCATCATCTAACATACCTATAATCATGCTTTCCAACCATAGAATACGACATCATATTTACTACCACATAATATAACATCATGCTTATCGCATAGCAGCACATCATTAACTCACGAGTCACATATCATATCACAACCCATCCTAACATGCTTCTAAAACAACATCGCAAAGCATCAATATATCATGATAACACTTGTCACTGTCAACTAGATTTCAATATTGCATATCAACATGTAATATCATGGCATATCAGGTTTATCATGGTCGCTATCTAACATCATACTAGTTCATAATCACATAATCAAGAAAGTTTTGCACATTATACCAGTCATAATAAAACGCAATCCCCACTTGCTCGTCTCCAACTCTCATGCCAAGACCAATTTCCATCTAGACTCACCAACATCAACTTGGATACTACCCCACAGAAGAAGTCCCAATTCATTTCGACATTTTAATCTCACACCTCTTCCCACAAAGCACTCTCACTAACAATCCACCTCTAAGAATCCAACCCCTATCTCTGTTTTCACACCCGAGCACCCCTGCATACTATGTTCTCGATGCTCACAAGAGCCATTCCCTACACTGCCCATACTACCTAAGACATCACAAGCATAGAATCATTCTAACCACATCTCTTCTATAAGAATACCTCGATCATCACCTAGCCGACCTATTCTAACCATACCCCCACCTAAGATTCATCTAGAAGCTCATCGGAACCCACTAGGCATCGCCTCTTATAGCTCTCAAAACTCACTCGTTCCTACTTAAGCCAAACCTCTCTCCTGTGACTTACCTCATACCACCATCGATCATTCTAACCGCTCAAATTCCCTCACCAGCCTCCGACCCTTCTACCAAAGGACCTCACTCACATGTTCAAAGAAGAAGCAATCATGGACATTATTACACAGAAGGACTACATCATATCAACTAGCATTTATATCAATAACATCATTAGTTCATCATTAAGCATTGCAACTGTATCACAAGTCTCAATTTACCATCATGCTCAACAAGTATTGCAAAACATCATATATGAACCTAATCAAATCAAGCTAGCAAGTTTCATCATAACCTTATCTAATAAACATTTCAGGTTCTCAGCATTTGCAGTTCATACTTTTATAGGCAAATGAATTTAGAACATGCTTAGCAACTCAGAGTAGCATCACGTCAAGTCATCATAGCACATTAGGACTGTAAGGCATCGAATCATATATATTATCATAGACAACGGATAATCAGGCAATAATTATTACCAAATCAGCACATCAACACGCAATTTTCATCGTCAGGTCAATGCAATATCATCATCAACAAGTTCAGAAAGGATTAGCAATCCGAATGGAGGACACTCCCACTTGCAAGTCATGTCGTACTCGGTAGCCACAATCCTTGAAGTGTGCTTATTCCGTCAACATCGTCGATCCTGAGGCCCGTGGGTTATGGGCCCATGCTTCCGCTGCACTGCTCTATCGCTATCCAACTTCCCGTCCCCCCCTTCTATGCGGTCGCTTGCCCAATGTATCGCGTAGGAGTCTAAGTTAGCGGAGATAGGGGAGTGACATGAGCGGACAACCCAATGTTTCTTTCGGAGATAAAAATGGACCAAAGCTAAAGATGACATGACTAGAGACAAGACTCCGACCCGGGAATAGTAACGATGCCCTTAAGGAAGTCTATTAGGTTACAATTGTGACAAACAAGCACGAATTCATCATGGAGCATATCAATCACATTAATCCACACTGACATGTACCTATCTCAAGGAACAACGACATACATATTCATTCCAAAGATACAATCGAGTCCTACACCGATGCGCGTGAGACAAGCTAGTAGTCTATTATTCCATGGATGCAGGTATGTCTAGCAACCTAGGCAATTTATGCGGAGCCAATAATGGTCATGTGGGGTCCAAGGTCACACGGGATTTTACGAGGATGACAAGTATCATGTATATGAGCAATATAAGAGCATGGTATACACATCAACAAATGAGATCAAATACATCAAGACGAGGTATATCATAACAACCAAACTAAGTGTCATATGAGAATATATAAGAGCGGCATAGTAACTATCACATCTAACAGCAATGATCACATAGTATGTTAAAAATGACATGTTATCATACGACGAGATACATTTAGAAACATAGGTCCTACACGATGCTAGTGATACATGATAAGACATGGGCATAGCCAATAGTCATCTAAAAGAATTCGACATAATGTTCATAGAGCATGAGACATCATTACAGAGAGTAACAAGGAGGACATCACCAGCAATAGATTATAAGTATGCTAGGAACAACCTATCATAGTGCACATAAAATGGTATAACAACTATCACACTATAGGACAAGCATGTTCACGTAATAGAATAAGTATGGCAAGTCACCATTTAGTGAGTCATATTGGAAATCATAAGCCTTACAGGGTACTAATAGCACATATCGAACATGAATACCATCAAAGTAATTCGACTAGATTCATTCTAACATTCAAGTGTCATGCGTATATGAAACCATGATATAGCGTGGTGTGTGATCATGCGAGGTGTCAAGTCATTCGTTCATGCAAGCATATGAAGGATATCATAGAGTAACAGGGAAATACTACCGAGCGATATCATGTAAGCATGCTAGGATTAATCATCATGGAAAGCAAGTCGATCACCGAATTCAACATCGATCTAATCGGATAAGTAAAACATTTTACGAGGATAGAAAGTGGGAGAACCACACTATCAAGGACCTAGTTCAAGAGAGAATCGGCAATAATGTAGGCAAGGTATAAATTCGCACAAGTCACAACCAAGGGTCCTACATGATACTAATGGCTCAGCATGACATACTTTATGATACGTACATGCATTTAGTTGATTAACATGACATTATGCAAGAATTCAATCAATACTATTCCAACGATATAGGAGTATGGGAGGAAATGTGGCGATGTATAATATAGGAGTCTAAATAACGGGGCAATATAACTAGAATACGGGAACACGAGTTCAAATCAATGCATACTGAGATAAAACATGTAGTCGTGAAGACTCAATTATACCACATATTCTCCATTCAACGCAAGTAACACACAACAATATCAATTGCAGAATAATCAACGATAGTCAACCTGATGAATACAATTAGACGGTCATGCTATAGATTCTTCGCACAAAAGGAATGATAAGCATCGAGGCGTCATCGGCTAGCATGCTAAAGAGATCATTTACGGACATTCATTTAAGGAAAGTTGATCATACTACCATGCACCTAATAGAGCAAAACCATGCAGATTCATATCATGTAGCTCACGCTTTCCATTCAATCATTAGTACGATCAATGCAACAGACCAAATAGACATGCTATGATGGCAAATAATCATAACAGAAGGCAAGGCACAACACGAGACCTAAGCAATGCAACTAGATGTAATAGCATAAGCAGGTGTTCACTAATGACCATTTACAAGGTATATTCGGAATATTACAAAATCATGTCATGTCATGCAATTCAGAAAAAGCCACCATTATAACCGAACAGAGATCCCTAAGGGCAACCATTGACTCCTCCCAACTGACTCATCATCCTGCTTTCCCGTGGGATTCTGGTACGACTCTTCGTGGCAGGAAGACACTGATTGATCGTCATAAGAATTGATAAGGACAGTCCCAGAAACACCTTACTCTCTATCTCAGAATTACATCAAGAACCATCTTCAAATACTCACTCGGACAAGCCTCATATCCAAACATGATTATCGAAGACAATGTGTTTACCAACCCGCTTTCCCGTGGAGGAGACCGATATTCAAGAGAAGACGCGATAAGACCATCAAGGGGTTAACATAGTGGAAGGCGTTGTTCCACACAAGCCGGGCTTAACCATATCAGAATGAGGATACTCCCGCTATTTCGTTAGCACAATCATTTCAAATACATTTCATAATTAGGCACAACAATAAGATATTCAGCATGGCAACAATTAACGTGGAATCAGTCATTAAACAATTTGCGTAAACACAACGAAGCTACCTAACTCGCCACTCTAACCACCTCGGTGCAATTCCTTGGAGTCTTCCAACCCATCTGTAAAGAATAAGCTAATATTTCGCCTACCCATTCCCAACTACATCCAATAGGGAAGGTCTAGCGCCTTTTCTACCCACTCAATCCTTTTTGTTGGTTCCAATCTATTTCTTAGACCAACTTCTTATTTATTCCAATTGAGTAAGTCATATTAAATTCATTTTTCCCTTTTTAAATCCTTTTAAATCTTTTAAAATTCGTGGGCGGTTTTCAAAACATACATTTGACCCTTGTGTACCCGAATTGCAAAACCTGGCTCTGATACCAACTTTTGTAATGGCCCGGATATAAATACCCGGGTTACGTTTCAAAGGTTGGTTACCTTCGTTCGGATCTTGCAATTCAAGTACGGGTCGAGGTTTCAAACCTCAAAGTGTTAGTATTTTAAGCGGGGATTTCGAACCCCAAGCAATCACAGTCGCGGAAATTCGTTTGAACGAAAATGCGAAAGCGGAATTAAAGTACAACTTGCCACGACAGAGCCGGGTCAAAACCAAAACATAGTGGGTGATTGCCATTTTATCAAGTTAGAATATTAGCCGGATTCTTCGGTTCGCCAAGAGATTCCCCGTCACAGAAGCAAGGAGCAAACAAGAGCGGTACCTAACACTATCCACGAAGTCAGGCCCGGTAATCGCCTGTGGGTCCTCTGACCGCGCTGAGGCCACATAACATGCCTATACCTATATAAAGGATGACTAATGCAGTACAAGATTTAAATCACATAAGCATGCTTTGACAGTTATAATATGCGGAAAAACTGTAAAGGGCCCAAGACAATGCCAAGTGGCATATCCCTCTCCTACCTCTGCACCCCTTCCCGTTAGTGCAGAGACTGGCCAGTTCGGTGCTATAGCATAGCAATTTCCTCGTGGTGGTGCACAAACCACGGTATCATCATATCATATCATATCATCTCATCACTTGCCCGATGGTACTGGCCTATCATATCATGCTCATATCGACTCGATTGACTCAGGGCAACCCGATGGGGTTGGGCTACCCTATGACCCTAGCAAAGACTCTAGGACTATCACAGATAACGACCGTTCTGTATTCAAACACACATAGTAACCACATGCTCAGTTCAATGCAATCCTAGCATGATACTACATGGCATGCTTTAATATGCAACACCTACACATCATATGACACATCAGGCAGGAGGTCCAGGTTACTGAGTAAGTCCCGTAGGATACTTACCTGAAAATGCAGAATAGCAAGATGACACAAGCAAGGGCCCAAATGCAAGTCTAAAGCAATCCAAAAGCATTACACACCTATCATCAAGCCATTGGCATAAGCTACCGGACCGATATTCATACATAGCTTCACATATCTCATTTCAAATTATTCCATCTTATCTCATTATGCTCATTTTATGTTCATCTCATCTCAACATATACTATCTCATCCATCATCTCATCACCAAACAATTTCTCCAAGAAGTCAACTTAGAAAATCAACCAATTCTTTTAAAATCGCACTTAGTTCAATCCCGACATTAAACATTTAAAACCTCAAAACTAATCTCTCCAAATCATATTATAGAAGTAATTTCCGGCATTTTATTCCAAAAACTTGACTTTAACATTTCAAGTAATTTAAGACATTGATAAACATTTCCAAAATAAATCCATCTTTAAAAACCCCATTTACAAAACATTAACTCTTAGTCAACTTGCAAATTTATACTACTAAAATAATTCTGGCATAACTTACTTTATTTTAAAATCATCATCTTAAAATCACCTTTATAAAACCTTATATAACAACATTCTTCAAATAATATTACTTTTAAAACCATTTATAATATATATAATATTTAATAACACACTCCAAATAATATTTAAATATAATAAAATTACCAAAATCAATCCATTTTAATAACCCAAATTTATAAGTCAATAAATAAATCACCTTATAAAACAATATATAATAACCCATCTCAAATAATATTACTTTTAAACCATTATAATATATATAGAATTATTTTCAGAAAATATGTATTGACAAAACAGAATAACATAAAATTATAATGCTAATAGTAATAATAAACTAACAATTAAATACTAAACATCTAATATAACATATATATATATATATATATAACACATAGCATATAATAAAAACCCACAACATTAAAATCCCAGCAGCCCATTTCCCCAACCCGTTGCCGAGCCCAAAATGAAAACAAAGCATAGGGGAATCCGGACATGGGAAGAGTTAAAGCGGAGGAGACCCGATTAAAATGATATAACCCAATTGATGTTGGATCCGGCCCAGCCCAACAAGGAAGGAAAGGAGCATCGTCTCCTTCCTTGGGCAACAGAGGCGCAACGGAAGAAAAACGACGAAAAAGGAGGGCGGGATCTCAGGCTATAGGGCTCCGTTCGGCTTCAAATTTTACCCAGATGATCGGAATAGGATTCCGACCACAACCCAACCTCAAAGAAAGAAGCGACATGAGAAGAAGGAGGGAGGAAGAGGGATTACCGATCACGTGAATCTTCGACTCCGAGGGTCCTCCGACTGCAATGGCGGATTTCCAACTACAAGGGCTCAAGAGGAGGTCGCTTGAGGGCCTAGGAATGGCGAGAGATGAGTATGAGTTTGATTTGAGGGGTTGGTATCGAAATCGAGTGAAAATGAGATTAGACCTTCAATTTGGAAGCAGGGGACGAGTGGCTGCGTTTGGGGGCTCCGGTGGCCGTCGTTGGTGCTCCTGGCGGCTCCAACGACGTCAATGGAAGTTCCTTGTTGCTGCTGCTCAGGGAGGAAGATGGAATGGAGGAGAACAAGGTCGGGGGCGCTCGAATGACTGGAAACAGGGCATGAAGCTCGGCTTGCTCTCGTTTGTGTGGCCCACGAGAAACAATGGAGGAAAGCTGGGCTTTTTACTTTGAATCGGCACCACCAAGGGGGTGTTTGTCTGGTTTTCCTAGCTGCAAAATAAGGGGAGAGTTGGGTTTGATTTTAGGAAGACGATAAGGCAGGGAGGAAGAGGGAATCAAGAAGCTGTTTTGTATTTGTGTGGGTTGTTTGGTGGGGAAATCAGACCTTAAAGAGCGGAAGTGAGGGGAGGCTGTGAAAATGGAGGGTAAGGACAAGGAGTGAGCTGGTGTTGCTGCAGAGGGAGAAGAGGCAGTGTGGGTAGGTTGTTGTAGCAGTGGCGTGGAGAGAGAGAAGAAAAGAAAAGAAAAAGAATTTAAATATGGAAATAGTCCCCATTATATTTCGAAACTCGAAACCAGCTAATCCCGACTTCTAACGAAATAAATCAGAATTTACATCAACTTCTGAGAACGAGCTAAAATGATAAACTCTAATTTATATTTCCAAAACTCACTTCTTGAAACCGAAATTAAAATCCGTTCTTAAAGTCCGATTCAAACTATGCCGGAATTCGTTTCGAAATAGTTTAAGATTTAATTGCTCGAGGTCGAAAATTTCAAAATTTTCCCGAATCTACAAATCTAATCAAATATAATTAATTACTTTTCCAAAATAATAATAAAAAAAATTCCCGGTCTTTGCAATATATATATCTATTGAGAGAAAAAATTAACAATGATTTTTTATCTATATTTAAATTAGCAATAATAGAATTAATTACTTATCAAAGATCCTTTAAGTTTTGTCAACTATTTAAAAAAAGAATGAAGATGAAAAAAATATTTAATTATAAAAGATCCTTTAAGTTTTAGGGATTAATAAGTTTTAGGGATAATAAGTTGTAAAGGCCGAATATATTTTTATATTATTTTAATATTATTTTAATTAAATATGCTATTATTTTATTCAATTTGTAAAAGTGGAATAAAAACCCGTCCTCGAGCATCAAGTTTCGATTTAAACCTTTCCGGCATTAATTTAAATTAGGATTTTTGACGGGATTTGATTTTCGACATCGAGTCCGAGTATTGATAAAAATTAATTTGAGCTACGAGTATTGATTGAAATTTATTTAATTCTCGATTATCTTGAAATTGAATTAAAATTCGATTAAATTTGATATTGTCGGGATTCGATCGGGCGAGCGGGTTTCGGGTCTTTTCCACTAATTTGAATTGAGTATTGTTGGGACCATATATTTATATATTTTCCTTTTCTTTTTCTTTTCTCTCTCTCTCTCTCTCTCTCTCCCTCTCCCTCTCCCTACGGTCCCCCTTCCCTCCCCTGCCTCATTCAGTACAACAGTCCTCCCTTCTCACCTCCCCTGCCTCATTCCAGTTGCAGCAACTCACCCTTTTCCTCTCAGATTTCCCAACCCTCTCCCTCCTCTCTCCTAAGGCTGCGTCTCCCCGTTCGCCCCTGCTCAGCCACCATTACCACAACACCACCACTGCAACACCAAACCCAGCCCCACACCACCATCACCATTGCCTCTCCGCTCCTCCTCCTTCCTCTTCGAGCCCTGCTCCCAGGGAGCCACCTTTGCTCCACCACCCCTTGGTCATCATGTCTGAGCACAAGGGGAAGCCTCCCCCGCCTCTGTCCAACCTCCAAACCGGAGCACCCAAGAGCACTTCCTGCTCTCTGTTTTCGACGCAGCCACCACGGCGCCACCGCCTCCGTACAACAACGAGCAACCCAGGAGCCGCAGGAGGAGCCCGCAGTTGAGCCAGGAGCAGCCGGAGCCGAAAACCGACCACCTTCACCCCTGTTTCCGTTAAGGTCGGTTTTCCGATTCTATTTCGTTTTCAAATCAATCCTTGCAAATCACACTCCCAATCACCTCTTTACCTCTCCTAGGCTCGAACCACCTCGGATGCTGGATCCTTGGAGCTTGACCGGCCATCGGAGCACCTTGGAGTTGAAGATGCACGTGATCGGTAATCTCTCTCTCCTCTCTTCCTCCTTGCCATCGTTTCATTCTTGTTGTGTGGGTCTTGGTCGGGTTAATGAGTCGCTCACCTGGGTAAAATTTGGGGTCGAACGGACCACCGGAGCCCGAGCTTCCTTCTCTTCCTCCTCCCGCCATTCCTCCGTCGTTGTTTCTGTTCATCTGCGTGAGGAAGAAGAAGCAGAGGTGTGGGGCCGGCCACGTCAGCAGCCACCTCAGGCGCGGGCCCCTCTCCCTCTTCTAATTCAGATCTCAGTTGGGCCTGATTTCTGGGCGGGCCTCCTTTCCTTCCTTTGTCTTGGGTTGGGCCGGGTCGAGTAGTCCCCTTCCGGATCCTCCTTCCCTTCTTTATTGATTCTTCCGGGTTGGTCTTCTTCCTTTTTTCTCTTGGTCGGGCTTCCTTCTGGGCCGGGTTTGGCTTGGGCCGATGGGTAGGGTCTTTTGATTTGTATTATTATTGTTGTTGTATCTTATAACTATACATATATATATATATATACATAATTGTTATATGTACGTATATACATTGATATATATATATATATATATATATATATATATATATATATATATATATATATGTTCTGAATTATTAATAATTATATTAAAAAAAGGTTTTAAAAGTGTTATTATTTGATATTGGGATATAAACATATTTGTTGGGTATTTATTTTATATGTTGTGTTTTATTTTATGGTTATTATAATTATTAAGCTATTATGAGTTATTATTATTATTATTATTATTATTATATTTATGGGTTTTTGTGAGATAAATATATATTCTGAAATATTAATATATTATTTTACATGGTTAAAGGTAATGTTATTTGAAACGGATTAGTATATGATATATTTTATAAGGGTGATTTTAAGATATGGATAATAAGTGTTGAATTACTTGAATATTATTATTTTGGGATTTGTTACAATATTCTGGAAATTTATCATTTTATGTTGTGGTTGTTTTAAAATAATATTAATTGGATTATTTAATTGATGCATTTTATGAGGATTTAACTATGTGAATTGGGAATTTTAAAGTGAATTGTTGGTTTTGATTTATAAATATGAGGAGTTATGAGGATTTAAATATGACTTTTGGAAATTGATTTTAAGTTTAAATGATTAATGTCGGGATTTAGATAAGCGATTTTAAAAGAATTGTTTGATTTTCTAAGTTGAGTTTTGAGAGGTTGTTTTGAAAATGAGATGATGAGATGAGATGGGATAATCTGAAATGAGATATGAAAAGAGATGTATGATAGTTAGGGGCGCCTTGTGTGAAATAGGTAGACTTATGCATTTATATGTTATTAGGTGTTTGTGAATGTTGGACGTTGCTTGCTATCGGTGATTCATTTCTTGGATTCTGCTCTGCCTTGTTCTCTGCTGTTCGGCTTATTCAGGTAAGTTCCTTTATGGGCTTACTCAGATTCGAAAGAGATTACCGGCTTGTGAATGTATGACATACTAGGTGTTGCATAAGCATTAAAGCATGCCATGTAGTATCATGCTAGGTTGCACTTATGATTGAGCATTCTATTTCTTTACGCATATGAAACAGAACGGCCGTTATCTGTGATAGTCCTAGAGTCTTTGCTAGGGTCATAGGGTAGCCCAGCCCCATCGGGTGCCCTGAGTCTATCGAGTCTATATGAGCATGATGATAGCCCAGCACCATCGGGCATGATTTATTTATTTTAATTTATGTTATGATGATGAGATATGATGATGAGATATGATATGCTATAGCATCGAACCGGCCGGTCTCTGCACTAACGGAAAGGGGTGCAGAGGTAAGAGAGGGACATGCCACTTGGCATTCTTTGGGCGCCTTTACAGTTATTTCTCGCATATTGCAAATTAGGATCATGCTAGTGTGATTTAATTTCCGCATCTGCATCATCTTTATTATTAGCGTATGTGTATGTTCGCTTGCTAGATAGAGCGTGTTGGGGCCTCGGTCTGACCCCACTCGCACCCAATGTTTTTAGGTATGATTGCTCTCTGTTTATATGGCGTGGGAAAGTCCCTCGGCGATTGAAAAGAAATCTGTCTAACCCCGCTAATTTGGCCATCCGACTTTAGAATTATGTTTTGGTTTTGACCCGGCCTTGCCGTGGCTTTTGTATCTAAATCATGTTTCCATTTCACTTTCGTTTAAACTGAATTTATGAAACTTCGACTGATTAGAGGTTTGAAACCTCGACCCGTACCTGAATTGCAACATCCGAACGAAGGTATCCGACCTTCGAAACGTATCCCGGATATTTATATCCGGGCCGTTACAAAGTTGGTATCAGAGCCAGGTTGTGCAATTCGGGTACGCAAGGG
The DNA here is from genome assembly GCA_963922045.1 of Persicaria maculosa. Lineage (NCBI taxonomy): Eukaryota > Viridiplantae > Streptophyta > Magnoliopsida > Caryophyllales > Polygonaceae > Persicaria > Persicaria maculosa. The sequence continues at coordinate 19,953,969 of OY998257.1, forward strand.
TCGAGCGTATGTTTTGGAAAACCGCCCATGGATTTCGGAGATTTGAAAGCGTTTTAAAGGGGCAAAATGAACTGAATATGTCTAACTCAATTGGACTAAGTAATGAACTTGACTTGTTATAAAAGAGGAGAACCGACTAATAAGGGATCGAGTAGGTAGAAACGGCGTTAGACCATCCCTTTTGGATGTAGTCGGAAACGGGTAGGCGAAATACTAGCTTGTTCTTTACAGATGGGTCGGGAAGACTCCAAGGAGACCATTGCAGTTGTCATTAACTGAATCTATGATTGAGTGCTTGATATGTTAAACATTTGATTGTATGTTCTAACTATTGAATGAATATTGATGATCTGTGAACGAGATAGCGGGAGTACCCTTATTTCCCTATGATTAAGCTCAGCTTTTGTGGAACTGCCCCTTTCCTTATGAACCCTTTTGACAATTCATTCGAGTCCTCCCTTCGAATATCGGTCTTCCACGGGAATTGGGTTGGTAAACACATGGTGTCGGGGATCATGATTGAATATAAAGGTTGTCCGTGAGTGTATTGAAAGACGGCCTTGATGAAATTCCGAGTTAGAGAGTGAGATATTTACGAGGCTGTCCTTATCCATTCTTATGACAATCCATCAGTGTCCTCTTGCCACGAAAAGTCGTATCCGAGTCTCACGGGAAATCTGGGTGATGAGTCAGTTAGGGAGAGTCAATGTTGCCCTTATGGATCTCTATCGGGTTATCTTGATTGCCCTGTTCATGATTGTGTGATTCTATATGCACTACTCCTTGACCTACAATTGATCCTTAGTGTGAATTTGTGCTTATGTGCCTTGATGCTCATGATGACCATTGTATAGGTTCGAACTACATTTATTATGTCCATATCATCCCGACATGATCTGTTTAGTATATTGCTTTGTCGTACTAGAGCACGAATAAATATGTCATATGCTAGGATGTCGTCTAATTGATGTCCTTCCCGTGAATAGATTCATGATAGCGTGGTAGTTCGGTTCTAGTATCATGATAGAGTGAGCCCCTTACTTGGTGGATACGTGTTATAAATTGATGTCGACGTGCCTTATATGCTACGTAACTCCCGGTACATGTTATGATGATGAGATTTAATGTGAATTTGTAGTTGTATGACATTTTGTACCCATGCTTGTCCCATTGCTTAAGTCCCGTGTTGTGTCTTGTCCTCTATCATGATTGTATGTTGTTATAGCATGTTTACTTAGCATATTGATTGTATGATTGATTGAAAACATGAACCACATGATATGAGTCTATATGATTGTTGCTTCCCTTTGATTAGGTACATGATAGTGTGAACGAGTCTTGATAAATACATGTTCTATCCTAGTATACGTCAATTTGAACTCATGTCCTCATATTCTAGCCATGTTGCTTAGACTTGCTCTATACCTCATTGCGTTTTTCCTCTCATGCTACTATGTCGTTGAGATGTGATTGAATGAACTCTTGCATACTGTCGTACTAACCAGTCAAGTGCATGTATGTATCATATGTTATATTGAGCCCTTAGTAACATGTCGGGCCCTTGGTTGTGACTTGTGCAAATTCTACATTGCCTACGTTATTGTTGATTCTCTCTCGAGCTAGGCCCATGATAGTGTGACTCTTCCCTTTTCTCTCATTTTAAAACGTTCCACTCGCCCCGATTAAATTGATGTTGAATTCAATGATCAACTTGCTTTCCGTGATGGTTAATTCTAGCATGTTCACATGTTTTCGCTCGGTGGTATCCCTCTACTACTCTATGATAGTCTCTCGTGCTTGCATGAATGCATGACTTGACACCTCGCATGATCACACACCACCCTATATCATGATTTTGCGTACGCATGACGCATGAATATTAGAATGAATTTAGTTGAATTACCTTGATTGTATTCATGTTTGATATGTGCTATTAGTATCCTGTAAGGTGTGTGATTCCAATATGACCCGCTGAATGATTTCATATCATGCTTGTTCTATAATGTGACAACTATTGTACCACACATGTGCTCTATGATGGTTCGTTCTTAGCATTATTGTAATCTAACACTCATGATGTTCTTCTTGTTACTTCTGATGATGCCTCATGTTTCGTGAATAATATGTTGAACTCCTCTTAATGACTCTTGTCTATGCTTGTATCACATGATGTATCGCTAGTATCATGTAGGATCTATGCTCCCTAAATGTATCTCGTCGTATGATTACATGTCATCCTTAACTTACTATCTGATCATTGCTGTTAGATGTGATAGTTACTATGCTGTTCTTATGAGCCCTCGTATGACGCTTCATCTGATTATTATAATATACTTTGCCATGATATATTTGGACTCATTTGTTAATGTGTATACCATGCTCTTACATTGATCATATGCATGATGCTCGTTATCTTCACTAAACTCCGCATGACTTCGAATTATATATGATCATTATTGGTTCCGCCCATCTTGCTTGAAGTTACTTGGCATATCTGTTTCTATGGAATACTAGAATGTTAGCTTATTTCACATACATCGACATCGGATTTGATTGTGTCTTTGATATAAATACGACTGTTGCCCCGAGATAGGTACATGTTAGTGTGGATTGACGTGACTGATATGCTCCATAATGAATTCATGCTTGTTTGTCACGAGTTGTAACCTAATGGACCCCATAAAGGCATCATTACTATTCCCGAGTCGGAGTCTTGTCTCTAGTCATGTCGTCTTTAGCTTTGGTCTATTCCGTCTCCGAAAGAAACATTGGGTCGTCCGCTCTTGTCACTCCCCTATCTCCGCTAACTTAAACTCCTACGCGTTACTTTGGATGAGCGACCGCATGAAAAAGGGATCGGAAAGTCGAATAGCAATAGAGCAACGCAGCGGAAGCGTGGGCCCATAACCCACGGGCCTCAGGATCGATAATGTCGACGGAACGAGCTCGCCTTGAGGACTACGATTGTTGAGTACGATATAACTTGCAAGTGGGAGCGTCCTCTATTCGAATTGCTAACCCTTCCTGAGCTTGTTGATGAGGATATTGCACTGACTTGATGTTGAAAGTTGCTTGTTCATGTGATGACTGTTGCTTGATTGTCTGTTGACTATGATGATATGATTCAATGCCTTACAATCCTCATGTACCTTGATGACTTGATGTGATGCTATTCTGAGTTGCTAAGCATGATCAAAATTCCTTCCTATATAGTATGAACTGCAAATGCCGAGAATTTGACCAGTTTATTTGCTAAGATTATGATGAAACTTGCTAGTTTGAATTGACTTTATTCATATATGGTGTTATGTGATAATTTCGAGCATGATGGTAAATTGAGACTTTTGATACTTGTTGCAATGCTTAATGATGCTAGTTGATATGCTGTAGTCCTTATGTGCAATAATGTCCATGATTGCTTCTTCTTCGAACATGTGAGTGAGGTCCCTTTTGGTTGAGTGGTCAGAGAGTGGAGAGAGGTTTTGAGTGATTAGAATGATTGACGCTGGTAAGGGAAAGTTGCAGAAGAGGGGTGTTGACTTAGGTTGGACCGAGTGGGTTCGGGAATTAAGAGGTAATGCTTGAGGATTTTCGACGAACTCCTAGGTGAATCTTGGGTGAGAGTATGGTTAGGAATAGGTCGGATAGGCGGTGGTCGAGGAATCTTACTAGAGAATGTGCGGTTAGCAGGGCATGATGCTTGTGAACTCTTGGGAATTGTGGAAGTACAAGAAATGACTTTTAAAAGTACGAAGGATATCGTATGAGAGGACCCTCGAGTGTGAGGTTAGAGATAGTAGTGGATTCTTAGAGGTGGATTGCTAGTGAGAGTTCTTGGTGGAATGAGGGGCGAGATTAGGGTATTGAAATGAATTGGGACTTCTTTTGAGGATGTTACCTGAGCTGATGTTGGTGAATCTAGATGAGGCTGGTTTTGATGTAGGAATTGAAATCGAGCGAGCGGGGTTTTCGTTTATTTTGCCTGGTGATGATGTGAAAGCTTTCTTGATTATGTGATTTATTAAAATGACTTGGCATGATGTTAGATAGCGACTATGATGAACCTGATATGGCTGATATTACATGTTGATATACAATATTGAATCATAATTGGTAGTGACAACTATACTCATGATATAATGACCCATTGCTATCCTACTATGTTGTTCTAAAAGCATGTTATAATGTGTTGAATGAATCATGAAATTATGATCTGTTGCTATGTGAGAGCATGATGTTATATTATGATCAGGAGATGTTAAATGATGAATATTGATTTGGATCATGAATCTGACTTATATATATGAGATAATGGTGCGTGATTGCTAAGTGATCGTTATATGACCTTGTATGAGTTGAGATGATGTTTTGTGAGTGTGCTGACATTTTGGTGCTTCACACATTGACTGACCTTCCCCTTTATTGAATCTTAATAACCTGACCTTGTGTGTTGATGTGTTGATAATGGGTTTTGGTTCATTGATTCTGTGATGAGAGATACTTTTATGATTTCTGGTGTGATGTTGGGACGTTGTTATGATTTTGTTATGTTGTGAGATGCATATTACGACCTTTAGTATGATATGGAGATGTTGATGTGACCTTGTGGCACTACTCTGGTATATGTTGAGACTTGTTGTGTGGTGCGTTGATTGGAGATTGGTTGGTTATACAGTTATGCATTTCTTATGGCTTATGCATCTTGCTTGAATTGAGACTGATAGATTGATTCGATTATGGAAACTAGGAAGAGAATATGGGATTAGCCCTTAGAGGTGGATGACTCCACCTCCTACCTTCTGGATTTGATTGATTGGTATGTGTGAAGCTGATTTGGTTTTCGGAAGAGTTTTGACAAAATCTTGATTTGAAAGGATCTGACTTGTTTTGGTGTAAAGTTGCTTGATTAAAAATTGAATTTGAAGATTTTGAGCGGTTTTAAAAATGGCCAACTTGGGGTTTTAAAGAAGTTGAGAATTTCAATGATTTGGATGACAATCTCTCCATTTATAAAACGCTTTGAGGTTTGTACGAACTGGATTTACCTTATGGTGTCTCACGAAGTGGATACAAGCATTGTATAGGGGCGCTTATAGATTGCTTGCTAAGACCTAGTCGGACGCTATAATGCTTTTAGAGTTGTGATACTTCCGAAAGGTCGAAGCGAGGATGTGATAAGGGCGCTTATTACACACTTGACAAGACCGATTGGGGATGTCACGACTGTGACCGGGATGTTGTGAGAATCCCGGAAGACGCAACCGAGATGATTACAAGATCCTTGGACATGGTCCTCAGACTCACCGATTTCAAACTTCTTCTCTTTGCTTTAAAATGATTTTAGTCTTGGGGACGAGACTTGTTTTTAGAGGTGGATGAATGTAAAGGCCGAATATATTTTTATATTATTTTAATATTATTTTAATATTATTTTAATTAAATATGCTATTATTTTATTCAATTTGTAAAAGTGGAATAAAAACCCGTCCTCGAGCATCAAGTTTCGATTTAAACCTTTCCGGCATCAATTTAAATTAGGATTTTTGACGGGATTTGATTTTCGACATCGAGTCCGAGTATTAATAAAAATTAATTTGAGCTACGAGTATTGATTGAAATTTATTTAATTCTCGATTATCTTGAAATTGAATTAAAATTCGATTAAATTTGATATTGTCGGGATTCGATCAGGCGAGCGGGTTTTGGGTCTTTTCCGCTAATTTGAATTGAGTATTGTTGGGACCATATATTTATATATTTTCTTTTTCCTTTTCTTTTCTCTCTCTCTCTCTCTCTCTCTCCCTCTCCCTGCGGTCCCCCTTCCCTCCCCTGCCTCATTCAGTACAACAGCCCTCCCTTCTCACCTCCCCTGCCTCATTCCAGTTGCAGCAACCCACCCTTTTCCTCTCAGATTTCCCAACCCTCTCCCTCCTCTCTTCTAAGGCTGCGCCTCCCCCCCTGCTCAGCCACCATTACCACAACACCACCACTGCAATACCAAACCCAGCCCCACGCCACCATCACCATTGCCTCTCCGCTCCTCCTCCTTCCTCTTCGAGCCCTGCTCCCAGGGAGCCACCTTTGCTCCACCACCCCTCGGTCATCATGTCTGAGCAAAAGGGGAAGCCTCCCCCGCCTCTGTCCAACCTCCAAACCGGAGCACCCAAGAGCACTCCCTGCTCTCTGTTTTCGACGCAGTCACCACGGCGCCACCGCCTCCGTTAGACCTGAGCAGACATGGGCTAACCCGCCCGGCCCGCCCAACCCGCCCTGTAAAATATGCGGGCTTGGGTAAGGTAATTGGCCCAAGCGGGCCGACAGGCCCGACCCGGTTGGCCCATAGAGCCGGGCTTGGGCTAAAGGTTAAGCCCAAGCGGGCCGGTATGCCCGGCCCGCCTATATATATATATTACTTATTTTTATTTTTATATATATGTATTAAAATACTACGGAGTATATATATTGATTATATAATATCTAAACTTTTACATCTATTAGTTTATAAATACTAATAGTATTTACATCGCATATAAATTAAGAAATACAATAGTACTAAATATATTATTTTCAAAAAAATTTCATTAAAATGAACCTACATAAAGATTATAGTGTGTAATTTCGCATTTGTGTAACTTGTATACCTTTGTTTTGTATAAAATTTCAATCTTTGGAGACACTTAACAAATTTGTGTAGTTTGAGATCAAACGTAAAAATAATAAAATAAAAATAATATTTTACGAAATTATAATGGGCGGCCCGGTGGGCTACCCGGCCCGCCCATGTGGGCGGGCTTGGGCAAGAGAGTTGGCCCAAAAACCGGGCCTAGCCCAAGCCCGGCCCGCTAAAGTGGGCCAAGATATTCTCATAGGCCCGGCCCAAGCCCGCCCATGCTCAGGTCTAGCCTCCGTACAACAACGAGCAACCCAGGAGCCGCCGGAGGAGCCCGCAGCCGAGCCAGGAGCAGCCGGAGCCGAATACCGACCACCTTCACCCCTGTTTCCGTTAAGGTCGGTTTTCCGATTCTATATTGTTTTCAAATCAATCCTTGCAAATCACACTCCCAATCACCCCTTTACCTCTCCTAGGCTCGAACCACCTCGGATGCTGGATCCTTGGAGCTTGACCGGCCATCGGAGCACCTTGGAGTTGAAGATGCACGTGATCGGTAATCTCTCTCTCCTCTCTTCCTCCTTGCCGTCGTTTCATTCTTGTTGTGTGGGTCTTGGTCGGGTTAATGAGTCGCTCACCTGGGTAAAATTTGGGGTCGAACGGACCACCGGAGCCCGAGCTTCCTTCTCTTCCTCCTCCCGCCGTTCCTCCGTTGTCGTTTCTGTTCATCTGCGTGAGGAAGAAGAAGCAGAGGTGTGGGGCCGGCCACGTCAGCCGCAACCTCAGGCGCGGGCCCCTCTCCCTCTTCTAATTCAGATCTCAGTTGGGCCTGATTTCTGGGCGGGCCTCCTTTCCTTCCTTTGTCTTGGGTTGGGCCGGGTCGAGTAGTCCCCTTCCGGATCCTTCTTCCCTTCTTTATTGATTCTTCCGGGTTGGTCTTCTTCCTTTTTTCTCTTGGTCGGGCTTCCTTCTGGCCCGGGTTTGGCTTGGGCCGATGGGTTGGGTCTTTTGATTTGTATTATTATTGTTGTTGTATCTTATAACTATACATATATATATATATACATAATTGTTATATGTACGTATATACATTGATATATATATATATATGTTCTGAATTATTAATAATTATATTTAAAAAAGGTTTTAAAAGTGTTATTATTTGATATTGGGATATAAACATATTTGTTGGGTATTTATTTTGTATGTTGTGTTTTATTTTATGGTTATTATAATTATTAAGCTATTATGAGTTATTATTATTATTATTATTATTATTATTATTATTATTATTATTATTATATTTATGGGTTTTTGTGAGATAAATATATATTCTGAAATATTAATATATTATTTTACATGGTTAAAGGTAATGTTATTTGAAACGGATTAGTATATGATATATTTTATAAGGGTGATTTTAAGATATGGATAATAAGTGTTGAATTACTTGAATATTATTATTTTGGGATTTGTTATAATATTCTGGAAATTTATCATTTTATCTTGTGGTTGTTTTAAAATAATATTAATTGGATTATTTAATTGATGCATTTTATGAGGATTTAACTATGTGAATTGGGAATTTTAAAGTGAATTGTTGGTTTTGATTTATAAATATGAGGAGTTATGAGGATTTAAATATGACTTTTGGAAATTGATTTTAAGTTTAAATGATTAATGTCGGGATTTAGATAAGCGATTTTAAAAGAATTGTTTGATTTTCTAAGTTGAGTTTTGAGTGGTTGTTTTGAAAATGAGATGATGAGATGAGATGGGATAATCTGAAATGAGATATGAAAAGAGATGTATGATAGTTAGGGGCGCCTTGTGTGAAATAGGTAGACTTATGCATTTATATGTTATTAGGTGTTTGTGAATGTTGGACGTTGCTTGCTATCGGTGATTCATTTCTTGGATTCTGCTCTGCCTTGTTCTCTGTTGTTCGGCTTATTCAGGTAAGTTCCTTTATGGGCTTACCCAGATTCGAAAGAGATTACCGGCTTGTGAATGTATGACATACTAGGTGTTGCATAAGCATTAAAGCATGCCATGTAGTATCATGCTAGGTTGCACTTATGATTGAGCATTCTATTTCTTTACGCATATGAAACAGAACGGCCGTTATCTGTGATAGTCCTAGAGTCTTTGCTAGGGTCATAGGGTAGCCCAGCCCCATCGGGTGCCCTGAGTCTATCGAGTCGATATGAGCATGATGATAGCCCAGCACCATCGGGCATGATTTATTTATTTTAATTTATGTTATGATGATGAGATATGATGATGAGATATGATATGATATAGCATCGAACCGGCCGGTCTCTGCATTAACGGAAAGGGGTGCAGAGGTAGGAGAGGGACATGCCACTTGGCATTCTTTGGGCGCCTTTACAGTTATTTCTCGCATATGGCAAATTAGGATCATGCTAGTGTGATTTAATTTCCGCATCTGCATCATCTTTATTATTAGCGTATGTATATGTTTGCTTGCTGGACAGAGCGTGTTGGGGCCTCGGTCTGACCCCACTCGCACCCAATGTTTTTTGGTATGATTGCTCTCTGTTTATATGGCGTGGGAAAGTCCCTCGGCGATTGCAAAGAAATCTGTCTAACCCCGCTAATCTGGCCATCCGACTTTAGAATTATGTTTTGGTTTTGACCCGGCCTTGCCGTGGCTTTTGTATCTAAATCAAGTTTCCATTTCACTTTCGTTTAAACTGAATTTATGAAACTTCGACTGATTAGAGGTTTGAAACCTCGACCCGTACCTGAATTGCAACATCCGAACGAAGGTATCCGACCTTCGAAACGTATCCCGGATATTTATATCCGGGCCGTTACATAAGTCATCTATCTAAAAAAGAGATAATTGGAGGATAAGGACCCTCTTCAATAATTTGTTTAGTTAATAGACCCCATAACAAATCTTTTATGTATATGACCATTTTGTTGGTTTTATTACTTGTTTACCATTAATTGCTTTAGTTTAATAAAAAGTTAATATAATTTAATAATAAAATTCAAAACTATTTTTAAAAAATAGTTATAGATAATTATAATTTTTTTTAAAATTCTACATTCATATAATACGAGCATACACTAATTTATAGCATAACATATATATTGACATTAACTTTGTTTGTAATATTTACATATGCAATTAGAATAATCAATTACAATACATATACAATAAAAATTGTATTTATTGTAATAAATGAATAATTACACTAAATTATTCATTGTATTACAATATGGAATCTCTATGGTAGTAATATTATATTACAATAAAGGTGAAATATTGTATCACAATATTGTATCACATTACACAAGTTATTGTGTTACAATAATTAATAATGTTAATTGTAATGCACGTACTTAGATATTTTATTAGGGATTGAATATAATAAACTATTATTTTTCCTTATAATATATATTATATTTAATTTGAAGATTTTTTTGTACCCATTTTTCAAATTTTTTTATTAAAGATGTTAACTTTAAAAGAAAAATAAAAAGCATTGAAGGGTATAAATGGAATAATATATATGAAAAGGTCTATATAATTTAAAATTTTATTATGGGGTCTATAAACTTAAAAAAACAATGAAAATGGTCTATAAAGCCCATTATCTCATAAAAGAATGAAGATGGAAAAAAAAATGAAAAAAGAATGAAGATGGAAAAAAGTATTTAATTATGAAAATCCTTTATAAGTCAACTATTTAAAAAAATAATGAAGATGGAAAAAAAAGAATGAAAAATGAATGAAAAGGGAGAGGAAAAAGAATGAAGAGGGAGTTGGTCGAAGGGTGTGGCGGCCGCCCATGTCCGCCACACCCTAGGCCGCTCTTGGTAATATATATGAGGTAAATGTTTGTCATCTTTTAGATTTTCTAGGTTTGTAATGTGGGCCAATAATTTGTTTTTTATTTGTTCTCATTTTACACTTTTGATTGATTATAAAGGAGAGTGAGAGTTTAAAAAATAATGAAGTTAATGAAAAAGTTAGTGAAATAGTGATATGATATATTAGACAAGTAATATATCTTCTTAAAACATGTATAATTTATTATTGTTGATCATAGTTAACGCAAACTCTATCCGTTTTATAAAACATGTCATTTCTTGTTCATCCTAAAAAACAATGATTTAAAAAAGGTTGACATACTTAAATTAATATAAAGTATAATATTAGTTTATATAATTTAGTGTCAATTGAAATTTTTTGTATGGTGACCCTAAAGTTTGGACAATTTGACTTGGTATCTTATAAACATTTTTTTTAAACGGACTTGCTATGGACACGATCGTATCTCGCCATCCGTACGATGTCGTTGCCGGTTTTCGGAGTCAGCAAAATGTGAGAATGACGCCCAGGAGGATGCTTCTTAATTGCATGGGTCTAATTAATTATGCAAACACCAAATCCTAATGCCGGAGTCGGTAAAAACGGACTGCAAATTAATTATACATCAATTATGTCACTACTGATGTATAATCAACAAAGCATTGCAGGAGTGCAAATTACTCAGACATCAATCAATTAGGGTCACTATTACTTTGTAACATTAGTGAACAATGGACTGCAAATTACTCATAGAATTGCAGGTGCAAGTAAAAACTGAATCCGACATCAAGTGTCGGTAAATCATGACTAATTTAAAAAGTCTTGTTAATTTGCAAGATGGATGGCTAATTCATTAATAATAACCACTGATATCTGAGGTCGGAGTCGGCAAAAAGGAGCACCGACTTAGAATATCTTGTTGGAGCATTGTTGACACCGGAAGTCGGGATGTGCACCGTGCATATGGAAAAAAATTAACCATCCCAATAACAACCCCCATTTTAAAACAAATTATGCCTTTGAGTTTGTGAAAAGTTCGACTAGTTTCCAAAACCCATGTTATTGCTTCGTTTTTTCAAATGAGGAAAACTACCCTTTATTTCTCTGTTTTGCTTAAATTCAACATAAAAGTGACAAAACCATCCATATTTTTGAAATTTAATAAAATCAAAAATTATTTCCAAAATTTAGCACAAAATCACCCATTATTTTACAAATATTAGCATAAAATCACCATTATTTTTAATGTCACACAAACGATCCATTATTTTCCATATTTTTAAAAAATGACCTTTATGCCTTTTTGTAATCATCTAGCCAAAATAAAATAAGTTTTGCATGGGTCAAAACAAGCATTGATAAAGAATATGTCATTTATAAAGTCCGATTACAATAAATATAACTCTTGTCATAAGTTCGCTTAATTTTTTAATATAAACATTATTTCCATTCCTTCCTTCTCTTGTGAAAGAAGAATATAACAAAAGATTAGTCATTCTTATCTTATTAGGTTGCTATATTTCAAACAAAAGACATGAATAATCTTTTCTCTTATAATATAAGAGATTGTTTTGTAGAATTCGTAAAGCATAAAGGGTGGTTTTGTGCAAATTATGGTTTTATGAATTTCGTTTTTGAAATATATGTTAACTATTTTTGCTTACATCGATTCTGTACAAAGTTTTATAAATAACAATTGGTTATGAATTTGCAATGTTTGACAAATATATAACAAGTATTGTTGGAATTAATATGGGTTGTCTCACATTGAAAATATTGAGATATCATAAACAACATATATCTTTAGCGGACTAATTCTCTCATTGTTAATTGGTTTTGAGATGGAACCTCGTTGGGTTTATGTGTTGTTTGTGTCTTGACCCCATTGGGCCCAACCGACTTCAATATGGTATCAGAGCCAAGTTCGGTTAGTTTCGGTCTGAGCTCGGGGTAGTGGAGTTGTTAGCCTTGTGACATGTCGTGGACATTGGTTCCCATTTAAGCACATGTGGCAAGTGCAACTTTTTGGCTAAAGCCGTTGCACTTGAGGGAGCATGTTGAAATATAGGGTTGTCTCACATTGAAAAATATCATGAACAACATATAAGCTTAACATGCTACTCCTCTCATTGTCATTTGATTTTGAGATGGAATCCCAATGGGTTTATGTAACGATTAAAATATAAATATTCGGGTTACGTTTCAAATCTTGAATAACTTTGTTCGGATCATACAATCCAAGTACGGGTCGAGATTTCAAACCCCAAAAGTTAGTCTTCGAAAGAGGGGATTTCATACCCAAAAATATGCGAAGGGTCGTTGGGTACCCAGAACCTGTCCTATTTGACTAAGTCCCTCAAAACCGTTTGAAGTTCAAAGTCGAAATCAACAGAAATCAGAGTACAACTTGTCATGGTATGGCCGGGCCAAAACCGAGTAAACGAGTATAAAACATCCTAAGTATATAAAGTCTGGTGGAAGTCAGTCTCGCGGCCGATAGTGCGCCAAAAAGATAAGCCAGCCATGGAAGCATAGAGCATTCAACAATCTGCAATCATACCTTAAAAAAATATACAGGGAACGGGATTAGACTGAGACTCACATATGGGACTCAGTCCCACTGCCATCATATCATATATGCTATACCTAATAAATATGCTCTAATGCAGGACATGAATTTAAATCATGCAAGCATGCTCATAGGTTATATAATGCAGAAAGAGATTAAATGGATCCACACAGAATGTCAAGTGGCATATCCCTCTCCTACATCTGCCCCCTTCTTGTTAGGGAAGACACTGGTCAGTCCGATGCTATAGCATATCCAATCCATCATAATAAAGGCGCATCATTAATCATGCTCGTCAATAATCATGCTCGTATTGTAATCAAGCTCATATAATGAATCAAGCTCATCTCGTATCTCGTGACATAAATGACTCGATGAAGACAAACCCGATGAGGCTGGGCTATCCTATGACCCTAGTAAAAGACTCTAGAGACTCATAGACAACAATCGTTCTCTTTCCAAACACATAAAGAAGACGGATGTTTAAACATTGTGAAATTCCTAAGCAGGATGCTCTTATGCATATGCAACACCTAGTATAGGAAGGAACTTACCTGGAAAAGCCGAACAACAAGGAAATAGCAGAGATAGAATCCAAACAAGTCACTAAGCACCTAGCATATATGAATAATAGATGCAATAAGTCTGATGTTCTAGCTAACTAAGCACGTAGAAAACACACACATGAAAAGCATTTCCGAAATCCTCTAATAGGTCAAAACATTCAAAATTGAGAAAACATACGAAAGCCAAGATATCCGAAAGGTTAAACGTTCCATATAAATTTTCGACAGTTCATCATCATAATTCCGTCCAACGTCTCAATCTTAGTCCAATGTCTCCGTCCAATCATATAACAGTCCATAGGTCTAATTAAATCATAAGGCAAGGTCCAATGGTCAAGTTCAACCAAACAGCCCAAAAGGGTCCAGTTCACAATAGGTCCAAATACCTGATAGGTTAGATCAGTCCACTAGAGTCAAGTCCATGAAATATAGTTATCTCAAAGCCATTCTTAAATCGTTAAGTCTAGTTAATTAGTCAATAGTCATATCGTTAAAGGAATCCCGACATCTAGGTTTTAAAACACAAAACCTCTCAAGAATATTTCGGAAATACAAGTTCTAACGATCACCATAGAAATATCATAGCAATAACAACTAGGGTTTTTAAACATCTTTTCAAAGGACTTCAAAACCTTTTCAAAACATAAAACATTTCCTTTCAATAAAACCATACTTTATCAATATTATGATAATCCACACAAAATGTATTTGAAATCTATTTATCAAAATCAAAAATCAACAACACCCCATGATAAACCGGTTCAACAAAAAACCGAACCAAAGGACTAAGGAGTTTAAGGGAGCCGGCCTCGGCCAAGGCGTTGGGCTAGCCGCGGCGAAAGCCTCCCTTTGGCTCTCGTGAAGAAGAGCTCCCACTGGCCATGAGAGACTCCTTTCGTTGCGGCAAAATGGCCACTCGCCACGGTGAAAGGTCTTCTTCCTCTTCTTTATTCCAGTTTTGACTCGCCGCGATGACCATGGTTTTTCCGTGGTGAGATTCAAACCTTTTGGCTTGCTTTTTCCTTGAATCCAGCCCATTCTTTCCCAAATCGATTTGACACTTAATGACAACCCTCCCCGACCTCAAATAACATAAATAGACACAGACGCGGACCAGAGGGGGAGAGTGGAAGAGGGGTTACCGATGTTCTTCAAGAAAAGCTTCAAGAGGCTTCAATGGGGATCTTTGAGCTCCAAAGTCGACTAGAGTGCTTGCTCAGTGCCTAGGAAGGTCAAAAAATGAGTAAAAGAGCTCTTTGATAGTGTTTGGAGTGGAAAACAAAAGCGAAAAGGGAGAACCGACCTTTTGCTCAAAACAGGGGAAGTAATGAAGAAGAGGCTCGACCTTGCGCCCCTGAGATTGGATCGAGTTCCCTTCAACCTTTGAAGGTAAAGAAGTTAATAAAGGTTCACCTTTATGAGATTTAGAAGGGAAAGGAAGCAAGAAAAGGGGAGAACTAAGGCTTTACCGCGAGACAAAGACGAACAGGGGCTTTTGGCCTCGACTTCTGGTGATCCACAAACGTCGTTAGCTTTTGCTTTGCCCAAATAATAATAATAATAATAATAATAATAATAATAATAATAATAATAATAATAATAATAATAATAATAATAATAATAATAATATCCTAACTCGATGCTTAAACCAATAGATTAGTAAACTAATGAATTGATAAACCAATATATTAGTAGAGCGATGAAGTCCGGAGTCGAACCCACAGAGAGAAATGGTTGCAATGATAATATTCCTAAAAATGATTTTTAAATACAATAGAAATGGTTTATAGCAACTTAATAAAGAAATGAAGAAAATAGGATAATGATTGTAAAGTATTGATAATAAGATAGAAAAGCATTTCACCTATAATTCTCGACAATAGTTGAGGTTCAAGGTCCAAGGTTGATTGTTCCGTAAAGATACAATCTTCTTATTCAATATCACTAAAGAATAGTATTAACGATTCAAGTTCTTAGACCAATTGGCACATCGATTCAATGCAAATAGAAGACAATGGAACAACCCACTCGGCCCTATAAACACCTACTCGACATAGATCAATCGATATCATCCACTACAAAGACATAGAAATATCAATAAATCAATGACTTTGCTTGCTATCGAGAAACCAACAACGGATTCATAACATAGATGCAATTCCTAACATGGTGATCAATCATAGAAAGGAACACAAATTCATATCAATAAGAACAAAATGATAAATATAATTATAAATAACTAATTGAAATCAAATCCTCACAATTCATTCAACCATGTCTTCGAATCACAGGTGAAACTATGAGTTTAGCAACTCATAGCCAAAGTAACGCTCATCTCTCTCTCTCTCTTTCTCTCTATTGTACGACAAAATCCAACTTAACACACACATTGGCTGAATGAAAATAACCTAAATAGATTCGTGCAAAACCCTAGAAAATAAGATAATAATAGAATAGAATCTTCGGACTAAAATCGGCAATCGCTGAACACACCAGCGGGCGCCGGTGGAATGGCGGCAGGCGCCGTCCTAATAGACTCCGTAATTTTTCTTCGCTATGACGTTGTGCTTCCTTGCTCCTTTGATTCTCCTTCTTTAGCCTTCATATGCTCTTAAATCGTCCATTTAAGCCCCTCCAAGATCTCATCCAAGGTCGGAATGTAAAACTGCAGAATAAACACTAAAAAGGCGAAGGTTCCGAACTCGAATATTTCACAAGAAAAATATAGAAATAGACTAAAACATATGCAAAACTCCTATCTAAATGCAATAAGAACTACCTATAATGCCTAAATGAAATATGCATTATCAAATCCCCCCACACTTAAGCTCTTGCTTGTCCTCAAGCAAACATGAAACATAAACATAATCAATGCATCCCACAAGAGATTTTTCATGATTCTTCCTCATCAAAAAGCAACTTCAATTCATAGTGCAAATATGAACAAGGCACAAAAACGTCATAACATGTATATAGGCGATCAAGTAGCTTGCATGCTTAACAATCCAACCTCACAAGGAAAAATATGTGTTTCTCTCGCTCTCATGTGTTTAGGCTTTTAAGGATACACTCCCTTCAATTCCATATGCAAGCATCGAATCAAATATTAACATTTATATCACAAAATCTCCACCGGATAAATCAAGGCAAAAACAAGAACATCAAGAGGACTTTCGCTCAATGGAAACCTTCATAGAAGACTTCATTCGGCGGGGTTGTAATGGGGCTTGGTAAAAACATAAGGGCAATGAAATGTGTTTGGTCATGTGGTGCTATTAATTCTGGGAAAATAAGATTCCTAAAACTCCCAACATAACACAAACCAACTCAATAGTACATCGAGCTCACAATGTAATACAACTCTTAAAACATAACAATATGCTCATAACTCTCAAAACTATATCAATAAACTCCAATAATCTCAAATATCTCAAAATATGCTCAAATATGCATATACAACACCCAACTGAAATAACTCTCAACCAAACATAAATCCAACTCCTCATATGCAAAAATAAATAAAATGGCTCTTTATTCTTTTTTTCTTTTTTTTTTCGAATGCCACTTTTTTTCTTTTTCTTTTTATTTCTTTTTCGGCATTTCTGATTTTTTTTATAGAGCCGAAAATAACATAATATGAGGGAAACTATAAGCACATAACATTACATCTTCTCCAAAACCATAAATCATAACAATATCACACTTTAGCTTCTTTCCCATAACTCCAAATGAATTTCTATAACCAACTTTAAATCTTAATTTCCCCGAAAAGGGTAAGGCTTATCATGGGCTAGGAATAATGAATTTTCGTGGAGCTTACAAATAAAAATAGGTTAAAGGCTCCAATTGGCTTCAAAGCAAGATATAACATAAGGTAGATATGGATAAAATGTGGCTAAAAGGTTGCCTCTATCATTTGAACTTATCAAGCAATGTGGATGAGGCCCTTCAAGAGCCAGACTGGATCATTGCTATGCAAAGTAAGCTTAATGAATTTGAAAGGAACAAAGTCTGGACCTTGAAGCCTAGGCCAAAGCATCAATCAGTCATCGGCACACGTTGGGTATTTCAGAACAAGCTAGATGAGAATGGTAAGGTCGTGAGGAACAAAGCAAGGCTTGTTGCTCAAGGCTACAATCAAGAGGAAGGTATACACTACAAGGAGACTTTTGCTCCCGTAGCTAGGCTTGAAGCCATTCGCATTTTATTAGCATTTGCATCTTTTATGGGCATAAAACTATATCAAATGGATGTCAAGTGTGCATTTCTTAATGGTTTCTTAGAAGAAGAAGTTTATGTGGATCAACCCCCGGGTTTTGAAAGTTTGGAATTTCCTAATCATGTTTACAAACTAGACAAAGCGCTATATGGTTTGAAACAAGCCCCAAGAGCTTGGTATGAGCGCTTGTCAAAATATCTTTTAGAAAATGATTTTAAAAGGGGGTTGATCGACAAGACTCTTTTCATCAAGACCAAAGGAAAGGACATATTGGTTATCCAAATATATGTTGATGATATATTTTTTGGTGCTACTAACACATCTTTGTGCAAGGAATTTTCCGATATAATGTGAAGTGAATTTGAGATGAGCTTAATGGGAGAACTCAACTTCTTTTTGGGGTTGCAAGTTCATCAATCTAAGAGAGGGATCTTTGTCAACCAAAGCAAGTATACTAAGGATCTCTTGAAGAAGTTTAAGATGGATCAATCCAAAGCATCCAAGACACCCATGAGCTCAACCTTGTCCTTAGATCAAGACAAGACCGGGAAGAGTGTCAATCAAAAGGAGTATCGAGGGATGATTGGATCTTTATTGTATCTTACTGCTAGTAGACCTGACATCATGTTTTGTGTTTGCATGTGTGCTAGGTTTCAAGCTGATCCTAAAGAATCTCACCTCGTGGCTGTGAAGAGGATCTTTCGATATCTATATGGAACCAAGGAGCTTGGCTTGTGGTACCCAAAGCAAAGAGATTTTACACTAATTGGGTATTCTGATGCAGACTTTGCAGGCTATAAGGTGGATAGGAAGAGCACATCGGGATGTTGCCAATTCTTAGGGGCATCCTTGATTAGTTGGCACTCAAAGAAATAAAACTCAGTTGCTCTTTCCACTGCCGAAGCTGAATACATAGCCGCTGAAGCATGCTGCTCCCAAATCCTTTGGATTGCTCAACAAATGAGAGATCTTGGCATCGACCTCAAAAACATTCCCATTACGTGTGACAACATAAGTGCCATCTCCATTACAAAGAATCTCGTTCAGCATTCAAGGACGAAACATATTGATGTGAGGCATCATTTCATTAGAGACCATGTCGAAAAAGGTGATGTGTCAATATCATTTATATCAACTGATTATCAATGGGCTGGCATTTTTACTAAGCCATTGGCAGAGGACAGGTTCACCTTCATTAGACGTGAAATTGGAATGCTTAACAGGGATGCACTTTCGTAGGGGGAGCTTTCCCTTTACGAAAGAAAACTTCTACTCAGTGTCAAGACCTTTGAACCTCACTTCAAAGGTTGTGAACTAAACAGTAGAGCACATATAACGGATCATATATTTGGTTGATATCTTTTTGGATATTTGATCAAATATTTTTTAAAAGGGAAGTTTAAATATCTTTACTTCATTGTTACCTTCAGGAAAATCTTTTGATTGCATGTTATCCGATTATATTTTTTTTTGTGGAAATTTTTTAAATCGGATAAACATCTTGCCTTAACAATTAAGATTCAAATGGCTCTTTGTTCAAATTTTGAAATTGTTTTGGTAAAACTGATTTTGAAAATATGGCAGTGATATGATGAGTTAGAGTTATTACCTTGGAAACTACCACCTTGTCCCATCAACTCACCTCACCCGCTCCCTTTTTAAACCACACAATCTTTACCCCCACTATTCACATCTTCATAACCCACCGTTTCTCTCTCTATTCTCTCTGACATTTAGACCATCTTCTTCATTCTTTCTCTCTGAAATTTTTACCGTTCATATCCATGGCACCCAAATCCAAGAAAACCTCCACCCCCAAAAGACTTGGCGCTGCCTCCAAAGGTCGTCAAACCCCCCTCGTGTCTTCCCCTCAACCTGAACCTACCCCTGAGACCATTGTCCCGAGCACCATCCCTGAGAGCACCCTTGCTGAAATCAAGCAGTCCACGAAGCGCCTGAAAAAGACGCCCCTCAGTAGGAAGCTTAAGGGAAAGAAAAAGGTCATTGCAGAGGAAGAGGAGGAAGAGGAAGATCTTGAGGAGATTAGAGAGAGATGCTGAGAAAGAGGCCGAGGAAGAGGCCCAGACAAAGAAAGAGGCCGAGGAAGAGGCCCAGAAAAAGAAAAAGGCCGAGGAAGAGGCCAAGAGAGAAGCGGAGAAGGAGGTTCCAGCATGAGAGGTATAAAGACCGAGATTTTTTAAATGAATATTTCTATAGTTATAAATTTGATTTTGATAAGAATTTATTCAATTTCTGAGACTCCAAAAATTTTCAAAAATTTCCGTTCTCGAGCCAACGACTGATTTAAATTCTTTCGAATAATTCCGGCATAAACTTGTTACTCAAATTTGAAAACGAAATAATTCCGCTTAATTTTTCCAAGGCTTAAAAATATTTTTTGGGTTTCGTTATTTAATTCGGATTCGATTAATTATTTTTAAAACGTGTCGGGTTAAGGTCGAAAAGCGGGTTTCGGGGTTTATTACCGGGTATTATAGTTGACTTTTACCCTTAGCCACCCTAGATCCCCACCCAAACAGCCCCTAGACCCCCTCTTTTCCAGACAATTCAGCTGCACCAGCCTCCTCCTCCCTTCGACAGCCTCCCCTGCATCCCCTCCTTTACACCCCTCACCCTTCAACTCCAACCCTTCTGTGCCTTTCCCCTCTTCCTTCACTTCTTTCAATTCATTCCTACTAGCACCACCAACACCATCCTCTTCCTTTACTCCTCTCGGTTCACTCAACACCCCCATTCACCACAAACATCACCACCCACTTCACTCCTCCATTGGAGCCAAGAGCTCCATCCCATACCCCCGCTGTTTTTGGAGATTTCCAGGGGTCGAGCAGCACCAGCCCCCACCTCCTTCCCTTCCTCGTCCTAGCAGCAACAGCAGCTTCTCTGACGGCCGAGGACGCCGCCGAGCCACCAAGCCCTCCAACCTCCCATTCCTCTGTTTCAGGTCGAGCACCTCGGTAAGCACCCCACCTCCCTCCTTTCCCTCCCTTTTGCCTCAAAACGAATTAAAGGGGGAACCTTAACCCCCCTTTCATTGCCCCCAGGCCACCTCTGGCGAACCTCCATCTCCGACGAAGCCAAATCGAGGCCGACGAAGGTTTTTCGGCGAGATCTCGAGCCCTCGGTGAGCCCTCGAACCTCCTCCTTTTTCCTTGGTCTTGCTGTTGGGTTAGTGGTGGTCGGGGAGGCCGTTGAGGGTGTCCGGGAAGGGAGCCAACCACCGGCGGAGCCCCACCTCTCTTCCCCTGCTTCTTCGCGCCGAACAGGCCTTTGAACGGGGAAGAAGATGGCCGGTCCGGTTCACTTCTTTTCTTTTATTTATGGGTCCGGTCCGGTTCTCTCCTTTTTCTTTCTTTTTCCGGTTTTTTCTTTTTTTACTATTGGGACTGTTGGGTGGATCCGGATCTGGGTGGGTAATGGGTTCGGGTTTGGGCCGGGAAGGTGGATACGGGTGGGCTACTGTTTGGGCTTAATTTGATTGGGTATTTTGGGTTATAATTTATAGGATGGTTATATAATTGTTATTTTAATTATTATTAAATTTATTTTTCCGATTTATTTATTTAATTAATTCATTATTTACTTATTCATTTGTAAGTTATTAAAATCTGAATTATTTGATTAATTAATTAATTATATTATTTTAAGGTTATAGTTCAACAACTTGTGAACCCTTTGTTAGATTACTAAAATTAATTACTTTCTGAATTTTATTTGAATATGATATGGAATAAATTGGAGTATTTAATTCTCTATTTTTAATATATATTTAAGGTCTGATTTTTAAATATTATTTAGTTGCTTGATTATATTATTTTAATGGGTAAATGTTATTTAATAATTTTATGGATTGTGATCCTTTATATGTTCAAGTAATTGATTATCTTTCTCGATTTATTTATTTGATTATTTAAACTAATTTGTTGAGAATGATTTATATGATTAAACTAATTCCTATGTTTTGATATTTGAAATGGGTAATTTGGGATATTGGAATAATTCATGGAAATAAGAATGTGATGAGTTGACTAAGGATGATGATGATGATGATATTATGATCGCATTGAGAAAGTTATCGGATTAGGAGAGATAATGAAACTAGATGAGAAATGGAGATGAAATGATAATGGTGATAATGATGAAATGGATGGATTATATTATTATGTGTACCTTATGTGTTTCTTATATAACTTGTGTGCTTGTGTAAATTAGACTTAGACTTATTAAATCATTTATGGAATTTCTAGGTGAATTCTGATCTGTTGGATTGCTCACTCCCGCTGCCTTATTTTGCTGCTCTGCGTTTCTAGGTAAGTCCTCCGGGGCTTACTCAAGTTAGAACCTCATGCCTGATGTGTCATATAGTGTGTAGGTGTTGCATCCCGCATCATCATGTAGTATCATGCTTAGGTTGCACAATTAATCGAGCATCCGTATTCTCTTTGCGTATGGTAGAACGCCCGTTAAATTGTGAGTCCTAGAGTCATTTGCTAGGGTCATAGGACGGTCTAGTCCCATCGGGCTTAGTCCTCATCGAGTCAGACTATTAAATTTAAGAGCATGAATATTGATGTGATTGATGATGTCATGATATTGAACGCGACCGGTTCCCGCACTAACGAGCATGGGTGCGGGAGTATAAAACGCGGTCGGTTCCTGCACTAACGAGCATAGGTGCGGGAGTAGGAGAGGGACATGCCACTTGGCATTCTGTGCGGGATCCCATTTAATCGCTTTCTGCATATATATAAATTGTTAGCATGTTTGTGTGATTAATATTTTCGCACTGCATTAGAGCATCCTTTATTTAGGTATAGGCATATTATATGTCCTCAGTGAGGTCTTCAGGGCCCGCATGAGTGGCTCGACCTTCACTTCGTGGTTAGTTTCAGGTACCCGTACCCTTACTTGATCATGTGCTGATGTGGCGGGGGATATCTCATGGCGCAATGAGAGGGAAAGAAAGACCAACTTGGACTCCACACTTTTGCTACTTATTTCCTCGTATTTGGTTTTGACCCGGCCATGCCATGACAACTTGTATTATGATATTTCCTTCCTTATGCTTTCGAACTTAAAACGTTTTGAGCGACTTAGGCAAGTGGGACAAGTTCGGAGGACCTAACGGCCCTATCGCGAATTTTAGGGTGCGAAATCCCTTCTTTGATCATTAAAACTTTGTTTTAAAACTCAACCCGTACTCGAATTGCAAGATCCGAACGAAGGTATCCAATCCTTCGAAACGTAACCCGAATATTTATATTTGGGCCGTTACAAAGGTGGTATCAGAGATTGGGTTGCGCGATTCGAGTACAAATGGGTTGAAGTATGATTTTGAAAACCGGTCAATGTTTTAAAGGATTTTGAAGAGTTTTAAAAGGGGCAAAATGAATTTAATATGGCTAAATTAATGAACAAAGCTTAATAAACTCGACTTAAAATAGGGAAAATCGGAAAAAGGGAAATCGAGTGGGTAGAAAGGCGATAGACCATCCTATTGGATGTAGACTTGGGAAAGGGTAGGCAAAACTTAGCTTTGTACTTTACAGAGGGCCTGGAAGACTCCAAGGAGTTTGCACCGTGGTGGTTGGAGTAGTGGGGTTAGAATGTAGAGGCCGAGAGGATAGTTGCCCCTCCGGTCAGTTGCCCCTCGAAGGGCAGCTTCTAGATAGATTCTGTGATTTTATAAATGGGGCCTGAGGGCGGTCCCCCTCGAAGGGGATCTGATAAATTTCTGTTGATTGCTTCTGTGCCGTGTGTTAAGCCCGCCCTTCTATTGCAGCCACTATGGCCGATACACGAGGTGGACGGATCAGGCATGGGGGCCCAGTACGTAGAGGCAGAGGACGACCCCGTCGTAGGGCAGCTACTGTTACGACCGACGATGACACTCCAACACCTGAGGGCGGCGAGACTCAGGTCCCCATCCAGCAGACCACACCGGGGCAGATGGACCGAGCTGCGATCTTGGAGGTCTTGCGAGAGTTTCTTGGGAAGTCACAGTCTGTAGCACCCGGGGCCCAGATCCCGATCGAGCCACCTATAGCACCTGAGCCCGCTCGAGCTGTTCCTATGGCCGTTGTGCGACCCGAGAAGCGCATCGACTGGGTGAAGGTCATGGGGCAGTGTAGGCCGCCGCAGTTCTCAGGAGGCACTGGAGAGGATGTAGAGATGTGGTTCCGTCAGCTAGACGGGATCTTCGACCATATCGATGCGCCAGCTACAGAGCGACAGAGGCTAGCAGCAGGACATCTGCGGGGGGACGCCTTTGATCGTTGGTCCATGTATAAGACGGACCAGACCGAGTGGAGTTACGATGCTTTTCGGACTTTGATGCTGAAGGAGTATAGTCCCCCGGGGACTCAGATTGCTCGCGAGGTGGCATTTTATCGTGAGACCTACAACCCGTCTCTCTCTGTTGTTGATGTTGTCCGCCAGTTCAAGAAGGAGTTGGTTTACTGTGCACACCTGTCTCCCACTGACGAGAGTCGCATTCGATTGTTGTCGATGAGGTTGTCACTAGCGGTACTATTGCATGCTTCTAGTCTGGGCGCAGTCTCGTTCGATCGTTTCCTGGAGGTGGTTCTTCTATACGATTAGCAGCGTATCCTCTCCGCGACTGCATATGCTTCATCCCGCTCTGAGGGGAAGAGACCTAGACCTGCTGAGACCAGATGGGAGACGAGACCTAGAGGAGCGTTCCGAGGAGGATTCGGAGGAGGAGTATCGAGGATTCCATCGGCACCGTCTGCTCCGAGTAGGGAGGTTCGAGTTAGGAGCATTACTTGTCACGGCTGCTACGAGGAGGGTCATTATGTTGTTGCATGTCCAATGAGAGATACTAGGTGTTATTCGTGCGGACTTTTAGGGCATAGATCTCGCTACTGCCCCCAGAGCGAGGGACTCCATCTGCACCCGCTCTCCGACTTCCAGAGGCCCCCAGACCCCCACAGCTGACTTACCCCCAGGGTCAGGGGAGAGGTTCTGCTCCTAGTAGAGGCCACGGAGGATTGAGAGGCGACAGAGGTTCTGGCCGCGGAGGTAGAGGATCGACTTCAGCCGGGCCATCTGGGTCGAGTTACGGCAGAGGACAGACATCAGGAGGCCATGATTCCACATTGCCCCCACCGCCCCGCGTGTTCCAGATGCGAGTTGATGATCATTCCGCTCCGACTGCAACAGGTACCATCTCTCTCTATGATGTGTGTCTGCGTATGCTGTTTGATACTGGTGCTACACACTGCTTTATAGCAGAGACGTGCGTTGCTAGGCTGAGTCTTAGCTGCACGAGTGGTCCATCCCTCCTAGTAGGCATGCCGGATGGATCTAGGGTTAGGACTATTCGAGAGATCCTAGTATGCCCTGTCCGTATAGAAGAGCGTGAGTGGCCTGCGGACCTGATTGTGATGCCTCTAAAGACGGACGACCTCATTCTCGGCATGGACTTCATGGGACGATATGGAGCGATCGTCAACCTTCGGACGAGGACTGTGACACTTCTAGCTGATGACGGAACCGAGCACCAAGTTTGGGGAAGTGACCCCAAACGGAACGGGGCGCTTATCAGCGCAGTTCGAGCAGCCAGACTTTTAGATCAGGGATGCATGGGGTACTGGTGTTATGCCTTAGAGGTGGATCGTGAGCAGCCCAGCATGACCGATGTACCTATAGTGCGGGAGTTTGCTGACGTGTTTCCCGATGAGATGCCATGACTCCCTCTGTAGAGAGAGATTGACTTCGCCATAGAGTTAGAGTCGGGCACGAGGCCCATTTCACGTGTACCGTACCAGATGTCGCCGACCGAGATGGCAGAGTTGAAGGCTCAGTTGGAGGAGTTGGCCGAGAAGAGCTACATCAGACCTAGTGTGTCGCCATGGGGAGCACCGGTCCTCTTCGTTAAGAAGAAGGACGGATCGTTAAGATTGTGCATTGACTACCGGGAGTTGAACCGGGCGACGGTGAAGAACCGTTATCCTCTCCCTCAGATTGATGACTTGTTGGATCAGCTTCAGGGAGCAGTTGTGTTCTCGAAGATTGATTTGAGATCCGGTTATCATCAGCTTCGAGTGAAGCCTGAGGATGTACTGAAGACCGCCTTCCGGACTCGTTATGGACATTATGAGTTCGTAGTCATGCCATTTGGGCTGACCAATGCACCTGCAGCTTTTATGGAGCTCAAGAATCGAGTGCTCATCGATTACTTGGATCGATTCGTCGTTGTCTTCATCGACGATATTCTGGTGTATTCGAGGAGTAGGGAGGAGCACGAGGAGCACCTGAGGATTGTGCTAGAGACGCTGAGGAAGCATCAGCTGTATGGCAAATAAAGCAAGTGTGATTTTTGGATCTCTGAGGTGACTTTCTTGGGCCACGTGATTTCAGCAGAGGGTGTCGCCGTGGATCCGGCAAAGATAGAGGCTATAGTAGCTTGGGAGGTGCCCAAGAATGTCAGGGATATCCGCTCCTTCCTTGGCTTAGCGAGTTACTACAGGAGATTCGTTCAGGGGTTCTCGAGTATCGCACTACCGATGACACAGCTGTTGTGGAAGGATGTCCCTTTTGAGTGGAGCGTGGAGTGTCAGGCCAGTTTCAAGCTTCTGAAGGAGAAGCTGACCACTGCACCAGTCCTAGCCTTGCCAGATAGGACTGAGGATTTCGTTGTCTACACTGATGCATCCAGAGCCGGATTGGGGTGCGTGCTTCATCAGAGGGATCGAGTTATTGCCTATGCTTCACGTCAGCTGAAGCTTGGGGAGTTGTCTTACCCCACTCACGACCTAGAGCTAGCAGCTGTAGTTCATGCTCTAAAGATCTGGAGGCACTATCTTTATGGCACGTCGTGCAAGGTGATGACGGATCACAAGAGCCTGAAGTACATCTTCACGCAGAAGAAGCTGAACATGAGACAGAGGCGATGGCTAGAGTTGCTCAAGGACTGCGATCTGGAGATTGTGTACCACCCTGGAAAGGCCAACGTGGTCGCAGATGCGCTCAGCAGGAAGACTCATCAGGAGGTGACGGTAGCTAGGCTCACCGCTCAGGAGCGACTACAGTCAGATTTGAGATCGAGTGGTATCGAGGTTTGGATTCAGCGAGAGAGCGGACAGCTGACCTTCTTAGAGGTGCAGTCAGATCTGTTGGAGGAGATTCGCAGAGCCCAGACAGATTGCCCAGAGATTGTAGCTCTTAGAGAGCGGATGGCTCAGGGACGAGTCGGAGAGTTGTCAGAGAAAGAGGACGGGATGTTGACATTTCAGGATCGCGTTGTGGTACCATCTACTCAGGATCTTAGACAGAGGATCATGCGAGAAGCGCACACCACTCCTTATTCTGTCTATCCCGGGACGAATAAGATGTACCAGGATTTGAGGAGGTCTTACTGGTGGCAGAGGATGAGAGCAGACATCACTGACTTCGTAGCTAGATGTCAGGTCTGTCAGCAGGTTCGTATTGAGCACCAGCGGCCAGGAGGACTCGTCAGGTCACTTCCAGTCCCTGAGTGGAAGTGGACTGACATTTCTATGGACTTTGTCACTGGACTGAGGAGAGATGTCAGAGGATTCGACGCCATCTGGGTTGTGGTCGATAGGTTGACCAAGTCCGCACATTTTATTGCCATACAGGAGACATGGCCGGTATCGAGATTAGCTGAGGAGTTCATCCGACAGATTGTCCGTCTGCATGGGGTGCCAGAGAGGATTGTTTCTGACAGAGACGGCCGCTTTACTTCACGATTTTGGCAGCATGTGCACGAGGCTCTAGGGACCATATTACAGTTCAGTACTTCCTTCCATCCGCAGACAGATGGACAGAGTGAGAGGACTATACAGACACTAGGGGACATTTTGAGGTCTTGTGTGCTAGAGTGGGGTGATAGATGGGTGAAATATCTACCACTGGTCGAGTTCTCGTACAACAACAGCTATCATTCTTCGATCGATATGGCTCCTTATGAGGCGTTGCATGGGAGGCGCTGCAAGTCGCCAGTTTGTTGGGATGAGCCTGCAGATATCGTCACATCCTTGCCAGAGCTAGTCCGAGAGACAGTGGATCAGGTTGGCCGCATCAGAGAGCACATGAGGATCGCTCAGGACCGTCAGAAGAAGTATGCTGATCGACGGAGGACAGAGATCGTCTTCGATGTGGGAGCTCATGTTTAGCTGAGGGTGTCACCCACCAGGGGAGTCCGACGATTTGGCATCAAGGGCAAGCTAAGCCCTAGGTATATTGGACCCTTTGAGATCCTAGAGCGTGTAGGTGAGGTCGCCTATAGATTAGCCCTGCCCCCGTCTTTAGCTGGAGTTCATGATGTGTTCCACGTGTCTCAGCTCCGTAGATATGTGCCAGATCCTAGCCACATCCTTGATCATTCTGACCTCCATGTTGAGCCCGACCATACCTTTATAGAGCACCCTATTAGGATCCTTGACCGAAGTGTCAAGAAGCTCAGGAACAGGGAGGTTCCTTTACTTTTGGTTCAGTGGTCTAGGCGGGGTCCTGAGGAGGCTACTTGGGAGACCGAGGAGAGTATTCGGGCCAGTTATGGGGGAGTGTTAGACAAGTTTCTTGCATCTTACGTGGAGCCTAGCGTGGACATTTCTTTGACCTCGTGAGTTAGTTGGTGAGTATTGTCCGGTCCTTGCTATGAGATGTGCCTTATCATTGTTTGGTTATGTGATTGTGCATATCTAATTGATAATTATATACCATTTTTATGAGTATATGATATGTTGATATCTTGATGTGTTACACCTTGAACTAAGAATGCTGAGACTGACTTTGAGAATGAACCTAGGAAGTGGAATATGGGATTAGCCCTTAGAGGTGGATGTTGCCACCTCTTGAAATTCTTGAAATCTGACAGGCATAAAATAAGAGAAATGACTTGGATTTTGAAAGACCGAGCGCGATCGAGAATTTGCTTGATTAACTTGAATTGAGTACCCTTTTAAACTTTTTCGACCCGAGTTTACATTATAATGTCCCACGAAGTGGATACAAACATTTATAGGGGCACTTATAGATTGTTTGCTAAGACCTAGTGGAGACGTTATTATTCTTTTGAGTTATAATGTAACCAAGAAGTCGGGGTAAGGTTGTGATAAGGGCCCATATCACATTCTTGCTACGACCAATTGGGAATATTATGATCATGACGAAGATACTGCGAGGATCTCATAGGGGCACTTATGGGGTACTCACGGGATCAATGGCGTGATCCTCGGACTCACCAATTTCGAACTCCATCCCCTTACTTTTAAAAAGGTTTTAGTCTCGAGGACGAAACTTGTTTTTAGAGGTGGATGATGTAAAGACCGAGATTTTTTAAATGAATATTTCTATAGTTATAAATTTGATTTTGATAAGAATTTATTCAATTTCTGAGACTCCAAAATTTTTCAAAAATTTCCGTTCTCGAGCCAACGACTGATTTAAATTCTTTCGAATAATTCCGGCATAAACTTGTTACTTAAATTTGAAAACGAAATAATTCCGCTTAATTTTTCCAAGGCTTAAAAATATTTTTTGGGTTTCGTTATTTAATTCGGATTCGATTAATTATTTTTAAAACGTGTCGGGTTAAGGTCGAAAAGCGGGTTTCGGGGTTTATTACCGGGTATTATAGTTGACTTTTACCCTTAGCCACCCTAGATCCCTACCCAAACAGCCCCTAGACCCCCTCTTTTCCAGACAATTCAGCTGCACCAGCCTCCTCCTCCCTTCGACAGCCTCCCCTGCATCCCCTCCTTTACACCCCTCACCCTTCAACTCCAACCCTCCTTTGCCTTTCCCCTCTTCCTTCACTTCTTTCAATTCATTCCCACTAGCACCACCATCACCATCCTCTTCCTTTACTCCTCTCGGTTCACTCAACACCCCCATTCACCACAAACATCACCACCCACTTCACTCCTTCATTGGAGCCAAGAGCTCCATCCCATACCCCCCTGTTTTTGGAGATTTCCAGGGGCCGAGCAGCACCAGCCCCCACCTCCTTCCCTTCCTCGTCCTAGCAGCAACAGCAGCTTCTCCGACGGCCGAGGATGCCGCCGAGCCACCAAGCCCTCCAACCTCCCATTCCCCTGATTTGGGTCGAGCACCTCGGTAAGCACCCCCCCCCTCCCTCCTTTCTCTCCCTTTTGCCTCAAAACGAATTAAAGGTGGAACCTTAACCCCCCTTTCATTGCCCCCAGGCCACCTCCGGCGAACCTCCGTCTCCGACGAAGCCAAATCGAGGCCGATGAAGGTTTTTCGGCGAGATCTCGAGCCCTCGGTGAGCCCTCGAACCTCCTCCTTTTTCCTTGGTCTTGCTGTTGGGTTAGTGGTGGTCGGGGAGGCCGTTGAGGGTGTCCGGGAAGGGAGCCAACCGCCGGCGGAGCCCCACCTCTCTTCCCCTGCTTCTTCGCGCCGAACATGCCTTTGAACGGGGAAGAAGATGGCCGGTCCGGTTCACTTCTTTTCTTTTATTTATAGGTCCGGTCCGGTTCTCTCCTTTTTCTTTCTTTTTCCGGTTTTTTCTTTTTTTTACTGTTGGGATTGCTGGGTGGATCCGGATCTGGGTGGGTAATGGGTTCGGGTTTGGGCCGGGAAGGTGGATACGGGTGGGCTACTGTTTGGGCTTAATTTGGTTGGGTATTTTGAGTTATAATTTATAGGATGGTTATATAATTGTTATTTTAATTATTATTAAATTTATTTTTCTGATTTATTTAATTAATTAATTCATTATTTACTTATTCATTTGTAAGTTATTAAAATCTGAATTATTTGATTAATTAATTAATTATATTATTTTAAGGTTATAGTTCAACAACTTGTAAACCCTTTGTTAGATTACTAAAATTAATTACTTTCTGAATTTTATTTGAATATGATATGGAATAAATTGGAGTATTTAATTCTCTATTTTTAATATATATTTAAGGTCTGATTTTTAAATATTATTTAGTTGCTTGATTATATTATTTTAATGGGTAAATGTTATTTAATTATTTTATGGATTGTGATCCTTTATATGGTCAAGTAATTGATTATCTTTTCTCGATTTATTTATTTGATTATTTAAACTAATTTGTTGAGAATGATTTATATGATTAAACTAATTCCTAAGTTTTGATATTTGAAATGGGTAATTTGGGATATTGGAATAATTCATGGAAATAAGAATGTGATGAGTTGACTAAGGATGATGATGATGATATTATGATCGCATTGAGAAAGGTATCGGATTAGGAGAGATAATTAAACTAGATGAGAAATGGAGATGAAATAATAATGGTGATAATGATGAAATGGATGGATTATATTATTATGTGTACCTTATGTGTTTCTTATGTAACTTGTGTGCTTGTGTAAATTAGACTTAGACTTATTAAATTATTTATGGAATTTCTAGGTGAATTCTGATCTGTTGGATTGCTCACTCCCGCTGCCTTATTTTGCTGCTCTGCGTTTCCAGGTAAGTCCTCCGGGGCTTACTCAAGTTAGAACCTCATGCCTGATGTGTCATATAGTGTGTAGGTGTTGCATCCCGCATAATCATGTAGTATCATGCTTAGGTTGCACAATTAATCGAGCATCCGTATTCTCTTTGCGTATGGTAGAATGGCCGTTAAATTGTGAGTCCTAGAGTCATTTGCTAGGGTCATAGGACGGTCCAGTCCCATCGGGCTTAGTCCTCATCGAGTCAGACTATTAAATTTACGAGCATGAATATTGATGTGATTGATGATGTCATGATATTGAACGCGACCGATTCCCGCACTAACGAGCATGGGTGCGGGAGTATAAAACGCGGTCGGTTCCTGCACTAACGAGCATAGGTGCGGGAGTAGGAGAGGGACATGCCACTTGGCATTCTGTGCGGGATCCCATTTAATCGCTTTCTGCATATATATAAACTGTTAGCATGTTTGTGTGTTTAATATTTCCGCACTGCATTAGAGCATCCTTTATTTAGGTATAGGCATATTATATGTCCTCAGTGAGGTCTTCAGGGCCGGCATGAGTGGCTCGACCTTGACTTCGTGGTTAGTTTCAGGTACCCCTACCCTTACTTGATCATGTGCTGATGTGGCGGGGGATATCTCATGGCGCAGTGAGAGGGAGAGAAAGACCAACTTGGACTCCACACTTTTGCTACTTATTTCCTCGTATTTAGTTTTGACCCGACCATGCCGTGGCAACTTGTATTATGATATTTCCTTCCTTATGCTTTCGAACTTAAAACGTTTTGAGCGACTTAGGCAAGTGGGACAAGTTCGGAGGACCTAACGGCCCTATCGAGAATTTTAGGGTGTGAAATCCCTTCTTTGATCATTAAAACTTTGTTTTAAAACTCAACCCGTACTCGAATTGCAAGATCCGAACGAAGGTATCCAATCCTTCGAAACGTAACCCGAATATTTATATTTGGGCCGTTACAAGAGGAACCAGAGGAAGAGGAAGCTGAGGAGGACGATGAGGTCGATGATGACGAGGAGGCCGAAGGAGATGAGGCTGAGGAGTCTGCTGAGGGCTCGGGGTCTGAGGAAGAAGAGGAAGTGGAGCCGGAACCTGTTCCCTCTCCTACTCCTCCTCCTCCTCCCCCGTCCCTGAAGAAGTGCAAGGCCGCTAAAGCCAAGACGTCTCCACCTCCCAATCGCTCCAGGAAAGCCACTCCCAAAAGATTTGAAGCGCCCGTCAAGTCGACCGCTCCAACAAAAGCCCGAAGAAAGAATGCTGAGCCTGCCGTCGATCCCCCTGCACTTATCCAGGTAAACCAATCCTTACCCTCCTCCTGGTTTGAGAATGCTGAGATGGCTGGCAAATGGGTAGACGAGTTCAAAACTCGTAGGATTTGTTGTTCTGATTTTATTGATTTTAACTTTTTAGAAGCTTTGAACCTACCCTGCATCTCCCTTCTCAAACAAACCCCAGCATGGACCGTGCTGAACTTTGAATCTGAGTACTACCCCCAACTCACCCGTCTTTTCTACATAAACCTCAAAGCCAAGCACACCGATGAAGGCTGGACTCTGGAGTCAGTCGTCAAAGGGGTTAGAATCATGTTCAACTCCCTTGACTTCGCTGAACTCCTTGGTCTTCCCAAACCAAGTCCACCCTCTCCTCAAACCCCCACAAAAGTCCAGTGTGTTACTCTTGCCCGTGCCAAATACCTGCTCCCCGAAGCATCAAGCAGCACCTCCAAACAACTCACCCACTCGTCCCTCACACTTGAAGCCAAAATCATCTTTAACATTATTGTGAGATGTCTTTTACCCCGAATCAACTCTGGCTCCCTCCTCACTGACAATGCTATGGTCCTCCTGTACCGCATATTGAATGGCCATGATCTTGATCTGGCCAATACCATTTTAGGATCCATTGCTCACACCCGAAAAGCCAGAAAAGGAACTTCCCTCCCATTCGCAAACCTCTTGACCCGTGTCTTCAAAGCTTCTAAAATTGATTTTGAAAATGAAGAACAACAACATCATACGGGAAAATTTGACTCCAAGAGCTTTGAGAAGATCGGCATAACTCAGACCCCTCAAGGGACTTGAAGTCTTGCCTCTTCTTCTTCAAAAACTTTCCCCACTAGCTCTGCCATCGATGAATGCATGGAGAACCTGGAGTTGGGTTTGGAGGAAGTTCGCCTGGACGTCAAGGAGTTTCGCCACGAGTTGCTGGTTGAGATGAGAGAGCTGGCCAAGCAGTTAAACGAGTTGAAGATGCTGATCAAGGATGGTGCTCAAGACGATGAACCCTGAACCCCTATCCTGACCCTTGATCTAACTCTCTAACACTACTGGCCCTGTTTTCAAAACTTTTGGTGACTGTTATCATACTCCTCCCTTTGTTGAAAGACAAAAAGGGGGAGATTGGTTAGACTTTTGGTGACTTTAAACTTGGTTAGACTTTAAACCGTTTTGAAGTAAAGGGTCTTGGAAGACCTTATTTTGCCTTATTTTGTTGGATGCGTTTATCATTGGTTTTGAACTTATATGATCCAACATTTGTCTAACCCCTGCAGGTACTTAGTCCGATTTTTTTATATGATATATTTGCTTGACTAAGTTACAGGGATGCACAGGTTTTGTCTTTCATCAAGGGGGAGATTGATAACTCCACTCCCTTGATGAAAATCGGAAAAGGTTTCAAAGGCTTTGACACAAAGCCTGTGTCAAAGGTCTTGAAGCTAAAGTTATATTGATGAAATTCAAAAACTGTATTTTAGTTATTATCTTATATATATTATCTATGTATGGTTTCCAAATATTATTATATATATGTTATACTAACCATACAGCAAAGATTTCGAAGAAATCTCCTTCCTTAAAGCTGAAAGACATGAAGATCAAATCAGGTGGATTGTGGCTTCGCAGTTTCCCGAAATAGAAGATTGCGAAGATCCTTCCTAAGCCATGATTTCAAGTAGCCGTTGGGTGAAGATTCTTGGCGCCGATTTGATCAAGAATAAAAGGAGATGAAGAAGAAAGAAGAAAAGAGAGTTGAACACTGACGATCATTGAACTACAACGCACACTCAGCCCTCAGGTCAATCTTTCTTCTACCTGTACTCTCTGCTAGGTGTTAAGTGTTTTATCTTTTGTTTCAAAGCATTTGAGAGTTACACAGTGAGCTTATAGGATATATTCTGAGAGAGTGTTATACTCGAGAGTTTATAACTCAGGAAGTGTGCACTATGTTATTGATTCACGAGTGTAAGAGGATTGTACTAGATAGCTGAGAGAGGTGGGGCTCTTCTAGATTGGTCTAGGACTCCAAGGGAATGAGAGTTGACTAGATTGCAATTGTATAGGAGAGAGGATTCTCGGTGAGCTATTAGGATCCTAAGCTGTGTGAATCAATAAAGCCTATTGAATCCTAGGGTTGTGGAAGAACCCTAGGCGGGGACTAAGCCTTTAAGGAGCCGAACCTCGTTAACAATTCAACGTGTTCTTTACTTATTGCTTTACCATTATTTCCGCACTTGTTTCGAATTGTATAACTTTGTTGTGCTTCAGGTATCCCAATCGAAAGAATTGAGTTTACTCATAGAGGTTTGGAAAGCGTTTCAAAAGTCTTGAGATTGTCAGCGAAAAGTTGGCATACTACATTCAACCCCCCCCCCCCCTTTCTAGAGTATCTTTATTCTACTTTGTTATACATTATCGAACCTTCAGTGTGAAAATGTGTGATGGGAGATCTGAAGAGGGTGTAGGTAGGGGGAAGTTCAGATGATGGTAGAGATAAATGATATGGAAAATGGAATTCATGAAATGTGACATCCCTTGAAATGAACACATGTTTGGTTTGGAGATCAAGAACCTTGTAACCCTTTTTACCAAAAGGATATCCCATGAATAAACACTTAAATTGCACGAGGCTGGAATTTATCCTTGTTTCTCATGGATGAGTTTGCAAAGCATAAGCAACCAAAGACTTTAATGAGGGTGTAATATGGTGTTTTGTGGAAAAGCATTTCATAGGGAGACTTGTTGGATAAGGAGGGAAGGGGGCTTCGATTAATGATATATGTTGCAGCAAGGATGCAGTCTCCCCAGTATAGTAAGGGTAGATTAGATTAAAAAAGCAGAGCTCCTGCAACCTCCAAGAGGTGTTTGTGTTTTCGTTCCACAACTGTTTTGTTGGGGTGCATTTTGCAAGTGGTTTGATGTATGATGCCATGGTTTTTGAAAAATTCAGACATAGAATGATCACAAAATTCTTGTGCATTATCAGACCGTATGCATTTGATGGATGTTTGAAACTAGGTTGAGACCATTTTGGCAAAGTTCTTGAGGAGATTGAGAGCATCACTTTTGTTTATCATAAGAAAAGTCCAGGTTGCTTTACTATGATCATCCACGAGAGTGAGGAAATATCTATATCCATCACGAGTATGATGTTTGTAAGGACCCCAAGTGTCCATGTGAATCAAATCGAAGGGATTAACAACATATATGAGAGAAAGATTTCTTGTGTTGTTTTGCTTTGGGACAAATTTGGCAAACAAATTTGGACTTAGAAAGACCAACAATATTCTCAATAAACTGCAACTGATCAAAAGAAATGTGTCTCATACGACAATGCCAAAGTTCACCCATATTAGAAGTCACATTATTACATAGAGAAGGCTCTGGAATAGTAAAGGCAGTAGATGCAGGTGACTCAGAAACAGAAGGAATGAAGGTTGGGTTGTCTATCACGTATAGTCCATTTGCTTCATGGTCATTCACTAATGGCTTGCTCATCGAAGTGGGTTGGATCAAACATAGGTTGGGTGTGAAAATTATGTTAAAAGATACGTCCTTTGTGAGTTTATGAATAGATAAAAGGTTGAAATGAAAGTCAGGTATGTGAAGAGCATTATGAAGTGTTATTTGACGTGATATAGTAATTGAACCAACATGTAAAATAGGGGCATGCTTGTTGTTTGATAATGTAATAATGATAGGTGTATGAACAAGTTTGTAAGTGTGGAAGAAATGTAAATCAAGATTTATGTGATTTGTAGCGCCACTGTCTAGGATCCATCTTGAATCACTAAAAGGAGAAAAGAGGGAAAATGTTTTACCTGCTAGAAAGGCAGCATGGGAGATCCCTTCGGATCTTGAATGCTTTTTCAACAAATTGATGAGTTGCTAACAAGAGGAAAACCTGACGTTGTTCCTGCCAAAGAATACTCAAACTCACAACTATTATACTTGGTAAAGAAGAGGTCGATCCACAGGAAAATCTAATAATTTCAAGTGTCAGTCTAATCACAAGTAACAACAAAAGAGAGTTTGTTTAAAAAAATCCGCCTTCTATCAAAGCGGATGCAGGCAAACAAAATAATGTTGGTTGTAAAATGCAATATAGAGAAATAGGTTCACCTACAATTTGTCACTTCAATTGATGAATTTGATCCTTGTTTCAACCTCTAGTTCTTGTCTTTTCCTACGAATGTCCTTGTCCATATCTTAGGTAAACTACTAGTCCTACTAGTCCTAGTAATTCTTATCTCTAAATAACCCTAACACAGTTAAGATTTAACCTAGAGATAGCATTAAGAATATGAATTAACCAAGGTATATGCAATATCAAGCTACGAGTCAATATTTAACATATATTCAACTTCCTACACATCCAATTAGACCTACGAGTCCTAAAGGGATATGATTGTCACTTGGGTTAAGGTTCGCTACGAGGAATCTGCAAAACCCTAGTATTTTAATGAATCTACTCTAACTAGTTGATTAGGCCAGAGAAAATAAAACACATTCAATGAATTAAGCGCAAAGAAGTCAAAACATTCGAATATGAATAAGAACTAGATTAAGAAACTCACAATTCAACAATCAAAGATCCAAACTGTAGGCAAAACCTTGAGAGTTTAGTTGTTCATGTTCAAACGTGCTGTCAATAATTCTCTCAAGAGCATAAGGTGAATAGTAGAATAACCTAGAAATGTTTTTTAAAAGCCTCCAAATAGTCGGCCAAAAATAACATAAAACCCCTAATTAAAGAGATAACAAGTCCATTAGTAGATTTGGCATTTCAGCAGAAGCTGCGGGGCAGCCAACCCAGGCCGCGGGGCGGCTAGGCAATTGCGAAATCGTTCGTCAGAGCTTCGGACCACTGGGCGGCTAGCTTGGTCGCGGGGCGGCCATACTATTCACAGTAATTTTTACCTTTTGAATTTGGTCTTCATGTCAACATGAAAGTTGTAGATCTCGGAGAGAGCTTTCCAACGCATGCTTATAATAGTCAATCAGACCACCGCGGCCTCCAGAATGTGTGTTACAAGTTCAGCTTCTCTGGAGAGAACTTCTGCTGACCTGTTCTTCCCTTAGGCTCTTAAAATTCGACTCCACTCCCGTGCTCTTCACTTATATCCTCAACTTGAATCTTCCTTCATCCAAGAAGCTCCTCATTCCTCGTCAGATCCACATTTACCTGATATTAACCATAAAATTGCATAGATTCCGACTCTACCAACACCACACGTAAATATGTAATTGTAACTAAAATATGTATTATTTACAACCAAACTAAGCTAAATGAATCCTAGTATGCATATCTAATCATGCTCTATCAGATGCTCATACTGATGCTGTGTAATAGGAGTTGATGATGGAGTTCTTGTTGTTGTCTCTGATATGCTTATGTTTACAGATTCAGATGGTCCTTTCCCTGGTGGAAAACCATGAAGTTTCCAACATCTGTCAATAGTGTGTCCAGAAGCCTTACAATGAGTGCAAAAAAAATTTGCTCTCTCCTTTCCCCGGTGGATAACCATGGATTTTCCAAGACTTATCCATGGTGTGGCCTTTGACCTTGCAGTGCTCACAAAACCCAAAAGACCCCGAGTTTGATGCTCCTATGTTTGGATACCCATGGAACTTCCAACAGCTCTCCATGGAGTGTCCTCCCACCTTGCAATGGTCACAAAACTGCTTAGTTTGCCCACCTTTTTAAACTCCATTGGTAGAGTTTTGTTGCACTGCAAAAGCCATTGTCTCTGTTTCAGCGTTGATAACATTTCTAATTCCTCTCTGTTGTTCTTCCTAAATCACCATTTGATAAAATTGATCCAAGTCTGGGGCTGGACTCATCATGAGGATGGTTCCTCTCACGGCACTATAGCTGTCATTCAACCCCATCAGAAAATGTATAACCTGTTGATCCTTGATTATCTTGTTCAAAACAGTCCTTGACCCACAATCACACACAGTATCCTCAACAAGAAGCAAGTATTCATCCCACAATTTCTTCATCTTTATGAAATAACTGGAAACAGAAGAGCTTCCATGGCTCAACGAGACCAGTTCTCTCTGAACTTGGTACAATCTCGTTCTGTTCGATTTTCCAAACCGATTGCCTAACTCTTTCCAAATATGGCTAGCAGTTCTACAATATAAGATTGATTCAGCGATTTCTTTTTCAACAGAGTGTAAAAGCCAAGATATTACCATTGAGTTGCATCGATCCCATTTGACGACAGCTTAAGCATCTGTGGTTAGCCTCAAACAGCTTCCTGTGATGAAGCCTAACTTGTTTTTTGCCATGACAGAGACCTCCATAGACCTCTTCCAATGACTGTAGTTTCGCCCATTTAGTAGGCTTGTTGAGAGGACATAGTTACGGTGATCTGAGTGATGAAGATACAACTCGCTCTCCATCTCTGCGTTCGTTGCGATGATTCAAAACTCTAATCAGTTGTTGTGCTCTGATACCATGTTACATTATTGTGAAGAATCTGGGTTTGAATTTAGATTTTGGGGAAGAAATTTTGTGTGAATTAAAGATAAGAAGAAGAATGATGATGATGATGAATATGTCTGTTGTGGTGGTGGTGAAACAAGTGTGGTGCACCCACCATCTTCTGCGAAAGAGAGAATCAGAAGAATCCAAAATATGTCATTGTCCATTCATCAGTTTGTTACAACCATTTAGGCCTTATATATAGAGTAAGCAATACAAAAGTAAAGACCGATCTACCTTTTACTCTCTAACATCATAAACAATAATTTGAGTTTATTTTGGATGGAGATTTGATTTTTCTTGTTTTCGGAAGTTCAAACAAGGTGGTTGTTTTTATTTCAATGGAGGAGGTGTTGTTGAAGGGCAATGAAAAGAAAATTCAATCCAATAATAAGGGTAGTTTGGTAATTTTATGCCTTTTCTCATGAAAATTAACCGATTTGGGTCGAGGAGTGGTATTTTGTTGACAGAAGAAATGTAATGGATGATTTTATGCAATTTAGATTTTAAAGGGTAGTTTTATGCAAAGTGTCAATGTGTCATATTCAAAGTAGGTCATGGTCATGGTCATGGTTAGCCCATGATCCACACAGTTTAGGTAGTGGGTAGGTGGTTTTGGGTTGATTTAAATAAAGCTCGTTGACCTGTAAGGTCCTACCCATCAAGTCGACCTATTTATATAAAAAAATGCTTTTAAATTTTTTTTAGCCATACCTCTCAGTCGTTCTACGTGTATTTTTTTTAAAGTGAAGATGCGTTTTTATCCTCTCGCTCTCCTCCTTAATCTTCGTCTTCTCAAAGAAATTTCTCAAAACTTGCATGTTTTTGTTTAGATCTGCATTTTGTTTCAATTTTTGTCCATGCATGCTTGTTTTAGATCCTGATTTGATGCTCGAGAATTAGGGATTTTGTCCTTCATATTTGAGATTGGGTTTCAATTTTCTTGAGCAATTTTGGTCGAATTCGAAGGATTGGGTCTTGATTCGCTCTTATTTCCATTGCGTTTGATGCTATTGATTTTGGAAGATTATGGATATGATTTTTCGAATTCAGGATAGAGTTTATGTTCTTCGTGAGTTTGAATCTAGATCTAAAATTTGGGGCTTTGTGCTCCTCGACGGAGATTTTCTCGCCAAACTAAGGAATTGGCGATGTCGGTCTAACAATCGTGCTTTTTACCGGAGCAATTGGTGGTAGGGGCGTCACCACATAGGATTGTCGGCAATGAGGGAGCAAGGGGAAGTGTTAGGCGCATCTCTTTCTTCTTCGGTGTCGAGCGAAATTGAATGGGCTTTAAGTCCCCTGCTTTGAACTGAAATCGCCCCAAGGAAATGCTCGCACCGCTATACTCGGGGCTTGAGGCTTGGAGGCGTCGTTCGCCACCATGATCCTAATTTGATCACTTGGAAGGGGCAAGCCGACAACCTGCTAAATCAACCCGTAGATACGACGGGTAATACGAACCCATCGACCCGTGCCTCCGATGGGTTAGGATTGGGGATTTTCAATCTGTGCCACCAGGTCCAACACATGGCCACAGCTTATTCAAAATTTTTTTTCCAGATTGGTCAAAAAAGAGGAAAAATTTTGGATTAGCCAGAAACCCAAACTATTTTGGATTTTATCCAAAGTAGGGTTAATTCGCTATTTGAAACAACAACTCTAGCTCAGTTGCAAAAAAATAATAAAATGCTAAAGTCGTTGTTTCAAACAATGACTTTGTATTTTTTTCGGCAAAATTCGTATTTAAGAGGAGAAAGTGAGAATATATATATACATATATATATATATAGAGAGAGAGAGAGAGAGAAAAGGGGACTCCAAAAGCCAAAGGGTGAACGTGCGAGGAAGAGTAGGTGGATCAGAGAATCGCGCGACCGGTGCCAACAACGATCTTTCTGACAACCACCAAAGGGCTTTCCGATAAACAGTAAGCATGGAGGGCAGAGATTTCGAAGAGGGCGATGTTTTGGAGAGGGTGGCGGTTTGGAGAAGAGGGCGGCATTTTGAAGAAGAGGGCGGCAATTTCTGACCACTAGCGGATGATTCTGGCGATGAGCACGAGCGAGCAGTGCCACTACACTATTGCCCTCCAACCATGTGTAAGTTGTTTTACTGTTTTTCATGAGAGATGTTATTTTTTGATGTGTTAGGGTTAGGGGTAGTATACAAATTTAGGGTAAGGGCTCAAATTTCATGTTGATTGAATGAATTAGGGGGGATTGAGACCAAATTGTTAGAGATGAAAGGTGGATTATGGGTTGTTCATGTGATTCCATTATTATTCGGTAAAAAATAAAGCATTATTCATATGTATGTGTGAAATTAGATGGTGGGTTTTCAAGATTGAAAATTTGTAAAAAAAAAAAAGGTTCAACCATTGCTGAGTGAGTCGGACTTAATTAGTATATATGAAAGGTGGTTAATTGGTTGTTCATGTACTTCTATTATTATTCGGTGAATATTATTCATAGGTATGTATCAATTTCGGTTAAAAGTGGTTGGAATTAAAATTGGTCAATTATTCAGAGAATTCTGATTGATTATTCGTCATTTATTTGTTCAATCATGGTTGGGGTCGTATATCTGATTCCATCATTATTCAGTGAAAAATAAAGAATTATTCATATGTATGTGTGAAATTAGATGGTGGGCTTTCGAGATTGAAAATTTGTAAAAAAGGGTTCGGCAATTGCTCAATGAGTCGGACCTAATTGGTATAGATGAAAGGTGGATAATGGTTTGTTCACGTGCTTCCATCATTATTCGGTGAATAATGAAGAATTATTTACAAGTATGTGTCAATTTCGGTTAAAAGTTGTTGAAAATTGGTCAATTATTCGTTATTCGTCATTATGTGTTAAATTAGACATTCGAACAGTAGGTGTCATTAATGCTTGTGTGATTGTGTTAATATTCATATGTATAATTGGACATTTGTTGCATGTCACATGGCAGATTGTATCAAGTTTGTTCAAAAATAATAAAAAAATTACATAATTATTCATAAATTGATCCATTACTCTTGGATTTTTGAATCATTATTCACATATATGTTGATAATTGTGAAATGAATAACATATGTGATCTCAGTTATGGAATTGAGTTGAAGGTTTTCATAATTATTCGACTAAATATGAAAGAGTATTCGTTGATATAGTGATTATTTTAGTGGTGAACATGAGTTTTGAGTATGAGTTTTGTAAGTTTGCTCAAAATTATATTATTCTTATAGATGTATCTATTTATAACCTATTTGGTAATGATGATTCATCTTATATTATGTTAATAATTTTTTAAATTATGTCTAGTTAATAAGAGTATGCAAAATCAATAAAGAACGGATGCACCTATGGATTGGATGCAAAGACTTCAGGAAAAGAAACATATTTCAACTGGACAACAAGAAAAAGAATAGTGTATTTTAATTTGAAGATAGTAATGACGACTTTATTCACCAACCAACCCCAATTGATTTTTTCAAGCAAAACATATTAGCCCCACCATATAGTGCTAGGACAAAGAGATCAATATATAATATTGATATTTTCATGTCAATTCTTATTCAT
Organism: Persicaria maculosa; assembly: GCA_963922045.1. Taxonomy (NCBI): domain Eukaryota; kingdom Viridiplantae; phylum Streptophyta; class Magnoliopsida; order Caryophyllales; family Polygonaceae; genus Persicaria; species Persicaria maculosa. Next base: position 19,996,604 of record OY998257.1, read on the forward strand.
CTATATAATGTGATTTATTGTTAGTAAAATGGAAATCACACAAACAACTGATTATTTGTCAATACAAGGTTATTATTTGGTATTACTAGGTGAATCTTGTTTGATTATTTGTTAGTATCATGTCATTATTCGTTGGTATTATGTGATTTTAAGTTGGTCCTATGATTTCAGAAATTGTAATATAATATAAAAATAATAATTCACTTCCTATATGAATGGGTAATTAACTGATGCAATTTGCTATTATTTGACGGTAATGGAACATTATTAGTCACTACCAAGTTATTGATATTTTCTTGTCAAAACATCATCATATATTTATGAAAAATTATCAATAACTAATATTTTACAAGGTAATATATATGTATACATAAATATATTAGAATTGAAAATAACTAATTAAAAAAATTGAAACCCACTTGACTTACTACATTTTTGCCGTTCAACAACAATTTCACATTCACCACTCGTGCCACTTTGGGAGGTGGGTATTTTTCAACCATGGGGCCTCCACGCTTTAATTAAAATAAAAAGAAAACTCTATATTAATCTACACCCTCCATTTCCTCTCAATCAACGGTACAAATTTGTTAATATGATACATATTAAGAGGTGTCTACATATAATCTATCATCTATCTATCTATCTATATATATATATATATATATATATATATATATAGGGAGAGTCGCTGTTTCAAAGACCGACTCTACCTAATTATTAAAAAAAATTGAGGAGAGAGAGAGGGGAAAAGTAGAGCGAAAGAGAAAGAAAGTGGAGAGAGGTAATGAGAAAGAGCGGTGAGGATCCTCTATTCCGCCTTTGTAGTCCCTTTTGTAGTCTGCTTTATGTAATTGGTTGAAACCAATTATAAAACTACCCCATTTATTAAGAATATTAATAAAATAATTCGGCACATCCAATCAAGTGATACGGATTACATAATGGACCGTAGTCGTAGACTAGAGGATGTCAACCAAAGAGACAAGAGAGAGGGGGCAAGAGAGGAGGGGGAGAAGAGAGGGGGGAGAAGAGAGGGAGGGAATAAGAGGGGATGTCATGTTTGACACAAGAGTCGTTGTTGTGCATATATATTTATATAAAATTTTTAAATTAAACAATTATCTATAAATTTTATTATTTTTACAAAGTCGTTGTTTAAAATAATGACTTTGTTGTTTTATTATTTTTTTGAATATTTGAGACTAAGTCGCTATTTTAAACAACGACTTAGCCCTATTTTGACAATTTTTCAAATTAATGTTAACCTTTTGCTATTTTGTAATTTTTTTACCATTTTTTTTTAAATCTCTTATTCAAAGGGTTGGGTTTTTTTTGTTGCAATTTTTCAAAAAAATTACTGGAGCAACTCCAAGCATTTATGATACGATGGCATCTAGATGGTAACTTTTACTGTTTAAACTAAGTCAACTTTGAACAGTTAATACGGGGTAAAGAATAATGTTACAGGATTTTGATCTCCATTCTCATAGTTGGTACTTGGTAGTTGGTACTCGATATTTGTTTATCAACGGTGAGCTATATAAACTCAGTGCTAAATACACTCATAAGAATAGATTTAAGGTTCATAAAAACTACATCTCGACATACGAAAAAAAGCTACGATTCTTTGCAATTCAAAAAAGAAACAGAAAAAATATAAACAAATCTGTATTACGTTCTTCATATTAAAAACTAGGACAGTAACCCGCACCTTGTGCGGGATTTCTTTAAATATTTTTTTTAACTTTATCACCGATGATAGTAAGTTAAATTGTCATATTTCAGTTCTTTGTTTTATTGTTTTTTTATTTTTATAAAATGAGTTAGTTTGTCGTTTGCATATCATATAGATATATTGCATGAGTGTTTATTATGAGAAAATAAATTGATTCTTTTTTCATATCTAGATATTAAAAAAATCACAGATATTGTTAGGATGATCGGCCATACAACTTATCGACCTTGCTCCCCACTTTCGTAACCTTTAGATAATCTATGAGATGAAAATCAGTCATTTTAGCCATCTTGAATAAAAACAATATAGAATGATGTAATTGGTCAGATTTATAGATTCTCAAATTATACATATAATAATAGTTTAAATATTTACAGACAAAATCAATTGAAAATGTGAAATTGAAATTAACAAAATACAAAAATAAAAGAAAGCTAGAAATCAAATTGAGTCTCACCAATAATTTTCACAATTGTTGATTAATATCATCAATATGATTGTACAAATTTATCCTTCAACGGATTCAACAAACTTGAAGTAGAGTTAAGAAGAAGAAAAATGAAAAGGAAGTGTGAAGAACGGTAATTATGTAGTAATTATTAAACAATGGTGTATAGAGGAAGACACACAATTAAAAATGTAAACAGATAAAGAAGAAAGTCATTTTTTATTTGTTAAAATAAATATGATTTTATTTTGATCTTATCTAGTGAATATCTAAACAAATAACCAAAATCTCGAGAATATCTCAACCGATTTCATATTTAATGAGAATTAAAAAAAGATAAAAAAAATCCAAGAAAATGATGAGAATACCATCAAGGTTTTCATCATTTGAAAAAAATTCAAATAAAAAGATTAATTCAAACGCATAAAATCCAGAATGAACTCTATAATGAATCTGATGATAATCCGCACAAACAAATAAACTAAATAAAAAACGTGATTAATGAATTCAATCACAACGAAACTAAAATCCAGAATGAACTCCATAACGAATCCGATACTAATCCGCACAAATAAATAAGCTAAATAAAAAACACGAATAATGAATCACACAAACGAAGATAACTCAAATAATATTTAACGTACCTTTTTTCGAAGCTTCCTATTATTATTCTCTATGGGCGTCTTACCTTTATTATTTGTCATTGTGGGCAATCTAATCTAGCTTGGTTGAAAAAAACTTTTGATACGACATACTATGGATCACTAACTAATATATAGAGGCGAAACCATGGGATCACCACCGGATAAAATCGTTTGGCTTAACAAAAAAATCATAACGACTGGATAACAATCAATTGATATTTTAATTTGTAAAACTAATCGGCATATCTTCGACATATCTTTTATTTTACCGATCGGATAATAATCAATTAAACTAATCGACATATCTTTCATTTTAAAACACTGAATAACAATCAATTAATATTTTAATTTTTAAAACTAATCGTCATAGAAAATCATAACAACCGGATACACATTTAAAAACAATTAATTGATTATTATTAATATAATTAATTTAAATTGCAATTAATTAACGGATTTGCTATACGCACGGTGAAAATCTCGTTGTTTGCACGGTTAACCTTCGCAATCGCGTAGTATGGATACGCATTCGAAAAAACAACCATGGCGCTTGCGGATTACGGGTACGTGAATGAAAACTGTGAGCCGATTCGATCTCGTGCACGCGGAGTCCGGATGCGCGAGCTGAATGTCCTGAAAGTCTGAGCCACGCGAGAATTGTATTGTACTGTATATGAGGTGTGTTGGCATTTATTACGAGTGTTTGGTGGTGGAGCCCATCCTGTCATCCCCATCTCTCTCCAAAACTAAAATTGTGCGCTGATGGGACAACTGCGAAGTGCGAAGACGGACTTTCTCTCTCCATAAACCTATCTCCATCCCCATCTCCTTCGTCTTCAACTACTGTCTGTGTCCACAATTTCAGTTTTATAATTAAAGAGGGGGGAATCAAAGATTTAGCCTTTCTCTTTTCATCTACCTTGATTATTAGTGGTTTAATCAACAAATCCCCCCCCCCCCCCGACCTTCCGTTTCTCTTGCTATAGTTGCTTACTTGTGCTGTCCATGGGAGGGGGAAGCTTCAAAGTTTGATCCAAGGAGGGAGAGCTCTTGTAATTTCTCAGTAGGGTTGTTATCTGCGCTGAACAGCTCGAGTTCGGCTCGGGCTCGGTTCGAAAAAGCTCGACTCGGGATCGTTCAAATACCTTAAACAAGCCAAGCTTGAACAAGGTTTTGAGCTCGAGTCGAGCTCGAGCCGAGCCCAAGCTCGAGCCGAGCCCAAGCTCGAGCCGAGCCGAGCCCAGAAGCTCGTCACTTTTAAAAAAAACTCACTTACAACTTACTTTCACCAAGTTGTTAGTTGTCCATAGGAAAATAAAACCCAATTAAATTGGGCTGGACAGTTCATACAAAGAAAACCCAACCCAATCCAACCCATCCCTCATGCCCTTCTCTTTGTAATCTCCCGTCACTCTCTCCTGCCCTACCTTTTAATCAAGTCAGCCGCTTTCTGTAACGGTCCGTATATAAATATCCGAGATACGTTTCGAAGGTTGGATACCTTCGTTCGGATGTTGCAATTCAGGTACGGGTCGAGGTTTCAAACCTCTAAAGATCAATCAGTATACAAAGCGGGGATTTCGAACCCCAATCAATTAACGTCAAAGAAATTCAATTTAAACGAAAGTAAAGCGGAAGTAAAGTTTAGATACAAGAGCCACGGCAGAGCCGGGTCAAAACCAAAACATATGTTCTAAAGTCGTATAGCCAAATTAGCAGAGTTAGATATATTCTTTGCAATCGCCCGGGGGATTTCTCATGCCATAGAGACAGGGAGCAATCATACCTAAAAACAAGTGGTGCGAGCGGGATCAGACCGAGGCCCCAACACACCCTGTCCCGCAAGCGAACATACACATACGCTAATAATAAAGATGATGCAGATGCGGAAATTAAATCACACTAACATGATCCTAATTTACAATATGCGAAAAAGAACTGTAAAGGCGCCCAAAGAAAGCCAAGTGGCATATCCCTCTCCTACCTCTGCACCCCTTCCCGTTAGTGCAGAGACTGGCCAGTTCGGTGCTATAGCATAGCAATATCCTCGTGGTGGTGCACTCACCACGTCATCATATCATATCATATCATCTCATCTCTTGCCCGATGGTGCTGGGCTATCATATCATGCTCATATCGACTCGATAGACTCAGGGCACCCGATGGGGTTGGGCTATCCTATGACCCTAACAGAGACTCTAGGACTATCACAGATAACGGCCGTTCTGTTTACATACGCATAAAGAAATAGAATGCTTAATCACAAGTGCAATCCTAGCATGATACTACATGGCATGCTTTAATGCTTATGCAACATCTAATATGTCATATATTCACAAGCAGGTATTCTCTTTCGAATCTGAGTAAGCCCATAAAGGAACTTACCTGAATAAGCCGAACAGCACAGAACAAGGCAGAAGCAGAATCCAAGTAATGAGTCACCAATAGCAAGCAATGTCCAACATATCACAATCACCTAATAACATACAAATGCATAAGTTTATCTACTCCACACAAGGCGCCCCTAACTATCATACCTATCTTCACATATCTCGTTTCAAATTATTTCATCTTATCTCATCATAATTCAAATATCATTCCATGTTCATCCCATCTCATCACCTCATTTCCAAATCAATCTTTCAAGGAACTCAACTTAGAAAAGCAAACAATTCTTTTAAAACCGCTTATCCAAATCCCGACATTAAACATTTAGCCATAGAACCAATTTCCCAAAATCATATTATAGAAATCATTATGGCATGTTTCTTATTTCAAAACATTATATAAATAAATTCCAATATTAAATCATCAAAATAACCTATGCTCACAAATCATATTTATAATTCAAAACCAACAATTCACTTTAAAATTCCTAACTCACATGTTTAAATCCTCATAAAATGCATCAATTAAATAATCCAATTAATATTATTTTAAAATAATAAACAATATATAAAGATTAATTTCCAGAATTTATAATTATAACCAATCCCAAAATAATAATAATATTCAAATAATTTACACTTACTATCCATATAATCTCAAAACAATCCATAAATATATTTATAACACCATATCAATTAATATCACTTTTAAAACCTTTTTAAATATACATATTAATAATTTCAGAACATATATTTATATATAGTCATTTTCCTAAAATCAGAAATATTAAATAAAATAACATACAAATATATGCTAGGAAGAGAGATAAAAAAAAGAGTCTTCTCTTGCAAGATTGATGAGATTAGATAAATAAATTGGTTTTATTTTACTCCATCCAAAAATTTAATATTTTGAAAATTGGTTAAAAACTTCATAAGATGAATAATAAAAAATTGCAATATTACCTAAATATCCAAAGAATCAGATTTTCTATTTGATTATTATTATTATTATTATTATTATTATTATTATTATTATTATTATTATTATACATAACATTTGATTAAAAATAATAATTAATTAATTGAAACTTTCATTGGTAGATTATATTTTTTTTCATGGAATTAGTTTTGTAATTAAAAAGAGATTGAAATTGAAATTGGAAAAGTTTAAAAGTGCCGCTATAGTTTGAATTGGAGAAAATCTCTAATAAAATCAAATATACAATAAAGGTAATACAAATTAAAAGATTAACTATTTTGTTAAGATTTGATGACAAAAAGAAACGAAAATTTATATCAAGTCATTAAATTCAGATAATGTTTAAACAATTCATTTCTAAATTAAAAACAACTTAAGGTAATTTTTAAGGAAAACTAATAGATTTTATAAAGAAATCTAAACAATCAAGTCAATATTTTTAAGATTACGTGTTTCAGTGTGTGTGAGTGCATGGTAGTTAGCTTGTAAATAAATTATTCTAAAAATATTATAATTAAATTATTACATTTATTAATTTAAGAAATAAATTATTAATTAGATTGTTTTGCACATATTATTTGGTAGTTAGCTTATAAATAAATTATTCTTAAAAATATTATAAATAACTTAATTAGATTTAATAATTTAACAACACATAATTTTTATGATATAAATGGATAAGTAATTAATGAATAAATCATTTTTAAGTTTTTTTTATTAATTTATTCTTATCTACTTAAGATTATAACAACCAAACAAACTCATCATTTTAAGGGAAAATCGATTTCTTATGTACTCATGCAAAAGAACGAAATATGGCCAAAGAGATAAATTAAAAATGACACCGTAGTTGTAAATAGAGCTAAATAAAAAAAAAACTTAAAATTAGAGTTTATAGCTTGTAAAGTAGATTATCCGTGAGTTAAAAAAGTGTTAAAGATGTATATATTTAGAAAAGTGTTTACTCATATGTGCACAAAAAACATAGAAAATAATTATTTCAAAAATATTTTCTAATCAAAATACATCAAAGTTGTTTAAAAATGGATAAAGATAAATAACAACTATTTTATTTATTAGGCAAACTGTTAAGAATTAAAGATTTGAACATTTGAACTTTAAATAAAATTCAAATAAATATTCTTGCTTTTTCTTTTCATATTTAATTAGGTTCCATCCGAAAGATTTTTTTTTTTAGTTTAATCTTGCCTTTTACGTTCAAATTTTATCTTGACATAAATGATTTGATTTGTTTTTTTAATTGGTTAATAAGATTTAATCGTGATTTTTTTTATTTGGAGTATAAAGTTTTAGAAATTAGATAGATAGATGATTTATTAAATATTATTGATTAATCATTAATGAGAATTGGTTTATGCTAGATAGATGAAATAATTCATTCTAGATGGTTAGGCCTTAATTTGTATATATAAAAAATTGTTTTTTAAAACATATTTGATTAGTGAGAAAATTTTAAATCTAATCAAAAAATTTACGGTAAGTTCCATCTGTAACGGCCCGGGATTATAATTCCTGGGTTACGTTTCGAGGGATGAAAACCCTCGTTGGGATCGTGCGCCCCGAGTATAGGTTGAAGGTTTGAAAGCCTAATCTAATGTTTCCAAAGTGGGATTTCATACCCAAATTCGAAACGTATCGTTGAAATCCCCGGGGAAGTCCCCTGTACCTATCGTAAGTCTATGCGTGGAAAACCAGTAGTCATGCAAATAGCGAAATCAAGTGTAATACAATAGGGTGCCACAGCAGAGCCAGGTCAAAACGGAGTCTAAAAGTATAAATTCAAAACCATGGTCAGAGTTTGGTGAAGTAGATAACTCCAGCGCTCGCTCTCCGCCGAACAAAATGACCCGCGCAGTATGCAAACAGCACCAATGGGATGAACATAAATAATACCTAAAAATGGTAATGGTGAGCGGGATCAGAATGATGCCCACCTGCTGCATCCCGGCTCTAAGCACACATATACGCTATACCTTATAAAGATGCTTCTAGATGCAAGGCATAATATTAACACACTAGCATGTCCCTAAGATCAAGTGCTTATTAATAGATAGGGCCCCAGCAAAGAATACCAAATGGTATGTCCCTCTCCTACCTCCACCCCCTTCCGATAGGGCGGAGACTGGCCAGTTCATGAATGCATTCCTTTATCATCGGGCGGTCCGCAGACCCAACCCGTATCCACAATAAATAAAGCCCGCAGGCAGCTCATAATATAAGTAAAGGAAGTTCCATGACTCGATCGACTCAGGACGGAACCCGATGGACTGGGCCATCCTATGACCCTAGCAAAGACTCTAATTAATTCACAGATAACGGCCGTTCTGTTTACATACGCATAAAGAAATAGAATGCTCAACGGTCAATGCAACCTAGCAGGATACTACATGACATGCTGATCATGAATGCAAGCACCTAGTATATCATGCACATAAAGCAGGGAATATCTCTCTATCAATCTGAGTAAGCTCCGAAGAGACTTACCTGGTAAGCAGAACAGCAAAAGGCAATCAACCAGGCAATATGAAATCCGACACGTCACAGATGGTCACCTAATAAGTATAAGCACATGAATGAGTCTATCTCTAAGGCACACAAAGCATGAAAGTATCACACACACAACTACACAACTTAACACAATAACCGTCACATCATCATTTTCATCATCTTAACTTTATCTCGTAATCCATCATCTCACAACTCATACCATATTCCATATAATTCTCCAATTCATCATCTTCATAAGTATCGAATATTTAATCTCTTTTAAAAATCACCGCAATATCATGCTATTAGTCACACATATCATACCGTTAGTCAAACGATCAGATTATCATGCTAGTTAGTCATCGACTAAGTCTTATTCCCAAGTTAGTTCCAAAATCGTTTAAAAATCCGAATTAATCAGTTAAGAATTCCGACCTTGAAAATACTTGCTAAAATCCTTTTTCAATTATTCAATCCAAATAATATATTTTAAAATCCCAAATAATATAATATGATATTTTAATTACCCTTTATTATTTAATAAACCATCTCTTTATAAAATCCCCAAAATAATATTTTATATTTAAATCCTCAAATAATATTATATATTTTAAAGAACGCAACCAATTAATAAATAACCGATTAACTCGACCGAACCAAACCCAATCGAACCAAACCGAACCGAACCGATTTAATATAATATAATAATATAATATAATAATATATATATATGTACGTGGGACCCAATGGTCTTCTTCATCAATTCAAACGGAGCCCTCCCGCCATGGTTGCCCGACTGCGCCACGGTGAGCTCGACGCCGGCCTCGACCTCCTCCCTCCCGCCTTGGCTTGACGTCGCCCGGACTCACCGGCTCCGCCTCGCCGGCTGCTCCTCGCTCACCTTCCCCGGCTCCTCACATCCATTCTCGTTCGCACCCACGGGTCTCGCTCACGCCGACCGACTGAGCTCCGACGATCGTCGGAGCTCTCGACCTCATCCGATCGTCCCGCACTCAGCCCACGCTCACTCCCGACTAGCCTAAGCATCGAAAAAGACTCAAAAACTAATCGAAACGAGGATAAATTCGGAGCTCACCGAGATGGGTTTTTTTTCGCGACTTCGGAGCTGTTGATCGGAGTCCTGGGCGTCTTCGGTGGCTCGCGATGGCTTGTCGGTCCTACACCGCATATGGATGAGTGTGATGGCGAAGACCGCAAGCGACTTCGATCAAAAACGAAGGAGAACGACTTACCGGAAGTTAGCTTCGCGAAACAGAACAAAGAGGTCGTTGGTGGCTCGTCGGCGGCGCTTGGCGGCTCTTGGGTGGCGTTGGGGTGGCGGTGAACGTCGGAGGGGGTGGCGGGATGGTGCTGCAGCTGCCGGGCTCGAGGAAGGAGGAAGAACGGAGCTCGGATTGGGCTCAAAACAGGGGATGGTGGCTCGACAGGGGCTCAGGAAAACAGGGGAGACAAGGGAGGCTGGGGCTGCTGGTGGCGCCTCGGTGGGGCTGGGGTGGTGCTGGTGGTGGTCCGGCGACGATGGTGATGGCACTGGCGTCGAAGGTGGTGGCTGGCGGCGCAAGGAGGTGGCGGAAGGTGAAGTCGAATGATGGCGATGGTGAACGTGAATGGTGATGTCGAAGATGGCGATGGTGATATGGTGATGGCAATGGGAATGGAGGGAAGATATGGATTTGAAAGGGTATGCGGAGTGGGTGAGATATTGAGTGTGGGTTTGGGTAACCAATACCCGGAATTAAATCCCGAATACGCGAATTTCGAACCCTGAAATTAATCCCCGAATGTTAGTTTCCCCGACTCTCGCTTTCTCGATCAGTTAGATTTTAAAACTTAAAAGGATGTCACCATTCGAATTTATTTTGAATTTCGAGGCGAAAAGACGGTATCGGTCGTCAAATATTTAAATTCAGGTCGGAGTATGTTAAACGAGTTTTAAATCCGATTTAATTAAATTTTAAATTTCCTTTTTCCGATAAAATTAGGATTTAAAAATCCGTGCCTTTACATCATCCACCTCTAAAAACAAGTCTCGTCCCCGAGACAAAAATCATTTTAACACAGGGGATGAAGTTTGAAATTGGTGAGTCCAAAGATCACGTCATTGATCTCCTAAGTACCTCATAAGTGCCCCCATAAGGTCTCACAATATCGTCGCAATGATCATAATATTCCCAATCGCTCGGGCGAGAATGTGGTAGAGGCCTCTACCACATCCCCACTCCGACTTCTCGGGCATACCATAACTCAAAAAGCATCATGACGTCTCCGCTAGGTCTTAGCAAGCGATCCACAGGTGCCCCCATACATGCTTGTATCCACTTCGTGGGGCGTCATAATGAAAACTCGGGTTGTAATAACTTACTTTAAAAATCTGAGTTCCTTTTAAATCACCGTTCAAAATTCTTTATTCTCGACGTTAAACAAGACATCCCCAACTTCCCAATCAATTAACATCCACCTCTAAGGGCTAATCCCATATTACCTTCCTAGGTTCCGAGTCAGATCATAATTCAACATTTCAATCTCTAACATTTCTAATGTCATGCATCATGGATATAGAAGAATGATCATAATCTCGAGATAAACAGCAAATCATAGCACATTAAAGACAGTCACATACCATAATATCTAGCACATCATCATATCATCGAGGCTCATCACATCATATCACCAAGGATCTGCACACAACTACCAAGCATAAGCACGCAAATCAACGAAACACTACTAACCAATCCCATTCAACCAACTAGGCATACTCACCGCACTCGAGAGGTCAAGATAATGTCTACGCTCGGCTCAACATAAGACGCAAACAGCTCATCTAGGACATCCCCATAGCTAGCCCGAATGCTCTCCTCGGTCTCCCAGGTGGCCTCCTCAGGACTCCTCCTAGACCACTGAACTAGAAGCAAAGGGACCTCCCTGTTCCTAAGCTTCTTGACTCGACGGTCAAGGACCCTCACTGGACGCTCCACAAAGGTATGGTCAGGCTCGATGCAAAGGTCTGAGTGGTCAAGGACATGACTAGGGTCGAGAATATACCGGCGGAGCTGGGAGACATGAAAGACGTCATGGACGCCAACCAAGGATGGAGGTAAGGCCAAACGGTAAGCTACCTCACCGACTCTCTCTAGAATCTCAAATGGGCCAATGAACCTCGGACTCAACTTCCCCTTAATGCCAAACCGTCGAACTCCCCTGGTAGGTGAAACCCGAAGCCACACATGCGAACCCACCTCGAACTCAATCTCTGTTCTACGCCTGTCTGCATATTTCTTCTGACGGTCCTGAGCGATTCTCATATGCTCCCGAATGCGACCCACCTGATCAACTGTCTCTCTAACTATCTCAGGTAACGACAACACTGTATCTGCAGGCTCGTCCCAACAAACTGGCGACCTACATCGTCTCCCGTACAAGGCCTCATATGGAGTCATCTCGATCGATTCATGGTAGCTGTTGTTGTACGAAAACTCCACTAGCGGCAGATACCTAACCCACTGATGACCCCACTCCAAAACACACGATCGTAACATGTCCTCCAAGGTCTGAATCGTCCTCTCACTCTGCCCGTCTGTCTGAGGATGAAAAGCTGTACTGAAATGCAGTCTGGTCCCTAGGCTCTCCTGAACCTGATGCCAAAACCTCGAGGTGAACCGTCCATCTCTATCAGATACAATCCTCTCAGGTACTCCATGAAGTCTCACGATCTGGCGAATGAACTCCTCAGCTAACCGCGATGCTGGCCATGTCTCCTGAATCGGAATGAAATGAGCTGACTTGGTCAACCTATCGACCACAACCCAAATGGCATCGAAACCTCGAACATCTCTCCTCAGCCCGGTGACGAAATCCATAGAGATGTCCGTCCACTTCCACTCAGGAACTGGAAGCGATCTGACAAGTCCTCCCGGTCTTTGGTGCTCAATCCGAACCTGCTGGCAAACCTGGCATCTGGCTACAAAATCTACGATGTCCGCCCTCATCCTCTGCCACCAATAATACCTCCTCAAATCCTGATACATCTTATTCGTCCCTGGATGGACAGAATAAAGAGTGGAATGAGCCTCCTGCATGATCCTCTGCCTCATGTCTGATGTCGATGGAACTACAGCTCTTCCTTGAAAGGTGAGCATCCCATCTGCTCTCTCTGCAGGCTCTCTGAATCTGCCCTGAGCCATCCGCTCCCTCAGAACTGCGATCTCGGGACAATCTGTCTGACCTTGCCGAATCTCTGCTAACAGCTCTGACTGCACTTCTAAGAATGACAATTGTCCACTATCTCGCTGAACCCACACCTCGAAGCAACACCTCATCAAGTCCGTCTGCAAATCCTTCTGAGCTGTAAGCCTCGCCACTGATGCCTCCTGGTGAGTCTTCCTACTGAGTGCATCTGCTACTATATTGGCCTTCCCTGGGTGGTAGACTATGTCCAAGTCATAGTCCTTTAGTAGCTCTAGCCACCGCCTCTGTCTCATGTTGAGCTCCTTCTGCGTGAAAATATACTTCAACCTCTTGTGATCTGTCATCACCTTGCATGAAGTACCGTACAGATAATGCCTCCAGATCTTCAGAGCATGGACAACCGCTGCTAACTCCAAGTCATGGACGGGGTAAGACACCTCTGCAGGCTTCAACTGGCGCGAAGCATAAGCGATGACTCGATCCCTCTGATGCAGAACGCATCCCAAGCCGGAACGCGAAGCGTCTGTATAAACGACGAAATCCTCAATCCCATCTGGCAAGGCTAACACTGGAGCGGTCGTCAGCTTCTGCTTCAGAAGCTCAAAACTGGACTGGCACTCTGGACTCCATACAAAGGGAACGTCCTTCCTCAACAACTGTGTCATCGGTTTAGCGATACTCGAGAAACCCTGTACGACCCTCCTGTAGTAACTGGACAAACCCAGAAACGAGCGGATTTCTCTGACGTTCTTGGGCACCTCCCAAGCAACGATGGCGTCAATCTTCGCCGGATCCACGACAACTCCATCAGCTGAAATCACGTGGCCCAAGAAGGCCACCTCTGTGAGCCAGAACTCACACTTGCTGTATTTCCCATACAGCTGATGCTTCCTCAGCGTCTCTAGCACAATCCTCAAGTGCTCCTCGTGCTCCTCTCTACTCCTCGAGTAGACTAAGATGTCATCGATGAAAACGACGACGAATCTGTCGAGGTAGTCAATGAACACACGGTTCATGAGCTCCATGAAAGCAGCTGGCGCATTGGTCAGCCCAAACGGCATGACCACGAACTCATAGTGTCCATAACGAGTCCGGAAAGCGGTCTTCTGCACATGCTCTAGCTTCACCCGCAGCTGGTGATAACCCGACCTCAGATCAATCTTCGAGAAGACAACGACACCCTACAGCTGATCTAAAAGATCGTCAATCCGGGGGAGAGGATAACGGTTCTTCACCGTCGCCCGATTCAGCTCCCGATAGTCGATGCAAAGCCTCAGCGACCCATCCTTCTTCTTGACGAACAAAACTGGTGCTCCCCAAGGTGATGCACTAGGGCGGATGTAACCCTTCTCAACTAACTCCTCTAGCTGAGCCTTCAGCTCGGCCATCTCCGTCGGCGCCATGCGATAAGGAACTCGCGAAATGGGCCTAGTGCCCGGCTCCAACTCAATCGAAAAGTCGACCTCTCGCGGTGGGGGAAGTCCCGGCAGCTCCTCTGGAAACACGTCGGCGAAGTCTCTGACAATGGGGACATCTGATATACTGGGGTGTGCTCGATCCACCTCTACAGCGTAGCACCAATATCCAATGCAGCCCTGATCGAGAAGTCTGGCGGTTCTGACTGCGCTAATGAGCGCCCCGTTCCTCTTGGGGTCGCTACCCCAAACCTGGTGCTCAGTCCCGTCGTGTGCCAAGATGGACACCGTCCTCGTCCGAAGGTTGATGATGGCTCCGTAGTGGTCCATGACATCCATACCTAGGATGAGATCTTCCATCCTCAACGGCATGACAATAAGGTCGGCTGGCCACTCACGCTCACCTATACGGATGGGGCACCCTAAAATCTCCCGACTCGACCTAACCTTTGCCCCGTCCGCCAGACCAATAGTAAGGGGTGAACCACTCGTGCAGCTCAAGCTCAGCCTAGCAACGCACGCCTCTGCTATAAAGCAGTGAGTAGCACCAGTGTCAAACAATATAGACAAGCACTCATCATGGAAGTGTATAGTACCTGCGGAAGTAGGGGCAGTACGGTCATCAACTCTCATCTGGAACACGCGGGGCGGTGGGGGTAATGCTGGTCCTCGGCCTCCAGAACTCTAGCCTCAATCATACTCAGACCCCGATGGTCCCGCTGAAACTGATCCTCCACCCTGACCTGACCCAGATGGTCCTCTACCTCCTCGTCCGAAACCTCTACCTCCTCTACCTCCGCCTCGACCTCTACCAGAAGTATCTCCTCGCCCCTGTCCCTGGGGATATGTCAGAAGTGGCGGCTGAGGAGCCGCAGGAAGTCTCAGTGGCTGTGTAGACAGTGGTGCTCTCCTACTATGGGGACAACGAGCAGCTCTGTGTCCCATAGTGCCGCAAGCGTAGCAGACCGTCGAACGATCTGGACAAGAAGAAACATAATGACCACTCTCGTAATATCCATGGCAAGTGACACTCCTCACTCGCGCATCTCCTCCGTACGCAGCTGGAACTAGTGGCTGGGGTACCCTCCGTGCAACTCCATGGTACCCTCCTCTGAATCCTCCTCTAAATCCTCCTCCATAGCCACTCCTCCGGAATCTGTCCTCTCCTCGGACCTCCGCTGGCCTCGCCCTCTTCGCCTCGGGGCGGGACATGGAATAGGCGGTCTCAGACAAAATCCTCTACTGGTCGTAAAGAAGAATGACCTCAACGAATCTGTCAAAGCTAACGGCTCCTAAACTGGACGCATGCAAAAGCACGGGAGACGGCAGCCTCATCGATAATATGCGAATACGGCTCTCATCGGAAGGGCACAAGTGAGCATAGTAGACTAGCTCCTTCTTGAACTGGCAGACAATGGCAGAGACAGAAGCTGATCTATCGTAGCGGCCACGCAGAAAAGATACCTCTCGGGTTGTCTGAATCCCAAGAGGGCAGTACTCTCTCATCATCAGGTCTCTAAAAGCATCATAGGTCCACTCTGTCTGGTCCTTCTTATATACTAACCATCTATCAAATGCATCCCTCCGCAGCTGACCGGCTGCAAGCCTCTGTCGCTCAGAAGCTGGTATGGCAACATGGTCGAACAATCCCTCCATCTCACGGAACCACCTCTCAACGTCCTCTCCAGCCTCTCCAGCAAATTTCGGTAGGCGGCACTGAGATAGCGTCTTGACCCAATCGATGCGCTTCTCGGGGTGCGCATCAATCACAGGCTCGGCTGGCTGCTGAGCTGGAACCTCTGGCGTCGGTGCCGTAGATCGAGCTCCTCCTCGTAACTCACTCAGAATGTCATGAAGTGTCACCTCTAACTGCCCAATCCTAGTCTCTATGGAAACTGGAACTCGGTCATCAGCTGGCGGTGGCGAAGCTCGCTCCTCAGCATGGTCGTCAGCAGTGCGCTCCTCGGCGTGATCGTTAGCGGCAAGCTCCTCGACTCTCTCAACAGCAACTCGGCGGGGGCGTCCCCTGCCACGACGTTCTCTACCCCCACGCCCATCTGAACCGCGTCTAATATCGACCATGATGGCTACAGGAACGATTATTTTAACACTCAGCACAGAAGCACCCAGCACTCAACAAATTAAGATGATCCCCTTCAAGGGAGATCGCCCTCGGGCCCAGTTTAATATTAAAATACAAGCATAGAGACGATCTATACCATCCTTCGAGGGACGGCTGACCGGAGGGGCAAATACCTCACAGCCTCCTAACCCACGCTACTCCAACCTCCGCGGTGCAAATTCCTTGGAGTCTTCCAAGCCCATTTGTAAAGAGAAAGATAGTATTTTGCCTACCGTTTTTCGAGTTCTACATCCATAAGGGAGGTCTATCGCTTTGGTCTCTACCCACGAGATTGTTTCCCCTTAATTCATTTAAGTTTTAAGTCCAATTAAATTCATTTTGCCCTTTAAACATTTTCCAAAACCAATTGAAATCATTGGGCGATTTTCAAAACCATCTTCAACCTATTGTACTCGGATTGCAAAGCCTGGCTCTGATACCACCTTTGTAACGGCCCGGGATTATAATTCCTGGGTTACGTTTCGAGGGATGAAAACCCTCGTTGGGATCGTGCGCCCCGAGTATAGGTTGAAGGTTTGAAAGCCTAATCTAATGTTTCCAAAGTGGGATTTCATACCCAAATTCGAAACGTATCGTTGAAATCCCCGGGGAAGTCCCCTGTACCTATCGTAAGTCTATGCGTGGAAAACCAGTAGTCATGCAAATAGCGAAATCAAGTGTAATACAATAGGGTGCCACAGCAGAGCCAGGTCAAAACGGAGTCTAAAAGTATAAATTCAAAACCATGGTCAGAGTTTGGTGAAGTAGATAACTCCAGCGCTCGCTCTCCGCCGAACAAAATGACCCGCGCAGTATGCAAACAGCACCAATGGGATGAACATAAATAATACCTAAAAATGGTAATGGTGAGCGGGATCAGAATGATGCCCACCTGCTGCATCCCGGCTCTAAGCACACATATACGCTATACCTTATAAAGATGCTTCTAGATGCAAGGCATAATATTAACACACTAGCATGTCCCTAAGATCAAGTGCTTATTAATAGATAGGGCCCCAGCAAAGAATACCAAATGGTATGTCCCTCTCCTACCTCCACCCCCTTCCGATAGGGCGGAGACTGGCCAGTTCATGAATGCATTCCTTTATCATCGGGCGGTCCGCAGACCCAACCCGTATCCACAATAAATAAAGCCCGCAGGCAGCTCATAATATAAGTAAAGGAAGTTCCATGACTCGATCGACTCAGGACGGAACCCGATGGACTGGGCCATCCTATGACCCTAGCAAAGACTCTAATTAATTCACAGATAACGGCCGTTCTGTTTACATACGCATAAAGAAATAGAATGCTCAACGGTCAATGCAACCTAGCAGGATACTACATGACATGCTGATCATGAATGCAAGCACCTAGTATATCATGCACATAAAGCAGGGAATATCTCTCTATCAATCTGAGTAAGCTCCGAAGAGACTTACCTGGTAAGCAGAACAGCAAAAGGCAATCAACCAGGCAATATGAAATCCGACACGTCACAGATGGTCACCTAATAAGTATAAGCACATGAATGAGTCTATCTCTAAGGCACACAAAGCATGAAAGTATCACACACACAACTACACAACTTAACACAATAACCGTCACATCATCATTTTCATCATCTTAACTTTATCTCGTAATCCATCATCTCACAACTCATACCATATTCCATATAATTCTCCAATTCATCATCTTCATAAGTATCGAATATTTAATCTCTTTTAAAAATCACCGCAATATCATGCTATTAGTCACACATATCATACCGTTAGTCAAACGATCAGATTATCATGCTAGTTAGTCATCGACTAAGTCTTATTCCCAAGTTAGTTCCAAAATCGTTTAAAAATCCGAATTAATCAGTTAAGAATTCCGACCTTGAAAATACTTGCTAAAATCCTTTTTCAATTATTCAATCCAAATAATATATTTTAAAATCCCAAATAATATAATATGATATTTTAATTACCCTTTATTATTTAATAAACCATCTCTTTATAAAATCCCCAAAATAATATTTTATATTTAAATCCTCAAATAATATTATATATTTTAAAGAACGCAACCAATTAATAAATAACCGATTAACTCGACCGAACCAAACCCAATCGAACCAAACCGAACCGAACCGATTTAATATAATATAATAATATAATATAATAATATATATATATGTACGTGGGACCCAATGGTCTTCTTCATCAATTCAAACGGAGCCCTCCCGCCATGGTTGCCCGACTGCGCCACGGTGAGCTCGACGCCGGCCTCGACCTCCTCCCTCCCGCCTTGGCTTGACGTCGCCCGGACTCACCGGCTCCGCCTCGCCGGCTGCTCCTCGCTCACCTTCCCCGGCTCCTCACATCCATTCTCGTTCGCACCCACGGGTCTCGCTCACGCCGACCGACTGAGCTCCGACGATCGTCGGAGCTCTCGACCTCATCCGATCGTCCCGCACTCAGCCCACGCTCACTCCCGACTAGCCTAAGCATCGAAAAAGACTCAAAAACTAATCGAAACGAGGATAAATTCGGAGCTCACCGAGATGGGTTTTTTTTCGCGACTTCGGAGCTGTTGATCGGAGTCCTGGGCGTCTTCGGTGGCTCGCGATGGCTTGTCGGTCCTACACCGCATATGGATGAGTGTGATGGCGAAGACCGCAAGCGACTTCGATCAAAAACGAAGGAGAACGACTTACCGGAAGTTAGCTTCGCGAAACAGAACAAAGAGGTCGTTGGTGGCTCGTCGGCGGCGCTTGGCGGCTCTTGGGTGGCGTTGGGGTGGCGGTGAACGTCGGAGGGGGTGGCGGGATGGTGCTGCAGCTGCCGGGCTCGAGGAAGGAGGAAGAACGGAGCTCGGATTGGGCTCAAAACAGGGGATGGTGGCTCGACAGGGGCTCAGGAAAACAGGGGAGACAAGGGAGGCTGGGGCTGCTGGTGGCGCCTCGGTGGGGCTGGGGTGGTGCTGGTGGTGGTCCGGCGACGATGGTGATGGCACTGGCGTCGAAGGTGGTGGCTGGCGGCGCAAGGAGGTGGCGGAAGGTGAAGTCGAATGATGGCGATGGTGAACGTGAATGGTGATGTCGAAGATGGCGATGGTGATATGGTGATGGCAATGGGAATGGAGGGAAGATATGGATTTGAAAGGGTATGGGGAGTGGGTGAGATATTGAGTGTGGGTTTGGGTAACCAATACCCGGAATTAAATCCCGAATACGCGAATTTCGAACCCTGAAATTAATCCCCGAATGTTAGTTTCCCCGACTCTCGCTTTCTCGATCAGTTAGATTTTAAAACTTAAAAGGATGTCACCATTCGAATTTATTTTGAATTTCGAGGCGAAAAGACGGTATCGGTCGTCAAATATTTAAATTCAGGTCGGAGTATGTTAAACGAGTTTTAAATCCGATTTAATTAAATTTTAAATTTCCTTTTTCCGATAAAATTAGGATTTAAAAATCCGTGCCTTTACACCATCATTATTATTTTTAATTAAAGATGGATATTATTTTTAATTAAAGATGGACATGAGCGTGATTAGAAAATTAAATTAGGAATTAATTGAATTAGATTAGATAGATTAAAATTAAGTAATTGATTAAAACTAAATTATGATTGGTTAGATGATCTATTTTTAAGGTGAGATTTTTAAACATTTGGAGAAGCAATTGGGGATATATCTTAAATTTCTAACTTTAAATGTATGGTTGCCACATGTCTCATTTTGCAAGTGTTTTAAACACATAATTTTTATGATATAAATTGATAAGTAATTAATGAATAAATCATTTTTTAGTTTTTTTATTAATTTATTCTTATCTACTTAAGATTATAACAACCAAACTCATCATTTTAAGGGAAAATTGATTTCTTATGTACTCATGCAAAAGAACGAAATATGGCCAAAGAGATAAATTAAAAATGACATCGTAGTTGTAAATAGAGCTAAATAAAAAAACTTAAATTAGAGTTTATAGCTTGTAAAGTAGATTATCCGTGAGTTAAAAAAGTGTTAAAGATGTATATATTTAGAAAAGTGTTTACTCATATGTGCACAAAAAACATAGAAAATAATTGTTTCAAAAATATTTTCTAATCAAAATACATCAAAGTTGTTTAAAAATGGATAAAGATAAATAACAACTATTTTATTTATTAGGCAAACTGTTAAGAATTAAAGATTTGAACATTTGAACTTTAAATAAAATTCAAATAAATATTCTTGCTTTTTCTGTTCATATTTAATTAGGTTCCATCCGAAAGATTTTTTTTAGTTTAATCTTGCCTTTTACGTTCAAATTTTATCTTGACATAAATGATTTGATTTGTTTTTTAATTGGTTAATAAGATTTAATCGTGATTTTTTTATTTGGAGTATAAAGTTTTAGAAATTAGATAGATAGATGATTTATAAAATATTATTGATTAATCATTAATGAGAATTGGTTTATGCTAGATAGATGAAATAATTCATTCTAGATGGTTAGGCCTTAATTTGTATGTATAAAAAATTATTTTTTAAAACATATTTGATTAGTGAGAAAATTTTAAATCTAAGCCAAAAATTTACAGTAAGTTCCATCATTATTATTTGTAATTAAAGATGGATATTATTTTTAATTAAAGATGGACATGAGCGTGATTAGAAAATTAAATTAGGAATTAATTGAATTAGATTAGATAGATTAAAATTAAGTAATTGATTAAAACTAAATTATGATTGGTTAGATAATCTATTTTTAAGGTGAGATTTTTAAACATTTGGAGAAGCAATTGGGGATATATCTTAAATTTCTAACTTTAAATGTATGGCTGCCACGTGTCTCATTTTGCAAGTGTTTTAAACACATAATTTTTATTATATAAATTGATAAGTAATTAATGAATAAATCATTTTTTAGTTTTTTTATTAATTTATTTTTATCTACTTAAGATTATAACAACCAAACAAACTCATCATTTTAAGGGAAAATTGATTTCTTATGTACTCATGCAAAAGAACGAAATATGGCCAAAGAGATAAATTAAAAATGACACCGTAGTTGTAAATAGAGCTAAATAAAAAAAACTTAAAATTAGAGTTTATAGCTTGTAAAGTAGATTATCCGTGAGTTAAAAAAGTGTTAAAGATGTATATATTTAGAAAAGTGTTTACTCATATGTGCACAAAAACATAGAAAATAATTGTTTCAAAAATATTTTCTAATCAAAATACATCAAAGTTGTTTAAAAATGGATGAAGATAAATAACAACTATTTTATTTATTAGGCAAACTGTTAAGAATTAAAGATTTGAACATTTGAACTTTAAATAAAATTCAAATAAATATTCTTGCTTTTTCTGTTCATATTTAATTAGGTTCCATCCGAAAGATTTTTTTTTTTAGTTTAATCTTGCCTTTTACGTTCAAATTTTATCTTGACATAAATGATTTGATTTGTTTTTTTAATTGGTTAATAAGATTTAATCGTGATTTTTTTTATTTGGAGTATAAAGTTTTAGAAATTAGATAGATAGATGATTTATTAAATATTATTGATTAATCATTAATGAGAATTGGTTTATGCTAGATAGATGAAATAATTCATTCTAGATGGTTAGGCCTTCATTTGTATATATAAAAAATTGTTTTTTAAAACATATTTGATTAGTGAGAAAATTTTAAATCTAATCAAAAAATTTACGGTAAGTTCCATCATTATTATTTTTAATTAAAGATGGATATTATTTTTAATTAAAGATGGACATGAGCGTGATTAGAAAATTAAATTAGGAATTAATTGAATTAGATTAGATAGATTAAAATTAAGTAATTGATTAAA
This sequence comes from Persicaria maculosa, assembly GCA_963922045.1. Lineage (NCBI taxonomy): Eukaryota > Viridiplantae > Streptophyta > Magnoliopsida > Caryophyllales > Polygonaceae > Persicaria > Persicaria maculosa. The sequence goes on from OY998257.1 coordinate 20,018,876, forward strand.
ACTAAATTATGATTGGTTAAGGTGAGATTTTTAAACATTTGGAGAAGTAATTGGGGATATATTTTAAATTTTTAACTTTAAATGTATGGCTGTCACGTGTCACATTTTGCAAGTGTTTTAGTATTATATTAGATTAGATAGATATTATATATTGATGACTATTGGTGATTTTAAAAAGAAACCAGAATTTCGAAAAAAAATCAAATATATTTTTTTTATAAGAGCGGATTTAACCTCCGTTCTTAACTTTATTTCCAGTGTTAGTATTTTATAACGAACAGCCAGTTCTTGTTTTCGTATTGCATGGTGCTTTGGAATTTTTTTTTTCATTATCCGGATGAAGAATACAAGTTACAAATATTTGGCAGAAGTGGTTGATTACAAAAGAGATTCTATGAATATTTCGAAATTAGTTATCCGACTTAAGAATACAAAATAGGGCCTCATTATCCGACTGATTTTACAACTGCAATAAAATCAGCCATGCGCGCCATAAGAGCTCTCTTGATCGAATACAAAGTTCTTAATCGGATATATATATATTAAATTCCCAGAAGCGGTTACAAAAGAGATTCTATTGAATGATGAAACCTACTGTGAATTTCACTAATTTGAATGATAATATAATTGATTTCGAAATGCGCGGAGCAACATGTAATTACACCATTGAATCAATTTTTTTGAAAAAAGGAAACAGATTAAATGGATATAACAAATTAATGTAATCAGTAGATATCCAGTGTTATTGCAAATATTCACAATTTCCATATGTACTTCACATTCCATTGCATCTATCCCCAAAATAATATCAAAATCTATATTAATTGATCGAGAATTACCGAGATGAAAATTAAAAGAAATTTCCATGAAACGTGATTGCAATGTGTGCAATTCAAATTTGGAAAAACGAAAAAAGAACAGAGCAATTTCTTACCAATTCTTTCATTTTGTCAGATTCGCCGCATCAAAAACATCGGCATTTCATATCAGAGTTCATCGATCGATTGATAAGTCGGTATGCGATTCAGTTCCTCAAACCCTAGTTGACGCCGTTGAATCTGGCCCCCATCATCATCATGACCTTGAATTCCTCGAAATCGATGGTCCCATCGCCATCGGCGTCAACGGCAGAGATCATCTTCCGGCAATCAGCGAGCGAGCAATCGTCTCCCAGGCCTTTCAAAACCTCCATCAACTCCTCGGCTGAGATGGAGCCGTTGCCGTCGATGTCGTATACGGAGAACGCCTCGCGGAGGCTAACCATGATCTCGTCGGAATCGACGCCCTTGGTGTTGAGCTCGATGAATTCCTGGAGATCAATGAATCCGTCGCCGTCGGAGTCGACCTCGCGGATCATGGCGGCGATCTCCTCCTCGGAGACGCTCTGGCCGAGGCTGGACATGATGGATCGGAGCTCCGAGGAACAGATTTTTCCGTCGCCATTGACGTCGAATTTCTTGAAGACCTGCTTGAGTTCCTCGATCTGCTGCGGGTCGCAGCGGGCGGAGGCGCTACGGGAGAGGGAGGGGGAAGCGATTTGCCCGCCGAGGGAGTTCTTCCTGGGACTACTGAGGAAGGATTTGATGCCGGCCATGGATGGATAATCGTCGACGGAGAAGGAGGAATCTGGAGAGAGAAAGGAGAAAGATGAAACGGTTGGGGATTTTGGCGGAGAGGGAATTTTGGGATTACGGTAACTGAATTTGAGAGAGAATCTGTCTGTTATAGGGAGGCTAAATATTGGATTTTCAGTTAATTAGTTACTAATTGTTTCTTTATTTTCCAAAATAAGAATTAGAAGTTTATTCGTTGAATCGGCCCAGGTTTTAAATTATATGGGCCAGCTAAATCGGCCCTATTCGAATAATAAGCCCGGTTACAATGAAATCTATATCTACACTTGTATGGTGAAGAGGATGAGCAATCCTGACCTTTGATACATTATATATGTTTTTATCTACGGCCAATATTGAGTCCAGTCATACCCCTTCCCACCGCTTCACCAGGTACACCTCCTGCTTCCATTGATCCATTCGGATGAATTAGGAATTTCTTTAGATTCATTCAGATCTTTGTTGTTTTGACATGATTTAATTTTTCTTTTTTTGTTTGTTTCAATTTTGTTTTAGATATTAGGGTTGTTGTTTAAGTTCCACTGCTATGTCGGTTCGTTATTGGGGTTTAATCATTCCAAAGAAAATGAGATCTTATCATAATTCGGGGATTGTATATGTAATTTTAGGTTTTGTTATTTTGTTAATTTGTAAATATGGAAGTCACTCAAACTAGACGAGTGTGAGTAACTGAGTATAATGGTCTCCTTGTTCTTCAATTTTAATTTTGGTCGTGCTTTGTGCTTCTCTTTTTTATTAGCATTTTTATGGTGGTGGAGGATTTTGGTTTTACTCCCTGTTATCGATTGATAATTTTTTATGCTTGTTCTTATCTGACTGGATTTCTGTTGTCGGTTGGTGTTGAATATGGTTGTTCTGTTTGATCTTCTTTTAAGACTGTAATTTAATGTGATGTGTTGATTCTAATATATACTTTGTTCCGTTTCTACAGGGCGGTGTACTATTCTTCGAGGGTCTGGTTGTAGTGTTTCTCCTTTGATTCCGGTTTACTAGCGAACTCAGATTTATAGGGTTTGAAATCAACACCTTACTGGTTAGTGAGAGTTCCCATTCGATTTTGTTGTGAACTCACATTTTATATATTATAGATTTCCCATTTCCCGGGGTCGACTACTACACTTGATGGTTGGGTTTCTCTTATTTCATCTCACTCAATCAGTCTGCAAGCACACGAGCACCATTAATTGTACTTAGTCACTCAATTTTGATTGAAAGTGCCTGCAGAATGCGTTTTAATTTCAGAGTTTTAGCCTCCTGATTTCTTAGCATTTTTATCTTGCAGGAGATGCCCACGTGATTCAAACGGAATGATATTTAGCCTTCTAGGATATCGTACTTGTTTTATGTTTGGATAGATAAAGATGTTGGCTACTGTCAAGGTCAGTACTTATGTAGTTCTATTCTTTACAATTTGAATTCAAAAGAATTAAATGCCTACTAAGTGCTATTTAATAACATATTCAGCAACTTCAATAGCACACTCTCGATTCATCTTATTTCTTCCTTTATATTTTGATCAATTTTTATTTTCTCTTTTGAATTCATTAACAATTTGTATGAATAACATGACAAGTATGCCGAGATTCAAAATTTGGGCATATGTCACAATCTGGCTGATAACATGGTAATTCTCATCTAACTAACCTTCAAATTTTTTGTGCCTTTATTGGAAAACATGAATCTGATCTTATTGATCTTTCTCTTGGCTACAATGAGGAGATTGGTAACGGGCATGTCCAATTTAGAGAAGAGGAACATGCTACAAATGCATTTCAAAAACTTAACCATGAATTTTTATGCTGGTATTTTTCTTGAACTGTTTTAGCTGTAGTACAATTTATGTAGTTGAATAAAATGTGGGCAAATGACATTAGATTGTTGAATAAAAAGGTATTCCTACCGTCTCAATAGCAATCAAAGGAAAATCTCTGTTTTCTGTTAATAGAATCTACATAACCGGCTTCCTGTATTCTCTTTCTAGATTAAAGACATGCCTACACTTCAATGGAGATTAAAAAACTAACACAAAATAGAAGGAAAGATCATCCACATGTGCATTGACATTCATTATGTATATATTTTTCATTATTAAAGTTAACTAATTACTCACCGTAATAACCATTCAGCAATTCCTTATAGAAAGGCACCTTTCAAAGGAAAGTCGAAAAATGTGATGACTGTTTCTGAATTGATTTCAAAAGTCTTGGATTCCAATAAACATTGAAGATGAAGATGGAAGAGAGGACCTTCAAAAAATTTATACCATGAAAAATTTGAATAAACAAGAGCCGTACGACCCAGATGAAAAAAAAAAAGTGAATCCATGAACGCAAAATCATCGATTTGAATGACACAATCCTCAGTTTCAGTAACGCGGTCCATTATTCATCTTTAAAAATTTATACAAAAATATATCTAAGTTATCCTCAATTTCAAGACCACAATCCATCTGGAGAAGAAGCGCTCCAGCAGATTGAAGAGGTGGCGGAGCCGCCAAACACAAAGCAGTGACCACGACGAAGAAGGGAAAGAAGCAATTTCAGCCATACATTTCGATTGTAGTCGTTTCAAGCAAGGTAATTTCTCTTTCCTCTCGAATCGAGCTCTCTTTTTTATTCTTTCAATTTCAGGTTTTTCAATTACTTATTCCGATTTCTTGAGCAGATTTCATTTTTCATTTCTCCTTGTTTTGTTTCATATTCGATTCATGATTTCGTCTCCAACTCTGAGGAGGCACCATCTCCCTACGTTCGTCATCTTTTCTTTATGGGTTTACATATTGACTTTACTTATTTGGTTGTTTCTTTTGTAATCTCTATTTACTAAAAGTTTTATGGTTGCAGCTTGAATCGTTCAATATGTATTTTATTCTGTCTTTATCTGGTTTCTCTCTGAATTTCAGTTTGCTTGTGCTGAATCGTGTTTTTAGGTTTCAATTTCTTTATTCACCTTATTTCGTTATGACCTAGGATTTACATGCACCTGAATAATGATTGTCCATAGTTTGATTTGGAATTGATTAGATTTTGGCTTCAGATTCAATTCCTTTCTAATTTGGATTTGGGTTTCGTTTTATCTCTTTGACCTATGTCTCCTATTTGGCTATTTGTTCAATTTCTTATATTAGGTGTTTCATCACGTGAAACCTATGGCCAGTTTATTCATTACATTTTCAGTTCTTCATTGTGTATTATGTTTTTACTATACAAATCATTTTTATTACAAGTCAAATTAAATGTGATTGATTGGAGATATAATTACTATTTTTTGGTTAGGTTAATTTCTTATATTAGGCCTATTGAATATTAAAATTTAAGCTTTTTTTTTCCATGCCTGGATCTATTTGGTGAAGATACATTTGATCCATTCCCTGCAATTAATTTCTTCAAGTTGTTGCCTTCATTTGAGAGCTGCTTGACCTCAATTTGTTTTTGGCCAGTAAATTTTAGATTCTCGTGCCTTCTGGATTGTTGTCTGTTGCTTGTTTAGTCATAAAGTGTCTCTTAATGTTCTGCAGCTTAGGGTAATTTAGACAATTTTACTTGACTGTTCTGCTGTATATATGTCAACTTATGTGCTTGATGAACGTGTTGCCGTACATTCCATTTATCTCCCTAACATTCAATTTCAAATTCGACAATAAATTTTCAGAAAGAGAATGGAGCTAACAACTTAAAATTTCAAAGTTGATGTTCATTGATAAATTATTACTAATTTGCATTCATTCTACTTTCTAGGAACATCAACAAGTCCAAAGATGATGTGGCCATTCCACCTCTCGTGAAGAGTGCAGCTATCTGGGGTATATTAAGTCACTCTTCTGATTTCTAGGACCATCAGTCCAACTCTGTAAATCGTTGACACCTTATTTTCATGATTATGATACCGACCAAGTCACGGAGAAAAGGTTGCAAAGCAAGAGTTGATGACATTCATCCCGCCTTACAGATCGTACCTACACTTGCTACATTGGTAAGTTCCTGTTAGGCATCACCCTTTTATGATAATGATTACCACAAGGTACATGTTAGGTTCAAGTTTATGCACTTTTCATGTTAGTTGTGAGTTGGGTTTCATATAAGAATGAGATCAATATGGGCTACCCACCATAATCTGATTGCTTGGTTCAATATGATTTAAATATTCACCGTTACTGAGAAAATCTTGAGCTAATATATTCTTGCAGGATGTTTATATTAGGTGATGATTGACGAACATAAAACCCTATAAAATTTCAGAATAAACACTAAAGAGGTATCCAAACTCTCATGGATTGATATGGCGGTGGAGGGAAATAAAAATAGCTAATATATAATTCTGAATTGCAGAGCATTTTCTTATGATTGTACCTGTTCAATTTGTTCTTCTGTAGTCATAGGTTGCAAAATTATGACCACCCAATAAGCATGCCTTTTTATCCATGGAATTAAAGCGAATTGACCTGACTCAAAGGAAACTGCCAATAACTTATTTTCCAACATAACTAGGTAATTTGTAAATGACAATGAAAATGATAGAAAGGATGGAACTAATACAATTACCCCTATTATTGTACACAATAATAATGATTGGGTATGATCATCAAACCTCTGCTGATACCACTGTAGGTACATAAGCTTGCTCTTTTATCGATTAAATTTACTCACAATGAATTATAGGGCATCTCTCCTAAATATTAACTTCTGTAAATATTGACCTTCGTTTAATCAATCTCAGACATTTTCTATGGCTCAAATCAATTTTGTTGTGTCATGACTATTTGTCCTACATGTTTTTGCGTTTGAATTTTATTTTATTTTTACTTTTTTTGGGTGTATCCATCTTTACCACAATCATCGTTTTTATAAATTGTTTAATTTGTTCAATTTTAGGAGTTGCTTTATTTTTTCCTTCTGATAAAATGTTTAATTATTATGTTGATGTTATCGTTTTCGAGTTGTGGATTGACTGGATTTAAGATGCTCTCATACTGCCTAATTCCTTTGTCTGTTGCTTTTTACTTGGCTTACTCATGCCAGTTGTGGTCGATTAGGTGATTGATCATAAAATTTCCCTTTTTAAGCTAATTAAATCAAAAGATAGATCATAAAATTTATCGACATTATAATTTTATGAAATAAAAAGCTGATTTCAGATGATGATGCACGTCTTTAACATATTATAAGAGCTGTAGGCCAACCTTACCTTGCTTATAATCAAGCCCTTGTGAGAGATAGATTAGCTTACCATGGCTGCGCTGAGCTTTTCCAGGTGACCCATCTCTTTCTTCTTTTATTAATTTGCCCTTTTTCTTTGGGCTTATTTGGTCCAGATTTGACTTTCGGCTCTCCTAGTTCTTTCGCCATTCAGGTTTCTTCTCCCTCTCTCTTTATTCTGTAGGAATTAGATTTGAATGTAACCACCCGTTTTAAGATTAGTACATTTGATCACCTCTTCAATTTGTTTATCTTGTATAAGTACTTATGTAGCATATTGAAATTGCGATCGTATCTTATCTTGGATCATGTTTCTAACAACTATTCGATCAGCCTAAATTTTAACTCTTACCCACTTACTCCTTCAAGTCTATTTTAGCTTTGTTTCAATGCTCAAGATAAATTTATTGAAATCCAGATGAACTAAAACTATAAATTGAAACCATTATATTTTGTGAGATTTTACTACTGAGTTGTTTAAGGTTATATATATTTTAGGCGGTTATGTATTATCGTTGTAATAGTTTAGGGGTTGATTTAAAATATTCAGTTATTTATCTCGTGAAATAATGCTTAATGCTTCTTTCATAACTTTTCATTCTTTTAGCCAAGTTATCATCCATAGTTGCTTTTCATGATGATCATTAGACTTGGTCATTTTAAAACATGATATTGGACTATAGGAATCATGTATTTCCTTTCATCTGGATGTTGTTTATGTGATTAAATTGGTATAATTTTGAAGATATTTTTTGTCTGCTTTATTCTCTTATCATTAGACTTGGTCATTTTGATGAACTTTGAATTTGGAACAAAATAGTTGCTTAGAGATTGTGATTAGATTGAAATTGCTGTCAATAGAACTCTTATTCTAAGCTTCTATGTCGGACACGATTCTATTTTTTGCTATGCTAGGTATGCCCTGCTATTTTCCCACTCCTATTATGTTAATTTCTAATTTGTTCCTTAGTTCTCCTTCAAATTTGTATGATTCAACATGCTAAATCTGCATTAGTTACTGCCTTTTGACTCTTTTCCTTATGTTTCCAAGCAAAACGGTTGGATATGCACTTGTAGCAGATGTGTATTACTTGTTTAAGTTTACTATTTTTTAGAATAAGATTTTGCATATATCTCTGTATGTTCATTGCAAAATGTTTTGATCTTTGTTTATCTGATCAGGCCAATGATCATTTGCATCAGAAATGACAAACGTTGTAGCCAAAAATGGAGCTGCCCAAATTCAAAGTGGGTCAAGGTTTGCCTATATTGAGCCCCCTTCCACTGTTTCATCAGGTACACCTCCTCTACTTCCTTCTTTTCTGTAACTCCCTCGTGGTCTCGCCGCTTATACCTGTCCATGCTTCCTCTTTCTTTCTCTCTGTTGCTTACCAGCCTTCTTTCTCTAACTTTCATTCTCAACGCAAGCCGACATCCGAAGCCATCTCCTCTCACTGTTGAGCTCAGATCTGGCTAATTGACTGGAACCTCTTTGAATCATCCGAAGCCATGAATATTCATGCTGTTAGGCAGCTTGTAGTACATAACATAAATTTAATGTTCTCGCCAACCTTAAAATCACCATTAATTGTCCTCTCTCATTTTCTTTATTTCAAGTGCTTGTAGAATGCATTTTCATTTTAGGCATCACCCTTTTATGATAATGATTGCCACAAACTATTATAAATGTGGGGGAAGAGGATGCTATCTGGCCGTCCACCCCCAATTGTTAAAATTTGAGATCAACGATTGAGAACAATCGGAGAGAAGACATGCCTGGTTCGTCACCGACGTCATCTTCCAACTGCCCTTGTTTGCCTCCATCTTTGTCCTCGTGGCCGGCTTCCGCTTTTCTGCCCTCGTGTGCACCTCACATGGCTGCTCTTCCCTCATCATCTATATGTCTTCCTTAATTAGGTAATGTCTTTTTAATCTCCTATCCTTTATACATGCTTCTCCCCATTTTCTTTTGGTTGTTTACCATTTCTTCTACTGCTTACTCGTTTATAATCTTTGAATCAATTGGGTATAGTAATTTGGATTTAGGGTATTTCTGGTTGTTCTTTGTGAATGAAAATCCTAGATTTGAAAATTGGGACCTTTGTGGTTCAAATTGGGCGAATTTCTTGATGCTCATTTATGGTGATTTATTTGTGTTTGTTTTGATCTATTTTTTGTCTTTTTACTCTAAGCTCTGTAATCTTTCTCTCCTTTCCTGATATCAATTACTATCTCCTTTTATCCATTTCTTTGTTCCTCCCTGAATATTTTTTTTGTCGTGTGTTCTTGTTAGTGTGAAATATAATTTCTGGATTGTTGTTTAATTCCAGGAATTTCTGATCTTGCAGTTCGTCTACAATTTCAACTGCTTTTGGTATTGTTTCTTCCCTTTTCTTATATAAATCAGTGTATGATTTTATCTGTTTCTATTTTCCTTATCAATTTTTTTTTATGTATTTTGGCCTTTTTTCCTCGTTGTAGTTATTCACCAAAGGTTCTGTTGTCATTCATTACCTTTTTGTACATGAGATACTTAATTTTTTTTGGTTTCTTTTTATAATCGCTCGGGCTGCTGTGTACAAAGTGAATCTCCTCCCCAAATTTTTCCGTCTTCTGTTAGGGTTTAGTCTTTTTTGTCCAGTTATTCGATTTCTAATTGTTAATTTCTTGTTGCGGCGTTTGTTGTAGTTTCTTGCTTTTGTGTAACCATCCCGACATCGACTGGATTGGATTGGATGACGCTGTTACTAGATTAGGTATTTGTCTTGCTTCGTCTCCTTTGTTTTTAGAGGAATTTTCTATTATTTTTGTATGTACTGATTTGGGAAATTTCGACAAGAACCGTTTGAGAGGTGTCGTATCTAGGACATTGTGAATGTTCTAGAGAGCATTGGTGTAAGAGATATTCATTTAACCTGATAATTGGGGAGTTTGAGTTTAGGCTTATAGTCTTTAGATTTAGGATTAGGGCCTTAGAATTGAATATTGACTCCATGAGATTTTAAATAAATTAAGGTTTTGATAATGCAAATTAGGATTTGATCTAAAGGTTTACGACTGATATTGCACATCCTTTAGCTTTGTATGTATTGATGTCTTTTAATTTTGAGATCTTGAAATTCAGGGTTATGGCCTTCAAATTGAGGATCAAGGCCTTTAAATTGATGTTGAGGGCCTTTAAATTTTATTAGGATCGGGGTTAAATTTTATAAGGATCAGGGTTGTGAAATTGAGAGTTATGGCCTTCAAGCTGATAATTGGGGCCTTTGAATTGAGGGTTATGGTCTTGAGATTGAGGATTAGGGCTGGTATGTATTATTTTGTAAGATATGTAAATCTGCGTCGTCGGATCTTTTATTGTCATCTGAAAGATTTCAATGGTTTATCCTTTTGTAATGTATTTTCATATATGATGTGAACATCATCTTGATTTTACCCTGCCTATTTTGTTTCATAGTCATTTTAAATTTAGGCATAATGCACCTGTATCATTAGACCCATAAATATCAATAAAATTTTCACAGGGCAAAATTGCATTTAAATTTGAATGTGGGTCACAGGTTTGGAAAGCAAGTTTTCTTATTGTTATTTTCTTATTTCTTAGGGCTCGCTAAGGGTGAAAATAGACTGTAGAATGCACGGATACCTTTTTTGTTTTGTGTCAAGCAGTAGCAGTCTTTAGCAATTATGCATATTCATAAAATCTGATTGAGTGTCCAAAGAAGTCCTTTTTTCTTTCTGTTCTCTTTTTCTTTACACATTTAAACGCTTTTCTTCTTCATCCCCAGGGAATAACATTTATAAGAGAAGTCACTTTTCAAGAAATTTGACTTTCTGAGGAGCACTTTTATGTCTTTTGCAGCTATATGGTGCCAAAGCTTCAAAGGGGTTTTTGTTCGCTTGTTCTTGTCAATTGAAGAGGAGGTTGCTGAACGAATATTAAGCCAATTGTCATTAGCTGGATTACAGGTATTCTTTCGTGGACCTTACCCTTTCATGCTTTTGTCCTGTAACTTTCCAATTACATACCATTTATTAACACACTCATTTTTATTTACTGTTTGTTTGCTACTTTGTTATTCCATCCAACTGACATGCACAATATCAACCCTTTTGTCTAATGTTTTTGAATATAAAAGGCCAAAGAGCAGTGAGATCCCCAGCATGTATTGCAGGTATCTAGGACATTGTGAATGTTCTAGAGAGCATTGGTGTAAGAGATATTCAGAGTACACCTTGTTTTCTGCCTAAATGATGTAAATTAACCAATTTTGAAGTTGTAGAGAACTGGTATTAACTCTCAATAAATCTAAAGATATTACTTTTACATTTCATCGAATACCTTAAATCAAGATATGACTAATACAAAAACAATAATTTGACAGTAACAAAAACACATTGAATTCAACCAATTAATCAATAGTAGTGTGAACAATTTTGCAATAAAAAATCAGAATGACAAAGGATTAGAAGTTATAGGGTTTGAAACAAGGAACTGAAATCAGACAAAGCAAAAAAATTGGCAAACAGAAAAGAGTTAGGTATAAAAGGAATTGAAATAACATGATAAATTGAAAGAAACAAAAATCGAGAAAGTTATTGGTGGATATAGGATAAAATTGTGAACCCTAGAACTTTATTTTTGCCTTTTTGATGATAAAATTATATGTTCCCTTAATTACCTACTAAATTCATGACAAAATTAAGAGCTGAAATTCAATTACTTTCGGATTGCAGTTTGATAAATTGATAGGAGTGTGGTGCATTATGATGTTTTATATGAAGTTTTTAGAATCCAAATTTTTGAAGTTTAAGATTTAGAACTGTAATTTGTCAATAAAAAAAAGACAAGTAGAAAAACTTGAGCTTGCTGCAAATGCACACTTTGCTCATCCCAAGGAATTTTGGAATTATAAATCTCTTGTTGAATATTACCAGGGACTCAAATCTTGGTTCATCTATCGAAAACAGGAAAAATAAAGCAAGGTTATAAGTTCAATCTATATCACTAAAGTTTGTAGTCAAATAATACCAAGTAATTTCGTTGTTTTAATTGAGAAATTAGTTTTAAATGCCTGCAACATATCAAATGGGGAGATGGGACCAATTTTGAGAACTAAAGCAAGTTTATGGCCGATGAAGAGGGGCTTTGGCAATTAATTTTACTCGTGATTGAGGGCGAAGATCAGATAAATGCATCTGAATGATATCTGACCTACATTTGACGCAGCTGTAAGATAAGTTAATAGAGTGCGACCATCAGCTTACAAGATCTGAAGGATTTGAAATACCAAATGAGTAGATTAACTAATGAATCCTCCTAAATCGATTTCATTCCTTTTTTTACTTTGTCTGTTTTTGTTCATGTCAGTTGTGAGGTGGGTTTGATATAAGAATGAGCTCAATATGGGGTACCCAATATAATCTGATTGCTTGGTTGAATATGATTTAAATATTCACCGTTATTGAGGAAATTTGGACCAAATAAAGTCTTACTGATTAACACCCTTTCCTTGCCTTTAGATCTGGTGCTTGCTGTCATATTTAACGAGGTTGATTATCTATTAGAGATGTGAGTAGACCTTTTCTTCAGGCAGTGCCATCAAATTTTACTCCTTTCTCTTTGGTTTGAAAAGCGATTTTTCATGTGAATAATGCAATGTGTGGCATTGCAGGTCCCTTTTAAAGCTGCCTAGCTTCTGGTTGGTGATGACACTTAGTGGATTCTTAGGGTTGGCCATCAGCTTCACTTCTATGTGGTTTCTTCATCAAACTGGGGCCACTACATAAAGGTACATTGTCACACCAGATTTTTCTCACTCGAAAACCGCATGTCTGAAAACTCACATGATTTAAATTAGTCATCACCACAATCTGGGTCTCCCTAAAACATGTAGTTTACTAAAATGTATATTAGCTCGCGGGTTTTTAAGAGATTTTGTTAATGTATATGGATTCTAACTACAGGGCTTTTGACTGTTAAATGTTTACGGCTGATATTGCACATCCTTTAGCTTTATATTGATGTCTTTTAGTTTTCAGATCTTGAAATTCAGGGTTATGGACTTCAAATTGAGGATCAATGTAAAGACCGAGTATATTTTATATATGAGGATTATTAAATATATATTTATTTTGTTCAATTTGAAAAAAATGGAATAAAAACCTGTCCTCGAGCGTAAGTTTCGATTTTAAAATTCTTCCGGCATAGTTTTAGAATTTTGATTTTGACGGAATTTGATTCCGCTCTCAAGCTCCGAGTTGAGAATTTAAAATTTATTTTGATAGTTAAAAAAAAGACATTTTGAATAATTTTATTCGAGTTCGATAGAGTCGGGATTAGCGGGTTCGAGTTTCAAGATAATTCCGGGTATTTGAATTGGTATTGTGGGGACCTCTTTTTATTTCCTATTTTCTTTCATTTTCCTCTCTCTCTCTCTCTCTCTCTCTCTCTCTCTCCAGCTCACGTCCAACACTCACCTCCCACACCCACAATTGAGAATTGGTCCCCTCCTTGCTATGAAGACCTCTGCAGCCCTCTTCTCCTCCTTTGGGTAATACTCATCCACTCTTCCACTCCCTTTCTTCCTTGATTCCCCCTTTCATAGCAAACAAACAATATCTAGCGGTTCAAAAATCAGAAACCACCCACATCACATTTCACTTTCAAAGACCCCATCACCCATACTAACACAAAATCCAAACACACCCTAAACCCCTCCCCCCCTCCGGCCTCCCCCATCTTTCTCCCGTTTGATTGACCCGAGAACCCCCGTCGCTACCATAACCCCTTCTTCTTCTTCAGCTACCACCACTCCTCCTCTTCTGTCAAGCTGAAGCAGCCACAGGCTCGACCTCCTCTCCCCATCGAGCAGCCAGCAGCCGCCCGAGCGCTGCCTCTGTATTTCCCGAGAGCTCAAACCGAGCTCCAACGGCTCCCGTTACCTCCTCCTTCAGCAAGCAGCGAAAGCAGTGTTCCATAGCCTTCCTCGGCGTCTCCGAGCAGCGGCAGCGCCCCCGTCGAGCCGAGCCGTAGCCTTGCCTCTCACCTGTTTCCGCGTTGGGCTCGGTAAGAACCGTTTTCGATTCCTTCACTTCCTTTCACCTCAGAACAGCAAAAAGGCGAAGCTTTAATCCTCTCACATCCTCCCTAGGTCACCTCCGTCAAGAACCCGATTCCGACGAAGCAAACGAGCTCCGATCGAGCATTTTTCGGGCGCGATGAAATCTCGGTGAGCTCCTCCGTCTTCCTTTTCCTCCCCTTCCTGTCATATGTGTGTCGGTGTCGTCGATATCGGGTTAGGGTGGTCGAATTCGGGGTTCAGGATCAACGCAGGCCAGCCCTGCCTTGATTTCTTCCGTTCAACTGCCTAGGGTTGAAGAAGGGTGTGGGCCCCGTCGAGCCGAGCCGCAGCCTTGCCTCTCACCTGTTTCCGCGTTGGGCTCAGTAAGAACCGTTTTCGATTCCTTCACTTCCTTTCACCTCAGAACAGCAAAAAGGCGAAGCTTTAATCCTCTCACATCCTCCCTAGGTCACCTCCGTCAAGAACCCGATTCCGACGAAGCAAACGAGCTCCGATCGAGCATTTTTCGGGCGCGATGAAATCTCGGTCAGCTCCTCCGTCTTCCTTTTCCTCCCCTTCCTGTCATATGTGTGTCGGTGTCGTCGATATCGGGTTAGGGTGGTCGAATTCGGGGTTCAGGATCAACGCAGGCCAGCCCTGCCTTGATTTCTTCCGTTCAACTGCCTAGGGTTGAAGAAGGGTGTGGGCCCCGTCGAGCCGAGTCGCAGCCTTGCCTCTCACCTGTTTCCGCGTTGGGCTCGGTAAGAACCGTTTTCGATTCCTTCACTTCCTTTCACCTCAGAACAACAAAAAGGCGAAGCTTTAATCCTCTCACATCCTCCCTAGGTCACCTCCGTCAAGAACCCGATTCCGACGAAGCAAACGAGCTCCGATCGAGCATTTTTCGGGCGCGATGAAATCTCGGTGAGCTCCTCCGTCTTCCTTTTCCTCCCCTTCCTGTCATATGTGTGTCGGTGTCGTCGATATCGGGTTAGGGTGGTCGAATTCGGGGTTCAGGATCAACGCAGGCCAGCCCTGCCTTGATTTCTTCCGTTCAACTGCCTAGGGTTGAAGAAGGGTGTGGGCCCCGCCGAGCCACCTCAGCCACACACACAAGCTGGGCCTCTTCTTTTTTTTCTTTCTTCTCCTGATAACGGAATGGGCTGGTTTGGGCTTTTTCTTTCTTTTTTTGGTTTGGGCTTTTTCTTTCTTTTTCGGGTTGGGCCTCAATTCAGGGCTGGGTTTTGATTGCGGGTTGAACTGGGATCCGGATTGGGTATAAGGGTTATGCCATTTTCAGGGCCTTCTTCTCTCCTTCTGATGGGCATGGGTTTTGGGCTCGGAAATCCGGGTCATGGGTATGTGTTGGATTGGGTGTTTGGTTTAAAAATTCTGTTATTTTATGGGTTGTTTTAGTTATATCATACATTATATGTTAGGTTATATATATACATATATGTTATATTATAAGGTGTTCTAATTTTGGGATAATATATATATTTCTGAAAGTTTTATATACTTTAAAAGTGTTTAAAAAGTGGTATTAATTGATATATCTTATATTGATATAATATGGTGTTTAATATATGTTTTAGAAATTATAAAGTAAATTAGTATTGTTGTTTATATAAATGTGGGTTATTAAAATAGATTGATTTTGGTAATTTCTTATGTTTAATATTATTTGGAATGTGTTATTAAATATTATATATAAATGGTTTTGAAAGTAATAGTAGTTGAGAAGTGTTATTAATAAATGTTTATTAAGTGATTTTTAGATGATGACTTTTGAATAAGTAAGAAATGCCGGAACTATTTCTATACTATGATTTGAGAAATTGACTTTAAGGATTTAATGTTTAATGTTGGAATTTGGCCAAGTATGATTTGAGAAATTATTTTGAATATGAGTTGACTTAATTTTAGATTTAAGGTTTTGGAAAACGGCTTTACTATCCGTTGGTTTTGAGGATGTTGAGAACTTGGGTTTCGTGTGTATGAATGTTGGTCCGGTAGCTTATGGAAATGGCTTGATGATAGGTGTGTATTGCTTTTGGATTGCTTTGGACTTACATTTGGGCCCTTGCTTGTGTTAACTTGTTGTTCTGCATCTTCACGTAAGTATCCTACGGGACTTACTGTTACTGGACCTCCTGCCTGATGTGTAGATTTGTTGCATATTAAAGCATGCCATGTAGTATCATGCTAGGATTGCATTGAACTGAGCATGTGATTACTATGTGCGTTTGAATACAGAACGACCGTTATCTGTGATAGTCCTAGAGTCTTTGCTAGGGTCATAGGGTAGCCCAGCCCCATCGGGTGCCCTGAGTCTATCGAGTCGATATGAGCATGATATGATAGCCCAGCACCATCGGGAAAGAGGTGAGA
Source organism: Persicaria maculosa (assembly GCA_963922045.1). Lineage (NCBI taxonomy): Eukaryota > Viridiplantae > Streptophyta > Magnoliopsida > Caryophyllales > Polygonaceae > Persicaria > Persicaria maculosa. The sequence continues at coordinate 20,035,160 of OY998257.1, forward strand.
TGATATGATATAATAGCCCAGCACCATCGGGCAAGAGATGAGATGATATGATATGATATGATATGATGATGCCGTGGTTAGTGCATCACCACGAGGAAATTGCTATGCTATAGCATTGAACTGGCCAGTCTCTGCACTAACGGGAATGGGTGCAGAGGTAGGAGAGGGATATGCCACTTGACATTGTCTTGGCCCTTTACAGTTCTTTTCTGCATATTATATATATATTAGGGGCATGATAGTGTGATTTAAATCTTGTACCGCATTAGTCATCTTTTATTTAGGTATAGGCATGTTATGTGGCCTCAGCGCGGTCAGAGGACCCGCTGGCGATTACCGGGCCTGACTTCGTGGATAGTGTTAGGTACCACTCTTGTTGCTCCGGGGAAATCTCTTGGCGAATTGAAGAATCCGGCACTTATTCTAGCCTGATAAAATGACAATCACCCAATATGTTTTGGTTTTGACCCGGCTCTGCCGTGACACCTGTATCTAAACTTTGCTTCCGCTTAACTTTCATTTTGAATTGAATTTCCGCGACTTGATTGCTTGGGGTTTGAAATCCCTGCTTTGAATATTGATCTTTAAAGGTTTGAAACCTCGACCTGTACCTAAATTGCAACATCCGAACGAAGGTATCCGACCTTCGAAACGTAACCCGGGTATTTATATCCGGGCCGTTACAAAGTTGGTATCAGAGCCAGGTTGTGCAATTCGGGTACGTAAGGGTCGAGTGTATGTTTGGAAAAACCGCCCATGAATTTCAAAATACTTGAAAGTGTTTTAAAGGGGCAAAATGAACTTAATATGCCTAACCCAATTGGAACTTGGCTTATGATAAAAGAGGAGAACCAACTAAAGAGAGATCGAGTGGGTAGAAAGGCGTTAGACTATCTCTTTTGGATGTAGTTGGGAATGGGTAGGCGAAATATTAGCTTGTTCTTTACAGATGGGTCTGGAAGATGCCAAGGAGATCATTGTAATTGACGTTGACTGATTCTATGTTGCGTGCTTGATATGCTAAAGATTGATTGGTATGTCCTAACTATTTAATGAATATTGAATGATCTGTGCGAACGGGATAGCGGAAGTACCCTTCTTTTTCTTATACGGTTGAGCTCAGCTTTTGTGGAACAACCCCTTCCACTTTGTTAGCCCCTTGACGGTTCTATCAAGCCCTTCTCCCGGATGTCAGTGTCTTCCACGGGGAATTGGGTTGGTAAACACATTGTGTCGGGAATCATGATTGAATGTGAGGGTTGTCCGAGAGGGTATTGGAAGATGGTCCTTGATGTAATTCCGAGTTAGAGAGTGAGATGTTTACGGGGCTGTCCTTCTCAATTCTTATGACGATCCATCAGTGTCTTCTTGTCACGATGAGTCGTACCAAGGTCCCACGGGGAAAGATGGGTGATGAGTCAGTTGGGAAGAGTCAATGTTGCCCTTATGGACCTCTATCGGGTTATCTTGATTGCTCTGTCCGTGATTGTGTGATTCTATATACACTACTCCTTGACCTACAGTTTGATCCTTAGTTTGAGATTGTGCTTACATGCTTGATGTTCATGATGACCATTGTGTGAGTCCGAGTTACCTATGTTATGCCCTATCATCCCGACATGATCTACTTAGTATATTGCATTATCATACTAGGGCACGAATATATATATATGTCATACGCTAGGAAGTTGCATAATTGATGTCCTCCCTGTGAATAGGTTCATGATAGTGTGATCCTTCAGTTCTAGTATCATGATAGAGTGAGCCCCTTACTTGATGGATGCGAGTTATAATTTAATGTCAACATGCCTTATATGCTACGTAATTCTCAGTACATGTTATGATGATGATCCTTAATGTAAATTCGTGGTTGTGTGACATCCTGTACCCATGCTGGTCACATTGCTTAGGTCTCGTGTTGCATCTCGCTTCCTGCCATGATTACGTGTCGTCTTTGCATGTCTAATTGACCTATTGTAATGATCGTATTACTGAGTGATTAGAAGCATGAATGACATGATATGAGTCTATATGATTGTTGCTTCCCCCCGGATTAGGTCCATGGTAGTGTGATAAGCTCTTCCTCGTATGAATGCCTCGTATGATGTTCACCATAGCATACTAGTCGATGACGCCTCGATGTTATCATTCCTTTTGTGACAAGAATCTATAGCATGCCCGTCTAATTTGTCTTCCTTATATTAACTATTGTTGATTATGCTATAATTAGTATTGTTATGTGTTAATTGTGCTAAAGTGAGAATATGTTAGTGTGAATGAGTCTTGATAAATACATGTTTTATCCCAATATACATTAATTTGAACCCATGACCCCATATTCTCGTCGTATTGTCCGTTACTTAGACTTGCATTATACATCGTTACATTTCCTTCCATACTTCTATATTATTGGAAGGTGATTGAATTGAAGTCTTGCTTAATGTCGAGTAATCAATCAAGTGCATGTATGTGTCCTGTGTTAGGTTGAGCCATTAGTAACATATAGAATCCTTGGTTATGACTTATGCACATTTATGCCCTGCTTGCATTATTGTTCATTCTCTCTTGAACTAGGTCCCTGATAGTGTGGTTCTTCACTCTCTTTATCCTCTTAAATGTTTTAATCATCCTGATAAGAGTGATATTGGATTCGAAGATTGACTTGCTTTCTGTGATGGTTAATTCTAGCGTGTTTACATGTTCTCGCTCGGTGGTATCCCTCCATTGCTCTATGATATTCTCTCGTGCTTGCATGAATGTATGACTTGACACCTCGCATGATCACACACCACCCTATATCATGATTTTGCATATGCATGACAGATGAATATCGGAATGAATCTAGTTGAATTACGTTAATTGTACTCATGTTCGATGTGTGCTATTAGTATCATGTAAGGCTTATGATTTCCAATATGACTCACTAATGGTGACTTGCCATACTTATTCTATTACGTAAACATGCTTGTTTTATAATATGACAGTTATTATACCATTTTATGCGCCCTATAATGATTCATTCCTAGCATGATTATAATCTATCACCCGTGATGTTATCTTGGTTACTCTGTGGTGATCCGATTGCTTTCATGTACATCATGTCGAACTCGTTTAAACACTCTTGACTATGCCATGCCTGATCATGTACCTCTAGCGTCATGAAGGATCTATGCTCTCTAAATGTATCTCGTCGTATGATTACATGTCATCCTTAACCTACTATGTGATCATTGCTGTTAGATGTGATAGTTACTATGCTGCTCTTATGTGTCCTCGTATGACGCTTCATCTGATTGTTATAATATACTTTGCCATGATATATTTGGACTCATTTGTGGATGTGTATACCATGCTCTTACATTGATCATATACATGATGCTCGTTATCTTCAATTAAATTCCGCATGACTTCGAATCATATATGATCATTGTTAGTTCCGCATAGCTTGCTTGAAGTTGCTAGGCATATCTGCTTCCATGGAATCATAGACTACTAGCTTGTTTCACGTGCATCAGTGTAGGACTCGATCGTGTCTTTGGGATGAATATGTATGTCGTTGTTCCTTGAGATAGGTACATGTTAGTGTGGATTAATGTGACTGATATGCTCCATGATGAATTCATTTTGCTCGTCACCGTTGTAACCTAATAGACTTTTATAAGAGCATCGTTACTATTCCCGGGTCGGAGTCTTGTCTCTAGTCGTGTCATCTTTAGCTTTGGTCCATTTTATCTCCGAGAGAAACGTTGGGTTGTCCGCTCTTGTCACTCCCCTATCTCCGCTAACTTAGACTCCTACGCGATACATTGGATGAGCGGCCGCATAGAAGAGGGGACGAAGAGTTAGATAACGATAGAGCGGCGCAGCGGAAGCGTGGGCCCATAACCCACGAGCCTCAGGATCGATGATGCCGACGGAACAAGCTTGTTTCGAGGATGGCGGTTATTGAGTACGATATGACTTGCAAGCGAGAGTGTCCTCTGTTCGAATTGTTAATCCTTTCTGAAATTGTTGATGATGATATTGTACTTACCTGACGTTGGAACTAACATGTGTGATGTGCTGACGTGATGATGATTATTGCTTGATTATCCATTGTCTATGATGATATATATGATTCGAAGCCTTACAATCCTAATGTGCCATGATGACTTGATGTGATGCTACTCTGAGTTGCTAAGCATGATCTAAATGCCTTGTCTATAAATGTGAACTGCAAATGCTGTGAAACTTGGATTGTTTATCTGGTAAGGTTATGATGAGACGTGCTAGCTTGACTTGATTAGGTTCATATATGATATTTTGCAATACTTGTTGAGCATGACAGTAAATTGAGACTTTTGATACAGTTGCAATGCTTAATGATGAACTAATGATGCTATTGATATAAATGCTAGTTGATATGATGTGATCCTTATGTGTAATAATGTCCATGATTGCTTCTTCGAACACGTGGGTGAGATTTTCTGGAGAATGGTTGGAGAGCGGTGAAGGGATTTGAGCGGTTAGAATGATCGATGGTAGTATGAGGTAAGTCACATGAGAGGGGTTTGGCTTAAGTAGGAACGAGTGAGTTTGAAAGTTATAAGAGGCGATTCTTAGTGGGTTCCGATGAGCTTCCAAATGAATCTTAGGTGGGGGTATGGTTAGAATAGGTCGGCTAGGTGGTGATCGGGGTATTCTTATGGAAGAGGTGTGGTTAGAAGGGTTCTATGTTGTGATGTCTTAGGTAGTATGAGCAGTGTAGGGAATGGCTCTTGTGAGTATCGAGAACATAGTATGCAGGGGTACTCGGGTGTGAAAACAGAGATGGGGGTTGGATTCTTAGAGGCGGATTGTTAGCGAGAGTGCTTGGTTGAAAGAGGTGTGAGATTAAAATGTCGAGATACATTAGGACTTCTCCTATGGGATGTTATCCGAGTTGGTGAGTCTAGATGAATGTTGGTCTTGGCTTGAGAGTTGGAGACGAGCAGGCGGGGTTTGCGTTTTATTATAACTGATATAATGTGCAAAACTTTCGTGATTATGTGATTATGAACTGGCATGATGTTAGATAGCGACCATGATAAACCTGATATGACACGATATTATATGTTGATATGCAATACTGAAATATAATTGGTAGTGACAACTATGATCATGATGTAATGATACATTGCTATCCTACTATGTTGTTCTAGAAGCAAGTTACGATGTGACGATGGTATGTTGATTGAAAGCATGATGTTATGCTATATGGTTGATAAGCATGAATATGAATAGGTAAGTGAGGCATATGACTTGGAGCATGAATATGACTTATGTGCATACATGAGATGATGGTGCACGACTGCTAATAATCGTTATATGGCATTGTGATGAGCTAAGATGATGTCTGGAGAGCATGATGACATTTTGATGTTGATATACTGCTTGATCTCCCCTTTTGATTGAATCTTAATAGCATGATTTTGTTGGGATTGATGTGTTGATAAGTAGTTTTGTTTCGTTGACTTATGATGAAATTTCGCTATGACTAACCTTGCAAGTACCAATGATTGATGTGATAAAATGTTATGATAATGCTGGATAGAAATTGGATAGGATGACTATGTGAATTTATGCTTTAAATGAGATCCCTTGTTATGACTGGTTCCACTAGTGTGCGATGTTGAGATGCGACCGTGAGATTCGACTTGAAGTAGTGTACTGACTCCATGACACCTAACCTTTTTGATCTCTTGACATGTGTGCTTGCGTGATAAGTTATGAGAATTCGATGATGCACTTGTGATGCCTTCTGTATGAGGTAGATATACTTTATGACTCATGGTATGATGTTAAGATTTTGTTATTGCTTTTGGCATGTTCTGAAGGGATGGTATGCTTTATTTTATGGGTAATCATGTTATGCGGTTGAGATGTCGACTGGTTGAGATTATCATGATTGATGTTGAGATTGCCATATGAGAGGTGGCTGATGATGTTATGAGTCGATGAGTTGATTATTTATGTGCATATTGAGTTGAGGATGATGATAAAATGATTCTGGAAACTAGGAAGAGAATATGGGATTAGCCCTTAGAGGTGGATGATTCCACCTCCTGACTTTTGAGTTTGATTGATTGATATGCGAGAAACTGATGTGGTTGTTGGAAGATTTTGACGGAATCTTGATTTGAAAGGATTTGACTTGTTTTGGTGTAAAGCTGCTTGATTAAACGTTGAATTTGAAAATTTTGAGCGGTTTTGAAAATGGCCAACGTGGGGTTTTAAAGAAGTCGAGAGTTTCAATGATTTAGATGACAATCTTTCCATTTACAAAACGCTTTGAGGTTTTTCGGACTGGATTTACATTATGACGTCTCACGAAGTGGATACAAGCATTTTATAAGGGCGCTTATAGATGGTTTGCTAAGACCTAGTCGGGACGCTATAATACTTTTAGAGTTGTGGTACTTCCGAAAGGGCGAAGCGAGGATGTGATAAGGGCGCTTATTACACACTTGACAAGACCAATTGGAGATGTCACGACCGTGACTAGGATGTTGTGAGAATCTCGGAAGACGCAACCGAGATGATTACAAGATCCTTGGACATGGTCCTCGGACTCACCGATTTCAAACTTCTTCCTATTGCTTTAAAACGATTTTAGTCTCGGGGACGAGACTTGTTTTTAGAGGTGGATAAATGTAAAGACCGAGTATATTTTATATATGAGGATGATTAAATATATATTTATTTTGTTCAATTTGAAAAAAATGGAATAAAAACCTGTCCTCGAGCGTAAGTTTCGATTTTAAAATTCTTCCGGCATAGTTTTAGAATTTTGATTTTGACGGAATTTGATTCCGCTCTCGAGCTCCGAGTTGAGAATTTAAAATTTATTTCGATAGTTAAAAAAAAGACATTTTGAATAATTTTATTCGAGTTCGATAGAGTCGGGATTAGCGGGTTCGAGTTTCAAGATAATTCCGGGTATTTGAATTGGTATTGTGGGGACCTCTTTTTATTTCCTATTTTCTTTCATTTTCCTCTCTCTCTCTGTCTCTCTCTCTCTCCCTCCAGCTCACGTCCAACACTCACCTCCCACACCCACAATTGAGAATTGGTCCCCTCCTTGCTCTGAAGCCCTCTGCAGCCCTCTCCTCCTCCTTTGGGTAATACTCATCCACTCCTTCACTCCCTTTCTTCCTTGATTCCCCCTTTCATATCAAAAAAACAATATCTAGCTGTTCAAAAATCAGAAACCACCCACATCACATTTCACCTTCAAAGACCCCATCACCCATACAAACACAAAATCCAAACACACCCTAAACCCCTCCCCCCCTCCGGCCTCCCCCTTCTTTCTCCTGTCTTATTGACCCGAGAACCCCCATCGCTACCATCACCCCTTCTTCTTCTTTAGCTGCCACCACTCCTCCTCTTCTGTCAAGCTGAAGCAGCCACAGGCTCGACCTCCTCTCCCCATCGAGCAGCCAGCAGCCGCCCGAGCGCTTCCTCTGTATTTCCCGAGAGCTCAAACCGAGATCCAACGGCTCCCGTTACCTCCTCCTCCTTCAGCAAGTAGTGAAAGCAGTGTTCCATAGCCTTCCTCGGCGTCTCCGAGCAGCGGCAGCGCCCTCGTCGAGTCGAGCCGCAGCCTTGCCTCTCACCCCGTTTCCGCGTTGGGCTCGGTAAGAACCATTTTCGATTCCTTCACTTCCTTTCACCTCAAAACGAGCTCCGATCGAGCATTTTCCGAGCGCGATGAAATCTCGGTGAGCTCCTCCGTCTTCCTTTTCCTCCCCTTCCTATCATATGTGTGTCGGTGTCGTCGATATTGGGTTAGGGTGGTCGAATTCGGGGTCCAGGATCAACGCAGGCCTGCCCTGCCCTCGATTTCTTCCGTTCAACTGCCCAGGGTTGAAGAAGGGTGTGGGCCCCGCCGATCCACCTCAGCTGCCACACACACAAGCTGGGCCCCTTCTTTTTTTTCTTTCTTCTCCTGATAACGGAATGGGCTGGTTTGGGCTTTTTCTTTCTTTTTCTGGTTTGGGCTTTTTCTTTCTTTTTCGGGTTGGGCCTAAATTCAGGGCTTGGTTTTGATTGCGGTTTGAACTTGGATCCGGATTGGGTATAAGGGTTATGTTATTTTCAGCTGGGCCTTCTTCTCTCCTTATCCTTACTTATTGCTTTCAAATTTTCAATTTCGAGATGGTAAAATACCTATCGGAGGCTCATCGTGTATCCTCGGCACATTTGGCTGAGCTTCATCATGTAGCTCGTTGAAAACAGCCGAGCTCAATCAAGAAGCTCGATTGTCCAATGATCATGGGCCCAAACCAATTTTAACCTCATTTTTTTCATATTGTCCAATGATCTTTTATTATTCTGATATGGACTCAACAGTCCCTTAGCCATTAAGAATTTGTAAAAGTAATTTGAATGATATTTAAAAGGGTACTCAATGCGTTGAAAATTTTTGCAAAACAGGCACTTTATTTGGACAAATTGGGGAATTGTCCACCTTTTTGGACAAATTAGCAAAACGTCCACTATAAATACTTATTCTCACTTGTACGGACATATTCTCGTGTTTACTCTCTTCCAAACTCTCTTCTCGCGCTCGTCAGTTTTCATCGGTTTTCTTCGTTCTCGTTCCTTCAATCTGTGCGTAAGTAGTGAGATTTCGGCCGATTTCTGTTCGTTGTTGTGCTATCTTCTTCAATGTCGTCATCTAGCAACTCTTCAGGTATCGATTTCGCTTGTTTTTGCTAAATGTTTCGTGCTAGGGTTTTGGAAGAAGTTGATTTATGTTGATTTTATTGATTTCTGCTTTCAGTTTTGATCATCTATGGGTAAATCGATGCTTGATATGCATAAATGTGTGCGATTTTGAGTGTTGTAGGTAGTTAAGTACTTTGTATGTGTTAAATCCGTTTATTTTAACTGTTTGTGTGCTTCAATTTTTGTGATGCGGCACTTTGTATGTGCTTTTTTAGCGTTATTCGTGTAGTTTTCAACAATGTGTGTACTTGATGCTTTGTATTGTTTGTGTTGTTCATAGTGTAGATATCTGTAGGTATGCTCATGTGTAAGGGCACTGACACTGTCTGTTTTTATACATGGTTGTGTTAGTTTTGGTAGTTTCAACAATGTGTGTACTTTGATTGGGTATTCTGTGTTGTCTTTGTGATGTTTATGTTCTTTTCTTATGTGGTGGTGTCATTTTATTGTTTTTTATGGTTATTTGGTTTATCATGGATTCTGTTATTGTATTTTTATATTATTCTTTATTTTTTTTTTATTAGCGGCTCAATCTGGTGATGCATCCACATCTCATAGGGGTTCTGATGTAAGTTATTTTGTTTTTCCATTTTGAATTTTTTTGTTGATGAGCAAGTTTTGATTTTTTCCTAATCTGATGTTGTGTTTTTGGGTACTTTGTATGTGATTGATCAGAGCTTGGAATATTGCATTCCTGTTTCTGAACGATTCCATTGTAGGGCCAACATATATTCATATCCTTCTATTTGTGCTCTGATTGAGAAGCATTTGTCTCCTTCTGATTACAATATTCTGCGGGAAAGTTGTGTGGGATGGGTGCTGATGCAGGGCACCAAAATGGCTACCAATTTTCAGCTTATGCATCAAATGGTGCTTCGTCAAGTCCAAACTCAGAAGGAGAATGAGTTGTGGTTTAGAGTTGGTGGATATCTTGCACGTTTTTCAATATTTGAGTTTCATGTCATCACTGGCCTTCCTTGTGAAGAACGTGTTTGTAATATCTCAAAAAAAGTGTCAATATCTGAATTTTTTGGTCAAAAGAAGATGACTCATGATGATTTAGTTGCTCGTTTCATATCTGAGAGCCCGAAGTCTAAGAAGAAGTTGATCATGGCAAAGTTGTTGTTGATTGAGAGATTAATTGTATATAGGAGGTCAGAGGTTGTCAGTGCACAATTCCTTTCTCTTGCATGTAATGAGAAGGAATTTGAATTATATCCTTGGGGTAGAGAGTCGTACACCCGTTTGTTGAAGTCTTTGAAGAGTTCTTTTGTTGCAGACCGTGCTGGTGTTAGGGGCTCTTATCAAATGTATGGGTATTGCCTTGCATTCCAGGTATTCTGTTTTAGTGCTTGAATCACTTTTGTCATCAATTTTTGTCTGTGTCAGCACAACTTTTATTGTGTATGTTAGGATTTTTGTCTAATATTGTTTTGTAATCTCTTTTTGCGTTTTATTTTGTAACAGTCTTGGATATTAGAAGTTTTCCCAGCTCTCTCTGCTAAAATTGACTGTAATTTTATGATGCCTGATAGAGATCCATACTCATTGCACTGGGTATGCGAGTTTAGCCATTCGTATGTTGAAGCTGAGCATTTGTTTCATGGTGATTTGGTAATATTTTTATGTTATTTATCTTTAAGACCATTTTTAGTTGATGCATCTTTGTTTAGTTTTTTTTAAACATATTTTTATACTTGCATTTTGGGCAGACTCCGTTGTTCCCTACTTATGGGGAGTTTGCACGCACAGAAAGGATGGGGTTTGCTGATGAAAAAGATGATGCAGTCGTTGATGCATCAGTTGAGAGGCAAAACTGCTGGAAAGAAACAGGATGGGAAGTCCTTTGAAACTGCTTTTCAAGTTTTTCCTGAGGTAGAAAACAAAGATGTTGTAGAGTCCTCAAAGAAGAGGAAATCTGAGAGTGGAGGGATGGCTGGTAAAAAGAAAAAGAAGGTGGCGTCCAGCGATACTGCTGAGGGATTGGTGTATGTGAGGAGGGGTCGTTCTGCAGCTAGGCAATGTGGTAGAGTTGTTCCTTCTGAGAATGTGAAGATAATTAATGCTGACACAGATATGCATGAGGAGGGTGATGTGGTTGCTTCACCTTCCAAGAGAGGTTGGTTGGTTACTAATTTATGTGATTTATTAGATGATCATACCCAGCTGAAATTTGTCTTTCAGCGGAGGTATAAGATGAAGAAAGCTGGGTTAGGTAGTGGGAGGCCGTTGTATGATAGTACTGCTGACATGTCTTCTGTTCTTCCTTCAGTTTCTCTTGGTGATAATCAGAGTACTCATGGAGTGGAGAACGAAGAAATTCATGCTGCAGGCTTTAAATCTGGTGGTGAAGGCAGTGATGGCGATGACAAGGTTGATGATTTTACTGCTGATACCCATTCTTGTGGATCTGATGAGTTGGCTGCTCCTCATACTGCTGGGCTTTCTGTTTTGGCGGAGGTTGCAGATGTGGTTGGTTGTGCTGACAAGGTTGAAGGAGGTGAGACATCTTCTGGTGACAGGCGGGGAGAGGGTCAAACATCTAATGCTGGCACTGAAGGTGTATCTCCCCAAATGGAGGCCAAAAATGACTCAACGGGGGAGTTGCCTCCAAAAACACATGGTGATGGTTTTGCTTCTTCTACCCCATCTTATCCTGATTGGGTGAAGGAGATTTTTAAGAGGATTGAGAAGCTTGAAGATGTACCTCAGCGTATGGATGTGTTGGCTGCGAGGGTTGATGCTCTTGAATCAAAGATTGCAGAGATGGCTGAGATGCTTGGAGTTGTTGGTGAGATGGCGATGAGGTATGATGAGCTTGAGGTTAGGGTTGCTAATTATGAAGCTATGTTTGCCAGGTCACAGGTAAATCCTGGGAATGCTGATGATAAGCATATAGGTGGTAAGCCCCAGGGCACTCCTGTGAAGGTTGTTGATGAAGATGTCAGCGCAAAAATTGTCAATGATGTTGTAGCTGATCTTCAGAAGTGTTTCTCTGCTGATGAGGAAATGGTGAAATCATCACCCCCTTCTGTCAATGTTGAGGACGTGTCCTTGCCCTCAATAAGATCAGAGGGCCCAACTTTGGATAAGGATATTCTGTCTACTGAAATCCCTCCTGTGTTCCTAACTGTTGTCGCTGACACTGAGGTTGAGGGTGGTGGTGCAGATGTGAAAGGTTTGAAGGATTTGAAAGGTGATATTTCATTAACTAAGAATGAAGTTGATGATGCCAAAAGGAGTGCAGATGAGTTTGGAATTCCATCAACTTCTGCTGAAGTTGCTCGATCTGCCAAGTGTGAGGTTGAAGGTGGTGATGCTGAAGTCGGTGCAGTTAGTGGGCACTCATCGTTGGAAAAGTTCATATCTCTGTCTGATGATGATTATGACACGGTTGCATGTGTTGATTGGGATTCGGTAGCCAATGATACTGAAATTATAAATGAAGTTGAAAAATTAAAGGCTTCGAATCTTATCCCGTCAACCAGTACATTCTTGTATGGCCCAGCTGAGATTGAAAAGAAGGTGAGGATCTTAAAGCACGTCCCTAACAAGTCATTGATCAGCTTTGAAGATCATGAATTTATGTATGGACTTGTAAAGAAGAAAAGGTATGCTTTATTTTTTTGTTCAATCTTTTTTTATGGAATGTTGTCATTGTATTAGTTAAAACACCTCATTATTTATATATTTATATTTATCTTGTGTAATTTTGGTTAGGAATTTTTCTGTTGCTGGTCCAATATCAAGGTGGGACAAAAAGTTTTTCCAGCACATCATATCAAAGAATGTGTGTTGTAGAATGTGTTTTAATACCTTATTTATTGCTTTTTCTAATTTTTCACGGGAAACAATTTTTGTTTTTTTTTCTTTTCTTTTTTTTTTTTAAAAATACGGTAAGTGGTTAATACTTTATTTATTCCTTATTTTTGCTCAACATGCTCTTATTTTTGCTCAACACTAGTTTATTTTTGCACAACTATCAAGACTTTGTGAAATTGTGGTCAATATGATCTTATTTTTCTCAATAAGTTCTCTTAGTTTCTCTATAGATAATTGCACAACACGGTTTTATTTTTGCTCAACAATAGACTATAATTGCACAACATGAGCGTTTGTTGGAATTTTGCTCAACATGCTCTTATTTTTGCTCAAGATGGTCATATTTTTGCTCATCAATAGCCTATAATTGCACAATATGGGCATTTGGTGGAATTTTGCTCAACTTGCTCTTATTTTTGCTCAACAATAGTTTATATTTACACAACTATATAAGACTTTGTGAAATAGTGCTCAACATGATCTTATTTTTTCTCAATATGTTTTCATAGTTTCTCTATAAATAATTTCACAACGCGGTCTTATTTTTGCTCAACAATAGACTATAATTGCACAACATGGGCGTTTGTTGGAAATTTGCTCAACATGCTCTTATTTTTGCTCAATATGGTGTTATTTTTGCTCATCAATAGACTATAATTGCACAACATGGGCGTTTGTTGGAAATTTGCTCAACATGCTCTTATTTTTGCTCAACAATAGTTTATATTTACACAACTATATAAGACTTTGTGGAATAGTGCTCAACATGATCTTATTTTTTCTCAATATGTTTTCATAGTTTCTCTATAAATAATTTCACAACACGGTCTTATTTTTGCTCAACAATAGACTATAATTGCACAACATGGGCGTTTGTTGGAAATTTGCTCAACATGCTCTTATTTTTGCTCAACATGGTGTTATTTTTGCTCATCAATAGACTATAATTGCACAACATGGGCGTTTGTTGGAAATTTGCTCAACATGCTCTTATTTTTGCTCAACACAGTCTTATTTTTGCTCATCAATACCCTATAATTGCACAACATGGGGCATTTTGTGGAAATTTCCTCAACATGCTCTTATTTTTGTTCAACATGCTGTTATTTTTGCTCGACAATAGTTTATATTTGCACAATTATCAAGACTTTGTGAAATTGTTGAGCAAAAATAAGAGCAAAAATAAGAGAAGATGTTAATGGGCTTATTTTAAAATTGATGAATGGAAGGGTTTGGCCCAATGTTAACTCTTCTTACCCACGTTTTCAACCCAAAGCAATCCTATCCAGTGTCCTTTCAGCTCCCTCCAACATCTTCTCCATTACCCCCATTTGGTGTTTATAGGAGACGATCACTTTCTTGTCTGTAGCGGTTACCGAGTACCCTTCAATATCCGGAAATCCAAGTGATCGGTTAGTCATTGATTGCTTTTCTATCAGTGTAAAGTTTAATTTTTGTTTCTGTTGCTATTATTAAGTGATTGCATCCTATATTAATGTCTGTTTATTTTTTCTTTGTAGTTCTTCTCTTCTTCAATGGCTTTTCCACCGGTTACTCAACAAGGTTATCATCACACTGTTGGTGAGTTTGTAGTTGAACTGTTAGCAAGTGAGTCGTCTGTGTATGGGCCGAGTGAAATGTTGGTGTCAATCCACTCCGTGAACGTTCCTCTAATACTTCATCAAGTATACGTTTGGAATGGTTTGCCAATGAGCTCACGGCGCTGCAATGGAATATTACGGGACGCGGGAATCCCGGCTGTTGTTCGAAATCAGGTAGCAAATCGAATCTTAAGGGATTTTACAAGTACTTGGTTTCCTCAAGATGCTGGCTTGATCGAATATGGTCTCTGCCCTAACATCACCTTCAATTTGTACTACACTTCCAACTCTTCTTCCGATTCGAGCTCTGACTCCGACATGGAGGTCGACTACCCACATCATCCAGCCACTACAACAGCTATTGAAGGTCTACAAGAGTTATATCATCTTGAGCTCGATGGGCAGGCATGTTCAATATGTCTTGACCCGATGTTGGATTCGATGCCTGTCCTTTGCATGCCATGCTCACATTTCTTCCACCCACATTGTCTCCGAGATTGGCTTAGGGTTGAAGGCTCTTGTCCGCTTTGTCGGTTTGCATTGTAAACTTACTTTTTGTGTAGTATTGTCATGTTAGCAAAAGACAATGTAGTTTAACTTTTTGGGGGACTTGGTGTAAGCAAACTTGTATTCCCTGTTCTGTGGACTTGGTTTAAGCAAATGTATAATATGAATGGAATTTGTTTTTGATCGTATTTGTTTACGATTTTCACTCAATCATATTTGTTTTAAGCAAACTTCTAGCTTTGCATTCAGGTTGGATGAACAAGGCCAACCTGATGCAGAACAGTTTAGATGTTTTAAAGGTCAAGGTATTCACTCATGCAGATTTGTTACAGAAAAGTGACAAAATTCAGAGTTTGTAACAGCCAATTGTATGACAGAAAACCAACCAGATGCAGGTTTTTTAGGATGTGGTCACAATGCAAACAAATATACTTGCTAGATATGTTTATTCATACTTTGAAGAAGATTGCAGAATTTTTTAGAAGAATGTAGATTTCTGCCAGCAAAGTGAGAAAATGCAGATTGTTTAACATCACCTATTTTGACAGAAAAGTAACTAGGTGCATATTTTTTAGTTACAAGTAGTGGTGACACTACCCTTGTTTTTTCTGATATTGAAGTGTATGGGGTTACATTTTCTGTTATTGAAGTTTATGTGGTGACAGTAGATGGTTACAGTACTTAGAAATAGTGGTGACACCAGTCTGGTGTTTTTTGATATTGAAGTTTATGTGGTGACACTAGGTGTTTGAGGCCCAAAGTAGTGCTGCCACTATTATTAGTTACAAATAGTGGTGACACCAGTCTGGTGTTTTGTGATATTGAAGTTTATGTGGTGACACTAGGTGTTTGAGGCCCATAGTAGTGCTGCCACTGTTATTAGTTACAAATAGTGGTGACACCAGTCTGGTGTTTTGTGATATTGAAGATTATGTGGTGACACTAGGTGTTTGAGGTCCAAAGTAGCGCTGAGACTGATATTAGTTACAAGTAGTGGTGACACCAGTCTTGCATTTTTCTATTTTGAAGTGTATGTGGTAACACTAGGTGGTTGAGGCCCAAAGCAAGGCTGACAATGATATTAGTTACAAGTAGTGGTGGCAGTAACCTTGTGTTTTTCTGATATTGAAGTGTATGGGGTGATATTTTCTGTTATATGAAGTTTATGTGGTGACAGTAGATGGTTACAGTACTTAGAAATAGTGGTGACACCAGTCTGGTGTTTTCTGATAGTGAAATTTATGTGGTGACACTAGGTGTTTGAGGCCCAAAGTAGTGCTGACACTGTTATTAGTTACAAATAGTGGTGACACCAGTCTGCTGTTTTCTGATATTGAAGTTTATGTGGTGACACTAGGTGTTTGAGGTCTAAAGTAGTGCTGACACTGATATTAGTTTCAAGTAGTGGTGACACCAGTCCAAAGTAGTGCTGACACAGATTTTTTTTTTGGAAGAATGCATATTTTTTAAAGCAAAGTGGCAAAATTGCACAACATGGGCGTTTGTTGGAAATTTGGTCAACATGCTCTTATTTTTGCTCAACACAGTCTTATTTTTGCTCATCAATAGCCTATAATTGCACAACATGGGGCATTTTGTGGAAATTTCCTCAACATGCTCTTATTTTTGCTCAACATGCTGTTATTTTTGCTCGACAATAGTTTATATTTGCACAATTATCAAGACTTTGTGAAATTGTGTTCAATTTGATCTTATATTTTTCTCAATGTGTTCTCATAGTTTGTCTATAGATAATTGCACAATATGGTCTTATTTTTGCTCAACAATAGAGTATAATTGCACAACGTCGGCGTTTGTTTAAAATTTGCTCAACATGCTATTATTTTTGCTCAACACAGTCTTAATTGTGCTCACCAATAGCCTATAATTGCACAACATGCTCTTATTTTTGCTCAACAATAGTTATTGTGGGGACACCAGCGTGGTGTTCTTTGTTATTGAAGCTATTTGGGTGGGGACACAAGGTGGGTAAGGCCCAAAGTAGTGCTGAAACTGATATTAGTTATAAGTAGTAGTGACAATAGCCTGGTATTTTTTGATATTCAAGTGTATGTGGTGGAACGAGGTTGTTAATCTAAAATATATAGAATAATATTTTAGATTATTTCTCAACATTGTATTGTTTTTTAAGTAAACAACAATGATATAAATCTGAAATTTGATGAGTACCGATGACAAAATTACGCTGACATAGAGAAAAGAATGTACAACCTTGTATTATTACATGATAAAATCTACAATTTTATTCTATAATGTTGAATTAATGTTTATTTTGGAACATACATGTCATTCATAATGTCTAAGCTGTATTCTTTCCTAGTAGTAATTTTACATAATACCGATGACAGAAATTGTGCTGAAAGCCTTATTTTGAATGCTTTATCCTCCTCTTGAACTCTCCCATTGATAGCTTTCTATTTGAAGGAGGTCTTCCTGCTCTCTTTCTTACTACAAGGGGGTAACATTTGATAGATTTTATCACATCAGGGACGTTCCCTTCATCTTCTTCCAACACTGGATATATTGTTTCTGCATATGCCATACGCCAAGCATTATTGTTGTAAAAATTTGCAACAAAATCAGATATATTTGCCTTTACGTGTGTAATGGCTGATAGAGCATGTACACAAGGTATTTTCTCGACATCAAATACCCTGCACGTACATGTCTTCGCTGATAGATCAACTATAGCTACAGCTCCTTCGCCTTTGATCTCAAATTGTGATGCATTCATCCTTTCTACTCTGTATAATCCAACTTGCTCTTGTGATTTCCTTATCACCTTAAGGATTTCAGGAGTTATTCTGTCTTGGTTTTCTAGTGCTTTCTCTCTTCTCTCCTGGAACCATGATGTGAGCTTTTCCCTAGCAAACTCCATAAGTGCCACAATAGGATAATCCTTTTTCCTTTTGAAAATGGAGTTCAAGCTCTCTGCGTTGTTGGATGTCATCATATTGTATCTATTGCACTTTGCATGTGCTCTGGCCCATTTTTCAAAACATGCTGACACCAAATATTCTGATAGTTTTGGACAGGTTGCTTCTATTTGTGCGAGCCAGCTGTTGAACTCTTGGATAGTGTAACTCTCTGCTGCTTTCTTGAACATTTTTCCCAGGTGCTTTTTCTTGAATGTCGCTTTGATGTTTTGTTTCAAGTGCCATATATATATGCAGTGTGTAGCTGTTGGGTAAACTAAAGATATAGCCCTTGCAATGCTAGCATGTCTATCAGAGACAAACACTAAGTCATTTGAGGGAGGCACAACCTTCAGCAGCCGGTACAAAAACCATTCCCAAGAGCTGTTGTTTTCAGAGTCAACAATTCCAAAAGCAAGGGGATAAATATGTCTGTTTGCATCTTGAGCAACTGCTCCAAGCAATGTGCCTCTATATTGTCCAGTTAAGAATGTTCCATCAATAACAACAACCTGGTAGATAAATAAATGAAATTACTAATTATATTGAATTTATGAAATTCAATGAGAACAGAATTTATGCTGACACTGAGTAAGACATACCTTCTTTAAGAAGGGGAATGCTCTGATGCATTGGCCAAAGGATATGAACAAGTACTTAAACCTGTCTTCTTTGTCTGTTGAAATCAATGCTATAGTCCCATTGTTTTTCTCCATAAGCATGTGGCAAAATGATGGCAAATCTGCATAATTAGATTCTGGTGTCCCCTTGACAATTTCTTTTGCAATTTTTGATGATTTCCGTGCTATCCAGTAGGTAATTGTCATCTTTTGTTCTGTTCTCAGCTTATCCATTATCTGTGCTGGTTTGTATCCAGTGTCAACGCTGTTGAATTATATTGAAATTAGAATAAATAATATATTAAAAAGCAATATTAAATCTAAATACTATTTCTTACAAAATTTACTCACCTTGATTTGATGCAACCACTGATGATGAAGGTTTTTTACCGTGTTTTGTTCTGATATCCCACGTGCAGGTGTGCATGTCATCGTATACTGTAACCTCATGCCAAGTTTGACCATAAGTTTTGACATGCACTTTCCATTTGCAGTTAGGATCTACACAATGCACCCTATAATACATGGGTTCTGATTTTGCCACACGAAAACCAAATATCTCTGTTATTGACAATATGCTCAAAGCATTCTTAACTGCATTCCTGGATTCAAAGGTTTTGCCTATGTATATCAATTTTTCTGAATTCTGATTCATAATAGGCATGGTAGGGCTGTCAGCATCCCAATCTTCTAGTGTAGTCTCTCTTCTGTGTGCTGAAGAATATAGGGTGCTCCATATTTCAGCTGCAGAATCTTCATCACTGGGAGTATCACTGTTTCCAAAGTACATGTCATCTCCAATATCTTCTAACAACACACCCTTCATCCTGCTGTCATCGATCAATGTCATGCTATTTTCTTCAGTGACAATGTCGGTTATATTTGGATTGCATGTCACCAACTCAAAACTATCAGCTGGGAATGTCTGTTGATCTTCTTTGTCAGTATCTGTTTTAATGCTGACACACAACTCAACAGCAAATTTAACATCATCTAGTTTGGACAACTCTAAAAACTCTTTCAAATCAGCATCACATTCAACTGTAAGAGGAGCTCTTAAGACTTTGAAAGGGTGCAAATGATTGAATTCTAATTCAAATGCGTTGTCTACATTGAATCTGTTGTGCACTTTTTCACTTAAACCCTGTAGTGTTATTGAGTCATCAAGTATGAACACTTTTGAAGTAGTGTGTCCGACAAAGGTTGGACCTGATTCATCAAATAACCATTTCCCACCATATATAACTGTAATAACGTGGGTTGCCATTGTAATCTGTAGAATATGAATTTAAGAGGATAAATAGATTGCAGTAGTAACAAACACAATCTGATTGAAGTGTTGACACAAGGAACCAAAATTTTCTATGATTCAAATACAGTGCTGACATGGAGCAATCAAAGTGTAATAATGAATGTGGAGTTCATTATATTGTCAAATGCAATATTGGATGCAACAATGAGGAATGGATATCATTAAATCAACTATATGAATAAGATACACAATCCTACAAAATTTGCACATCCGGTGCAAATTTTCTATGATTTAAGTGCAGTGATGACAAGAGGGGAATCAAAGTGTAAGCACATTATTCAAATGTATTTGAACTAGATATAGCAATGCTACATTTTAAAGTGCAACCACATAATTCAAGTGAGCATAAAGAAGCATGTATTCAAAAGGAGACTTCAAAATCACATCCAATACATCAAAAATGAAATTTTCTGTAATTTCATTGCAGTTATCATTTGAATTGAAATGTATTTGATAAAGATTTACCAATGTAACATATTAATGATCATAAATAAGCATAAACAAGCAAAGATTCGATTGTAGACTTGAAAATAAGACACATATAGCAAAAAACAATCATTATCAGTAATTGATGCTTCAAAAATCAAACAACATTTGAATAGAATAAACCAGTTATGAACAGAATTCTATGATTCAAATGCAGTGCTGACATGGAGCAATCAAAGTGTAATAATGAATGTGGAGTTCATTATATTGTCAAATGCAATATTGGATGCAACAGTGAAGAATGGATATCATTAAATTAACTATATGAATAGAATACACCAGTTATGAACAGAATCCTACAAAATTTGCACCTCCGGTGCAAATTTTCTATGATTTTAAGTGCAGTGATGACAAGAGGGGAATCAAAGTGTAAGCACATTATTCGAATGTATTTGAACTAGATATAGCAATGCTACATTTTAAAGTGCAAGCACATAATTCAAATGATCATAAAGAAGCATGTATTCAAAAGGAGACTTCAAAATCTCATCCAATACATCAAAAATGAAATTTTCTGTAATTTTATTGGAGTAATCATTGAATTCGAATGTATTTGATACAGATTTACCAATGTAACATATTAACGAGCATAAATAAGCATAAACAAGCACAGATTGGATTGGAGACTTGAAAATCACACACATATAGCAAAAAACGATCATAATCAGAAATTAATGCTTCAAAAGTCAATCAAAATTTGCGCCAAAGGCGCAAATTTTGAGGCATTCCATAGCAGTAATCACTCGATTCGACTGTATTTCATATAGATATAGCAAAAACGAACTTAAACAAGCTCAGATTCGGTTGTTTTCAAAATCCTCTTCGATAAGTCAAAAATTGAAGGAAATTTTATGTGATTCTAATGGACAGAGTAGTAAATTCGTCAGCATAATCCAGAATCAACTTAGAATCGTGAAAAATCTATGAAAATTTGCGCCAAAGGCGCAAATTTTCAATGAATTCAAGGCCGCTTTTTGATGTAGTTTGTAATCGAATGTTGTACTTACGTGATTCCGTAGAAGAGATGCTCAAATCGGTTGTTTTGATGAGATCGGAGAGATGATCGACACCAATTATGCAAAATCGCCATCGAGCAGGGCGTGAGAGAGAGCGTGCGGAGAGGGAGAGAGCGTAGGAGAGAGAAAGTGCGTGGGAGGTTTATATTGTGGACATTTCACAAATTTGTCCCAAAAGTGGATATTTCACAAATTAGTACATATTTTATGGACATTTCACAAATTGCCCCCAATGCGTTATTATATTTGCAATATTGTAAGTGGTATTTTTCTTCTTAATTGATTGCTTGATTCTGGATTTTCTAATTTAATGGTCTTTGTTGTGAATTTTATTGTGTTATATGGTTATGAATATGTGATTTTGGTTTCAAAATTTATTCTTCCTGTTAATACACTCAGTTCACCAACTAATCGATGATGTTCTTCAATCACTTACTATTGTACTCCATTTTCGATCACTTCGAAACGGAATTTTGTGTCAATTCTTTGTATTCGTAATACTCACTTGAAAACATACTCTTTTCAATTATAATACACAATCAAAGATATGCTTTGTTCAGCTCTGCTTTAAAATATTGGTGATTAAATTTTTTTTATTGTTTTTTCTGTTTTTGTCACTATGTGGACGTACTTTGTTCAGCTTTGCCTTTGGAAGAATTATTGACTTATTGTGGCTAATGTGTTAGTTGGGTTCAGTTAAATCATATATATTTTTTGACATATTTTGGGTTTTTATCTTCAAATTTGAATCGTTTTGGCGCAACAATGGAGGCTGCAGACGAATGAAAGGAAAAAAGAGATTGTGTGCTATGATTTGCACCTACTTGTGTGAAAAGTGATCTGATTTGTTATCCTGGTGTTCCAACGGGTTTTCAAGGCAGATGAAAATGAGTTCTTGAAGATTAAATAATGTTATCTATGTTTGAACGTCATTAAGCTCGGTCAAAATTGTCAAATTAGTCTAAGCCAATTCAATATGGACGAGGTTGTTCGTTAGGCTCGGCTAATCTAGCCGAGGCTATTTATTTAGCTTGGTGAAATATGTCGAGCTTATTTCTAACCCTCGACGCAAATATCCGATCATAATTTCGATGAATTTTGTAATCGAAAACTACATTAGACTCGTCGAAAACTCATCGAAAACCATCAAAAGTAACCAAAATAATAGAATAACCATATCAATTCGTTCCTTGAAGGTTGAGTATTTTGGATGAACTCGATTATGTTTTTTCTTTTGCTCTCGGTCCGATTCGTTAATATTTTCTGAAATGAAAAAGACTTGTTTTGCAATTTAGTGGATTCCGTTTTGTCAATAGTCGTTTCATTGTCTTGCCAATAGCCTCACTCATTAATTTTTGGGTTGTACTCCGTACGTAAAATATAAACATAATACTACTCCCCCTTTTTTTAAGAATAGTATTATACTCTCTCTGTTAATTAAAATTTGTCGTTTACTATTCATGCACGCTTTTTTAGAATGATAAAAACTATATGAAATATTAACTTTTTTTCAAATTTATTTTTATAAATTAATACTTAATAGTAAAAACTATGAAACTATTAAAAAAATATATTAAAAAAGTTAATATTTTATATAGTTTTGAATACCTCAAAAAGCATGCATGAATAGTAAAACGTCAAGTTTTAATTAACGGAGGGAGTAAAATATATTTAATGACCTTACAAATATAAAGTGATTTAATTTTAAAAGCCATATGTAATATTTTTGATAACAATTAATCAGAATAATTGGTGTTTTATGTGTTAAAAGTAAAATCATAAACTTGTGTTAAAATAAAAAACATTGAACATTCAAGCATAAAAATGATGATGTTAAATAACCATTTCAAGTCGGGTTGGGTCGGGTTGGGTTGAGAGTCGAGTCGGGTTGAGAGTCGGGTCGGGTTTGGGTCGGGTCAGGTTGATCTGTATTCGGGTCTGTTTCGAGTCGGGTTAGGTTCGAGTCGGGTTCGGTCTCGGGTTCGGGTTATGGATGACTCCAGATTTTCGGGTTTCGGTCGGGTTCGGGTTCGGGTGAGTCGATCGGGTTTCTCGGGTCGGGACAGATTTTGCCAGCTCCACTCATAGGGGTGGGCGCGGAAGAGGATAGAGGTCCTCCTGTGTCCCGTCCCGCGTGTTTTTTAGGAAACGGGTTTGAGATGGGATTTACTCTTTTTTTTTGAATCCCGTACGGATCTTGTCCCTCGTTGGATGGGACGGGATCGGGACGGGACGGACCTTGTCCCTCAAATATTAAAAAAAAATAAAAATTTTCTGTGTATTTTATGATTTAAAAAAACGTGATACATATAGATCTATAACTTTTTTATTTTACGGGTTCATATATATATATATATATATACACACATATAATATACGTGTGTATATATACACACTAGCATTACAATGTGTATATATTACAGTGTTTATACATATAGTAGATATTATATATATTATATAGTAATTATACTGTATAACATAATATATTATATATGTATATATATAGCATTACATTATTACATAGATATATGCGGGATTAGGACGGGTCGTCTTGCGTCCCGTCCCGCATAATTTTTACGGGACGAGATCGAGACGGGATTTACTATTTTTTTTCAAAATCTCACCGGGACCGAGGCGGGACCGGGATTTGCGGGATTTGTGCCCACCCCTAACAAACTTTGTGTCTCAAGATGCATAGCTTAAAAAAAAACATTTGTCTTTTGGGGCTAGGGTTGTGTATAACCAGATATTCAACGCGACACAATATGGTATGTCGGATACACGAAACTAATAACACTGAAAATTTCAATCCGAACATGACACGATAGTACTGGTTATCCGACACGAAAATATGAAACAGTTTCATGTTGGATACCCGTGTAACACGACACGAACCATTTATAAAAACTTTTTTTAAGAATGTTTTGGCCTGAACTTCAGGTGAATTGAACAGTGAAGGGTCAGCGAAAGTGAACACAACACGAACCATCAATGGAAGCTGATTTCGTGTTAGATATGAACTAAACAAGAGGAGAGGGCCAGCGAAATGAACACGACGGCTGAGGATTTTCCTTGCTGTAGGTGTAGCAATTAGGCTGCCATTCCATGTAAAGGCTCGGGTTTTTCAAATCTTGAAATTTTGATAAAGGAATTTAAAACGAATTTAAATTGGATATTTCAAGAAAAAAACTCGTACTCAACGTGTGAAGCGGACTTCCGACCTAAAAATTTAATGTTTTGACAAACAATTTTGTCCTTCTACCTCGGGGTTTGAAATATACTTTGAATGTCAATATCCACATTATTTTGAAGCGCTAATTTGATCGCGACGGGATAGCATCGAGTGAGCGGTTTCGGAATTTTAATCCGGGTATTGTTTGGGGACCACTTGTACTCTTTCTTTCTCCCCTTCCCTTTTTTGTCTTGTTCCTCCCTCTCCCATTTGAATTTCGTACATGAGCAAGCTGAGCAATAGCTCATGCTCCCTCATCCTTCACATTGTCTTCTAGCTCACCCTTTCCCATTTTAGTTAAACATCTCCCACACCCCCTCTTCCCCACTATCTCTTGTTTTCCCCATTGTTAGCAAACAACCAAACACACCCCACACCTCTGCAGCTCTCCTCCATCCCCTCCCGTCTGATTTACCTGCAGCCCTTTTCCCCTTCTTCACTCTAGCCTCAGCAACGCACAAACACCTATCCTCCCCTCCTCCATTTTCCTTCTCCTTCTCTTTCAAAATTCATCCAAATAACAGCCCTCTTGGGACACCTTTTCCGCCACCATCCCCCACCTTCTACCCCTCTATTATCACCTCCAAAGCACCACCATCTCCCTCCTATTCACCTCTGTTTCACCACTTCCTCCGTTGCAGCCACCATGGATGCACCTTGTTTTTGAGTTTGTATCGAGACAAACACCAACCAAGTTCCCCTTCTTCCTCCTCTAGTTATCGTGAAGCCCTAGCCCCACCACAATCCTTCTTGTGCCGCCGAGCACCATCACCAGCTCCTCTTCCTCCAGCCTTCTCTGTTCGCTCCACCGAACACCACCAAGAGCACACCATGCTCTCTGTTTTCGAAGCCCCCACATCGACACCACCACCTCCATTCCTTGGATCGACCTCCCTTGTCGCCGAGCAGCACCACCCACAAGTACCTTCACGTCCTTCTTCGTTCTTGTGAAGCGGTCGGGCTCCAAGAGCTGAGCAACAACACCAGAGCACGCCTATGTAAAGACTGAATATATTTGGTATTATTATTCTATATATTACATTATTATTATTAGATTCAATTCGTGAATGTGGAATAAAACCCGTCCTCGAGCGTAAGTTTTGATTTTAAAGTCATTCCGGCATCGTTTTGAGAATTTAGATTATAGCAGATTTTAATTCCACCTTCAAGCTCCGAGTTTCGATAAAAAAAAATTTATTTAATTCCATTCATCTTGAAATTGAATTGAAATTTGATTTAGTCAGGATTCGATCAGACGAGGGGGTTTCGAGTCTATTCCGCTAATTTGAATTCTTTCGTGGGGACCCATCTCAATTATTTTATTTCCCTTTTTCTTTTATCTCTCTCCTCCCCCCCTCTCGGTTTTCTGTTGAAGGGTGACCATGGTACCCTCTCTCCCTCATTGTCATCTTCCTCACACAACCCACACCTTTCTTGCCCTCACACCCATTTACCCCTTTTGTTGTTTCAGAAATCTGTAAACCCTCATCTCTTTATCTCTTCATTCCCCTCATCTATGCCAGAAGAACCAGCCAAAATTAGCCCCTTTCTCCTCCTCTGTTGCTTACCGCAACCACCAAATCACCACCAGCACCTCCACGGCAGCAACTCCACCATCAAACCTACACCCTTCCTCCACCACGCTTCCACCTCACCGCTGCACTCACCCTCACCCCTTCTCCGGCCACCTGAACGCCACCCCCAACACCCATGTCGTCGTCTTCCTCTTCCTTCTTCAACACTCTGTAGTTGAGCACCTGGATGCCACGTAGCTCCTCCCCGGGCGCCTCCTGGGCGCCAGTTGGGCGCCTCCCGGGCGCAGCCGAGCCTCAGCCACCCAGTAGCACTCTGGAGTCATCGACGCCACCGTATCGAGCCCGACAGCCCTTTTCCGACGAGAACTCCACCCCGGTGAGCTTCCTCCCCTCTTCTCCTTCCCTGTGTCTCCGTTTGAAATTGATCGTTCAGGTCATGGTCGGTCGGGATGGGAAAGTCTGAGCCAGAAAGGCCGCCGGTGGCCTGGGCTTTTTCCTCCTTTCCCTTCGTGCTCTGCTCCGTTGAAGCTCTGCTTCTGCTGAGGAGGGAGACGACGTCTGCCCCTTCTAATTTATTGGGCTGGGCTTAACCCGTTTCTCAACCGGGTTATATCACATTACAGTCCCGGATCCCCCTCTCCCTTCTCTTGTTGTTTTTCCGGGTGGGGTCACGTGGGCCCATTTTCCTTTTATTTTGGTTTTCCGGTTTGGGCTTTTGGGATGGGGCTAGGGAATCCAGGTCATGGGTTTTGGGTATGGGCCAGCTGTTGGGTTGGGTTTTGTTATTTGTTAATTGTTAAGGTTATATATTAGTCATGTGTTATCCAATTAGTTTAAACTCGATCTATATGTTATATATTGTATAAATTATTTCTGAAATTATCATTATATTATAAAATGGGTTAAAAGTGATATTATTTGGAATATGTATTTTTATGATGTTTTAATATGTGATTAGGAATTTTAAAGTGATTTATTGAGGTTAATTGATAAAGTAAATTATTTAATATGTTTATAAAGGGGGATTATAAAGATGGATTCATTATAGTGTCTATTTTAGATAAACATTGTTGCTAAATTATTTAGAAAAGGTTTTGAGTTGTCCGAAAATGATTCTTAAAGGATTTGATGTGTTGAAACCAAAATGCCGGAACTAATTCTATAATGTGATTTTGAGAGGTTGGTTTTAAGGTTTAAATGTTTAATGGCGGAATTTGGCCAAGTATGATTTGAGAAGTTATTTTAAAAAATGAGTTGACTTGACTTGAGGTTTAAGAGTTTGGAAAACTTTAGGGAATGAAGTTTTGAAATATTATTTTAATATTCGATATTAAAGAAGGGATTTGACGGAACTTGAACTATTTGAGCTTGAGCTTGAAGTTATATTAAAAGTGACATTTCTAATGTCGGGATTTTGTCTTGGCTTGATGATGTTGGTTTTGAGAAGGAAAATGGAAGAATGATTTTGGTTGATGTTGATCATATCGGAAAAGTTTTGGAAAACGGTTTTACTATCGGTTGGTTTTGAGGATGTTGAGAACTTGGATTTCGTGTGTATGAATGTTGGTCCAGTAGCTTATGGAAATGGCTTGATGATAGGTGTGTAATGCTTTTAGATTGCTTTGGACTTGCATTTGGGGCCTTGCTTGTGTTATCTTGATGTTCTGCATCTTCAGGTAAGTATTCTACGGGACTTACTCAGTAACCCGGACCTCTTGCCGGATGTGTCATGTAATGTGTAGTTTTGTTGCATATTAAAGCATTCCATGTAGTATCATGCTAGGATTGCATTGAATTGAGCATGTGGTTACCATGTGTGTTTGAATACAGAACGACCGTTATCTGTGATAGTCCTAGAGTCTTTGCTAGGGTCATAGGGTAGCCCAGCCCCATCGGGTGCCTTGAGTCTATCGAGTCGATATGAGCATGATATGATAGCCCAGCACCATCGGGCAAGAGATGAGATGATATGATATGATATGATGATGTCGTGGTTAGTGCACCACCACGAGGATATTGCTATGCTATAGCACCGAACTGGCTAGTCTCTGCACTAACGGGAAGGGGTGCAGAGGTAGGAGAGGGATATGCCACTTGGCATTGTCTTGGGCCCTTTACATTCTTTTCTGCATATTATATATATACTAGGGGCATGTTAGTGTGATTTAAATCTTGTACTGCATTAGTCATCTTTTATTTAGGCATAGGCATGTTATGTGGCCTCAGCGTGGTCAGAGGACCCGCAGGCGATTACCGGGCCTGACTTCGTGGATAGTGTTAGGTACCGCTCTTGTTTGCTCCTTGCTTCTGTGACGGGAATCTCTTGGCGAACCGAAGAACCTGCCTAATATTCTAACTTGATAAATGGCAATCACCCACTATGTTTATGTTTTGACCCGGCTCTGCCGTGACACTTGTATCTAAACTTTGCTTCCGCTTTACTTTCGTTTGAATTGAATTTCTGCGACTTCGATTGCTTGGGGTTCGAAATCCTCGCTTTGAATATTTATCTTTAGAGGTTTGAAACCTCGACCTGTACTTGAATTGCAACATCCGAACGAAAGTATCCAACTTTCAAAACGTATCTCGGGTATTTATATTCGGGCCGTTACAGCCTGAGCCCCCGTCGAGCACCTCCCGAATGTCGTCGAGCTCTCTCATCCCCTTTTTCCCTCTCACAACCCCGGTAAGAGTTTTCCTCCCTTTTCGCTTGATAAACCCCGAAAGCTTCACCTTTTGACTTGCCACCTTCGACCCAGGCCGAGCAATCGCTGCCCGATTCTCCGACGAGCTCGAATCCTCTCCAGCGAAGCTGCCCCGACCCTCGGTGAGCACTCTTTCCTTCTTATCGTTTTCCTAGCCCTAGGATTCTCATTGTCGATGCCACATTGATTAATGGGGAGCGGGATAAGCCATTAATGCGGGCTTGGGGAAGTGCGAGAGGGAGGGCGAGGGGCTTGGGAGCGAGCGGAGGGAGGCTGGAGAAGATGGGTTCAAAGGGATGGGTCGGTTTTGTTTCTTTTAATTTTTGAACCGGCTCAATTTCAAATATAAGGGGCGGTTCGGGTTCTTTTAAAAATCAGAAATGGTTTTGGGCCTAATTTTTGTAAAAATGTATTTTAAGGCATAAGCCTTATTTAGGGTATTTTCGGTTTTATTATTTAAGTTATTAAATAAATAAATTATATATTATACAATATTATGAACTTTTAAATTGTTAAGATTTAAAATATATTAACTGGATTTGGATTTGAAAAAGAAATTTTGGCAAATGTTTTCAAAGGTCTGAGATTGATTTAATTACTTGAAAAGCGGATTTTTGGAAATATCCTAACCTTGTCGGATTTATTTTAATAAAGTATTTATTTTAATAAAATGAGATAAAAAGCTAAGTTAAAGAGTTATAATTTATAAATGGATTTTTGGGCCGAGTATAATTTAAGAGAATTCTTTGAATAATTATTTGACCTAACGTGAGATTTAGAGAGTTTCGAGCACTCGGGGATTTCCTACTTGGTTTGACTTGATGAATAAATTTGATGACTTGTGTGAATATAATTTATGGTATGCCGATATTGCCATGATATGATATGATATATGATCTTTCATGAGATATTAATATGATAAGCGTGTTGTGATATTTTATAATTGGTAAATATGAATTATGAGGTGAAATGTTGATATATGTCCTTAAAAATGATATTATGATGTGTTGATATAAATGAAAGCATGATGTTATATGATACGAAAATGATTAAGAGGCATGATGAGATGTTATATGAGATTTGATGCGATGGTACGTGTTAAATGATTTATGAGATGATATATGTTGAGATGGAAATTGATGAGATGAAATGTGATTAGATATGACGGTTTGAGATAATATGGAATGAAAGATGATATATGAGATATTATATGATGATATATGATGAGATAAGATGTTGAATTGAGATGATATTGGCGATGATGATAATGTGCCTAAGTTGTGCAATAAGATCTTTGACTTATGTGATTTATGTGAATGGTCACTATGTGAGTAGACTTAGACTTATGCATATTATGTATTACTCGCTAGGTGATCTGTGAATTGATTGGATCTGCTTGCTTACATTATTATGATTTCTTTGGATTCAGCTCTTCTCCAGGTAAGTTCCCTCGGGGCTTACTCAAATTGATCAGACCTATCCCTGCTTATATGTGCATGATGTACTAGGTGCTGCATTTCATAATAGCATGCCATGTAGTATCATGCTAGGTTGCACTAACGTTTGAGCATACTTATTCTTTATGCGTTTGTAAACAAAACGGTCGTCATAGGTGTTATGGGATGGGACCTTTTTCTTTATTCTCGTCATCTTAGTTGGTGCTTATTATAGAAAGTTGTTTGCACTCGATGATGCAGTAGGATTTTTGGTATAGAAAGTTGCTTGCACTCGATGATACGGTAGGCTTTTTGGTAGTAAGTGCCATAGGACTCTTAGAGCCTTAGACCTTATATAGTTGTCATTTCTTGCCTCCCCTTCATAGTTAGTAGGGTCACTACGTGGGGTTGGCCTGCACCATGAGGTGAGGTAGCTTCTTTGATAGTGAGTTGCTATAGGATTCCTCAGTAGCCTAGAAGGACATGCTACTTGGCATTCTATGTGGGCCCATTTACCGATTTCTACATTATATATATATATATAAACTGCTAGCATACTTGCATGATTTAAAATATTGTCCTACATTAGAAGCATGATATTAGGACTAGCGTATATGTGTGCTTATATGTGGGGTGCAGCTATGCTGGCTTCGATCTGATCTTATGCCCGCTTTATTTTTTTTTAGGTATATATATGCATTATCCTACCTAATGTTATGTGTTGTTCGGCGTGGGATGTTCATGGAGAGTAATTGGAAATGACTTGTCACTCGACCATATAAATGTGTAGTAGATTAACCATATAATAAACATGTTTTGACCCGGCTCCGCCGTGGCACCTTGTATTTACGGGATTGTTAGTTTACGCGAAAATATTTTTGCGACTTAGTATTTAGGACAGGTACATGTGTGTTAACACCGGGTCTCCAACATGCCTCACAAGAACTTTGGGTATGAAATCCCACTTTCACAACTAAACTTTCGAATTTCAAACTTTCAACCCGTACTTGGTGAGCAAGATCCGAACGAAGGTATCCGACCTTTGAAACGTAACCTAGGTTAACAAACTCGGGCCGTTACATTCCATGTTGAGACAAAATAGGAACACTTGAACACACCGGATCTGAACAAGAGGAAAACTGGAGAGGACGGCCACGAGATGAGAGGACGAGCGAGAGTAAGGAGACAACGGCTAAGGGGAGAGCTGGAGAGGGCGATTGCGAGAGGAGAGGACAGGACGAGCGAGAGGAGAGAGACGACGACTAAGGGTTTTTTGGGGGCGACATAAAACCTAGTAAAGGTAAAGGGTAACGGTGTATGTGTAGTACACCCAGGATACACAAATGATGTCAGGGAAAATTGAAATGAAATATATAAATAATATACTCAATCCTGGCTACTCAAATAAATTCAAGACTCTCCGCTACAGTAGTAGAGAATCATGTTCGATCCTTGAGGAAGCGAGTTGTTAGGAGGATGAATTGTACTAAAACAAATATAAATATAGATGCAAACCAACTCTTAGTCCACGCAAATAAATTACAAGACTTCCTCCCGCTGTAGTGGTAGGGAGTCAGGATTGATCCACGAGGAAGCGTGTCAGCGGGATCCTAGATAGTCTGAAAGCATACGTCTGTCTCGACCAGAAGCCTCGATCTCGAGTATGGTACTCCACATCGAGAGGGGCAATCGATTTCTACTGCAACAGAAAACCTACAGAGATAAAAACCAGCAGTCGATATCAACCTAGAGTGTCGATATCAATAAGTCAGTAGCAATGTCGACCTGGCTCAGAAGACTGTCAGTCGACTTCAGGGGTACTTAATCTCGAGTTGTTTACTTGATGTCGAGCTCTGATGCAGGAAAATAGGCCTCGACACAAAAGACCATCGACTCGATATGTGGGTGTCGATATCGACCTCAAATGTCGATATCGAGTAATTCCTGCAATTGGTTAGGTTTTGTCAGCAAAGAAGGCCGAAGACTATAGGATGGAAATCGAATGCTGAACAGAAAAGACAGATTTTTATGTGAAAAAAATATATAAAAAGGCAACTCCTAAGGCTAGGGTTTACCACAACGTTAACCAATGCATGCATAAGGTAAATAAGATGGACAATTGTGCTATCTTACCCGAGGGACAAGCTTTCGCCGTACACCAACGATTAGGAATACTCTTGCAAATAAACCTAATTGTCTCTACCAATTTTATGTTTATAACCCAAGTTATTAACAGGAATCCCTTTTCTTTTGATAAGGACTAAAAATAGAATCGTAGGAGATGATCAAGACACAACGATACTGACATCAAGTACTTAGCTCAAACACGTATGGCTAACGTCGGGCTCACCCCAACCCTAGAAGCTTTGGGGAACTACTCGCACTTCATCGCAACGAACACCGTGATTGAAATAAGGAAACTTGCATTAAACCACAATCCAACGCCGACTTTCGCAAACGCCAAACCCTAAAGCTTCTCCTACTCTCTAAACTACTTTGTATTGGTGAGATTGGAATCTCTGAACTCGAATGTGGAATGTATAAAAGCAGCCCCCTATGGCTTTATTTATATCCTACTAATCCTTGCTAGCCAAGGAGAGTAGTTCTAATCCTACTAAAACTCATATTTAAAATTCTATCCCAAAACAATTAGGATGAAACATTATTAAGGTAAATATAAAATATCCTAGGGTAAAAAAGAAAGTTCACTAGGACATAATCTATCTAATAAAGAAGATAAATCGTGGCCACAAGATAGATCTTCAAAATCGGATTGCTCAAACTGCGTCTCATCTGTGTAAACTTCCACTCGATATCGACATGGTGACTAGATATCGAGTGCTTCCTCTCGACTCGATCTATCGCACATCACTCGATCTCTAGTGTCCAGTCGATGTCGACACCTCCACTCGATCTCTAATCATGTCGAGTGGTCTTCAATAGCATTGTGTGGTATGTCTCGACGCTCAGAGTCTACGTCGATGGGTTAAGTTGATCTCGACCTGTCTGGTCGATATCGACATCTTCTTTGCTTCACTTGGCTTTCTCATTTTGAGTCTGATTCCGCTTCAATTCCTATACATTTAGACCAAAACTTGTGCAGACTCTATTTCTTGCACGTTAGCTCATTCTACACAAATTTGCATTATTTTCAACCTTTACTTTAGAAATCGAATGGAATATGAAGTCAAAACATATAAATAGAAAGACACTAAATATGTACATCAACACACCCCATACTTAGACTTACTTGTCCTCAAGCAATAACCAACACCTACAACACACCCTTGAAGTATTCGCCCTTGTCAAAAGCAACATCATAAGTGGTAGCAAAGCATAGCAAGTGAATTTAACGTCATCACACATATATGAGTGATCCATAGGCATAGGCAATTTTAAATCCAACCTCACAGGGATAATGTGTTTCATTCAACTCTCAATGTGTTTAGGCTATGAAGATCAACTCTCAACTCGATTCCATATACAAACTCATAAACATTGCAATTTATAATAATCCACTTCACAACCAATTATGTAAATGCAACAAGAACCATTAGGAGGACTTTCGCTCAATGGAAAACTTCAAAGAAGACTCCATTCGGCGGGGTTGTAATGGGGCTTGGTAAGAAATAAAGGGTATGGAATTATTTAGCTATGTAGTGCTTATAAAATTTGGGAATCAAGAGTCCTAAACTTCAACACAACTTATCCAAACCATATCTCCCAAAATGATGCACTTTCCAAACTTACTTTTTCATGATGCTCTTCAACCTTCTTTCAAACCCTAATATGTTCTCAAAAATATAAATCTTGTAAGAAAGATAAAAGAACTAAGGAATAATTGGCTCATGCGCTATAATGTAATAACATCTCTTTTTTTCTCTTTTTTTGGATTTTTTTTGGACAAAAATTACTAAATAAATAGATAAAAATGTGCATTTATAATGTGAGCAAAAAATCCTTTTACAATATGTGACAAGATGCAAATATATACCAACCCATAAATTTTCTTTGCTTACACTGCACTTTCTTTCCACAATGCATTATTCTAACCATTCTAAGTATCAATTCCCAAATGGGGGTCCAGCTCAATTCGGCTAGAGATAATTTTTTTGGAGTTTACAATATAAGGCTCAAGCTAATGTTCTGGCTTCAAGCAGAAATAATGCAGGGTAGGTAAAGAGAGGATAAAAATGGCTTAAAAGATGCCTCCATCTTTTAATTCTCATAAGCATAAACATATATATGTATTGGCTTTGAATAACTATCACAACATTTAGGGATGCATAGGAATAGTAAATTCACTCAAGAAAGTAGAGGGATTTTTAATGTTCTCCCTATAGGCCAAAATTCTCACTAGGACAATTTTGTTGGAGTTTGCTATTTAGCCTAGGATCATATATGCTCAAATTCATCACAAGTTCACAATCTACATAAAAACAATTTTAAGGACTTAGGCTAAACCATTCAAATATGTCATAAGATTTACATAATCAAGTCAGATATTGATTTTTCATCATTGGACATCTAAGTAGGGTTTAAAACTAAATAAAGTAAATATGCATTTTTGTTCTTTTTGACATTTTCTAATTTTTTTGGATTTTTTTATTTTTATAAACTAATAAACGAAGAACATAAACTTAAAATAAGCCAAGGAAGCCAAGGTTTGACCATAACACATGTTTCATCCCCACCCCATACTTAAAATATACAGTGTCCTCACTGTATTAAAAGAAAAACAACGGTGAAGAAAGAAACTCACAGAGCAACCTACGGATGAGGTCGATTTCAGGTTAAGTCGATGTCAGGAATCGATGTCGAGTTAGGGAGTCGATGT
This sequence comes from Persicaria maculosa, assembly GCA_963922045.1. NCBI lineage: Eukaryota > Viridiplantae > Streptophyta > Magnoliopsida > Caryophyllales > Polygonaceae > Persicaria > Persicaria maculosa. The sequence continues at coordinate 20,069,956 of OY998257.1, forward strand.
CGACTGCATCTGTATGTGTCGAGGAAGAAGTTGAAGTCGAGGGTCGCCAGTGGATGTCGATATCGAGGGGCTTACTCGATATCGAGTGCATTGTTTGGCTCCTGAGTGATCAATCTCGATCACAAAAGATGGCTCGACCCAAGGCAATCGATTTCGACCGTCCTAGTCGATCTCGAGTGCCTCTGCAGAGACTTCTTCTCTTCTCCGTCATCCATTTTGCTATGCAACCTGAAATTCTTGTTAGTTCATAATAGATAAAGCCACGATTATCAAAGTTTCAAAACCAAAATCCAACATTTAAATCTTAAAAACCCATCTAAGCGAAAAATTTAAAGGTTTATGTACAAGCTCTAGGTTTTTGAGTCGCTAGGCCAACTTCTTCGTCAATGCTTCACAACCCTTTAAGTTAGGTTCCCTTCGAGCTCGTTTCTTCTCCTGGATCATCTAGGTCCTTTTGATAGTACCCAAGCTCGGCAACCAAGACTTCTTTTTCATTAGGCGCTTTATTGGGATCCTTCCTTCTTTTCCTTGACCTAACTTTTGATATATGAGCAAAACATGGAGCTTTGACCCTCCCATTAGTTGAATCATCAGTAATGGACAGAGGAGGGTTAGGGATCATACTTGATCTTACCTTTTCGTGCCCAAAACAGCAATCTTCGGGCTGAGGGTCAGTCGATCTCGACAGGGGGTGTCGATCTCGAGTGCAGAGGTCGATGTTGAGTAGGTGTAGTTGACATCAGCAGTGGGGACCCCATACTTAAGCTCTTGGCAACTCGGGTGATCATCAGGGTCACTTGACATGGAGTCAAGGGGTCGACATCGAGTATGTTGGTCGATTTCGACTGGGTGAAGTCGATCTCGACTCTCTTGGAAGCTTCGATCTTTGTCAACAAAAATTTGTGAAGTTTCTCCTTTGCTGGTGAGAGCCCAACTTCTTCATATGTTCCAGAGGTGCTTTTGGTCTCGCTCATCATCGGGTTGAAGTGAAATTTGATGACCTCATTGCCGATTGTGAATGTAAGGGTGCCATTCCTCACATTGATGTTGGCATCCTCTGTTGCTAAGAATGGCCTACCAAGGATGATAGGCACAATGGGATCTTCTGGCATGTCTAACACGATAAAGTCTGTGGGTATGAAAAACTTCCCCACCTTGACAGGGACATCATCCACAACCCTTGTTGGTCACACGAAAGAGTTGTTCGCCATGTATAGCTTCATGTCGATAGGCTTCAATGCTCCTATGCCCATTTGTTGCCATATCGATAGAGGCATTAAACTAACACTAGCCTCAAGGTCACAAAGGGCTTTGAAGTGATGCTTACCTACCCCTACCGTTACCGCAAACTTGCCCGGATCACCGCGCTTTTCAGGGAACTCTATGGAATTGCATTCGCCGGCGATCTCAATGATGGACCTCTTCTTAGATAGGATGTCCTTCGGGAACCTCATGTATGCTGGCATCTCATTTAGTGCTTCCGTGAGTGGGATGGTGAGGTTGAGTCCTTGTAGGATCTTCACGAATTACCTAAACTTGGTGTCCGCCGGGTCTTGCAGCGCCTTGGAGCGAATGCTTTGGATGGCTTCGCAGCCAAAGTGGTCGGTATCTGCTTTCTGGATTGGTCGACATCGACATCAGAGGGTTGATATCGACATGGTTGGTCAACCTCGGTAGTGTCTTAAGTTGTGGTCGATCTCCAGAGGACTCGACATCGATAAGGGTGTCGATATCGAGTGGAGCACTCGATGTCGAGTGGCTCTCTGGCTCTGTTGTGGGCTTCGGAATGGGCTCGACAATGACAGTGTGGTCGACGTCAACAGGGCCCTCGACATTAACTAGGGTGTCGACATCGACTGCATCTTCAACGATTTCTCCTTTGCTCTGTGGCTCGTGCAATTGACGTCCACTCCTTAGATTGATAGCGGCAATGTGCCCGGCTTGCCCCTTAGGATTTTCTTTTGGTTTTCCTGGGAACATGCCATGTGGCTTTGGTATTTGTGCCGCTAATTGACTCAGTTGGGTCTCAATACTCTTCTTCCAAACGTCCATCTCCCTCATGCGGGCATTGAGCCCTTACAATTGGTTCTGGATGGCATTGCTAGATTGTTGGCTCGCAGCTTGGTTTCTCCTTAACTCATCAAGGATGAGTTGGACATCATCTCTTCGTGGCTCACTCTTCGGGTGGCCTGGAGCTTGGCAAGGCGGAGGATCTCTAGGGTTGTATTGGGGTGGTTGATTTCCCCAGTTTTAGTATCCCTGGCGATTGGGATTCCTCATGTACCTCACCTCTTGATGAGTCTCCGCTAGATCTATTTGCTCCGTGTGGGGGAAGGGTTGTGGTGATGTGCCTCTTAGAGCCGCATTCGGCGCAGGGTTGGTTGGCGGAGAGGAATTCGACTTGCTTTTGAAGCCTCCTGAGTTGATCTTTTATGAATTGATCTTTGACGTCAGGATCAATTTCATTGGAGGGCTCATAGAGTGGCATCGATGGGACAAACCTTGAGTCAGAGGCCAAAGAGTACCATATGTGTTGTCAAATTCGACTTACCTCTCTATTGTATCCCAAGCTTGTTGTGGTAGGAGCTCAAGATACCCATAGGAGGTGTAGGTGTTGATCCTCACCTTAGTAGCTACGTCTAGGGTTTTGTAGATGATCTCCTGGATGACGTAGGGTGGTTGCCCGTGCGTAGGGCAGGACCTCACCAGCTCCTTGAATCGCTCCCATGCTTGCGCCAGGGTTTCATGAGGCTTTTGTTTAAACGCCATGATCTTCTGACATATAACCTCCGTCTTAGATGATGAGAAAAACTTGTTGAGAAAGGCATCCTTGACATCATCTCACGTGTAGAGCGATCTTGGGGCTAGGCTCTCCAACCATGCTAATGCTTTCCCTACAAGAGACCAACGAAAAGCCTTTAGTTTCACATATTCAAGGCTTTGTCCATCATCAATAGTATCACACAAATCAAGGAATGTAGTAATATGCTCTAGAGGGCAATCATTAGGTTTTCCCTCAAATTGATGTCGCCTAATTTCAGTTAAGAAGCTAGGTTTAATATCAAAATTAGAGTGTGGGATAAGAATGGTCGATTCAGGTATTGAGAGCACAGGGTGCATGTATTGCTTGGCATTCTAAGGAGGGCATTGATTTGGGCCTCATATCACCTCCTCGCTTCCTCCTCCCTGTCACCATGCTCTTTTTGTGCCGCCTCTCTAGCGGTGAAGTTCTCGACTTGCTTTTTTAAATGCTCAATCTGCTGAGCTTGGGTCTCTTGGTCTACCATGATTCTTTAGACTCTAGACCTTAGATGGAGATAACGTTCAGGATCTTCTACTCCTTCGAATTCAGGCGTGCGATCAGCGCATCACATATACCTGTAAAGCAAAACACAAAGAAAGACGTGAGATAGACTACTAGGGCGTGATTGATCGCTTCCTCGGCAACGACGCCAATTTTTGTTAGGAGGATGAATTTTACTAAAACAAATATAAATATAGATGCAAACCAACTCCTAGTCCACGCAAATAAATTACAAGACTTCCTCCCGCTGTAGTGGTAGGGAGTCAGGATTGATTCACAAGGAAGCATGTCAGCGGGATCCTAGATAGTCTGAAAGCATATGTTTGTCTTGACCAGAAGCCTCGATCTCGAGTAGGGTACTCGACATCGACAGGGGGCTGTCGATTTCTACTGCAACAGAAAACCTGAAGAGATAAAAACATGCAATCGACCACCTAGGGTGTCGATATCGATAAGTCAGTAGCAAAGTCGACCTGGCACAGAAGACTACCAATCGACTTCAGGGGCACTCGATCTCGAGTTGTTCACTCGATGTCGAGCTCAGATGCAGGCAAACAGGTGTCTACACAAAAGACCGTCGACTCGATATGTGGGTGTCGATATTGACCCTAGATGTCGATATCGAGTAGTTCCTGCAATTGGTTAGGTTTTGTCGGCAAAGAAGGCCGAAGACTATAGGATGGAAATCGAATGATGAACAGAAAAGATAGATTTTTATGTGAATAAAATATATAAAAAGGCAACTCCTAAGGCTAGGGTTTACCACAACGTTAACCAGTGCATGCATAAGGTAAATAAGACGGACAATTGCGCTATCTCACCCGAGGGATAAGCTTTCACCGTACACCAACAATTAGGAATACTCTTACAAATAAGCCTAATTGTCTTTACCGATTTTATGTTTGTAACCCAAGTTGTTAACATGAATCCATTTTCTTGCGATAAGGACTAAATATAGAATCGTAGGAGATGATCAAGACACAACGATATTGACATCAAGTACTTACCTCAAAAACACATGGCTAACGTCGAGCTCACCCCGACCCTAGAAGCTTTGGGGAACTACTCGCACTTCATCGCAACAAACACCATGATTGAAATAAGGAAACTTGCATCAAACCTTCGAAACTTTACAATCCAACGTCGGCTTTCGCAAACACAAAACCCTAAAGCTTCTCCTACTCTATAAACTACTTTGTATTGGTGATATTGGAATCTCTAAACTTGAATGTGGAATGTATAAAAACCAGCCCCCTAGGGCTTTATTTACAGCCTACTAATCCTTGCTAGCCAAGGAGAGTAGTTCTAATCCTACTAAAACTCCTATTTAAAATTCTATCCCAAAACAATTAGGATGAAACATTATTAAGGTAAATATAAAATATCCTAGGGTAAAAAGGAATGTTCCCTAGGACATAATCTATCTAATAAAGAAGATAAACCGTGGCCACAAGATAGATGTTCAAAATCGGATTGCTCAAACCGTGTCTCATCTGTGTAAACTTCCACTCGATATCGACCTGGTCACTCGATATCAAGTGCTTCATCTCGACTCGATCTGTCGCACTTCACTCGATCACTGGTGTCCAGTTGATGTCAAGACCTCCACTCGATCTCTAGTCATGTCGAGTGGTCTTCAATAGCACTGTGTGGTCTGTCTCGACGCTCAGAGAATAGGATGAATGTAGAAGTATGATCAGAAATAATAAAGGTTTTTATGAATGTAAATATGTATTAAAAGCAACTCCTAAGGCTAAGGTTTACCATAACATTAACCAAACATGCATAAGATAAGTAAGACGGACAATTGCGCTATCTCACCCGAGGGACAAGCTTTCGCCATACACCAATGATTAGGAATACTCTTTCAAATAAACCTAATTGTCTCTACCAATTTTATGTTTATAACCCAAGTTGTTAGCATGAATCCCTTTTCTTGCGATAAGGAATAAACACAAAATCATAGGAGATGATCTAGATGCAACAATATCAACATCAAACACTTACCTCAAGCATGCATGGCTAAAGTCGGGCTCACCCCGACCCTAAGAGCTTGTGGAACTTCTCGCTCTTCATGGAAGTAAACATCTTGAATTTAAAGGAACTAACTTGCATTGAAATAAACTTCGAAACATTACAAGTCCAACGTCGGCTTTCGCAAACGCCAAAACCCTAAAGCTTCTTCTACTCTAAACAACTTCTCTAACTATTGGTTGTTTTGTTGTGGAATTGAATTGCTTGAATTGCTTGAATGAAAAGCAGCCCCCTAGTGCTTTATAAATAGCCTCTCAATCCTTGCTAGCCAAGGAAACGAGTTCTAATCCTACTAAAACTAGTCTATCTAAATTTTATACCATCATAGATAGGATAAAACTTTATTAAAGTAAATAATGAAAATACTAGGGTAAAAAGGAAAGTGCCCTAAGGACATAATCTAGCTAAAAGGAAAAGATAAAATCGTGGCATCTTGATAGATCTTCAACTAGGATTCATCAAACGGCGTCCAAACCAAGGGAATCTTCTACTCGATATCGACATGTCCACTCGATATCGAGTGACTTGTTTCTGTTCGACTCGTCTTGGTTTCACTCGACTTCAGATATGGTGTCGATGTCAAGTTCCGCACTCGATCTAATGTTGTGTCGAGTGCTCTCCAGTAGGTTTTGTGATCTTGGCTCAACACCTGGTGGCTACGTCAATTTGTCTAGTCGATCTCGACATGTTGTGTCGATATCGACCACTCTTCAGTGCTTCTTGGCTTCTCGTTTTGACTCCAATTCCGCTCCGATTCCTATACATTTAAACCAAAACTTATGCAGACTCTATTACTTGCACGTTAACATATTCTACACAAATTCTATTATTCTTAACCTATTTAGAAATCGAATGGAATATGAAGTCAAAATATGCAATTAAAATGACTAGAAATATGTACATCAAAATACCTCATACTTAGAGTTGCCTGTCCTCAAGCAATAACCAAGCAATAACCAATACCTATAACACATCCTTCAAGTCCTCGCCATTTTCAAAAGCAACATCATAAGTGGTTGCAAAGTAAAGCAACTGAATTTAACGTCATCACACATATATGAGCGATCCATATGCATAGGCAATTTTAATTCCAACCTCACAGGGATAATGTGTTTTCACTCAACTCTCAATGTGTTTAGGCTATGAAGATCAACTCCCAAGTCAATTCTATATACAAATTCATAAACATTTCAATTTATAATAATCCACTTCGCAACCAATTATGTAAATGCAAACAAGAACCATCAGGAGGACTTTCGCTCAATGGAAGACTTCAAAGAAGACTATATTCGGTGGGGCTGTAATGGGGCTTGGTAAGAAACAAAGGGTATGGAATTATTTGGCTATGTGGTGCTCTATATAATCCGGGAATCAAGACTCCTAAACTTCAACACAACTTAACCAAACCATATTTCCCAAAATAATGCTCATTCCAACTTACATTCTCATGAAGAACTTCAACCTTTCTTTCAAACCCCATATACCTCTCAAAAATATAAACCTTGCAAAAAACCTAAGGACTTTTTGGCTCATGCACTTAATATAATGTAAGTAGCTCTTTTTTTTCGTAATTATTTTTTCGAAAAGAAAGAAACTAAATAATAATGTGCATTTATATGGTGAGCCAAAATTCTTTTACAAATATGTGACAAGATGCAAATATACTACTAACCATAAATTCTTCTTTACTCAAAACTAAACATATGCACTTTCTTTCCACAATACATTATTCTAACCAACTCTAAATCTCAATTCCCAAATGGGGGTGGCTTAATTCGGCTAGGGATAATTTTGTGGAGTTAAAAATATAAAGGTTCAGGTTAATGTTTTGGCTTCAAGCAGAGATAATGCTGGGTAGGTAAAGAGAGGATAAAAGTGGCTTAAAAGATGCCTCCATCATTTAATTCCCATAAACATAAACATATATATGCATTGGCTTTGAATAACTATCACAACATTTAGAGATGCATAGGAAGAGTAAATTCACTCAAGTATGCAGAGGGATTTTTAATGTTCTCTATATAGGCCAAAATTCTCACTAGGACAATTTTGTTGGATTTTGCTTTTTAGCCTAGGATCATATGTGCTCAATTTCATCACAAGTACACAATCTACATAAAAACAATTTCAAGGACTTAGGCTAAACCATCCAAATATGCTATAGGATTTACATGATCAAGTCAACCATTGGGTTTTCATCATAGGACATCTAAGTAGGGCTTAAAAACTAACTAAACAAAGTAAATATGCATTTTTTTTCTCTTTTTGACATTTTATAATTTTTTTTATTTTTGTATTTTTTATAAACTAAAGTACTAATGCATAAAGCTTTAAACATGATGCAATGCAAAAATAAAAATAAGCCAAGTAAGACACATTTCAACCCCACCCCATACATAAAATATACAGTGTCCCCACTGTATTAAAAGAAAGACAAGGGTGAAAAATGAAACTCACAGAGTAACCTACGGTTGAGGTCGATTTTAGGTTCTGTCGATGTCGATAGTCGATGTCGAGTGCAGGAGTCGATGTCGACTGCATTTGTGTGTGTTCTGGAAGAAGTTGAACTCGAGTGTCGCCAGTGGCGGTCGATATCGAGTGGCCTACTCGATGTCGACTTTTGTGTTTTGCTTCTGAGTGATCGATCTCGATCACAGAAGATGGCTCGACCCTAGGCAGTCGATGTCGACCGGCCTAGTCGATCTCGGCTACTTCTGTAGGGACTTCGTTTCTTCTTCGTCATTCCGTTTGCTTAGCAACATGAAATTCTTGTTAGTTTATAAAAGATAGAACCACGATTTATCAAAGTTTCCAAAACCAAATCCAAAATCCTAAAACCTTCTAAGCGGAAAATTTAAAGTTTGATTTACAAGCTCTAGATTTTTGAGTCGCTAGTCCGACTTCTTCGGTAATGCATCAAGACCCTTTAAAGTAGAGCCCCTTCAAACTTGTCCCTTCTCCTGGATTGTCTAGGTCCTTATTGTAATAACCAAGCTCGGCAACCAAGGCTTCTTCTCCATTAGGCTCTTCTTTTGGATCTTTCCTTCTTTTCCTTGACCTAATTTTGCTAACATGAGCAAACCATGGAACTTTGACCCTCCCATTAGTGGAATCATTAGTACGGGATAGAGGAGGGTTAGAGATCATACTTGAGCTTACCTTTTCGAGCCCAAAACAGCGATCTTTGGGTTGGGGGTCAGTCGACATCAACATGGTGGAGTCGATCTCGAGTGAGTTAGTCGACGTCGATATGGTCTGGTCGACATCGACAGTGGGGAACCCATACATAGGCTCCTGGCATCTCGGGTGATCTTGAGGAGCACTCGACATCGACAGGGTCTGGTCGATCTCGAGCTCTTTGTTCGATCTCGACTGAGAGCAATCGATCTCAACCTTCTTCGCAGCTTCTATTCTCACCAACAAGTACTTGCAAAGCTTCTCCTTTTCAGGGGTGAGCCCATCTTCTTCATAGATTCCAGGGGTGAGAACTCTTTGTATTGCCTCCTCACAAGGGATATAGTCCTTTCTTAGGCCTATGTTCTTCACCTCTAGCCTTTTTGTCTCATTCATCATTGGGTTGAAGCGGAACTCGATGATCTCATTGCCGATTATGAACGTCAAGGTGTCATTCCTCACGTTGATGTTGGCATCAGTGGTTGCTAAGAATGGCCTACCAAGGATGATAGGCACAATAGGATCTTCTGGCATGTCCAACACGATGAAGTCCATGGGTACAAAGAACTTGCCCACCTTGACAGGGACATCATCCACAATCCCCGTGGGTATCACAAAAGAGTTGTCCGCCATGTAGAGCTTCATGTCGACGGGCTCCAATGCTTCTACTCCAACTTGTTGCCATATCTATAGGGGATCAAACTTACGCTAGACCCAAGGTCACAAAGGGTTTTGAATTGATGCTTACCTACCCCTATCGTCACAGCAAACTTTCCCGGATCGCCTCTCTTCTGAGGGAACTCAATGGAATGGCATTCTTCGGCGATCTCGGTGATGGACCTCTTCGTGGCTAGGATATCCTTTAGGAACTTCATGTACACCAGCATCTCGCTAAGGGCTTCCGTGAGAGGTATGGTGATGTTGTGTCCTTGTAGGACCTTCACTTAGCACCTAAACTTTGTTTCAGCCAGATCCTTCAATGCCTTGAAGGGAAAAAGGAGTGCCTTCACTGGATTTGGAGCTAAAGTGGTCGACTTTGGCTTTCTGGACTGGTCGACATCGACAGAGGGGTCGATATCAACTAGATTGGTCGACCTCGAAGGAGTCTGGTGCTGTTGTCGATCTGTAGAGGTGCCGACATCGACTGGAGTGTCAATATCGAGTAGGAAACTCGATCTCAAGTGGTTCTCTGGCGTCATTGGCGCTGTAGTGGGCTCGACATCGAGTGTAGGCTCGAAGTCGACAGGGCCCTCGACATCGACTGGGTGGTCGATATTGACCGCATCTTTAGTGACTTCTCCTTCTTTGCTCTGTGGCTCATGCAATTGGTGTCCACTCCTTAGATTTACAGTGGATATATGACCGGCTTGCCCCTTTGGATTTTCCTGTGGTTATCCTAGGAGCGTTCCGGATTGTCTTGGAACTTGTGACTCTAGTTCACTCAGTTGGGTCTCCACGCTTTTCCTCCAAATATCCATCTATCCAAGTCGGGTGTTAAGCCCTTGTAATTTGTTTTGGATGGCATTGCTTGATTGTTGGTTTTGCACTTGATTCCTTCTTAACTCATCAAGGATGAGTTGGACATCGTCTCTCATTTGCTCTCTTTTCGGGTGGCCTGGAGCTCGGTAAGGTGGAGGATCCCTAGGGTTATATTGGGGTGGTGGATTTCCCCATTTTTGATATCCCTAGCGATTGGGATTCATCATGAACCTCACCTTCTGGTGAGTCTCCGCAAGATCTACTTGCTCCATGTGGGGGCAAGCGGTGGTGATGTACCTCTCGGAGACGCATTCGGCGCAGGTTTGGTTGGCGGAGAGGAACTTGACTTGCTTTTGCAACCTCCTGGGTTGATCTTTCATGAATTGATCTTTGACGTCGTGATTAATCTCCTTGAAGGGCTCATAAAGTGGCATCGATGGGGCGGGCTTTGAGTCGGAGGCCGCAGGAGTCCCATAAGTATTGTCAAATTCCACCAACCTCTCTGTGATATCCCAAGCATGTTGCGGTAGGAGTTCAAGATACCCATAGGAGATGTAGGTGTTAATCCTCTCCTTGGTGGCTTATAGCACGCATTTAGGTAGGCATATTAGGTTGCATTTAGCGTGATTTAGATATTTATAATGCATAGTTTAGAGTAGATTTGCATTTATACTCGTTTGTTGGTGGAGTCAGAATCTACACGCTTTTATGAATTATTTCAGGTAGATGTGAAGCCGACGAGGAATGAGAAGGCTTATTGATGAAGGAAGATTCAAGAGAAGGAAGAAAGTGAAGAGCACAAGAGTGGATTCGATTTTCGAGAGTCTAAGTGAAGAACAAGTCAGTAGAAGTTGTCGCCAGACAAGCTGAACTTGTAATGCACTTTTTGGAGGCCTCGGTGGTCCGATTAACTATTATAAGCATGTGTTGGAAAGCTCTCTCTGAGATCTACAACTTTCGTGTTGACATCAAGACAAAATTTGAAACGGAAAAAGTGTTGTGAATAGTAAGACTGCCCTGCGGCTCGAAGCTCTAACGAACGATTTCGCAATCGCCTAGCCGCCCCGTAGCCTGGGTTGGCTGCCCCGCGGCTTCTGCTGAAACGAACAAACTTGTTATCTCTTTAATTAGGGTTTTTACATTAATTATTTTGGCCGACTTTGTGAGGTTCATTTAAGGACTATTAGGGTTATTTTCATATAAATCTAACTCATCATTTAATACACTTAGAGATTATCAATTGAGAGAACCATAGAGGGAAGTCTCCATGGCCATGGAGTGCTAAACTCTTCCGTTTCGTCTATGGATTGAAGTTTTGATTTGATAAAGTTGTGAGATTTCTATTCTTGTTCTATTCCTATTGATTCGTATTGATTCTTTTGCGAATATTATTGATTTCTTCTAGTCCGTACAACTAGTTGAGATTATTGCTAGGATTTTGTAGATTCCTCGTATCAAACCTTAATCCATAGCAGCAAGGATGCCTTTTTACGACTCGTAGGACTAAATTGGTGTGTAGAGAATCAATTATATGTTAAATACTGACTCGGAGCTTGGTGTTCTATGTATCTTGGTTAATCCTTAATCTTAATGCTACTATTAGGTTAAATCTTGACCGTGTTAGGGTTATCTAATTAGTAAGGGTTACTAGGACTCGTAGGACTAGTAATTTACACAAGATCAGGACAGGAACAATAATAGGATGAAAAGAGAACTTGAAGAAGAATCGAGGATCAACTAATCAAACTAAGTGGATATTGATATATGAAACTATTTTCTCAATTGTTATCTCTACTAACTTGTTTATAGTTTCTTTTATCTACTTCAATCACCAAATCCCTCTTTTCTACTAATTGGTAAATATACATTGCTTAGAAATACTTGATTCTATATGGGATCAACCTCTTATTTGCTTGTTGTACTAGAATGTGGGTTTGAGTTATACTTTGATAGGAACAACGACAGTTTCCTCATGTCAGTGGCTACGTCCAGGGCATTGTAGATGATCTCTTGGATGACGTAAGGTGGTTGCCTGTGCGTAGGGCAGGACCTTAGAAGCTCCTTAAATCGCTTTCACACTTGTGCTAGGGTCTCATGAGGCTTTTGCTTGAAAGCCATGATCTTCTGACGAATAACCGCCGTCTTGGACGGTGGGAAAAACTTATTGAGGAATGCATCCTTTACTTCATCCCACGTGTGGAGCGATCTTGGTGCTAGGCTCTCCAACCATTGAAGAGTTTTCCCTGCAAGAGACCAACGAAAAGCGTTTAGTTTTACATATTCTAGGCTTTGTCCATCGGCTATAGTGTCACATAAGTCAAAAAGTAGTTATGTGCTCTAGAGGGCAATCATTAGGTTTTCCCTCAAATTGATGTCCCCTAATTTTAGTTAAGAAGCTAGGTTTAATTTCAAAGTTTGAGTGAGGGATAAGAATAGCTGATTCAGGCACGGAGAGCACTGGGTGCATGTATTGTTTTGCGTTCTTATGTAGGGCATTGATTTGGGCTTCATATCGCCTCCTTTCTTCCTCCTCCCTGTCACCTCGCTCTCTTTGTGCCACCTCTCTAGCGGTGAAGTCCTCGACTTGGTTCTTTAAGTGCTCAATCTGCTGAGCCTGGGTCTCTTGGTCGGCCATGATTCTTTGGACTCTAGACCGTAGGTGAAGATAATCCTTAGGGTCTTCTACTCCTTCCAATTCAGGCATGCTATCAGCGCGTCGCATACACCTATAAAATAACACTAAAAAGGACGTGAGATAGACTACTAGGGCGCGATTCATAGCTTCCCCGGCAAAGGTGCCAAAATTTCATGTCAGGGAGAATTGAATTGAAATATATAAATAATATACTCAACCCTGGCTACTCAAATAAATTCAACACTCCCCGCTGCAGTAGTAGGAATCAGGTTCGATCCTTGAGGAAGCGAGTCAGCGTGTACGACATCTTTCACGGGCCGAATCTTATCTCGTGGACAAGAAATGACCCGACGGTCTCATGCTCGTCCACCAAATCCGAATATCGAGCGTTGACTTTAGTTACTTACAAAACCTTATGGTTATATATAGTCCGTCATAGCAGCTATTTGCATCTCTTTACCTTCCTCCCCGACTCTTTGGTGTGATAACCCTAGAGCCACGTATCTCAGGTTAATCCCATTTTACATCATCGCATAAAGAGTTTATCCATGGATTACCACTTTGTGCATGAGAGAGTAGCCAATCAATCATTTCATGTTCCTTTTATTACCTCAAAGGATCAATTGGTTGATTTACTCACAAAACTAGCCCATCTCTCACATTGGAGTAGCCCAATGAGAAGCCTAAATGCTATGAGCACACAATGGCAAAATCCACTGATCAAGCCACATAACACACACTAGAATACAAACATATGTAGAGAAACATCTTGTATTACTATTGTTTTGCATTACTTGCTCTCTTCCCTAGGAAACCTCAAATATAAATTCGTGTAATTTTGTTAGTAGTAAATGTAAGAGAGAATCTTCCAATCAATCTTCAATTATCATACTACTATTTCATTGGATCTGAAAGCGTGCTCTTACATTGTAATGTATGTATTTTATACTCCCATCTACATAGTTGTATCTTACAACTCTTTGATCGCCACCATACAAGCATCCTTAGTTGTAGCCAACTTTCCCTCGATCTCAATCCAGCTCACTTGTAGCTCCTTGCTTTGGTCCTTTGTTTCTTCTTTGAGCTTGCTCATACATTTATGCTCACACAACCCTTTAAGTTGGACTTGGAGGCAACTCGACAAGCCCCAACATGAAAGATAAAGGGCGATGTTGAAGCTCCCCTAATGGTTTGGTTAGGACATCGGCTAATTGAAGGCTTGACTGCACGTGAGCTATCTTGACCAGACTTGGAGGCAACCCTTCGATCTCTCTTCAAGGACTCATCAAACATCACCTCCGATTCTTTGGTAGAATGGTCTGATCTTTTTTCAGTTGGGGCAAAGTTGTATGACAATAAAAAGTGAATTTGATGAATTGACAAGGCACTTTGGTAATTTTTTTTAAAAATAAGACAACGTAAATAGAGATAGGGTGGTCTTTGATTGACATATTCTATATAAAGGGTGGTTTTTTGCAATATTGGTTTTAGGGGGTGATTTTGAGTAATATGGCCCTATAAGGATGGGTTTTATGCAGTTTACCCCATCCACCCCTAATACTTATTACTTCAGAAGCACACTCTGTGTAAAAGAATGAGCCACGTGTCATTTTTGAACAAAATTAAGAAATTAAAATTTCAGCACTTCTCCCCCACGTTTTACTTCTCCATTAACCGATCCCAAATTCACAACCCTAATCTCCCTCTTCATCTCAACTTCTCTCCTCTCCCCTCTCTTGCTCTGGTGTATGTGAAAGAAAAACGACGGCCTTGGAGCGCGGATGCAGGTCATATCCAGTACTTGGCCGTGTGAAGCCCACTCAGAGCAGATGAAGGCACCGTAGACGTCGATCGCCGCCGCGTCATCTTGCTCTCCGTCGAGCGTCAAAGCAACATCGTTTTTTATGATGGTGGTGGCGATTGTTGGGCAATCCTGCGGAGATCGAGAGGGTAAAGAGGAGGAGGAAGAGGCGGAGAGGAGGCAAAGGCGGTGGCGGCGGCTAGGGCATGGCGCATCTCTTTCTCTCTATTTCATTCAATCCTCCCCTCTAATGGCGGACCAAAGCCTCGAAATCACCACTGTAGTGTTGATTCAGCAGCAGACTTAATGCCTTTCTGATCAAATTTCGACCTAATTCATCACGATTCGAAAAAAGGGGAACTCTGCAGGTTCGAACTAATTCATCACGATTCCAACAATGGCAATTCAGCCGCAGTTGCTGATCTGCAGGTTTTCCTTCCGGCTAAGGGCATTTCAAGTGCAAAAACTCGGGTAATTTTTTAGCTTTTTTCATATCAATATTGATAATTTCTAAAATCATTCGCATGGAGACCGATGCTTTAGATGCTTTGTATTTGGGATGTTTTTTTCATTTTGTGATGCTACATATTATTTGAAATTGGCCATGGAGATAAAATCAATACCTTTATCAAGAAACTGAGTAGTTGTACTAAGTTTAATGCTTTTTGGCTCCATCTGAATGGGCAATTCAATTGTACTTTTCCTATTACTTTTGAATTTGCTATAGTGAATGTGAAAATTTTCCTATTACTTCTGTTTGTTGCTTTACACAAGGCAAGTTTCAGTTGTTGCTTGAATTATTCCTATAACCTAATACAATAAGATGTTAGTTGCTTCTTTTCTTTGTGTTTGGGATTTTAAAGAAGAGAAGCTGTTATCTGATTTGGTTTTTTTATTTGGAGGTGCTTCAAACGAGAGTGACTGGCTTTGGTGTAATGTATCAACTTTCAAATAGGGTTTTTGTTCCTCAAGAGGCGGAATTGAGCGGATTATGTATTATCAGTTATGTAGCCTCTTCAAATTGAATCAGATTAAGGTATGATATCTGCCTCTGCTTTCAATCATAGATTTGATTTTTTTTGGGCTCTACCTAGGAATGGAACAAGTGAACAACTGTAACACAATTAGATTTGATTTTTTTTTCAGATTCCAATTGGAACCAATTTTTTTATGCAAAGAAGAGAAGCTGTTATCTGATTTGGTTTTTTTATTTTTTTGCAGGATAAAGTAGAAGAAGATCCGGCTGAATATCAAGACCATGTTTGGAGTTATCAACCAAGTAAGCCAGTAGATTTGATTTTTTAATGTGGAATTGAATACATTTTGTTACTGGATAAAATGCACATTACTTAAACACGCATGAAAATAAGATGGTTGGTTAAATAGCAATTTTTTAGGAAAAAAATGGGTGGTTTAGTGCAATATAGATTATAGCAGTATACATTTGATGGATGGCTAATTAAGTAAAATTCATGAATGATGGTAAATAGATAACCACATAATGGGTGATTTTAAATGCAATTTTGAGAATAAAACAATGGTGATGTGAAAGGTAACCTGCTTTATTTTCCTCTCATTTTCTTCTATAGTTCTATTTGTGTTACATTTGTTCTATTTGGTGTTGGATGGTATTTGTGTTACAGTTGTTCTATAAGGTATGATAAAGGGTGGTTTTAAATACATCCTGTCTTTTCACCTTAGTAGAGTTTGTAACTTTTGTTACAATAACACATCTGAAAGGGGCTCTTTGTTACCCTATATTTCAATGCATAGATAGAGAAAAAGTATAGGGGCATCTATGTCTATGGTATAACAATATGTGTTCTTAGTTCATAAAGTGCAAATGTTTCTACTTTCTAGGAACTTTTGCATCTTTTGTTGTGTGCTTAATGAGAGACTTGGTTTTAATTTTCCATTTGCAGTTAATTTGTTGCATACAACTCTAATTTGGAGTGGGTTTAATTGGCTGTTCATACTGGGAGAATTTTTCTGGTGATATAAAGAAAGGTGGAGCTTTTTTCTTTAAGAGCTAGAATTCTAACTTATTTCTTTTTCACCCATTATTTGATCTTTTTTTTGGTGTATTATCTACCTTGATTATTTGTATTGGTGCTTACATTTAAAATTTATTGACAAGATAAATTTATTGACAAGAGAGATTTATTACAAAAATCTTTTAAAGGTAAATTTAAATGGCCTATGTGAAATAAATGAGATTAAGAGAACATATTTTGGTTTGTTGGTGACGTCTTTTAGAATAAGAGTTGTTGAAGTTCTTTTGTAGTTACTATATGTAGCTTCTACTATAGAAATCATGGTGGTAGTAGTTTTATATTGTAAGAAGTTGCAAACAGTATACAACAAATACCTGCATACTAGCACAAGGTGGGAATTGCATTACAATAGATTTGCTTTATTGTGATGTTGTTGCTCTTTATAGTTAATACTTAATACCAATTGTACTTTATGAGCTGCATGATTTCTTCATGTGCATTAGTATAGAATACTAACCCGAGCTGCATGATTTCTTTCCTAACCCATTTTTTATTCTTTTAACATCAATTTCTGAAATTAAGATCATAGTTAATTTCAAATTTCGTTTATAATCTTTTGTTTCTGCTTTTTTTCTTCATAGGACTACGAAGGTAAAAAGACAGGATGTATTTTAATTACAAAGATACTTTGTGAAATCATGATGATCCCATGCTACCATGCATCTTCTTAATACACGATTCAATCTATTGTGAATTGCAGAATTATATCAGTTGTGCTATCTCACATAATGGAGCTCAATCAGCAGTCAAACGAATTGAATGGTGCATCAAATGGCTCCTCTGAAGTTGTAATGGGCTCAGTCCTTGGCGCCATAACAAATGGCTACATCGTAAGCTAGATAATTATATACCGGAAGCAAAGAAAGAGGAGAAGAAAGAGTAGAGGGATGACTAGATGCATACTTACAATGTAGCTTTTCAACATCACTAGGTTTCAAGGCAATAAATGTCATTACATACAACTTGACCAACTTAGTAGAAGGAGGAGAGACAACTGAAGATAGCAATAATCATCCAGATCTAGACACCTGACTGATGCAGGGCATCATGTACATCAAATAAATTCAATAGTTTCTTATCTCTTCCGGTGGACAATCAGCTATAGTTGCTTCTTCATTCGAGTAAGTTTGGTACTTTATTAAATGTGATTCTACTTGATGATTGATTGAGTTGTTGGAGCATAAATTGAAATAGATTGATATTTTTCTAACTTCGGTATGAAGCAGCAGTAAACTTAAAGCAATTATGCCTGCATGATTGTCCTCCGGGAGATGTTATTCGGATCATAAACATTCTAGCTGGTCCCAAAAGGTGGATTAAGCACAAACAATCTGGATGGCAGCCAGTTACTATTATTGTAAATGAGGTACCTGCAGAAGCAAGCCAAGAGGCTGCTTCTTGATTCAATTGAAGTGAGCACGCGGTGCTCTGAGCTGAGACCCTGTTGAGGTATGTAGCTAGCCATTACCACATACATTACGTTTTTTAAGGTCACTAACTTCTGAACTAGAAGAGTTAATCACTATGAGGAGCATCCGACTACACTTAGCATATTGGAAAGTTAATCACTGTTATTTTCAGTTTTTCAGATGCCATGAATCACCTAAATGTTCGGTATCCTTTAGTGATGTTCAGTCTCTGCTAGGTTTAACACAACATTAGCAGAGTTCAGTAATCACGATGTCTACTCTCGATTAAATCAGTATTCGTATCATGGGCTCTTTTGTTCAAAATGGATGGCCGTTTGTTCTTATACATGGCTACGTTTCCTTTTATTTTTCGTTCACGAAGAATGGAAACCGATGCGAAACCTAGAACATTTTTGGACAGCGAGCGCTATTGTGATCAAGAATCGGCAGGTATACTTACTCTCCGATCTGACAGTACAATGTATTGACAGGTGACTGAGACCGAGAATGCCAATCAAGTAATCAACTGGCTCTTTTTTTCTCTTTCTAAATGGAATGTTAGGGATTGAACAAAGCTATAGGTTGACATTTCGAAATCGACCTACTAAAACCTGTTTGGAGGTATTTTATTATCAGACAGGGAAAGCAAAAACAGTTTGTTTGCCTTTGTATTTTAGTAGTAAAATTTGCCCGTGATCTGGATTTCACATTGATACTTCTACATCTTTGCTTTACATGTATGAAAATGGCTCTATATAGCACATTGACCTCTTAATTAATTTCTCCTGTGGTCTTTGAATTCAGGCAACATTGGAGGAACTGAGGCTTCTTAATAAGCTCAACAGCAAATTCGTCTCAGAACCATATATATGGTTTGTGAATTTCTTCCTAATGCGAATAAATTATAGCTTCTCTTTACTAATCACAACATATATCTCTATACGTATACTAGATATGTATGATTTGATCACGTTTTCCTTGAAATAATAAGCTAATGACTCATTTGCGTCATCGTTTTTTAAACTTGAGAAGAAAACTTACGTTGCTGGTTTTTTTTTGTGTGTCTCCTTATTTCTTTGCTTATTTTATTTTATTTTATGTAATTCTCTCGCATTCTGATTAAAGGTACTCCCTCCGTTCGGAAATAAATGATGTTTGACTTTTCTGCACGTAGTTTTAGGAGCTAAAAACTATATAAAATCTTATTTATTTTAATTAAATTTTTTCACAATTTAATACTTATTACTAATAAATATTAAACTATGAAAAAAATTAATTAAAATAAATAAGATTTTATATAGTTTTTAGCCCCTAAAACTACGTGCACAAAAGTCAAACATCATTTATTTCCGAACGGAGGGAGTATAATTTAATGTATTGTCTAACATGATACTATTCAATTTGTCCTCATATTCTCAAGAACTTACTTCGTGTGTTTGTCCTTTGACAGGTTTTTGAAGGTCAATCATGACATAGCCTAAGCCAGCTGCACTAAAGCCAATCACTCTCAAGCCTGCTCAATCACCCCAGCCTAACTAGGCCTAACCTCAAGATTGAGAAGCTAGCAATGAGAATGCAACAGATAGCAATGAGGCTCCTTCTGCAGAGCCCATGGAAACCGACAAGGAAAGGAGCACACTTTTTGCATAAAGTATAAAATTCTTCATATTTATTCATGTAAGATGATCTGGCAGTCTATGACAAGGAAGTGCTAATTTGGGTTGAATTTGATTCTTATGGTTGACGGAAAAACTTGAGTGAAGTACTAATTTAAATAGAGTTATATCTTGTATTCAACCAAATTTAGAAAAAGGGGGAAATGTGTTAATTAGCTTAATGTGTTGACTTAATGTTCTTCCTATGTAGTAGCACAGAGCAGTTATAGAAGAAAGAAAGCGATTGCATACTGAACTAATGGAGACCTGGGGGAATAATCTACATATTATTAACTAACATTATATAATGTATCATTGTAATTATAATTATAAATAATAACAAACTGCACCCTTTTAAATTAAAATCATAAATATTAAATTTTAATCAAATATCCGGGCCTAAGACCCGGGCCTAACCACACAAAATACCCAATACATATCAATTTCCCACTAACATAGCTTTTTTGCTCATTCTCCTCACTATGTCATTGTTCAAAATCTTCCGTTGTCATGATGAAGTCTTTTCTCAAGACAATCAGTACTTCGAATTTGACAAAGAATAGTAGATCGACCGCTTTCATATTTCTTTTAACATTGTAGTTTTTGGCCTAACTTTCTATGTTACACATTACATTACACCTCTCAAATCGATCTAAATTATTTGAGAAAAAGACACCATAGGTTTAAATGTCTAAACTCTATAGAACTAAAGTATTATAATCTTGAATGAAGTTGATGGAACATTAACCATGAGCAATATTTAAATGGGTTGTGAAGGAAGAAATTTGAACCTACGGTGTCTTTTTCTCAAATAATTTAGATCGATTTGAGAGGTGTAATGTAATGTGTAACATAGAAAGTTAGGCCAAAAACTACAATGTCAAAAGAGATATGAAAGCGGTCGATCTACTATTCTTTGTCAAATTCAAAGTACGGATTGTCTTGAGAAAAGACTGCATCATGACAACGGAATTGTTTGAACAATGACATAGTGAGGAGAATAAGCAAAAAAGCTATGTTAGTGGGAAATTGATATGTGTTGGGTATTTTGTGTGTTTAGTTAAACTCGACCAAAAATATTCTGAAAACAAATCCGAAAATGGTTCGGGAAAATAACTAGTTTTTGTTTATTTTGTACTCCGTAGTAGGTTATACGCCGCCATCGAACACCTCAACCCCAACTCAAACTTTAGCGAAATGGCAGGCGATGGTGTCGGAGACCTCGCCACTCACGAGCTCTCCTCTCTTCTGTTCAGTTCCGATAGGGATTTCCTCGTTCGCAACACCGGCGATCAGGTATCAATTTTTGTTGATTTCCTATTTTACTGCGAAAAGAGGGAATCTGAGTCAACTGATTTGCTCAAATACTTGATTTTTTTTTTTTTTTTTTTTTTTTTTTTTTTTTTTGCACTTGTTTCCTGGGAACCTGAGTTGTAGTGTTGCACCGTGCTGGAGGTCGATCCTTTGGCATCCAAATAGGAATTTTCTGATCATTTCAAATTCTTAGTTTATCTAGGAGTTCTTTTAGATGTGGCCACAGTAGAATTTACCTGAGTTCATCTGCTATCTGAGTTTGGTGGACTGAGAGATATCGTGATTCTTGATTAGTTATACTGGTAATTCCAAGTAATGGAGTTCGTGTTTTTCAATTGCTTGAACATGGATCTTGATGAGAAGAAAAACTAAGAATTGATCATGAACAAGGTGAATTTCATGATCACAAGGTGCGGAAAGAAGAAGAAGATGAAGGTTAACAGAGAGAGAGTTTGCTGTGAACTCAATTTCATTCAATTGTATTGTTTTCTGATTGATTGATTACATGAGGAATGAAGTTCAGCTTATATACAGCTGCTTCAATGTACAGAGGCATTTTAGTTCACACGGTTACAACTGAATTCTAACTAACTCCAGGACTTTCTTTATTTCTAACAGATCTAACTGCAGGATTAACTTGTGTAGGTGAAAATTGCAACTCTGAAAGGCAAAAAGGTCGGTTTGTACTTTTCAGCATCTTGGTGTGGCCCCTGCCAACGTTTCACTCCTAATCTAGTGGAAGTTTATAATGATCTGTCATCCCAGAGAGGTGATTTTGAGGTAGTGTTTATCTCGGCCGACGAGGATGATGAATCATTCCGTGACTACTTCTCCAAGATGCCATGGCTTGCAATTCCATTCTCGGACTCCGAGACCCGTGATCGGCTGGATGAATTGTTTGAGGTGAGGGGGATTCCCCACCTTGTGATCGTGGACGAGCAAGGGAAGGTTCTTACGGATGCGGGTGTGGAGGTTATCCGTGAGTATGAAGCGGAAGGTTATCCGTTCTCTCAAGAAAGGATCAAGGAATTAAAAGATCAGGAGGAAGAAGCTAGGAAGAATCAGACCATAATGTCTATTTTAGTGTCAAAGTCGCGTGATTTTGTGATCTCAGGTGACGGAAAGAATGTGAGTATTGACTGCTATCCGCAGCTGTTATCTTTACCTTGTTATTTTTGTCTGTTAAGCCATTCTTATGTATGCGTTTTTTTTTTTTTACCACAGGTACCTATCTCTGATCTTAAAGGAAAAACTGTTGCATTGTACTTTTCCTTGTCATCTCACAACTCCTGTGTTGAATTCAAACCATCTTTGGTAGATTTGTTTGAGAACTTGAAAGCAAAGGGTGAGAGTTTTGTGGTTGTTTCCATCCCTCTAGATGATGATGAAGAATTATTTCGAAAGGGATTGGATGGCATGCCATGGTACACTTTGCCTTTGAAGGATAAGAGCTGTGAAAAGCTGGCTCGCTATTTTGAGCTCTCGACAGTGCCCACTGTGGTTATCATTGGACAAGATGGTAAAACCCTTCATCAAAACGTGGCTGAAACTATAGAAGAATTTGGAATTCTGGGTTATCCCTTTACCCCAGAGAAGTTTAAAGAGCTTGCAGAGTTGCAGAAGGCAAGAGAAGAAGCACAAACTCTGGAGTCGATCTTAGTTTCAGGCGATCTAGACTACGTGATTAACAAAAGTGGCTCAAAAGTAAGAGCATTATCCTCTTCTTTGATTCACATTCTGATTTCAATGCATTGAAATTCCTTTTTTTTTTAAATAGACATGAAAGTTTCCTCTTGTTTGCACAGATTCTTGTATCTGATCTCGTAGGGAAGAATATACTCATATACTTCTCTGCTCACTGGTGCCCACCATGTCGTGCTTTTCTACCAATGCTGATTGAAACCTACAACAAGATTAAGGAAGAAAAGGGAGCAATTGAAGTGATCTTCATCTCGAGTGACAGGGACCAGTCTTCCTTTGACGAGTTCTTTGCTACCATGCCGTGGTTAGCCCTTCCCTTTGGGGACTCAAGGAAGGCTTCCTTGAGCCGCTTGTTCAAGGTCCAAGGCATTCCCAAACTTGTTGCTCTCAGCCCTACAGGGAAGACGATCACGACAGAAGCCAGAGACCTCATCATAGTTCATGGTGCCGAGGCTTACCCCTTCACCGACAAACGTTTGAAGGAGATCGAGGCTCGCTTTGAGGAGATGGTAAAGGGGTGGCCTAAGACGTTGAAGCATGCACTCCATGAAGAGCATGAGCTTGAGCTCCTGCGACGCACGAGTTACATCTGTGATGGATGTGAGGAGGAAGGAGACATGTGGGCGTTCAGTTGCATCGAGTGCGACTTTGATCTGCATCCCAAGTGTGCTTTGGAGGATGAAAGCAGCAAGGAAACCAAAGATGATGAAAGCAGCAAGGAAACCAAAGATGATGAGAATGAAGGCCCAAAAGAGGGATGGATATGTGATGGGGATGTCTGTGTTAAGGCATCTTAAGCTTGTGCAGCTGTTCCTTCAATCCAGGCATTACTCAAACTTGGCCATGTTAAGGATTTGGCTTCCATCATGTTCAACAATATCAGGGTTTGCATACGGTTTGTCACAGTGGAAATCAGTGTTTTGTGTGGTTAATTACTTAATTTTGCTATAATATATGCATGTGGTGTAAAAGTAATTTTTATCATATATGAGATATTTTCCTTTGAGATTTTAATAAGAATTCCATACCTTTTGACTTACCTTCCTTGACTGACTCCATGAAGCCGAGCGAGCATCTCACCAGCCAGGCCGGTGGCATCTTCTGTCGAGATTAGGTTTGACAAAACAAAGGAGCCACCCAGGCGCTGTTGATCAACTTCGAATTGAATCGGATAATGCATTTAACCCTACCGTTTGACGGATCTCTCCTTCTGAATAGAGACACCTTATGAGCCTTGATACGTGTCGGTGCTATGAAGGCTCGGTACTGGGAGCAGAGGCATATGCTCTAAGAGTCGGTCTTCATGAGGCTGCTAGACTCATTATCTAACAGACTGAAATCAAAGGTGATAGTTTGTGGCCTGATTCAGAGCTGGTCCTACTTTTATATAGTCCGCCAGTCCGGGACAAACAAAATTTTTGAGCCCTAATAATTTAAAATTGAATTAATTATAAAAAATAAAAGCTACGTTGAATTTCAATCACTAAAAATCCATTTATTTTCTATAATAGAATAGTAACTTCCATCCATTAACAAAAATATGTCATTTACGAGTCATACATGTTTTTTCAAGAAATTTGAAACTACTTAATATATAAAATATCAATTTTTTTAATTAAAAAACACAATAAAAAAGGATCGATACAATAAGCAAGTATATAAACATGACAACAACAAAACTAATTGACGGTAATAATACTACATGCCCAAAGACGTTATAGTTTATATGTAGTTAATAAGAAAAGGGGTAAGGAAATAAAAATTAAAAACGAAACATATCTTCACAATAATGGGTTTAATTTTGAAATAATTTTGAAATAGTTTTATTAAATGTTATAAATTATACGAACCCAACCCGAGCGTCTTGTTTCTATACATTTGAAAATGGATGACAGGTGAGTTGCTCTTAATTTCTTATTGTTCGTTGTCCATTGTTTGTTACTTAAGACAATATAGTAATGTTAATATACCCCTACTAATTAATTTATGGGCTATTCTGATTAAAAGAAGAAGAAGAAGTTATGGGCTTATAAATTATTTCGGCTTATTCTCTTTTAAATGGACTAAAGGGATATTTGGAACTAAAAATAATGGGTTAAATGTAATACATACACAATTTTTTTTATTATTGGGCCCCAAATTTATTTGGGCTCTGGGCCATCACCCAGCCTGCCCTTGCCTCTGGGTCGGGCCTGGCATGAGTTATCAACATTCAACGCACTCTTTGGCATTTGAAAATGCTTATGGGAAATCGAAAATAACAACATAACTGATATGTTGACCTGCCTAAATCATTTGATCTCTACTACTTTTTTTTATAGGAAATTCACATCCGAAAGAATACTATAAAGTGAACTATGTTGCGTGCGTAGTCCCTCCAAGGTCGTCGAATCGAGTTTGGAGGCCTCGTTCAGATGTGAAAACGAGGCCGTTCAGATATGAAAACGAGGCCTTTGATATGAAATTATATAATTTTTACTAATTCTATTGTATTAATGTTGTTATGTAATTTCTCAAAAAAATATTGTTATGTAAGAAAATGCTGAAATTTTTAAAATACCAAATTAGGTTTCACACCTTAAATTTTTTTTTCTCCAACTTAAAGGTTCATTGCTGAGATTTTTTTTACACTTAAAAATTTATATTTATGTTGTAAATTTTACGATAAACATTATGGTATTATTAAGCAAGTGCTCAAATTCTTAATCATCTTTTTATACTATGGAAACCATGAAACATCAAGCTATGCTAAATAAAATATGCACACATACATACATATATATAATTAAATATTTTTCATTTTTGTATAGGTAAATATTTTGAATATAATTAGATTATTTATCATTATCGACATGAAGAAGATTAGGAAAAACAAAGTTGAAAATAATGTGAATTCAAGCACTACACTAATTAAAAGAAAAAATAAATGGAAGCTACCACTGAATAAAGGCGTAAAACAAATTGAAATTTTGAAATAAGAGAAAAAAATGATAAGAAAAAAAAAACAATTAGACCACATGAACGAACAACAATGTTTCTTTGTAGACCTCCATTTTGAAGAGAACGCGCTCCACGCGCCATGAAAAACCCCAATTCGAGTCCCAATTTGGAGAAACTTTCCCCAAAGCAAAACGAAAGGTCTGAAACCCTAGGCTATTCCCTATTCATCGTCGCCCTCAATATGATCTTCCTCTCTTGTGCACCCAATGATGGCCCTATTCTTCTTCATCCTATTGGATCAAAGTACTATTTCAAATCAAGGGTTTTCGTGTGGGATTAAGATTAATCCATCCTCGTGTGTTATCTGTGCATCTGATTGTGGTTTTGAGTGCTCGGGTGCGATGATCGTTCTTGTTAGTCTAATCGACCTCCTCCATGGCCTTGCTTTGGGTGTACGGACTCCGAATAGGGCCTGATGTGGTGGATTTCGATTGGTGCTACGTTCTCTGAGGCTACCGAAATTGATTTAGGGCTATTCTTCGTTGTAGCCTCTACTGGCTTCCTGCATGCTTGCTTCTGGGTTTGTGATTTCCTTAACCCTTTTTCCTTTCCTCTTTCTCACATTTCTCTCTATATAAATAGCAGATGGGTTGTGCAGATCACTCACACTTCCATCTCTCTCATCTTTCACTATAAACTTTCCAGTGCTATTGTTTCTAACAAATTTCTTTGGTTTCTACTTGTAATGGCTCCATCCACGGTCGACAAAGGGAAAAAACCCATGGTTGCAGATGAACCTGCTCCAAACATGTCCAAACACCTTAAGGGGAACCCCAAGCCGAAGGGCTCTAACCTTCTTGAGGAGATGCGCCACTCCGATGATGGCTGTGATGCTATGTAGAAAGCAAAAGCGAAGAGAAAGTTCAAGAGGAAGTCCCTCAATAGAGAGAAGCTCTTGGCCTTGTAGGGCAAGGTGCAAGAGAACATCTCTCTGTTGAATCAATCCTCGCTGTTTGCTATAATCATTGGTGATGCAATGGAGGCCAAGGATGTTCGAAAGAAAATGAGGTATGTGTGGAAGTCTCTCTCTGGGGGTTTTCAACTCATTCCAGTTGCTCACAACTGGTTTGAATTGCGATTCGACAAAGTTGAGGACCGGGCATGGGTCTGGGACAATCGTCCCTTCCATGTCTCTGGGCAACTTATCCTTCTCCGACCCTAGAGACTGGATTTTGATCCTATGTCGGAATCTGTTACTCTATTAGACCTGTGGATCAGGTTTCCTGGTTTGCCTGCTAAATATGTCCATGACATCATTCTTAGGGACATTGTGAAAGCTAATAGTTTGGCAAATGTCATTAAGGTGGCGACTTTTAACGCTAAGGGGGCTCGGTTTAGATATCCAAGGGTTTGTGTGTCTGTGGATGTTACTAAAATTGCTGGTAGGGAGATCTTTGTGATTAATGAGATGGGTGAAGTGGAGTCCTACCCTATGTGGTTTGAGGACTTTATGGGATGTGGAAGCTGTGGTGCAATTGATCATCTTTTTTAGGCATGTCTGAGCAGGAATTTGTGCAATGTTGGTGCCGTCCATGGGTTGCAAGCACTTGTGGAGAATCCTCCTATGGATGAGGAGAATAAAAATGTTGATGGTGAGGGTGACTGGGTGCGAGTTGTTGCTAGGAAGCCTCTTGTGCGGCCTCCACCCATGTTTGGTCACTTCAAGGAGGATCTTTTGAAAAGCTTTGGGAAGAATGTCACAATCTCCTCTGATTCTTCTACTTCTAAATCTCCTGGTAGTTCTGCTGGCAACTCTGCTTCTGCTACATCTGTCATGGTTGATGATAATGTCATGGCTCCTGTCCCTCTATCCATGGTGGCGCCTACTGTGCTCCCTTTCGACAATGCACCCCCAGGTGATGAGAATTCTAACCTCAAGGTGGAATTGCAACCCGGTCTTCAAGCTTTTGTTGCCGACGATGAAGAATGTTTGGATTTTGATGAAGACGAGTTCATGGAGGTGTGCCTGGTGACTGATGGGCTAGATTTGGGCTTCATCCTTATAAAAAAAATGGATCGGAAAACGACTACCTAACCCTGGCCTTACACAAGCTGATTATGAGGTCATCTTTAGAGATGTTCCTCCATCTGTGGAATTCAACTTGCCTAATCTGAGCAATCCAGACCGCCTTGCCGAGTCCCTCCATGAGCAGTTTGTGTTCCCTGCAGCCTCTCCTGCTATGGCTGACCACCCAGCGCTTAGTGGCATATCCAAATCCGAGTTGGGGAAGCAAAAGATGAAGACCGAGGAAGGTGATTCCGCCAGCATCATGACTCTGATAGGTGGTAGCATTAAGAAGGGGAAGCATGTGTAGTTTGTCCCTAGTGTGGCTGATGGGAGTCCTCCTTGGTGGCGATGCGCCTCTCCCTGCCAATTCCAGAATAAAGCCACAAATCTTGAAATGTGTCTTATGTATGTCTGTTATTGCCCGGTCGTTTGTAAGATTGATCAATGTTGGGGTAGGGGTCCTTGATGACAAATCTATGGGATGTAATATTTACTTTTGCTTGACTGCTTCTTATTATGTTAGGTTGGAATGTGAAGTTAAGAAGGTCAATGTAGATGTTAAGTCTAGTGGTGTAATCCTTTATGTATGCATCTTGATTAATGAAATAAAGATTAGTGCAAATCATGTGTTAAGCAAATCGAACCAACCTTTTATCGATAGGAGTAAACAAGAGAATAATCTAACTACTTGTGTTCACCATTCCTATAAGTGTAGAAAACATTCAAAAGCTCGAAGCTTTGGCATGAATACTTTCAATCACAAAACAAGTAATCTTATAGAAACAACGAAATGGGCACACAACTTCTGTATGAAGAGCTTACCATGCTGCTTCATACAACTTATAGAGATCAAATGAAAATTTGATTTTGGAATGTTAGGGGTTTAGGAAGACCAAATCTCTGGACGGATATCAAAGCGATGAAAACGAATGAGCATATAGCCTTAATGGTCGTAGCAGAAACCAAGACAGACAAAATTCCTCTTGAAAAAACTTGGTTCGGAGGCAGATTCAACAAAGCTGTTTGGTCTGCTGGCAACGGCCAATCAGGTGGACTAGGACTAATGTGGAATGAAAATTACCTCCTGAACGAAACAATCACAGTGGAAATTCATCTACCAAGAATTATTGGTGTCAAATATTCTTGTGTTAGCAACAATTTCGTTGGTATGATTTTCTTTGTATATGGACCTCCGAATGCGTCAGATAAGGATGCGTTCTGGAATGAGCTCACAAACATTATCTCAAGAGAAACTTTACCATATATGGTAATTGGTGATCTAAACGAGATCTGTGATTATAATGAGAAAATGGGTGGTGTAATACATAACCATAATATATTTCAAAGACTAAATGAATTCAAAAATCAATGTGCTCTTTTAGATATCCCGACCGCTAGAAACACATTCACATGGAGGAAAAAAGTGGAGGGAGTGGACAATATTATAGAAAAACTTGATCGTGTGCTTGTTCAACACCAATTCCTCGACATGTATCCAGAAATCATGACCACAAACGGGGCTTTCTCGACTTGGATCACTGTCCTATTACTACGACCCTCTATAGTCAAACATTGTATAAGCCACCGCCATTCAAATTTGAAAATATGTGAATCAAGAGAAAGGACTTCCGAAATGTTGTTAAACAAGCATGGCGGACCGACTACCACGGTTCTGCCATGTACAGACTAATAACCAAAACAAGGATTCTTAAACAAAATGCCAAGGAATGGAATAAATACACGCCAGGAAATATCTTCAGACAAATACAAAATGTGGAGAAAGAACTTATTGCATTACAAGCGGCGAATCCTCTCAGTCAACCAAACACCCATGAGACAAAGGAAAAGGCACTCATTAGGAAAAAAGAGTCACTATTAAAATAACAGAAAGATTATTGGGGCCAACGAGCAAAATCTAAACATATCAAAATGTCAGACTGTAACTCAGCATACTTTCACAAAATAGCTTCTGGAAGGAGAAATAGGAAAATAATACGATAAATTACAACCTCTGAAGGAACTTTGATTTTTGGTGAGGAAAATATTCGAAATGAAATCCGTAGGGATTTTATGACTCGTTTCTCCAAAGAGCAAATTAATAAGAGTTTATTAAATAATTACTTGGATTTAATTCCTTCATCTATTACAGATGAGGAAAATATCCGTCTTATCGAGCAACCATCTAATGGGGAAATCAAGAATGTGGTGTTTTCCTTGGGTCAAAATAAATCCCCAGGACCAGATGGAATGACAGCTGAATATTATAAATCATATTGGGATATTGTTGGGGTTGATGTTATACGAGATGTCAAAGCTTTCTTCCATTCGGACAAACTCCTCCAGCAAACCAACCACACGTTTATCACATTATTGCCAAAATGTGACAATCCCACTAAAACCAGTGATTATAGACCTATCAGTTTGTGTTCTACCATTTATAAAATCATTTCAAAAATCCTTACAGAAAGACTGAAATCAGTGATTGGAAAATTAATCCATCCACTGCAAGGTGCGTTTGTGTCAGACAAGGCCATACAAGATAATGTGCTAATTGCACATGAGATATTCCACTCATTCAAAACCCGGACTAGCGCGGATGGGTGGCTAGCCATTAAATTAGATATGGAGAAGGCATATGACTGTGTAGATTGGGAATTCACTACGAGTGTACTAAAAAAATCTGGTTTCCACAACAAATTCATTGAACTAATTATGGAATGTGTAACCACCGTATCCTTCTCAAATTTAGTCAACAATGGGCCTACTGATATGTTCCCAGCTAATAGAGGACTAAGACAAGGAGATCCGCTTTCCCCCTTTCTCTTCATTCTTGGGGCCGAGGTGCTAGCTAGAAAATTAACTGCTGAGGCCAATCAAAACAAATCCGGACTTGGGTTCTCATTTGGAAGATCGAGAATTAGTATTCCCTTTCTATCGTTTGCTGATGACATTATCATTTTCTCCAAGGGAAATGTTGAGGCGTGTGACAAGGTCAAAAATATCATGACTGAATATTGCCAGATGTCATGCCAGAGAATTAACTACGGCAAATCAGCATTTCAATGCTCGCCAGGGATTCCTAAAAGCCGCTTCCCGATTATAGAAGGGTCAATAAATATAGCCAATCAGGCAAAACTAGACAAATACCTTGGATGCCCGATTATAAACGGTCGAGTCAACAAGACTACTTTTGAGGAAATCATCAACAAAACAATGGCACAACTTGCTGAATGGAAAGCTAATTCTTTGTCCCAATAGGGTCGCTCTGTTCTAATCAACTCTAACTTGGCGGCGAAACCATTATATACAATGCAAAGTTTCATGCTCCCGACATCAATGCACTCAAATCTTGACAAAATAAATAGGACTTTCTTTTGGAATAAGGATTTACAATATAAACCATTGATTAGTTGGGAGAAAATTTGTAAGCCAAAGGAGTCTAGGGGTTTGGGTCTAAGAAAAACAAGAGAAATGAATATTGCTCTACAAATGAAGTTACTTTGGAAAATATTAGCCGAACCAGATAACATATGGGTCCAAATTGTTACGTCGAAATATCTAAAAGACACCCATATTCTTAATTACCAGGGCAGTGGGAACGCTTCTTGGCAATGGTCACAGCTAAGGAAACTAGTCATACCGTTTAAAAAGGGACTGAGCTGGTCTGTAGGGAATGGAAAATCTATCAAGTTTTGGGAAGACAATTGGGGGCCACCACATCCTTTATGGAAGCATTGTACTGACCCAGCTAATTTAAATTTAAATACAAGAGTAAATGAATTTATAGTTAATAATTCCTGGTGTAGCGGAAAATTGGAACAAGTCCTCCCGTATGACATTGTGCAACAAATATGCAAGATTCCACTCCATGTCAGTAGTATTGAGGACAGATTGTATTGGTGACCGGATAATAAAGGTTGGTTCACTACATCAAGTGCTTACAGATTAGCTACCAATTCCATAGAACCTATAAAAGATGATAATGCTTGGATTTGGAAAATTGATTCCCCGCCTAAAATTAAAAATTTTTTGTGGAAAGTTTGCCAAGATGGTTTACCCATTGCCGGGCGACTAGCAAATAAGGGGCTATTAATCCCACCATATTGTGCTCTGTGTAATCATCATCAAGAAGATTCTGTGCACCTTTTCTTTGAATGTAAATATAATTCATTCGTCAGGAATCTCAATGATAGAGTAAAAATGGTAATTGAAAATGAGATTAGATCCTCTAGAAACATCAAGTTACTAATGTCAAAGATTGGAGCCATATTAACACAAGACGAAAAGCAACAAATGGCTTTCCACTGGTGGACAATCTCGCTAACCAGAAATCTGTTTATCTTTCAACAAGAGAAACTGTCCTCTGAAATAGGCTTCGCCCAAAAAGTGGAAGTAAATAGACTAAACTGGATTAAGGCATGTAAATTACATGATGAAACAAACCACGATGAACAAAGAAGGAAAGAGAGGACAGATGGAGCCAGGAGAAAGAATAATAAGGCCAAGTGGATGAAACCACCGATTGGGTGGGTAAAACTTAATTTTGATGGCTCAGCTAGCCCGAATCGACAAAGCTCAACAGGATTCATCATTCGTAATGACAGAGGAACAACAGTGGCAATAGGCGGGGAAAAAATTGGTACACAAACGCCTTTTATGGCGGAAGCCCTTGCCCTCAGAAGGGGTATTATAAATGCTAGACAAATGAACATCGACAAACTCATCATAGAAGGTGATTCTCTCATAATCATCAACTACCTTAGAAAAGGAATTAAATGCCCATGGGAGATTGAACTTGTCATGTCTGACATCTGTTCCCTCATCACTGGGATTAGCGAAGTTTTGTTTTCACACATTCTTCGTTCCGGTAATTGCGTGGCTGATCGGGTTGCACACCTCGCCCACGTAACCAATAATCCCAAT
The DNA here is from genome assembly GCA_963922045.1 of Persicaria maculosa. Classification (NCBI taxonomy): domain Eukaryota; kingdom Viridiplantae; phylum Streptophyta; class Magnoliopsida; order Caryophyllales; family Polygonaceae; genus Persicaria; species Persicaria maculosa. Next base: position 20,102,447 of record OY998257.1, read on the forward strand.
CTACATAGTGATCCTGGTCTCGCCGACCTCATCCGCAAGGATGCAATCGGATAGCGACTCCGTCGCATCCGAATTCTTACCCAATGAAAAAAAACAATGTTTCTTTGTTCCATATAAGTTTTATATAACAAAACGTATGAATAATATTTCAAGGCCCTCTATGCGATCACTTTCTTGCATTTTTTTTATTAGGAAAGAATTCGTGTGAGCGAGCTCTACCCGATGACATCCTTTCGAATGAAGTCTAAAAGACCAAAATTGTTGTGAATATCGACACCCCCGGCAGAGTGGCAAAGGTGTGCAACCTTATCAGCCACTCTGTTGCCTAAACGGGGCACATGAAAGAAGGAAACTTCATTCAAAGTTGATAGAAAGAGTTTAATATATGACAAGATCAGTTCAATTTCCCAGGGACATTTAGATTTTTGGTTGAGATGGTTTATGATTATACTTGAGTCGCCTTCAATGTGGATTTTGTCGATACAGATTTGAATATCATGTTGGATTCCCAGTTTCAGAGCAAGAGCTTCCTCTTTCAAGGGGATTTGGTTACCTAGTTTTTGATAACATATGTATATTGATTGTCCTTCCCAATCCCGGATTATGGCTCCCGCCGAGCTGTCGTTGTTTATTGTAATGGATTTCTTTCTTGCATTTGCTAAATGGGCGGCCCGAGTCCACCTTAATTACTTTCCTATAATAAAAAAACACGGGCAAGCACATACACCGTATTATATTAACAACAATCAGTGGCGGAGCCAGAAAAATTTCGAAGGGGGCACAATTGTACATGAAATATAGTTTTGGATTAAATTGGTATAAAGAATTATATATAGGCGAAAATGCATAAAACCACCCTTTATTCAAGGTTGTTTGCAAATAACCACCCCTTATTCAAAAATTTGCAAATAACCACCCATTATATACAAATTGGTTGCAACTAACCACTCATACCCACTTTTCTTGTTAAATCTAATTAAGTTTTCTCCAATTCTAAAAAAAAGGGTGATGAATGTCTAGAGTCTCCTGCTGTTCATCGCCTCCGGCAATGACGGCCTCTGGTGGAACCTCCTGGTGGTCATCGGGTCTTGTTCGTGGACCTCTATTCGGCTAATTAGATTGGAAATTTGATTTAGTTGAGACTAATATAGAGAATATTTAAAACATTAAAAAGTTATGGGTATAATTAGACATGTCAAAACACGACCCAACACGAACGCCCGAAAAATTTTGGGTCAAGACCCGAAAATTTTAACCCGAAATTTTTTTTCGACCCGAACCCGAAAACCCTGTAATTTTCTGGGTCATGTGGGTTTGGACCCTTACCCGATTGACTTGGTGACCAGATTGATTTATAATTATATATGATTAAAATGTTTTTATGGAGATTCTAATTTATTACATTTTATAATTACAATCACTTGATCTTTCATTTTCAAATCAACTTTTTTATTTTTTGTATTGTGTAATACTCCTTCCAATCAATAGTATTTGATTTTTTTATTTTTCATCACATTTTTTAAGAAGATGAAAACTCTAAAAAATATTAAAATAATTATATGCTTATTACTAATTACATGAAATTATTTTTTAAAAAATTATTTAAATTTTTGATATTTTATATATTTTAAAATTTTGTTAATATTTATGAGAAATAATAAAAATAAAATATTTTAGATCGATATATTATATAATTACAAGCTCTAGAACTTATGAACCCTATCTATAATTTTAGCATTTTAAAATTATCGCAAAATTACCAAATCATGATTTTTTTAATTTAAAAAGGAAAAAATTGACAAACCCAAAATCAACCCGATTTGACCAGAAACTGAGTCAAACCCGAGTTCGAGTCAACTCGGATCTACCCAGAACCCGTTTTACCCGAAATCCGAAGCGACCCGACCCGAATGACCCGATTGACAAGTGTAGTATAATTGTCTTTTCCTATTGACTTAAGTGAGGTTTAACAAGAAAAGTGGGTATGGGTGGTTAGTTGCAACCAATTTGTATATAATGGGTGGTTATTTGCAATTTTTGAATAAGGGGTGGTTATTTGCAAACAACCATGAATAAAGGGTGGTTTTATGTATTTTCGCCTTATATAATACGATAATAAATTATGTTATTTTAAGATAAAATGTCATCGGTTTATGATAAAATGCTATCATTTTTTTTGCACATAAAAAAAAAGAAATATAAATACATAAATGAAATATCCAGAAAAAATTTAACTAAATAAGTATAGGAAACACAATATAATAAACATTAAGTGGAGATTATGGTTGTTTTATGAGCTGAATAGCTAGAGCTTGATTCGAGTTTTGCTCAATAAAAGCTCGACTTGAGCATCATTTACAAAATGAGCTTATTATGAGCACATTTTTATACTCGATTCAAAGCTCGGTTCGGCTCGATTGAAACTCAAATAGCACGAATCTTGTGAAATTTACAAATTTTCTTTTAAGTTACTATGTCATGAGCAAGTAAGGTTGCATAATACTTGGAAAAAAAGTCAGCTCAAGCTCGTTCATTTACTAAACAAGCCGAGTATGAGCTCAAGTTCAAATATAGGTTCGACTCGAGCTCGACTGGTTTCTAAACGAGCTAAATATAATCAAGCAATACTAGACTTGTTTGAGTCGAATAACAACCGTAGTCAAGTAGTTAATACATAACTTGTTGCACTAATAATATATAATAATGCATAACAAGATATAAAATTTTTACACTTGCGTAACTTCTTATTTTATTGTCCAAATTATTAGTATAACCTCTCATTTTGAAGCTCTCGAGATGAATTATAGTATGTGAATGTTAATATAAGTAAAATGTAAAAGCATTATAGTCTATTAAAACAAAATTAAAATGATTAATATACCCTTAATTTTTAAACATTCATAACTTTTTACTTAGATGTCGGATTAGGGCATATTATATATCAAAACGAAATTATCGACTAAGAGAATACACCTATATAGTTCGTCGGATGAGAGGAGGGGCACATGATCCCCCAGGACCCCCTAGCTCCGCCCCTACCAACAATATATAAAGATAAAGATTACCTATAAATAATGAACAATAAGATACAAATATTCGACAACAAGGGCTTGGAAGGCTACGTGGAAAACACATACAGCCCCCAAAAGCGAAGTCCTTCGCATGGAGGGCTATCAGGGAGGTTCTACCGTGCAAGACTAACCTTATCAGGCGGCGAATTACGGAGGATGATCTGTGCGAACTGTGTAGTAGGCATGAGGACGATTAGCATTGCCGCTATGAGGCCGATTAGCTCGCTTGTGTTTTTTAATTTGGATTCAGTACCGACATTGTAAGGGTGATCTTTTTCTCTAAAAAAAATAAGGCGAAAATGCATAAAACCACCCTTTATTCAGGGTTGTTTGCAAATAACCACCCCCTATTCAGATCAAGTGATTGTAATAATAAAATGCAATAAATTAGAATCTCCATAAAAAAAATTTAATCATATATAATTATAAATCAATCTGGTCACCAAGTCAATTGGGTACAGGTCCAAACCCAGATGACCCAGAAAATTACCAGGTTTTCGGGTTCAGGTCGGAAAAAAATTTCGGGTTAAAATTTTTGGGCCTTGACCCAAAATTTTTCGGGCGTTCGTGTCGGGTCGTGTTTTGACAGGTCTAATTATACCCATAACTTTTTCATGTTTTACATATTCTCTATATTAGTCTCAACTAAATCAAATTTCCAATCTAATTAGCCAAATAGAGGTCCACGAACAAGACCCGATGACCACTAAGAGGTTCCACCAGAGGTCGTCATTGCTGGAGGCGATGAACAGCAGGAGACTCTAGACATTCATCACCCTTTTTGTTTAGAATTGGAGAAAACTTAATTAGATTTAACAAGAAAAGTGGGTATGGGTGGTTAGTTGCAACCAATTTGTATATAATGGGTGGTTATTTGCAATTTTTTGAATAAAGGGTGGTTATTTGCAAACAACCTTGAATAAAGGGTGGTTTTATGCATTTTTGCCAAAAAAAATATATTCGCTACTAGGAGTAAGCACTAGGCTCAAATGTACGTGTGGCTACTTTAGAAAAAAGTAGCGGAATTACTTTAACTCTGGCTATTGTTTGGGCCATTTGCTAAACTAACCCAAAAACCCGGTCCCCTTTGCACCCCCTATCCACTATCCATACAAATTGCAAAAACTAACCCCCTCCCTCAAAACCACCCGGTTCCTCACCTGCTGCACCCAGTGGAGAGAGAGAGAGAGAGAGAGAGAGAGAGAGAGAAGCAACAGGGCATTAAAAGCCCATTACTGTCACCCATCCAAAGCCCTTTCTCTCTATGCCTCTCTCCAGCTCTCTCCATTGAAAGGCTCCATTGAAGAGCTCCATAGGAGCTCGAATTCAGCCTGTGCTGCTGGTGTGAATCGCCGCTGGAGCACTGCTTTGATGCCTTCGTCCTTCACCTTTGTTCTGATGGCTTTTTCATGTCAATTCGAGGTGAGTGGAGGCCGGATTTGGAGTAGAGGGGGTGGAATCAAAGTGGAGGAGCCCTCACAGAGGCTTGGTGAACCTCTTTGATTTTTTTATTGATGAATGAACAATATATCAACTTTCCGCTCTATGGTTTCTTACTGAACACCCTTTGACACTCAACTGGACACCCAATGATTTCCAACTGGACACCCAAAGCAAAACGACATGCCACCTATTGGAACCGACTTGTCAAGAGTTATCAGAGAAACAGATTCACCACCGACTTCGGATAGAAAAAGGGTAAGTTTGCTTTCGATAAAAAATCAGAGAGGGAGAAAGAGAGAGCAAGAGAAAGTCTGTAGAGGGGAGAGAAAGTATGTAGAGGGGAGAGAAAGTTTGCAGAGGAGAGAGAGGACATGAGAGAGATGAGTGAAAAAGAAAAGTAAAGTTGCAGAGGAGAGAGAAAGGATAGGACAGAGAGAGATGGACGAGTGACAGTGAGAGGGCATTAATATAATTTGAATTAAATCTTACATTTTAGATAAAAACCATCGAAGAAAAAGCAATTGAGCGAGAGTTTATTTGTAGGTTGACATGTAAGTAGTTAGTTTTAACTGGACACCCAAAGCAAACCAACATGACACATATTGGAATCGACTGGACAAGAGTTATCTGAGAAACAGATTCACCATCGACTTCAGATAGAAAATGGGTAAATTTGCTTCAGATTTGAGGGAGACACCTCTCGCATAACCTTTATCGAAAGCAAACTTGCCCATTTTCTATCCGAAGTCAATGGTGAATCTGTATCTCCGATAATTCTTATCTAGTTGATTCCAATATGTGTCATGTTGTTTTGCTTTGGGTGTCCAGTTAAAACTAACTGCTTACACGTCAACCTGTAAATAAACCCCTGCCCAATTGCTTCTTCTTCGAAGTGAAAAAGCAACAGTAAAGTCGTAGAGAAGAGAGGACTCTTCCATCTCTCTCTGTCCTATCCTCACTTTTTTCTCTCTCTATCCTCTACAACTTTACTTTTCTTTTTCACTCCTCTCTCTCCTGTCCTCTCTCCCCTCTGCAGACTCTCTCTCTCTCTCTCTCTCTCTTTTTCTGATTTTGGCCCAGTGTCGATCAGTGGAACCCCAACCCCTCCCCCCACTTACCTGCTACCGGGGGAACCCTTTACCCCATATCCGGTTTTGCCCAATTTCAAACCGGATTGGGTTAACCTTGCAAAGAAACCGGATAAGTGGGTTACTTTGTACATATCCCTCCTATTATTTTTATCAAGACAAATTTATATGATATTTATAAGGTTTTGTAAAAAATTTTGTGATAACATAATGTGTTTTAATATTGGAAATTTGAGACTTTATTTTTTTGAAAATCTATAAAAATAATATTTTCGTACATGATTTTAATTTTTTTATAACATTTTGTATTAGTTTAATTTTTTTAATCTAATTTTTTAATATAAAAATAATACAACCAATTTTAATATTTTGTTTTAAAATCTATTATATATAATAAAGGGGAAGTCAGTTGAGACACATGACGTCTTCTCCTTAATCGTAGTCATATGAACTAATCATAATTTTTTTTTAAAATAATCAATATATGCATAACAGAAAATTTTATTCTAACTCTATTTAATCAATATAGAGGGAATGTTAGTAAGTAACCCACATTTCCGAAAGGTTTGCAAGGTTAACCCAACCCGAAAAATAATGTGTCAAAACCGGATAGTGGAGTGCAAGGGGGAGCCGGTTGCAAGTCAGTGAGGGGGATGAATGGCCTTCCAGTGATCGACAGCAGGATGAATTGAGAGAGAGAGAGAGAGAGAGCAGGTGAAAAAGCAACAAGAAAGCTGCAGGGGAGAGAGAGAGATCAGTGAGAGAGGAGTGGAAAAAAAAGTAGAGTTGCAGAGGAGAGAGAGATCAGTGAGGATAGGACAGAGAGAGATGGAAGAGTCATCTCTCCCCAACGACTTTACTGTTGTTGTTTCACTTCAAAGAAGAAGCAATTGGGCGGGGGTTTATTTGCACGTTAATGGGTAAGCAGTTAGTTTTAACTGGACACCCAAAGCAAAACGACATGACACATATTGGAATCGACTGGACAAGAGTTATCGGAGAAACAGATTCACCATCGACTTCGGATAGAAAATGGGTAAGTTTTCTTTCGATAAAGGTTATGCGAGAGGTGTCTCCCTAAAATCTGGAGCAAATTTACCCATTTTCTATCTGAAGTCGATGGTGAATTTGTTTCTTTGATAAATCATGTCCAGACGATTCCAATATGCATCATGTCATTTTACTTTGGGTGTCCTGTTAAAACTAATTGCTTACATGTCAACCTGCAAATAAATCCCCACCCAATTGCTTCTTCTTCGATGGTTTTTATCCGAAACTTAAGATTTAATTCAAATTATATTAATGCCCCCTCACTGTCACTCTTCCATCTTCTTTGTCCTATCCTCACTAATCTCTCTCTCTCTCCTCTGCAACTTTACTTTTCTTTTTCACTCCTCTCTCTCCTGTCCTCTCTCTCCTCTACAACTTTACTTTTCTTTTTCACTTCTCTCTCTCCTGTCCTCTCTCTCCTTTGCAACTTTACTTTTCTTTTACACTCCTCTCCCTCTCTCTCTCATGTCCTCTCTCTCCTCTGCACTCTTTCTCTTGCTTTCTCTCTCTCTCTCTCTCTGATTTTTTATCGAAAGCAAACTTACCCATTTTCTATCTGAAGTCGATGCTGAATCTGTTTCTCCGATAACTCTTATCCAGTCGGTGGCATGTCATTTTGCTTTGGGTGTCCAGTTAAAACTAACTGCTTACATGTCAACTTGCAAATAAATCCCCACCCAATTGCTTCTTCTTCGATGGCTTTTAACCGAAACTTAAGATTTAATTCAAATTATATTAATGCCCCCTCATTGTCACTCTTCCATCTCTCTCTGTCTTATCCTCACTAATCTCTCTCTCCTCTGCAACTTTACTTTTCTTTTTCACTCATCTATCTCCTGTCATCTCTATCCCCTACAACTTTACTTTACTTTTTCACTTCTCTCTCTCTCTCTCTCTCTCTCTCCTGTCCTCTCTCTCCTCTGCAACTTTACTTTTTTTTTCACTCCTCTCTCTCTCTCTCTCTCTCTCTCTCTCTCCTGTCCTCTCTCTCCTCTGCAGACTTTCTCTTGCTTTCTCTCTCTCTTTGATTTTTTATCGAAAGCAAACTTACCCATTTTCTATCCGAAGTCGATGGTGAATCTGTTTCTCCGATAACTCTTGTCCTGTCGATTCCAATAGGTGGCATGTCGTTTTGCTTTTGGTGTCCAGTTAAAACTAACTGCTTACACGTCAAACTGCAAATAAACCCCAGCCTACTTGCTTCTTCTTCGATGGTTTTTCTCTGAAACTTAATATTTAATTAAATTATATTAATGCTTCGATGGATTTTCTCTAAAACTTAAGATTTAATTCAAATTATATTAATTCCCCCTTACCGTCACTCTTCCCCCCTCTATCTCTGTCTCTGTCTTATCCCCTCTGTCCTCTCTCTTTTTACCGACTGGGCTTAGGGGGGAGGGTGACACTAGAACCAGGGAAACATTGAACAATACGCAAGACAGGAAACAACCATAGGGTGCCCAGTAGGAAATCATTGGGTGTCCAATAGAGTACCAAAGCGTGTCCAGTAATAAACCATAGTGTGGAAAGTTGCTATATTGTTCATTCTTCAATAAACAAAGCAAAGCGGTTCACCAGGCCTCTACGAGAGCTCCTCCACTTCGATTCCACCTCCTCTACTCCAAATTCGTCCTCCACTCGCCTCGAATTGACCTGGAAAAGCCATCACAACGAAGGTGAAGGACGAAGGCACCAAAGCGGTGCTCCGGCGGCGATTCACACCAGCGGCGCAAGATGAATTCACACCAGCGGGAGAGAGAGATATAAGACCGAGAAATCAAAGAATAAATAAGCTCTTCAATGGAGCTCTTTGATGGAGAGAGGTGGAGAGAGGCATAGAGAGAAAGGGTTTTGGATGGGTGACGAGATCATGTCCTCTCTCTCTCCCCATCCACACGTCTCACTCTCTCTCCTCCATAAATGCAGCCGGTCTCTCCCTCTATTGTAACCGGTTGGGCTGCGATTTTTTAAGGGGTTAGGGGTTAGTTTTTGCAATTAATGTGGATAGGGGATAGGGGGTGCAAACCCAACCGGGTTTTTGGGTTATTTTTGCAAATGGGCCATCAATATATCTATATATGCATAAGATAAAATTTGATCCAATTCTATAGATATGGAAATATTTTTAGAAGATACTAGTCCATTTTGCACGGATTTAATGTAAAACAATAGTTAAAAATTACTTAATGATTAACGATTTTTTTTGGGGGGGGGGGAGGGGGTGGATTTATTATTTAAGCTCAAAACTTAATTTAAAAAAGAAAAAAAAATTAAACTATGCATTATTATAACTTGACTAAAATCTATATAAATATAAGGAATTAATTTATATCTAAATAGTATAAATTATAAAAAGCTAAAAATAATTCAACATTTTCTATTAGTATATGTAAATATATACTTGCCAAAAGTTTTTTATATCAATAAAGAAAAAGAAATAAATATAAATATAATAGTCGGTATTATTTTAAGTCATATTTCCTACTTCAAAATAAATGAATGAAAAAAATAAAGCATAAAAATACATCAAAGAAATATTAATATATTATAGCCTCTTACGTAAACGGTAACTTAAATTTTATATTTTAAAAATTATATGCAACCAATTCAAATACATCCCATCTTGGTATGTAGAACTGGAAAAATTAAACTAAATAAAATCTATCAAATCTCATATATGTTCCAAAATTATTAATTGGAGTACTTTTAGTGTAGCATGAATTAATTCATAATACAAACACTTTTAAGAGAAAAAAAACTTATTAACACTCTCAATAAAAAATTCAAATGCTTTTAATTGAAAAAAAAATCAAACTTACAAAATATGTCAAAAAATATCCAAAATTATTTAATATTGTACTCTTATTTAAAATAAGAATATATTTGGTTATACATATAATTTTAATTACTTAATATAATTTAGTTAATTAATAAATATATAATGGTATAACAAAGAAGAAAATACTAACATAAGGAGTACTCAATAAAAAAATCAAATCTCATTTTATTATAGTTTTAAAAAAAAACCTTTGGTGAATAATGAATAAATTGGAGAAATTGACAAAAAAAAACTAAAATATCAACCTTTCTAATTAGGGTAGGTATTTTTACCAAATAAAAGTTATTGACAATTTTGAAAAACAAAATAAAAAATTTATGGATAAATATGTGGCATTACATTATGTATGTGGCATACTATGCTTAGCTAAAACTTTTGGACGAAAATAATTTAACCAGTTTGTATCAGTTCATCTTATGTTTTAGTATTGTATAAGATATAAGATTATGGAAGAAGTGTGGTTGCTCCATTCATGGATGATCAATGTTTGATCATATACATTATTCAAATCTAATTATATGTAGTAATTCTTTCTATATATAAAAAAAATCTAAACAATGAAGCATTGTTTTTATGAACTAAACAATGAAGCTTTGATATCAATAGGAGAAATTTGAGATTCCAATTGTGAAAATTTTAATAACGTTATTAGATAATAATTTTTTAATTGAAATCTCTTCCATCTTAGTCTAAGTTATCTGAATGCCGCTAAAAAAAATATCGGATGTGAATCTCGTAGTTGTGAATTCCAGAACTGGGTGCGAAAGCATCCAACCAGAGAGAAGAAACTCCGATCAGTGGGGAGGGGGGGGGGGGGGAATCTTTGGCTCTATCGAACATACAGGGAATTGGAGGTAGCGTTCTACCGATGTCAAGTCATGGACTGGTTTCTTCAACCCTTTTTCTATGTGTTGGTGTTCTATATGACCGACATAAGACTCGACTCCATAAAAGAGTAAATGGGCGCTATTGAGTTGATCTAGTCCCAATTTTGGATAATAGAAGAGCAATATCTATTGTTTTTTTTACTTATATTTTCGTTTTATTTAGATAAAAAAAATATATCTAACTAGGTGTAATTAAAAACGGAAATAAGATTCCTTAATTAAAAACTCAAATTAATTTCATCTAATTAGTTATGTTTATTGTTTTTGTGTAAATATATTTATTTAAAATGAAGTTACATGCAATATATATACTTTCCATATGAATATGAATTAGCTCTGAATCATACAGTAATATCAAATGATATTTTGCTAAAAACAATTGACAAAGGGCAAGTAAAGATTTGTGTGATAATATCGTAATTGCCAAAAACATATAAGAATATCAATTAATTAATTAAAAATTAGTAGGTGGATAAGTATATGTGGAATATAATTGACAAATGGTAAGTAATGAATGATTAAGTTTTGAGCGGGAAAAAAAAATTCAAAGTATTGTATATGATTAACCAATTTTAAATACTATTATATAAGATATGATTTTACCTATTTTTGCTATATATGAACATATTTTTATAAGTGATAAGTATATCAATATATTACATGGTCATACTAATAAATTTATCAATATAAACATACTAATTAAATAAGGGGTGATTTTGACAAGTAGCCTATTTTGAACATTCAATTAGGTGATTAGCACCCAAACTAACTTAATTAGGTAAGCTAGCACCCTCCCTCCTTTCCTTCCCCTTCCTTCTCTTCCTTCCTCCTACATTGACCATTGATGCCATTTTTTGTGATGCCATTTTTTCACCACTAACCACTGATGCCACTTTTTTGATGCAATTTTTTTGATGTAATTTTTTTTATCATGATGCCATTTTTCCAAAGTAGGGTGTTGATGTCATTTTTTAATGACATTTTTTTCTTTAATGTGATGCCAATTTTTTTAAGTAGTGTTTTGATGTCATTGTTCTAATGTAATCGTTTGATGCTAGTTTTTTAATTTAGTCAATTGTATATCGATATATTTTGATTTATTATACTTTTTTTCACTGATGACACATTTGTGATTACACGTCATTGATGCAATTATTTGTTGTGACATTTTTATTACATTTTTATACAGTTGATGACACAAGAGTATAAAATGTGATTAAACGTCATTGATTACATCTTTTATTGATGAATTTTATTCATTGATGACATTTGTGACTACACTTCATTGAGCTCAATCATTTGTGATGACATTCTTTGGTGATGACATTTTTATTGATAACGATTTTATACAATTGATAACATATGAACATAAAATGTGATTATACTTCATTGATGACATTGTTTGTTAACTTTTAAAAAGGGTGAACTGAGCAAATTTCATCTTTTTTTATAACACTTTATTTTTACTTTGATACTACTTTTATAATGAAATGGTTTTATTCGTTTAATATAGGGTGAATTTTGTTATCTTAGCGGATTGATATGAGATAATAACACAACGGAATAACGTATTACACTGATTTATTTGCTGAATAGAACTAGTTTTGTTATATATTTCAAAGAGTTATTGTGTTCTTTTGTCTTTTATCTTATTGTAAATACTCAACAAGTGTTTCTAAACTTAATTAAAAAAAACTAAAGATAAATTGGTATATAAGGATCGAATGTGTGACAAACTATTATAAAGATAAATTGGTATATAAAGATCGAATGCGTGACAAACTATAATATTAAACTAGGCATTAACCACTAACATTGTTACATAGTAACATTTTTATTTGAATTTAGACTGGGGAAAAAAGTGTTTCAAGAAAACCTATTGGCTATAAGTTATAAAATAGGCTAGTTTAGAATTGTAACGGCCCGAATATAAATATTCGGGATACGTTTCGACGATCGGATACCTTCGTTCGGATGTTGCAATTCAGGTACGGGTCGAGGTTTCAAACCTCTAATCAGTCGAAGTTTTCATAAATTCAGTTTAAACGAAAGTAAGGCGGAAATACGATTTAGATACAAAAGCCACGACAAGGCCGGGTCAAACCGAAACAAAATTCTAAAGTCGTATGGCCAGATTAGCGGGGTTAGACAGATTTCTTTGCAATCGCCGGGGGACATTCCCACGCCATATAAACAGGGAGCAATCATACTTAAAAACAATTGGTGCAAGCGGGGTCAGACCGAGGCCCCAACACGCTCTGTCCAGCAAGCGAACATACACATACGCTAATAATAAAGATGATGCAGATGCGGAAATTAAATCACACTAACATGATCCTAATTTACAATATGCGAGAAATACTGTAAATGCGCCCAAAGAATGCCAAGTGGCATGTCCCTCTCCTACCTCTGCACCCCTTTCCGTTAGTGCAGAGACTGGCCAGTTCGATGCTATAACATATCATATCTCATCATCATATCATATCTCATCATCATAACATAAATTAAAATAAACATGCCCGATGGTGCTGGGCTATCATCATGCTCATATCGACTCGATAGACTCAGGGAACCCGATGGGGCTGGGCTACCCTATGACCCTAGCAAAGACTCTAGGACTATGACAGATAACGGCCGTTCTGTTTCATACGCGTAAAGAAATAGAATGCTCAATCACAAGTGCAACCTAGCATGATACTACATGGCATGCTTTAATGCTTATGCAACACCTAGTATGTCATACATTCACAAGCCGGTAATCTCTTTCGAATCTGAGTAAGCCCATAAAGGAACTTACCTGAATAAGCCGAATAGCAGAGAACAAGGCAGAAGCAGAATCCAAGTAAGAGTCACCAATAGCAAGCAATGTCCAACATATCACAATCACCTAATAACATACAATGCATAAGTCTATCTAATTCACACAAGGCGCCCCTAACTATCATACATCTCTTTTCATATCTCATTTCAGATTATTCCATCTCATTTCATCACAAACCATATCTCATTTCATGTTCATCTCATCTCATCTCATCATCTCATTTCCAAAACAATCTCTCAAAGAACTCAACTTAGAAAATCAAATAATTCTTTTAAAATCGTACTTAGTCAAAACCCGACATTACACATTTAAACCTTAAGGCCCATTTCCAAAATCATATAATAGAAATCGTTCCGGCATGTTTCTTATTTCAAAAATATTATATGAATAAACTCCAATATTAAATCATCAAGATAACCTATGTTCACAATCATAATTATAATTCAAAACCAACAATTCACCTTAAAATTCATAACTCACATAGTAAAATCCTCTTAAAATGCATCAATTAAATAAGCCAATCAATATAATCTTAAAACAATATACGATATATAACGATTAATTTTCCAGAATTTATAAAAATCCCAAAATAATAATATTCAAATAATTCAACACTTGTTATCCATAAAATCTCAAACAATCCATAAATGTATACATAACCCAATATCAATTATTATTACTTTTAAAACCTTTTAAATATTTTAAAATATTTCAGAATATATAAATATAAAATCATCTTCCAAAATCAGAAAAAAAAATATTAACATATAACATATACACACACACACACACACACACACACACATATATATATATATATATATATATATATATATATATATATATATATATATATATATATATATATATATATATATATATATATATATATAAATACTACCGATAAAATAAATAAAACAATAACCTCAAATATATATATAACCCCAATTCAAAAATCAAAACCAGCCCAACCCTAAAGCCCTAACCCGAGTCCGAATCCAGCCCAATGGAAGCCCAAAGAAGAGAAGGAAAACAAAGAACCCAATCCGAATTCCATGAAATGAAAGGGAAAGAAAGGATCCGGTTTAGGAAACGATATAACCCGGATCCGAGGGTCAAAGCCCAGCAGAATAGGCTCAAAGAGCTTCCTCGTCTTCAACCTCCAGCCGAAGCAGAGGAGATGCGGAAGAGCGACGGGAAGAGGAGGGAGGGCATTTCCCGGCCTCCGGCGGCCCATTGGCCTCCGTCCTTCCACCACGGAGATCGACTAGGGGTTCCGACCACCCCTGGACCGACAGAAAATGAATGACGCAAGAAAAGAGAAGGGAGAAGGAAGGCTTACAGAGGGCTGATTTCCGGAGTCGGGAGGCTTCGAGGGAGGCTCCGTCTGTGACGATAATGGAAGAGGGTTTATAGAAACTGGTTCGAGAGTGGAGGATCAGCAAGGTGCACTTTTACATCGATTCAAGCCAAAACAAGAGGGAAATCGAAGGTTTTACCCTTCGGATTCGAAACAGGGGAAGGGAGGGGTGACGCGGCTCGGCGACGCCGTGGAGGGGTCGCTTCTGGCTGCGAAAATGGAGGACGGTGATGCAGGTCTTGAACCGTAAATAGAAGGAGGGCAGTGGCTTGGCTCGAAAATCAAAGGACGAAGGAAGAATCAAAAGAAGTGGAAATGGAGTTCTGCTGCTGCTGCTTGGACACGTAGGAGAAACAGGAAGTCGCGGCGCCTGGCGACTTGGAGCTTGGAAGAATAAAGAAGGAAGGAAGGCTCAGTGGTGGAGGCATGGTGGTTTGGGGGGATTCTGGGTTTTTTTTTATTTGACAGTAACGAGAGGGAGGAGAGGGTATGAGGCAGAGGGAGGTTTTGAACATGGAGGGGACCAAAAGATGAGCTGGGAGGGCAATTGGGTGTGTGATCAGTGTGTGACGAAGAGGACAAGGAAGGGGACCAATGTGTGTTGTAGGAATGCAGGGGAGGGAGTAACAAGCTTTGCGTTTTGGCGTGGGAGTTGAGAGAGAGAGAGAGAGAGAGGGGAAAATAAATGTATATATATATGAGTGTGTGGTCCCAACAATACCAATTCAAATTAACGGAAAAGACTCAAAACCCGCTCGCCCGATCGAATCCCGACTAAATCAAATTTAATCCAATTTTAATTCAATTTCAAGATAATCGAAAATTAAATAAATTTCAATCAATACTCGTAGCTCAAATAAATTTTTATTAATGCTCGATCTCGAAAGCGAAAATCAAAATCCATTTCTAAAACCCAATTCAAAACTATATAGAAATTCGTTTCTGAAGAATTTAATAAAATTCAGTTGCTCGAGGACGGGAAATTTCAAAATTTCCAGAATCTTAATTTTAAAGTCGGACATAATTTAATATTTTAAGAAAATAATATTTTAAATTTTTCGGTCTTTACATTCATCCACCTCTAAAAACAAGTCTCGTCCCCGAGACTAAATTCATTTTAAAGCAAAGGGGTGAAGTTTTAAAATCAGTGAGTCCGAGGACCATGTCCAAGGATCTGGTAATCATCTCGGTTGCGTCTTCCGGGATTCTCACAATATCCTGGTCACGGTCGTGACATCTCCAAATGGGCCTTGTCGAGTGTGTAATAAGCGCCCCTATCACATCCTCGCTTCGACTTTTCGGAAGTGTCACAACTCTAAAAGCATTATAGCGTCCGACTAGGTCTTAGCAAGCAATCTATAAGCGCCCCTATACAATGCTTGTATCCACTTCGTGAGACGTCATAATGTAAATCCAGTTTGTAAATCCTCAAAGCGTTTGTAAATGGAAAGATTGTCATCCAAATCATTGAAACTCTCAACTTCTTTAAAACCCGAAGTTGGCCATTTTTAAAACCGCTCAAAATCCTCAAATTCAATTTTTTAATCAAGCAACTTTACACCAAAATCAAATCAAATCCTCCCAAATCAAGATTTCGTCAACTCTTCCGAAAACCGAATCAGCTTCACGCATACCAATCAATCAAATTCAGAAGGTAGGAGGTGGAGTCATCCACCTCTAAGGGCTAATCCCATATTCTCTTCCTAGTTTCCAGAATCGAATCAATCTATCAGTCTCAATTCAAGCAAGGTGCATAAGCCATAAGAATGCATAACTGTATAACCATCCAATCTCCAATCAACGCATCACACACCAAGTCTCAACATATACCAGAGTAGCGCCACAAGGTCACATCAACATCTCTAGATCATGCCAAAGGTCATAATATGCATCTCAATGACATAACAAAATCATCACAACGTCTCAACATCACACCAGAAGTCATAAAAGTATCCCTCATCACCGAATCAATGAACCAAAATCCATTGTCAACGCATCAACACAACAAGGTCAAGCTATAAAGGTTCAGCATAGGGAAAGTTCAATCAATATATATCAATCACCAAAATATCCGCATACTCCCAAACATCATCTCAACTCATATAATGTCATATAACGATCACTTAGCAATCACGCACCACTATCTCATATATATATATATATATATATATATATATATATATATATATATATATATATATATATATATATATATATATATATATATATATATATATATAAGTCAGATACATGATCCGAATCAATATTCATCATTTAACATCCCTGATCATAATATAACATCATGCTCTCACATAGCAACATATCATTATTTCATGATTCATACAACACATCATAACATGCTTCTAGAACAACATAGTAGGATAGCAATGTACCACTATTTCATGATAATACTTGTCACTGTCAACTAGATTTCAATATTGCATATCAACATGTAATATCAGGTCGTATCTGGTTTATCATGGTCGCTATCTAACATCATGCCAGTACATATCAGCTAATCACATAATCAAGAAAATTTTGCACATCATACAAGTTAAAATAAAATGCAACCCCGTTCGCTCGTCCCCAACTCCCAAGCCAAAACCAATCCTCATCTAAACTCACCAACTCGGATAATATCCCCAAAGAACCCCAACTCATTTTGATACTCCCGTCTCACCCCTCATTTCACCAGGCGCTCTCACTAGCAATCCACCTCTAAGAATCCAACCCTCATCTCTGTTTTCACACCCGAGCACCCCTGCATACTATGTCCTCGATACCCCCAAAGGTCATTTCTTACATTTCTCACTCTTCCCAAGATACCACAACGTAGAACCCTTTCAATCACGCATCTTGAACAAATCTTCTCGATCACTACCTTACCAACCTATCCTACCCATATCCCTTATCCAAGATTCACCTAAGAGTTCATCGAAACCACCAAGCATTGCCTCTTATAATTCCCGAACTCACTCGGTCCAACCTAAGTCAACACCCCTCTTCTGCAACTTTCCCTTACCACCATCGATCATTCTAATCACTCAACCTTTCTCCACTCTCTGACCGCTCAACCAAAAGGACCTCACTCACATGTTCAAAGAAGAAGCAATCATGGACATTATTGCACATAAGGACTACATTATATCAACTAGCATCATTAAGCATTGCAACAAGTATCAAAAAGTCTCAATTTACCGTCATGCTCGAAGTTATCACATAACACCATATATGAATAAAGTCAATCCAAACTAGCAAGTTTCATTAGAACCTTATTAGATAAACGATCCAGGTTTTACGACGTTTGCAGTTCATACTCATAGGCAAGGAATTTAGATCATGCTTGGTATCTCAGAGTAGCATCACATTAAGTCATCGAGGCACATTAAGATTGTAAGGCATCGAATCATATCATCATAGTCAACAGACAATCAAGCAACAGTCATCACATCAACAAGCAACTTTCAACATCAAGTCAGTGCAAATCAGCATCAACAAGCTCAGAAAGGGTTAGCAATTCAAATATAGGATGCTCCCACTTGCAAGTCATACCGTAATCATCAATCGTAATCCTTGAAGCGAGCTTGTTCCGTCGACATTATCGATCCTGAGGCCCATGGGTTATGGGCCCACGCTTCCGCTGCACTACTCTATCGCTATCCGACTTTCCGTTCCCTTTTTCCATGTGGTCGCTCATCCAAAGTAACACGTAAGAGTCTAAGTTAGCGGAGATAGGGGAGTGACAAGAGCGAACGACCCAATGTTTCTTTTGGAGAAGGAATAGGCCAAAGCTAAAGACGACATGACTAGAGACAAGACTCCGACTCGGGAATAATAACGATTCCTTTATGGAAGTCCATTAGGGTATAATTGTGACAAACAAGCATGAATTCACTAAGGAGCATATCCATCACATCAATCCATACTAACATGTACCTATCTCAAGGGAACATTCGTATTCATATCAAAGACACAATCAAGTCCTACGCTGATGCATGTGAAACAAGCTAACATTCTAGTATTCCATGGAAACAGATCTGCCTAGTAACTTCGAGCAAGATAGGCGGAACCAACAATGATCATATATGATTCGAAGTCAAGCGGAATTTAGGGAAGATAACGAGCATCATGCATATGATCAATGTAAGAGCATGGTATACACAGCAACAAATGAGTCCAAATATATCATGGCAAAGTATATTATAATAATCAGATGAAGCGTCATACGAGGGCTCATAAGAACAGCATAGTAACTATCACACCTAACAGCAATGGTCAGATAGTATGTTAAGGATGACATGTAATCACACGACGAGATACATTTAGGGAGCATAGATCCTACATGATACTAGCGAAACATGATGTGATACAAGCCTAGACAAGAGTCATTAAGAGGAGTTCAACATATTATTCACGAAACATGAGGCATCATCAAAAGTAACAAGAAGAATATCATGGGTGTTAGATTATAATAATGCTAAGAACGAACCATCATAGAGCACATGTGTGGTACAATAGTTGTCACATTATAGAACAAGCATGATATGAAATCATTCAGCGGGTCAGATTGGAAGTCATAAGCTCCATATGATACTAATAGCACACATCGAACATGAGTACACTAGAGTAATTCAACTGGGTTCATTCTGATATTCATGCGTCATGCAGATGAAAAATCATGATATAGGGTGGTGCGTGATCATGCGAGGTGTCAAGTCATAGGTTCATGCAAGCGCAAGGAGCCATCATAGAGTAATAGACATCTTTACCAGGTAAGCATGCCAGGTTTGATCATCACGGAAAGCTAGTCAATCATCGGATTCAATATTAAACTCATCAGGACGAGTAAAACATGTTGAGAGAACAGAAAGAGGAAAGAGCCACACTATCAGGTACCTAGTTCAAGAGTGAATCAACAATAACGTAGGCAAAGTAGAATTCGCACAAGTCACAACCAAGGGCCCAGCATGTTACTAGTGGTTCAATATAACATATGGTACATACATGCGCTTGACTGGCTAATACGACGGTATGCAAGAGTTCATTCAATCACGTCTCAACGACATAGTGGCACGAGAGGAAAACGCAACGAGGTATAGAGCAAGTCTAAGCAACATGGCTAGAATATGAGGACATGAGTTCAAATTGATGTATACTAGGATAGAACATGTATTTATCAAGACTCGTTCACACTACCATTTTCTCACTTAGCACAATTAACGCATAGCAGTTACTAGAATAATCCACAACAGTTAATCACAGAATAAGTCGGCATGCTATAGATTCTTGTCACATAATGAATGATAAGCATCGAGGCATAATCGGCTAGCATGCTAAAGAGTACATCTTATGAGGCATTCATATAAAGAAGAGTCGATCACACTATCATGAACCTATTCATGGGGAGTCCATCAATTGTACAACTTCCTAACATATGACATCTATAATCGTGCCCGAGTATGACAATGTAATATACTAAACAGATCATGTCGGGATGATATGGACATAATAAATGTAGTTCGAACCTATACAATGGTCATCATGAGCATCAAAGCACATAAGCACAAATTCACTCGATTGAATTGTCAAAAGGGTTCATAAGGAAAGGGGCGGTTCCACAAAAGCTGAGCTTAACCATATAAGAAGAAGGGTACTCCCGCTATCCCGTTTGCACAGATCGTTCAATATTCATTCAATAGTTAGAACATAACAATCAAATCTTTAGCATATCAAGCACTCAATCATAGAATCAGTTAATGACAATTATAACGATCTCATTGAAGTCATCCCGACCCATCTGTAAAGAACAAGCTAGTATTTCGCCTACCCATTTCCGACTACATCCAATAGGGATGGTCTATCGCCTTTTCTACCCACTCGATCCCTTATTAGTTGGTTCTCCTCTTTTACCATAAGCCAAGTTCATATTTAGTCCAATTGAGTTAGACATATTAAGTTCATTTTGCCCCTTTAAAACGCTTTCAATCTTTCGAAATCCATGGGCGGTTTTCCAAAACATACACTCGACCCTTGCGTACCCGAATTGCACAACCTGGCTCTGATACCAACTTTATAACGACCCGGATATAAATATCCGGGATACGTTTCGACGGTCGGATACCTTCGTTCGGATGTTGCAATTCAGGTACGGGTCGAGGTTTCAAACCTCTAATCAGTCGAAGTTTTCATAAATTCAGTTTAAACGAAAGTAAGGCGGAAATACGATTTAGATACAAAAGCCACGGCAAGGCCGGGTCAAACCGAAACAAAATTCTAAAGTCGTATGGCCAGATTAGCGGGGTTAGACAGATTTCTTTGCAATCGCCGGGGGACATTCCCACGCCATATAAACAGGGAGCAATCATACTTAAAAACAATTGGTGCGAGCGGGGTCAGACCGAGGCCCCAACACGCTCTGTCCAAAAAGCGAACATACACATACGCTAATAATAAAGATGATGCAGATGCGGAAATTAAATCACACTAACATGATCCTAATTTACAATATGCGAGAAATACTGTAAATGCGCCCAAAGAATGCCAAGTGGCATGTCCCTCTCCTACCTCTGCACCCCTTTCCGTTAGTGCAGAGACTGGCCAGTTCGATGCTATAGCATATCATATCTCATCATCATATCATATCTCATCATCATAACATAAATTAAAATAAACATGTCCGATGGTGCTGGGCTATCATCATGCTCATATCGACTCGATAGACTCAGGGAACCCGATGGGGCTGGGCTACCCTATGACCCTAGCAAAGACTCTAGGACTATGACAGATAACGGCCGTTCTGTTTCATACGCGTAAAGAAATAGAATGCTCAATCACAAGTGCAACCTAGCATGATACTACATGGCATGCTTTAATACTTATGCAACACCTAGTATGTCATACATTCACAAGCCGGTAATCTCTTTCGAATCTGAGTAAGCCCATAAAGGAACTTACCTGAATAAGCCGAACAGCAGAGAACAAGGCAGAAGCAGAATCCAAGTAAGAGTCACCAATAGCAAGCAATGTCCAACATATCACAATCACCTAATAACATACAAATGCATAAGTCTATCTAATTCACACGTGGCGCCCCTAACTATCATACATCTCTTTTCATATCTCATTTCAGATTATTCCATCTCATTTCATCACAAACCATATCTCATTTCATGTTCATCTCATCTCATCTCATCATCTCATTTCCAAAACAATCTCTCAAAGAACTCAACTTAGAAAATCAAATAATTCTTTTAAAATCGTACTTAGTCAAAACCCGACATTACACATTTAAACCTTAAGGCCCATTTCCAAAATCATATAATAGAAATCGTTCCGGCATGTTTCTTATTTCAAAAATATTATATAAATAAACTCCAATATTAAATCATCAAGATAACCTATGTTCACAATCATAATTATAATTCAAAACCAACAATTCACCTTAAAATTCATAACTCACATAGTAAAATCCTCTTAAAATGCATCAATTAAATAAGCCAACCAATATAATCTTAAAACAATATACGATATATAACGATTAATTTTCCAGAATTTATAAAAATCCCAAAATAATAATATTCAAAAAATTCAACACTTGTTATCCATAAAATCTCAAACAATCCATAAATGTATAAATAACCCAATATCAATTATTATTACTTTTAAAACCTTTTAAATATTTTAAAATATTTCAGAATATATAAATATAAAATCATCTTCCAAAATCAGAAAAAAAATATTAACATATAACATATACACACACATATATATATAGATACAACCGATAAAATAAATAAAAAATAACCTCAAATATATATAACCCCAATTCAAAAATCAAAACCAGCCCAACCCTAAAGCCCTAACCCGAGTCCGGATCCAGCCCAATGGAAGCCCAAAAAAGAGAAGGAAAACAAAGAACCCAATCCGGATTCCATGAAATGAAAGGGAAAGAAAGGATCCGGTTTAGGAAACGATATAACCCGGATCCGAGGGTCAAAGCCCAGCAGAATAGGCCCAAAGAGCTTCCTCGTCTTCAACCTCCAGCCGAAGCAGAGGAGATGCGGAAGAGCGACGGGAAGAGGAGGGAGGGCATTTCCCGGCCTCCGGCGGCCCATTGGCCTTCGTCCTTCCACCACGGAGATCGACTAGGGGTTCCGACCACCCCTAGACCGACAGAAAATGAATGACGCAAGAAAAGAGAAGGGAGAAGGAAGGCTTACAAAGGGCTGATTTCCGGCGTCGGGAGGCTTCGAGGGAGGCTCCGTCTGTGACGATAATGGAAGAGGGTTTATAGAAACTGGTTCGAGAGTGGAGGATCAGCAAGGTGCACTTTTACATCGATTCAAGCCAAAACAAGAGGGAAATCGAAGGTTTTACCTTTCGGATTCGAAACAGGGGAAGGGAGGGGTGACGCGGCTCGGCGACGCCGTGGAGGGGTCGCTTCTGGCTGCGAAAATGGAGGACGGTGACGCAGGTCTTGAACCGTAAATAGAAGGAGGGCAGTGGCTTGGCTCGACAATCAAAGGACGAAGGAAGAATCAAAAGAAGTGGAAATGGAGTTCTGCTGCTGCTGCTTGGACACGGAGGAGAAACAGGAAGTCGCGGCGCCTGGCGACTTGGAGCTTGGAAGAATAAAGAAGGTAGGAAGGCTCATTGGTGGAGGCATGGTGGTTTGGGGGGTTTCTGGGTTTTTTTTTATTTGACAGTAACGAGAGGGAGGAGAGGGTATGAGGCAGAGGGAGGTTTTGAACATGGAGGGGACCAAAAGATGAGCTGGGAGGGCAATTGGGTGTGTGATCAGTGTGTGAAGAAGAGGACAAGGAAGGGGACCAATGTGTGTTGTAGGAATGCAGGGGAGGGAGTAACAAGCTCTGCGTTTTGGCGTGGGAGCTGAGAGAGAGAGAGGGGAAAATAAATGTATATATATATATATGTGTGTGTGGTCCCAACAATACCAATTCAAATTAACGGAAAAGACTCAAAACCCGCTCACCTGATCGAATCCCGACTAAATCAAATTTAACCCAATTTTAATTCAATTTTAAGATAATCGAAAATTAAATAAATTTCAATCAATACTCGTAGCTCAAATAAATTTTTATTAATGCTCGATCTCAAAAGCGAAAATCAAAATCCATTTCTAAAACCCAATTCAAAACTATATAGAAATTCGTTTCTGAAGAATTTAATAAAATTAAGTTGCTCGAGGACGGGAAATTTCAAAATTTCCAGAATCTTAATTTTAAAGTCGGACATAATTTAATATTTAAAAAAATAATATTTTAAATTTTTCGGTCTTTACAAGAATTCTTTCAGAATAACATTATTGAATCAAGTTTTTATATTTTAAAGAGGATAAAATTCTATTAACCAAATTAAGTTTGACAAATATATAAGTTTATCCATTATATCTGATTAGATTTTTTATTTACCAATTTATCTAAAAAAACATGTTTAATATGCAAAAGCGATATTTAGATTTTCCCAACTCTATTCATAGAATTCAAATAACAACTCTATTAAAACAGATCCATACAACCATACCAAGTGCCATTTCACAATATAAAGAGCCAAACGCCACCTTAGCTATTTCCAACACCCAAAAACCAGTAGCATTCATCATTTCTCCTCAGCTGGAGAAAATGACTAAGAAACTATTCAACACCATCAAATGTAATCAACCAAACAGAAAGAATGGAATCAAAATAAAGGCATGTTTGGTATTGTAAAGACCGAGATTTTTAAATGAATATTTTTATAGTTATAAATTTAATTTTGATAAGAATTTATTCAATTTCCGAGACTCCGAAAATTTTCAAAAATTTCCGTTCTCGAGCCAACGACTGATTTAAATTCTTTCGAATAATTCCGGCATAAACTCGTTACTCAAATTTGAAAACGAAATAATTCCGCTTTAATTATTCCAAGGCCCGGAAATACTTTGAGGTTTCGTTATTTAATTCAGATTTGGGTATCTATTTTAAATTTATTTTATAACGTGTTGGGTTAAGGTCGAAAAGCGAGTTTCGGGGTTTACTACTGGGTAGTATAGTTAACTTTTACCCTAGCCACCCTAGACCCCTACCCAATAGCCCTTAGACCCCTCTTTTCCCACACCACCAGCTGCCGAGCCGCACCCCTGTTCACCCCACAGCTCCCTCTGCACCTCCATCCTTACACCCCTAACCTTCACCTCCATCCTCTTTTTCTTTTTTCTTACCTTTAAACATCCCATCTCCTGCAACTCCCACTCCTCACATCATCCTCCAAACTTCCCACACCTCTGCTTCACTTAGCAGGAGCCGCCACCCCCACTTCAGCTCCCATTTCTCCCCCATCGCATCTCTAACCTTCAACACTTCGGGCGCCTTGCCCGTCACTTTGTCGAGCAACATCCGGTACCACCATCCTCCTCCTCCCTTCCATTTCAGAAGCGGCTCAGTTCCTTTGTCTCCCTCGACGTCCATCAGTGAGCCAAGGCAGCTCAGAAGACTCCCGGCGCCACCAACAAGCCATCTAGGCTCCGTCGTCCTCGTTCGAACACAAACAACCTTCCGGTAAGCCGTTCTCCTTCGTTTCCAATCCAAACTACTCTCGCAACCTACCATCACACTCACCCACATCCGACGCAGGTCCGAGAAGCCATCGAGAGCCTCCGACAACGCCCAGAACTCCGTTCGGAGCTCCAACATTCGCGAACATCCTCGGTGAGTTTTCGAACCGGCCTCCTTCCTTTTCCCTTGGGTCGTTTTGGTTCCTTCTTGTCCTCGGGTGGTCGAGAGAGAGAGTCGGGGATGGGTTGGAGAGCGGTGGGTGAACTCGAGAGCTCTGGCGAGCTCGAGGGCGGTGAGAGCGTAACCGTGAGCAACGTGAGCGAGACAGCGGCGAGGCCTATGGGGATGTGGGCGAAGTCGGAAAGGGGGGGATCCGGGTGAGCGTAGGCCGAGACGGGGCATGACAGGCGAGGAGGCGAGGACGGGCGTCGCTGGCAAGCCTCCGCCTCCTCCGAGCGCCGAAGAGCAACCACAGGCGGGCGGGGATTTGAAATTTGATGAAGAAGAAGAAGCAAGCGGGTCCCACCCTCCTGCTCAGTCATCCCATGGGGCCCACGTCCTTTTTATTTTTTTTTTCTGGGTAATGGGTTCGGGTTTGGGCCGGGAAGGTGGATACGGGTGGGCTACTGGTTGGGCTTAATTTGGTTGGGTATTTTGGGTTATAATTTACAGGATGGTTATATAATTGTTATTTTAATTATTATTAAAATTATTTTCCGATATATTTATTTAATTAATTCCTTATTTACTTATTCATTTGTAAATTATTAAAATCTGAATTATTTGATTTATTAATTAATTATTATTTTAAGGTAATAGTTCAACAACTTGTGAACCCTTTGTTAGGTTACTAAAATTAATTACTTTCTGAATTTTATTTAATTAATTCCGAACGAAGGTATCTAATCCTTCGAAACGTAACCCGAATATTTATATTTGGGCCGTTACAAAGGTGGTATCAGAGCCAGGTTGCGCGATTCGAGTAAAATGGGTTGAAGTATGATTTGTAAAACCGCCCAATGTTTTAAAAGATTTTTAAAAGTTTTAAAAAGGGCAAAATGAATTTAAAATGGCTAAATTGATGAACAAAGCTTAATAAACTTGACTTAAAATAAGAAAAATCCAAAAAGGGAAAATCGAGTGGATAGAAAGGCGATAGACCATCCTATTGGATGTAGACTTGGGAACGGGTAGGCAAAACTTAGCTTTGTACTTTACAGAGGGCCTGGAAGACTCCAAGGAGTTTGCACCGTGGTGGTTGGAGTAGCGGGGTTAGAATGTAGAGGCCGAGAGGATAGTTGCCCCTCCGGTCAGTTGCCCCTCGAAGGGCAGCTTCTAGATAGTTTCTGTGATTTTATAAATGGGGCCTGAGGGCGGTCTCCCTCGAAGGGGATCTGATTAATTTCTGTTGAATGCTTCTGTGCTGTGTGTTAAGCCCCTCCCTTCTATTGCAGCCACTATGGCCGATACACGAGGTGGACGGATCGGGCGTGGGGGCCCAGTGCGTAGAGGTAGAGGACGACCCCGTCGTAGGGCGGCTACTGTTACGACCGACGATGACACTCCGACACCTGAGGGCGGCGAGACTCAGGTTCCCATTCAGCAGACCACACCGGGGCAGATGGACCGAGCTGCGATCTTGGAGGTCTTACGAGAGTTTCTTGGGGAGTCACAGTCTGCAGCACCCGGGGCCCAGATCCCGATCGAGCCGCCTACAGCACCTGAGCCCGCTCGAGCTGTCCCTATGGCCGTTGCGCGACCCGAGAAGCGCATCGACTGGGTGAAGGTCATGGGGCAGTGTAGGCCGCCGCAGTTCTCAAGAGGCGCTGGAGAGGATGTAGAGATGTGGTTCCGTCAGCTAGACGGGATCTTCGACCATATCGATGCGCCAGCTACAGAGCGACAGAGGCTAGCAGCAGGACATCTGCGGGGGGACGCCTTTGATCGCTGGTCCGTGTACAAGACGGACCAGACCGAGTGGAGTTACGATGCTTTCCGGACCTTGATGCTGAAGGAGTATAGTCCCCCGGGGACTCAGATTGCTCACGAGGTGGCATTTTATCGTGGGACCTACAACCCGTCCCTCTCTGTTGTTGATGTTGTCCGCCAGTTCAAGAAGGAGTTGGTTTACTGTGCACACCTGTGTCTCACTGACGAGAGTCGCATTCGATTGTTGTCGATGAGGTTGTCACCAGCGGTACTACTGCATGCTTCTAGTCTGGGTGCAGTCTCGTTCGATCGTTTCCTGGAGGTGGTTCTTCTATACGATCAGCAGCGTATCCTCTCCGCGACTGCATATGCTTCATCCCGCCTTGAGGGGAAGAGACCTAGACCTGCTGAGACTAGATGGGAGACGAGACCTAGTGGAGGGTTCCGAGGAGGATTCGGAGGAGTATCGAGGATTCCACCAGCACCGTCTGCTCCGAGTAGGGAGGTTCGAGTTAGGAGTATTACTTGTCACGGCTGCTACGAGGAGGGTCATTATGTTGCTGCATGTCCGATGAGAGATACTAGGTGTTATTCATGTGGACTTTTAGGGCATAGATCTCGCTACTGCCCCTAGAGCGGAGGGACTCCATCTGCACCCGCTCTCCGACTTCTAGAGGCTCCCAAACCCCCACAGTTGACTTACCCCCAGGGTCAGGGGAGAGGTTCTGCTCCTAGTAGAGGCTGCGGAGGATTGAGAGGCGGCAGAGGTTCTGGCCGCGGAGGTAGAGGATCGACTTCAGCCGGGCCATCTGGGTCGAGTTATGGCAGAGGACAGACTTCAGGAGGCCGTGGTTCCACATTGCCCCCACCGCCCCGCGTGTTTCAGATGCGAGTTGATGATCATTCCGCTCCGACTGCAGCAGGTACCATCTCTCTCTATGATGTGTGTTTGCGTATGCTGTTTGATACTGGTGCTACACACTACTTTATAGCAGAGATGTGCGTTTCTAGGCTGAGTCTTAGCTGCACGAGTGGTCCATCCCTCCTAGTAGGCATGCCGGATGGATCTAGGGTTAGAACTAGTCGAGAGATCCTAGGATGCCCTATCCGTATAGGAGAGCGTGAGTGGCCTGCGGACCTGATTGTGATGCCTCTGAAGACGGATGACCTCATTCTCGGCATGGACTTCATGGGACGATATGGAGCGATCGTCAACCTTCGGACGAGGACTGTGACGCTTTTAGCTGATGACGGGACCGAGCACCAAGTTTGGGGAAGTGACCCCAAACGAAACGGGGCGCTTATCAGCGCAGTTGGAGCAGCCAGACTTTTGGATCAGGGATGCATAGGGTATTGGTGCTATGCCTTAGAGGTGGATCGCGAGCAGCCCAGCATGACCGATGTACCTATAGTGCGGGAGTTTGCGGACGTGTTTCCCGATGAGCTGCCAGGACTCCCTCCGCAGAGAGAGATCGATTTCGCCATAGAGTTAGAGCCAGGCACGAGGCCGATTTCACGAGTACCGTACCGGATGGCGCCGACCGAGATGGCAGAATTGAAGGCTCAGTTGGAAGAGTTGGACGAGAAGGGCTACATCAGACCTAGTGCGTCACCGTGGGGAGCACCGGTCCTCTTCGTTAAGAAGAAGGACAGATCGTTGAGATTGTGCATTTATTATCGGGAGTTGAACCGGGCGACGGTGAAGAACTGTTATCCTCTCCCTCGGATTGATGACTTGTTGGATCAGCTTCAGGGAGCAGTTGTGTTCTCTAAGATCGATTTGAGATCCGGTTATCACCAGCTTCGAGTGAAGCCGGAGGATGTACCGAAGACCGCCTTCCGGACTCGTTATGGACATTATGAGTTCGTAGTCATGCCATTTGGGCTGACCAATGCACCTGCAGCCTTTATGGAGCTCATGAACCGAGTGTTCATCGATTACTTGGATCGATTCGTCGTTGTCTTCATCGACGATATTCTGGTGTACTCGAGGAGTAGGGAGGAGCACGAGGAGCACTTGAGGATCGTGCTAGAGACGCTGAGGAAGCACCAGCTGTATGGCAAGTACAGCAAGTGTGATTTTTGGATCTCTGAGGTGACCTTCTTGGGTCATGTGATTTCAGCAGAGGGTGTCGTCGTGGATCCGGCGAAGATAGAGGCTATAGTAGCTTGGGAGGTGCCCAAGAACGTCAGGGATATCCGCTCCTTCCTTGGCTTAGCGAGTTATTACCGGAGATTCGTTCAGGGATTCTCGAGTATCGCACGACCGATGACACAGCTGCTGCGGAAGGACGTTCCTTTTGAGTGGAGTGTGAAGTGTCAGGCCAGTTTCGAGCTTCTGAAGGAGAAGCTGACCACTGCACCAGTTCTAGCTTTGCCAGATGGGACCGAGGATTTCGTTGTCTACACTGATGCATCCAGAGCCAGTTTGGGGTGCGTACTTCATCAGAGGGATCGAGTTATTGCCTATGCTTCACGCCAGTTGAAGCCTGGAGAGTTGTCATACCCCACCCACGACCTAGAGCTAGCAGCTGTAGTTCATGCTCTGAAGATCTGGAGGCACTATCTGTATGGCACGTCGTGCAAGGTGATGACGGATCACAAGAGTCTGAAGTACATCTTCATACAGAAGGAGCTGAACATGAGACAGAGGCGCTGGTTGGAGTTGCTCAAGGACTATGATTTGGAGATTGTGTATCACCCTGGGAAGGCCAACGTGGTCGCAGATGCGCTCAGCAGGAAGACTCATTAGGAGGTGACGGTAGCTAGGCTCACCACTCAGGAGCGACTACAGTCAGATTTGAGATCGAGTGGTATTGAGGTTTGGATTCAGCGAGAGAGCGGACAACTGGCCTTCTTAGAGGGGCAGTCAGATCTGTTGGAGGAGATTCGCAGAGCCCAGACAGATTGCCCAGAGATTGTGGCTCTTAGAGAGCGCATGGCTCAGGGACGAGTCGGAGAGTTGTCAGAGAGGGAGGATGGGATGCTGACCTTTCAGGATCGCGTTGTGGTACCGTCTACTCAGGATCTTAGACAGAGGATCATGCGAGAGGCGCACACCACTCCTTATTCTGTCCATCCCGGGATGAATAAGATGTACCAGGATTTGAGGAGGTCTTACTGGTGGCAGAGGATGAGAGCAGACATCACTGACTTCGTAGCTAGATGCCAGGTTTGTCAGCAGGTTCGTATTGAGCACCAGCGGCCAGGAGGACTTGTCAGGTCACTTACAGTCCCTGAGTGGAAGTGGACTGACATTTCTATGGACTTTGTCACCGGACTGAGGAGGGATGTGAGAGGATTCGACGCCATCTGGGTTGTGGTCGATAGGTTGACCAAGTCCGCACATTTTATCGCCATACAGGAGACATGGCCAGTATCGAGATTAGCTGAGGAGTTCATCCGACAGATTGTCCGTCTGCATGGGGTGCCAAAGAGGATTGTTTCTGCCAGAGATGGCCGCTTTACTTCACGATTTTGGCAGCATGTGTACGAGGCTCTAGGGACCAGATTACAGTTCAGTACTTCCTTCCATCTGCAGACAGATGGGCAGAGCGAGAGGACTATACAGACACTGGAGGATATCCTACGATCTTGTGTGCTAGAGTGGGGTGATAGATGGGTGAAATACCTACCGCTGGTCGAGTTCTCGTACAACAACAGCTATCATTCTTCGATCGAGATGGCTCCTTATGAGGCGTTGTACGGGAGGCGCTGTAAGTCGCCAGTTTGTTGGGATGAGCCCGCAGATACAGTCACATCCTTGCCAGAGCTAGTCCGAGAGACAGTGGATCAGGTCGGCCGCATCAGAGAGCACATGAGGATCGCTCAGGACCGCCAGAAGAAGTATGCTGATCGACGGAGGACAGAGATCGTCTTCGATGTGGGAGCTCATGCTTGGTTGAGAGTGTCACCCACCAGGGGAGTCCGACGATTTGGCGTCAAGGGCAAGCTGAGCCCTAGGTATATTGGACCCTTTGAGATCCTAGAGCGTGTAGGTGAGGTGGCCTATAGATTAGCCCTACCCCCGTCTTTAGCTGGAGTTCATGATGTGTTCCACGTGTCTCAGCTCCGTAGATATGTGCCCGATCCTAGCCATATCCTCGATCATTCTGACCTCCATGTTGAGCCCGACCATACCTTTATAGAGCACCCTATTAGGATCCTTGACCGTCGTGTCAAGAAGCTCAGGAACAGGGAGGTTCCTTTACTTTTAGTTCAGTGGTCTAGGCGGGGTTCTGAGGAGGCTACCTGGGAGACCGAGGAGAGCATTCGGGCCAGTTATGGGGGAGTGTTAGACGAGTTACTTGCATCGTACGTGGAGCCTAGCGTGGACATTTCTTTGACCTCGTGAGTTAGTTGGTGAGTATTGCCCGGTCCTTGCTATGAGACGTGCTTTATCATTGTATGATTATGTGATTGTGCATATTGGATTGATAATTATGCACCATTTCTATGAGTATATGATATGTTGATATCTTGATGTGCTATACCTGGAATTAAGAATGCTGAAACTGACTTTGAGAATGAACCTAGGAAGTGGAATATGGGATTAGCCCTTAGAGGTGGATGTTGCCACCTTTTGAAATCCTTGAAATCTGATATACTTAAAATAAGAGAAATGACTTGGATTTTGAAAGGTCAAACGCGATCGAGAATTTGATTGATTAGCTTGAATCGAGAACCCTTTTGAAACTTTTTCAACCCGAGTTTACATTATAATGTCCCACAAAGTGGATACAAACATTTATAGGGGCACTTATAGATTGTTTGCTAAGACCTAGTGGAGACATTATGATTCTTTTGAGTTATAATGTAACCAAGACGTCGAGGTAAGGTTGTGATAAGGGCCCATATCACATCCTTGCTATGACCAATTGGGAATGTTATGATCATGACGAAGATACTGCGAGGATCTCATAAGGGCACTTATGAGATACTCGCGGGATCGATGGCGTGATCCTCGGACTCACCAATTTCGAACTTCATCCCCTTGCTTTTAAAAGGATTTTAGTCTCGAGGACGAGACTTGTTTTTAGAGGTGGATGATGTAAAGACCGAGATTTTTAAATGAATATTTTTATAGTTATAAATTTAATTTTGATAAGAATTTATTCAATTTTCGAGACTCCGAAAATTTTCAAAAATTTCCGTTCTCGAGCCAACGACTGATTTAAATTCTTTCGAATAATTCTGGCATAAACTCGTTACTCAAATTTGAAAACGAAATAATTCCGCTTTAATTATTCCATGGCCCGGAAATACTTTGAGGTTTCGTTATTTAATTCAGATTTGGGTATCTATTTTAAATTTATTTTAAAACGTGTTGGGTTAAGGTCGGAAAGCGAGTTTCGGGGTTTACTACTGGGTAGTATAGTTGACTTTTACCCTAGCCACCCTAGACCCCTACCCAATATCCCTTAGACCCCTCCTTTCCCACACCACCAGCTGCCTAGCTGCACCCCAGTTCACCCGACAGCTCCCTCTGCACCTCCATCCTTACACCCCTAACCTTCACCTCCATCCTCTTTTTCTTTTTTCTTACCTTTAAACATCCCATCTCCTGCAACTCCCACTCCTCACATCATCCTCCAAACTTCCCACACCTCTGCTTCACTTAGCAGGAGCCGCCACCCCCACTTCAGCTCCCATTTCTCCCCCATCGCATCTCTAACCTTCAACACTTCGGGCGCCTTGCCCGTCACTTTGTCGAGCAACATCTGGTACCACCATCCTCCTCCTCCCTTCCATTTCTGAAGTGGCTCAGTTCCTTTGTCTCCCTCGACGTCCATCAGTGAGCCAAGGCAGCTCAGAAGACTCCCGGCGCCACCAACAAGCCATCAAGGCTCCGTCGTCCTCGTTCGAACACAAACAACCTTCCGGTAAGCCGTTCTCCTTCGTTTCCAATCCAAACTACTCTCGAGACCTACCATCACACTCACCCACATCCGACGCAGGTCCGAGAAGCCATCGAGAGCCTCCGACAACGCCCAGAACTCCGTTCGGAGCTCCAACATTCGCGAACATCCTCGGTGAGTTTTCGAACCGGCCTCCTTCCTTTTCCCTTGGGTCGTTTTGGTTCCTTCTTGTCCTCGGGTGGTCGAGAGAGAGAGTCGGGGATGGGTTGGAGAGCGGTGGGTGAACTCGAGAGCTCTGGCGAGCTCGAGGGCGGCGAGAGCGTAACCGTGAGCAACGTGAGCGAGACAGCGGCGAGGCCTATGGGGATGTGGGCGAAGTCGGAAAGGGGGGGATCCGGGTGAGCGTAGGCCGAGACGGGGCATGACAGGCGAGGAGGCGAGGACGGGCATCGTTGGCGAGCCTCCGCCTCCTCCGAGCGCCGAAGAGCAACCACAGGCGGGCGGGGATTTGAAATTTGATGAAGAAGAAGAAGCAAGCGGGTCCCACCCTCCTGCTCAGTCATCCCATTGGGCCCACGTCCTTTTTATTTTTTTTTTCTGGGTAATGGGTTCGGGTTTGGGCCGGGAAGGTGGATACGGGTTGGGCTACTGGTTGGGCTTAATTTGGTTGGGTATTTTGGGTTATAATTTATGGGATGGTTATATAATTGTTATTTTAATTATTATTAAAATTATTTTCCGATTTATTTATTTAATTAATTCCTTATTTACTTATTCATTTGTAAGTTATTAAAATCTGAATTATTTGATTTATTAATTAATTATTATTTTAAGGTAATAGTTCAACAACTTGTGAACCCTTTGTTAGGTTACTAAAATTAATTACTTGCTGAATTTTATTTGAATATGATATGGAATAAATTGGAGTATTTAATTCTCTATTTTTTTTATATATATTTAAAGTCTGATTTCTAAATATTATTTAGTTGATTGATTATATTATTTTAATGGGTAAATGTTATTCAATTATTTTATGGATTGTGATCCTTTATATGGTCAAGTAATTGATTATCTTTCCTCGATTTATATATTCAATTATTTAAACTAGTTTGTTGAGAATGATTGATATGAATAAATTAATTCCTAAGTTTTGATATTTGAAATGGATAATTTGAGATATTGGAATAATTCATGGAAATAAGAATGTGATGAGTTGACTAAGGATAATGATGATGATGATATTATGATCCCATTGAGAAAGGTATCGGATTATGAGAGATAGTGAAACTAGATGAGAAATGGAGATGAAATGATAATGGTGATAATGATGAAATAGATGGGTTATATTATTATGTGTACCTTATATGTTTCTTATGTAACTTGTGTGCTTGTGTAAATTAGACTTAGACTTATTAAATTATTTATGGAATTTCTAGGTGATTTCTGATCTATTGGATTGCTCACTCCTGCTGCCTTATTTTGCTGCTCTGCGTTTCCAGGTAAGTCCTCCGGGGCTTACTCAAGTTAGAACCTCATGCCTGATGTGTCATATAGTGTGTAGGTGTTGCATCCTGCATATTCATGTAGTATCATGCTTAGGTTGCACAAATTAATCGAGCATCCGTATTCTCTTTGCGTATGGTAGAACGGCCGTTAAATTGTGAGTCCTAGAGTCATTTGCTAGGGTCATAGGACGGTCCAGTCCCATCGGACTTAGTCCTCATCGAGTCAGACTATTAAATTTACGAGCATGATTATTGATACGATTGATGAGGTTATGATATTGAATGCGACCGGTTCCCACACTAACGAGCATGGGTGCGGGAGTATAAAACGCGGTCGGTTCTTGCACTATCGGGCATGGGTGCGGGATCCCATTTAATCGCTTTCTGCATATATATACAAACTGCTAGCATGCTTGAGTGTTTAATATTCCGTACTGCATTAGAGCATCCTTTTTTTAGGTATAGGCATATTATATGTCCTCAGTGAGGTCTTCAGGGCCCGCATGAGTGGCTCGACCTTGACTTCGTGGTTGTTTCAGGTACCCGTACCCTTACTTGATCATGTGCTGATGTGGCGGGGAATATCTCATGGCGCAGTAAGAGGGAGAGAAAGACCAACTTGGACTCTACACTTTTGCTACTTATTTCTTCGTATTTGGTTTTGACCCGGCCCTGCCGTGGCAACTTGTACTATGTTATTCCTTCCTTATGCTTTCGACCTTAAAACGTTTTGAGCGACTTAGGCAAGTAGGACAAGTTCGGAGGACCTAACGGCCCTATCGCGAATTTTAGGGTGCGAAATCCCTTCTTTGATCATCAAAACTTTGTTTTAAAACTCAACCCGTACTCGAATTGCAAGATCCGAACGAAGGTATCCAATCCTTCGAAACGTAACCCGAATATTTATATTTGGGCCGTTACAGGTATGTACTATGTAGTAGTATCACCTTCTGCTTCATATAATCCGAGCACTGTCGGATGAATCACATATCAACACTGCGGTTACTGGGTCAATCTTATCCGTCAATTCCGGCTGCAGCTTCGCATACTCGGTTCTAACATAAGACGCTGCATCGGCTGCATAATCGGCATCCACTAGAGCAATGCAGCCGCCTCTGAATCCTGCCCTACTAAATCTTGCTCTAAATACGCCTTGAGTTCTCAAAAGGACCTCGTACAGTTGTATCAATGGCTCACAACCTATGAAGATAACAAGCCAATAGCATCAAACTGGTTTTATAACTACTTGAAGACCAAACTCACAACCTAAGAAACAAAAGATTGCGCACCACATTCATAATTCTAAATGGAACTTCGACCAAAAGCTGTAATGAGCTTCCCAAATTCTTCCAAATTACCGGAAGACCAGGCTTCAAGTCCTGCACGGTGAGCAAAAGATAATGTTGTGATCATAACTGAAGGTGATTTAAGTAAACCTTTCAACTGTTCTAGACTAACCTTTCTTTACGCACATATTTTCTGAAAAGTAATGCTATGCCCTTCGAGCAAGAAGAGGATTTAGCTCACCCTGTTAACAATGAAAGGATGATATTGAAGACTTGAATAAATTAAGAATCAAAAATGCTTTGCATATTAGTGATGAGCAACTCTTGACTTGAGTGTGTGCTTTTGGACTATGTTACATTGCCAAACAAAACTGAGTACCTTGTGATCTTCATACACTGCCAGATCAACTGTCAACAAGAAAAAGTAAGCATAAAAATCACTATGATTTTGAGATAATAAGAACTACTTTGCACCAAAAAAAAAGGATGCACAAAAGTACATAGTCCTGACCATTAGATAGGATAGGCTCCACATCAGGCCGACCCGAAGCACTTCAACACACAAAAGATGTAAAAACTGAATATATATTTTATATATATTATATTATTATTTTAATTAAATATGTTAGTATTTATTTCAATTTGTAAAAGCGGAGAAAAATTGTCCTCGAGCATGAGTTCAAAATTTAAAATCCTTCCGGCATCATTTTAAATTAGGATTTTGACGGGATTTGATTTTCGCCTTCGAGTTCGGGTATTAATAAAAATTTATTTAAGCTCCGAGTTTTTATTGAAATTTATTTAATTTCGTTATCTTGAGATTGAATTGAAATTTGATTAAATTCAATTTAGTCGGGATTCGATCGGGCGAGCGGTTTTGAGTCTCTTCCGCTAATTTGAATTGGTATTGTGGGACCTCTTTAATTTCTATTTTTTTCTTTTTCTTCTCTCTCTCTCTCTCTCTCTCTCTCTCTCTCTCCCCTTCCCTCTCGGATTGCTGCAACATAAGGGTTGGTCCCTCCCTCCCATTTTGTCTTCTTTCCACATACATACCCATCTCTCCCTCTTTCCTTTGGATTCCAAGCAAACCCATAAACCCACACCCCCCCTTCAGCTCTCTCTCTGCCCTCACATTCTCACCCCTGCGTTCCATCAACACCACCAAACAACCACCACCCACCCCTCTGTCTCTCCCTCTCTCTCTCGTACCAACAAACCCCTACCATCTCCTTTTTCTATCCACCTCCGAGCACACAAACCCGAGCTTCCCCCACACCTCCTTCTCCCTCCTTCCTCGGCAAACAGGCTGCAGCAGCCAGCATCTCCGGTCTCTCCTTCCTTCCTCCTCCGTCCGTCCACCACAACAGAAAGCAGCCTCCCAAGACGTCGTCAAAGCCACCAGCGCCGCCACCAGTTCTCCGCTCCCCTGTTTCCGTTCAAGCAAGGTCGAGCCTCCCTTCTTTCTCCTTTCCTTTCGGACCTGAGTAAAGGTCCACCTTTATAACGTTTCCCTTCGATCTAGGCCATTTCCACCGTGGATCCACCTCCGGCGAACCCAAATCGTGCCCTACAACATTTCCGGCAAAGCTTTTAAAACCTCGGTAATCTCTCTCTTCCTCCCTCCTCCTTGTGTGCGTTTTGTTCATTTTGTGTGGGATGTGGTTGGGGAAGCTTGTAGTTCAGGCTGGGTGAGTCTCAGGCCGGAAGGCCGCCGGCAGGCCTTCGACCTCTCTCCTTCTCCCTTGTGTTTCCGAATGTGAACAGAGGTTGAAGAAGGGGCTGGTGAACCCGGTTCCCTCCTTTTCCTTTTCTTATTTTTTTGCCCGGTCTGGCCTTCTTTTCTCCTCTTCTCTTTGTCCGGTTCATTAAATCAAAGGGGATCCGGGTCATGGGCTTGGATCCGGGTCTTGGGCCCTTCTCATGGACTTGGGTATAAGGCTTTAGGGTTGGGCTGGCTTCCTAGTTCTAGTTGGGTATAATGTTGTTAGTTGTATTATGTACTTGTGTTGATTTATGCTAAGTTGTTATTATGAAATGTGATATTTTATATACTTCTGATTTTATGGAAGAGTTATTTTAGTTATATATTATAAATGGTTTTATTTGAAGAGTTATTTTATATACTTCTGATTTATGATAAGTTGTGATAAATGAATTTATTTGAAGAGTTATTTTAGTTATATATTATTATTGTTAAACTATTATTAGATGTTATTTTCCGAGGTGGTGAGATAATATATTATTCTGAAAATATTATATATATATATACATATTATAAATGGTTTTAAAATTAATATTTATTGAGATGGGTTATTATATTATGTTTTATAAAGGTAATTTTAAGATGAGGATTTTAAAGTAAGTTATGTCGGAATTATTTAAATGGTATGATTCTATAAGTTGGCCAAGATTTTAATGTTTATAAATGGGATTGACTAGATATGATTGAGAAATTGTTTTGAATATGAGTTGACTTTACTTGAGACTTAAGAGTTTGGAAAACTTTGGAAAATGATATACTTGATTTAATTCGGGGAATTTATTGTTGGTTTCTGCTTGAGAATTATATGAACTTTAAGTAAGATATGAAATGTTATATGATGACGCAAGATGAGATGATGAGATGAGATGAACATGGAATGATATATGGATTTGGATGAGATAAGAGGGAATAATCTGAAATAAGATATGAGAGATATGTATGATAGTTAGGGGCGCCTTGTGTGAATTAGATAGACTTATGCATTTGTATGTCATTAGGTGATTGTGATATGTTGGACATTGCTTGCCATTGGTGACTCATTACTTGGATTCTGCTTCTGCCTTGTACTCTGTTGTTCAACTTATTCAAGTAAGTTCCTTTATGGGCTTACTCAGATTCGAAAGAGAATACCTGCTTGTGAATATATGACATACTAGGTGTTGCATAAGCATTAAAGCATGCCATGTAGTATCATGCTAAGATTGTTCTTGTGATTGAGCATTCTACTTCTTTATGCGTATGTGACAGAACGGCCGTTATCTATGATAGTCCTAGAGTCTTTGCTAGGGTCATAGGGTAGCCCAGCCCCATCGGGTGCCCTGAGTTTATCGAGTCGATATGATATGATGATGAGATAGCCCAGCACCGTCGCGCATGAGCATGATATATGATATGATGACCCAGCACCATCGGGCATGAGCATGATACATGATATGATGATGATATATGAAATGATGATGATATATGAAATGATGATGAGATATGATATGCTATAGCATCGAAATGGCCAGTCTCTGCACTAACGGGAAGGGGTGCAGAGGTAGGAGAGGGACATGCCACTTGGCATTCTTTGGGCGCCTTTATAGTTCTTTTCCGCATATTGTAAATTAGGATCATGTTAGTGTGATTTAATTTCCGCATCTGCATCATATTTATTATTAGCATATGTGTATGTTCCCTTGCGGGACAGGGTGTTTGGGCCTCGGTCTGATCCCGCTCGCACCAATTGTTTTTAGGTATGATTGCTCACTGTCTCTATGGCGTGGGAAAGTCCCCCGGGCGATTGCAAAGAAATCTGTCTAACCCCGCTAATTTGGCCATATGACTTTAGAATTATGTTTTGGTTTTGACCCGGCTCTGCCGTGGCTTTTGTATCTAAACCGTATTTCCGCTTTACTTTCGTTTAAATTGAAATTCTAAGACTTCGACTGATTAGAGGTTTGAAACCTCGACCCGTACCTGAATTGCAACATCCGAACGAAGGTATCCGACCTTCGAAACGTATCCCAGATATTTATATCCGGGCCGTTACAAAGTTGGTATCAGAGCCAGGCTGTGCAATTCGGGTACGCAAGGGTCGAGTGTATGTTTTGGAAAAACCGCCCATGGATTTCAAAAGGTTTGAAAGCGTCTTAAAGGGGAAAAATGAACTTAAGATGCCTAACTCCAATTGGACTAAGTAATGAACTTGACTTGTTATAAAAGAGGAAAAACCGACCAAATAAGGGATCGAGTGTAAAGACCGAGATTTTTTTTAAATAATATTTTTATCATTATAAATTTGGTTTCGAAAAAAATTTTTTTTTCAATTTCTGAGATTCTGAAAAATTTCAAAAATCTCCGTTCTCGAGCTAATAACAAATTTAAAATTCTTTCGAACAATTCCGGCATAAACTTGTGACTCAAATTAGAACACGAATAATTCCGCTTTATTTTTCGAAGGCTTAAAAATATTTTCGGGTTTCGTTATTTA
Organism: Persicaria maculosa; assembly: GCA_963922045.1. NCBI lineage: Eukaryota > Viridiplantae > Streptophyta > Magnoliopsida > Caryophyllales > Polygonaceae > Persicaria > Persicaria maculosa. The sequence goes on from OY998257.1 coordinate 20,142,372, forward strand.
ATTTGGATTCGATTAATTATTTTGAATCATTTCGTGTTAAGGTCGGGAAGCGGGCACCACACATTGGCACCTTGCCCAGTCGCCGACGTCGTCAATTCGAGAAGGGAGCCGGCAACTCTGTTTTGCCGAGGGAAGGAGAAGGTGAAGAAGGAGCCTCCCATCCGAGGCTAGCCTCCAGCAGCCGCCTCTCTGTGTCCATCCCACACCCAGGGGCTCGAAGAAGATGAAGAAAGGGCCCTCACCGATCGTCGGAGCCAAACACGAACCCCACCCGTCCCCTGTTTTCCATTTGTAAGGTCGGTCTCGATTTCTCTTCGTTTTCGATTCCAAATTTGTTAAAATCCACCTTTACTCATCCCCCTCCCTCCCTAGGCACAGGCGCGACTCCCTCTCGAGCTCTCGCAGTCGGGAAGGCCACCATTGAAGCCCGGAGTTCTTCCTCGGAGGCGCACCGTGAGTCCCCTTTTTCTCCCTCTTTCCTTGCGTTCATTTCTTCCTTTCTGGGTTGGCCTTGGTCGAGATTTTGTGTCGGTCAGGTGGGGAAGGTTTGGGCCGGAGAGGAGCCGCCGGCAGGCCGGGGCTTCCATCTTCTTCTCTCCGTCCTTCCGTCGCTGTGAACAGAGCTCTGTTCAAGGGGTGGGAGACGGGTTCACTTTTTTTTTTTTTTTTTGGTGAACCGGCCGGTCTGGCTTAATTTCCGGTTCATTTAGAAACCTGAGAGGAGAGATGGGTTTGGGCTTGGGACTGTGCTCGGATCGGGTTTCCTATGGGCTGAGAGTTGGGCTTTTGGGTTTGGAGTGTTTTAAGGGTTTTATGTTTATTTTATATTTATATGTTGTGTTATTATATAGTTTGATATATTTTATTTGATTAGGTTATTAGTATTATTTTTTTATTATTCTGAGATATATATATTTTCTAAAATTATTATTTATTTTAAAGTGTTTTAAGAGTAATAGTATTTGAGATATAGTATGTTATTATATGATGATTTTTAGATGCATGTTTTAAATGTATTCAATGTGATATATTAATGTTAATTTATAAATATGGGTCATTAAAATAAAATGATCTAGTGATTTATTTTGGGTTACATATTGTTTGCTAAATTACTTAAAAGGCATTTTGAAATCTTCTAAAATGTGTCGAAAGAGTATTTTACAAAACTTGGTTGTTGTTAAGCTATTTTGGTGATGATCTTGAAACTTTTATTTTGGAAATGTTTCTCAAAATGATTTATTGTTTTAAAACCGACATGCCGGATTATTTTATAATAATAATAATAATAATAATAATAATAATAATAATAATAATAATAATAATAATATAATTTTGGGAAATCAGTTTAAGGATTCAAATGTTTAATGTCAGGATTTGGCCAAGTAGGATTTAAACGAATTGTTTGTCTATTTAACTGACTTCTTTGGGATTTAATGACTTGAGAAACTTTGGAACCAATTTACTTGAGTTGATGAATTGATTAATGAACCATACTGGTAAATTGTATAAGTTATGACATGAGTATGAACATATGTGAGTAGAAACATGATTGGACATGGTAACATCTTGAATTGAATTATGGAAATTGATGAGATGAAATTTGATGATATAAGATGATTGAGATAAGTGGAAGTTATAATGATGATGATGGTATTATGACCGAATTGAGAAAGCTATCGGATTATGAGATATGATGAGGCGAGATGAGAAATGGAGATGAGATGATAATATTGATAATGATGAAATGGTTGAGTTATATTACTAGGTGTATCTTATATGTTTCATATGTAACTTGTGTGCTTTGTGTAAATTAGACTTAGACTTATTATGTTATTATGAAATTTCTAGGTGATTTCTGATCTGTTGGATTGCTTACTCCTGTTGCCTCATTTTGCTGCTCCGCGCTTCTAGGTAAGTCCTCCGGGGCTTACTCAAGTTAGAACCTCATGCCTGATGTGTCATATAGTGTGTAGGTGTTGCATCCTGCATATTCATGTAGTATCATGCTTAGGTTGCACAAATTAATCGAGCATCCGTATTCTCTTTGCGTATGGTAGAACGGCCGTTAAATTGTGAGTCCTACAGTCATTTGCTAGGGTCATAGGACGGTCCAGTCCCATCGGGCTTAGTCCTCATCGAGTCAGACTGTTAAATTGACGAGCATGACTATTGATACGATTGATGATGTTATGATATTGAACGCGACCGGTTCCCGCACTAACGAGCATGGGTGCGGGAGTATAAAACGCGGTCGGTTCCTGCACTAACGAGCATGGATGCGGGAGTAGGAGAGGGATATGCCACTTGGCATTCTATGTGGGATCCCCTTTAATCGCTTTCTGCATATATATACAAACTGCTAGCATGCTTGAGTGTTTAATATTCTATACTGCATTAGAGCATCCTTTATTTAGGTATAGGCATATTATATGTCCTCAGTGAGGTCTTCAGGGCCCGCATGAGTGGCTCGACCTTGACTTCGTGGTTAGTTTCAGGTACCCGTACCCACACTTGATCATGTGCTGATGTGGCGGGGAATATCTCATGGCGCAGTGAGAGGGAGAGAAAGATCAACTTGAACTCCACACTTTTGCTACTTATTTCCTCATATTTGGTTTTGACCCGGCCCTGCCGTGGCAATTTGTATTATGTAATTTTTTTCCTTATGCTTTCGAACTTAAAACGTTTTGAGCGACTTAGGCAAGTAGGACAAGTTCGAAGGACCTAACGGCCCTATCGCGAATTTTAGGGTGCGAAATCCCTTCTTTGATCATTAAAACTTTGTTTTGAAACTCAACCCGTATTCGAATTGCAAGATCCGAACGAAGGTATCCAATCCTTCGAAACGTAACCCGAATATTTATATTTGGGCCGTTACATCAAGTGGGTAGAAAAGGCGCTAGACCATCCCTGTGGATGTAGTTGGGAATGGGTAGGCGAAATATTAGCTTGTTCTTTACAGATGGGTCGGGAAGACTCCAAGGAGGTCGTTATATGTGGCATTGACTGATTCTATGTTGAGTGCTTGATATGATAAAGATTGATTGGTATGTCCTAACTGTTTAATGAATATTGAACGATTTGTGCAAACGGGATAGCGGGAGTACCCTTCTTCTTATATGGTCAAACCCAGCTTGTGTGAGACAGCCCCTTCCCCTATGTTAGCCCTTGACGGTTCTATCGAGTCTCTCCCGGATGTCAATGCCTTCCACGGGGAATTGGGTTGGTAAACACATTGTATCGGGAATCATGATTGAATATAAGGGTTGTCCGAGAGAGTATTGGAAGACGGTCCTTGATGTAATTCCGAGTTAGAGAGTGAGATGTTTACGGGGTTGTCCTTATCAATTCTTATGACGATCCATCAGTGTTCTCTTGTCACGAAAAAATTCGTATCCGAGTCCCACGGGAAAGATGGGTAATGAGTCAGTTGGGAAGAGTCAATGTTGCTCTTATGGATCTCTATCGGGTTATCTTGATTGCTCTGTCCATTATTGCGTGATACTATGTGGTACTACTCCTTGACCTACAATTGATCCTTAGTGTGAAGTTGTGCTTATGTGCCTTAATGTTCATAATGACTATTGTATAGGTTTGAGCTACATTTATCATATCCATATCATCCCGACATGATCTACTTAGTATATTGCATTATCATACTAGAGCACGAATAAATATGTCATATGCTAGGATGTCGTCTAGTTGATGTCCTTCCTGTGAATAGGTTCATGATAGTGTGATAGTTCGGTTCTAGTATCATGATAGAGTGAGTCCCTTACTTGATGGATACATGTTATAATTTCATGTCGACATGCCTTGTATGCTACGAAATCCTCAGTACCTGTTATGATGATGATCCTTAATGTAAATTCGTGGTTGTATGACACCTTGTATCCATGCTGGTCATATTGTTTAAGTCTCGTGTTGTGTCTTTCCCTCTATCATGATTGTATGTTGTTATAGCATGTTTACTTGGCATATTGATCGTATGATTGATCGAAAACATGAACCACATGATATGAGTCTATATGATTGTTGCTTCTTCTGAATTTGGTCCATGATAGTGTGATCGACTCTACTTTATATGAATGCCTCATAAGATGTGCTCTTTAACATGCTAGCCGATGATGCCTCGATGCTTATCATTCATCTTGTGACAAGAATCTATAGCATGTCCACCTATTTTGTATTCCTCAGATTAACTATTGTTGATGATTTTGCAAATGAGTATTGATATGTGTTAATTGTGCTAAGGTGAGAATATGTTAGTGTAAGTGAGTCTTGACAAATACATGTTTTATCCCAGTATACGTTAATTTGAACTCATGTCCCCATATTCTGGTCGTGTTGCCATTACTTAGACTTGCACTATACCTCGCTACACTTCCTCTCCTGTTTTTGTATTATTGGAATGTGATTGAATTGAAGTCTTGCTGATTGCCTAGTAATCGATCAAGTGCATTTATGTACCACATGTTATATTGCGCCATTAGTAACGTGTAGGATCTTTGGTTATGACTTACACACATTTATGCCTTGCCCACCTTATTGTTGATTCTCTCTTGAGCTAGGTACCTGATAGTGTGGTTCTTTGCTCTTTCTGTTCTCTCAACATATTTCACTCGTTCTGATTAGCTTAATGTTGAATTCGATGATTGACTAGCTTTCCGTGATGGTCAAACCTAGCATGCTTACATGGTTAAAATGTCTATTACTCTATGATGGCTTCTCATGTTTGCATGAACCTATGACTTGACACCTCGCTTGATCACACATCACTCTATATCCTAATTTTGCATATACATGACGCATGAATATCGGAATGAACCTAGTTGAATTACTTTAATTGTACTCATGTTCGATGTGTGCTATTAGTATCCTGTAAGATTTATGATTTCCAAAATGACCCGCTAAATGATCACGTGTTGTACTTGTTCTATGATACGATAACTATTGTACCATATGTGTACTCCATGATGGTTCGTTCTTAGCATGTTTATAATCTAGCACCCATGATATCCTTCTTGTTACTTTTGAAAATGCCTCATGTTTCGTGAATATTATGTTGAACTCCTCTTAATAACTCTTGACTATGCTTGTATCACCTCATGTATCACTAGTATCATGTAGGACCTATGCTCTCTAAATGTATCTCGTCATATGATTACGTGTCATGCTTGACCTAATATATGATCATTGTGTCAGATGAGATAGTTACTATATTGCCCTTATATGATCTCGTGTGATGCTCGTTATCTTCACTAAATTCCGCATGACTTCGAATCATATATGATCATTGTTGGTTCCGTCTATCTTGCTTTAAGTTGCTAGGCATATCTATTTCCATGGAATACTAGAATGTTAGCTTGTTTCACATATATCAGCGTAGGACTTGATTGTGTCTTTGATATGAATACGAATGTTGTCCCCGAGATAGGTGCATGTTAGTGTGGATTGATGTGATTGATATGCTCCATAATGAATTCGTGCGTGTTTGTCACAATTGTAACCTAATAGACTTTCTTAAGAGCATCGTTACTATTCCCGGGTCAGAGTCTTGTCTCTAGTCGTGTCATCTTTAGCTTTGGTCCCTTTTGTCTCCGAGAGAAACATTGGGTCGTCCGCTCTTGTCACTCCCCTATCTCCGCTAACTTAAACTCCTACGCGTTACCTTGGATGAGCGACCGCATGGAAAAAGGGATCGAGAAGTCGAATAGCGATAGAGCAGCGCAGTGGAAGCATGGGCCCATAACCCACGGGCCTCAGGATCGACGATGTCAACGATACAAGCTTGATTCGAGGTTTACGATTATTGAGTACGATATGACTTGCAAGTGGGAGTGTCCTTCCTTCGGATTGCTAATCCTTCCTGAACTTGTTGATGGGGATATTGCACTAACTTGATGTTGAAAGTTGCTTGTTGATGTGATGACTTGGTGATAACTGTTGCTTGATTGTCTGTTGACTATGGTGATATGATTCGATTGCCTTACATCCTTAATGTGCCTGATGTCTTGATGCGTAGATGCTCTTAACTGTCAAGCATGATCTAAATTTCTTGCCTTTAAAAGTATGAACTGCAAATGCTGAGAACCTGAACTGTTTATTTGATAAGATTATGATGAAACTTGCTACCTTCAATTGACCATATTCATATATGATGATTTACAATACTCGTTGAGCCTGATGGTAATTTAAGACTTTTGATACATGTTGCAATGTTTAATGATGAACTAATGATGATGTTGTTATAAATGTTGGTTGATATGATGTAGACCTTACGTGTAGTAATGTCCATGATTGCTTCTTCCTTGAACTTATGGGTGAGGTGTTTTGGGAAATGTTTGGAGAGTGGTGGGAAGAATTCGAGCGGTTAGAATGATCAATGATAGTGTGGGGTAAGTCACATGAGAGGGGTTTGGCTTAAGTAAGAATGAGTGAGTTTGAGAGCTATAAGAGGCGATGCTTGATGGTTTTCGATGAGCTCCTAGGTGAGTCATGGATAAGGGGTATGGTTAAGGATAGGTTGGTTAGGTAGTGACCGAGAAGATTTTATTGAAGATGCGTAGGTTAGAAGGGTTCTACGTTGTGATATCTTGGGAAGAGTGAGAAATGTAAGAAATGACCTTTGGGGGTATCGAGAATATAGTATGCAGGGGTGCTCGGGTGTGAAAACAGAGATAAGGGTTGGAGTCTTAGAGGTGGATTGCTAGTGAGAATGCTTGGTGAAATGAGGGGTGAGACTGGAGATCGAAATGAGTTGGGGTTCTCTGGGGATTTTATCCGAGTTGGTAAGTCTAGAGGAAGATTGGTCTTGGCTTGAGAGTGGAGACGAGCGAGCGGGTTTGCGTTTTATTGTAACTGGTATAATGTGCAAAAACTTTCTTGATTATGTGGTTATGAACTGGCATGAGGTTAGATAGCGACCGTGATAAACCTGATATGGCATGATATTACATGTTGATATGCAATATTTGAAATCTAGTTGACAGTGACAAGTGTTATCATGATGTAACGATACATTGCTATCCTACTATGTTGTTCTAGAAGCATGTTATGATGTGTTGTATGAATCATGAAATAATGATATGTTGCTATGTGAGAGCATGATGTTATATTATGATCAGGGATGTTAAATGATAAATATTGATTTGGATCATGAATCTGACTTGTATATATATATGAGATAATAGTGCGTGATTGCTAAGTGATCGTAATATGACATTGTATGAGTTGAGATGATGTTTTGCGAGTATGGTGACGTTTTGGTGATTCAAATATTGACTGACTTTTCCCTTTTGCTGAATCTTAATAACCTGACCTTGATGTGTTGATGTGTTGACAATGGGTTTTGGTTCATTGATTCTGTGATGAGAGATACTTTTATGACTTCTGGTGTGATGTTAAGACGTTGTGATGATTTTGTTATGTCGTTGAGATGCATATTATGACCTTTGGTATGATCTGGAGATGTTGATGTGACCTTGTGGCACTACGTTGGTATATGTTGAGACTTGCCTTATGATGTGTTGATTGGAGATTGGTTGGTTATACAGTTATGCATTTCTTATGGCTTATGCATCTTGCTTGAATTGAGACTGATAGATTGATTCGATTCTGGAAACTAGGAAGAGAATATGGGATTAGCCCTTAGAGGTGGATGATTCCACCTCCTACCTTCTGAATTTGATTGATTGGTTTGCGAGAAGCTAATTTGGTTTTTGGGAGATTTTGTCGAAATCTTGATTTGAAAGGAATTGACTTGTTTTGGTGTAAAGTTGCTTGATTAAACATCGGATTTGAAAATTTTGAGCGGTTTTGAAAATGGCCAACTTGGGGTTTTAAAGAATTTGAGAGTTTCAATGATTTGGATGACAACCTTTCCATTTACAAAACGCTTTGAGAATTTACGAACTGGATTTACATTATGACGTCTCACGAAGTGGATACAAGCATTTTATAGGGGCGCTTATAGATTGCTTGCTAAGACCTAGTCAGACGCTATAATGCTTTTAGAGTCGTGCTACTTCCGAAAGGTCGAAGCAAGGATGTGATGGGGGCGCTTATTACACACTTGACTAGACCAATTGGAGATGTCACGACCGTGACCAGGATGTTGTGAGAATCCCGGAAGACGCAACCGAGACGATTACAAGATCCTTGGACATGGTCCTCGGACTCGCCGATTTCAAACTTCATCCCCTTTGCTTTAAAATGATTTTAGTCTCGGGGACGAGACTTGTTTTTAGAGGTGGATAAATGTAAAGACTGAATATATATTTTATATATATTATATTATTATTTTAATTAAATATGTTAGTATTTATTTCAATTTGTAAAAGCGGAAAAAAATCATCCTCGAGCACGAGTTCAAAATTTAAAATCCTTTCGGCATCATTTTAAATTAGGATTTTGACGGGATTTGATTTTCTCCTTCGAGTTCGGGTATTAATAAAAATTTATTTAAGCTCCGAGTTTTGATTGAAATTTATTTAATTTCGTTATCTTGAGATTGAATTGAAATTTGATTAAATTCGATTTAGTCGGGATTCGATCGGACGAGCGGGTTTTGAGTCTCTTCCGCTAATTTGAGTTGGTATTGTGGGACCTCTTTAATTTCTATTTTTTTCTTTTTCTTCTCTCTCTCTCTCTCTCTTTCTCTCTCCTTCCCTCTCGGATTGCTGCAACATAAGGCCTGGTCCCTCCCTCCCATTTTGTCTTCTTTCCACATACATACCCATCTCTCCCTCTTTCCTTTGGATTCCAAGCAAACCCATAAACCCACACCCCCCTTCAGCTCTCTCTCTGCCCTCACATTCTCAGCCCTGCGTTCCATAAACACCACCAAACAACCACCACCCACCCCTCTGTCTCTCCCTCTCTCTCGCACCAACAGACCCCCACCATCTCCTTTTTCTATCCACCTCTGAGCACACAAACCCGAGCTTCCCCCACACCTCCTTCTCCCTCCTTCCTCGGCAAACAGGCTGCAACAACCAGCATCTCCGGTCTCTCCTTCCTTCCTCCTCCGTCCATCCACCACAACCGAAAGCAGCCTCCCAAGACGTCGTCAAAGCCACCAGCGCCGCCACCAGTTCTCCGCTCCCCTGTTTCCGTTCAAGCAAGGTCGAGCCTCCCTTCTTCCTCCTTTCGTTTTGGACCTGAGTAAAGGTCCACCTTTATAACGTTTCCCTTCGATCTAGGCCATTTCCAGCGTGGATCCACCTCCGGCGAACCCAAATCGAGCCCGACAACGTTTCCAGCAAAGCTTTTAAAACGTGAACAGAGGTTGTAGTTCAGGCTGGGTGAGTCTCAGGCCGGAAGGCCACCGGCAGGCCTTCGACCTCTCTCCTTCTCCCTTGCGTTTCCGAACGTGAACAGAGTTTGAAGAAGGGGCTGGTGAACCCGGTTCCCTCCTTTTCCTTTTCTTATTTTTTTGGCCGGTATGGCCTTCTTTTCTCCTCTTCTCTTTAACCGGTTCATTAAATCAAAGGGGATCCGGGTCATGGGCTTGGATCCGGGTCTTGGGCCCTTCTCTTGGACTCGGGTATAGGGCTTTAGGGTTGGGCTGACTTCCTAGTTCTAGTTGGGTATAATGTTGTTAGTTGTATTATGTACTTGTGTTGATTTATGCTAAGCTGTTATTATGAAATGTGATATTTTATATACTTCTGATTTTATGGAAAATGTTTATTTTCTGAAATTATATTTATATATATTATAAATTTTCTTTAAGGTTATTATTATTTGAAATATATAGTTATGATAGTTTAAATATGTGTTTTGGGAATTTTGAAATGTTGTTGATCCTCAACTAAATAGAGTTGTGATAAATGAATTTATTTGAAGAGTTATTTTAGTTATATATTATTATTGTTAAACTATTATTAGATGTTATTTTCCGACGTGGTGAGATAATATATTATTCTGAAAATATTATATATATACATATTATAAATGGTTTTAAAATTAATATTTATTGAGATGGGTTATTATATTATGTTTTATAAAGGTAATTTTAAGATGAGGATTTTAAAGTAATTTATGCCGGAATTATTTAAATGGTATGATTCTATAAGTTGGCCAAGATTTTAATGTTTATAAATGGGATTGACTAGATATGATTGAGAAATTGTTTTGGATATGAGTTGACTTTACTTGAGACTTAAGAGTTTGGAAAACTTTGGAAAATGATATACTTGATTTAATTTGGGGAATCTATTGTTGGTTTCTGCTTGAGAATTATATGAACTTTAATTAAGATATGAAATGTTATATGATGACGCAAGATGAGATGATGAGATGAGATGAACATGGAATGATATATGGATTTGGATGAGATAAGAGGGAATAATCTGAAATAAGATATGAGAGATATGTATGATAGTTAGGGGCGCCTTGTGTGAATTAGATAGACTTATGCATTTGTATGTCATTAGGTGATTGTGATATGTTGGACATTGCTTGCTATTGGTGACTCATTACTTGGATTCTGCTTTTGCCTTGTACTCTGCTGTTCGACTTATTCAGGTAAGTTCCTTTATGGGCTTACTCAGATTCGAAAGAGATTACCTGCTTGTGAATATATGACATACTAGGTGTTGCATAAGCATTAAAGCATGCCATGTAGTATCATGCTAGGATTGCACTTGTGACTGAGCATTCAACTTCTTTATGCGTATGTGACAGAACGGCCGTTATCTGTGATAATCCTAGAGTCTTTGCTAGGGTCATAGGGTAGTCCAGCCCCATCGGGTGCCCTGAGTCTATCGAGTCGATATGATATGATGATGAGATAGCCCAGCACCATCGGGCATGAGCATGATATATGATATGATGACCCAGCACCATCGGGCATGAGCATGATACATGATATGATGATGATATATGAAATGATGATGATATATGAAATGATGATGAGATATGATATGCTATAGCATCGAACTGGCCAGTCTCTGGACTAATGGGAAGGGGTGCAGAGGTAGGAGAGGGACATGCCACTTGGCATTCTTTGGGCGCCTTTACAGTTCTTTTCCGCATATTGTAAATTAGGATCATGTTAGTGTGATTTAATTTCCGCATCTGCATCATCTTTATTATTAGCGTATGTGTATGTTCGCTTGCGGGACAGGGTGTGTTGAGGCCTCGGTCTGATCCCGCTCGCACCAATTATTTTTAGGTATGATTGCTCCCTGTCTCTATGGCGTGGGAAAGTCCCCCGGGCGATTGCAAAGAAATCTGTCTAACCCCGCTAATTTGGCCATATGACTTTAGAATTATGTTTTGGTTTCTACCCGGCTCTGCCGTGGCTTTTGTATCTAAACCGTATTTCCGCTTTACTTTCGTTTAAATTGAAATTCTAAGACTTCGACTGATTAGAGGTTTGAAACCTCGACCCGTACCTGAATTGCAACATCCGAACGAAGGTATCTGACCTTCGAAACGTATCCCGGATATTTATATCCGGGCCGTTACAAAAGAGAGAGAGGATAATGAGGACGACGGATCAGATGACAGATTGTCGGGCACATGATTTTTTTTGCATCTATTTTCTACACGTAAGTTACTGTTGTCTGTTGACTGATTTTAAAGCAAAAATCTAAACACATTTTCAAGGATACAATTCAAGGTTTGCCTCACATTCTAAGCAACTCATACCATAAACATGGGAACTCTTTTTTCCTTTGTATCTTTTGTAAGATGTAGTACACGTGTACAATGGTGAATTCACTTGAGAGAATTCTATGAAATAAGACTATTAAGAGTTGTAAATGTTTTGACATAAATCTGTGAAGTAAAATGTTGAATCTCATGAATGCTTATCTCTACTTTCCTTTTGAAGCCAATAATCGGCACAGGTACTAATAGTGGATGGCAAGTAGAGCAACTCTGATGTAAGATCTACAAAATATGCTTAGAATAGCTCTGGACAAAACCGGGCTTGGACCAGATTCCACCAGAACAGGCAGGACCTATGTAAATTAACATAACTTGATTGTCCATACAAAATGGTATTTGGGAGGATAGGCCAAGACGGATTTGCCTAGATCTAATTTATTTGTATTTTTGCCACTTGCATTACAATTGCATAAATTCAACAACGACAACAAAATCAAGCAAGCGAGAATAAATCAGTCCAGCAACGTGCAGATCTCTATCAATTAGAATAGAAGGCAAATGGAATCAACAAAAGGGGAAGTAGGAGGGAGAGGGAGAGGGAGATTACCAGTTCGGCAACTGGAAGGAAGGAGTAAACAGAAGAAGAAGAAAAGGCTGAGTTGAAGCGTCTCAGCATCAGCCAGTGGTGCCTCAGCATCAGCGTGTCATCTTCTGCAGCGTCTCAGCATCAGGAGGCACATCCAAGCTTAGTATCGTATTCAATTGAGCCGAACAATGGCATAGGAAGCGGGACGAGGCGCTGGCTCCTTCAAGCCAGACCGATAGGGGGGGAAATGAGAGATTGGGATGGCAGCAGAAGGTCTAATTTGGCCCTCAACGGCCGATAGCAGAAGCAGCGAAAGCGAGGGCGAGAGAGCAGAAGAAGGGGAGTAGAGGGTAAGACATCGACGACAACTGAGAGTGAGAGGGAGATTCGGGATGAGGTCGACGGCTTGTGGACGATCCAAACGGAGACCATCGGAGGTTGAGAAAGGGAGATCTCGCCATGGACGAGGGCACCAGATCTGATGGAAGAATGAAAGGGAGAGTGGAATAGGGTACATAGACCTAATTAAACTTTCAAGGCTGACAACACGGCTAATAAAACTTTAAAAGGGGTTAATTACTTAATTAAAAGATATACTAGATTTTTATTACATCTACTACCAAAGAGTAAGGATTATTGTGCAAGCTATCAACAATTGTAACATTGCTTATATTTTTTATTGTGTCTTTTATTTATATAAACCATATTTCAATTATTACGTCTCTATTTCATGGGTTGTGTGTTGAAAAGTTGGATGTGAGAAGTCTTTAATTTATGGTCTTAATATCATATGTCTTCTTACCTATCTTAGAGATATTGTTGTTTGAGAGAGTGAATGACCTTGATTTGATTGTAGGACTTTCCTACTGACATAAATTTCTCACAGTTGTCCTTCTAATTTTTGGGCCACATAAATTGACATCTCTATTGCCCCCATCTCAGTACTTGAGTTTCGATTTCACTACCGACACAGTCGATCGATCCATACATTAAAATAAATTAATTAGCTCTCTAAACATGTATTTATATCAAATTTATTTCAATTAAAAAAATCACACATGGTACGGGTACTAAACTAGTGTTATGTATTTAATTTTGACTTATTTTTAAAGTTTATTTTTTTTGATGAACCTACTATTCTTTATTAAACTTCCAAATCATTGAAGACAATGTCAAATAGGTTTGTAGCTAGGAGAATCAAATTCATAATCGAAGAAAATCGGCTCTGCTGGCCGTATTTGAGCTAGACAGTGAGCAGCTTGGTTGCTCTTTCGCCCAACTAAATTCCATTTGCAGCAACTAGGTCGACGAGCGAGACGCCTCGCCTTATGTCCCAGCCAAGCTACCCACTGGTCCCCTAAAAGAAGCTCTCCTTTGCACCACCTGCAAAGCTTGGGCACAGTCGGTCTCTATGATGACAGCCGGATCACTCAACTCGCAAGCCAGCTGCAACCCTCCCACCATCGCCTCTAACTCGGCAACCAAGGGCTCTGATCCCCCTTTATCCTCTCTGCTGTAGTCCACTAGACCGTGCCATAAGCATCCCTTGCGATCACACCCACACCACATCCTCTCATGGCTTCCGACGAAGCATCGTAATTGATCTTTACAAAGCCATCACCCAGGAGATACCATCTTGCATACTCGTTTCGGTTCTCCAGTGGTTGCGTACTTGTAAAAGAACTTCTTTGATGGAACCTCTGGCTACTGTGATGCCAGATGAAGGAGATTTAAGCAACAGAAATGAAAATAAGCTCAGAAATGGAGCCAAAACAAAGGGATCAACACTCAAGGTTTTAGGGTTGCTTGCAGCCAAGCTGCAGCTCCAATGCTCTCTCTCTTAGTCATTTAAGGGAAGAAAACGAAGCTTAAATAGTCCTTACAGATGGCCACCTGCTAAGGCATTATTGGCTCCTAACAAAACGACAAAAATACAGAAAGAAAGGTGGATACTACCCACCCGGATATGACATGTGAAAGACCCAATGACACATCCTATTACATAAGACTATTAAAGCATTTAAAAAGGAATTATCATTAAAGCTAAATCTGTGATGTTAAGATGCTTCCATAATCTCAATACCCCCTCCTCAAGTTGGACTTGGGGAGCAATGCACAAGGCCCAACTTGGCATGAAAGAACTTGAACTGATCTTCACCCAGAGCCTTAGTCATGATGTCTGCAACTTGAAGCCCTGTACGAATGTGATTGGTGCAAATGAACCCCTCTAACACCTTCTCTCTGATGAAGTGGCAATCAACCCTGATGTGCTTCGTTCTCTCATGTAAGACTGGTTTTGCATCAATGTAAATGGCTGCCTTGCTATCACAGTGTAAGGGAATGGGCAAAGGACACTGAATTTTCATATCTTTCAACAAACCAAATAGCCACACTAGCTCACTTGAGATCTTGGACATGCTCCTATACTCAGACTTCACTGATGACTTAGACACAGTTTATTGTTTCTTTATCTTCCATGAGACCAAGAAATTCCCCAAAAATACACAATAACTTGTGAGGGACCTTGCACTATAGGCACATGCTACCCAATCAGCATCACGATTCCCTGTTAACCCATAATATGTGTCCCTCTTAAGCATAAGCCCAACATCAACAGTCCCAGCTAGATACTTCACCACATGCATAGCAGCATCCATGTGAGGCTTTCTAGGACAACTCATAAACTGACTTAAATGTTGAATAGAATATGACAGATCGGGCCTTGTCAAATTCAAGAAAAGCAATTTGCCAATCAACCTTCTGTACTTATCTTGTTCAACAATAAGATCTGCAATGTCATGACTCAGTTTAAGACCCCTTGGGATTGGAAAACCACTTGGTTTACAATCTGTCATCCCACAATCATCAATGATGTCTAAAATATATTTCCTTTTGTGTAAGGAAATTCCCGCAGAAGATCTTGTTACCTCAAGGCCTAGGAAGAACCTTGCTAGGCCAAGATCTTTTATGGTGTAGGCCTAATGCAAAGCTTTCTTCACAGAGTCAATCATCTCCTTATCATCACCAGTAATTAGGAGGTCATCTACATAAACTAGAGCCATGACTTGCCCTTTTGGAACACTCATCACAAACAATGAATAATCATTCTTTGATTATTTGAAACCAAGACCCACCATAAACTGTGTCAACTCTACATTCCACTGCCTTGAAGCTTGCTTCAGACCATACAAAGGTCTCTCAAGTTTGCAATACTATCCAGGTTTGACTGCATACCCTTCCGGTGGACACATATAAACTTCTTCTTCCAATGCTCCATGAAGAAAAGCATTGTTAATGTCAAGTTGGTACAACTACCAATCCTTCTTAGCAGCTAGAGAAAAAATCATTCTTAATGTGGAAAGGTTGGCCACTGGTGAGAATGTGTCCTTATAGTCTTTACCCTCTATCTGTGTGAATCCCTTTGCCACCAATCGAGCTTTGTATCTTTCCACAGACCCATCAGCTTTGTATTTCACTTTGTAAACCCATTTACTACCCACAGGCTTATGTCCTGGAGGTAAAGGAGACATCACCCATGTCTTGTTCTTCTCCAAGGCAACTAACTCCTTGTTCATGGCTTCCTGCCACAGTGTGCTCTTGACAGCTTCTTTGAAAGTGCTACGCTCATAGACACTTACCATAATGCAAAAGGAGCTGACAAATTCCTTACTGTAATCTTCCAGTCTCCCTAGAGTTCTGGTGAGAAAAGCCTTGGAATCTGTATTAGAAGTAACATTGCAAACATAGTCATTAAGTTTACCAGGTCTAGTTGATGTCCTGGTGGTCCTTCTCCTACGATTCTATGTTTAGTCCTTATCGCAAGTATTTGATGTTGATATTGTTGTGTCTTGTTCATCTCCTACGATTCTATATTTAGTCCTTATTGTAAGAAAAGAGATTCATGTTAACAACTTGAGTTATAAAAATAAAATTGGTAGAGACAATTAGGTTTATTTGCAAGAGTATCCCTAATCGTTGGTGTACGGCGAAAGCTTGTCCCTCGGGTGAGATATCGCAATTGTCCGTCTTATTTACCTTAAGCATGTTTGGTTAATATTGTGGTAAACCCTAGCCTTAGGAGTTGCTTTTAATTCATATTTACAATCATAAAAATTTGTTCTTTCTGTTCATCCTTCGTTACCATCCTATTGTCTTCGACCATCTTTGCCAACAAAACCCTAACCAACTGCAGGAACCACTCCATATCGACACACTAGGTTGATATCGACATACTTGGTCTACGTCGATGGTCTTCTGTGTCAACGCCACTCTTGCCTGCATCTGAGCTCGATATTGAGTACCTATCTCGACATCGAGTGCCCCTGAGTCGACCGACAGTCTTCTGAGTCGGTCGACGTTGCTACTGACATATCAATATCAACAACCTAGGTCGATATTGACTACTTGTTTTTATCTCTGTAGGTTTTCTATTTTCGTAGAAATCGACAGCCAAGGTCGACATCGAGTACCCTACTCGAGATCGAGGCTTCTGGTCGATACAGACGTGAACCCTCAAGACTATCTAGGATCCCGCTGACATGATTCCTCGTGGATCGATCCTGATGCCCTTCTTCATATTGATGTTGCCATCATTAGTGGCTAAGAAAGGCCTACCAAGAATGATAGGCACTACAGGATCCTCCGCCATGTCCAACACGATAAAGTCAAAGAACTTTCCCAGTTGGACAGGGACATCATCTAAGATTCCAGTAGGTCTGACCCATGAGTTATCAGCCATATATAACTTCATATCAACAGGATCTAAATCTCCAAGATTCACCTTTGACCAAATAGAAAGAGGCATAAGAGTCCATCTTGCTACATTCTCTAGATATTTTAGCTATAGACCTCTTGTTGCTCAATAGGTCTAACCCATGCAGGCATTTCACTGAGAGATTCTATAAATGGAATTGTGATATTCAAGCCTTGAAGGATCTTCACAAAACGCCTGAATTTCCCTTCAGTAGGATCCTTCAATGCTTTGGAGGAAAAAGGGAGTCTCTTCTTTGGCTTTGAAGCAAAAATAGTCTTCGGAGGTGCAGTAGAGTGGTCTAGGGTGGTCGACATTGACTGGGAAAGTAGACTTCTGGGGCGGGCTTCAAGTGAGGTCGATGTCGACCAATGTGTGGTCGACATCGACTGGAGTTTGGTCGACGTCGTCTTGGGGGTGGTCGACGTCGTCTGCCTCCCTAGTTTTGTTGTTCTTCTCCTCTTCTCCTATCTTTGGCTCTTGTATTTCACGTCCACTCCTCAAGTGGATAACAACTATATGTCCAGTTTGCTGCCCCTTAAGATTTTACATTGGTTGCCCGGAAAGCATTCCAAAAGGCCTTGGGATATGCATTGCTAGTTGACTTAGTTGGGTCTCCAGATTCTTCCTCCAAAAGTCCATCTCTTCGAATCGAGCACTGAGACCATGAAGTTGAGTTTGGATGGCATTGTTGGATTGCTTATTCTCCACTTGATTCCTTCTCATGTCATCTAGGATGAACTGTAGATCATCCTTTCCTTGGTCTCTGTCAGGATGTCCAGGAGCTCTATAGAGTGGGGGTCCCTAGAATTGTACTAGGGTTGTGGATTGCCCTAATTTTGTTGATATCCTCCATGGTTGAGACCCCTCACAAAGCTCACCTCCTCGTGGGTCTCTCCAAGTTGTACTTGCTCCGTGTAGGTGCAAGGGTGGTGATGTGCTTTTGAGACCCATACTCGATGCAGGGTTGGTTTGTAGAGAGGAACTTTACTTGCTTTTGTAACTTCTTGACTTGATCTCTCATGAATTGATCCTTAACATCTGGATCAATCTCTTTGGATGGCTCATATAGGGGCATGGATGAGGCTGGCCTCTCGTTAGAAGCCACAGGAGTACCATATGTGTTGTCAAACTACCTCTCACTGGTCTCCCAAGCTCATTGGGGTGTGAGATCAAGATAACCATAAGAAGTATATGTATTGATTCTTGCCTTAGTCACCACATTTAGAGCATTGTAGATGACCTCTTGAATCATATAAGGTGGTTGCCCATGAGTAGGACACGATCACAACAAGTCTGTGTACCTCTCCCATACTTAAGCTAGAGTTTCACTAGGATTTTGCTTGAATGCCATGATCTTCTGTCGGATCTGCGTTGTTTTTGAAGGAGGCAAGAACTTGTTTAGAAACATGTCCCTAAGCATAACCCACGTGTGAATGGATTGTGGGGTCAAGCTCTCCAACCATTGCAGCGCCTTCCCCGTAAGAGACTATCGAAAAAGCCTTTAGTTTAGCATATTCTAAATTAGCTCTATCAGCAATGGTATCACATAAATCCAGGTAAGTAGAAATATGTGCCATAGGGCATTCAGTGGGTTTCCCCTCAAAATCATGTCTCCAAATTTCAGAAATAAAACTTGTTTTAATCTCAAAACTAGACTCAGGAATGATTATAGCAGATTTTGGCACGGTTAGTGCAGGGTGCAGATTATCCTTCGCCGTTTGAGGGATAAGATTCAACTAAGCTTGAGCTTCCCTCCTGGCTTGGGCTTCTGTGTCAGCCCTTGCTTCGGCTATTTCATGACCCCGAATGTTTGCGGCATCTCTTGTAGCATGATCTTCAACTTGCTTGTGAAGCCTCTCAAGCTCATGTTGGATAGTCTCTTGATTAGACATGACTCTTTGTAGTCTTTCTCTTAGCCTAAAGTAGAGCTCTATTTCATCTAAAGCCTCAAACTCTGGTGTGCAATCAGCGCATCAGGTACACCTATAAAAACAACACTAGATAATAACGTTAGACAAACTACTAAGGGGGTGATTGATTGCTTCCCCGACAACGGCGCCAAAAATTGATGTAGAAAAGAAATGAATATGTAAATATAAATATAAACACTAGCAAGCAACTCCTATCCTATGAAATAAATTCAAGACTCCCCCGTTGTAGTACAGAGAAATCAGGATTGATCCACGAGGAAGCGTGTCAGCGGTTCCAAAGTAGCACTTAAAACGTTCTCTGCAGTCAAGCAAAAGTGACCGACGTCGACTAAGAAGCAATCGATGTCGATGGGAATAGTCGATCCCGATCTCAGCATCAGGCAACACAAGTCTTCGATGTCAAATAGAAGACCTCGACGTCGAGTAACAACCTGTAGAAATCCAAAAATAACAAACAAAAGCAAGCGATGTCGACTAGAGCAATCAATGTCAAGTAAGTCCAAGAAGTGGTCAACTCAGAAAACCATCGATAGATGCAACAACAGTCAATGTCGACTAAAGCAGACGATATCGAGCACTAAAACAAAAACATAGAAACGTGGGCAAGAGCGGCCGAAGAATATAAGGATGGGCAAGGATGCAATGGTCTAGAAAGGTTCGGACTTCAGAGGGTTGTTGGGTTTCACGAAACACAATGAAAGGCTCAACTTTGGGTTTTAAACAATATGTTGAAAGCTCTCTCAAGCATAGGGTTTACCACAACATTAACCATGCAAGTCACAAGATAAAATAAGATAGATTAATCATGCTTTTTTCATCAAGGAACAAGCTTTCACATATTCCAACAAATAGATATACTGGCGGTAGCAAACAAACCTAATTTGTCTCTACCGTTTAGTGATTATGATTCAAGCGGTTAACATGAGTTCCTTGCATTTTCATTCAAGGGCTAAACACAAAAAGGTAGGACATGATCAAGACACGGTAAAAGGATTGAATTCACATCAAAGAAGCATGGCTAATGTCGGGCTCACTCCGACCCTAAAAGAAAGGGCGACTACTTGCGCATGATAGAAGAATCAACATAAGAAATTGAAGAAAACATACTTGTAATAAACTATAAAATAATCTCGTAGTCTTTACAACCTTTGTGCCCTAACTCTCGCTTCGAACACAAACACCGAAAAGCTCCTAACTACTCCTACTAAATGTCTCTAATTGTGGATTGTAGGATGATTAAAGCAACGCCCTAATGTCCTAATTTATAACAAAAATAATAACTTAATCTCTATGCAAAATAAAAATAACATAATAGAAATCCTAATTCACCTAGCGGTTAAATGGAAATTACCCCAAGGGAGAATATTCTATCTAACTATAAAAGTAAATCCAATATATGGAAATATATGAAATAATTCGTGACTTAGCAATCATCTTAAGATCCGGACTTTTCCACGCGTTTCTGCTATCCATGAACTTCCAGTCGACATCGATTAAAGTAGTCGATGTCAGTGCTCTTCAATCCTGGTTGACTTCAGGTAGTGGTCGACACAAGTGTCTGAATTTTGACCACTTTTCCTCTTGAATCCAGTAGGTTGACTTCTTAAATTCTTCTATGTCTTTAGTCGAAGTCAAGAGCTTGCAATCGACGTTGAGTGTTTTTTAAGCTCTGTAGATCCTTCTTGCAATTGCTTCAAAATGTCTCCAAATCCTGCCAAATTAAACCAAACTTGTGTAGACCTCTATATTTTGCAAATAATCACAAACTACACAAATTCTTAGCGTTCCCAACCCAAAATATAAAGAATAGACAAAATTTGGGATAAAAATAAGCACAGAAATATGGTCAAATACGTGGACATCACCAAGGAAGAATTCCTCGACATGCTACCCAACCCAGATTCCTGACCCTCGGCAAAACGTGCATCTTCCGCAACTTCCTCCACAACTCTCTTCCCCTATTATTTTTAGATGACTCCCCTCCTCCCTCTCTTTGTCGATTTTTCTAAACCATGAGGTGGTAGGCCGAGCGGACAATGAAATTGCCATCCCGAGTGTAATGCCAGGCTATCGAGTTCGGTGTGTCCAAGTCAACCAGATGGACATTAAGTATGAGTTTGGCGTCAAATGACAAGGAAGCCCGGATCGCAGCCTTATCTCATCTCCCCTCCTCCCAATCTATTAAATCAATAATTCTCGTGAACTTCCCCTTGTCACTCGGATTAGCTACCGACCCAAATAAAGAGGTTCTTAGTAGCCACCTGTCCCCTCACGCGTGAAGATTTGCCTCGTTGCCCACCATCCAGTACACACCCTCCTCCAACACTTCCCTGACCCTGATCAAATTTTTCCAGATATAGCGCGAATTATTTCCCACTCTATCATTCATAAAAGATGAGTGAGGAAAGTACCTTGCTTTCGATATCTTGAAGAGCAAAGCCTTTGGCTCTGTCATGATTCTCAACCAATCATTGCCAGTAACGCCAAATTGAATAGCTCCATGTCTTGTAATCCCAATCCCCCTTTCTCTTTTGATTGGCTCATCCGCTTCCAGGACATCTAGTGCAATTTCTTCTGTCCTTCCCCATCACCCCAGCAGAAGTCGCACATGAAATAAATACAATATTTTAGTTTAATTAGCTTTTTCGAATATGGGCTTTTCAATCATTATATATCCACCTAAACGTTTTGGAGATTTCGGCCGGATTTCTATTCACAAATTTCTATCAGTTATCATAACAACGAGGTTTGCCAAATACTAAAATAGCTTATTAACATATATCTAACACAAATAGTCCATCAGCTTCAGCTACCTCCATCGATCGGTTACTCTTTTACCAAACACAATATTAGTTGTATTTTGGTATTTACCTGTAGTGCCTAGTAGGTAGTTAGACCATCTACAACGTGTCCTGGAGAACCGGTTCAGCGTGTCCTGGAGAACCAAACACAATATTAGTAGGCGGACTCTTTAACGACCCGGTTCAGCGTGTCCTGGAGAACCGGGTAGAACGCACCCGGGTCGGACATATTAGACGCGGTGCGATTAATCGGGGGACCGGGTTTGGCTGTTGGAGAGTTAGGGTTGCGAATAAGGCTACAACTATAACCACAAGGGTTAAGACTCTCCGTAGGTGATTGCTCAATACTAGATAGCTCCTTTTTTTAATTTGCTAAGGCAGGTAGCAGGGAAATACTTTTGAAGGAAAGCTTTCTTTAACTCAACCTAAGTAGGAATGCTTTCGGGGGGAAGGTAATATAACCAATCGCTAGCCGCATCTTTTAAGGTAAAGGGGAACACTCTAAGCATTAATTGGTCATTGGTTAGGCCTTGTGGTCTATGTCTATCGCATACACTAGCAAAGTTTGCAAGGTGTTTGTTTGGTTCCTTCCCAGGCGATCCATGAAAATTGGGTAAAATAGTAGACCAATTTGATTTGTATTCGAACCTTGAACCTTCAGAGAGAGCGAGAAGTCTAATTGCAAGCAGTTGTGCATTCAAATTAGGTTCCTTCAAGCTTCTCAGGGTCCTTCTTAGAGGATTGATGATGCCATTATTGTTATTTTTATTGTCTGCCATCTCCTTGTTTTGATCAAAATCGAGCCTCCTTTTCAACCTAAAAAGAGATCTTTCAATCTCAGGATCAAAAGATAAAGGTGATGAATTAGACGAACGAGTTTGAACCATGCAAAAATATGACAAACCTAAAGAAAAATAAAAGGCTAAAATAAAAATAAAGATAAAAAGAAATCAATGATAGAAAAATTAAAGCAAATGCTTTTCTCCCCGGCAATGGCGCCAAGAATTTGGTGATCCACGAACGTCGTTAGCTTTCGTTTTGCCCAAATAATAATAATATCTTAACTCAATGCTTAAACCAATAGATTAGTAAACCAATGAATTGATAAACCAATAGATTAGTATAGCGACGAAGTCCGGAGTTGAAGCCACAGAGAAAAATGGTTGCAATGATAATATTCCTAAAAATGATTTCTAAAGACAATAGCAATGGTTTATAGCAACTTAATGACGAAATAAAGTAAATAGGATAATGATTGTAAAGTATTGATAATAAGATAGAAAAGCATTTCACCTGTAACTCTTGACAATGGATGAGGTTCAAGGTCCTAGGATTGATTCAATAGTATTTATGAAATATATGTTGACTTGACTAAGGTTGATTGTTCCGCAAAGATACAATCTTCTTATTCAATATCACTAAAGAATATGCATTATCAGTTTTGCGGCGCAAAAGCTATCTACATCTTCTATTTTCTTCGGAATCGGCTCCAACGATGGGCTTGGTGTCTTCTTCTTCACTTGATCATACAAGGAGGGAGATATGAGGTGTTTTGTGGTGTTTTAGCTCGGGGATCAACAAGAACAAGGTGATTTAAAGATGGGTTTGAAACTTGAAGATGGAGGATGAAAGTTGAGGGTTTTAGGAGTTTTTGAAATGAAAGAGGTGAGAGAGAGGGGTTAGGGTTTCTTTCTCAGATTTTGTGTGAGAGTTAAGGTTTAGGGATTGGAGCCCTTATATAGAGGAGGCAAGGGTGATTTATGTGTGCTTATGAAGAACAAGACAAAGGAGAGGAGGAGGGAGAGAGAGAGAGATGATCGACTTTCGAATCCCGACATTTCAAACCCGAAACCCGCTAGCTACTCCCGAATCCCGACTCTCTTAATTAAAAAATCGAATTTCAAATCATTTCAAAACGATCGAATAAATTTTCAATTTCTCAAACTCGAAGTTTAGAACATAATTAGAATATGTCAAAATTCCCAATTTCAAACGTTGCTGGAATTGTTTAAAATATTTCAAAAAATAGCAAGTTGTTCGAGGACAAGTTTTTGAAAACTTTCCAAATCGTGTAATTATAATACTTAACAAATTTCGGTATTTATAGTTTATATGTTATTCGTGTCTTCTGTAAATGGGCATGTACACAACCTCCGTCCAACTTATCTTGATCCCACCGATCCCAACTGACTTTAACACACACATATATGAATAATCATGTGAGAACAACGAATAATCACGAGAAAATAAATGAATAATTTCATAAGAAGCGAGCTATGCCAGAGCTAGAAAATTTTTGTAGGGGGCACAATATACGTGTATAATATCGTTTTAGATTAAATTGGCATAGATTTTGAGAAAATTTAGTTTCTAGTCCACATTTAATGACCTAATTAAGCGAATGTCCAAGTTTTAGATTTATATAGGTAACTGCTCCCAATTTAATACCAAAATACCCCATGGAGGACCATAGATCCATGGAGCATATCAATGATTTCGGATCCATGGAGCAGATCCAGTGCAGGCCAACTCCCCGGATCGAGATCCACGGAGCAGAGGGATCTCAGAACTGGTGGTGATTGTAGTGCAGATTCTACTGCTCCGGGGTTGATCCGATGTTCTGTGGCAGTGATGGCCTCTAGATATCTGCCTCGCTTCCATGGAGTCAAGGTTGTCTGCCTGTCCGCCTCCATATCTGAGTTGTGTGAGTAAAGGTTTGAAGATGCAAAGGTAAGCCCTCCCTCTCCTTCAATCCAGATTTCAACAACGAGTAGTTCTAGCATAAGGTGAAGGCGGTGATAGCATGACACAAGAGGTTTATTGCGAGAGGAAGATAAAGAGCAAATCTAGATCTGATTTCGGCCACGGTTACCGGCCGCCTTCTACATCACCTTCCTAAAAAGAAAATCTAGTAACAAAGATGAAGAGCATATCTAGATCTTATTTCAGCTATTGGAGTGTTGCTGACAAAGAAGGATCGATTCCTTTCCATCGTAGCGACCCTTCGCATCTCTCTCTTTCGCAGCTCTCTCTCTTCTCTTCCATGGAGTCGAGGTTTCCGGCGTACAGGTCTGTGTGCATTTGATTTCAGCCACGGTTACCGGCCACCTCCTTCATTGCCTTCCTAAAGAGAAGATCTAGGAACGAATATGAAGAGCAGATCTAGATCTGATTTTGGCCATTGGAGTGCAGCTGACAAAGAAGGATCGATTCCTTTCTACCGTAGCGCCACCTTTGCATCTCTTTCCTTCACAGCTCTCTCATCTAGTGTCATTTTGCAGTCTCTTCAAGCATTAGACAAAAAGATACGAATACAAACGGTTTATTTGTCCGCTTGAATAACAACAACAACAACGAATATATTATCTGTCAACTTATGTTCTATTCTTTGTCAGCTTATGTTCTATTCTTTGTTACTTTATGTTCCATTGTTTATCAACTATCTGTCATTGTTTCTCAACTTCTCTTTTTTTATTACTCGAAGACAAATACGCATATAAGTTGACAAACTAATGTGTGTGTGTGAATAAATATATATGCTAATAAACGAATTTATTAGAATATATGTGCTTTTCATTAGAAAATATCAATATTAACAACAACAACGAATATATTATATGTCAACTTATGTTCTATTCTTTGTCAGCTTATGTTCTATTCTTTGTTACTTTATGTTCCATTATTTATCAACTATCTGTCATTGTTTCTCAACTTCTCTTTTTTTATTACTCGAAGACAAATACGCATATAAGTTGACAAACTAATGTGTGTGTGTGAATAAATATATATATGATAATAAATGAATTTATTAGAATATATGTGCTTGTCATTAGAAAATATCAATATTAGCAATAAGTCTGTTGTCAGCAGAAAAATGTCGATGAAGTTAGAATCTCAATAACTTGATTGTTAGCATAAAAATGTAATAATAGTTCAAATTTTAGCTGGAAAGAAAGAAAAAAAAGAAAAAGAAAAAGGGAAAAAGGAGGGAAGGAGGGGAGGGGAGGGAAGGTAGGGGCAGAGGTATTTTGGTATTATTAAAATTTGGTGGGCATTTACTCAATAATGATGGACATTTACTCAATTAAGATGGGATGATGGACAAGTAGTTAATTAGGATAAAAAAATATAGGCAGTTACTTTTTTATCCCTAATTTTTTTATATAATATGACAAAAAATGATGTTATGTTGATAAACGATCATTAGTAAATAAGGATATAAAATGTAATATAATAAACAATAAGTTAATATTAGGGTTGTTGTATGAGTCGAGTAGCTCGAGGTTGGCTTGGGTTCTTCTCAATAAAAGATTGGTTCGGGCTTCATTTACTAAATGCGTTAAACATGAGTATATTTTCAAGCATGATTTAAAGATCGGCTCAAGTCGAGTTAAGCTCAAATTTTATGAAATTTATAAAATATTATTTAAGTTACTATGACATGAGCATGTGAGGTTGCATAATACTTGAAAAAATCTCAGTTCGAGCTCGTTTATTTACTAAAGAAGCCCACTCAAGCTGTGCTCGTTTATAAACAAGCTAAATATAATAAAGCAATACCATACTTTTTCGACTCGAATTAATAACAATCATTGTCAATATGTAACTTGTTTCACTCTTAAATATCCAAATTAGGAAAAGAAGATTTGGATTGAAGCATTCTACGGATGGCATGGCATACTTTACTTTCAAATCTAATGGAAGACTTTATGAATTGGGAGAAGAGGGTAAATGGCTTTTTTTTGTTAAAGAAGATAACCCACCTTTGGTGGTAAACTCCGGGCACGTGACCTAGCCGATAAGAGCCACTCGTCAGGTAAATCGGCTTGCGCCGACTGGCTAGACCCAATGGTAATAAGCAAGGTGAACCCTAATTATTTCACCAAGAGAAAGTGTAGAGGCAGGGATCGAACCCGGGACCTCCCATTAACCCCCCTTACTCCTTACCATTGAGCCACCCCATCAGGGGCGGGTAAATGCCTTATTTGTACCGACAAGGTAACTGCTACCCCTTCTTAAGTTCGTCATCAAGCTCGAGGTCAAGCCATTCGAGATGAGGAACAAGAGCTACGAAGTACCGTTGTTGAACTTGTACAAAACAAACAAGAGTTCCAATCCACCATTTTTCATCTCCTTCAAGTAGGTCAAGCTTCGTCATCTCCTTTCAGTCTTGTAAACTCTAACCCTTAATTTGTAGGTAGCATGGGTATTTTGGATATATATATATATATATATATATATATATATATATATATATATATATATATATATATATATATATATATATATATATATATATATATATATATATATATATATATATATATATAGTGTAAACACTATCCATTATACTAATTGGTGTGCAAGTATTTTGGACTTGATTTGCACCTTTTTGCTTTGGATTGTTCGATACTAATGATCTCGCACTTACCCTTGAAATTATTTGGAGGCTATCTTACTCTTGAAAAAAAATTCGAGGTTAATATTCGAGACCACATTTAAACTCCCTCCTCTATGCCTTGAAATGTGTCTTGAGGTCGACTTCAAGGGCATTTTCAAGGGTACGTAATATATTTTCGAGGCTAATTTTGAGGTTATGTTCAAGATTAGTTTCGAGAGTATATAAGCGCTTTTTAGTAGTGGCTCTCGAGATGAATTATAGTATGTAAATATTAATTTAAGTAAAATGTAAAATTATTATAGTCTATTGAAATAAAATTAAAGTGATTAATATACCTTCAATTGTTAAACATTCACAACTTTTTCCTCAATTGTCGGATTAAGGCGTATATATATATATATAGAATACGGATAAAATGTTAACAACTCTTACGGTGTTAAATGTTAACAAATCAATATTCGGCAAAATTTATCAAATATTCATCACAGTCACTCAATTATTCATCAAAGCTTTTCGACAACATTTAAGAGATTCATTTCAATTAATAATTATTGCCAATTAAAAAAAACTATCACCCAAAAAACTCAAAACCCTTGCGTGTGTATCCACCCCCAATCCCGTAATTGTGTTACTGTGATGAATATTTCTTAAATGTTGCCGAATATTGATGAATATTTGGGAAAGTGTGAATAATTGAGTGACTGTGATAAATATTTGAGTGACTGTGATGAATATTTGATTAATTTTAACAAAAGCTTTGATGAATAATTGAGTGACTGTGATGAATATTTGATAAATTTTGCCGAATATTGATTTGTTAACATTTAACACCGTAAGAGTTGTTAACACATGACCCAACCTCTCTCTCTATATATATATATATCAAAATGAAGCTATCAACGAGGAGAATACAACTAGGAAATTCGTCAAATGAGAGAGGGGGCACGTGACCCCTAGGCCCCCAGATCCGCCCCTGAAAGTTAGCCTATTAAAATATATATTAAATATATTTATATGAGAAAAAATTTGCAAAACAGGCACTTTATTTGGACAAATTGGGGAATTGTCCACCTTTTTGGACAAATTAGCAAAACGTCCACTATAAATACTTATTCTCACTTGTACGGACATATTCTCGTGTATACTCTCTTCCAAACTCTCTTCTCGCGCTCGTCAGTTTTCATCGGTTTTCTTCATTCTCGTTCCTTCAATCTGTGCGTAAGTAGTGAGATTTCGGCCGATTTCTGTTCGTTGTTGTGCTATCTGGTTCAATGTCGTCATCTAGCAACTCTTCAGGTATCGATATCGCTTGTTTTTGCTAAATGTTTCGTGCTAGGGTTTTGGAAGAAGTTGATTTATGTTGATTTTATTGATTTCTGCTTTCAGTTTTGATCACCTATAGGTAAATCGATGCTTGATATGCATAAATGTTTGGGATTTTGAGTGTTGTAGGTAGTTTAAGTAATTTGCATGTGTTAAATTCGTTTATTTTAACTGTTTGTGTGCTTCAATTTTTGTGATGCGGCAATTTGTATGTGCTTTTTTAACGTTATTCGTGTATTTTTCAACAATGTGTGTACTTGATGCTTTGTATTGTTTGTGTTGTTCATAGTGTAGATATCTGTAGGTATGCTCATGTGTAAGCGCGCTGACACTGTCTGTTTTTATACATGGTTGTTTTAGTTTTGGTAGTTTCAACAATCTGTGTACTTTGATTGGGGTTTCTGTGTTGTTTTTGTGATGTTTATGTTCTTTTCTTATGTGGTGGTGTCATTTTATTGTTATTTTTTTTATGGTTATTTGGTTTATCATGGATTCTGTTATTGTATTTTTATATTATTTTTTATTTTGTTTTTATTAGCGGCTCAATCTGGTGATGCATCCACATCTTATAGGGGTTCTGATGTAAGTTATTTTGTTTTTCCATTTTGAATTTTTTTGTTGATGAGCAAGTTTTGATTTTTTTCCTAATCTGATGTTGTGTTTTTGGGTACTTTGTATGTGATTGATCAGGGTTTGGAATATTGCATTCCTGTTTCTGAACGATTCCATTGTAGGTCCAACATATATTCATATCCATCTGTTTGCGATTTGATTGAGAAGCATTTGTCTCATTCTGATTACAATATTCTGCGGGAAAGTTGTGTGGGATGGGTGCTGACGCAGGGCACCAAAATGGCTACCAATTTTCAGCTTATGCATCAAATGGTGCTTCGTCAAGTCCAAACTCAGAAGGAGAATGAGTTGTGGTTTAGAGTTGGTGGATATCTTGCACGTTTTTCAATTTTTGAGTTTCATGTCATCACTGGCCTTCCTTGTGAAGAACGTGTTTGTAATATCTCAAAAAAAGTGTCAATATCTGAATTTTTTGGGCAGAAGAAGATGACTCATGATGATTTAGTTGCTCGTTTCATATCTGAGAGCAAGAAGTCTAAGAAGAAGTTGATCATGGCAAAGTTGTTGTTGATTGAGAGGTTAATTGTATATAGGAGGTCAGAGGTTGTCAGTGCACAATTCCTTTCTCTTGCATGTAATGAGAAGGAATTTGAATTATATCCTTGGGGTAGAGAGTCGTACAACCGTTTGTTGAAGTCTTTGAAGAGTTCTTCTGTTGCAGACCGTGCTGGTGTTAGGGGCTCTTATCAAATGTATGGGTATTGCCTTGCATTCCAGGTATTCTGTTTTAGTGCTTGAATCACTTTTGTCATCAATATTTGTCTGTGTCATCACAACTTTTATTGTGTATGTTAAGATTTTTGTCTAAT
Source organism: Persicaria maculosa (assembly GCA_963922045.1). Lineage (NCBI taxonomy): Eukaryota > Viridiplantae > Streptophyta > Magnoliopsida > Caryophyllales > Polygonaceae > Persicaria > Persicaria maculosa. The sequence continues at coordinate 20,172,228 of OY998257.1, forward strand.
ATTGTTTTGTAATCTCTTTTTGCGTTTTATTTTGTAACAGTCTTGGATATTAGAAGTTTTCCCAGCCCTCTCTGCTAAAATTGACTGTAATTTTATGATGCCTGATAGAGATCCATACTCATTGCACTGGGTATGCGAGTTTAGCCATTCGTATGTTGAAGCTGAGCATTTGTTTCATGGTGATTTGGTAATATTTTTATGTTAGTTATCTTTAAGACCATTTTTAGTTGATGCATCTTTGTTTATTTTTTTTTAAACATATTTTTATACTTGCATTTTGGGCAGACTCCGTTGTTCCCTACTTATGGGGAGTTTGCACGCACAGCAGGGATGGGGTTTGCTGATGAAAAAGATGATCCAGTCATTCATGCATCAGTTGAAGAAGTATGTGGGGGAGCTGTTGATGATGCATTATATGACAGCCGTCGTTTTCGTCAAAGGGCATATGCAGCTAGGTTTTCAAACAGAGTTGTACAAGCTGGTGGTGAAGAAGCTAATATCTCGGAGAAAGGTGATGAAGCAGAGACCTCAAAAAGGAAGACACCTGTGAAGAGAGGCAAAGCTGCTGGAAAGAAACAGGATGGGAAGTCCTTTGAAACTGCTTTTCAAGTTTTTCCTGAGGTAGAAAACAAAGATGTTGTAGAGTCCTCAAAGAAGAGGAAATCTGAGAGTGGAGGGATGGCTGGTAAAAAGAAAAAGAAGGTGGCGTCCAGCGATACTGCTGAGGGATTGGTGTATGTGAGGAGGGGTCGTTCTGTAGCTAGGCAATGTGGGAGAGTTGTTCCTTCTGAGAATGTGAAGATAATTAATGCTGACACAGATATGCATGAGGAGGGTGATGTGGTTGCTTCACCTTCCAAGAGAGGTCGGTTGGTTACTAATTTATGTGATTTATTAGATGATGATACCCCACTGAAATTTGTCTTTCAGCGGAGGTATAAGATGAAGAAAGTTGGGTTAGGTAGTGGGAGGCCATTGTATGATAGTACTGCTGACATGTCTTCTGTTCTTCCTTCAGTTTCTCTTGGTGATAATCAGAGTACTCATGGAGTGGAGAACGAAGAAATTCATGCTGCAGGCTTTACATCTGGTGGTGAAGGCAGTGATGGCGATGACAAGGTTGATGATTTTACTGCTGACACCCATTCTTGTGGATCTGATGAGTTGGATGCTCCTCCTACTGCTGGGCTTTCTGTTTTGGCGGAGGTTGCAGATGTGGTTGGTTGTGCTGACAAGGTTGAAGGAGGTGAGACATCTTCTGGTGACAGGCGGGGAGAGGTTCAAACATCTAATGCTGGCACTGAAGGTGTATCTCCCCAAATGGAGGCCAAAAATTATTCAACGGGGGAGTTGCCTCCAAAAACACATGGTGATGGTTTTGCTTCTTCTACCCCATCTTATCCTGATTGGGTGAAGGAGATTTTTAAGAGGATTGAGAAGCTTGAAGATGTACCTAAGCGTATGGATGTGTTGGGTGCGAGGGTTGATGCTATTGAATCAAAGATTGCAGAGATGGCTGGGATGCTTGGAGTTGTTGGTGAGATGGCGATGAGGTATGATGAGCTTGAGGTTAGGGTTTCTAATTTTGAAGCTATGTTTGCCAGGTCACAGGTAAATCCTAGGAATGCTGATGATAAGCATATAGGTGGTAAGCCCCAGGGCAGTCCTGTGAAGGTTGTTGATGAAGATGTCAGCGCAAAAATTGTCAATGATGTTGTAGCTGATCTTCAGAAGTGTTTCTCTGCTGATGTGGAAATGGTGAAATCATCACCCCATTCTGTCAATGTTGAGGACGTGTCCTTGCCCTCAATAAGATCAGAGGGCCCAACTTTGGATAAGGATATTCTATATACTGAAATCCCTCCTGTGTTCCCAACTGTTGTCGCTGACACTGAGGGTGAGGATGTTGGTGCAGATGTGAAAGTTTTTAAGGATTTGAAAGGTGATATTTCATTAACTAAGAATGAAGTTGATGATGCCAAAAGGAGTGCAGATGAGTTTGGAATTCCATCAAGTTCTACTGAAGTTGCTCGATCTGCCCAGTGTGAGGTTGAAGGTGGTGATGTTGTAGTCGGTGTAGTTGGTGGGCACTCATCGTTGGAAAAGTTCATATCTCTGTCTGATGATGAATATGACACGGGTGCAGGTGTTGATTGGGATTCGGTAGCCAAGGATACTGAAATTATAAATGAAGTTGAAAAATTAAAGGCTTCGAATCTTATCCCGTCAACCAGTACATTCTTGTATGGCCCAGCTGAGATTGAAAAGAAGGTGAGAATCTTAAAGCACGTCCCTAACAAGTCATTGATCAGCTTTGAAGATCATGAGTTTATGTATGGACTTGTAAAGAAGAAAAGGTATGCTTTATTTTTTTGTTCAATCTTTTTTTATGGAATGTTGTCTTTGTATTAGTACAGCACCTCATTCTTTATATATTTATATTCATCTTGTGTAATTTGGTTAGGAATTTTTCTGTTGCTGGTCCAATATCAAGGTGGGACAAAAAGTTTTTCCTGCACATCATATCAAAGAATATGTGGCTTGATTGTCAGGTAATATCTGCTTGTTTTTGAAATATATATATGTGTGGATTGGATTCTATTGTGTTTGTTGATTGCTGACATCTTTTTTTTTATTACTATGTTGTGTAGCATCTAGAAGCAGGTTTGATTCACTTTAGGAGGCGCATTTCTGAAGACCCTGTGAAATATCGAGAGGTTCTTGTTCTTGATTGGCTATTTTACTTAAAGTACCTGCCTGATTATGCTTCAAATTATGGGGAAGATTTGCCTCTTGAAGTCAACACCGAGGAGTATTTTGTTGGTATGTGCCCTGCTGAGTATGGGAAGCCATGGGAATCTGTAAAGAAAGTCTACACAATATTCAATGTTATAAACAAACATTGGGTGGCGTTGGAGATTATGCTTGAGGAGAGGGTAATCAACGTGTACAATTGCAATGTGACTGCTGTTAAGGCTGGTGTACTTGAAGAACAATTGCAACCGTTTGCTATTTGGTTCCCAATTCATTTGGCAAAGGCTGGGCTCTATCAAAACTTTGCTTCCTCTCCTTTCCAGCTAAATATGGTTGATGATTTAATGCATGATTCTACAGGGTATGTATTTTATATGTTGTATTGTTTGTCGTTTAGCCTAAGATACTTGTTATTTATGTGCTCACATGACATGGGGTCTTTTTGTGTTTGTAGGGCTTCATGCGGCGTCTTTACATTAAAAGCAATTGAAGCATCTGTCTTTGGGGGAGATGTGAAACGATTCAACAATGAGAAGCTCTTTCGATACAGAGAACTCATGTGCTCAGATCTGATCAAGGAGACCTGGAGTTTTAGGTTTTAAAACAATTGTTTAGATATGTAGTTGGTGCATACATGGGGTATTTTTTGATGTAATATGACAATCTATGTGCTCAAATTGTTAATTTGGTGGACATGTATGTATATTTGTAGGTAATGGATTTTATGGGATATTTTTTGGATGCCCTGTATTTTGGATGTGACTTTGAATCTGTTATGATTGTACATTTTAACTTTTATTAATGTTTATTAAGGTATCTATTTTTGCAATGACAATGTTTTATTTGAATTTGTATTAATAATGTGGGGGGCATGGGTACATATTTACCATGCTATAACAAAAGTGGTGACACCAGTCTTGTGTTTTCTGATATTGAAGTTTATGTGGTGACACTAGGTTTTTGAGGCCCAAAGTAGTGCTGACACTGTTAGTAGTTATAAATAGTGGTGACACCAGTCTGGTTTTTTTCTGATATTGAAGTTTATGTGGGGACACTAGGTCTTTGATGTCCAAAGTAGTGCTGACACTGATATTAGTTACAAGTAGTGGTGACACCAGTCTTGCATTTTTTTATTTTGAATTGTATGTGGTAACACTAGGTGGTTGAGGCCCAAAGCAAGGCTGCCAATGATATTAGTTACAAGTAGTGGTGACACTACCCTTGTTTTTCTGATATTGAAGTGTATGGGGTTATATTTTCTGTTATTGAAGTTTATGTGGTGACAGTAGATGGGTAAGGCCCAAAGCAGTGCTGACACTGATATTAGTTACAAGTATTGGTGACAGTAGGGTTGTATTTTTTTTTATTTTGTTTTTTTATGTGGTTGCACGAGGTGGTAAGGCCCAAAGTCTTGTGTGACACTGTTGGTTAGAGTAGTTGGAAGTACTGGTGACACTAGCTTTGTGTGTTCTTTGTTATTTAAGTTTATATGGTGACAGTAGGTGGTTAAGGCCCAAAGTAGTGCTGACACGAGGTGGTTAATGTCCAACAGTGATAACTGTAAGCCCAAAGCAGCGATGACACGAGGGGGGTTGTGGTCCAGCAATTATAACTGTAACTCATATAACTGTAATCCGTTTACAGTTTATATTTTTACAGTTTTTATAGTTTTTTACAGGTACTCTGAAATGAAGTGCCCCAAATAACTGTCATAAGGAAGAAAACTGTATAATTATTGGCTATATATATCCAGAAATAATTCTTTGGTGTCCATTGGTGTCTACAAACTAATTGTAACAGAAATCAGAATACCAGAACTTGTATTCTTACTGCTTAACCACCCCCCACCAAAAAGATGAATTATGGCAACACTGTTGAGTTCTGCACAAGATTCCACCAAATGATGAACGATCTGGATGGTGTTGTTTACCGTGGGTATCACATGAGTCTCGTTGATGAGGCATGTGAGACTAACAAAGAGGCTCACAGGGTTGAGTTGGTGGAAGCCGTTGTGTTTCATTATAAATTATATGAGGAATTACAAAGATCAATAATAGCAAATGAATATCATATTCGCAGAGCAACCAAAGATGAAGATGCTGAAGCACTATCAAAGGTGATATATGAATTTTTATCCTTACTTTTTTTCCCTCTCTAGTGTTAACTCTTATATTTTATGTTTTATCTAAGGGGAACGAGAACTTGGGGAACAAAGGCAGATGTTGGAAGAGGCAAAGGACAACCTTATGCAGTGCGTTAAAGAAGTTTTAGATGCAGAAATGGAAAGGAGGAGGAAGATTGATGAATTTTTAGGCCTGTAGGTCTTGTATATTAATAAGTGATAATATTGGAACTTATTTATATATTTTAGTTTATATGTGTGTTCATAATGAAGATATGATGTAAGTTATTAATATCATATTAATTATATGGATATTTTGTAATTTCGCACCTCGTATTTGATATTATAAAGTGTTATTGGAGTTTTAAGTCTTCATTGGTTGATACTGCGGACACATAGAGTAATTTGGGAATTGTTTTGGCAAAAGTAGTGCTGACACTGTTTAACTAAGGTTTTATGTTATTGTGAATTTGCTCAACATCATCTTAGTTTTGCTCAACAATAGTTTATATTTGCACAACAAACGAGATTTGTGAAATTTTGCCCAAAATAATCCTATTTTCTTTAATATAATTTTATACTTTCTCAATAGATAATTGCACAACATGGTATTATTTTTTTATAGTATCTTCTTTTCGTAGTAGTGTTTTTTTATAGTATTGATGACAGAATTGCGCTGACAGGCTTATTTTGTGTGCTTTTACCCTCTTCTTGAACTCTCCTATTGAAATCTTTCTCTTGCAAAGTATTGTCAATACTTAGGAATGGATATCATTAAATAAACTATATTTATAAAATACACCAGTTATAAACAGAAATCAAATATTTTACTACCGGTGACAGAATTGTGTTGACATAGAGAAAAGAATACAGAATTGGTCAGATGCAGTTATAGTTGTATGAAATTGACAAATACAATCCAGGTTAAAATCATAGGGAAAACAACTGTCTTAATGCTCACGAAACAACTTTTCAGAAGCAGAGTACACAACTGTCTACACCCCAATACATTTGATAGTTTGCAACAAAAACATTATATTGTGTTGTAGCTGTTCAACCAAGGTTTATTTTTTGGCCTTGAATCCCCTTTAAAATCATTCTTGAATGGGATTTTGCTGCCTTCATAACTTCTTTGTTCACTTCATTCAGCTCTGAGCACACAATATCTGTTAGGTACTTCACCCGTAGTTTTGAGATATTCTTGAAATTGCCCTTTTCAAATCCACACTTGTAGCCTCGCTCTGACCCAAAGAAAGTCTACATGTGATGCATGAGGCATACCCCAGAATGCTGAACTTTCTCTTCTCCAGCCCACGCGATGGGGACAATTGATGTTGGTGCAGTTGACACTATTTCTGCCTTTGCTTCAAGCCCCTTCTCTGTTAGAAACGCAATCAGCATATCTCCCTGCATTTATTGAATTATAAAGCATTTAATGTTAATTGGGAACTGAGGTGATATTAGATTGAAGTTAATACAACTCAAGAAGATATTATGTATCATTAATAAAACTTACCAAACATTCAAAGGGGGATGCAAAGGTGCAAGTTTCAGCAGGGCAAGTTGGGTTGATATCAATGATTTGGGTGACTTTGTTTTTCAAGTTGAAGACAACCATGATGTAGACCTCTTCTTGTTGAACTCCAAAAACAAACTAATGAACATAATATTAAACAGATAGAAATTAGGGATTGAGTTTGTTAACTTTGATCTCAAAATCAGTATTTAGAGAACTTTTCATTCTTGTGGTTGTGAAGGGAGTACCATGTCTATATCTTTCAAAGAAATGTGTGGTGACAATGACAAAGCAGTATCAAGGTGGAGGTTAAACCTCTGAAACTGTTCATCACAAGCTCCTGATGACACACTCTCCACATTAAACTGGATCAAAAATAAAAATTAGTAAAAAAAACAGACCCATTGTAATAATGGCAAAAGAATGGAGTGTAATTGAAAGATGAATAAGTAAAAATATTACAGATTTGTTGATATTGACAAATATTCTTGCTGGTGACTGAGCACTTTTATATTGTTCCTTGTTGTTGAGGACTGTTGTCCATGCATCAATAATGACACTAGACAGTTGGGTTTCATCTTCAAGTGTACCCATGTCTCTTCTAACCACCTCAATAGACTTGTGTTTAAATAAGACTTCACTGCAAATGCAAGACATTATGAAGATGTATTAAATAAAAAATATCTTTTACTTGTAACTGAACATACATTAAGTAAATTAAGATTAAAATGAACTTTACGTGCTATGAGTTGTTGTCATTGCTAAATAGGCTGAAACAGTCCGCTCAATTTCAGAGATAGGATCGTTAATATCTACAACACGGGAGTAATAGGGGCTTCTCAAAGATGCAGACGGTTTATATGCTCTCTTTGCTGCTTCTTCTCTCTTTGTGTCATGAAGTTGTTGTGGTGCATTCTCAGGAGCTGCGTTGACACGTGGTGACCTCCGGGGGGGCAATGGAGCAGGGGACTTGGATTTTCTTTTATCCTCCAATGGCTTCTCTGGTGGAATATCAGTTTGGAATTGAGTGGGGAGGGGATTGGGAGGGGTGCATAATGTGTCTGCAGTTTTAGCTTGGACATCCTGTTGTATTGGAGGATGACCATGGCTGGGTCTAGGAGCTTGTTGTGCGTCATTACCATCCTTGGTTGCATCTGCAACGTTCTGTGGTATCCCCGTATCTTCCCCCAAAACAGGATCATTTACAAATATATCAAAGGAAAATTGCCCATCTCCTTTGATATTTGATTTCAATTTTTGCTTATTCTGATACGCAAGCTCAATCTGAGTAAGGCAATCTATAAAAGTAGGGTCTGACCAGAATGGGTGTTAGGAGTTGTTAAAAATTGTGTTTGGAGAGTCGTCCATATATGACCTGTCAGCAGCATCTGTAGCAGGCGCAGGGGTCCCATCTCCCATCCCTAGGAGCTGGTTGGCTCCACGCAGAAGTGAATTCACCTTGTCATCATTTTATAGTTCAGGCGGTATATTTGTAGACCACTCCACAAATTCAGAAATAGCAGATGCAAGCACAGAAGTCTTTTGAGCAAAAGTCTGTATCCAATTCTAGAAGACAAGAGCACATGAGAAAATAAGATTAAAAAAAAACATCAGTAAATAAGAAAACATGATAAACTGCACAATTTTAGATTGAATTGGTTAAAAAAATTCATATAGACCTGAAGTGGAGGTGGTTGTTTTTCTGGACCAGCGGGGTGTTCAGTGCATTCTTCATTGTGTGTAGTAGATTGGGGACAAGCCGTAGGAGGTATTTCTTGAGTGGGAGGAACGATTTGGCGAGGTTGGATTGAGCCACGGCCAAAGCCTCCACTATTAATGTCATCAGTCTCTCTTTGGCGTAGAAGTTTGGAATTGATGCCAAAAAACACTGGCAAAGAACGAGGTATTCGTCTAAGCGCTGTGCTTGTGAACAGTTTCACCCTATCCATATACAGCAACTGACACATGAATGGGATAAACATATATCAGTATAATGATTCAGGACGGGAGTGCTGACATGAATAATATTGTATTTATGAAATTAAAAATTGGCACTGGTGACATGGGCACTACAGACATGGTAAAGAAATTAAGCGGGGGGAGGAGTGCTGACATGAATAATATTGTAGATACTAAAGTTAAAATAGGCACTGGTGACATGGGTACTACATACATTGTAAAGAAATTAATTTAACATCACAGGGAAGATGATGGAGTGGGGCAGTGCTGACATGAATAATATTGTAGTTAGGAAACTTAAAATAGGCACTGGTGACATGGGTAGTACAGTCATGGTAAAGAAATTAATTTAACAACAGAGGAAAGGTTTGAAAAACTACTTACAACCAAGAACAATATAGGCCCTTTGAAGTGTCCATCCTTGTTCTTTTCCCAACTTTTTTTCGCATCAACCAAACTTTCTAACACAAGACCACACCAATTTAGCTCTCTCATGTCACCTAATTCCGGAACAACTCTTACTAAACTATGGTTTGCATGTCCATTTCCTAAAGTATCAATCAAGTAAGAGTCTAATACAACAATAAAGTTCACGAGGAATTGGTCACCACAATTAGTGTCAGCTATCAATTTATCCATAACCATAGCTGATGTTATATTATCCTTAACCTCAAATGTGTTTCTCCAATCTTTCACAAGGTTGAAATTTTCCTTTGCTGTTTTTCTTGCTACTAAAACCTTTCCCATAGGCAATCCCAATGTGATATGAACATCCATCTCAGTAATTTCAAGTTCTCCTCCATTAGCCATAACCAAACAACACTTGTTAGGGTCAAACTGATCCACTAACCAATATGAAAGATATTGTGGAAGGGAAACAATGTTCAAGTCGAACAAACATCCAAACCCAATATCTTTAATGAATTTCTTTTGCTTGTCATTCATTTTCTGCAATGATGACACAAGTAGGCGGGGGCTTGAACGTGTTTTCAAAGAGTTGAATTGTTTCTGTCTGCTGTCCCTCTCGGTCTTTGCAATCATTTGTCTGTTTTCTGAGATAGGTTGGATTTCAGTGCCTTCTGTTTGCTCATCAGATGTGATGTTAAGCACAGTTGGGTTCACTGGTTGACCAAGCGTTACATTAGGTGAATCGTCTTGCAAAACTGTAATTTCAAGGGCTTCTAAACCAACAGTGCTAGTAGGAACAGTAGTCTCATGGGGGACCTCTTTCTTACTGTTTTTCCGAACAAGCGGTTGTGAATCTTTAGATTCAAGTGACAGGGAACCGACCCCTGTTTCACATGCTCTATCAGGCTGAGTATCTTCAAACAGTTCATCAATGAAAGCTGGTGAATCCCTAGATAAATCAATTACTGGAGGTTTAACGCCAGATCTTTTTGATCTCTTCGAAATTTGGTTTTGACTGTCTATAGTAGGTGAGTCACTCAATCTCTGCGGGCGTTTACCTATGTAATGAACACTGAAAATCAACTTCTACAAATAATGCATGCAATGGCATTGTAAAAGAAGGGAGTTTATTCCATATAAATTTGAAAATTGAACGATAAGTCCATCACATTAACTACACATTATAATGCTGAAGTCCTTAAATTAGCAAAGGCAGCTCGTGGAAGGTCGAATAACTTGAATAACTCCCATTTCCTGCTTTTCGTTGGAGCTAAACCCTAAACCGTAATCATTCTTATTTAAACTGTAATAAACGGAGAATAGGAAATCAAACCTTTCCGGTCTGGAGACATGGTGATGTATATGGTAGAGCAATAGAGAGGGGGATTTTCGATCTGGTCTCAGTGAGCGTATAATCAAACGTGAAGCAAACTTTGCAGAGCAAGAGAGATGAGATTTCGGGGGGGAGGATGAAAGAAATGACGATGACCGACTGTGTAAATATAAACTATTGTTGAGCAAAAATAACAGCAAGTTGAGCAAATACCTTATTTATTGCTTTTTCTAATTTTTGTTTTTTTTTCTTTTCTTGTTTTTTTTAAAAATTACGGCAAGTGGTTAATACTTTATTTATTCCTCATTTTTGCTCAACATGCTCTTATTTTTGCTCAACACTAGTTTATTTTTGCACAACTATCAAGACTTTTGTGAAATTGTGATTCATATGATCTTATTTTTCTCAATAAGTTCTCTTAGTTTCTCTATAGATAATTGCACAACACGGTCTTATTTTTGCTCAACAATAGACTATAATTGCACAACATGAGCGTTTGTTGGAATTTTGCTCAACAGGCTCTTATTTTTGCTCAAGATGGTCATATTTTTGCTCATCAATAGCCTATAATTGGACAACAGGGGCATTTGGTGGATTTTTTCTCAACTTGCTGTTATTTTTGCTCAACAATAGTTTATATTTACACAACTATATAAGACTTTGTGAAATAGTGCTCAACATGATCTTATTTTTTCTCAATATGTTTTCATAGTTTCTCTATAAATAATTTCACAACACGGTCTTATTTTTGCTCAACAATATACTATAATTGCACAACATGGGCGTTTGTTGGAAATTTGCTCAACATGCTTTTATTTTTGCTCAACACAGTGTTATTTTTGCTCATCAATAATTGCACAACATGGGCGTTTGTTGGAAATTTGCTCAACATGCTCTTATTTTTGCTCAACAATAGTTTATATTTACACAACTATATAAGACTTTGTGAAATAGTGCTCAACATGATCTTATTTTTTATTAATATGTTTTTATAGTTTCTCTATTATTAATTTCACAACACGGTCTTATTTTTGCTCGACAATAGATTATAATTGCACAACATGGGTGTTTGTTGGAAATTTGCTCAACATGCTCTTATTTTTGCTCAACACAGTCTTATGTTTGCTCATCAATACTCTATTATTGCACAACGTGGGCGTTTGTTCGAAATTTGGTCAACATGCTCTTATTTTTGCTCAACACAGTCTTATTTGTGCTCATCAATACCCTATAATTGCACAACATGGGGCACTTTGTGAAATTGTTGAGCAAAAATAAGAGCAAAAATAAGAGAAGATGTTAATGGGCTTATTTTAAAATTGATGAATGGAATGGTTTGGCCCAATGTTATCTCTTCATACCCACGTTTTCAACCCAAAGCAGTCCGTAGTTGTGCAATCCCCGGTGTCCTTTCAGTTCCCTCCAACATCTTCTCCGTTTCCCCCGTTTTGTGTTTACAGTCGACGATCACTTCAATCGCCGAGTACCCTTCAATCGCCGGTGTCCTTTCAGTTCTTCTCTTCTTCAATGGCTTTTCAACCGGTTATTCAACAAGGGTATCATCACACAGTTGGTGAGTTTGTTGTTGAACTTTTAGCAAGCGAGTCGTCTGTATATGGTTCGAGTGAAATGTTAGTGTCAATCCACTCCGTGGATGTTCCTGTAATACTTCATCATTTATACGTTTGGAATGGGTTGCCAATGAGCTTACGGCGCTGCAATGGAATATTACGGGACGCGGGAATCCCAGCTGTTGTTCGAAATCAAGTAGCAAATCATATCTTAAGGGATTTTACAAGTACTTGGTTTGCTCAAGATGATGACTTTATTGAATATGGTCTCTGCCCTAACATCACCATCAATTTGTACTACACTTCCAACTCTTCTTCTGATTCAAGCTCTGACTCTTCTGACTCGGACATGGAGGTGGACTACCCACATCATCCAGTCACTGAAGCAGCTATTGATGGTCTACAAGAGGTATATCATCTTGAGCTTGATGGGCAGGCATGTTCAATATGTCTTGACCCGATGTTGGATTCAATGCCTGTCCTTGGCATGCCATGCTCACATTTCTTCCACCCAAATTGTATCCGAGAATGGCTTAGGGTTGAAGGGTCTTGTCCACTTTGTAGGTTTGCATTGTAAAGTTACTTTTTCTGTAGTATTGTGATGTTAGTAAAAGAAAATGTAGTTTAACTTTTTGAGGGACTTGGATGTAAGCAAACTTGTATTCCCTCTTCTGTGAACTTGGTTTAAGCAAATGTATAATATGAATGGAATTTTGTTTTGATTGTATTTGTTTACAATTTTCACCAACTCCAAACTATCAGCTGGGAATGTCTGTTGATCTTCTTTGTCATTATCTGTTTTAATGCTGACACACAACTCAACAGCAAATTTAACATCATCTAGTTTGGACAACTCTAAAAACTCTTTCAAATCAGCATCACATTCAACGGTAAGAGGACCTCTCAAGACTTTGAAAGGGTGCAAATAGATTGCAGTAGTAAGAAACACAATTTGATTGAAGTGTTGACACAAGGAACCAAAATTTTATATGATTCAAATACAGTGCTGACATGGAGCAATCAAAGTGTAATAATGAATGTGGAGTTCATTATATTGTCAAATGCAATATTGGATGCAGCAGTGTGGAATGGATATCATTAAATCAACTATATGAATAAGATATACCAGTTATGAACACAATCCTACAAAATTTGCACCTCCGGTGCAAATTTTCTATGATTTAAGTGCAGTGCTGACATGGAGAAATCAAAGTGTAATAATGAATGTAGAGTTCATTATATTGTCAAATGCAATATTGGATGCAACAGTGAAGAATGGATCTCATTAAATTAACTATATGAATAGAATACACCAGTTATGAACAGAATCCTACAAAATTTGCACCTCCGGTGCAAATTTTCTAAGATTTTAAGTGCAGTGATGACAAGAGGTGAATCAAAGTATAAGCACATTTTAACTAGATATAGCAATGCTACATTTTAAAGTGCAAGCACATAATTCAAATGAGCATAAAGAAGCATGTATTTAAAAGGAGACTTCAAAATCTCATCCAATACATCAAAAATGAAATTTTCTGTAATTTTATTGGAGTAATCACTAAAGTGTATGTTGTAACACTAGGTGGTTAAGGCCCAAAGCAAGGGTGACAATGATATTAGTTACAAGTATAACTGCATGTGATATTAGTTACAAGTAGGTGTTTTCTGATAGTGAAATTTATGTGGTGACACTTGGTGTTTGTGGCCCAAAGTAGTGCTGACACTGTTATTAGTTACAAATAGTGGTGACATCAGTCTGCTGTTTTCTGATATTGAAGTTTATGTGGTGACACTAGGTGTTTGAGGTCTGAAGTAGTGCTGACACTGATATTAGTTTCAAGTAGTGGTGACACCAGTCCAAAGTAGTGCTGACACAGATTTTTTTTTGGAAGAATGCATATTTTTTAAATCAAAGTGGCAAAATTGCACAACATGGGCGTTTGTTGGAAATTTGGTCAACATGCTCTTATTTTTGCTCAACACAGTCTTATTTTTGCTCATCAATAGCCTATAATTGCACAACACGGGGCATTTTGTGGAAAATTTCTCAACATGCTCTTATTTTTGCTCTAAATGCTGTTATTTTTGCTCGACAATAGTTTATATTTGCACAATTATCAAGACTTTGTGAAATTGTGATCAATTTGATCTTATATTTTTCTCAATGTGTTCTCATAGTTTGTCTATAGATAATTGCACAACATGGTCTTATTTTTGCTCAACAATAGAGTATAATTGCACTGCACAACGTCGGCATTCGTTTAAAATTTGCTCAACATGCTATTATTTTTGCTCAACACAGTCTTAATTTTGCTCACCAATAGCCTATAATTGCACAACATGCTCTTATTTTTGCTCAACAATAGTTATTATGGGGACACCACCGTGGTGTTCTTTGTTATTGAAGCTATTGTGGTGGGGTGGTGGAACGAGGTTATTAATCTAAAATATTATAGAATAATATTTTAGATTATTTCTCAACATTGTATTGTTTTTTAAGTAAGCAACAATGATATAAATCTGAAATTTGATGAGTACCGATGACAAAATTGCGCTGACATAGAGAAAAGAATGTACAAACTTGTATTATTACATGATAAAATCTACAATTTTATTCTATAATGTTGAATGAATGTTTATTTTGGAACATACATGTCATTCATAATGTCTAAGCTGTATTCTTTCCTAGTAGTAATTTTACATAATACCAATGACAGAAATTGTGCTGACAACCTTATTTTGAATGCTTTATCCTCCTCTTGAACTCTCCCACTGATAGCTTTCTATTTGAAGGAGGTCTTCCTGCTCTCTTTCTTACTACAGGGGGTAACATTTGATAGATTTTATCGCATCAGGGACGTTTCCTTCATCTTCTTCCAACACTGGATATATTGTTTCTGCATATGCCATACACCAAGCATTATTGCTGTAAAAATTTGCAACAAAATCAGATATATTTGCCTTTACGTGTGTAATCGCTGATAGAGCATGTACACAAGGTATTTTCTCGACATCAAATACCCTGCACGTACATGTCTTCGCTGATAGATCAACTATAGCTACAGCTCCTTCGCCTTTGATCTCAAATTGTGATGCATTCATCCTTTCTACTCTGTATAATCCAATTTGCTCTTGTGATTTCCTTATCACCTTAAGGATTTCAGGAGTTATTCTGTCTTGGTTTTCTAGTGCTTTCTCTCTTCTGTCCTGGAACCATGATGTGAGCTTTTCCCTAGCAAACTCTATAAGTGCCACAATAGGATAATCCTTTTTCCCTTTGAAAATGGAGTTCAAGCTCTCTGCATTGTTGGATGTCATCATATTGTATCTATTGCACTTTGCATGTGCTCTGGCCCATTTTTCAAAACTTGCTGACACCAAATATTCTGACAGTTTTGGACAGGTTGCTTCTATTTGTGCAAGCTAGCTGTTGAACTCTTGGATAGTGTAACTCTCTGCTGCTTTCTTGAACATTTTTCCCAGGTGTTTTTTCTTGAATGTCGCTTTGATGTTTTGTTTCAAGTGCCACATACATATGCAGTGTGTAGCTGTTGGGTAAACTAAAGATATAGCCCTTGCAATGCTAGCATGTCTATCAGAGACAAACACTAAGTCATTTGAGGGAGGCACAACCTTCAGCAGCCGGTACAAAAACCATTCCCAAGAGCTGTTGTTTTCAGAGTCAACAATTCCAAAAGCAAGGGGATAAATATGTCTGTTTGCATCTTGAGCAACTGCTCCAAGCAATGTGCCTCTATATTGTCCAGTTAAGAATGTCCCATCAATAACAACAACCTGGTAGATAAATAAATGAAATTACTAGTTATATTGAATTTATGAAATTCAATGAGAACAGAATTTATGTTGACACTGAGTAAGACATGCCTTCTTTAAGAAGGGGAATGCTCTGATGCATTGGCCAAAGGATAGGAACAAGTACTTAAACCTGTCTTATTTGTCTGTTGAAATCAATGCTATAGTCCCATTGTTTTTCTCCATAAGCATGTGGCAAAATGATGGCAAATCTGCATAATTGGATTCTGGTGTCCCCTTGACAATTTCTTTTGCAATTTTTGATGATTTCCATGCTATCCAGTAGGTAATTGTCATTTTTTGTTCTGTTCTCAGCTTATCCATTATCTGTGCTGGTTTGTATCTAGTGTCAACGCTGTTGAATTATATTAAAATTAGAATAAATAATATATTAAAAAGCAATATTAAATCTAAATACTATTTCTTACAAAATTTACTCACCTTGATTTGATGATGCTTGCAACCACTGACGATGAAGGTTTTTTGCAGTGTTTTGATCTGATATCCCACGTGCATGTGTGCATGTCATCGTACACTGTAACCTCATGCCAAGTTTGACCAAAAGTTTTGACATGCACTTTCCATTTGCAGTTAGGATCTACACAATGCACCCTATAATACCTGGGTTCTGATTTTGCCACACGAAAACCAAATATCTCTGTTATTGACAATATTCTCAAAGCATTCTTAACTGCATTCCTGGATTCAAAGGTTTTGCCTATGTATATCAATTTTTCTGAATTCTGATTCATAATAGGCATGGTAGGGCTGTCAGCATCCCAATCTTCTAGTGTAGTCTCTCTTCTGTGTGCTGGAGAATATAGGGTGCTCCATATTTCAGCTGCAGAATCTTCATCACTGGGAGTATCACTGTTTCCAGAGTACATGTCATCTCCAATATCCTCTAACAACACACCCTTCATCCTGTTGTCACCGATTAATGTCATGCTATTTTCTTCAGTGACAATGTTAGTTATATTTGGATTGCATGTCACCAACTCCAAACTATCAGTTGGAAATGTCTGTTGATCTTCTTTGTCATTATCTGTTTTAATGCTGACACACAACTCAACAGCAAATTTAACATCATCTAGTTTGGACAACTCTAAAAACTCTTTCAAATCAGCATCACATTCAACGGTAAGAGGACCTCTCAAGACTTTGAAAGGGTGCAAATGATTGAATTCTAATTCAAATGCGCTGTCTACATTGAATCTGTTGTGCACTTTTTCACTTAAACCCTGTAGTGTTATTGAGTCATCAAGTATGAACACTTTTGAAGTAGTGTGTCCGGCAAAGGTTGGACCTGATTCATCAAATAACCATTTCCCACCATATATAACTGTAATAACGTGGGTTGCCATTGTAATCTGTAGAATATGAATTTAAGAGGATAAATAGATTGCAGTAGTAAGAAACACAATTTGATTGAAGTGTTGACACAAGGAACCAAAATTTTATATGATTCAAATACAGTGCTGACATGGAGCAATCAAAGTGTAATAATGAATGTGGAGTTCATTATATTGTCAAATGCAATATTGGATGCAGCAGTGAGGAATGGATATCATTAAATCAACTATATGAATAAGATATACCAGTTATGAACACAATCCTACAAAATTTGCACCTCCGGTGCAAATTTTCTAAGATTTAAGTGCAGTGCTGACATGGAGCAATCAAAGTGTAATAATGAATGTAGAGTTCATTATATTGTCAAATGCAATATTGGATGCAACAGTGAAGAATGGATCTCATTAAATTAACTATATGAATAGAATACACCAGTTATGAACAGAGTCCTACAAAATTTGCACCTCCGGTGAAAATTTTCTAAGATTTTAAGTGCAGTGATGACAAGTGGTGAATCAAAGTATAAGCACATTTTAACTAGATATAGGAATGCTACATTTTAAAGTGCAAGCACATAATTCAAATGAGCATAAAGAAGCATGTATTCAAAAGGAGACTTCAAAATCTCATCCAATACATCAAAAATGAAATTTTCTGTAATTTCATTGCATTTATCATTTGAATTGGAATGTATTTGATAAAGATTTACCAATGTAACATATTAACGATCATAAATAAGCATAAACAAGCAAAGATTTGATTGTAGACTTGAAAATAAGACACATATAGCAAAAAACAATCATTATCAGTAATTGATGCTTCAAAAATCAAGCAACATTTGAATAGAATACAGCAGTTATGAACAGAATTCTATGATTCAAATGCAGTGCTGACATGGAGCAATCAAAGTGTAATAATGAATGTAGAGTTCATTATATTGTCAAATGCAATATATGGATGCAACAGTGAAGAATGGATCTTATTAAATTAACTATATGAATAGAATACACCAGTTATTAACAGAGTCCTACAAAATTTGCACCTCCGGTCCAAATTTTCTAAGATTTTAAGTGCAGTGATGA
The DNA here is from genome assembly GCA_963922045.1 of Persicaria maculosa. Taxonomy (NCBI): domain Eukaryota; kingdom Viridiplantae; phylum Streptophyta; class Magnoliopsida; order Caryophyllales; family Polygonaceae; genus Persicaria; species Persicaria maculosa. The sequence continues at coordinate 20,190,139 of OY998257.1, forward strand.
CAAGAGGTGAATCAAAGTATAAGCACATTTGAACTAGATACAGCAATGCTACATTTTAAAGTGCAAGCACATAATTCAAATGAGCATAAAGAAGCATGTATTTAAAAGGAGACTTCAAAATCTCATCCAATACATAAAAAATGCAGTGCTGACATGGAGCAATCAACAACAACAGTAAAAATCAATCAAAATTTGCGCCAAAGGCGCAAATTTTGAGGCATTCCATAACAGTAATCACTCGATTCGACTGTATTTCATATAGATATAGCAGAAACGAACTTAAACAAGCTCAGATTCGGTTGTTTTGAAAAACCTCTTCGATAAGTCAAAAATTGAAGAATTACTTCAAAATTTGCGCCGAAGGCGCAAATTTTGTGTGGTTCTAATGGACAGAGTAGTAAATTCGTCAACACAATCCAGAATCAACTTAGAAACGTGAAAAATCTATGAAAATTTGCGCCTTTGGCGCAAATTTTCAATGAATTGAAGGCCTCTTTTTGATGTAGTTTGTAATCGAATGTTGTACTTACTTGATTCTGTAGAAGAGATGCTCAAATCGGTTGTTTTGATGAGATCGGAGAGATGATCGGCACAAATTCTGCAAAATCACCGTCGAGCAGGGCGTGAGAGAGAGTGTGCGGAGAGGGAGACAGCGTAGGAGAGAGAAAGTGCGTGGGAGGTTTATATTGTGGACATTTCACAAATTTGTCCCAAAAAGTGGATATTTCTCAAATTAAGACATATTTTATGGACATTTCACAAATTCCCCCTTTATATGACTATTTAGAATTAGGTGATGAATTAATCCAAATCAAACTCCCCAATACATCGAATCAAACACGACACGATCATATCATATGTATATATATTTCAAATCTTGGTGATACGGTGAGGCTAGCCAACGAAGATCGATGATGGCAACCCTCAAATCAAATCATCATTTTATATACTCCGTATATTTTTTTACCTTGATTTATTGTTGGTGGACACATTCCTGTTTGAATTAATTGGTGGCGCGTGCATGGTGACTGACTGTGATAACGATATCGTGTTGGTGGTCCAGGAAGATTTCCACGACGAGAATGGCACCACGTTAGAGGATCGATCGACTTACAGACGTTTTCAAGCTGTGGTTAATTTGACTGCCTCTGGCCAATTCATCATATTTTCCAATGGAGAGAATTGAAATCATATTTAATTATTACTAGATAATTTTTTAGTTACACGTGCGTGTCTCCGTTAAGAATCTAAATGGGATAAAAAATGGTTTATTCAAAGTGAAAGTTTATGGATCTGTTAAATCAACTGGCGGGTATCAAATTGGACGTAGGAATGACAATAGGTTGGAATGGTGGGTTGATAAACTCTCATTTCACCCGATCCATTATGTGTGGGTCATCATCTCACCCAACCCACACAACTCACTATCCATATCCATTTCACCTATATCCGTTTCACCAAACACATATCGGGTGAGCGGATAAGATGGGTGAAATATAGATGTTTTTTTCGCTTATTTGATTTTGTGTATTTCCAATTGAATGTCAAATTTATACATATAATTTTATAATAATAAGCGCAGGACAAAGGAAAAAGTTAGCAACAATATGGTGGAGCTTTGGACATCCAAAAATAAGAAAATCTTTGATAATATAAATAAAACGACAATCCAGAATATGAAAAATCTAACACGATAAACACTTATAAACTGAGAAAAAACAAAAAAAAATTGACAAAACAAACAAAACTAAAACAACCACTACAACAAAACCAAGGAAGAAAAGGCATCTAAGACGGAATAAACCAGTAGAAGAAAATTTTAAAATAAATTTTGATGGTAGCAATAACTATTCTGGTATTTATGGTGCAGATTATATTATTTGTGATCACCTGGAACGATGATTGATTGTGGAGGATCGCAACTTTATCACCGCTCACCGCTAATGACATAAGCTATGAGACTAAAGTTGGGGATCTTGAAGGCTAAGGATCTTGGATTGGCCAAGATTCAAGTGAAAGGTGACAACTTGACTATGATCAATTCCCTCAAAGGTTTCTGGTCATTCTCATGGGAGATTGAGTTAATTATCACTGACATCCTCCTACTTCGGTCTTTTGAGAGAGTGACCTTCATGCACTGCTATTGGGACCGGAGATCAACAGGTATGCGGATTATATCTCGCGTCTTAATTCCAAGCAGATGTTTCTCGCAAAACATGGATCTCAACATCCTCATATATCCACAAAGATATTCTTAGATAGTGGTCTGACCTCATTGAAATTGTTATCTGTATAAAAAATAAAAAGTAGTGTTACCTTTCCTTCATTAATCAAGTGGGCAGGCCTGCTGCTTTAACTCATTTAAACTTCGTAGTTATTTTTAATTATTTAATTTCCATTTCCAAAAATAACTGATTTAAATTCCAACAAAGTTAATTAATTTGGCCTTTTTAAAAACGTTAGTTTAAATAAAAACTTGTTTCAACACATAAAATATGTGCAATAGTGATGTGTGTGTGCGTGTATATATATATATATAGGTAAGAGTTCTAGTGAAACGAATAATACGGTGCAACGGTGAAACGAATGAATATTATGTCATATTCATATGAATATCACATAATGTGAATATGAATATGTGAATATTATAGTGTATCAATATGAATATGGTGTTATTCATTTTATGTTATTTGAATATAAATAATATCATATTCATATACCCATATTTACATCATATTCATAATCACACAACATAATTTTCATATTTTCATATTCATATAAAATAATATTCATATGAATATGACGTAATATTCATTCGTTTCACCGTTACACCGTATTATTCGTTTCACTAGAACCCTTCCCTATATATATAATACATATATATATAATACATATATATATATAATACATATATATATACATACATATATATACATACATACATATATATACATACATATATATACATACATACATATATATATATACATACATACATATATATATACATATATATATATATATATATATATATAAAGTATTACATACCATATATTTCATGTAAACCACCACCACTACCAATAGACTCGATCAATATCTGTTGCCGAAAGTATAATCTAGAGGATTGAAATGTACACACAATTTTCTCATCTAGATATTATATCACATAAATATAACATTTTTATTTTAAAAAATCACACACCATTTAGGTTAATTAAAAAAGCATAAAATTGTGAAAATTAATTAGGTGTTTTATAATTTTCATTTTTTTTGTTACTAATTACTTAAAATGGAATATATTTTTAATAATAATAATATTAAAACAGAATTTTTTTTCAAAATATTCACAAAAAAATATTTAATTACTAAAATATTCACGACTTCAAAATATTTACAAAAATATTCAAAATTTGCAGGTTTGTCGGAGAAACGCGGTCTGAGACTGCGTTTCATTAACAAAGAAGCAAGATCTGAAAGTAAAAAAAAATAAAGAAAGAAACGCGGTTTCAAACCGCGTTTTATAATTAATTTAGGGTAAAATGCGGTTTGAAACCGCGTTTATCTAATTAGTATTTTTAAATTAAATTTTAAAAAAAAGAGAATGAAACGCGGCTTGTAGCCGCGTTTCACACGTAACCTCCAATTTCTCAGATCTGAGCTCCCATTGCATCTCGCCCTCTCGCCTCTCCCTTCTCGCTCGTCTCCAACCTCCGACAACCATGGCTGCTCCTCCCTTCGTCCTCGCTCTCCGCCTCTCCTCCCCGTCCCTCTGCCCTCGTTGTCCACCCTCCGCCCTCGCTCTCCGTCCCGCTGCCCTCCCTCCCCGTCCCTCTACCCTCGCTCTCCATCCCAGCGAATCTCCACCAATCGTCCTCGCTTTCTGTCCCTTCGCCCTCCCAGCCACCAATTGCCCTCGCTCCCCGTCCCTCTGCCCTCGCTGTCCACACTCCGCCCTCGCTCTCCGTCCCTCTGCCCTCGCTCCCCGTCCCTCTGCCCTCGCTCTCCACTCCAACGAATCTCCTCCCTCCGTCCTCATTTTCTGTCCCTCCGCCCTCGTCAGCGGCGAAAGCCGTCCCTTGCCCGCTCCGCTCCGCTGGCCGGCCGGAATTCGACAGCAATTGCAACCATGAAAATGCTCAACGATTAGCAGGAATTCGAAGAGGGGACGAAAAAAAAGCAAAAAATAATGAAATTGAAGACGAATTGTGAGGTGAAGAGGAGCTCCCCGGCGATTGCGAAGCCAATTCGAGGAGGAGAAGCCAACTCGAATTCCGGCCGGCCAGCGGAGCGGAGCGGGTAAGGGACAGCTTTCGCCGCTGACGAGGGCTTCTCCTCCTCCGGCCCCGGCCACGGCCCTTGCTCTGCTCCCGGCGAACCCTCCCTCTCCCTCTCCCAGTGGCGCACAAGGGTTGCAATTGCTCCCGGCGAACCCTCCCTCTCCCTCTCCCGGCGCCCGTGCTTGCCGGCTGCTCCTCCTCCACCTCTGTTCAGCCAAAGGGTTATACAGTAAAACGCGGTACTAAACCGCGTTTTACTTTTTTTTTTCTTTTTTTTTTTGTTTTTTTATTAAATAAATGCGGGTTAAAACCGCGTTTTACTCTAAATTAGGAGTAAAACGCGGTTTAAACCCGTGTTTTTATAGCAAAATATTATTTCCCTTCAGCGGCTGGTTTAAATTGATAATTTTAACGAGAGACGCGGTTTTAGCCCGCGTTTTTTTGAAAATACTGACAACAATGAATATTTTTGTAAATATTTTGAAGTCGTGAATATTTTAGTAATTAAATATTTTTTTGTGAATATTTTGAAAATAAATTCATTAAAATAAACAATTATAAAAATCATTACAATATCAAGGATTTAATTGTTATTATTTTTGTATCGGACCTCCAAAATTAATTGAACTAGCCTCTTGATGGATCTCCATCATCTCATCTCATCTGTATCGTGTATGCATTTACGGTCCTTACTGCATGACATATTCAAAGCAGCGCAGGACAAATTGAAGCAGAAAACAATTTTAAAAATGTGATTAATTGGAAATATATAACTATTTTAAGTGACAGAGGTGATAAGCTGGATCAAAACTCAAAATAGCTTCTTCTTGACAAGTTATTATAAAACCAAAATATATATATATATATGTTACTCCGTATATTTTAAACTGACATAATATCTAACATGTGGGTAGAAACCCACTGTGTGTACGTGTAAAATGTAAATATATATATTTCACCTTTATTGTCACATTATGTGAATATATCTAGATGAGAAAATTTTATTTACATAACGAGACAAAATGACAAATGACAATATATCGAATTTTATTTACATAATGTGAAAAATTTATTTAAAAAAAAATAATAAGGACAAGCTTATTTAATTATATTTTAATCATTATGCTGAATCCATCCCTATCGACATATTATAATAATAATTTGACAATAAGATTCCAATAACTGTACCTGCAAATTAAAATAACATTTCTAATGTACGGAGTAATTTTCTTCCGAGTAAATAGCATTGAATATACCAAAAAAATTTCCCGTTTGCAAAAATACACCCCCTCTTTTAAATTTTGCAAAAGTAGCAGTTGAGGTTAAAAAATAGCATAAATAGCCGGTGAACACACTGCCTTTCATAGGTTAATCATAATAATAGAAGGCTTTAAATGATGGGAAAGAGAGAGGGAGAGGAAAGAGAGAGGAGACCCTGCAAATGGTGCGAATGGTGGCAAATGAGAGAGGAGGAGGAGAGAGAGGATGGAACATTAAATGAAAAAGTTAAGAGAGTGAAGCATTAATTGCAAAGAGCGAGAGAGAGAATGACAACTGTTCGCAGAGGAGAGAGGGAGTAGAGAGGGGGCAACTTTTTCGCAGGGATGTCTTGTATTTCTAATTGTCTGGCATTTAACTGGTGTCTTGTATTTCTAATTGTCTGACATTTAACTGGTAACTGGGTCCACCTCTTCTTCCCAATCCACCTTCAATGACGTCTCTTTTACTTTCCCTTCCAATCTTGAGTTGTGATGTTTTTGTGATGGATCTGCTTTTCCATACGGCTTCTTTTTTTTTATGTTGCTCACCTCTCAAATAACCCAAAATTTCTCACTCTCTCCCCTGCAACCAGTGTTCTAAAAAGCGCTAGGCGGATCCTAGGCGGTGAGGGGCCGCCTAGGCACTAGGCGGCATCTAGGCGGTCAAGGCGGACGCCTAGGCGTGCATAGGCGGCCGTTTAGCTCTAGGCGGAGGGGGGTCGCCTAGCGCCTAGGCGGTGCCCAGGCGGCGCCTAGGCGCGATTTTTAGAACAGTGCCTGCAACCTCTATCTTTCTTTCTTTTTTTTTTTTAAAAAAATTTTTGATAACCTTCAACCGGTTTATTAGGTTAAAAAAAAGGCAAAAATGCATAAAACCACCCACTATTCATTGTTATTTGCAAATAACCACCCCTTATTCAAAAATTGTCAAATAACCACCCATTATTCATTGTTGTTTGCAAATAACCACCCCTTATTCAAAAATTGTCAAATAACCACCTATTAAATATAGGTTGTTTGCAACTAACCACCCATACCCCTTTTCTTGTTAAATCTCACTTAATTTAATATGAAAAGACAATTATACCCCTATTCATTAATGTTTCATTTTTAGTAAAAAGACAATTATACTTCTCTTTGTTGCTTGATTTTTCAGGTATTACAATTAGACCTGCCAAATGGGTCATTCGGGTCGGGTCACTTTGGGTCCCGAGTAAAACGGGTTCCGGGTACATCCAGGTTGTCTCGAACCGGGGTTTGACCGAGTTTCGGGTCATTTTCGGTCGATTTTGGGTTTGTCAATTTTTAAATAAATTTTTAATCTGGGTTTCGGGACATTTGATTTACCCGATTACTCGGAAAACATTTTTAATAAATTAAAAAATGAAAGATCAAATGTTTTTAAATAAAAAAATTTGCGACCCAAAATTAATCATATATTATTACATTTTATTAAAAAGAAAAAATTTGATATTTTATATATTATTACATTTTATTAAAAATTACGTGAAATATAAAAATCAAACCTTTTTAATAAGATGTAATAATATATAAAATATCAATTTTTTTAAAAAATTGTTTAAAATTTTGATATTTATATATTATTACATTTTATTAAAAATTACGAGAAATAATAAAAATAAAATATTTTAGATTAGATATAGTATATAATTACAAGCACTATGATTTATGAACAACGTCTTTAATTGTAGAATTTTAAAATTATCCAAAATTATCAAATCATGATTTTTTTAATTTAAAAAAGAAAAAATTGACAAACCCAAAATCGACCCAAAATGACCCGAAACTCGGTCAAACCCGGGTTCGAGACAACCTGGATGTACCCGGAACCCGTTTTACTCGGGACCCGAAGTGACCCGACCCGAATGACCCATTTGACAGGTCTAATTGTAATACCTGAAAAATTAAGCAACAAAGATAAGTATGTCCTTTTACTAAAAATGAAACATTAATGAATAGGGGTATAATTGTCTTTTCATATTAAATTAAGTGAGGTTTAACAAGAAAAGGGGTATGGGTGGTTAGTTGCAAACAACATATATTTAATGGGTGGTTATTTGACAATTTTTGAATAAGGGGTGGTTATTTGTAAACAACAATGAATAATGGGTCGTTATTTGACAATTTTTGAATAAGGGGTGGTTATTTGCAAACAACAATGAATAGTGGGTGGTTTTATGCATTTTTGCCTAAAAAAAATTGCAAAAGTGACATTGACCCCACCCCTTGCAAATTATGCACTAACAATGCTACTTTTGCAAAATCCCTATCTTTTTGGTATATTCATGCAAATTTGCCTTTTCTTCCAAACTGTAGAAAATAATTATCAAAATATTCAGAGCATGTATCAAAATATTTAAAACTAGTCTGATTACTCGATCACCCGTTGCACGATTTGTTAATAAATTTTATTATATAAATCATCTTTGAATTAATATAAATTACTACTTCATATAAAATAAATATATCATCTTTGAATTATTATTTTTTTAGAATGTAAACAAATGTTTGAGTCGAGATGAATCATGTTTGTTCTCTTATTAAAAAATGTTTAAAATATATTTTTATCTTGAGTCTAGATTTTATAATTTTTAATAAAAAAAATATTAAATGATAAAAAAAATCTACGTATTAAATCCAAAAAAATGAATATAACATAAATTTCATATGTAAATTCAATCCATTTTTATTTTTATTTATGAAAAAATAAATATAAATATTGATAATATTTATGCCAAAATATTATCAAAATGTAACTAAGTAAGATATGATAATAAGTTATTAATTGATGTAATATTGGATAAATTATTTGATCTAAAAAGTTAAGTTTTCTAACTAATTAAGATATAAGATTGAATATTTATAAGAATAAGTGGTACCATTAATTGGGATGACAAAATTATATTTGTTTATTAATTGACGTGGTTAAAAAAGATAACAACATATTAATCAAGAATATGACACGTATACAAATTGCTCCAGAATATGACACGTATATGAATCGCACCAAAGACATGAAACAACCTCTGTTTAGTATTCTAATACAGATAGATTTGCAGAGCCGTTTGCAAAACATGATTTAAAACCGTATTTTACACCTTTATTTTATGTCAGCACATTAAAAAAGAAAAAAATAAAAATGTTTTTTTTACAGAGCCACATATGATGGCCACCAAACCCAAAAAACCCTTAAGAGTACGCGCCTCTCACGCGCACCCCTCCCTCTTCCCCAAAACCAAACATAATTCTAACCCTAGATGTGAAAAAAGCCACTTGTACATCAATCTTCAACTTTTCTTCCCCCTCAGATGGATTTAATCTTCTACTTTCGGCTCTCAGCTTTACTTTTCTCAGTCTATATTAAGGCGCATCCAAAAAAATCAAAACCCCCAATTTGATTGGCTCTTTCGAGCTTCGGTTTCTCTCTCACAAGGTTCTTTGGTACTTTCGGAGTGATTCAGTTCGAGCGTTTCGGTACTGGACTTGGATCTCAATCCATGCTCTCCTCTATTACTATAGCCCTAAACAAATCGAAAAAGCTCCTTTTTGTACTCCATGTATTATCTCCCACCCTTTTGTCTATCTTCAAATCATCTCTCATGAAAAATCGGCTTCTCCTTCTGTGATTGAGATCTCAATCCATGGGTTTCTCTGCAAATCTAACCCTAAACAACCGAAAAAGCCCCTTTCTATCATCCTTGTACTATCTCCCACTTTTCTGTCTACCTCCAGATTGTCCCTTCTAGAAAGTTGACTTCTCTTTCTGAGAAAAATGTTGCGACTTGGTCTCCTACTCACACAGCTTGCCTCAACTCGCCCCTCTCAAGCAAGTTCACTCTCGGTCTACGATTTCAGTGGATATGCTCTCTTCCTTCCATCTTTCCTGGCTGTGAGACGATGCTCTATTCCTTCAGTCTCAACCTTGTCGTCTGTTCTCCAAAGGCGACTCAATCTCACTCACAAAGCAAGTATCACAAGTATACTATCAGCAATCGGGTAAGTTCATATCCTCTTACGCCAAACCTGTCAACTGGTACGTTCCCTGCTCTCTATCTTCATTCTCTAAGACACACAACTCATCTCTCTCTCTCGACATAACCCTATTTCATTTCCTCTATAAATACATTAAGAACTCACAATTAATTTCACACCAACTCACTCGCTTCTCTCTGCTCACTGGCTCCAATCTTCTGGTCTTCCTTCGCTGTAAAAATCTTTTGCTCTCTTACTACTACTCAGTCCTTATGGACAACCAAAAGGGAAATTCCCCCGGGAATGACACCCATAACTCACAAACAACCCTAACTGGGAAGCCTCAAGGCGAAACCCAAGCCACACCTCAACCGACTAGGAGGCCTTCTAGCCCTCCACACCTCAACTCCTCCTCTTCCGCCCCACTTAATCATGATAAGGGCAAAGGGAAAATTGATTTCACCGCCTTCTACTCTCAACTCACCAAATTCAGACAAAAAACTATCACTTATCCGGACTGCATTCTGTTTGGTCGGGTGTTTGGCTCCCCTATTGAGCTCGATAAAATCCAAGCCAAACTCAACTCTAATTGGAAGGGCTTAACTAGTGAGATTGAATTCTTCAACCTCCCCAACAATTGTTTGATCTTCATTTCTCTAACTCTTCTGATCTTCAGTGTATCTCGGAGGGTCGCCCTTACTATGTCTTTGGACATTTAATCATTTTACGTCCCTGGAAGCCTACCTTTGATCCTCTGCTAGAAAACCAATCCTCTATTGATATGTGGGTACGCCTTACCCTCCATCCAGATGAGTATAAGAACCCAGAGGCTATCCAAATCATCATCAAACATAATGAGTTTGGTAATTATATCAAAACTGATCCATTAGTTGACATCAATCTCCTCTATGCTCGAGTCTGCATCAATTTGGATTTTTCACAGAAATTTACTAATGCCATCCTTGTACCTAGAGCTGGCAATTCGGGTCATTCGGTTGGGTTCGGGTCGATCACATACGGGTCGGGTCACTTATGAGTCGGGTCAACTCGGTCAAAATTTCTGTGTCGGTCTTGGTCGGGTCGGGTCGGGTCGGTTTCGGTCAAAATAAAATTCAGATTTGTCGGGTTTCGGTCAGAATCGGATTGGACCCATTCGGGTTTTCGATCAGAATCGGGTCGGTCTTGTTCGGGTTTCGGGTCGGTACTCGGGTCGGTCTCATTCAGGTTTCAAGTATAAGCGGGTCTACGTTTGTTTCAAACTTTTAATCGTTTGGATTGAATTTCTTGAATCATGTTCGTTCGGGACTTTCGGGTAATCAATTTTATTAAATCGAATATGTAATTCATGTTATTTATGTATTTCAAAAAGTATTTTAGTAAAATTAAATATGATTCAATATATAATGTACTCATTGGCTCGTAAGCTCCAATGTTGTTAAAAACTCGATTCGATCCTACGATTCCAACGATCCTACGATCTAAAAATGGAAAAACGATCCCGATCTTTTTTTTTGCGATTATAACGATCCTATAAAATGTCTATTATAAGAAATTTCTAATATTTACCCTTTAAATCTAAGAAATTTATAATATATTTAGTTAATTTATATTATATTTAGTTTGTTTTTAAAATTTTGCAATCTTTATGGATATTTTTTTATGATTTAACATAATATTTATCTAATATTAAACATATTAACTTCATTTTAAAAAAAATTCATCCATGGGAGTCGGGTTAGTTGGGAGTCCGGTCGGGTTGGGAGTCGGATCGGGTTGGGGGTCGGGTCGGGTTGAAATTTGGGTCGGGTTGGAATTCGGGCCGGGTTCGGATTGAGTCGGGTTTGTCTGTGTTCGGGTCACTTCGTGTTTCGGGTCAACATCGGTCGGGCTCAGTTTCGGGTTCGGGTTATGCATACCGCTAAATTTTTGGGTTCGGTCGGGTTTCGGTTCGGGTGAGTCGGTCGGGTTTCTCGGGTCGGATCAGGAATTGCCAGCTCTACTTCTACCCACTGGTGTCAACCAAGTTTCCTCACATATCCTCTCACCTCTTTAATCAATGCCCTCTTCGAGTTCCAAAACCCCAAAAATCCATATCAAAATCTGTAAGCCTAACTAGAGGCCCCTGTCTGATGTGGAGGAGGGTTGGGTGAATGTTTCAAAGAATGGGAAACCTATCAAACTCCCCAACCCTATCACTGCATTTGGAAACAAACCCTATATCTCAGAAAGAGGTGGTGTCTCCATCTCCTTTGAAGCTTCCTCCCAATACTCGCATTCCTCAAAGGACTCCAAGCACAACTTCAATGAGGATCAGCCTCCTCACACATACTCTACTTCTTCTTTGCCCCACCTTTCTCCCCTATAACCCTTCTATGTCAGCTGGTTTGGGGTGGGATATGGGGCTGGTATGGAACTAGTTGGTGAGATCCAATCTCAACCAGTCCCCATGAACATACACTAGTACAAAAGGGGGGACCAGAGTACACTAAATTGGGTACGCTTGTTAACAAGTGTTGAAAGGAGGAAATGAAGTCTAATAAATACAAATAGATATCAAATTGACTCCTAGTCCACGCAAATTAATTACAAGACTTCCTCCCATTGTACTGGAAGGGAATCAGGATCGATGCACGAGGAGGCGAGTCAGCGGTGCCTGGATAGTCTATGCGAACTCAGCGTAAGTCAACCAGAAGCCTCGATATCGAGTTGGGCAGTCGATGTCAACAGGGGCAGTCGATTCCTAGTGACAACGTCAGTCTGGAGAGAAAACCTGCAAAGAGAGAAAATAACAGAATCACTCGATATCGACTAGGGTGGTCAATTTCGAGTGGGTGAGTAGCTCTGTCAACTCAGAAAACTGTCGACGAAGGAGTGCTCGATGCAGGGTGGTCGATATTGACAGAAGTTGTCGATATCGAGTAGAATTCCAGTTGATGTCGATTTGCAAAAAAACAGAAAATAAAGAAAATAAAAAGCAACAGTTTTTAGGATTTTAATTTAATAAACTAAAAGGCTTCCAGGATAGGGATTCACCACAACGGTAACCATGCATGTATGATGACCAATTCACATTTAAGATTAAACTTTTCTCAACACCAATTAGGGAGATAGAGGCTTTCGCATAAAAACCTAATTGTTTCTACCTTTTTCATAATTAGGGTTTATGTCAACTTTCGCAGGCAAAACCTAATTACTATCCAAATTCACATATATAATCCACTTTCGCTTCATATAAGGTAAACAAGGAATGATCCTAAACTCGCATAAAGGATTGAGCGCGGGGTAGAAGAAGAGTGTAAAGACCGAGTATATTTATATATTATGACTATTTTATTAAATACATTATTATTAAATTCAATTTGTAAAAGTGGAATAAAACCCGTTCTCGAGCGTAAGTTTTGGATTTTAGTTATTCCGGCATCATTTAAATTTCGGATTTTGACGGGACTCGATTTTCGCTTTCAAGATCGAGTATTAATAAAGATTAATTTAAACTCCGAGTTTTGATTGAAAAATTATTTAATCTCGATTATCTTGAAATTTGATCGAACTTTGATTTATTAAAATTGATTTAGTCGGGATTCGATCGGGCAAGCGGGATTCGGGTCTATTCCGCTAATTCGAACTTCTGTTGTAAGGACCACTCCTATTTTATTTTATTTTCCTTTTTCTTTCTTTCCTTCTCTCTCTCTCTCTCTCTCTCTCTCTCTCTCTCTCTCTCTCTCTCTCTCTCTCTCTCTCTCTCTCTCTCTCTCTCTCTCTCTCGGGTCCCCCCTCCTCACCTCCCCTGCCCATTGCAAATACAAGCAATGGTCCCCTCTCCCTCCTCCCTCTCCCTTTCTTGCCTTCTGCAGACCACCACTCCTTGCCTTTGTCTGATTTACATTGAAGGCACACCTCACCCTCTCTTCATTTTGTATTCAAACAACCCACAAAAGAACCCATTCTCCTTTCCCTTTTCATTCCCTGCAGGAGACCACTCAAGCCACCATCTCTCACCCCTCCGTTCATTCGCAGCCACCAGGCCACCTCCTCTCCCTCCATCCCTCTTCCCTCGAGACACCAGCAGAAGGAGCCTCCCTTGGCGCCTTCCCTGGAAACACCACTGGCTAGCCACCGTCGCCGACCACCATTGAAGCCGCAGCCCACTCCCCCCTTGATCCCCTGCTTTGCCGAAGAGCTCCCACGCCTCACCTCTACCTCCATGTCCCCATCGGAGCAGCAGCAGCAGCAGCTGTGAGCTCCCTCGAAGCCCGAGCACACTCATAGGCCACTCCGGAGCCTCGTTGGATCCCTGACGTCTGCCGAAGGCCAGAACGCCGTCGACTTCCTCGGCTCCCCCTCCTCCAGGTCCTTTTCGTTTTTTTCATTCAATTCGATACCGAACCCATTAGATCAGACTCGTACTAATCTCTCGCCACCCTTAGGACTCGAGCAACGCTCTTTCCCGTCGAGTACAGCCGGAGCCGCCCTCCGAATCGAAATCTCACGACCTCGGTAATCTTTCTCTTCCTCCTTGCTCCTTACTCTCGTTCTAGTTCTATTGGGTTGGGTCTGGTCGGAATCCGTTGTCGGTCAGGTGGGGAGGCTCTCGTGTTGAATTGGTCGCCGACGAGGCATGGCCGGGTTCTTCCTTCCTTCTCCTCCGCTTCCGCTGCGTGCCCAGTGCCAGTACTCTATTTCAAACTGGAGGTAGAAGAAGATGGTTTTGGGCCTAATATTCGGGTTTGGGCTTCAGATTTTAAGGATCCGAATCCTTTCTTTCCGGGTCGGGTCTCATCTTCTTTTCTTGGTTTGGGCCGGCTAGGTTTGACTTCGGGTTGGGTCTCTTCTTTTTCGGATGGGGCTTGAGTTTTGGGCTTGTGGGTAACGGTTGGGCTGGGTTATGTTTCTTTGTTATGTTTTATTATATATATATTGTGTTGTGTATTTATATATTTATATATATACCCATATATGTTATATGTTTATTAATTCTGATTTTAGGAAAATGAATTTATATATTTATATGTTCTGAAATTATTAATATTTATATCTAATAAGGTTTAAAAGTGATATTTATTGTTATGGAGTTATAAATATATTTATGGTTTTGTTTTTGAGTTTATATGGATAGTAAGTGTTAAATTAGTTGAATATTATTATAGTTTTGGAAATTGGTTATAATTATAATATTCTGGAAATTTATCATTATATATTGTGTATGTTTTAAAATAATATTAATTGGATTATTTATATATGATGCTTTTATGGGGATTTAAATATGGGAGTTGGGAATTTTAAAGTGAATTGTTGGTTTTGATTTATGAATATTATTTGTGAGCATAGAAATTTATCTTGATGATTTAATATTGGAGTTTATTTATATAATGTTTTTGAAATAAGAAACATTCCGGAATTATTTTATAACATGATTTTGGGAAAATGGGCCTTAAGGTTTAAATGTTTAATGTCGGGATTTAGATAAGCCATTTTAAAAGAATTGTTTGATTTTCTAAGTTGAGTTTTGAGAGATTGTTTTGAAAATGAGATGATGAAATGAGATGAAATAATCTGAAATGGGATATGAGACGAGATATAAATGATAGTTAGGGGCGCCTTGTGTGAAATAGGTAGCCTTATGCATTTATATGTTATTAGGTGTTTGTGAATGTTGGACGTTGCTTGCTATCGGTGATTCATTTCTTGGATTCTGCTCTGCCTTGTTCTCTGCTGTTCGGCTTATTCAGGTAAGTTCCTTTATGGGCTTACTCAAATTCGAAAGAGATTACCGGCTTGTGAATGTATGACATACTAGGTGTTGCATAAGCATTAAAGCATGCCATGTAGTATCATGCTAGGATGCACTTGTGATTGAGCATTCTATTTCTTTACGCGTACGAAACAGAACGGCCGTTATCTGTGATAGTCCTAGAGTCTTTGCTAGGGTCATAGGGTAGCCCAGCCCCATCGGGTGCCCTGAGTCTATCGAGTCGATATGAGCATGATGATAGCCCAGCACCATCGGGCATATTTATTTTAATTTATGTTATGATGATGAGATATGATGATGAGATATGATATGCTATAGCATCGAACCGGCCGGTCTCTGCACTAACGGAAAGGGGTGCAGAGGTAGGAGAGGGACATGCCACTTGGCATTCTTTGGGCGCCTTTACAGTTATTTCTCGCATATTGTAAATTAGGGTCATGCTAGTGTGATTTAATTTCCGCATCTGCATCATCTTTATTATTAGTGTATGTGTATGTTCGCTTGCTGGACAGAGCGTGTTGGGGCCTCGGTCTGACCCCACTCGCACCAAATGTTTTTAGGTATGATTGCTCCCTGTTTATATGGCATGGGAAAGTCCCCCGGCGATTGCAAAGAAATCTGTCTAACCCCGCTAATCTGGCCATACAACTTTAGAATTATGTTTTGGTTTTGACCCGGCCTTGCCGTGGCTTTTGTATCTAAATCATATTTCCACTTCACTTTCGTTTAAACTGAATTTATGAAACTTCGACTGATTAGAGTTTTGAAACCTCAACCCGTACCTGAATTGCAACATCCGAACGAAGGTATCCGACCTTCGAAACGTATCCCGGATATTTATATCCGGGCCGTTACAAAGTTGGTATCAGAGCCAGGTTGTGCAATTCGGGTACGCAAGGGTCGGGGGTATGTTTGGAAAACCGCCCATGGATTTCAAAGATTTGAAAGCGTTTTAAAGGGGCAAAATGAACTTAATATGTCTAACTCAATTGGACTAAATATGAACTTGGCTTATGATAAAAGAGGAGAACCAACTAATAAGGGATCGAGAGGGTAGAGAAGGCGCTAAACCATCCCTATTGGATGTAGTCGGAAATGGGTAGGCGAAATACTAGCTTGTTCTTTACAGATGGGTCGGGAAGACTCCAAGGAGATCATTGTAATTGCCATTAACTGATTCTATGATTGAGTGCTTGATATGCTAAAGATTTGATTGTTATGTTCTAACTATTGAATGAATATTGATGATCTGTGAACGAGATAGCGGGAGTACCCTTATTTCCCTATAATCAAGCTTAGCTTTTGTGGAACTGCCCCTTTCCTTATGAACCCTTTTGACAATTCCATCGAGTCCTCCCTTCGAATATCGGTCTTCCACGGGAATCGGGTTGGTGAACACATGGAATCATGATTGAATATAAAGGTTGTCCGAGAGAGTATTGGAAGACGGTCCTTGATGAAATTCCGTGTTAGAGAGTGAGATGTTTACGAGGTTGTCCTTATTAATTCTTATGATGATCCATCAGTGTCCTCTTGTCACGGAAAATTCGTATCCGAGTCCCACGGGAAAGATGGGTAATGAGTCAGTTGGGAAGAGTCAATGTTGCCCTTATGGACTTCTATCGGGTTATCTTGATTGCCCTGTTCATGATTGCGTGATCCTATATGCACTACTCCTTGACCTACAATTGATCCTTAGTGTGGAATTATGCTTATGTGCTTTAATGTTCATAATGACTATTGTATAAGTTTGAGCTATATTTATCGTATCCATATCATCCCAACATGATCTACTTAGTATATTACATTGTCATACTAGGGCACGAATAAATATGTCATATGCTATGAAGTTGTATAATTGATGTCCTCTCTGTGAATAGGTTCATGATAGTGTGATCGACTCTTCCTTATATGAATGCCTCCTAAGATGTGCTCTTTAGCATGCTAGCCGATGATGCCTCGATGCTTATCGTTCATTTTGTGACAAGAATCTATATCATGCCCATCTATTCCGAATTCGTCAGATTAACTATTGTTGATTATTTTGCAAGTTAATATTGTGTGTGATTAGTTGTGTTGAACGGAGAATATGTGTTATAATTGAACCTTGAGGAATGCATGTTTTGTCATATTATGTGTTGATTCGAGCTCATGTCCCCATATTCTAGTCATGTCGCCATGTTGCTTAGACTTGCACTATACCTCGCTACACCTCCTCTCCTGTTTCTGTATTATCGGAATGTGATTGAATTGAAGTCTTGCTTAGTGCCGAGTAATCGATCAAGTGCATGTATGTACCACATGTTATATTGAGCCATTAGTAACGTGTAGGATCCTTAGTTATGACTTACGCACACTTATGCCTTGCCTACTTTATTGTTGATTCTCTCTCAAGCTAGGTACCTGATAGTGTGGTTCTTTCCTCTTTCTGTTCTCTTAACATGTTTCACTCGTTCTGATTAGCTTAATGTTGAATTGATGATTGACTAGCTTTCCGTGATAGTTAAACCCAGCATGTTTACATGGTTAAAATGTCTATTACTCTATGATATCCTCTCGTGCTTCCATGAATGTATGATTTGACACCTCGCTTGATTACACATCACTCTATATCCTGATTTTGCAAATACCTGACGCATGAATATCGGAATGAACCTAGTTGAATTACTTTAGTTGTACTCATGTTCGATGTGTGCTATTAGTATCATGTAGAGCTTATGACTTCCAATATGACCCGCTGAATGATTTCATATCATGCTTGTTCTATAATGTGACAACTATTGTACCACACATGTGCTCTATGATGGTTCGTTCTTAGCATTATTATAATCTAACACCCATGATGTTCTTCTTGTTACTTTTGATGATGCCTCATGTTTCGTGAATAATATGTTGAACTCCTCTTAATGACTCTTGTCTATACTTGTATCACATTATGTATCGCTAGTATCATGTAGGATCTATGCTCCCTAAATGTATCTCGTCGTATGATTACATGTCATCCTTAACTTACTATCTGATCATTGCTGTTAAGTGTGATAGTTACTATGCTGTTCTTATGAGCCCTCATATGACGCTTCATCTGATTATTATAATATACTTTGCCATGATATATTTGGACTCATTTGTTGATGTGTATACTATGCTCTTACATTGATCATATGCATGATGCTCGTTATCTTCACCAAATTCCGTTTGACTTCGAATCATATATGATCATTGTTGGTTCCGCCTATCTTGCTCGAAGTTACTAGGCAGATCTGTTTCCATAGAATACTAGAATGCTAGCTTGTTTCACAAACATCAGCGTAGGACTTGATTGTGTCTTTGATATGAATACGAATGTTGCCTCGAGATAGGTACATGCTAGTGTGGATTGATGCGATTGATATGCTCCATAATGAATTCATGCTTGTTTGTCACAAGTTGTAACCTAATGGACTCCATAAAGGCATCGTTACTATTCCCGAGTCGGAGTCTTGTCTCTAGTCATGTCGTCTTTAGCTTTGGTCTATTCCGTCTCCGAAAGGAATATTGGGTCGTCCACTCTTGTCACTCCCCTATCTCCGCTAACTTAAACTTCTACGCATTATTTTGGATGAGCGACCGCATGGAAGACGAATAGCGATAGAGCAGCGCAGCGGAAGCGTGGGCCCATAACCCACGGGCCTCAGGATCGATAATGTCGACGGAACAAGCTCACTTTGAGGATTACGATTGTTGAGCACGATATGACTTGCAGGTGGGAGCGTCCTCTATTCGAATTGCTAACCCTTTCTGAGCTTGTTGATGATGATATTGCACTGACCTGATGTTGAAAGCTGCTTGTTGATGTGATGATATGATGCGATGCTTTACAGTCCTAATGTGCCATGATGACTTGATGTGATGCTATTCTGAGTTGCTAAGCATGATCTAAATTCCTTTCTTATATAGTATGAACTGCAAATGCTGAGAATCTGAACTAGTTATTAGCTAAGATCATGATGAAACTTTCCAGTTTGAATTGACTTTATTCATATATGGTGTTATGTGATAATTTCGAGCATGACGGTGAATTGAGACTTCTGATACTTGTTGCAATGCTAATGATGCTAGTTGATATGATGTAGTCCTTATGTGCAATAATGTCCATGACTGCTTCTTCTTTGAACATGTGAGTGAGGTCCTTTTTGGTTGAGCGGTCAGAGAGGGGAGAAAGGTTTTGAGTGTTTAGAATAATCGACGGTGGTAAGGGAAAGTTGCAGAAGAGGGGTGTTGACTTAGGTTGGACCGAGTGGGTTCGGGAATTAAGAGGTAATGCTTGAGGATTTTCGACGAACTCCTAGGTGAATCTTGGGTGAGAGTATGGTTAGGAATAGGTCGGATAGGCGGTGGTCGAGGAATTTTACTAGGGAATGTGTGGTTAGCAGGGCATGATGCTTGTGAACTCTTGGGAAGTGTGGAAGTGTAAGAAATGGCTTTTAAGAGTAGGGAAGATATAGTATGAGAGGGCCTCGAGTGTGAGGTTAGAGATAGTAGTTGGATTCTTAGAGGTGGATTGCTAGTGAGAGTTCTTGGTGGAATGAGGGGCGAGATTAGGGTATTGAAATGAATTTGGGACTTCTTTTGAGGATGTTACCTGAGCTGATGTTGGTGAATCTAGATGAGGCTGGTTTTGATGTAGGAATTGAAATCGAGCGAGCAGGGTTTGCGTTTATTTTGCCTGGTGATGATGTGAAAGCTTTCTTGATTATGTGATTTATTAAAATGACTTGGCATGATGTTAGATAGCGACTATGATGAACCTGATATGGCTGATATTACATGTTGATATGCAATATTGAATCATAATTGGTAGTGACAACTATACTCATGATATAATGACCCATTGTTATCCTACTATGTTATTCTAAAAGCATGTTATAATGTGTTGAATGAATCATGAAATAATGATATGTTGCTATGTGAGAACATGATGTTATAGTATGATCAGGAGATGTTAAATGATGAATATTGATTTGGATCATGAATTTGACTTATATATATGAGATAATGGTGCGTGATTGCTAAGTGATCGTTATATGACATTGTATGAGCTGAGATGATGTTTTGCGAGTATGCTGACGTTTTGGTGATTCACACATTGACTGACCTTTCCTTTTGCTAAATCTTAATAACCTGACCTTGATGTGTTGATGTGTTGACAATGGGTTTTGGTTCATTAATTCTGTGATGAGAAATGCTTTTATGACCTTTGGTATGATCTGGAGATGTGATGTGACCTTGTGGCACTACGATGGTATATGTTGAGACTTGCCTTATGATGTGTTGATTGGAGATTGGTTGGTTATACAGTTGTGCATTTTTTTTATGGCTTATGCATTTTGCTTGAATTGAGACTGATAGATTGATTCGATTCTGGAAACTAGGAAGAGAATACGGGATTAGCCCTTAGAGGTGGATGATTCCACCTCCTACATTCTGAAATTGTTTTGGGTTTGGGAGTTTTGACGAGATCTTTATTTGAAAGGATTTCACTTGTTTTGGTGTAAAGTTGCTTGATTAAAAATTGAATTTGAAGATTTTAAGCGGTTTTAAAAATGGCCAACTTTGGGTTTTAAAGAAATCGAGAGTTTCAATGATTTGGATGACAACCTTTCCGTTTACAAAACGCTTTGAGAATTTACGAACTGGATTTACATTATGACGTCTCACGAAGTGGATACAAGCATTTTATAGGGGTGCTTATAGATTGCTTGCTAAGACCTAGTCGGACGCTATAATGCTTTTAGAGTTGTGATACTTCCGAAAGGTCAAAGCAAGGATGTGATAGGGGCGCTTATTACACACTTGACTAGACCAATTGGAGATGTCACGACCGTGACCAGGATGTTGTGAGAATCCCGGAAGACGCAGCCGAGATGATTGCAAGATCCTTGGACATGGTCCTCGGACTCGCCGATTTCAAACTCCTTTCCATTGTTTTAAATGATTTTAGTCTCGGGGACGAGACTTGTTTTTAGAAGTGGATAAATGTAAAGACCGAGTATATTTATATATTATGACTATTTTATTAAATAAATTATTATTAAATTCAATTTGTAAAAGCTGAATAAAACCCGTTCTCGAGCGTAAGTTTTGGATTTTAGTTATTCCGGCATCATTTGAATTTCGGATTTTGACGGGACTCGATTTTCAATTTCAAGATCGAATATTAATAAAGATTAATTTAAACTCCGAGTTTTGATTGAAAAATTATTTAATCTCGATTATCTTGAAATTTGATCGAACTTTGATTTATTAAAATTGATTCAGTCGGGATTCGATCGGGCAAGCGGGATTCGGGTCTATTCCGCTAATTCGAACTTCTGTTGTAAGGACCACTCCTATTTTATTTTATTTTCCTTTTTCTTTCTTTCCTTCTCTCTCTCTCTCTCCTCACCTCCCCTGCCCATTGCAAATACAAGCAATGGTCCCCTCTCCCTCCTCCCTCTCCCTTTCACTTGCCTTCTGCAGACCACCACTCCTTGCCTTTGTCTGATTTACATTGAAGGCACACCTCACCCTCTCTTCATTTTGTATTCAAACAACCCACAAAAGAACCCATTCTCCTTTCCCTTTTCATTCCCTGCAGGAGACCACTCAAGCCACCATCTCTCACCCCTCCGTTCATTCGCAGCCACCAGGCCACCTCCTCTCCCTCCATCCCTCTTCCCTCGAGACACCAGCAGAAGGAGCCTCCCTTGGCGCCTTCCCTGGAAACACCACTGGCTAGCCACCGTCGCCGACCACTATTGAAGCCGCAGCCCACTCCCCCCTTGATCCCCTGCTTTGCCGAAGAGCTCCCACGCCTCATCTCTACCTCCTTGTCCCCATCGGAGCAGCAGCAGCAGCAGTTGTGAGCTCCCTCGAAGCCCGAGCACACTCATAGGCCACTCCGGAGCCTCGTTGGATCCCTGACGTCTGCCGAAGGCCAGAACGCCGTCGACTTCCTCTGCTCCCCCTCCTCCAGGTCCTTTTCGTTGTTTTCATTCAATTCGATACCGAACCCATTAGATCAGACTCGTACTAATCTCTCGCCACCCTTAGGACTCGAGCAACACTCTTTCCCGTCGAGTACAGCCGGAGCCGCCCTCGGAATCGAAATCTCACGACCTCGGTAATCTTTCTCTTCCTCCTTGCTCCTTACTCTCGTTCTAGTTCTATTGGGTTGGGTCTGGTCGGAATCCGTTGTCGGTCAGGTGGGGAGGGTCTCGTGTTGAATTGGTCGCCGACGAGGCATGGCCGGGTTCTTCCTTCCTTCTCTTCCGCTTCCGCTGCGTGCCCAGTGCCAGTACTCTGTTTCAAACTGGAGGTAGAAGAAGATGGTTTTGGGCCTAATATTCGGGTTTGCGCTTCAGATTTTAAGGATCCGAATCCTTTCTTTCCGGGTCGGGTCTCATCTTCTTTTCTTGGTTTGGGCCGGCTAGGTTTGACTTCGGGTTGGGTCTCTTCTTTTTCGGATGGGGCTTGAGTTTTGGGCTTGTGGGTAACGGTTGGGCTGGGTTATGTTTCTTTGTTATGTTATATATATATTGTGTTGTGTATTTATATATTTATATATATATACCCATATATGTTATATGTTTATTATTTCTGATTTTAGGAAAATGAATTTATATATTTATATGTTCTGAAATTATTAATATTTATATCTAATAAGGTTTAAAAGTGATATTTATTGTTATGGAGTTATAAATATATTTATGGTTTTGTTTTTGAGTTTATATGGATAGTAAGTGTTAAATTAGTTGAATATTATTATAGTTTTGGAAATTGGTTATAATTATAATGTTCTGGAAATTTATCATTATATATTGTGTATGTTTTAAAATAATATTAATTGGATTATTTATATATGATGCTTTTATGAGGATTTAAATATGAGAGTTGGGAATTTTAAAGTGAATTGTTGGTTTTGATTTATGAATATTATTTGTGAGCATAGAAATTATCTTGATGATTTAATATTGGAGTTTATTTATATAATGTTTTTGAAATAAGAAACATTCCGGAATTATTTTATAACATGATTTTGGGAAAATGGGCCTTAAGGTTTAAATGTTTAATGTCGGGATTTAGATAAGCCATTTTAAAAAAATTGTTTGATTTTCTAAGTTGAGTTTTGAGAGATTGTTTTGAAAATAAGATGATGAAATGAGATGAAATAATCTGAAATGGGATATGAGACGAGATATAAATGATAGTTAGGGGCGCCTTGTGTGAAATAGGTAGACTTGTGCATTTATATGTTATTAGGTGTTTGTGAATGTTGGACGTTGCTTGCTATCGGTGATTCATTTCTTGGATTCTGCTCTGCCTTGTTCTCTACTGTTCGGCTTATTCA
The DNA here is from genome assembly GCA_963922045.1 of Persicaria maculosa. Lineage (NCBI taxonomy): Eukaryota > Viridiplantae > Streptophyta > Magnoliopsida > Caryophyllales > Polygonaceae > Persicaria > Persicaria maculosa. Next base: position 20,213,788 of record OY998257.1, read on the forward strand.
GGTAAGTTCCTTTATGGGCTTACTCAGATTCGAAAGAGATTACCGGCTTGTGAATGTATGACATACTAGCTGTTGAATAAGCATTAAAGCATGCCATGTAGTATCATGCTAGGTTGCACTTGTGATTGAGCATTCTATTTCTTTACGCGTATGAAACAGAACGACCGTTATCTGTGATAGTCCTAGAGTCTTTGCTAGGGTCATAGGGTAGCCCAGCCCCATCGGGTGCCCTGAGTCTATCGAGTCGATATGAGCATGATGATAGCCCAGCACCATCGGGCATTTTATTTTAATTTATGTTATGATGATGAGATATGATGATGAGATATGATATGCTATAGCATCGAACCGGCCGGTCTCTACATAACGGAAAGGGGTGCAGAGGTAGGAGAGGGACAGAGCGTGTTGGGGCCTCGGTCTGACCCCACTCGCACCAAATGTTTTTAGGTATGATTGCTCCCTGTTTATATGGTGTGGGAAAGTCCCCCGACGATTGCAAAGAAATCTGTCTAACCCCGCTTATCTGGCCATACAACTTTAGAATTATGTTTTGGTTTTGACCCGGCCTTGCCGTGGCTTTTGTATCTAAATCACATTTCCACTTCACTTTTGTTTAAACTGAATTTATGAAACTTTGACTGATTAGAGGTTTGAAACCTCGACCCGTACCTGAATTGCAACATCCGAACGAAGGTATCCGACCTTCGAAACGTATCCCGGATATTTATATCCGGGCCGTTACAAAGAGATCGCATAATCAAATCTGGAATAAACGTACTTACATGGCTACCGTCGGGCTCACCCCGACCCTAGAAGTGGGACGACTACTCGCTCTTCATCACAACAAACTCCTTTGATTGAAAAAGGGAAACTTGCATTAAAATTAAACCTTCGAAGCTTTACAACTCAACGCCGGCTCTCGCAAACGCCAAACTCTAAACTTCTCTCTAACTCTAACTCTATTGATTGTGTGTGTGATTGAATATATGAATGCCAGTCCCCTAGGGCATTGTTTATAGACTACTAATCCTTGCTATCCAATGATAGTATCTTCTATCTTCTATCTAAACTCTATCCAAACAAGTAGGATAGATCTTTTATTTAAGTAAATATCTAAATAACTAAATAAACCATTAGGGTAAAAAGGAAATATCCCCAAGGTATAATCTATCTAAATTACAAGATAATTCGTGGCTCTTGTTGATAGAATGGCAATCCACGTCTCGAAAAGCGCATCCAACACGTGTTGAAATCCAGTCGATATCGACTAGATAGGTCGATTTCCACCTCTTCGTTTCTGCTCGACGGGCCTCAGTTCCACTCGATTTTTGGTTCTTGGTCGATATCGAGCTCAGGTCGTTGATATCGAGTGCTCTTCTGCTACTGATGTTTTTGGTTTGTTTCGACAATCAGAGTTTGTGTCGATGCTTCAGTCGATATCGACCAGATAGGTCGATTTCGACCACTTTTCTGCTTTCCTTGGTTTCTTCGTTTTGACTCCAATTTCGCTCCAATTCCTACATAATTAGACCAAAACTTGTACATACTCTATTTCTTGCACGTTAGCCCATTCTACACAAATTTATATTATTTTTCAACTTTTTCTTTGGAAATTCAATGAAATATAAAGTCAAAAGATGCAATAAAAAGGGTACTAAATAAGTACATCAAAACACCCCATACTTAGACTTGCTTGTCCTCAAGCAATAACCAAGCAATAACCAACACCTACAACACACCTTCAAGTCTTCGCCCTTGTCAAAAGCAACATCATAATGGTAGCAAAGCAAAGCAAGTGAATTTAACGTCATAGCACATATATGAGCGATCCATAGGCATATGCAATTTTGATCCAAGCTCACAGGGATAATGTGTTTGCACTCAACTTTCATGTGTTTAGGCTATAAAGATCAACTCTCAACTCAATTAAATATACAAACTCATAAACATTGCAATTTATAATAATCCACTTCGCAACCAATTATGTAGATGCAATAAGAACCATTAGGAGGACTTTCGCTCAATGGAAGACTTCAAAGAAGACTCCATTCGGCGGGGTTGTAATGGGGCCTGGTAAGAAATAAAGGGTATGGAATTATTTGGCTATGTGTTGCTTATAAAATTCGGGAATCAAGACTCCTAAACTTTATCACTACTATATCCAAACCATATCTCTACAATAATTCTCAACCAAACTTGCTTTCCTTAATGCTTATTAACCTTCTCAAACCCTAATATGATCTCAAAAATATAAAACTTGTATAAAAGATAAAAGAACTAAGGAATATTTGGCTCATGCACTATGTAACAAATTTTTTTTTTCACAAAAATTAATAAATAATACTAAAAAGTGTGCATTTATATGGTGAGCCAAAATCCTTTTACAAAGTATGACAAGATGCAAATATGTACCAACCCATAATTTCCTTTGCTCAAAACTAGACAATATGCTCTTTCTTTCCATAAGGCATTAATCTAACTAATCTAAATCTCAATTCCCAAATAGGGGTCAGACTCAATTCGGCTAGGGATAATTTTGTGGAGTTTGCAATATTCTGGCTAATATTCTGGCTTCAAGCAGAGATAGTATAGGGTAGGTAAAGAGAGGATAAAAATGGCTTAAAAGATGCCTCCATCATTTAATTCTCGTAAACATAAACATATATATATATATGTATTGGTTTTGAATAACTATCACAACATTTAGAGATGCATAGGAAGAGTAAATACACTCAAGAAAGCAGAGGGATTTTTAATGTTCTCCCTATAGGCCAAAATTCTCACAAGGACAATTTTTATTAGATTTGCTTTTTAGCCTAGGATCATATGTGCTCAATTTCATCAAAAGTTTACAGTCTACATAAAAACTATTTTAAGGACTTTGGCTAAACCATCCAAATATGCCATAGGATTTACATGATCAAGTCAACTATTGAGTTTTTATCATTGGATGTCTAAGTAGGGTTTAAAAACAAACTTAAAAAATAAACATGCATTTTTTTTAAATTTTTTTTTAATTTTTGTATTTTTTATGAAAGTAAAAACTAAGAACAAAAACTTAAACATGAATGCAATGCGAAGAAGAAAACCAAGTTGTGACCATAAGACATGTTTCTACCCCACCCCATACTTAAAATATACAGTGTCCTCACTGTATTAAAAGAAAAACAAGGGTAGAGAGAAACTCACAGTGCAACATGCGGATTCAGGTCGATTTCAGGTTAGGTCGATGCCAGAGGTCAATGTCGAGTACAGTGGTCGATGTCGAGTGCATCTGTCGAAGTCGAGGAAGAAGGTGAAGTCGAGGGCTGCCAGGATCCGGTCGATATCGACTATGTTGGTCGATATCGACTACTCCTTTTCGCTCCCGAGTCCTCAATGTCGACTCCAGGAGATGGCTCGATCCAGTTGGTCGATTTCGACTAGTTTAGTCGATTTCGAGTGCCTCTGCAGAAGCTTCTTTTCTTCCTCGTCATTCCTCAAATCGTTAGTGCATAATAGATAAAACCACAGTATATCCAAAGTCTTCAAATCTCGAAAATTCAAACTTTGAATCCTAAAAACTATCTATGCGGAAATTTAAAAGGTTTTATGTACAAGCTCTAGACTTTATAGTCGGTAGGCCGACTTCTTCCGCGCTTCTATCGAAGGTGGCACATGTAGGGACCATGTAGGGACCATATCGCTCTTATGTCCTCTTCAAGGCTTTCAAGCTCTACTTTGAACAACGTCCCTTTCTTGTCTTTAAGCTCTAACCTTCCTGGATAGACTTTATAGATCGTCATGATTGACCTCTTCCTTCCATCCTTAGGGCGTTGCATTGCTCAATAAGCACCTTGTCGCCTGCCTTGTATTCTTTTATGAGCTTACCTATCATGTTAGTCAGGCATACAAACAAAGATACTCGCTTTAAAGGGATATTCGAATTTATCTCTAAGGGTGGAGGAATCTTACCTGGACTTACCTCGGAGTCCGTTTTGCTTTCAAGGGAAGGTCGATATCGAGTGGATTGGTCGATATCGACCTTCTGCTTCTCAGTCGATGGAGGCAGGTCGAGTAGGGGGAGTCGATGTCGAGTGGGCCTAGTCGATATCGACTGGTGTTCATAAGGGGAGGTTGATTATGCTCAGATATAAAAATATTCAAATATAAAACTAAGCTAAGTCCCTTATCCAAGCAAATAAAATACAAGAATCCCTCCCGATGTAGTGGTAGGGTAATTCAGGATCGAATCCACAAGGAGGTATGTCAGCGCTTCCTTAGTTGCAATCACGATCAAGCTTTCGACTCTAGGAGACACTCGATATCGAGGTGTCTGGTCGATATCGACCTCAGTTCTGGTCGATTTCCAGTGAGTTTCCTGTAGAAGACAAAAGCAAAGCAGTCGACGTCGAGATGGACCTCGATATCGATGTTATTGCTCGATATCGACCTTGTCAGTCGATTTCGATGTCTGTAACAGAAACTGTATTCGTAACCTATTTTTCGGAAAAGATGTCTGAAGAAGCGATTCAGGCGAACTGTTACCGGCAGGGGAGGAGGGTGTTGTGATATTGTGAGGAACAGGCGTGGGTGAGGCGGAGAGGGGTGTAGGGGATGGGTCGATCAAAGGTATGGAAGAGGAAGATCGATTTGTTGACGGAGGCAACCAATTCAATGCAGGAGATGGTGACGAATTTGAGGACGGTGATGAATTAGGGATTGCAGGAGACGTTGGGTCAACTTGCAATGGTATGGGCTGGGGTAGGTGGGCCATATTTTTGTGGGCTATGACATTGCTTAAAAGCTTAGTGGAAACATTAGACTTGTGGATGGGTTGAGAGGGGTGGGAGATGGGTTTAGGAGGTGATTTGTAGGGAAAAATGTATTCATAAAAAACTACATGGGATGAGATGTAAATACGGGATGAATTCGAATCGAGACACAAATATCCTTTATGCTTTGTGCTATAACCAACAAAAATACAAGGGATGGAGCGGAAGGCTAATTTGGTGGAGTTATATGGTTTGAGATAGGGAAAGCACAAGCATCCAAACGATCGTAATAGCTCATAATTAGGACTCTTTTGATAAAGGATTTCGAATGGGGATTTATTGTGGAGAAGAGGAGTAAGAGTTCGATTTGACAAATAGACTGTTGTATGGAAAGCGTTCTCCCAAAATGGAAACGACAGAGATGCATGTGCTAGGAGAGCCAAACCTTTCTCCTGAATGATTCTATGACGTCTTTCGACTGCCCCATTTTGAGAAGGGGTGTGAGGACATGAAATACAATGTTGGATACCATAGGTAGACAAGAAAGGAACGAGAGTAGTGAATTCACCACCTCTATCTGTCTGTAAGCAATTAATGGATTTATTGAATTGTGTTTGGATCATTTTGTGGCATTGAGTGAAAAATTGAAGAAGTTCAGACTTTTGCGACAAAAAAATAAATCCAAATATATTTGGAAAAATCATCAACAAAGGAAGCATAACATAGGGAGAAAAGGGTCCCCCTCCTAATTCCCTCCATAAATTGAAGGAACTGATGAAGGACCCCAAACGTCACTATAAACTAACTCGAACATTGACTTGCTAGACTCATGACGATTAGTAATAGGTAAACGATGACTTTTTCCCAATTGACAAGACGGATAAACATTGGGCAAACGTTTATTTGACAATGGTGAATGAAAACTAGAAATAAGACGCTTCAGAGTAGACTCATTAGGGTGACCAAAACGATGGTGCCATCCAATCAGAGAGGTGCGAACAGCGGGATTGACAGTTGGAGAGAACGGGTTGGAAGGAAGGTTTTGTGGGAGCCGGTACAGTCCATCTTTAACGATGCCTTTTAGAATGATCCTGCCCCACAACTCCTTAACAAACCAACAATTAGAGTGAAATTGATCAAATACATGGTTATCTCTGGTTAGTGCGGAAATGCTCAATAAGTTCTTAGCAATTTGAGGAGTAGCCAACACATTCTTCAAATGTAAAGAGGGTGACCCACGTACTAAAGAGTCACCAGTGTGTGTGATCGGGATACTCTTACCATTGCACATGGATAGTTGGTCTCCTCCATGATAGTCAGACTTCATAGATAGGTTGTTCAAGTCAGAGGTGACATGATGAGTTACGCCAGAGTTAGCGTACCAGCTTGGGTCTTCGAGGGCTGATGGAGACACATAGTTAGCAGATTTAGGAGGATTTATGGGTACAAGGAGTCGTCGAAGCGATTGTAGCAGTTCCGGGCTTGATGACCGACCCGGTTGCATATCTGGCACACAGGGCGTTGAGAGTTATTGTCACGAGGGGGAGTGGATGAGTTGGAAGTATTGGTGGTGGAAGAACGTCCACGCCCACGACCCCGATCGCCACGTCCTCCATGACCTCTGCCTCCATGTTGACTGGAATCCGACCTTTGATTAGCAGCATAATTAGCAGTAGGTGGCAAATTTTTTTAAAAATTCTGGCTAATTCGAAAAAAAATTCGGGAGAAGAGGAAGGCTTGTAGCCTCCGCTTGCCATCTCACACCACTTGGGGTCCGCTTACTTTCTTTATTTTAATATTTTTTTGTGTTAAAGGGGGGGAGCGAAGGCCGGAACTGTGAAGAAAAGGGGATTTGGGTCGGGAAAGGAAATAAGTGCTTGGGCCGGACCAAGTTTTGGGCTGGGTTATTTTTTCAAAGAAAAAGGGAAACGGGCTGGCTTTTGGATCCGGGTTGGTTTATTTTAAATAAAGGTTGGGTCGGTTTTCTTTATTATAATTGTTTGTTTTAATTATTATGATTAGTTTAAATTATGATAGGAAATTAGTATATTTGTCTAATTACTTTGTTATCGAAATTTATTATATATTATTAGTTTAGATTAATTTATTGAAATGGCGGATTACTTGATCTGAAATTAAGAAACTTAGCAGTTTAACCATTAGAAGTAATTTTAGAAATTTTGATACGAACTAACTTGGAAGTTTGACTGATTATATAAAGGTTGGGCTGGTTTTCTTTTGATATGATAAAGCATGAAAAAAAAAGAGAAAGAAAAGAAATATGACCATGAGACTGATTTTATATGATATAGATATTCATTTAGTTCGTACCTGATCGAGGTCTCCACACTATCAGCATGGGTATGGAGTAAGATGAAAGGATATTCAATTTGGCATTCTTTGCGGGCACCCATTTATTGTATTTCTTTATATTATATTATCAGGATACTGGTGTGATTTAAATTTATTGTATTTTTTATGGGCACCCATTTATTGGTGGTATTTTGATGCAAGAAGGTCAACCTATCACTTACTTTAGTGAGAAGCTAGGAGGAGCTGCAAAGAATTACTCTAACAATACCTACGACAAGGAGTTGTATGCCTTGGTCCGTGTTCTGCAGACTTGGGCTCATTACTTGTTGCCCCGTGAGTTCGTGATACATACAGACCATGAAGCCTTGAAGTATCTACGGAGCTAAACCACCATTAGCACCCGCTACGCTAAGTGGATCAAGTTCATCGAGTCTTTTCCTTATGTGGTCAAGTATAAGAGAGGGGAAGACAACATCGTCGTCGACGCCCCCTCCCGTAGATATTCCCTTCTCTCTACTCTAGAGGCTTGTGTTCGTCGTTTTTCTATGCTCTTTGATCTCTATTCTAATGATGTTGATTTTGGGGATATATTCTGTCAATGTGTGTAATCTGTTGTGTCCCCTAGTGTTGGTAGTTATTTTGTGCAGGATGGTTACTTGTTTAGGGCTTCCCGTCTTTGTGTGCCTCGTTGTTATATTAGCTACTTTTGGAAGACCTTGTGGGCTAAGCTAGGTACCAAGCTATTATTTTCTACTTCTAGCCACTCTCAAATAGATAGTCAGACCGAGCTAGTTAATAGGACTCTGGGTGTTTTACTGCGTACTATGATTGCTACTAACTTGCGCAATTGGGAGGCTTGTCTTTTATATGTTGAGTTTGCTTACAATCGGGCAGTGCATTCAGCCACTAAGATGTCTCCTTTTGAGGTACGTAGTTTATGATCGAAACCCCCACAACCCCTATCGTATCCAGAAGACCTTATTGGTAAATCTCGGGTTGAGTTAGTGAAGTCTTTACATGAGAGAGTTCGGCTACAATTGGAGTGTTGAACTAAACAGTATGTGAACTAGGCCAACAAGCATCGCAAGGAGCTATTATTGGACGTTGGAGACTTGGTTTGGGTTCACCTCCAGAAGGATCGATTTCCTGCTTTGCAACAATCTAAGTTGCGGCCAAAAGCTGATGGGCCTTTCCTAGTGCTAGAGAAGATTAATGATAACTCTTACCAAATTGATCTCCCTAGTAAGTATGGTGTTCGTGATATTTTTAATGTTTGTGATTTAGCTCCATTCCTTGCAGAAGATGGGCTACTTGAGGAGTTGACGGATTTAGGGTCGAATCCTTTTCAAGGGGGAGGATGATGTGACCTTTGACAAAGCTAGCTTGTCCGACGATCGGGTTAGAGATCTAGATGCGAGGGATGGAGCTCCGGCGGATGTTATTGAAGATGCTAATGGAGAGAAGATTGAAGAGGAATCGCTTTTACCTCAAGCTACCCCACCGTTGACAAGGGCTTGAGCTCGCCTACTTGGTCAGTTGGTTCTAGCCTTTGAAAGGTCACCCGCATACATGGTTACTTTGCTACAAGTACCTTCCGAATCGAAAACTTTTGAGAGTAGTGTGAAGACGAAGTAAGACCGAATGAAGACTGATTTATCCCACCAATTTTCATCCACTTTTTATTGGGGTTTTTCATGCATTTGCTGCCTATATTAATGGGCTAAAGGTTTGGCCATATGGGCCAGCCCTAATGCCAATTTTTTTTATTAAGTAAAAATTCGAGATCAGACAAGTCTGATTCTCGATAGGCCGACGAGTCGGCATGCAGAAACCGCCTAAACATACAATACAAGAAGAGAACAAGCGCAACAAAACAAAACGGAAACAAACCCTACAAAAAGACGACCTAAATAGAACTACCCAAAAAGTTGAGAATGCAGGCGAAGAGCGAAGCCAAGCACCACCAGACAGTAGCACCGCGGGCCAGCGGTACTGCAGGAATCAGTCTCCTATGGGAAGTGCATACGAAACTCCAAGGAAGCTCCTTCCCGGATACAGAGTCGTCTTGAAAGCACCTCCACGACCCCAGCGAGTGACGACTCCGGACCCCACGACCCCTACCAAGCAGCAGAACTTCTAGAGGTGTCGTTGTAGAGCCACACACCGCATGATCAACCTTTGGGACATGATCAACCTTTTGAGATTTTATATATATATATATATATATATATATATATATATATATATATATATATATATATATATATATATATATATATATATATATATATATATATATATATATATATATATCAAAAATATGAATGAATATAAATAAATGTATATATATATATATAAATGGCTTCTGATTTTTTTTAATTGTGGGTCAATACTTGCCGTGCAAGGAGAAAGGTAATCCTTGAACGCCAAGCCATACCAACACCAGCACACCTCCGAAGAGGCCCCCAGGCCGAGCTCCAACCGGAAGCAATTACAGCGGCTGACCGTCAGACAGGCAGCCCCTAGGTCGAGCCCTAATGCCAATTAGTTGACCTTATGCCTAGTTTCTTTCATAATTTTATTTTCTTTATTTAGTTATTTTTAATTTATTTTTTTAAGTGGTCTTGTGACCGAAAAGCTTATATATATATATATATATATATATATATATATATATATATATATATATATATATATATAGACACACACACATTTGTAAGTCTCTTTAGGGGGACAAGTTGAATTTGAGAAAAACTAAGTATTGTGCTTCCTTCGTTTCGGGTTAACTAACAAAATCTATCTTGGTTAGATGCTAGATAAAACCTCTTGGTAAGATGCTAAGAGTGATTCCCTAGTGAGAGACGATGAAACCAAAGGATCAGAAACACTTGGAGTGCGAGGCCGAGAGTGTAGAAGATCGAGTGTTGAAGAGAGCTTGAAGTGCGAGGCCGAGAGCAATCTTGCATCACATATCCCTCACACCCCATCCCCTACCTACCTTACCATCATTCTAACGCCTTTCATAACCCCATCATAACCCTCAATCATCCCCACAACCTCAGTCCAAAACAGCCCTTCAATCCCTCTTAAACGTGTCTAGTCAAAATTCGTATATGCTCAGGTGACGTCTCGGTAAAACGCTGTTTCCCGCTTTTTCTGACCTCCGATTGATGAGATTTGCCCCAATCCATGACCGCGACTTCAAGATCTCCAAAAGTAGTACTGGCATGCCCCTAGACGCCAAGCCAATCGATGGCAAATTGGCATTCTTTGATGATTGATATGTTAATTCTGAAACTGCCAACAACTTCCCGAGTTCTCGGAACTCTCGTCATTGATCCTTTTGCTCGAGCTCGGGCCCGAGCACGTCAACATGTACTTTATTTCTTTCAAATGGGTTCTTGAAAAATTGTCTAGCCACCATCTATCATAAGTGGACCTGTCAAACAGGTAGGGTGGGTCGGTTCGTCTTGGATTCGGGTCCATTACGGGTCGGGTCATTTCGGGTTACGGGTCATGAAATGCTCAATTTAAACCCATATTTAACGGATTTGGGTCGACCCAACGGGTCAAGAGCGTTACTCATCCAAAAATTTTTAAATGTCATTTACTATTTATACACGTTATTTAAGGATGATAAAAATGTGTAAAATGTCAATTTTTTTATTATTTGTTATAATTTGATTATTTTTAGTTCAAAGTATGAAATTATATATAATATATAAATTGATATTTTATCTAATTTTTAGCATCTTTAAAAGTTAAAACCATACATGAATCGTAAACGACCTTTAAAAGTAAACAAATAGAGTATTTTTAATGAATATTACACAGTTTTTAAACCTAAAATTGATATATTACCCTAATAATTGTTATATTATTGAAAAAAATAATTAATGTTGCTACAATAGCATTATGTATTTTTATATACATAATAATTTTCAATGTTAAATTATAAAGTAAATTTGATGATAAAAAAGATAATATTCAATCCTAATTATTATTAGTAATAAATTTCAACATTAGGTTAAATTGTAATTTATTTATGTTTTTATTATCTTAGAGCTTGACCCAACGGGTGACCCACGGGTTGTCCAAACCCGACCCAGAAATTTGTGGGTTGAACGGGTTTGGGTTGCTTCGGGGTTCGGGTTGAAATATTTGCGCCAAAATCCACATTTTACGGGTCGGGTCACATTTTGACAGGTCTAATATTCATAAGTAATTTCATACACTTTCACAAAAATATGGATGATTATGTGCAAAGTTTGACAAATAATGGGAATTTCATGTGATTTACAAAAAAGGTACTTGTGTGCTCGATTTTGGTGTATAAAGGCGGATTTTGTTTAATTGTAAACATAAGTGTGATTTTGTGTTGAATTTTGGCAAAAAAAAAAGGGGGGGGGGGGTATAATTATGTGTGATTTTAAAAGTAAGGGTGATTTTGTGTAGTGTTGGAAAATTAAAGGGTGATTTTGATTGTAAAAATGTGAACACATATTGTAGGGGCAACGTGATACCCTTGTTATTAAACCTAACATGCATTTTGTCCACAGAATAAAATTTTGCAAAATCCTAGGGGCAACTTCCGGAAAATAAAAAGTGGTGGGACACAAACTGTAACATGGACTTTGGACATTATATGAACTTTTACAAAAATTCAGGGGCATTATCTACAAAATAAAAAGGTACGGGCCGGATACAAACCAGAATCACCAAAACTTTAAGATTACCAATTGGAATTTCTCATTATTAAACTATTTTTTTATTAAAACATTCATCAATTTCTACTGATTTTTAAGGGACATATATTGAACTCGTAACAAATCACTAAATTAACACAATCTTTACCAGCTAAGTAAATATTACTCTTTTAATTAACTGATTAAAAAACTACATCTTAGCTTGTATTATAAAACGCATAACTCTTTTAACTATTAACCAAACATGTATCTATGTAATTCAAATATCCCGAAAACATAGGTTAAATATTGTGAAGTTTGCAGGAGAAGATACATTTCTCTATATTCAATATACGTATATATAATACAAGGTATGAGATCTCTAGAGATATGATAAGAATAAAAGATATCGAAAGGATAAATACAGGAGATATGATTCATATGCATGATCTACAATCTTAACTAACACGCCCCCGCAAGCTCATGGTCGAGGAAGAACATGCAGCTTGGAACACAACGTCCGAAATCTGGAGGTGCCGACAACCTTTGTAAAGATATCAGCAACCTGGTCAAGGGATCGGACGTGACGGACAACAAGATCCCGATCAGCTACTTGCTCCCTGACGAAGTGATAGTCGATCTTGATGTGTTTTGATTGCTGATGAAACACTGGATTGGCAGAGAGGAAGGTTGCTGATAGGTTTTCACAAAGGAGAATCGGAGCGCGAGGAACATAAATCACCATTTCCTTGAGCAATTGTCGATGCCAAATAAGCTCAGCAGCGGCAAAAGCAATGGCGCGGTACTCAGCTTCCTTGCTGGAGCGGGAGACAACTCTTTGCTTTCGAGAGGACCAACTGATGAGGTTACCCCCAAAGTATATTGCAAAGCCATGCTGGGACCGACAGTCGTCCGGGTCGGATGCCCAGCCAGCATCGGAGAATGCAACCAGACGGTGATCATGAAGCTTGTTAAGATTGAGGCCAGCAGAGATAGTACCTTTAAGGTGGCGGAGAATACGTTTCACAGCGGACCAGTGAGCGTCAGTCGGACGGTGCATGAATTGACAAACCCGATTCACCGCATATGAGATCTCCGACCGAGTGATGGTGACATACTGTAGAGCACCTACAATGCTACGGTAGAGATGTGGATCATGAAATGGATCTCCGTCCTGACGAAGACGAGAGCCTGGCTCCGCAGGGGACGCTATCGACTTCGCTCCAGTCATGGCACAATGAGTAAGAATATCGGCAATGTACTTCTGCTGACTAAGGTGAAGAGCAGTAGGTGAGCGAGTGACCTGAACGCCAAGGAAAAAGTGCAGTGGGCTAAGGTCCTTCAGGGAGAAGGCACGATGTAAATTGGTAACAAACTCATCGATGAATGAAGAATGGGAGCCAATAATGATCAGGTCATCCACATATACTAGGACATAAACGACATGATTACCCGCCCTTTTAACAAACAGAGAAGAGTCAGAGACACAACCAGTGAACCCATGGTGAAATAGGGTCGAACGGAGCTTCTGAAACCAGGCATGTGGGGCTTGTTTAAGACCATATAGGGCTTTGTGAAGCCAACAGACATGAGAAGGCCTATCAGTTGCCTGAAACCCTAGTGGTTGTTCCATATAGACAGTTTCAGCGAGTTCTCCATTGAGAAAAGCATTGTTGATGTCAATCTATCGGAGAGGCCAGTCATGAGTGATTGCAAGACTTAGAATAAGGCGAATAGTCGTAGGCTTGATGACAGGACTGAAAGTGTCGAAGTAGTCAACTCCGGCTTCCTGATTGAACCCCTTTGCAACAAGGCGAGCCTTGTAGCGATCAATGGATCTGTCAGCCTTGGTCTTGATCCTGTAAACCCACTTACAACCAACAATGTTAGCGTGATGAGGCTGGGGAACTAAGTCCTAAGTCCCCTTACTCATTAAGGCATCAAATTCTAGCTGCATCGCATGCTGCCATTGGAGACTCTTGGATGCTTGGTGAAAGAACCGAGGTTCTGGGTTGGCGAGAAGGGCAGCTGGAAGAGGATATTTGGTGGTGGTGAGGGATTTAGGGGTGAGTTTGTTGGTTTGGGCACCAGTTTCCATTGGGTGGGTGGATGTGGTGGATGGTCTATACCAAGAGGGTACTTGAGGTGGTGGAGGCGGCAAAGGTGGGGTGGGTGTGGGTGTGGGAGAATCTGCAGAAGCGGGCGAAGAGGACCCGGAATCAGTGCTCGAGGAAGCCGAAGATTGGGGCTCGGACACGGGTGAACTAGACGAGGAGGACACATCAGAAGGGGACACATGCTAAGGGGATTCTGCAGAGGCAATTGGAGAGGCCAAGGGAGAACCAGGGAGGCCAATAGGGGATGGGGGCTCAGTCGGAGGGACTGAGGAAACAGCTGGGGAAGATGCATTCCCGAAGTCAAGGGGAACCGAGAGGGGAAGGGTAGCTTGTTGTAGGAGTGAAAGGGAAATTATGGACGGGGAAGTTGATAAAGGGACTGATGACAATGTAGTTGATGACTGAAAGGAGGACTCGTCAAAGACTACATACCGAGACACATAGAGTTGGTTAGAGGGGCTGTGAAAACAGATATACCCTTTTTGTTTGGTATTGTATCCCAATAAGATGCAAGGAAGGGAGCGAAACTCAAGCTTGGAGCGGGTATATGGGCGCAAGAAGGGATAACACAAGCACCCGAAGGACTTGAGAAAGCCATAGTCAGGGATTTTGTGATAGAGAGCCTCAAAGGGTGACTTGAATTGAAGAGTCGGGGTGATGGTTTGGTTAGCTTGATAAACCGACGTGTGGAAGGCATATTCCCAAAAGTGGGATGGTAATTTAGCGTGGGCTAGTAAAGCAAGACCCTTTTCAACAATGGAGCGATTACGGCGTTCTGAAGTGCCATTTTGCTCCGGAGTGTATGGACAAGACACCCGATGATGAATCCCAAGAGACTCAATGTATGTGGAGACGTTGCGATACTCCCCCCCCCCCCCAATCAGTTTGAAAAGATTAAATAAGTGTAGAGAATTATGTTTGAATCATACGGATAAACATTTGAAATGTGGGAAAAACATGAGCTTTATTAGATAGAAAATAAATCCAAGTAAACTTGGTACAATCATCGATAAAACTAACATAGTATTTCTTTCCAGACATCGAAGACACGGGAGACGGACCCCACACGTCCGAATGAACAATGTCAAACGGTTTGGCAGCAGTGGATGACCGGCAAGAGAGGGGCAAGCGGTGGCTCTTCCCTAGCTGACAAGACGAGCAAACTGTAGCCAATGTGTGAGAAGAAACTGGTAGACTATGACTTGAAATAAGACGATGGAGGATAGACTCATTGGGATGAGCGAGTCGATGATGCCAACAATCGGCCGAGGCACGCTCCCCAAGATAGACAGACGGACGACGCAAGTGCTCAGGTTGACGGGAAAGACAATAGAGCCCATTATCAATGGTTCCTCTTAGAAGTGTCTGACCCTAAAGATTCTTAATAGCACACGAATTAGCATGAAACTCAATGAAGGCATTGTTGTCTCGGCACAATTTAGAAACACTAAGTAAATTTTTGGAAATTTGTGGGACAAAAAGAATGTTGGTGAGTTTTAAAGGTTTAGAAGCATGCGAAACAGAAAGAACGGAATGCCCTAAACGAGTGATGGGAAGAGCCATACCATTGCCGAAAACTAAATTGTCGGTGCCGTTGTAAGGAGAGTGCGACTGAAAGGCATTAGGATCGGCAGTGGCATGATGAATCGCGCTTGAGTCAATGATCCAAGGGTCAGCAAGTTCGGATTGAGAGATGGTCGAGAACGCAGCCTTGTTGGAGGATCAGCCCGAGCAAGCGCCTCCTGAGCCAGGCGATGGGTGACGGGGAATTCGGACAGATTTAGGCACTGAAAACAGTTGAAGGCCTTGTGTCCTTGCCTACTACAGATCTGATAGGTTGGGCGAAGGCGATCTGAGCCACCACTTGTCGAGTCGCCGGACACATCAGTTGCATCAGAGGATGAGCGATCAAAGGAGGGCTGGCGACCCCTGCCGCGCCCTTTGCCTCGATCATGACCCCGACCACGGGACGAAGCAACATTAGCAGCATGTGGGTCGACGTCCAGGACTGAAGTCGAATCCTCCTCCAAGCACTGTTCCTCCGGAAGAAGATGACCGAGGAGTTCGTCGGAGGAGATTGGGTCCTTGGAGAGAGAGAGACAGTAGATCGAAAGGAGGAGTATTGAGACCCGAGACCGTAGAGGATGAAGGTCACGAGATCAGAGTCTGAGATGATGCAAAGACTCTCAACAAGCTCATCAGCAAGTGCTCGCTTTTTCTGGACAAAATCAAGCAGAGAGAGGTTACCCTTCGTGAGGGTTTGAAGTTGATGCCGAAGATGCATCTGCCGAGCGCGATTCTGAGTGTGGAACATCCAGGTGAGGATCTCCCAAGCTTCAGCAGTGGTAGTGGCTCGAGCGACGTCACCAAGCAAGGGTGTGGTGAGAGTCGATCGGATCCATAGGAGGACCAACCGGTCCTTGCGAACCCAGGCAAGATAGTCCGGGTTTGGGACATGGGGAGGAGACGTCGGTGGTTGGGAACCGGCTGAAAAACCAGCCAGAGCAGCGGCTGGGGTAAGGGTGGTGGAGATAAATTCCTCATCGGTGGGAGGGATGGTGGCCGGAGGTGGGTTGGCTGCACTCAGGAAAGACTCGAGATTGAAAGCCTTAAGTGCTGAGCGCACGGTGTTTCGCCACAACGAGTAGTTAGAACGGTTGAGACGAATGGCGAAGTTGGGCAAGTGAAAGTTGGGAGAACATAAGCTAGGTAGGGGAGGTAGGGGTGGTCGACATGATGATCGGAAGGATCGATAGGCTAGGCTGATACCATGTGAAGTTTGCAGGAGAAGATACATTTCTATATATTCAATATACGAATATATAATACAAGGTATGAGATCTCTAAAGATATGATAAGAATAAAAGATATCGAAAGGATAAATACATGAGATATGATTCATATGCAAGATTTACAATCTTAACTAACAAATATGCAAATTTGAAAAATACTTCACTAAATTAATTGATTTAGCCAATTTTTTAAAATTTTTCTGAGGTTTACTCATTTTCTTTTAGAGTTTTTATTAATAAATATGTTTAATTAACCTATATATACTGTAGAATATAGGTTAACTAAATTGTATATAAAATTAATTAAACACTTTATCTTTATTGAATATAGATATTCAGCGGGAAATGAGACATCACACGTAATTCTGCATCATATCTTATATATTAAAAATCATGTCATATGTGCCTTATAATACAATTAATGACACGATTTTAAAATAGTAGCATATAACATGTCTGATAAAGTAGAAGAGGTGAGCTTCTTCTTGACGAGCGTCACAATCAAATTAACGAACTTAGGCTCTTTCACAGTGAGTTGAGCATCGAGCGTCTTCCCATACCTAAAGAACAATTCATCCATGATCGAATTTCCGAAATGGTACTCCATTATAGGCTCGACGACAGCTCTATGCACCTTAGCTATTGTTTCTCCCCTTGATAGCTTCTCCGATCCCTCTACACTAGAACTTTTCTTAGGGTTTTTGTCATTTGCAAGATTGGTTTTGGGTTCATGGATTCCATCCCAACTGATGTCGAACGTATCAAGACGATCAACCTCGAACAAGCCTTCCTCTTCAACAAGTTTAACCACTTCTTCCGGGTGAGCAGCGTAGTAAGGTGTGTTGAAAGAGTCTACCTTCTCCACTTCCACTAATTTCTGCAAGTTAGGGATCATAAATTTTGTTGTAATAGTTATGGCAGTAAAATTTGCATTCTAAACATAAAAATTAGGTTATGCGTCTAAATCATAATCCATCTTTTATAAAATGAAATCATTTTAATTTGTTTGTTTGAAGAGAGAACATATATAATAACAAATGAGGTCGTTTTAAGAAAAAAACTCTTAACAAATGGTAATTAAACCAGATAAAGTATGGACAAATAATATGCAGTATATCACAAGAAATGTTAAAAATGGAATAATAAAATTACATAAATAAATAAAAAGTCAAGACAAAGATAACAAACACAATATAATAAATATTAAAGTACTCCAAACTAGTCGTCGTTCAGTGAAAGAGCCAAAGAGGCAATAGGTAACTTAACCTTGTCAATATCTTGGCATGCAGTAATATATATCTAGATATAGAAACTTCAAATTTACATAGTTGCATATAGGCGTGGTCACGGGTCACGGGTTAAGTCCTGTCCCGGCGGGTCATCGATCCGGAGGGTTTGGGTCTTTGGGTCCAAGGGTTGAAATAGGTTGCGTGTTAGGGTTAGGGTCGGACTGGTAAGTGAACCCAGTGACCCGACTGGTCGACATATTTTTGAAAAAACAATCGTTGGATGCGGGCCCCACTTGATCAGTGTTTTTTTTAATTGTAGCCATTAGTAACAACGGCTATAGAATAGGGTCGATCTCGAGCCTATAAATAGAAACCCCTCTCCTTGCTTCATTTCATTTCATCCTCCCGTCAAATTGCATTTCATTTTCGTAATATCAAAGAGGTCAATATCTCGTGATAATGGCCGATTGATCCGCATCCGTCGATGATGTTGGAAGTTGGTTGTACAAGAACCATTTCAACAAGGTCGTGCTAGGCCCGGCCGGAGAAGTTTGAAGCGGTTTGTAGCTATTGTGGTCATAAGTACAAGGTGACTAATAACTTGGGCTACGAAAATTTGAAGACTCATATAATGAACAAGCATCCCGACAAGGTCGACGAAGCTTCGGGATCGGGTAATTAGCTTTGTGTTGTGTTAAGTTTATGGAGTTATGAAGTAGTAAAGTAGGAAGTAAGTTGATTTTTATTGTAATGACATGTTTGTCAAATTTAAAAGTCGAAGCGCGATCCCCTCCGAGGCAATGAATCCAGTCCGAGGTTGTAATAGTTGTTCGGTTTGAAATAAACTTGTGTGTCTTATAATTGTGTATTATTATTTGGTTTAGCATAAATTGAAGTGACAAAAAATTAGTAAAATAATGATCTAAAACGCGAAGAAATTATTAGATTTGAAAATAAAAACGTCTTCGAACCGAATTAAATGTAAATAAATCGAGAATTTTGAAAACCAAGTGTAAAACCCGCACCCAACAAACCCAGACATTGATCCGGTGGGTCGATCCGACGGGTACCAGCCGTGTTGTCACGTGTCCCGACCCGGCGGGTCAACACTTCGACCCTCTGACCCGTCTGGTAACCTGTACCCATAAACCCGTGGGATTCCCGAATCAGGGTTCGGGTCGAACCCATCGACCTGTCGGGTCGGACCAGTGGCCACACCTAGTTGCATACATAATTAACCAAATTTATAACTCTCATTTTAAAACTCTCAAACTAGCTAAACTATAGTTTGATAATATATATATATATATATATATATATATATATATATATATATAGGGATGCGCTCCGGTGAAAACCAAAATTGCGGTAGAAACCCATGAGGACCTGCTTTTTAGCCCGGTTCACTTGCTTTATAGCCCGGTTATGAATAGAACCGATCTATAAAGTCATAAATTTTAGCCCGGTTTTGAATAAAATCGAGCTATAAAGTCACTATGTAATTTTAAAACATTAGCTTTTTAGCACGATTTTTCGGTTTGACCGAACTATAAAGTCATGTGTTATTTTAAAACTGGAGTTTTTAGCACGGTTTTTAGGTTGAACCGAGTTGTAAAGTCACCGTGTGATTGAGGTTTTTAGCACGGGTTTCAAAAAAACAAGATATAAAGTAGTCCTCACGGGTTTTTACCACAATTTGAGGTTTTCACCGGAGTCAATCCCTATATATATAGGGTTGCGCTCCGGTGAAAACCAAAATTACGGTAAAAACCTATGAGGACCGGCTTTTTAGCCCCGTTCACTAGCTTTATAGCCCGGTTATAAATAGAACCGATCTATAAGGTCACATATATTAGCCCGGTTCTGAATAAAACCGAGCTATAAAGTCACTAATGTAATTTTAAAACATGAGTTTTCAGCACGGTTTTTAGGTTTAACCGATATATAAAGTCATGTGTTATTTTAAAACTGGAGTTTTTAGCACGTTTTTTAGGTTGAACTGAGTTGTAAAGTCACTATGTAATTGAGGTTTTTAGCACGGGTTTCAAATAAACCAAGCTATAAAGTAGTCCTCACGATTTTTTACCGCTATTTGAGGTTTTCACCGGAGTCAATCCCTATATATATATATATATATATATATATATATATATATAAGAAAATAAAATATAAAACCATCTTGATTTACATAAATACGATTGAAGAGGTGAATGTATGTTTAATTTTCAAATTAATATTCCTAATTTTCATTCAGATATCAGGTTAAAGTGTATAATATATATCATAGCGAAACTACCAACATATCTAACGTATATATAGGTAGATAGTTAGAAGTAAGGAGGGGTTGCTGACCCTACTTGACCCCCGTAGCTCCGCCAACTCTTAGCCTAGTACTCCCTTAGACCATCTTCCACCATAGGCCACAATTTTTATTTTGACCTATTTTTTCTCCCACTCTAGGCCATTTTCCATTTTAGCCAAATTTTTTGGAGGCTATTTCTAATTCAAAAGCCAAATTTGGCTTGAGATTTTGTAAGGTCAAATGTGAATTTTACCTATTTTATTTTTATTTTTATTCATTTGACATTTATATATTTAACATCTATATATATATTACATTAATTGTGATTATTATAAAAATAAAAGTTATAGCATTGTAAAATATTATCAAGTTCTTTAATATGATTGTAAAATTTGACTTATTTGGATTATTTTTGTACTAATAAATTTTACGAAAATCACATTCATTATTTTAATCAACATCAACAAAATCATACATTGGATCAAAATAAATATTGAATTATGTCAAATATAATCCTACATTTGAAAGTAAGAAGAAACAAAGAAATAAGCAGTATAAAAGCTACAAACTACTGAAACCCATTAAAACTAAATATTTTAGCATATCCACATCATTCTCTATAACCATTCCTTGTTCCCCAAACACTACTTGGATATCGGCACACATTTATCACAGTTTGTTCCAAAGTTTCTACGTGGAAATTATGAGTAGCTACCAAAGTTTTCGTAATGATATGCAAATTTTAATCCACTTTGGAATTAATATATAGAGAGTTTATTTATTTTAGCCTAAAAAGGTTGGTTTATGGTGGAAACCACGATTTTTCATGGTAGGTCATATAAGAATATTCCGTTTTAGTAGGTTATTTTCATTGATTATTATAACCTACGAGGGAAGATCAAATATGCTCTTAGTCTTAAATCATGATTTTATACTCCCTCTGTTTGAAAAATACATCGTTTTCTATTCATTCACGTTTTTTCATTATACTAAATACTATATAAATATATGTTTTTATCAAATAAAAATTTAACAATTTTGTATTTATTAATAGTAACTACAAAATTGTTATAAAATAAAAAAAAAAAATAGATATTTTTATGTAGTTGTTATCATTCTAAATATTTGTGTTTGAATAGTAAACGACGACATTTTTTACTGAACGGCCAGATAGAGTACTATGTTTTAGACATTTCTTTTTCCTAACCGATAATGTTTTGTAATTATTGTTGTGTTCCCTCCTATATGGGGGAAGAGTCCATTGGAGTAGTTTACCATATGAGTTTTTATCATGTGATGTTTTACCCCCTTATAAAAGGGGATGACTTTCCATTTGGGAAAGTAAGAGAGAGAAAACAAAAGAGTGAGAAAGGGAGAAAAGAGAGAGTGGAGAGAAATTCATATGCAACTATTCAACCTACTTTGAAGTGCCCCGATCGACGATCAAACGACCTCCGATTGGGACGATTTTCTGGTATGTTGTTCATCTCATCATAGGCTTCATTTTGTACGGTTGGATCGTCGTTTTGAGCCTCCAATCTCAAATCTCCTTTGTTAGTGTTCTCTCTTGGTTTGTGTGATTTCCACCAATTGGGTGATGAAATAGGAGATTTGACCAAACTTGTTGATGCTTGATGATGTTGTATGCTTCTAGCTTTGTCTAGGGAAGATTGTACCCACTTGTTATTGTTGATAGTGGAAGCTTCTGGCTCTCCGTGGTGTTCCCCCATTTTGGGGTTTCCACGTAAATCTGGTGTTCTTTGTGCTTGATTATTTTGATCTTTTGTTTGTGTCTGATTGTTGGTTTAGGTTGCTTGAGTTTGGCTCTCTGGTTTACAGTTCTTGTCCATCCCGATTCGTGTGTGTTTAAAAGGGGTTTGTTTGACGTCCCCTTCTTCCGGCACAACAGACTGGTATCAGAGCATTTGGTTTGGGATGGAGGAAAAGAGCAGTTTTCAGGGAATGATTGTGTTGAATTCGGGCAACTACTCAGATTGAAAGATAAAGATGGAAGATCTTTTGTATGTGAAAGATTTGTATGAGCCGATTGTGCACAAAGAGATTCCAACGGGTGCCGTTGATGTTGAATGGAAGATTCTGAATCGAAAAGCGGTAGCTACGATCAGACAATTTGTTGATGTGAGTGTGCTCCAGCATATTGCCAATGACACGAATGCTTATGAGTTATGGTATAAGCTTGAGGGGATGTATGAGAGGACGAATGCCCTCAAAAAGGCGTCATTGATGAGAAAGCTTGTGAAATTGGAGTAAAAAGATAGTGAGAGCATTGTTGTGCATTTGAGCACATTTCAGAGCTTTGTAAATCAGTTGGCTTCTACGAAGATGTCGTTAGATGATGAGTTGCAGGCTCTACTACTACTCTCCTCATTGCCGGATAGTTGGGATACACTTGTCGTGTCACTTAGTAATTCCGCTCCGGAAGGCAAGCTGACTATGGAATCCGTGAAGGCTAGTCTTTTAAACGAAGAGACTAGAAGGAAAGAGATGGGTGTCTCCTCACAGTCAGAGGCTAATGTGACGCAGGGTTTTGGTAACAACAGAGGAAGGAGTAAGCAACGACAGCAGCAGAACAGAGACAAGTCGAATGGGAGATCGAAGTCTCGAAGCAAGTACATTTGCTATTATTGTGAGAAGCCAGGTCACATTCAAAAGTATTGCCGAAAGTTCAAGAGGGACAAAGGCACAGAACCTGAGAAGTCGGAGATGCCGAGAAATCAAGAAGATAAAGAAACTGCTGCTCTTACAATCAGTGATGAAATAGCGGAGTTGTTTGTGATGGTTGATGAAGGTTCCTTGAATCTTGCAAGCGATGAGTGCACTTGGATTGTTGATTCAGCTGCTTCATATCACATTACTCCACACAAGGAGTACTTCTCGTCCTACACTTGTGGAGATTTTGGTCGTGTGAGGATGGGAAATGATGGCGTGTCCAATGTTGTTGGCATTGGCACAGTTTGTTTGTTGACATCCACTGGTTGTAGTTTGAATTTGAGAAATGTCCCTCATGTTCCTGATGTCAGATTGAATCTGATATCTTTTGGGATACTTGATGATGATTGTTATGCTCAAAATACACAAGGTGGTGTTTGGAAGTGCTCCAAGGGAAACTTGATTGTAGCCCACGCAAAGAAGCAGAATACTATGTATGTGATGCAAGCCAAGATTTGTAAAGAAGAAGCAAACATGATTGATGATGGTGCCGGAGAGCTATGGCACAAGCGGCTTGAACACTTGAGCGAGCGAGGTTTGCAAATGCTCGCCAAGAAGGACATTCTCCCGGATATACAAGGTATTTCTCTCAAACCTTGTGTTGATTGCCTAGCTAGAAAGCAACATCGAGTAGCATTTCATACTCGACCTCCATCTAGAAGAAAGCATGCATTAGACCTTGTTCATACTGATGTGTGCTCTATGGATTGAAAGTCACATGGTGGTGCACAATATTTTGTCACTTTTATTGATGACTATTCTAGAAAATTGTGAGCTTTTGTGTTGAAAAGCAAAGATCAGGTTTTGACAGTTTTCAAGGAGTTCCAAGCCAGAGTTGAACGGGAGACTGGTTTGAAGTTGAAGTGTGTCAGATCAGATAATGGTGGAGAGTACAGGGGTCCGTTTGAGCAGTATTGCAAGAGTCAGGGCATCAGGCTTGAGAAAACAGTTCCGAAGACGCCACAACTGAATGGGCTTGTAGAGAGGATGAACAGAACCATACTAGAAAGAGTAAGAAGTGTGTTGTCGACTGCAAAGCTGCCAAAGTCCTATTGGGCGGAGGCAATGTTGACTGCTGTGTATCTCATCAACCGCTTGCCTTCAGTTCCTCTTGATGGTGATGTTCCACAGAGGGTTTGGACTGGAAGAGATGTTTCCTTCCAACATTTGAGAGTCTTTGGATGCCTAGCATATGTTCATGTTGCTAGAGATCAGAGATCCAAGCTTGATAGCAAGACAAAGCCATGCATCTTCCTAGGGTACTCAGAGGATGAATTTGGGTACAGATTGTGGGATCTTACAGATAAGAAAGTGGTCAGAAGCAGATATGTTGTGTTCATGGAAGACAAGACTATTGATGACTAGAAGCTCCAGCGATCGTCGTCTTCCTCTCCTGCTCCAGTCACCTTTGATCCCGTTTTTCCTCAAGTTGTGCAGAGAAGTTCAGTCCAAAATCAGCAGGAAGATGAGCATGATGATGGTGATGTTGATCCACCAGAAGTTCCACAACCTCAACAAGAAGAGCCCCCCATCCAACCTGAAGTTGAGTTGAGAAGATCCGCCAGAGTGAGACAGACTTCCTCAAGATACTCAACCAGCGATTATGTAATGTTGACCGATTCAAGAGAGCCTGAATGCTACGAGGAAGCTATGTCAGGTGTGCATCAGAAGGAGTGGTACAATGCCATGCAGGATGAGATGAGTTCCTTGCATGAGAACCACACCTATGACTTGGTGAAATTGCCTAAGGGCAAGAAAGCTCTCAAGAATAAATGGGTCTTTTGTTTGAAGTATGGAGAAGATGGTACACCTCCTAGGTTCAAAGCCAGAGTTGTGGTGAAGGGTTTTGAGCAGAAAAAGGGTGTAGATTTCGATGATATTTTCTCTCCAGTTGTGAAGATGTCATCCGTCCGGGTTGTTCTAGGCATGGCTGCTTGCATGAACCTAGAGGTCGAGCAGCTTGATGTGAAAACTGCCTTCCTTCATGGTGATTTGGAAGAAGAAATCTACATGGAGCAACCTGAAGGTTTTGAAGTCAGGGGAAAAGAGAAGATGGTTTGTCGTCTCAGAAAGAGCTTGTATGGTTTGAAACAAGCGCCTCGGAAATGGTACAAGAAGTTTGAGTCTTTTATGATCGACCACAAATTCCAAAAGACACATGCCGATCACTGCGTGTTTGTGAGGAATTACGCCGAAGGTGACTTTCTGATTCTCTTGCTTTATGTGGATGATATGCTTATTGTTGGTCAGGATACCAACAAGATTGCTAGTTTGAAGACTGCATTGAAGAAGTCCTTTGCTATGAAGGACCTTGGCCCTACAAGACAGATTTTGGGTATGCAGATTACCCATGACAGAAAGAATCAGAAGTTGTGGATATCACAAGAAAGATACATTGAGAAGGTGCTTCAAAGATTTAACATGGACAAGGCTAAACTCGTGAGTTCTCCACTTGTAGTGAACATGAAGCTGAGTTCTGATAAGTGTCCTACAAGTGAGAAAGAGAAACAGGAGATGAAGAAGGTGCCTTATGCTTCACCTGTTGGTAGTCTGATGTATGCCATGGTTTGCACTAGGCCAGACATCGCCTATGGAGTTGGGGTTATTAGTAGGTTCATGAGTAATCCTGGAAAGGAGCATTGGGCAGCTGTGAAATGGATTCTCAAGTATCTCAGAGGCACTTCGAGAGTGTGTTTGTGCTTTGGTCCTGGAAAACCTATGCTTGATGGTTTTACAGATGCAGACATGTCAGGTGATATTGACACGAGCCGATCCACATCTGGGTATCTGATTACATTCGCAGGGGGAGCAGTCTCATGGAAATCGAGACTACAGAAGTGTGTTGCTTTGTCAACGACAGAAGCCGAGTATATGACTG
The DNA here is from genome assembly GCA_963922045.1 of Persicaria maculosa. Taxonomy (NCBI): domain Eukaryota; kingdom Viridiplantae; phylum Streptophyta; class Magnoliopsida; order Caryophyllales; family Polygonaceae; genus Persicaria; species Persicaria maculosa. The sequence goes on from OY998257.1 coordinate 20,239,588, forward strand.
CAGTTGAAGCTGGTAAGGAGTTGATATGGATGACAGACTTCCTAGAGGAGTTGGTAGTGGAGCAAGTTAGGTATCCACTCTATTGTGACAATCAGAGTGCCATCCACCTTGCCAAGAATGCCGCCTACCATTCTCGAACCAAGCACATCCGAAGAAGGTATCATTGGCTTCGAGAAACAGTGGAAGACGAAGATTTTGAGCTCATGAAAATCCACACAAATGACAACGGATCAGATATGTTGACGAAGATTTTGTCAAAGGAGAAGCTCATCAAATGCCGCTCAAAGGCGGGCTTGCTCGAGCCCCCCATATAGGATTGAGGGGGAGCTATGTTGCTCGTCAATTGGACTAGTTTACCATATGGGTTTTTACTATGTGATGTTTTACTCCCTTATAAAAGGGGATGACTTTCCATTTGGGAAAGTAAGAGAGAGAAAACAAAAGGGTGAGAAAGGGAGAAAAGAGAGAGTTGGAGAGAAATTCGTATGCAACTATTCAACCTACTTTGAAGCTCCCCGATCGATGACCAAACGACCTCCGATTAGGACGATTTTCTGGTATGTTGTTCATCTCATCATAAGCTTCATTTTGTACGGTTGGATCGTCGTTTTGAGCCTCCAATCTCAGATCCCCTTTGTTAGTGTTCTCTCTTGGTTTGTGTGATTTCCACCAATTGGGTGATGAAATAGGAGATTTGGCCAAGCTTGTTGATGCTTGATCGATGATGTTGTATGCCTCTAGCTTTGTCTAGGGAAGATTGTACCCACTTGTTATTGTTGATAGTGGAAGCTTCTGGCTCTCCGTGGTTTTTCCCCGTTTTGGGGTTTTCATGTAAATCTGGTGTTCTTTGTGCTTGATTATTTTATCTTCTGTTTGTGTCTGATTGTTGGTTTAGGTTGCTTGAGTTTGGCTCTCTGGTTTACAGTTCTTGTCTATCCCGATTCGTGTGTGTTTAAAAGGGGTTTGTCTGACGTCCCCTTCTTCCGGCACAACAATTATTTATAATATAAATTGACAAAATTTTTTTTAATATAAATCTATCACTCCGTAATTTGAAATAACGTACCTAAATTGGAGAATTAAAAGTCGACGCTTGCAAATCGGTAAGGTATAGACTATAGAGAGTCGACCCTTCGATCTCTACACTTTTAGGGGGGAAAAATGGTAATAGAGTCCTAATTATAATACCACTATTGACGTCGTGAACATCGAGGATCTCCAATAGTAATAATACGGAGTATCACTATTATTTTAAAAATATAATTATATATTACTCCATCCGTTTGAAAATAATTGTCGTTTGACTTTTGTGCACATTGTTTAAGGAATTAAAAACTCTATAAAATATTATTTTTTCAATCAATTTTTTTTATAAATTGATACTTATTAGTAATAAGTATCAATTTATAAAAAAATTTGATTAAAAAATAATATTTTATAGAGTTTCGGTCGGGTCATGAGAAATGAGAGTCATATTGAGTTTATTTTAATTTTTATTATAAGGTCAGGATTAAACCTTCTAATACAAAACTTATTGTGTAAGGGTTTCACAATTTCTATATTTTGGTATTTGATTTGCCCCAAATTAACCAATGTGGGACAAACCTTTCATTCCTAACACGTCCCCTCAAGTGCAACTTGTTTAGTCTGGTTGACACTTGAAAAGAGCTAAGCATCTCAATCTCTTTATAGCTATTCAAAAACATGTCAAACATCTCATTTTTTCATAGTTTGACCAAAAATGGATCTAGAATCTCACTCTCTTAGCCCAAAGCCAAAGAAACATGTCTGAATCGAATCGGATCTGATACCATATCATTATATCATAGTTTGAATCGGACTAATGACTGGGGTTATGTGCACAAGCACACATGCACTAGTAGTCTAGCATAAAAGCCAAGTGAAGTTCTATCCTAAAACCAAATGTTGACTCATATATATAGTTAGTTAACATCATGGGCAATTGGTAACTTAGACCAAGATCGAACTAATATCATATCTAAGTCTGAATCGGAATAATGATTGAGGGACCTGTAATGATAATAGGGGCCTAATTGGGCTGGATAGGAGATGAGACAAAAACCTGCCCGTATGGGTTTAGCTCAACTGGTCACAAGGGTGACATTTGGAACAAGAGACCAAGGATCGAGTCTCACCAGCGGCTGTGTGGGAGCAACCTCTCAAATGAGGGGGCTCCTTGTGCGCAGTGAGCACTGGTCTTGACCTCTGTGGTCGGTTGAGTCACCATGTTTTACCTCCTCTCACAATTCTTTTCGGGTTGGAGTGAGGGGCGCCCGGGGTGAGCGATTTCACTTTTTTGGAACAAGGAGATGAGACAAAAACCCAATATGTACTCAGGAAAGAAAGCCTTGTATAAAAAGGCATTTGCATGTACGAGAGAATGAACATGAAAAATGAAATCAGATTTCTTCCTCCTGCCTTCCCTTTGAACTCTCTCTTACTTTCTTCCTTAACTTTTCTTCTTTTCCTCAACTGAATCTTAGTCCCAATTAAGGCAAGGGGCGTTACAAGGGGTGGTGTACACATGTGCACGTACTAGTAGCTAGACTAGCATATATGTAAGTCGAGTGAGGTTTCATTCTAAAACCAATTAATAATAAAAAAAATAAATCACTGACTTATATATGTATTGACTTATTTACCCCATAATTTCAATATAATATGAAACATTTTTTTATTTCACATCTCAACCCAACATGTGCCCAATTATGAATCCGAGCAGGACTCTAATAACTGGAATTTTCTTTCAAAAATGATTAATTTGTGTACGTGTAGCTAGCCATATTTTAAGATCATATAGGTTATCTAATCGAAATAAAAGATCATATAGGTTATAAAAACGATAGTTTCATATAAAATCCCAAATCTGGCCGGCTCGATGAACCTAATCTATATAATATACTAAAACAGAGGTCGAAACGGCCTCTGGTGCGATTCGCCTACGTGGCATTTTTTGGATTAAAACGGGATTATTTTTACATACGTGTCATATTCTGGATTAAAGTGGAATTATATTTTTGGGCCACATCAATTAATAAGTCAATATAGTTAGGTAAAAAACTTATCTTTTTAGATCAATAATCTATTTTATGTTTATCATAACCACATGTCGATTAGAATTTGAATTTGCAAAGTTAATTATATCCATTGGTATGTTATTGTTTATCATATTTTTAGTTAATGTTTTCAATTTTTTTTTTCTTAGTCCACTTCGATCGACTCAGTCGCTCTACATCTGGATCTGGTACGGTGTGACCCATTTAAGGGGTTGACCCTCCCACTAACAAGCGATTCCATGTTTCCAATGAGATTCGAACTTCGAACCTCTTGGCATGGGATGTAGTCCCACAACCACTACACCAACTTGTGATTGGTTCCAATTCACTTTTTTAAAAGCGCATCTTTGTGGCTTGTATTATGTAGAAAATTAAAAAAAAAAACGATTGTAAACTAATTTTACTTTTTTTTTATTAATTTCAATCATGAATCAGAGTAACTGTACGTGCATTAATTGTATAAAATGAGCGTTTAAAATTGCAACGTTAGCTATATTATTTATAAACAATGAATTACCATTTACAAAGAATATCTAATAGTAAATTATTATCTTATCTTGGTTTGTTAATTTTGATAACATTTTATAACTTAAGGAACTGTACGATTGATTGTCGCCTAAATATTATTAATAAAAATATATAAATATATACTCCATCCGTTGCAAAATATAAGACCTTTTACTATTTGACACGTTTTTTAATGAGTTATATTTTACAAAATAGTAAAGGGACTTATATTTTGCAACGGAGAGAGTATATATTATATATATTATATATAAAATACTAAAACAGATGACTGAAATGGCTTTTGGTGCGATTTGCCTACGTGTCATTTTCTGGATTAAACTAGAGTTAACTAGTTTTATTACTCGCCCGTTGTGCGATTGTTTTAATAAATTTTATTATATAAAACATCTTTGAATTAATATAAATTACTATTCCATATAAAGTAAATATATAATTTTCAATTGTGTTATGTTTTTGAAAATGTAATTAAACATGTTTAAGGCCTCTAATTAAGTGCATATATATATAACTATATATATAGTTATATAAATGTAGGTATTGATGATGTTGATTGATGATTAGGTTCATCTTTATTCATTTGTGCATAATCGTTGTAAATATTCAATTCGTTCACATAAAATCATACAGAATACATGATATTATACATATTAGTTTTTTTTTTAAATCAATATAAAAATTAATCAAATCAACAACTTTTTTTAATCGCATGAGATTTGATCCAAATCATTGGCTTTTTTTAATCGCATAAGATTTTTATCTAAAAGGTAAAATAGTTGACCAAATTAGATAGTATTTGATTAAAAAATTAAATTATTTAATATGAAAGAGATTCGCAAGCTCTCTTTCACAGATTAACCTAATCGGTACTATATGACATCAAATTACACCCTCCACCATTTTTTTTTATCTTTGGAAAATCAGTTATATATATAATTTATATTTCGTTAAAAAATTAAGATTTTTCCATGTATGCATAAATTTAGTTAGTGTTGGGCCTTTTGGTCAAAACGGTGGTAACACTACCCTTTGTTCAATCTAAATAAATATAATTTAAAATAAGATTCTACTTTAATCTAAATATAAGGTTATATTGGATAGATTATTTGATCTAAAAAGATAAGTTTTTTACCTAACTATATTGATTTATTAATTGATGTGGCCCCAAAAAATAATACCACTTTAATCCAGAATATGACACGTAAGAAAAAATAATCCAGCTTTAATCCAGAAAATTCCGTGCATGCGAGATCGCACCAGAGCCCGTTTCAGGCCTCTACTTTAGTATTTTATATAGATAGATATCGCATATGTGACATTTTCTGGATTAAAATGATGTTATTTTTACATATGTGTCATATTCTAGATTAAAATGGTATTATCTTTTTGAGCCACATCAATTAATAAGTCAATATAGTTAGGAAATAACTTATCTTTTTAGATCAAATAATCTATCCAATATGAACTTATATCTTAATTAGGTTTTTTTTTAATAAATATTCAACCTTATATCTTAATTAGGTAGAAAACATATCGTTTTAGATATATCTATCTAATTCAAAGTTGTTTTATATTAATTCAAAGTTGTTTTATATAATAAAATTTATTAAAAAATCGCACAACGGGCGAGTAATAAAACTAGTAAAAAATAAAGTAAAACATATCTATAAATATTTGGTTAATGCATCTGGTGATCGAGTTAATATGATACGCGGATATATATTAATTAGAGTTAAGTTAGTTAATTTGAGTAAAAAACTATTAATGAAAACAGCTAGAACAAGAGAGAGAGAGAGAGAGAGAGAGAGAGAGAGAGAGAGAGAGAGAGAGAGAGAGAGAGAGAGAGAGAGAGAGAGAGAGAGAGAGAGAGAGAGAGAGAGAGAGAGAGAGAGAGAGAGAGAGAGAGAGAGAGAGAGAGAGAGAGTAGCTAGTTAACCTGTGAAACCATGGACATGAGAGAATGAGCAATGAGTTCCCAGTGAAGATAGCTATCTTCGTCTTCCGTGGGGTCTATTGTCCTTCTTGCCATGAACGATAACACCATCCTTCCTCCTCCCACCATTTCTTTCGATCTCGATTTCAGAAACATCGAGAAATCGCTTCTAAATTGTTTGGTGTATCCATCCACTATTTCCCTCGGGCTTGTCTTTGATATGTTAATCTTTCCTTTGTTCAACCCCGTCGGTGCCTACATCAAAATTTGTCAATAGCTTCGATAATCGCTGAAAGTAACATCGACTTCTAAAATATAACAATGTACCGTTATAAACAATATGACAAAAACAAACAATTCAGAATTTTTAAGATTTTTGGGATATTTTCTAGAATTTGAAGAGTTTAGGCTACTAACCGCGATTACGTCTAAATTGAAGTTATTTCTTAGAAATGCATATGTATCCCTAATCTGACCTGAGAAATCCAATGCAAGCTAGAAGAGGAGTGCGCAAAGTGCAAGCTTCGGCGTGGGAACAGCCGCCCATGGAAAGTGCCTGGAGCTCCGAAAACGAAGCATGGACCGGAACGGACACTCAGCTTCTCCCGGGCGTGGGCCAGCAAGCCCGGGAGCGAAACAAACACATGGTTGAAGTCATTCATAGGCAAGTCATTTAAGTACACCACCACCTCCCGCGGCTGCCTCCCCTGCTGCTGCCACGTGGCATACACCGCCTCCAGCATGTGGGAGACGGCCGCTAGGGCATTAGGGCCAGACCCACACCCAATATCAGCCATCCCTATTCGGCTTCCTCGCATAGCGTGGGTGTTAAGATAGTCTACCAAGGCTCGTTCAGTGTATGGCTTCGTCGCCAGTAATATATCATTCTGCAATAATACACACATACATATATACATACGATAGATACTATACAATAAAGATAACCGAGACCAAAATCGAAGAAGAGGTGAGGGGAAGATGACCTGAACGCTGGAGTTCTGGGCGTAGCTATCCTCACCGGAACCATGATTCATGTGAAACACTTGCTTTAGGTCCATGGGTGTGCCTAGCCTCTTTCTTTAATTCACTTTCCTTTGTTTTGTTATTTATTTATTATTATTATTTAAAAAATGGAATTAGGGTTCTTAATTTGTTCGTTTATATGAAGAGTGGTGGTGTAGCTTTTTATGCTTTATATATACTGTGTAGGGGAATATTTTAATCTAATTTTCCATCATTGAATCAGTTAGATGAGTTGATACGTATATAATTATAAGAGAGTTTGATTTTTTTTGAAATATAATATTCAAACCGTAGAAAATAATTATTGAAATATTCACATTTCCAAATTATTTATCAAAATTATTAAAAGAGAAAATTTGCTCCACAAGCACTTTTATTGGCTTAATTAGTGAATTGTCCCAGTTTTTGGACAAATTGTAAAACTGTCCACTTTTTATAATTTCTCCCGAAATACCGCTTTTTTCCTGTCTGTCTTTGTCTTCCAAAATCCTCTTCGTGCTCTCTGATCTTTCTTCGGTTTCCTTCGTTCATCTTCGTTCATTTTCCTTCATTTCGTTCACCTTCCTTTAGTTTTCGATCGATTGTTGTTTTTGTTCTGCTATCTGGTTAAATGGCGGTTTCTGGCAGTTCATCAGGTATCGATTTTTGGTGTTTTTGCTGAATGGTTCGTGCTAGGGTTTGGATTAAGTTAGATTCTGGCTATTTTTTCGATTTCGTTTTGCAATTTTCGCTCTTTTATGTTTAAATGTATGCTTAATATGCATCAATGTTGTGCGATTTTGACTGCGGGCGGTAGTGTCTGTAATTTTCTTTTGTAAATGTGGGGATTTTAACCGTTTGTTTGCTTCACTTTTTGTCATCCGACACTTTGTGTGTGTTTTTTTAGTGTTATTCGTATAGGTAAATCTGTTTCGGATGCTTGTAGTGTTTGTGTGGTTCATATATATAGGTACATGTGTGCGGTTATGCTCATGTGCAGGGGGGCTAACAATGTTTGTTTGTATATATGTTTTTGTTAGGTTATGGTAGTGTGAATAATGTGTGTACTTGTAGGGTGTATCCTATGTTGTCCATGTTGTATTTTTATGGTTGTGTTTAGTATGTGTTGGTAATATTTTATAGTTGTTGGTTTATGTTTGTGGTGGGATAGCATTGATTCTGTCTATTGTGTTTTACATTCTTCTTTTCTTTTGTTCTTACTAGCAGGTGCATCTGGTGACGTATTTTCGTACAAAAGTAAATTTGAAGTGAGTTTTTTTTATTTTTTTTTATTTTTTTGTTTTCCATTTTTAAATTCTTTTGTTGATGATCCAAGTTTTGGTTTTTTAGTAATGTCATCTTGGGTGGTTGGTTACTTGTTTGTGAATGAGCAGGGGCTCGAGTATTGCATTCCTATTGCTGAGAGGTTTCATTGTAGATCCAACATCTACTCTCATCCTGATGTTTGTGATCTTATAAAGAAACATTTGGCTCCTGCTGCTTATCAGATTCTTTGCAAAAGCTATGTTGGATGGGTGCTGACGCAGGGCACCAATATGGTTAAGAATTTTTAGCTTATGCATCAAATGATGCTTCGTCAAGTGCATACAAAAAAAGAGAAGGAGCTTTGGTTTAAAGTTGACGGATATGTTGCACGGTTTTGTTTGGCAGAGTTCCATGTTATTACTGGTCTTCCTTGTGAAGACAGTGGTTCTGATGTGGCTGAGCAAGTAACTATCTCTGATTTCTTTGGGAAGAAGAAATGCACTCACACTGAGTTAGTTGCGTGTTTCAAATCTGAGAAAAACACGTCTCGGAAGTTGATTATGGCAAAGTTTCTACTGATTGAGAGGTTAATAGTGTATAGGAGGTCAGATCTTGTAAATGGAAAATTCCTATCTCTTGCGTGCAATGAGAAAGAATTTGAAGTGTATCCTTGGGGGAGGGAGTCATATATTCGTTTGTTTAAGTCATTGAAGAAGTCATCTATCACAGATCGTAATGGGGTTAGGGGTTCTTATGAACTTTATGGGTATTGCCTTGCTTTTCAGGTATTTTGTTATTAGTGTTTGCATCTCTTTGCCAGCAGTTTTCTTTTTAGTGTCAGCACAAACTTATTGTTTTCTTGTGTAACAGGCTTGGATATTAGAAGCTTTCCCATCCCTCTCTGCCCAATTTGACTGTAATTTGAAGATGCCTGAGAGGAATCCGTACTTATTGCATAGGCAATGCGATGTTAGCCATACATTTACTGAGGCTTCTGAGTTGTTTCATGGTGTTTTGGTAATAATTTTATATTATTTAACTTAACTTTCAGGAACATTTTTATTTGGTGCATCTTTTGTTGTTTTTTAATACTATTTTAAATGCATTTTATACAGATCCTGCTGTTTCCTACATTTGGCGAGTTCGCACGTACAGAAGGGATGGAGTTTGTTGATGAAAAAGCTGACAAAGTTGTTGATGACCTTGGTGACCCTGTGCTTTTGCAACCAATTGATGATTTGATGTATGAGTGCCATCATATTCGTATGAAGGCATACAAATATAAGTTTTCAAACATGGTTGTAGATGTTGGGGGTGAGGGAGGTAAGGTCTTGCTGAAACAAGATGAAGGAGAGACTTCAAAGAAGATGACACCTGTGAGAAGATGCAAGGGTGCTAAAAGGAAACAGGATGGGAAGTCATGGGATACTGCTTTTGAAGTTTTTCCTATGGTGGAGGAAGATGATATAGTAGATGGCTCAAAGAAGAGGAAATCTGTGGCAGGATACATGGGTGGTAAAAAGAAACAGAAGGTTATATCTAGTGGTAGCTCTGCGGAAATGGTTTCTGTGAGGAGGGGTCGTTCTGCAAGTGATATTCTGCCCAATCCGTTTTGTAATTTAAAGCGTAAGAATTATATTAAGAGTAAAGGAAAGAAGATTAGACAGAAGGCTTCAGCAGTGAGGAAGACTGGAAGAAATGGTGCTGACACAAGGGGGGATGAGCATGTGGATGATGGGGTGGATGTGGTTGTTAAGATGGATAAGCTAGGGAAAAAGGTTGGGAGAGACGGTGTTGACACAGGGAATGTTGAGGTGGGGGATGTGCCTTCTAAGAAGGCTAGGAGAGATGATGCCGACACAGAGAAGCATGAGAAGTCTGGTGTGGTTGCTTTACCTTCAAAAGGTCAGTCGGATACTTATTTGTCTGATTTAGTAGATGATGATGTCCCATTGAAATTTGTCTTTCAGCGGAGGTTGAAGATGAAGAAAGCTGGTATAGGTAGTGGGAGGCCATTGTTTAATAGTACTGTTGACAGGACTTCATTTCTGCCTTCAGCATATGTTGTAGATTGTGAGAGTGCTGATGTAGTTGTGAAACAAGGATTTGATGGTGCAGGGTCTATTTCTGGTGGTGAAGGTAGTGGTCATGACAACAGGGTTGATGATACTGACACTCATGCTTTTGGGGCTGATGAGTCTCATGCTGCCCCACACTAATGGGCTTTCTGTCCTGGCAGAGGTTGCTGATGCAGGTGATGCTGTCTTATTTGGTGGCAAAGTTCAGGGAGGTGAGACAACTTGTTCTGAAGGGGGGGAAGATGGTGATGTTCTGGCATCTTGTATGGAGAGGACATCTCTGGTGAGTGAGGAAGCAAAAGATGGATTTGATGGTGCAGGCTCTATTTCTGGGGGTAAAGGTAGTGATGATGACGACATGGTTGATGAAGCTGACACTCATTCTTCTGGATTTGATGAGTCTCCTGCTGCTCCCACTGCTGGGCTTTCTGTCCTGACAAAGAGTGCTGATGGGGGTGATGCTGTCATATTTGGTGGCAAAGTTCAAGGAGATGAGAGACCTTGTTCGGATGGGGGGGGGTGAGGGTGATGGTCTGGCACCTTTTATGAAGAGGTCACCTCTGGTGAGTGAGGAAGGAAAAGATGGATTTGATGGGGTGCTATGTTTAGGCAAACATCTGATGGTGGTGTTAATGAAGAAATTGGTCGTTCAAATGTTGAAGCTGACTAAATGGAAAGTGAGGGAGAAAAAGTGTTTGCTACTGAAGAGCTATCTCCCCAAATGGAGGCCACCAATGATTCAATGGAGGATGGGCCTACAAAAACAGACGGGGATGCTTCTGCTCCTTATATGCCATCTTATCCTGATTTGGTGAAGGAGATTTTTAGTAGGCTTGATAAGCTGGAAGCACTGCCTGGTCGTATGAATGAGTTGGGGGGCAGAGTTGATGAAATTTTATCACTCATTGCAAAGTTGACTGATATGTTTGAATTTGTTGCAGATATGTCGAAGAGGTATGCTGATCTTGAGAACAGGGTTACTAAGCATGAGTCTTTTGTTGCCAGGTCACAGGCAAATCCTGTCAATCCCGATGATGAGAATATTATCGGGAAGTCGCAGGGGACTCCTGGCAATGATGATGATGTTGATGTCAGCACCAAAATTGTGGGGGAGGTTGTTGCTGATCTTCAAAAGAGTTTCTTTGGTGAGGAGGTAATGCTAAAATCATCACCCCCTTCTGTTAATGTTGATGACGTGTCTATGCCATCATTTGAATATGAGGGTCCAACTGGCGATGGGGATATTCCATCTACTGAACCACCTGCTGCAGTTTCAACTGGTGGTGCTGACACTGAATTTCAGGGGGTAGGCTCAGTTGTGAAGGATGTAATGGGGGGTCAAATAAATGATGTGAAAGGGATGGGGGAAGAGCTTGGAATTCCATCAACTTCTTCTAAAGGTGCTGGATTTGTGAAGCGTGATGAGGGAGGTGTTGATGTGTGTGAGGATGCTGACAGTGGTGCATTAAAAGAGGCTGCTAGTGGGGTAAAAGGGGAGGTTGCTCATGGAAAATGTCCTATATCTAGTTTTGAAACTACATCTTCTCCACCTAAAGCCCCTTTAGTTGCAGGGCAAGCATCCTTAGAAAACTATATCCCACTGTCTGATGATGATTATGAGTACACAGTGTTAGCTTTTGATTGGGATTCCTTTGCCAAGGATACTGAAATTATAAAGGAAGTTGAAAAATTAAAGGCTGCCAATCTCATCCCATCAACCAGTACCTTCTTGTTTAGCCCACCTGAGGTTGAAAAGAAGGTGAGGCTGCCAAAGCACAATCCTAAGAAGTCATTGATTAGCCTGGAGGATCATGAGTTTATGTATGGTATTCTAAAGAGGAAAAGGTATGATTTATTTTTTTGTTCAATCATTTATTAAATGTTGCTCACATTGTATTAGTTACAACACTTAATGCTAAATATATTGGTATACATCTTGTGTTATTGGGGTTAGGAATTTCTCTGTTGCTTGTCCAATTATGAGGTGGGACAAAATTTTTTTCCAGCACATCATAGGCAAGACTATGTGGTTGGATTGTCAGGTAATAAATGATGGTGTTGAAAAAAGTTATATGTGTGGGTAATGGGTTCTATTATATAAGTTGATTTTTGACATCAGTTTTTTAATATGTTGTATAGCATCTGGAAGCAGGCTTCATTCACATGAGAAAGCGCATTTCTGAGGATCCTGTTAAGTACGGAGGGATCCTTGTTCTTGACTGGCTTTTTTACACAAAGTACCTGCCTGGATATGCTGTAAACTATGGGGAAGAGCTACCGCTTGAAGGTAGCACAAAGGAGTATTTCGTTGGGTTGTGTCCTGCTGAGTATGGGAAACCATGGGATTCAGTAAAGAAAATCTACACTATATTCAATGTCATAAACAAGCATTGGGTTGCGTTGGAGATTATAATTGAGGAGAAAATGATCAATGTCTACGATTGCAATGTGTATGCTGTTGCTGCTGGTGTACTTGAAAAACAATTGCAACCGTTTGCTATTTGGCTCCCAATACATTTGGTAAAGGCAGGGTTATATAAAAACTTTACTTCCTCTCCTTTCAAGCTAAACATGGTCCCTGGTTTAATGCATGATAACACTGGGTATGTATTTTATCTTGTATCATTTTTCCTTTAGCCTAAGATACAAGTTATTTATGTGTTCTAATTTACATTCTTTTTTGTGTTTTGCAGTGCTGCATGCGGGGTGTTTACGTTAAAAGCAATAGAAGCTTCTATATTTGGTGGAGATGTCAAATCATTCAACAATGAGAAGCTGTTTCGATTCAGAGAACTCATGTGCTCAGATTTGATCAAGGAGAGCTGGAGTTTTAGGATGTAAAACATGTATTTAGATATGTTGGAAATGGATATATGTGATATTTTGGATGTATTCAGTGAACTATGTGCACAGACAACTAATTAGGGGACATGTATGTAGATGCATAGTTAATGGATTTATGGGATATTTTGGAATGGCACTGTTAGTGTTTGTGACATTTAATGAGAGTATGATTGTGTATTTTTAAGTTTTATTAATGCTTATTAAGTTATGTTTTTCTGCTTTAATAATGTTTTATTTAATTTTGTAATAAGGGCAAGTAGGAGTAGTTACAATTTACAGGATATAACAAAATAGTGCTGACACTGATGGTTATAGTAGTTACAGTTTACAGGATATAACAAAATAGCGCTGACACTGATTGTTATAGTAGTTACAGTTTACAGATGGGGGAGGGGGTGTAAAACTGTAAACCGTTTATAGTTTTTACAGTTTCTTTCTAATGAAAGTAAGTAACCAATTGTCAAAAGGAAGAAATCTGTAAAATTATTGGCTATATATACCCAGGAATCATTCTTGCTGTCAATTGCTTCCTGCAAACTGATTTTAACAGAGATCAGGAATACCAGAACTTGCTTTTTTCCTTCTAAAAGAATCCCCTCCAAAAAGATGGATTTTGGTAACACTGTTGAGTTTTGCACAAAGTTCCATTAAATGATGGACGAGCTGGATGGGATTGTATACCGTGGGTATCACATGGATCTCCTTGACGAGGCATGTGAGACTAACAAGGAGGCTCGCAGGGGGGATTTGATCGAATCAGTTGTGCTTCATTATACATTATATGATGAATTACAAAGATTATCAAATGAATTTCATATTCGCAGTGCACTAAAAGGCGAAGATGCTGAAGCACTATCAAAGGTGAGATTGGAATTTTGTCCTTAATTCTTTTCATCCTAGTGTTAACTCTTAAAATTTATGTATTTAGGCGGAAAGAGAACTGGGGCAACAAAAATAGATGTTTGAAGAGGCGAAGGACAACATCATGCAGTGCGTTAAAGAAGTTTTAAATGCAGAAATGGGAAGGAGGAGGAAGATTGATGATTTTCTAGGCCTGTAGTCTTAGTAAATGAATAACCAATAATATTGCAATTTATTTATATGTTTAATGAAAACTTTTTTTTAATTTTTGTTAGTATGAGAACAATGATATTTTGTAACTTACTTATATCATCTTAATTATATGATTATTATTCAATTTCGCGCTGAAAAGTGGGTTACATTTGCGAGCAGTTAGTTTATGTTTTACAATTAGTGCTGACACCGATTAGGGGTAGTGGTGGCAGATACAAATGTGTAACTGCTGGCATTCATTCATTGATGACTCTTCTTTTGTGCAGTTTAGACAGCAAATATAACTCTCAATAGGGATATTCCATCATTCAAATACGACGACAAGTAAGTTGTGGATTGTGTGTGGGAAAAAGTAGTGGGTACCCGAGGGGAGTAGGGGGGGGGGGGGAAGTAGTGGTGACACTGCTCTACATGTGTGTTTGGATTGTGGTGGAAATGTTGTAGGATGGGGGGGTGGAGTATGGGAAGTGAAATTTAGTGCTGACACAGATTAGGAGTTGTGGCATCAGATACCAAGGTCGTTTCTGTGTGGTAAAATTAGTGCTGACACAGATTAGGAGTAGTGGCAGCAGATACCAAGGTCGTTTCTGTGTGTTAAAATTAGTGCTGACATAGATTAGGAGTAGTGGCAGCAGATACCAAGGGCTAACTGCTGTCATTCATCCATTGATTACTCTTCCCTTTTGTGCAACTGCGTTTCTTAGGAAATGAGAAGTTGCATGCAAAACAATGTATGAAGCTTAGTTATTTAGCATATAGTCAAAGTTTCTAAATATTATGATAACCATAAATTGTTTGAATCATCATAATAGAGTTATAGGTGTATGCAACTTGGCAAATGTTAGGCAACACAATTACAACTGTCTAGAACCAATTATAAGACAAAGTTTGCAATCAAAACATGAAATTGTTTTCTAGCTGTTCAACTAAGATTTAGTTTCTGGGCCTGGATACCCTTTGAAATGATTTTTGCATTGGATTTCACTGCCTTCACAACTTCTGTTTGCACTTCATTCAACTCTGAGCAGACAATATCTGTTAAGTACTTCACCCGTAGCTTTGATACATTCTTGAAATTGCCTCTTTCAAACCCACACTTGTACCCTTTCTCAGTCCCAAAAAAGGTCTCCATGTGACGCATAAGACATACTCTAGAATGTAGGACTTTCTCTTCTCCAGCCCATGTGATGGGGACAGTGGATGTGGGTGCATTTGATACTATGTCTGCCTTTGCTTCAAGCCCCTTTTTTGTTAGATATTCAATCAGCATATCTCCATGCATGAAGTGAATTATAAGGGGATGTCAACATATTTACCTAAGATAATACTCCCTCCGTTCGGCAAAACTTGTCATTTTAGGGTGTTATTTTTGTTCAAAAAAACTTGTCTTTGTAGGTATTTTTCCATTCACTTTACAAAAATGCTCTTGATATGATTGATGGTTTGTTAGTTGTAGTTTTTGATAAAGTAAAAAAGGAGGGTAATAATTGAGGGTAAATTAGTATATTTGTTAACTGCCTTAAAACTTGTGAAAGAAGCTAAAATGACAAGTTTTGCCGAACGGAGGGAGTATTAGATTGAAATTAATACAAGTCAAGAAGATCTTAGATAACATTAATAAAACTTACCAAACATTCGAAGGGGGATGCAAAGCTGCATTCTGGCTCAGGGCAAGATAGGGTGATATCAATGATTTGAATGACTTTGTTTTTCAAGTTGAAGGCTACCATGAAATAGATCTCTTCGCGTTGAACCCCAAATACAAACTTTTCAACATAATATGAAACAGATAGCAATTAGGAATGGAATTTGTGTAACTTTGATCTGAAATTCAAAAATAAGGGGGCTGTGTGGACTTACCATGTCTATGTCTCTCAAGCAAATATGTGGTGCTAATGACAGCACGACATCCAGGGGAAGGTTAAGCTTCTCAAATTGTTCAGCACATGCAGCTGATGATACACTCTTCAAATTAAACTGGATTAATAATAGAAAATAGTAAATAAACAGATCCATGGCAGTAATGACATAGAGTGGGACACTCATTTTAATTGTAAGATGAATAAGTAAAAATCTTACAGATTTGTGAATATTCACAAAAAGCCTTGACGGGGACACAACACTTTTACACTGCTCTTTGTGGTTAAACACTGCTGTCCATGCATCAATGATGACACTGGATAGTTTGGAATCATCTTCAAGTGTCCCCATGTCAGCTCTCAAAACCTCAACAGTCTTGTGTTTAAATAAAATCTCATTGCAATGGGAGTTATAATGGAGATGGATTAACTTAAAAATAATCTTTACTTGTAAGTAAACTTATATTAATGAATATAAAATAAACACAAACTTACGTGCTAGGAGATGTTTTCATTTCTAAATAGGCTTGCAAGTTGCGCTCCAGTTCAGATATAGGATCATCAACATCAACAACACGAGAATAATAAGGGCTTCGCAAGGATGCAGCAGGTTTATGTGCTCTTCTTACAGCTACGTCTCTCCTTTTATCATTCAATTTTTCTGGAGCATTCACATCAGGTTGGTGTACACGGGGGGACCTTCTTGGGGGCAAGGGAGCATGGGACTTGCACTTTTGTTTATGCTCCAAAGGCTTCTCTGTGCATACTATGTCTGCAGGAGTAGTGCGGACATCCAGTTGTATTGGAGTAGTGCGGACACCCAGTTGTATTGGAGTAGTGCGGACATCCTGCTTTATTGGATTATCACCATGGGTAGCTGCATGAGCCTCTTGTCCATCTTTAGCAGCCTTGTCTGCAGGAGCCTGTTGTCCATATGAAGTGCCCTGTTCACCATGGGTAGCTGCAGGACCCTCTTGTCCATCTTTAGCAGCCTTGTCTGCAGGAGCCTCTTGTCCATATGAAGTGCCCTGTTCACCATGGGTAGCTACAGGAGGCTCTTGTCCATCTTTAGCTGCCTTTTCTACAGGAGCCTCTTGTCCATTTGAAGTGCCCTGTGCTGTGGCTTTAACTTTCTCAACAGAAGGATCATTTTGAAATATATCAAAGGAAAAAGGTTTATTTTCTTTGATACATGATTTCAATTTTTCCTTGTTCTTATATGCCAACTCAACTTGAGTAAGACACTCTATTAAAGAAGGGTCTGTCCAGAATGGGTGTTGGGAGTTGTTCCAAATTGTATTGGAGAGTCATCCATATAGCTCCTGTCAGCAGTCTCTGGAGCAGGCTTAGAGGATACATCTTCCATCCTCAGAAGCTGGTTTGCCCCATGTAGAATTGTTTTGACCTTTTCATCGTGTTGCAGGGCAGGTGGAACATTTGTAGACCACTCAGCAAAATCAGAGATAGCACATGCAAGTACAGAAGTTTTTTGAGCAAATGACTGTATCCAATTCCACAAGATAACAACACATGAAAAATAAGAATAAAAGAACATCAATAAACAACAAAACATGCTAATCTGCAGCATTATTAAATTAAAGGCTTTGGGAAACGCGAGATAAACATCAACTGGGGGTAGTTCTTTTTCTGGAACAGCGGGTTATTTGATGGTGTCAGCTGGGGCAGTAGTAGTGTGTTTGCAAGTTGAAGGAGGTATTTCTTCAGGGGAAGGAATAAGCTGGCGAGGCTGGACTAAACCACAGCCAAAGCCTCCACTATTAATATCATCAGTTTCCCGTTTGCGTAAAAGCTTGTAATCTATACCAACAAACACCGGGAAAGAACGAGGTACTGTTCTACACGCAGTGCTTGAGAATAGTTTAACCCTATCCATATAAAACAACTGCGACACCAATGACATAAAAATATATCAGTATAAAGGGGGGGAATATTTACTGCTGACATGGTTGATAATTTTGAGATGATGGGAAAAATAATATAGATATGAGGGAGGGAAATAAGTACTGCTGACATGGTAAAAGAAATTACTTAAACATCAAAGGAAATGTTTTAAAAAATACTTACAATCAAGAATAATATAGGCCCTCTGAAATGGCCAGCCTTGTACTTTTCCCAACTTTTCTTTGAATCAACCAAACTTTCTAATAGCAAAGCACACCAATTCAACTCTTTTATGTCACCCAACTCTGGAATCACTCTTACCAAACTTTGGTTGGCATGTCCATTGCCCAGAGTATCAACCAGGAAAGAGTCGAATAGAACGATGAAGTTTACCAGAAACTCGTCACTACAGTCAATATCAGCAATCAATTTTTCATTGACCATAGAAGATGTTATATTTTCCTCAGCCCCAAATGTCTTTCTCCATTCCTTTACAAGGCTGAAATTCTCTTTTGCAGTTTTTCTTCCCACTAGATTCTTCCCCATTGGCAATCCTAAGGTTATATGCACATCTACATCATTGATTTCAACCACTCTTCTGTCAACCATTACCAAGCAGCACTTGTTGGCATTAAAATTGTCTAATAACCAATATAAAAGACATAGTGGCAGAGAAACAATTTTCAACTCAAAAAAAAAAAATCCAAAACCAATTTCTCGAATGAAATTCTTTTGCTTATCATTCATTTTTCCCAATGCTGACACAAGGGGCCGAGGGTTTGAACGTGTCTTCAAAGATGGGAAGTTTTTTAATCTGGTATCCCGTTCCTTCTTGACAATCATTTCTCTGTCTCCTAAGACAGGTTGGATATCAGTTGGTTGCATTTGCTCCTCTGATGTGTGGTCCTGAACAGTTGTGCTTACTGGTTGAATGCTTTTCACATTAGGGGAATTGGAATGCAAATCTGTAATTGCAATAGCTTCTAAAGGAATAGTGCTGACACTAACAACAGGCTTAGAGGGTATCACTTTACTTCTGGTCCTGCGAATAAGTGGTTGTGAATCCTTGGATTCAAGTGACTCAAAACCCTCCCCTATTCCATAGGCTTTATCAGGCTCAGTATCGTCGAACAATTCATCTTTGAAGGGTGGGGAATCTCTAGACAAATCAACTACTGAGGGTTTAACTCCAGATCTTTTTGATCTCTTGGAAATTCGATTTGGACTGCATAGATCAGGAGAATCACTCACTGTTTGTGGGCGTTTACCTACGGAATGAAACTGAAGATCAATGTCTAAAAATATCGAATGTAATGACATCTTAAACAAACGTAGCTTATAATATAAAAATTATAAAATCGAACGATCAATCTATGAAATTAATCAAACATTTAAATGCGAAAATCACTAAATTCACAAAGCTAGCTGTAGGGGGGGTGGTTAACGGCTTGATTATAAACATTCAAACCTATTTTGATAACTTCCATTCCCTGATTTTCGTGAAATATAAACCCTAAAATCTAAGCGTTCTATTTTAAATTGTAATAATCGGAAGATAGGGATTCGTACCTTTCGGTTCTGTTGACATGGTGATATATATGGTAGATCTAGTGGCAACAACTGTATAATCAAAAGTGTGGATATAATCGAAGAGGAAGAGGGAGTAGATTTACGCAGCGGGGGGGGGGGGAATCGAACAGGAAGAGGGAGTAGAATCAAAAGGGGTTTTGATCAACACGATATAATAGAATGTGAGAAGCGGTTTAGGTATTTATACTTGGGGGAGTATTTTCTTATTTTTTTTCAGGGAAAATAGTTTTTATTTTAATAATTAGATATCTAAATGGATTATTGTACAAAATGGTCTTATATTTCCTCAATATAATTTTATAATTGCTTAATAGATTATTGCAAAATATTGTCTTAATTTTGCTCAACTTAAGGTTATATTTGCTTAATATAATCTTATATATGCTCAACAATATATTATATTTGTACAACATGGGGGGGGGGGGGGGGTGTAACGGCCCGGATATAAATATCCGAGATACGTTTCGAAGGCTGGATACCTTCGTTCGGATGTTGCAATTCAGGTACGGGTCGAGGTTTTAAACCTCTAATCAGTCGAAGTCTCAGAAATTCAATTTAAACAAAAGTAAAGCGGAAGTACGGTTTTGATACAAAAGCCACGGCAGAGCCGGGTCAAAACCAAAACATAAATTCTAAAGTCATATAGCCAAATTAGCGGGGTTAGACAGATTTCTTTGCAATCGCCCGGGGGACTTTCCCACGCCATAGAGATAGGGAGCAATCATACCTAAAACAAGTGGTGCGAGCGGGATCAGACCGAGGCCCCAACACACCCTGTCCCGCAAGCGAACATACACATACGTTAATAATAAAGATGATGCAGATGCGGAAGTTAAATCACACTAACATGATCCTAATTTACAATATGCGAAAAAGAACTGTAAAGGCGCCCAAAGAATGCCAAGTGGCATATCCCTCTCCTACCTCTGCACCCCTTCCCGTTAGTGCAGAGACTGGCCAGTTCGGTGCTATAGCATAGCAATATCCTCGTGGTGGTGCACTCACCACGACATCATCATATCATATCATATAATCTCATCTCTTGCCCGATGGTACTGGGCTATCATATCATGCTCATATCGACTCGATAGACTCAGGGCACCCGATGGGGCTGGGCTACCCTATGACCCTAACAGAGACTCTAGGACTATCACAGATAACGACCGTTCTGTTACATACGCATAAAGAAATAGAATGCTCAATCACAAGTGCAATCCTAGCATGATACTACATGACATGCTTAATGCTTATGCAACACCTAATATGTCAAATATTCACAAACAGGTAATCTCTTTCGAATCTGAGTAAGCCCATAAAGGAACTTACCTGAATAAGCCGAACAGCAGAGAACAAGGCAGAAGCAGAATCCAAGTAATGAATCATCCAATAGTAAGCAGTGTCCAACATATCACAATCACCTAATAACATACAAATGCATAAGTCTAACTAATTCACACAAGGCGCCCCTAACTATCACACATCTCTTCTCATATCTCATTTCAGATCATTCCATCTTATCTCATCACAATTCATATATCATTTCAAGTTCATCTCATCTTATCATTTCCAAAACAATCTCTCAAGAACTCAACTTAGAAAATGAAACAATTCTTTTGAAATCGCTTATCCAAATCCCGACATTAAACACTTAAGCCTTAAAACCAATTTCCCAAAATTCATATTTAAATCCTCATAACTCCTTATATTTATAAATCATATTTATAAATCAAACTCAACAATTCACTTTAAAATTCCCAACTCACATAGTTAAATCCTCATAAAATGCATCATATATAAATAATCAAATTAATATTATTTTAAAACAATATAAACAATATATAAAGATTAATTCCCAAAATATTATAATTATAACCAAATTCCAAAACTATAATAATATTCAAATAATTTACACTTACTATCCATATAATCTCAAAACAATCCATAAATATATTTATAACTCCATATCAATTAATATCACTTTTAAAACCTTTTTAAATATGTATATTAAAAATCTCAGAATATATAATTGTATATAGTCATTTTCCTAAAATCAGAAATATAAAATAACATACAAATATACACTAACATAGCATATAATATATATATACAACCGAAAATGTAAAAGAACAGAAACCCACATGCCAGCCCAATCCTTAACCCAACCAGAAGCCCATGACCCGCATCCCTGGCCCAAACCCAAGCCCAGATCCACAAGCACCTATCCGGATCCCCTCCCCATTTCAGATTGTAAGTGAACCGGTTAAAAAAAATAGAAAAAGATAGGCTGTACCGGATAAGAAAATAAGAAAAGGACAAGGAGAGGACCGGGTTCACCAGCCCCTTCTTCAACCTTTGTTCACGTTCGGAAAACGCAAGGGAGAAGGAGAGAGGTCGAAGGCCTGCCGGCGGCCTTCCAGCCTGAGACTCACCCAGACTGAACTACAAGCTTCCCCGACCACATCCCACACAAAATGAACAAAACGCGCACAAGGAGGAGGGAGGAAGAGAGAGATTACCGAGGTTTTAAAAGCTTTGCCGGAAAACGTTGTCGGGCTCGATTTGGGTTTGCCGGAGGTGGATCCACCCTGGAAATGGCCTAGATCAAAGGGAAACGTTATAAAGGTGGACCTTTGGAGTTTTAATAGAGAGAAGGAGAGGGAGGATCCTACCGACAGTTTTCGGAGGGAAACAGGGGCGGAGGGAGTTGCTCGGCGGCGTCGGCTGGTCCCGGAGCTCCACTAGCTGCTGCTGCAGTTCCTGGCGGCTCCAGGAGGTGGCGGAGCTGCCTCTATTGGTGTCTCAAGGTGGAAGAGCAAGGAAGGGAGAAGTGGGGGCTTGGTTTTCCTTCGGTAAAACAGGGGAGGTGGGGAAGAGGAGGGTGGTTGTTGGAGGTGGTGACGGTGGCTACGGGTGGCTGGGCTCACGGCAACGGAAGGGAGAAGGGGAGGATAAGGTGAAGTTGTGTTGTTGGGTTTGTGGCTTCTGCAGGAATCAAAAGAGAGGAGGAAATGGAGAGATGCAATGGTTTGGGTGAGCTGCTCAAGGGAAAGAGACAAAAGAGAGGGGGACCAGCCTGAATTGTGGGAGGTGAGCAGCGAGAGAGGGAGAGAGAGAGAGAGAGATAAGGGAAATGATTAAAATAGAATTGGTCCCCGTAAGATATTTTGAATGTCCGACAAATATCTCGAAACCCGCTCGCCCGACCGAATCCCGACTAAAACAAATTTAATCGAATTTCAATTCAATTTCAAGATAAACGGAATTATATAAATTTCAATCAAAACTCGGAGCTTAAATTAATTATTTTTTTTATTAATACCCGAACTCGAAGGCGAAAATCAAATCCCGTCAAAATCCTAATTTAAAATGATGCCGGAAGAATTTTAAAATTGAACTCTTGCTCGAGGACGACTTTTCTCCGCTTGTACAAATTGAAATAAATACTAACATTTTTAATTAAAATAATAATATAATATATATAAATTATATATTCAGTCTTTACATTTATCCACCTCTAAAAAGAAGTCTCGTCCCCGAGACTAAAATCATTTCAACGCAATGGGAAGAAGTTTGAAATCGGTGAGTCCGAGGACCATGTCCAAGGATCTTCCAATCATCTCGGTTGCGTCTTCCGGGATTCTCACAACATCTTGGTCACGGTCGTGACTTCTCCAAATGGGTCTTGTCGAGTGTGTAATAAGCGCCCCTATCACATCCTCGCTTCGACCTGTTGGAAGTATCACAACTCTAAAAGCATTATAGCGTCCGACTAGGTCTTAGCAAGCAATCTATAAGCGCCCCTATACAATGCTTGTATCCACTTCGTGAGACGTCATAATGTAAATCCCATTCGTAAATCCTCAAAATGTTTTGTAAATGGAAAGGTTGTCATCCAAATCATTGAAACTCTCAACTTCTTTAAAACCACAAGTTGGTCGTTTAAAACCGCTCAAAAACTTCAAATCCGATGTTTAATCAAGCAACTTTACACCAAACCAAGTCAAATCCTTTCAAATCAAGATTTCCTCAAAATCTCCCAAAACCAAATCAGCTTCTCGCAACCAATCAATCAAATTCAGAAAGTAGGAGGCGGAATCATCCACCTCTAAGGGCTAATCCCATATTCTCTTCCTAGGTTCCAAAATCGAATCAATCTATCAGTCTCAATTCAAGCAAGATGCAGAAGCCATAAGAAATGCATAACTGTATAACCATCCAATCTCCAATCAACACATCACACGACAAGTTTCAACATATACCAATCGTAGGGCCACAAGGTCACATCAACATCTCCATATCATACTAAAGGTCGTAATATTCATCTCAACGACATAACAAAATCATAACAAAGTCTCAACATCACACCAGAGGTCATAAAAGTATCTCTCATCATAGAATTAACGAACCAAAACTCATTGTCAACACATCAACACAACAAGGTCAAGCTATTAAGATTCAGCAGAGGGGAAGGTCAATCAATATATCAATCACCAAAATATCCGCATACTCACAAAACATCATCTCAACTCATACAATGCCATATAACGATCATTTAGCAATCACGCACCATTATCTCATATATATATATATATATATATATATAAGTCAGATTCATGATCCAAATCAATATTCATCATTTAACATCTCCTGATCATAATATAGCATCATGCTCTCACATAGCATTACATCATTATTTCAAGATTCATACAGCACATCACAACATGCTTCTAGAACAACATAGTAGGATAGCAATATATCGTTATATCATGATAACACTTTTCACTGTCAACTAGATTTCAAATATTGCATATCAACATGTAATATCAGGCCATATCAGGTTTATCATGGTCACCATCTAACATCATGGCAGTACATATTAACAAATCACGAAATCAAGAGGATCCTCACATCACTACTAGTCAAAATGAAACGCAATCCCCGCTCGCTCGTCTCCCACTCTCAAGCCAAGATCGACCTTCATCTTGACCTACCAACATCTATTTGGATACCACCCCACAGAAGAAACCCCAATTCATTCCGACCTTTAATCTCACACCTCTTCCCGCCAAGCACTCTCACTAACAATCCACCTCCAAGACTCCAACCCCCATCTCTGTCTTCACACCCGAGTACACTCTCACTCTATGTCCCCAATACCCCCAAAGGTCATTTCTTACATTTCTCACTCTTCCCAAGGTATCACAATGTAGAACCCTTCTAACCACGCATCTTCAATAAAATTTTCTCGGTCACTGTTCGCTAGGGGGAGTGCGGGGTGGTGTATTGTATGTAAAATAGGAGAATAAAATAAAGCACAACTAGACTATCTACCTGTCCCAAACAAATAATACAAGAATCCCCTCCCTTGTAGTAGTAGGGTAATTCAGGATCGAATCCACGAGGAGGTAGGTCAGCGCTTCCTTTGTTGTACTCACGATCAATGCTTTCGACCTCAGCAGACACTCGATATCGAGTATACTGGTCGATATCGACCTCAGTTCTGGTCGATTTCCTAGCGCAGTTCCTGCAGAAGACAAAACAGCAAGTCGACGTCGAGCAGAGACCTCGATATCGATGTTAGTACTCGATATCGACCCTGAAGGTCGATTTCGATGTTTGTCACAGAAACTGTTTTTGTAACCAATTTGTCGGAAAATGATCCGAAGAAAATAGAATGGAGAGGGAAGATGAACAGAAACAAAACTAAGACTTTTATGAAGAATTTAATTAATTAAAAAGCTTCCAAAGTCGGGGTTTTATGCCACAACGATAACGATGCAAGTTTCATGCTAAAGATATGAACTTTAATGTCTTTCCGTCAAATAACTTTCGTTATCAACACTTAGGTGATTAGAGGCTTTCGCATAATTCCTAAGAGTTACTATCCAATTCATGAGTAATTCAAGTTCGCAATATGAGTGGCTTTCGCTTCAATAATGCAAATAACGAATCTCCCTAACTTTCGCAAAGGATCATGCATGGGGTAGAAGACGGAATCGCATAAAAGTCATACATTTGATGCACTTACCTCACATTGCTATCGTCGGGCTCACCCCGACCCTAGAAGTGGGTTGACTACTCGCTCCTCATCATGCACATCATCATCATTGTTATTGAAAGAAAGCTACTTTGAATTAAAAATCCGAAAGAAAGTACAACCGAACAAGCCACTCCGCTCTCGCTTTACAACTCCACTCGGCCACTCTCTCTCTCTCTTGCAACTGAATTTGAAATTTCTGAATATTGAAAATATGAATTGAATACCTAAACTCAGCCCTATTGGCTTCTATTTGTAGATGACGATAAGAACTCGAAACCTTATCTTTATTCTCTATGATAACTAAAATAAATAAATAAAAAGTAAAAGTTAAAACTTCATGGTGAAATCAGCCTCCTCATGATAAAGCTGATGTTGATGATAGGAAATTTCGACCTTTGGATAGGTATTGCAAGCATTGGATATAATTCTATCAAAATCGGAGTCGAATTCCTCTGCTGGCATGGTCGATATCGACCCTTCCACTCGATATCGACCCCTCCAAAATCTTATCTCGAGCTTCTCCTTCTCCTACTCGACTTCTATCAATTTGGTCGATCTGGCAGCATCGATATCGACCTCCAGACGTCGATATCGACCTCTTCTGTGTCGAGATGCTCTGTTTCCTTTCTGCTCGATTCCTATGTCTCGATGTACTCGATGTCGAGGTCTTCAGTCGATTTCGACCTCTTCAGAAGACTTTGAGTTCTTTTTCCGCTCTTCTGAATTCATCCATTTTCATCCCGTTTTCTGCGAAATCACATGGAAACTCGTGCAAACCCATATATTTGACATTTAAGCATAAACTACACTATTCCCATGTTTTCCCATTAATGTGCATGCAAAAGACAACAAAATGAATTCATATGTGCATAGAAAATATGGCAATTTGCGCGCACATCAAACACCCCATACTTAAGCTTGCTTGTCCCCAAGCAATACTCTTAATGGTCATTCAGGGGAAGAAAGTAAACCCTCAACATCATAGATTCATTTTTCATATGTCCCTACAATCAATTGCCATCCTCGAGAAGGTACTTATGTCAACCAAGTCCATGCCTGTGCATAAAAGCAATTTCATACTTATAAAGGAGGTAATATGCAAAAAACAATTTTAGCGACATTGCATTAATAATCAAGAGGACTTTCTTCAAGCTTGTGAGAAGTGGATTGGTAAAAGGCTAAAGGTGGGCTAATATTTGGCCATGTGGTGTTAAATCCGGGGAAGTATACTTTCTTTCCAAAATATTCCACATTCCTCCTTCATAATGTCTCACCTTTCACTCATCGTTCAATGCTTTTTTCACTTTAATGCTATTACCTCTCTAACCTTAGCACTGCCTTCTCGCGAGTCGCAAACATGGGTGTCATGAATGGCCCCGGATACTTAGTACTTCGGACTCCTCACCCTTGTGTCCCATCTCGCCGAACTATTATCTCAGCGAGCAGGGTCGACCTACCTTTATCTCCTGAGGTGATCGGATTTTTTCTCGCTCATTTAATTTTCCATATTGTATCATTCCTGCCAACAACTTTATAAATGCACAACTCCATATAACTCCAAAGATGTCATCCATTCAAAAAAACTTTATCCCCGGATAGGGTATAAGGTAAAAAATGGACAATATGTATATGTGGAGCAACAATGATCATGATGGCTTTGTGAATATGCGTAGGTAAGGCTAGGATATGGAATTTTGCTTGTATGGAATTTTTATAAAAAATCCTCCATCATCTTATCATGCATATGTCAAAAGCAACTTCAAATTTCATCTCCTTTATGATTTTCTCAAAAAATTGCACTTCATTGGGACTTCCCTTAACTAGGCAATCTCATGTTATATCTCTAATGAATCTAATTTTGCATCATAGAGCTCTTTTTTATACTTCCATGACTCTCTCTTTTCTAAAATTTTTTGATGGGGGTCATTATTATGCATTAAAATAAATATACAACCCTAAACTACGCATGAATATGCAAATAAGCCTTTCCCCCACCCCATACTTAAAATCTCCAGTGTCCTCACTGTATTAGAACTAGGGTTAAGAAGAAAACTTACTAAACCGTCACAAATTTCAGGAGTTGAAGAAGACAGCAGGGAAGGTCGATATCGATGTCTCTCTGATTTCTGCTCGGGCTTCAGGGTGACTCGGCCTCGATCACAAACCCTATCCATGTCGACCTTGAGGTCGATTTCGATGTCCGACATCGATTTCGATGCCTTTCTGTGTGCTTTTCTCTCTCCTGCAATTTGAAAACTAAACACAAAATATGCAAAACAATAAAGTGTCTAAAACCAAAACAAAGCTGTCTTAAAATCAAAACTAAGTCTTTGTTACAAGCTCTAGATTTTTAAGTCGCTAGGCCGACTTCTTCCTTTGCGCTTTTCAAGGTGGCATCTGCAGAGCCCATGTGGCTTGGGCCTCAAATATCACTCCTTTCTTGTCCCGCAGCTGCATTCCCCCGGGATTGATTTGATTCACCGTGAATGGTCCTAAGCTCTTATCCTTGAATCTTGTAGGGAACCAATGGTCTTTAGATTTGGCAACATAGACCTTGTCTCCTATCTCATATTGGCTTGAACTATCATCGGATATCCTACATAAACGCACATGCCAAGGCACACCTCTTCCAAATAATGATAAGTCCTTTATTGTAATTGAACAAGAGGAATCCGTACCTTGACTTACCTTCTTCTCCGTCTGTGGCTCAGGTCGATGTCGATGTGCAGAGGTCGATATCGACCTTCCCTGCTGTATACCTGTAGGATCAGTCGATTTGGGGAGTTTTGACTCGATATGATCAGGTCGATTTCGACCCTCAGAGGTCGATATCGAGGTCTCCTCGCCTCTCTTCTCAGTGCTGATGGTGGTCGATTTCGATAGGGTGTGGTCGATATCGACCCTTAACCCCGATTTCGATGCTTCCTCTTTTCTCCCGTCGACCCCATACTTATGACCTGTCATAGAATCTTGAACATAAGTGGTCGATATCGACTTACCTGGGTCGATTTCGGTGTCCTGTTGAGCTCCTTCGTTCGAGATTGCTTCAACTTCCTCTACTTGGGCTTCTTTGATGGCTTTTATCTCCATTGGCCCTTGACTTTACACCGTCTTGTTGAAGGAATACTCTATTACTTCATCACTAATTGTGAGTGAGAGCAATCCTTTCTTCACGCTAATGTTGGCATCGACGGTTGCTAGGAATGGCCTACCTAAAATAATTGGACAAGCAGGGTCCTCCGCTATGTCAACAACTAGGAAATCAGCGGGGACAAAGAATTTGCCTACTTGTACTGGCACATCTGTCACTATCCCAGTTGGAATAACTACGGTATTGTTAGCCATGTATAATCTTGCATCCACGGGCTCCAGAGGACCTATCTTTACCTTGTGCCAAATGGTTAGTGGCATCATGCTAACGCTAGCGCCCAAGTCAACTAAAGCATTAAATTTGAATTGACCTAGACCTATAGCGATAGAAAACTTACCTGGGTCCGCCCGCTTTTGTGGTAGCTCCAACCTGTTGCATTCCTCTGCGATCTCAGAGAGCGATCGCTTCTTCCCCAAGATATCCTTAAGGAACCTTACATAAGATGGCATCTCGTGAAGTGCCTCTGTGAATGGTATAGAGACATTAAGCCCTTGGAGCATCTTCACGAACCGTTGGAACTTCTTTTCCGCTGGGTCCTTAGTCACCTTTTTAGTTGGGAATGGCAACACCTTCTTCCTTCCTGCGGCTGTAGTGAGGTCGATATCGGCAGCAGTGGGGTCGATATCGACTGGAAGAGTCGATTTCTGTGGTGACGCAGAATTAGGGTCGACATCGACAGGAGGGTCGACATCGATGTCACCTTGGTCGATATCGACAGGGGGGGTCGATATCGACGTCTGTTCTGGCTCCTTCTCCTCCACTTTTCGCTCAGGCGTTTTTAATTGACGCCCACTCCTTAGGTTTACTGCCGCGATATGACCTGTGGTTTTGCCCTTTTGGTTGGGCACAGTGGATCCAGGGAGTGATCCGGACGCTTTGGGCATTGCTTCCGCCAATTGACTCATCTGAGTCTCCATGTTGCGCTTCCAAACGTCGATCTCCCCAAGTCTAGAATTGATGCCCTGCAGCTGAGTATGGATGGAGTTATTGGCTTGTTTGAACTCAGCGTGGTTCCTCCGCATCTCATCAAGGATGATTTGCAGGTCATCTTTCTTAGTCTCCCGCTCAGGGTGCCCTGGTGCCCTATAGGTTGGGGGATCCC
Organism: Persicaria maculosa; assembly: GCA_963922045.1. Lineage (NCBI taxonomy): Eukaryota > Viridiplantae > Streptophyta > Magnoliopsida > Caryophyllales > Polygonaceae > Persicaria > Persicaria maculosa. The sequence continues at coordinate 20,269,031 of OY998257.1, forward strand.
TTTGATAGAACCTTTGATCACCCCAATTTTGTTGATTGCCCCCTCCATAGGGGCCTCTCGTCCATTTGACCTCCTCATTTTGTTCCGCCATGGATACTTGCTCAGTATGTGGACAGGCACTGGTGTTATGCCTTATTGAACCACACTCCTGACAAGGTTGATTGTTGCTCAGGAACCTTACTTGCTTTTGAAGGCGGCGTGTTTGATCGTTATGGAATTGTTGCCGTACTTCAGGATCTATCTCCCTTGGAGGCTCATATAGTGGCATAGATGGGGCAGGCCTTGCATCATAGGCCGCAGCAGCCCCATAGGTGTTGTCAATGTTCACAAGCCTCTCAATGGTCTCCCATGCCTCCGTTGGTGTAAGCTCAATGTACCGATAGGAGGTATTTGAATTTATCCTCTCCTTATTCGGCGCATCAAGGGCGTTATAAAAGATCTCTTGGATGACATATGGAAGTTGCCCATGCGTCGGGCATGATCTCAGCAAGTCTTTGAAGCGCTCCCACGCCTGTGCTAGGGTTTCACCTGGCTTTTGTTTGAAAGCCGTGATCCTTTGTCTTAGCATCGCCGTTTTAGAAGGTGGGAAGAATTTGTTCAAGAAGGCATCTTTCACCTCCGCCCATGTCCTTAGCGATCGTGGAGCCAAACTTTCAAGCCATTGTAATGCCTTTCCTGCCAAAGACCATCGAAAAGATTTTAGTCGCACATACTCTAAGTTTACTCCATCAGCAACTGTTTCACATAAGTCCATAAAAGTAGAGATGTGTTGCAGGGGGCATTCATTATGTCTTCCTTCAAAAGTATTTCTTTTAATCTCAGATAGGAAGTTAATTTTCAGTTCATAATTGGAGTGAGGAATTATAATGGCAGATTCAGGAACATGGAGCGGCGGATGCATGTATTGCATCGCCGTCTGTGGATACTGATTTAGCCGCTCTTGGGCTTGTCTGCGCGCATCCTCCTCCCTATCAGCACGGGCTCACTCAGCAGCAGCAGCGGCCCTTTCAGCAGCGATTGTAGCATTGTGGTCCTCAATTTCGTTGAAATTGTTCGTTTGGAGCTAACATCATATACCCCAATTGCGACAGATCCAATCCACGAATGAAGAAAACAACATTTTACATGGAGGCGGGGTGGGGCCTGTAGCTCAGAGGGCCGCTCTATGATCTCAGCCTGCGTCTCGTTGTCAGCCATGATGCGAATTGCTTTGTTGCGAAGATGGTAGAAACGTTCAGGCTCGTCAATTGGTTCCAGGATAGCTCCGCGATCAGAACGTCGCATAAACCTGCAAAATAAGCTTAGAAAAAGATCGTGATTAACTTAGGTGGCGATTGATTGCCTCCCCGGCAACGGCGCCAATTTGTTCGCTAGGGGGAGTGCGGGGTGGTGTATTGTATGTAAAATAGGAGAATAAAATAAAGCACAACTAGACTATCTCCCTGTCCCAAACAAATAATACAAGAATCCCCTCCCTTGTAGTAGTAGGGTAATTCAGGATCGAATCCACTAGGAGGTAGGTCAGCGCTTCCTTTGTTGTACTCACGATCAATGCTTTCGACCTTAGCAGACACTCGATATCGAGTATACTGGTCGATATCGACCTCAGTTCTGGTCGATTTCCTAGCGCAGTTCCTGCAGAAGACAAAACAGCAAGTCGACGTCGAGCAGAGACCTCGATATCGATGTTAGTACTCGATATCGACCCTGAAGGTCGATTTCGATGTTTGTCACAGAAACTGTTTTTGTAACCAATTTGTCGGAAAATGATCCGAAGAAAATAGAATGGAGAGGGAAGATGAACAGAAACAAAACTAAGACTTTTATGAAGAATTTAATTAATTAAAAAGCTTCCAAAGTCGGGGTTTTATGCCACAACGATAACGATGCAAGTTTCATGCTAAAGATATGAACTTTAATGTCTTTCCGTCAAATAACTTTCGTTATCAACACTTAGGTGATTAGAGGCTTTCGCATAATTCCTAAGAGTTACTATCCAATTCATGAGTAATTCAAGTTCGCAATATGAGTGGCTTTCGCTTCAATAATGCAAATAACGAATCTCCCTAACTTTCGCAAAGGATCATGCATGGGGTAGAAGACGGAATCGCATAAAAGTCATACCTTTGATGCACTTACCTCACATTACTATCGTCGGGCTCACCCCGACCCTAGAAGTGGGTTGACTACTCGCTCCTCATCATGCACATCATCATCATTGTTATTGAAAGAAAGCTACTTTGAATTAAAACTCCGAAAGAAAGTACAACCGAACAAGCCACTCCGCTCTCGCTTTACAACTCCACTCGGCCACTCTCTCTCTCTCTTGCAACTGAATTTGAAATTTCTGAATATTGAAAATATGAATTGAATACCTAAACTCAGCCCTATTGGCTTCTATTTGTAGATGACGATAAGGACTCGAAACCTTATCTTTATTCTCTATGATAACTAAAATAAATAAATAAAAAGTAAAATTAAAACTTCATGGTGAAATCAGCCTCCTCATGATAAAGCTGATGTTGATGATAGGAAATTTCGACCTTTGGATAGGTATTGCAAGCATTGGATATAATTCTATCAAAATCGGAGTCGAATTCCTCTGCTGGCATGGTCGATATCGACCCTTCCACTCGATATCGACCCCTCCAAAATCTTATCTCGAGCTTCTCCTTCTCCTACTCGACTTCTATCAATTTGGTCGATCTGGCAGCATCGATATCGACCTTCAGACGTCGATATCGACCTCTTCTGTGTCGAGATGCTCTGTTTCCTTTCTGCTCGATTCCTATGTCTCGATGTACTCGATGTCGAGGTCTTCAGTCGATTTCGACCTTTTCAGAAGACTTCGAGTTCTTTTTCCGCTCTTCTGAATTCATCCATTTTCATCCTGTTTTCTGCGAAATCACATGGAAACTCGTCCAAACCCATATATTTGACATTTAAGCATAAACTACACTATTCCCATGTTTTCCCATTAATGTGCATGCAAAAGACAACAAAATGAATTCATATGTGCATAGAAAATATGGCAATTTGCGCGCACATCAGTCACTACCTAACCAGCCTATCCTAACCATACCCCTTCCCCAAGATTCACCTAAGAGTTCATCGAAACCACCAAGCATTGCCTCTTATAATTCCCAAACTCACTCGGTCCAACCTAAGTCAACCCCCTCTTCTGCAACTTTCCCTCTCCACCGTCAGTCATTCTAATCACTCAAAACCTTTCTCCACTCTCTGACCACTCTACCAAAAAGGACCTCACTCACATGTTCAAGGAAGAAGCAATCATGAACATTATTACCCATAAGGATTACATCATATCAACTAACACTTATATCAATAGCATCATTAAGCATTGCAACAAGTATCAAAAGTATTAAATTATCGTCATGCTTAACAAGTATTAGAAAACATCATATATGAACCTAATCGAATCAAATTAGCAAGTTTCATCATAATCTTAGCTAATAACCAGTTCAGATTCTCAGCATTTGCAATTCATACTTATAGGCAAGGAATTTAGATCATGCTTAGCAACTTAGAATAGCATCACATCAAGTCATCATGGCACATTAGGGCTGTCAGGTATCGAATCATATATATCATCGTAGACAATCGGATATTCAGGCAATAATCATTACTAAGTCATCACATCAACACACAATTTCCCACATCAAGTCAGTGCAATACACCATCAACAAATTCAGAAAGGGTTAGCAATTCGAATGGAGGACGCTCCCACCTGCAAGTCATATCGTACTCAATGATCGCAACCCTCAAAGCGAGCTTGTTCCGTCGACATTGTCGATCCTGAGGCCCGTGGGTTATGGGCCCACGCTTCCGCTGCGCTGCTCTATCGCTATTCGACGTCCCGTTCCCTTTTTCCATGCGGTCGCTCGTCCAATGTATGCGCAGGAGTCTAAGTTAGCAGAGATAGGGGAGTGACAAGGGCCGACGACCCAATGTTTCTTTCGGAGACGGAATAGACCAACGCTAAAGACGACATGACTAGAGACAAGACTCCGACCCGGGAATAGTAACGATGCCCTTAAAAAAAGTCTATTAGGTTACAACGGTGACGAACAAAATGAATCCATCATAGAGCACATCAATCACACTAATTCACACTAACATGTACCTATTCAAGGGGAATTGATATATATATATATATATATATATATATATATATTCACTCCAAAAGACACAATTTAATCCTACATGAATGTAGGTGAGACAAGCTTAATAGTCTTTCGTTCCATGGATGCAGATATGTCTAGCAACCTAGGCAAGTTATGCGGAGTCAATAATGGTCATATATGATTCGAGGTCATGCGGAATTTAGTGAAGATAGCGAGCATCATGTATATGAACAATGTAAGAGCACGGTATACACATCAACAAATGAGTCCAAATATATCATGGCAAGGTATGTCATAACAAACAGGTGAAGCGTCATACGAGAACACATAAGAGTAGCATAGTAATGATCACATATATGAACAATGCACGAGTTTGGTGTATGCATCATACGAGATCATATAAAGGGCAACCTAGTAACTACCTCACCTGACACAATGATCATATATTAGGTCAAGCATGGCACGGAATCATATGACGAGATACATTTAGAAAGCATGGGTCCTACATGATACTAGTGATACATAATGTGACACAAGCATAGTCAAGATGCATTAAGAGGAGTTCAACATAATATTCACGAAACATGAGGCATCATCAAAAGTAACAAGAAGGACATCATGGGTGCTAGATTATAATCATGCTAAGAACGAACCATCATAGAGTACATATCAATAGTTGTCGCATCATAGAACAAGTACAACACGTGATCATTTAGCGGGTCATATTGGAAATCATATGTCTTACAGGATACTAATAGCACACATCGAACATGAGTATAATTAAAGTAATTCAACTAGGTTCATTCTGATATTCATGCGTCATGTATATGCAAAATCAAGATATAGAGTGGTGTGTGATCATGCGAGGTGTCAAGTCATACGTTCATGCAAGTGCGAGAGGATATCATAGAGTAATAGACAAATAGCGTCGGGCGATAACATCTAAGCATGCTAGGATCAACCCTCATGGAAGGCAAGTCGATCATCGAATTTAACATCAATCTAATCGGATAGTAAAACATTTACGAGGGTAGAAAGAGGGAGAACCACAATATCAAGAACCTAGCTTAAGTGAGGAATTCAGCGATAATGTCGGCAAGATATAAATATGCGCAAGTCACAAATAAGGATCCTACATGATGCCAAAGGCTCAACATGACGTACGATACATGCATGCAACTAACCAGGACGATGCGTAAGAAATCACTCAATCACATTCCAATAATATAGAAGCATGAGCAAGTTTACGATGTATAACACAAGTTTAAATAATGGGCAACATAATTAGAATATGGGGCATGAGTACATATCAACACATACTAGGGTAAACATGCATTCACCAAGACTCCATTATGCCACATATTCTCCGTCCAACACAACTAACACACACAATATTAACTTGTAAAATAACCAACAATAGTTAATCTAACAAATACGAAATAGATGAGCATGATATAGATTCTTGTCACAAAAGGAATAATGAACATCGACACGTCATCATCCAGCATGTTAAGAAGATCATTTAAAAGCATTCATACCAAGAAGAGTTGATCACACTATCATGGACCTAATCCAGGAGAAACAACAATCATATAGGTTCATATCATGTGGTTCGTGCTTCCAATCAATCATACGAGCAATACAATAGGCCAAGCAGACATGCTATGACAACATATAACCATGATAGAAAGTAAGGCATAACACGAGGCTAACCAATGCAACTAACCACTGATGTGCGCGCATATTGCCACATTTTCTATGCACATATGAATTCATTTTGTTATCTTTTGCATGCACATTAATGGGAAAACATGGGAATAGTGTAATTTATGCTTAAATATCAAATATATGGGTTTGCACGAGTTTCCATGTGATTTCGCAGAAAACAGGATGAAAATGGATGAATTCAGAAGAGCGGAAAAAGAACTCGAAGTCTTCTGAAGAGGTCGAAATCGACTGAAGACCTCGACATCGAGTACATCGAGACATAGGAATCGAGCAGAAAGGAAATAGAGCATCTCGACACAGAAGAGGTCGATATCGACGTCTGGAGGTCGATATCGATGCTGCCAGATCGACCCAGTTGATAGAAGTCGAGTAGGAGAAGGAGAAGCTCGAGATAAGATTTTGGAGGGTCGATATCGAGTGGAAGGGTCGATATCGACCATGCCAGCAGAGGAATTCGACTCCGATTTTGATAGAATTATATCCAATGCTTGCAATATCTATCCAAAGGTCGAAATTTCCTATCATCAACATCAGGTTTATCATGAGGAGGCTGATTTCACCATGAAGTTTTAGCTTTTACTTTTTATTTATTTATTTATTTATCATAGAGAATAAAGATAAGGTTTCGAGTCCTTATCGTCATCTACAAATAGAAGCCAATAGGGCTGAGTTTAGAGATTGAATTTTTAAGAAGGAGGAGTCGGTTTTTAGAGACAATTCAGTTGCAATAGCAAGAGAGAGAGAGAGTGGCCGAGTGGAGTTGTAAAGCGAGAGCGGAGTGGCTTGTTCGGTTGTACTTTCTTTCGGAATTTTAATTCAAAGTAGCTTTCTTTCAATAACAATGATGATGATGTGCATGATGAGGAGCGAGTAGTCAACCCACTTCTAGGGTCGAGGTGAGCCCGACGATAGCAATGTGAGGTAAGTGCATCAAAGGTATGACTTTTATGCAATTCCGTCTTCTACCCCATGCATGATCCTTTGCGAAAGTTAGGGAGATTCGTTATTTGCATTGTTGAAGCGAGAGCCACTCATATTGCGAACTTGAATTACTCATGAATTGGATAGTAACTCTTAGGAATTATGCGAAAGCCTCTAATCACCTAAGTGTTGATAACGAAAGTTATTTGACGGAAAGACATTAAGGTTCATATTTTTAGCATGAAACTTGCATTGTTATCGTTGTGGCATGAAACCCCGACTTTGGAAGCCTTTTAATTAATTAAATTCTTCATAAAAGTCTTAGTTTTGCTTCTGTTCATCTTCCCTCTCCATTCTATTTTCTTCGGATCCTTTTCCGACAAATTGGTTACAAAAACGGTTTCTGTGACAAACATCGAAATCGACCTTAAGGGTCGATATCGAGTACTAACATCGATATCGAGGTCTCTGCTCGACGTCGACTTGCTGTTTTGTCTTCTGTAGGAACTGCGCTAGGAAATCGACCAGAACTGAGGTCGATATCGACCAGTATACTCGATATCGAGTGTCTGCTGAGGTCGAAAGCATTGATCGTGAGTACAACAAAGGAAGCGCTGACCTACCTCCTCGTGGATTCGATCCTGAATTACCCTATTACTACAAGGGAGGGGATTCTTGTATTATTTGTTTGGGACAGGGAGATAGTCTAGTTGTGCTTTATTTTATTCTCCTATTTTACATACTTACATACCACCTCCCCTATTACCCTACTTACGAACAAATTGGCGCCGTTGCCGGGGAGGCAATCAATCGCCACCTAAGTTAATCACGATCTTTTTCTAAGCTTATTCTGCAGGTTTATGCGACGTTCTGATCGCGGACCTATCCTGGAACCAATTGACGAGCCTGAACGTTTCTACCATCTTCGCAACAAAGCAATTCGCATCATGGCTGACAACGAGACGCAGGCTGAGATCATAGAGCGGTTGGGAAAGGAAATCGAGGACCACAATGCTACAATCGCTGCTGAAAGGGCCGCTGCTGCTGCTGAGCGAGCCCGTGCTGATAGGGAGGAGGATGCGCGCAGACAAGCCCAAGAGCGGCTAAATCAGTATCCACAGACGGCGATGCAATACATGCATCCGCCCCTTCATGTTCCTGAATCTGCTATTATAATTCCTCACTCCAATTATGAACTGAAAATTAACTTCCTATCTGAGATTAAAAGAAATACTTTTGAAGGAAGACATAATGAATGCCCCCTGCAACACATCTCTACTTTTATGGACTTATGTGAAACAGTTGCTGATGGAGTAAACTTAGAGTATGTGCGACTAAAATCTTTTCGATGGTCTTTGGCAGGAAAGGCATTACAATGGCTTGAAAGTTTGGCTCCACGATCGCTAAGGACATGGGCGGAGGTGAAAGATGCATTCTTGAACAAGTTCTTCCCACCTTCTAAAACGGCGATGCTACGACAAAGGATCACGGCTTTCAAACAAAAGCCAGGTGAAACCCTAGCACAGGCGTGGGAGCGCTTCAAAGACTTGCTGAGATCATGCCCGACGCATGGGCAACTTCCATATGTCATCCAAGAGATTTTTTATAACGCCCTTGATGCACCGAATAAGGAGAGGATCAATTCATATACCTCCTATCGGTACATTGAGCTTACACCAACGGAGGCATGGGAGACCATTGAGAGGCTTGTGAACTTTGACAACACCTATGGGGCTGCTGCGGCCTATGATGCAAGGCCTGCCCCATCTATGCCACTATATGAGCCTCCAAGGGAGATAGATCCTGAAGTACGGCAACAATTCCATAACGATCAAACACGCCGCCTTCAAAAGCAAGTAAGGTTCCTGAGCAACAATCAACCTTGTCAGGAGTGTGGTTCAATAAGGCATAACACCAGTGCCTGTCCACATACTGAGCAAGTATCTATGGCGGAACAACATGAGGAGGTCAAATGGACGAGAGGCCCCTATGGAGGGGGCAATCAACAAAATTGGGGTGATCAAAGGTTCTATCAAAGGGATCCCCCAACCTATAGGGCACCAGGGCACCCTGAGCGGGAGACTAAGAAAGATGACCTGCAAATCATCCTTGATGAGATGCGGAGGAACCACGCTGAGTTCAAACAAGCCAATAACTCCGTCCATACTCAGCTGCAGGGCATCAATTCTAGACTTGGGGAGATCGACGTTTGGAAGCGCAACATGGAGACTCAAATGAGTCAATTGGCGGAAGCAATGCCCAAAGCGTCCGGATCACTCCCTGGATCCACTGTGCCCAACCAAAAGGGCAAAACCACAGGTCATATCGCGGCAGTAAACCTAAGGAGTGGGCGTCAATTACAAACGCCCGAGCGAAAAGTGGAGGAGAAGGAGCCAGAACAGACGTCGATATCGACTCCCCCTGTCGATATCGACCAAGGTGACATCGATGTCGACCCTCCTGTCGATGTCGACCCTAATTCTGCGTCACCACAGAAATCGACTCTTCCAGTCGATATCGACCCCACTGCTGCCGATATCGACCTCACTACAGCCGCAGGAAGGAAGAAGGTGTTGCCATTCCCAACTCGAAAAGTGACTAAGGACCCAGCGGAAAAGAAGTTCCAACGGTTCGTGAAGATGCTCCAAGGGCTTAATGTCTCTATACCATTCACAGAGGCACTTCACGAGATGCCATCTTATGTGAGGTTCCTTAAAGATATCGTGGGGAAGAAGCGATCGCTCTCTGAGATCGCAGAGGAATGCAACAGGTTGGAGCTACCACAAAAGCGGGCGGACCCAGGTAAGTTTTCTATCGCTATAGGTCTAGGTCAATTAAAATTTAATGCTTTAGTTGACTTGGGCGCTAGCGTTAGCATGATGCCACTAACCATTTGGCACAAGGTAAAGATAGGTCCTCTGGAGCCCGTGGATGCAAGATTATACATGGCTAACAATACCGTAGTTATTCCAACTGGGATAGTGACAGATGTGCCAGTACAAGTAGGCAAATTCTTTGTCCCCGCTGATTTCCTAGTTGTTGACATAGCGGAGGACCCTGCTTGTCCAATTATTTTAGGTAGGCCATTCCTAGCAACCGTCGATGCCAACATTAGCGTGAAGAAAGGATTGCTCTCACTCACAATTAGTGATGAAGTAATAGAGTATTCCTTCAACAAGACGGTGCAAAGTCAAGGGCCAATGGAGATAAAAGCCATCAAAGAAGCCCAAGTAGAGGAAGTTGAAGCAATCTTGAACGAAGGAGCTCAACAGGACATCGAAATCGACCCAGGTAAGTCGATATCGACCACTATTGTTCAAGATTCTGTGACAGGTCATAAGTATGGGGTCGACAGAGGAAAAGAGGAAGCATCGAAATCGGGGTTAAGGGTCGATATCGACCACACCCTATCGAAATCGACCACCATCAGCGCTGAGAAGAGAGGCGAGGAGACCTCGATATCGACCTCTGAGGGTCGAAATCGACCTGATCATATCGAGTCAAAACTCCCCAAATCGACTGATCCTACAGGTGTACAACAGGGGTCGATATCGACCTCTGCACATCGACATCGACCTGAGCCACAGACTGAGAAGAAGGTAAGTCAAGGTACGGATTCCTCTTGTTCAATTACAATAAAGGACTTATCATTATTTGGAAGAGGTGTGCCTTGGCATGTGCGTTTATGTAGGATATCCGATGATAGTTCAAGCCAATATGAGATAGGAGACAAAGTCTATGTTGCCAAATCTAAAGACCATTGGTTCCCTACAAGATTCAAGGATAAGAGCTTAGGTCCATTCACGGTGAATCAAATCAATCCCGGGGGAATGCAGCTGCGGGACAAGAAAGGAGTGATATTTGAGGCCCAAGCCACATGGGCTCTGCAGATGCCACCTTGAAAAGCGCAAAGGAAGAAGTCGGCCTAGCGACTTAAAAATCTAGAGCTTGTAACAAAGACTTAGTTTCGATTTTAAGACAACTTTTGTTTTGGTTTTAGACACTTTATTGTTTTGCATATTGTGTGTTTAGTTTTCAAATTGCAGGAGAGAGAAAAGCACACAGAAAGGCATCGAAATCGATGTCGGACATCGAAATCGACCTCAAGGTCGACATGGATAGGGTTTGTGATCGAAGCCGAATCACCCTGAAGCCCGAGCAGAATTCAGAGAGACATCGATATCGATTTAAGGGGTCGATATCGACCTTCCCTGTTGTCTTCTTCAACTCCTGAAATTTGTGACGGTTTAGTAAGTTTTCTTCTTAACCCTAGTTCTAATACAGTGAGGACACTGTAGATTTTAAGTATGGGGTGGGGGAAAAAGCTTATTTGCATATTCATGCTTAGTTTAGGGTTGCATATTTATTTTAATGCATATTAATTTAAATGACCCCCATCAAAAATTTTGGAAAAGAGAGAGTCATGGAAGTATAAAGAAGAGCTCTATGATGCAAAATTAGATTCATTAGAGATATAACATGAGATTGCCTAGTTAAGGGAAGTCCCAATGAAGTGCAAATTTTTTGAGAAAATCATAAAGGAGATGAAATTTGAAGTTGCTTTTGACATATGCATGATAAGATGATGGAGGATTTTTTATAAAAATTCCATACAAGCAAAATTCCATATCCTAGCCTTACCTACGCATATTCACAAAGCCATCATGATCATTGTTGCTCCACATATACATATTGTCCATTTTTTACCTTATACCCTATCCGGGGACAAAGTTTTTTTTGAATGGATGACATCTTTGGAGTTATATGGAGTTATGCATTTATAAAGTTGTTGGCAGGAATGATACAATATGGAAAATTAAATGAGCGAGAAAAAATCCGATCACCTCAGGAGATAAAGGTAGGTCGACCCTGCTCGCTGAGATAATAGTTCGGCGAGATGGGACACAAGGGTGAGGAGTCCGAAGTACTAAGTATCCGGGGCCATTCATGACACCCATGTTTGCGACTCGCGAGAAGGCAGTGCTAAGGTTAGAGAGGTAAAAGCATTAAAGTGAAAAAAAGCATTGAACGATGAGTGAAAGGTGAGACATTATGAAGGAGAATGTGGAATATTTTGGAAAGAAAGTGTACTTCCCCGGATTTAACACCACATGGCCAAATATTAGCCCACCTTTATCCTTTTACCAATCCACTTCTCACAAGCTTGAAGAAAGTCCTCTTGATTATTAATGCAATGTCGCTAAAATTATTTTTTGCATATTACCTCCTTTATAAGTATGAAATTGCTTTTATGCACAGGCATGGACTTGGTTGACATAAGTACCTTCTCGAGGATGGCAATTGATTGTAGGGACATATGAAAAATGAATCTATGATGTTGAGGGTTTACTTTCTTCCCCTGAATGACCATTAAGAGTATTGCTTGGGGACAAGCAAGCTTAAGTATGGGGTGTTTGATGTGCGCGCATATTGCCACATTTTCTATGCACATATGAATTCATTTTGTTATCTTTTGCATGCACATTAATGGGAAAACATGGGAATAGTGTAATTTATGCTTAAATATCAAATATATGGGTTTGCACGAGTTTCCATGTGATTTCGCAGAAAACAGGATGAAAATGGATGAATTCAGAAGAGCGGAAAAAGAACTCGAAGTCTTCTGAAGAGGTCGAAATCGACTGAAGACCTCGACATCGAGTACATCGAGACATAGGAATCGAGCAGAAAGGAAATAGAGCATCTCGACACAGAAGAGGTCGATATCGACGTCTGGAGGTCGATATTGATGCTGCCAGATCGACCCAGTTGATAGAAGTCGAGTAGGAGAAGAAGAAGCTCGAGATAAGATTTTGGAGGGTCGATATCGAGTGGAAGGGTCGATATCGACCATGCCAGCAGAGGAATTCGACTCCGATTTTGATAGAATTATATCCAATGCTTGCAATATCTATCCAAAGGTCGAAATTTCCTATCATCAACATCAGGTTTATCATGAGGAGGCTGATTTCACCATGAAGTTTTAGCTTTTACTTTTTATTTATTTATTTATTTATCATAGAGAATAAAGATAAGGTTTCGAGTCCTTATCGTCATCTACAAATAGAAGCCAATAGGGCTGAGTTTAGAGATTGAATTTTTAAGAAGGAGGAGTCGGTTTTTAGAGACAATTCAGTTGCAATAGCAAGAGAGAGAGAGAGAGTGGCCGAGTGGAGTTGTAAAGCGAGAGCGGAGTGGCTTGTTCGGTTGTACTTTCTTTCGGAATTTTAATTCAAAGTAGCTTTCTTTCAATAACAATGATGATGATGTGCATGATGAGGAGCGAGTAGTCAACCCACTTCTAGGGTCGGGGTGAGCCCGACGATAGCAATGTGAGGTAAGTGCATCAAAGGTATGACTTTTATGCAATTCCGTCTTCTACCCCATGCATGATCCTTTGCGAAAGTTAGGGAGATTCGTTATTTGCATTGTTGAAGCGAGAGCCACTCATATTGCGAACTTGAATTACTCATGAATTGGATAGTAACTCTTAGGAATTATGCGAAAGCCTCTAATCACCTAAGTGTTGATAACGAAAGTTATTTGACGGAAAGACATTAAGGTTCATATTTTTAGCATGAAACTTGCATTGTTATCGTTGTGGCATGAAACCCCGACTTTGGAAGCCTTTTAATTAATTAAATTCTTCATAAAAGTCTTAGTTTTGCTTCTGTTCATCTTCCCTCTCCATTCTATTTTCTTCGGATCCTTTTCCGACAAATTGGTTACAAAAACGGTTTCTGTGACAAACATCAAAATCGACCTTAAGGGTCGATATCGAGTACTAACATCGATATCGAGGTCTCTGCTCGACGTCGACTTGCTGTTTTGTCTTCTGCAGGAACTGCGCTAGGAAATCGACCAAAACTGAGGTCGATATCGACCAGTATACTCGATATCGAGTGTCTGCTAAGGTCGAAAGCATTGATCGTGAGTACAACAAAGGAAGCGCTGACCTACCTCCTTGTGGATTCGATCCTGAATTACCCTACTACTACAAGGGAGGGGATTCTTGTATTATTTGTTTGGGACAGGGAGATAGTCTAGTTGTGCTTTATTTTATTCTCCTATTTTACATACTTACATACCACCTCCCCTATTACCCTACTTACGAACAACCACAACCCGAGCTTAAACAATGTAATCATGACGGAAGGCAAGGCATAACATGAGGCTAAGGAATGCAACCACCCACAGGTGTAATAACATGAGCAACATTTTACTAAGAAGCATTCGCAAGGTACATGCAGGATGTTACAAAATCATGTCATGCAATTCAGGGAGAGTCACCATTACAACCGGATAGAGATCCCTAAGGGCAACCATTGACTTTTCCTAACCGACTCCTCACCCCTCTTTCCCGTGGGACTCCGGTACGACTCTTTAAAGCAAGGAGACACTGGTTGATCATCATAATGATTGAGAAGGACAGCCTCAGAAACACCTTAATCTCGACTCAAAATGACATCAAGAACTACCTTCCAATACTCACTCAGACAACCTTCATATTCGTACATGATTTTCCGACACAATGTGTTTACCAACCAGATTTCCTGTGGAAGGGACCGATATTCAAGAGAAAGACTCGATAAGACCATCAAGGGTTAACATAGTGGAAGGGGTTATTCCACCCAAGCTGGGCTTAACCATAGGAAAATAAGGGTACTCCCGCTATCTCGTTCACAGATCATTCAATATATAAATTAAATAGTTAGGACATACCAATAAAATCTTTAGCATATCAAGCACTCAATCATAGAATCAGTTAATGACAATCACAATGATCTCCTTGGAGTCTTCCCGACCCATCTGTAAAGAACAAGCTAGTATTTCGCCTACCCATTCCCGACTACATCCAATAGGGATGGTCTAGCGCCTTTTCTACCCACTCGATCCCTTTTCAGTTGGTTCTCCTCTTTTATCATAAGCCAAGTTCATATTTAGTCCAATTGAGTTAGACATATTAAATTCATTTTGCCCCTTCAAAACTCTTTCAAATCTGTTGAAATCCATGGGCTGTCTTCCAAAACATACACTCGACCCTTGCGTACCCGAATTGCACAACCTCGTTCTGATACCAACTTTGTAACGACCCGGATATAAATATCCGAGATACGTTTCGAAGGCTGGATACCTTCGTTCGGATGTTGCAATTCAGGTACGGGTCGAGGTTTTAAACCTCTAATTAGGCGAAGTATCAGAAATTCAATTTAAACAAAAGTAAAGCGGAAGTACGGTTTAGATACAAAAGCCACGGCAGAGCCGGGTCAAAACCAAAACATAAATTCTAAAGTCATATACCCAAATTAGCGGGGTTAGACAGATTTCTTTGCAATCGCCCGGGGGACTTTCCCACGCCATAGAGACAGGGAGCAATCGAAAATGTAAAAGAAATATAAAATAACATAGCATTTTCCTAAAATCAGAAATATAAAATAACATACAAATATACACTAACATAGCATATAATATATATATACAACTGAAAATGTAAAAGAACAGAAACCCACATGCCATCCCAATCCTTAACCCAACCAGAAGCCCATGACCCACATCCCTAGCCCAAACCCAAGCCCAGACCTTCAAGCACCTATCCGGATCCCCTCCCCATTTCAGATTGTAAGTGAACCGGTTAAAAAAAATAGAAAAAGATAGGGTGGACCGGATAAGAAAATAAGAAAAGGAAAAGGAGAGGACCGGGTTCACCAACCCCTTCTTCAACCTCTGTTCACGTTCGGAAAACGCAAGGGAGAAGGAGAGAGGTCGAAGGCCTGCCGCCGGCCTTCCGGCCTGAGACTCACCCAGACTGAACTACAAGCTTCCCCGACCACATCCCACACAAAATGAACAAAACGCGCACAAGGAGGAGGGAGGAAGAGAGAGATTACCGAGGTTTTAAAAGCTTCGTCGGAAAACATTGTCGGGCTTGATTTGGGTTCGCTGGAGGTGGATCCACGCTGGAAATGGCCTAGATCGAAGGAAAATGTTATAAAGGTGGACCTTTGGAGTTTTAATAGAGAGAAGGAGAGGGAGGATCCTACCGACGGTTTTCGGAGGGAAACAGGGGCGAAGGGAGTTGCTCGGCGGCGTCGGCTGGTCCCGGAGCTCCACTAGCTGCTGCTGCAGTTCCTGGCGGCTCCAGAAGGTGGTGGAGCTGCCTCTGTTGGTGTCTCAAGGTGGAAGAGCAAGGAAGGGAGAAGTGGGGGCTCGATTTTCGTTCGGTAAAACAGGGGAGGTGGGGAAGAGGAGGGTGGTTGTTGGAGGTGGTGACGGTGGCTGCGGGTGGCTGGGCTCACGGCAACGGAAGGGAGAAGGGGAGGATAAGGGTGAAGTTGTGTTGTTGGGTTTGTGGTTTCTGCAGGAATCAAAAGAGAGGAGGAAATGGAGAGATGCAATGGTTTGGGTGAGCTGCTCAAGGGAAAGAGACAAAAGAGAGGGGGACCAGCCTGAATTGTGGGAGGTGAGCAGCGAGAGAGGGAGAGAGAGAGAGAGAGATAAAAGGAAAATGATTAAAATAGAATTGGTCCCCGCAAGATATTTTGAATGCTTGACAAATATCTCGAAACCCGCTCGCCCGACCGAATCCCGACGAAAACAAATTTAATCGAATTTCAATTCAATTTCAAGATAAACGGAATTAAATAAATTTCAATCAAAACTCGGAGCTTAAATTAATTAATTTTTTTTATTAATACCCGAACTCGAAGGCGAAAATCAAATCCTGTCAAAATCCTAATTTAAAATGATGCCGGAAGAATTTTAAAATTGAACTCGTGCTCGAGGACGACTTTTCTCCGCTTTTACAAATTGAAATAAATACCAACATTTTTAATTAAAATAATAATATAATATATATAAAATATATATTCAGCCTTTACAGGGGGGTGCTGAAGCTCTGCTCAACTTAAAGTTATATTTGCTCAATATAATCTTATACATGCTCAACTATAGATTATATTTGCACAACAGGAGGGGGGTTAGGCTGTTGTTGAAGCTATGCTCAACTTAATGTTATATTTGCTCAATATAATCTTATAAAGCTCAACTATAGATTATATTTACACAACATGGGGGGGGGAGTAGGGTTGTGCTGAAGCTTTGCCCAACTTAATGTTATATTTGCTCAATATAGTCTTAATTTTGCTCAACAATACATTATATTTGGACAACAGGGGGGGTGCTGAAGCTCTACTTAACTCAAAGTTATATTTGCTCAATATAATCTTATACATGCTCAACTATAGATTATATTTGCACAACATGGGAGGGGGGTAGGTGGGTGTTGAAATTATGCTCAACTTAAGGTTATATTTGCTCAATATAATCTTATATATGCTCAACAATAGATTATATTTGCACAACATGGGGGGGAGGGGTAGGGTTGTGCTGAAGCTTTGCTCAACTTAATGTTACATTTTCTTAATATAGTCTTAATTTTGCTCAACAATACATTATATTTTCATAACTGGGGGGGGGGGTGCTGAAGCTCTGCTCAACTTAAACTTATATTTGCTCAATATAATCTTATACATGCTCAACTGTAGATTATAATTGCACAACATGGGGGGGGGGTGTTGAAGCTTTGCTCAATTCAATTTTATCTTTGCTTAATATAGTCTTAATTTTGCTCAACAATACATTATATTTGGGGAACATGGGGTGGGGGGGTTGTCCTGAAGCTCTGCTCAACTTAAACATATATCCGCTCAATATATTCTTATATATGCTCAACAATAGATTATATTTGCACAACATGGGGGGGGTGTTGAATCTCTGCTCAACTTAAAGTTATATTTGCTCAATATAATCTTATATATGCTCAACTATAGATTATATTTGCACAACATGGGGGGGGGGTAGGGTTGTGCTGAAGCTTTGCTCAAGTTAATGTTATATTTGCTCAATATAGTCTTAATTTTTCTCAACAATACATTATATTTGCACAACAGGGGGGGAGTGCGGAAGCTTTGCTCAACTTAAACTTATATTTTCTCAATATAATCATATACATGCTCAACTGTAGATTATATTTTCATAACATGGGGGTGTGTGTTGAAGCTTTGCTCAACTTAATTTTATATTTGCTCAATATAGTCTTAATTTTGCTCAACAATACATTATATTTTCAGAACATGGGGGGGGGGGGTTGTCCTGAAGCTCTGCTCAACTTAAACTTATATTCGCTCAATATATTCTTATATATGCTCAACAATAGATTATATTTGCACAACATGGGGGGGGGGGAGGGTGGGTGCGGAATCTCTGCTCAACTTAAAGTTATTTTTGGTCAATATATTCTTATATATGCTCAACAATATATTATACTTGCACAACACGGGGGGTTGCTGATGCTTTGCTCAACTTAAAGTTATATTTGCTCAATATATTCTTATATATGCTCAACAATCGATTATATTTGCACAACATGGGGGGGGGGGGGGTACTGAAGCTCTGCTCAACTTGAAGTTATATTTGCTCAATGTAATCTTATACATGCTCAACTATAGATTATATTTGCACAATATGGGGGGGGGGGGTAGGGTTTGTGCTGACAACTTTTCTCTCAATGCTTTTTCCTCCTCTTGAACTCTCCAATTGAAATCTTTCTCTTGCACTGTGTTGTTCCTACTCTAATTGAAATTGTTTGTACAAAAATTTCATCCCCTTAACTCGATATCGCATGGGGTTGTTTGGGTCCTTAAGTAAGCAAAGATAATAAAATCTGAAATTTTATGAATCGAGGCCAAAGTGTTTGTCACACAAAGGAAAGGATACACAAACTTGCCTGATTACATGACAAAATCTAAAATATTATTCTATAATATTGAATTAATGTTTATTTACGAATATAAGTGTCATACATCATGTGTAAGAGATACGATTTTGTGTCAGTAGTTTTATGTAGTACTGATGGCAAATTGTGCTGACAGCTTTACTTTGAATGCTTTTTCCGCCTCTTGAACTCTCCAATCGAAATCTTTCTCTTGCAAGGGGGTCTTCCTGCTCTTTTTCTTACAATAGGGGGGTAACACTTGATAGAATTTATGGCATCAGGGACGGTTTCTTCATCTTGTTCCAGCACTGGATATATTGTTTCAGCATATGCAGATTTCCAAGCATCAGTTGTGTAAAAACTTCCAACGAAATCAGAGACATTTGCCTTTATGTGTGTAATTGCTGACAGAGCATGTACACAAGGGATCTTCTCGACATCAAAAATCTTGCATGTATATGTCTTTGCTGATAGATCCACTATAGCTACAGCCCCTTCGCCTTTGACATCAAATTGCGATGCATTCATCTTCTCTACTCTGTAAAATCCAACTTCCTCCTGTGATTTCTTTATCACATCAAGTATTTCTGGGGTTATTCTCTCTTGGTTTTTTAGTGCTTTATCTCTTCTTTCCTGGAACCATGATGTCAGCTTTTCTCTAGGAAACTCCAGCAGTGCCACAATGGGATAATCCTTTTTCCCTTTGAAAATGGAGTTCAAGCTCTCAGCATTGTTGGATGTCATCATATTGTATCTATTGCAATTTGCATGTGCTCTAGCCCACTTTTCAAAACCTGCTGACACTAGATATTCTGACAGTTTTGGACATGTTGCCTTTATCCGTGCAAAACAGCTGTTGAATTCTGATATAGTGTAACTCTCTGCTGCTTCCTTGAACAATCTTGCCAGTTGCTTTTTCTTGAATGTTGCTATAATATTTTATTGCAAGTGCCATATACATATGCAATGTGTAGCTGTGGGGTAAGCTAAAGCAATAGCTCTTGCAATGCTAGCATGTCTATCAGAGACAAACACTAAGTCATTTGAGGAAGGGACAACTTTCAGCAGCTGATAAAAAAACCATTCCCAAGAGTTGTTATTTTCGGTGTCAACGATACCAAAAGCAAGTGGGTAAATATTTCGGTTTGCATCTTGTGCAACTGCCCCAAGCAATGTGCCTCTATATTTTCCAGTTAAGAATGTCCCATCAATAGCAACAACATGGTAAACAAGGAAATATCTGATCATATTTAATTTATCAAAATGAATTAAAAAACAGAATATATGCTGACACTGATTATGTCATACCTTATTTAACAGGGGGAAAGCCCTGATGCATTACCCAAAGGATAAAAACAAGAACTTAAACTTGTCTTCTGTGTCTGTTATAGTCCCATTGTTTTTCTCCATAAGCTTGTGGCAAAATGATGGTAAATCTGCAAAATTGGATTCTGGTGTCCCCTTAACAATTTCGTGTGCTATTTTTGATGATTTCCATGTTGTCCAGTAACTGATTGCCATCTTTTTTTCTTTTCTCATCTTATCCATGATTTGCTTTGGGTTGTATTCAGTGTCAACGCTGTATAATTATATGGAAATTAGAATAAATAATATATATAAAAGCAAGATTGAATTTAAATAATATTTCTAGGGAAATTACTTACTTTGATTTGATGATGCTTGCAACCACTGAGCATGAAAGCTGTTTGCAATTTTTTGTCCTAATATCCCACGTGCATGTGTGTATCTCATTGTACAATGTCACCTCATGACAATTTTGACAAACAGTTTTGACATGTAATTTCCATTTGTAGTTAGCATCGATACAATGTACCCTGTAATACCTGGGTTCTGATTTTGCCACACGAAAACCAAATATCTCAATTAATGACAAGAGTCTCAGAGCTTCCTTTACTGCTTGCCTGGATTCAAAGGTTTTGCCAATGTACATCATTTTTTCTGAATTCAGATTTAGACTAGTCATGGTAGAGCTGTCAGCATCCCAATCTTCCAGTGTAGTTTCTCTCCTGTGAGTTGAAGAATAGAGGTTTCTCCACATTTCAGCCGTAGAATCTCTGTCACTATCATTGTTTTCAGAATACATGTCATCTTCCATATCTTCTACTAACACTCCCTTCATCCTAGTGTCCTCAATCAATGTCATGCTATTTTCTTGAGTGACATTGTCAATTAAATTTGTATTGTATGTCACCAACTGGAAATGATCAGCTGGGAATGTGTTTTGACTCTCTATGTCCTATCTATCAGCAATTGATATTGGGGGAGTTTTAATGCTGACACACAACTCAACAACAAATTTAACATCCTCTAGGGCAGACAACTCTAAAAACTCTTTCAAATCAGCATCGCAGGCAACTTTAAGAGGAGCTCTCAACATTTTAAAGGGTGCAAGTGGTTGAATTGCAATTCAAATGCAGTGTCTACATTGAATCTACTGTGTACATTTTCATTTAATCTCTGTAGTGTTATGGATTCATCCACTATAAATGCAATCATTGTATAAAATCATTGTATAATGCAGTAAAGTTGACATAGTGTATTGTTCAAGCAATCATTGTATAATGTATCATTGTATAATGCAGTAAAGTTGACATAGTGCTGACATAGATGGATTGGGGGGGGGAGTTCAGTGTATTGTTCAAGCAATCATTGTATAATGTATCAAATCTATTAGTGAATGCTTGTAATCTTTAGATTAACAAGGGAAGAGTATGATTATAATGCAGTAAAGTTGATTCCTACAGATCCACATTAGATTTGGATTCAAGTGCAATATAGGAACCAATTGTAATTTGGAGATCTTTAATTGAACATTATCATCAATAACTATAGGATTACACTTTAGCTGTAAGTAATGGTTTTGAATTCAATAGTGAATCCAAGTGCAATAATGGATTCAAGCGCAGTATTGTTGACATAGTAATTTGAATGCAAGTGCAGTAATGGATTCAAGACCAGTCAATTAAAGTGCAGCAATCGATCATCAATTCAACTGGATTCATTATAGTAAACTCTAAATTCGAATGTATTTCATACAGATATAGCAATGTAATATATAAACGAGCATAAATAAGCATGGACAAGCAAATATTCGAGTGGATACTTCAGAATCAAATGGATATAAGAAAAAAAGATGATAAACAGTAATTGATACTTCAAAAATCAAACGAAATTTGCGCCAAAGGCGCAAATTTTCTGGCATTCTATTGCATTAATAACTGGATTCTACTGTATTTGATACATATATAGTATAAACGAGCATCAACAGGGCACAAATTCGAGTGTATTCAAAATCGTCTTCGATATGTAAAAAATTGAAGAAAATTAAAGAGAATTTATATAACGGCCCGAGTATAGATACCCGGGTTACGTTTCGAAGGTTGGGTACCTTCGTTTGGATCTTGCAATTCGAGTACAGGTCGGGGTTTTGAAACTCAAGATTAGTATTTTAAAGTGGGGATTTCGGACCCCAAAATAGCCTGATGGCCACGCGAAGTCTTCGAGCCGTCCTAAATCTAAGTCGCGGAAATTCGTTTGCAAACTAAAGAATAAACGGAAGTAGAGTACATCTTGCCACGGCAAGGCCGGGTCAAAACCAAAACACATAATTATGAAATTGTAAGGCCGAGTTAGCGGGGTTAGACAGATTCTTTGCAAGCGCCCGGGGTTTCCCACGTCATAGGGACAAAGAGCAATTATACCTGAAAAAAATATGGTGCGAGCGGGATCAGATCGAGACCCCAACGCACCCTGTCCAGCAAGCGAACATACACATACGCTAATAATAAAGATGATGCAGGTGCGGAAATTAAATCACACTAACATGATCCTAATTTAAAATATGCGAGAATTAACTGTAAAGGCGCCCAAAGAATGCCAAGTGGCATGTCCCTCTCCTACCTTTGCAACCCTTTCCGTTAGTGCAGAGACTGGCCAGTTCGATGCTATAGCATATCATATCTCATCATCATATCATATCTCATCATCATATCATGTCTCATCATCATATCATATATCGTCATATCATAAATTATGCTCATGCCCGATGGTGCTGGGCTATCTCATCATCATATCATATCGACTCGATAGACTCAGGGCACCCGATGGGGCTGGGCTACCCTATGACCCTAGCAAAGACTCTAGGACTATCACAGATAACGGTCGTTCTGTTTCAAACGCGTAAAGAAATAGAATGCTCAATCACAAGTGCAACCTAGCATGATACTACATGGCATGCTTTAATGCTTATGCAACACCTAGTATGTCATACATTCACAAGCCGGTAATCTCTTTCGAATCTGAGTAAGCCCATAAAGGAACTTACCTGAGTAAGCCGAACAACCAAAAGATACAGCAGAAGCAGAATCCAAGAATCAACAAACACCTAATATATAAGCGAATAAGGCGCCATGAGATATTATTCTACTATCTAACACATGGAAACTTTCCCCAAGCTAATCACAAAAGAAAATAACTAGATTCCGAGAAATTATCCGAATACCCAAATCTAGGTCAACCTTGTCAAAGTTGTTATGATAGAATTCTCTAATACATCGCTTTCCACAAAATCCTCAAAAGAATATATTTCCAAAACATAGAACTCCTTTTTAAACAATTACTTATAATATAATGTTAATTAAAATAATACCTCCCATTTTATAAGTAAATCCTTTTAATGTTCTCAACTAATATATATTAAATTCATTTTATAATATAATACTTCCCAACTTTATTTTCTTAAAACTCAGGTTAATAATAAATATAATAATGCATATAATAATAATATTAATAATAAATAAATAAACAAATAAATGCGTGACTATGTACATACACATATATACCATATATGAGTTAGAACAAAACAAAAGAACCAAACCTAGGCGGCCCAACTGAAATATCCGGAAGCAAAGGCCCACCCGCAGGAGCCCAGCCCATCACCCAACATTGCAACCCAGACCCAGACCCGAAATAGAAGAATAACAAGTGGAGATACGGATTTTTTGTGGGCTGAGGTAAAGAGGGAAGGGGGATCCGGGTTTTTTAAAAATGATATAACCCGTTTCCCTTTAGGGTCAGGCCCAGCCCATCTACGGAAAGAAGAGAGCACGAAGGCTCGTCTTCAACCTTTGGCCAGAATAGGGGATCGACGCAAAGAAGGACGGGGGAAAGGGAGGAGAAGAAGTCCGGCTAGGGAGCGTCGTTCCGCTCCAAATTTCACCCACAGAATCGACTAGAAATTCTGACCAAGACCCACCCCGAAACGGAGAAACGACGCAAGGAAAAGGAGGAGAAAGAGGACACTTACAGCCGCGACTCCAAGGATCAAGCGCCGGCAGAGGTGGCGGATTCCGAGAGTAACGATGGAGGAGCGGCTCGCTCCGGCCTAGGATGACGGGCAGAGAGATAAAAGAGTGACCTTTACGCAACTATAGGCCGAAACACAAAACAATCGAAGGTTTTACCTTCTTGAACTCGAACAGGGGAGGGGATGGTGGTGCAACTTCGGCGGCGACTTCCTCGTGTCCGAGAGAGGCTCCTCTTGGCCTAGGGAGGAAGAGGGATGAGTAAAAGGGTAGATTACAGTGGTTGAAGCGAAGAGAAGAAGAACGAAGGGTTTACCGCTTGCAAACGAAACAGGGGAGGAGGAGTCCTCCTTCGGTTCCGCTGGCGGCTCCGGCGGCGTCGTCGAGGCTTCCCTGAGCTCCGGAGAGGGATGAGAGTGAAGCTTGGTCGCCTGGAGGAGAGGTATGGAGGAGAAAGGTGGTAACTTGGTGAGGGAAAGTGTGAAGAGAGGCTACGGGATTGAGATGCTCTTGTGGGTTTCTGCAGAGGGAGAGATGAGGGAGAGAGGGTGTATTGCTGGGTATTGTGAAATGAGGGTGTGTGTGAGGGGATGTGGGTATGTATAGGAAGTGAGGGTGCAAAGAAAATTGAGGAGGGAGTGCTGCAGAAGGGTGGATGCAGGAAGGGTGAGGAGGGAGTGCAGGAACAAGGGGTGGGGGACCAAGTAGCAGCCCGGGTAGGCTGAGAGAGAGAGAGAGAGAATTAAATAAATAAATAGAATTAAAAAAAATATATATATATACATATATAAAAATATAATTAATGATAAATGAGGTGGAAGGGTCCCATCCGCCTTATAAATTCGAATTCCCGACGTTCGATTCCCGATTTCCGCTCGTAAGCGGAATCCCGACGCTAAGAATTTAAATTGAATTAAAACATTTAGAGTAAGAAAATAATTTTTAAAATTTGAATACTCAAGAACGGAATGCGATTCCGAAAAATCTGATTTAAAATGAAGTCGGAAGGATTTATAAAATGGACCTTGCTCGGGGACAAGTTTTTCTTCCGATCATACGAATAAATAGTCATTTCCAATTAATTTTTACTAATAAAACAATTATATAATATAGAATATATTTTGGTCTTTACATTTATCCACCTCTAAAAACAAGTCTTGTCCCCGAGACTAAAATCATTATAAAGAAATGGGAAGAATTTGAAAGGGGTGAGTACGAGGATCATGCCATCGATCCCGTAAGTATCTCATAAGGGCCCATATGAGATTCTCGCAGTATCTTTGACGTGATCATGCTACTCCCAATTGGTTGGAGCAAGTATGGGATATGGGCCCTTATCCCATCCCTACCCCGACTTCTCGGTCGTATCATAACTCAAAAGCATATAATATGGTTTGGGAGGGTTCAAAGGCGTTTTAAATGGAAAGTTTGACCTCAACATCACGGAATTTTTAGATAGCGTTTAATCTTTAATAAACCCAAAATGGTCCTTTTCAAAACTGCTCAAAGTCTTCAAATCCGATGCAAATTCCAGAAATTTCCGATTTGCGAGAGGTGGAATCATCCACCTCTAAGGGCTAATCCCAGATTCTCTTCCTATGTTCCAAGTCATTCAATTACCAATTCTAACTCATCAAGGATTATAAAGTCGTAATTTCATCAACTCATGCATAGATAACTACCATAATCTCAACCACCTCTCACGTGGTAAGTCTCAATTATCAGGAGATAGTCTCAACAAGTCAAACCGCTCATCGCAAAACGGTCTAAAACACAACATGAGGAATACTAATGTCTCAAAACATGCCAAAAAATGGCAACAAGGTCTAATCATACTACGAGTAAAGTATCTCGATATCCTACAAAAGCATCATAAGTCCCAACGGACGTCACATCAAGCATGTCAGCACGCAAGCCACGAGAACCGATCTCTAGCCATATCATCTCAGCATAGAATCTGCACAAAGAAAGCAATCATAAGCACACAAAATCACAGAAATGCCCATTCCCGAAATAAAGGCTACTAAGGCTCACCACTAGCTCAAGAGGTCAAGGATAGGTCAACACTCGGCTCAACATAAGATGCTAAGAGCTCGTCTACGACACTCCCATAACTCGACCGAAGGCTCTCCTCAGTCTCCCAAGTCGCCTCCTCGGGACTCCTCCTAGACCACTGGACCAGAAGAAGAGGAACCTCCTTGGTCCTCAACTTCTTGACTCGACGGTCAAGTACCCTAACTGGGCTCTCTACATAGGTGTGGTCGGGCTCTATCCGGAGATCGGAATGTTCAAGGATATGACTCGGATCGGGGACATATCACCGAAGCTGGGACACATGGAACACATCGTGCACTCCGGCTAACGATGGGGTAGGGCTAAACGGTATGCGACCTCACCAACCCTCTCGAGAATCTCAAACGGTCCCACAAATCTAGGGCTCAGCTTGCCCTTGATGCCGAAGCGGCGAACTCCTCTAGTCGGCGACACTCTAAGCCATACATGCGATCCAACCTCAAACTCGAGCTCTGTCCGTCTACGGTCCGCATACTTCTTCTGTCGGTCCTGAGCGACCCTCATATGCTCTCGTATGCGTCCGACCTGGTCGACTGTCTATCGAACCATCTCTGGCAATGAGGCTGTGGTGTCAGCGGGCTCGTCCCAACATACTGGCGACTTGCAGCGCCTCTCATACAGTGCCTCATAGGGTGCCATCTCGATCGAAGAATGGTAGCTGTTGTTGTACGAGAACTCGACCAACGGTAAGAATCTGACCCAACGGTCGCCCCACTCCAAAACGCAAGATCTCAGAATATCCTCTAGAGTCTGGATCGTCCGCTCACTCTGTCCATCTGTCTGCGGATGATAAGCAGTGCTGAAACGCAAACGAGTCCCCAAAGCATCATGAATCTGCTGCCAGATCTCGATGTGAAACGGCCATCTCTGTCAGAAACTATCCTCTCGGGAACCCCATGGAGTCTCACAATCTGTCGGATGAACTTGTCTGCTAGCCTCGCAACCGGCCATGTCTCCTGAATGGCGATGAAATGGGCCGACTTGGTCAGTCTGTCGACCACGACCCAGATAGCATCGAACCCTCGGACATCTCTCCTCAATCCAGTGACGAAATCCATTGAGATGTCCGTCCACTTCCACTCGGGAACTGGAAGTGATCTGACCAAGCCACACGGCCTCTGATGCTCAATCCTGACCTGTTGACAGATCTGACACCTGGCGACGAAATCTGTAATATCTGCTCGCATCCTCTGCCACCAATAGGATCTCCTCAAATCCTAATACATCTTATTCGTCCCTGGATGAATCGAATAAGGGGTGGTATGAGCCTCCTGCATAATCCTCTGTCTCAGATCTAACATAGAGGGTACTACCACTCTGCTCTGAAAAGTCAGCAACCCATCGGCTCTCTCCATAAGCTCTCCAGCTCGTCCCTGTGCCATCCGCTCTCTCAGGGCTGCCACCTCAGGGCAATCTGCCTGTCCTCTGCGGATCTCATCGGTCAGCTCTGAGTGAATCTCGAGGAAGGATAGCTGACCCCTCTCTCGCTGAATCCATACCTCTATGCCACATGACATCAACTCTGCCTGCAATCTACGCTGTGTTCTCAGTCTGGCCACTGTCACCTCCTGATGAGTCTTCCGACTGAGCGCATCGGCCACCACATTGGCCTTCCCGGGATGATAGATGATCTCCAAATCATAATCCTTCAGAAGCTCTAACCAGCGTCTCTGCCTCATGTTGAGCTCCTTCTGGCTAAAGATGTACTTCAAGCTCTTGTGATCTGTCATCACCTTGCATGAAGTACCATACAGATAGTGTCTCCAGATCTTCAGAGCATGCACTACAACTGTCAGCTCAAGATCATGTGTGGGGTAGGTCTCCTCTCCAGGCTTCAACTGACGTGAAGCATAAGCGATAACTCGATCCCTCTGGTGCAGAATGCATCCCAGACCAGCTCGCGAAGCATCTGTATAGATCACGAAGTCCTCGGTCCCATCAGGTAGAGCCAAAACTAGTGCGGTCGTCAGCTTCTCCTTGAGAAGCTCAAAACTGGCCTGGCACTCCACACTCCAAACGAAAGGAACGTCCTTCCATGTCAGCTGGGTCATCGGTCGAGCGATCCTCGAGAAGTCCTGAACAAAGCGACGGTAGTAGCTGGCCAATCCTAGGAAGGAACGGATGTCTCGGACGTTCTTGGGCACCTCCCAAGCAACGATGGCATCAATCTTCGCCGGATCCACGGCGACTCCAGCTGCTGAGATCACATGACCTAAGAAGGTCACCTCGGGAATCCAAAACTCGCACTTGCTATACTTGCCGAACAGCTGATGCCTCCTCAACGTCTCCAGAACAATCCTCATATGCTGCTCATGCTCCTCGTGGCTCCGTGAATACACTAAGATGTCATCGATGAATACCACGACAAATCTGTCTAGATAGTCTATGAATACCCTGTTCATAAGCTCCATGAAGGCCGCTGGTGCATTGGTCAGCCCGAAACACATGAACACAAACTCATAGTGCCCATACCGTGTCCTAAAGGCGGTCTTCTGGATATCCTCTGATCGTACTCTGAGCTGATGATACCCCAATCTCAAGTCGATCTTCGAAAAGATCACTGCGCCCTGAACCTTGTCCATCAGGTCGTCAATCCTCGGAAGCGGGTAACGGTTCTTCACCGTCGCCCGGTTCAGCTCGCGGTAATCGATGCACAACCTCAACGAACCATCCTTCTTCTTGACGAACAGCATTGGAACTCCCCATGGTGATGCGCTCGGACGAATATAGCCCTTCCCAGCTAACTCCTCAAGCTGAGCCTTAAGCTCAGCCATCTCTGTGGGTTCCATCCTGTAAGGTACTCGGGAAATGGGCTTGGTGCCCGGCTCCAACTCGATAGCGAAGTCGACCTCTCTCTGCAGAGGTAGTCCGGGTAACTCATCGGGGAAAACGTCGGTGAAGTCTCGAACAACGGGGACCTCAGACATGGCGGGTCGGCCTCGATCCACCTCCAAAGCATAACACCAACATCCCGTACAACCCTGGTCCAGAAGTCTCGCTGCCCGAACTGCGCTGATCAGTGCCCCGTTCCTCTTGGGGTCGCTACCCCAAACCTGGTGTTCGGTGCCATCCTCTGCTAGAATCGATACGGTCCTCATCCGCAAGTCGATGATCACCCCATAGTGGTCCATGAAATCCATCCCAAGAATCAGGTCGTGGGTCCTCAAGGCTGTCACGATCAGATCGGCGGGCCACTCTCGCTCTCCTATACAAATGGGGCAGCCTAGGATCCCACGACTCGTCCTAATCCTAGCCCCATCCGGCATACCCACAATCAGGGGCGGACCCCTCGTGCAGCTCAAGCTCAGCCTAGAGACGCACGCCTCTGCTATGAAGCAGTGTGTGGCACCCGTGTCAAAAAGAATACTCAAACAGTCATCTCGGAGAAATATAGTACCTGAGGCACTCGAAGCGGATCGATCCTCGACTCTCATCTGAAAAACGCGGGGCGGTGGGGGCAATGTAGAACCAGAAGCTCAAGAGGTCTGTCCTCTCCCAAAACCTGACCTAGACGGTCCTACGGAAGATGATCCTCTGCCTGTCCCGGGCCCATATGGCCCACGACCCCCTCTAACTGAACCTCTGCCACGTCCTCCGGACCGTCCTCTAACAGCTGTGCTGCCTCTCCCCTGCCCCGGGGAGTAAGTCAGAAGCGGGGGCTGGGGAGCAGCGGGAAGTCTCGGTGCGAGTGTAGCTGGTAGGGACCTACCACCCTGGGGGCAACGTGCAGCTCTGTGTCCCATATCTCCACAAGTGTAACATCTGGTCGATCTATCAGGGCAATCACTCTGGTAATGACCGGGCTCAGGACAGCCATAACAGGTGATGCTCCGAACGCTAGCACCTCGACTAGTCACTGGTGGTGCTGGGGGTGGCATAACTCTCGACATCCCTCCTCTGAATCCTCCGCGGAAGGCTCCTCGGAAGCTCGCATACCATCTCGTGTCAGCGGGCCTCTTCGTCGCGGGGTGAGGGGGGGCATACACAGTAGTAGTCAAAATCCTCTGCTGCTCATACATCATCACGACCTCTAGAAAGCGATCGAACGGAACAGCTCCCAAACTAGATGCGTGTAGAAGGATCTCTGGCGGCAGCCTCATAGACAGCAAGCGGATACGACTCTCATCAGTGGGGCAGAGGTGAGTGCAGTAGATCAGCTCCCTCTTGAACTGGCGAATGACCTCCAATACAGAGCGGGATGGGTCGTAGGTAGCACGCATGAAAGTGACCTCCCTGGCTATCTGTGTCCCTGGCGGACAATACTCCCGGAGCATTAGTGCTCGAAACTCCTCGTATCTCCACTCTGCCTGGCCCGTCTTACAGACGGTCCAGCGAAGAAATGCGTCATCTCGCAAAAGTCATGCGGCCAACCTCTGACGCTCGGAAGTAGGAGCGCCGATGAAGTCAAAGATGTTGTCGATCTGTCGAAGCCACGACTCGATATCTGCCCCGTCCTCTCCCGAGAAGTGTGGTGGGCCACAATGAGCTAAAGATCAAACCCAGTCGATGCGCTTCTCGGGGCGCACATCGACGGGGGCTGGTGCGACTGGCTGTCCAACGGGGGTCTCTCTAACCGGCTCAACGGGCGGCTCGACAGGGGTCTGTAGCTCAGGTGTATCTGGTGGAGGGTCTCCGACCAACCCTCTCAGCATCTCAATCAGGGTCGCCCGATCCATCTGTCACAGATCTCCTCTGGCTGGGGGGCGGGGACCTCCTCACCCCCGAGATCCTGAATATCATCGTCTGTCCTGTCTGCTACAACTCGGCGAGGTCGTCCTCTGCCTCTGCGCACTGGGCCCCCACGCCCGACGGTCCCACGTCGTGTATCGACCATGCTGCATACCCAGAGCCATCACTCAGCACAGAAGCATTCAAGAATGTTTGCAATGATCTCCTTCGAGGGAGATCACCCTCAGGCCCAATTGGTATAAATACACACGTCAATCTACCTAAGGTCGCTCTTCGAGGAGCGACCGACCGGAGGGGCAAATACCTCACGGCCTCTACCTAACTCGCCACTCCAACAACCATGGTGCAATTCCTTGGAGCCTTCTAAGCCCATCTGTAAAGAGTAAGCTATGTTTTGCCTACCCATTCCTGATCTACATCCAATAGGGATGGTCTAACGCCATTCTACCCACTCGATCCCCATTGGTTGATTTTTACTCCATTTTAAGGCCAAGTTCATATTAAGTTCATTTGTGTTAGACATATTAAGTTCATTTTGCCCGTTGAAACTCTTCCAAAACTTTTGAAATCCGTGGGCGGTTTTTAAAACATACACTCGACCCTTTGGTACCCAAATTGCAAAACCTCGCTCTGATACCAACTTTATAACGGCCCGAGTATAGATACCCGGGTTACCTTTCGAAGGTTGGGTACCTTCGTTCGGATCTTGCAATTCGAGTACAGGTCGGGGTTTTGAAACTCAAGATTAGTATTTTAAAGTGGGGATTTCGGACCCCAAAATAGCCTGATGGCCACGCGGAGTCTTCGAGCCGTCTTAAATCTAAGTCGCGGAAATTCGATTGTAAACTAAAGAATAAACGGAAGTAGAGTACGTCTTGCCACGGCAAGGCCGGGTCAAAACCAAAACACATAATTATGAAATTGTAAGGCCGAGTTAGCGGGGTTAGACAGATTCTTTGCAAGCGTCCGGGGTTTCCCACGTCATAGGGACAAAGAGCAATTATACCTGAAAAAAATGTGGTGCGAGCGGGATCAGATCGAGACCCCAACGCACCCTGTCCAGCAAGCGAACATACACATACGCTAATAATAAAGATGATGCAGGTGCGGAAATTAAATCACACTAACATGATCCTAATTTACAATATGCGAGAATTAACTGTAAAGGCGCCCATAGAATGCCAAGTAGCATGTCCCTCTCCTATCTCTGCACCCCTTTCCGTTAGTGCAGAGACTGGCCAGTTCGATGCTATAGCATATCATATCTCATCATCATATCATATCTCATCATCATATCATGTCTCATCATCATATCATATATCGTCATATCATAAATTATGCTCATGCCCGATGGTGCTGGGCTATCTCATCATCATATCATATCGACTCGATAGACTCAGGGCACCCGATGGGGATGGGCTACCCTATGACCCTAGCAAAGACTCTAGGACTATCACAGATAACGGCCGTTCTGTTTCAAACGCGTAAAGAAATAGAATGCTCAATCACAAGTGCAACCTAGCATGATACTACATGGCATGCTTTAATGCTTATGCAACACCTAGTATGTCATACATTCACAAGCCGGTAATCTCTTTCGAATCTGAGTAAGCCCATAAAGGAACTTACCTGAGTAAGCCGAACAGCCAAAAGATACAGCAGAAGCAGAATCCAAGAATCAACAAACACCTAATATATAAGCGAATAAGGCGCCATGAGATATTATTCTACTATCTAACACATGGAAACTTTCCCCAAGCTAATCACAAAAGAAAATAACTAGATTCCGAGAAATTATCCGAATACCCAAATCTAGGTCAACCCTGTCAAAGTTGTTATGATAGAATTCTCTAATACATCGCTTTCCACAAAATCCTCAAAAGAATATATTTCCAAAACATAGAACTCCTTTTTAAACAATTACTTATAATATAATGTTAATTAAAATAATACCTCCCATTTTATAAGTAAATCCTTTTAATGTTCTCAACTAATATATATTAAATTCATTTTATAATATAATACTTCCCAACTTTATTTTCTTAAAACTCAGGTTAATAATAAATATAATAATGCATATAATAATAATATTAACAATAAATAAATAAACAAATAAATGCGTGACTATGTACATATACATATATACCATATATGAGTTAGAACAAAACAAAAGAACCAAACCTAGGCGGCCCAACTGAAATATCCGGAAGCAAAGGCCCACCCGCAGGAGCCCAGCCCATCACCCAACATTGCAACCCAGACCCAGACCCGAAATAGAAGCATAACAAGTGGAGATACGGATTTTTTGTGGGCTGAGGTAAAGAGGGAAGGGGGATTCGGGTTTTTTAAAAACGATATAACCCGTTTCCCTTTAGGGTCAGGCCCAGCCCATCTACGGAAAGAAGAGAGCACGAAGGCTCGTCTTCAACCTTTGGTCAGAACAGGGGATCGACGCAAAGAAGGACAGGGGAAAGGGAGGAGAAGAACTCCGGCTAGGGTGCGTCGTTCCGCTCCAAATTTCACCCACAGAATCGACGAGAAATTTCGACCAAGACCCACCCCGAAACGGAGAAACGACGCAAGGAAAAGGAGGAGAAAGAGGACACTTACAGCCGCGACTCCAAGGATCAAGCGCCGGTAGAGGTGGCAGATTCCGAGAGTAACGATGGAGGAGGGGCTCGCTCCGGCCTAGGATGACGGGAAGAGAGATAAAAAGAGTAACTTTTACGCAACTATATGCCGAAACACAAAAGAATCGAAGGTTTTACCTTCTTGAACTCGAACAGGGGAGGGGATGGTGGTGCAACTTCGGCGGTGGCTTCCTCGTGTCCGAGAGAGGCTCCTCTTGGCCTAGGGAGGAAGAGGGATGAGTAAAAGGGTAGATTACAGTGGTTGAAGCGAAGAGAAGAAGAACGAAGGGTTTACCGCTTGCAAACGAAACAGGGGAGGAGGAGTCCTCCTTCGCTTCCGCTGGCGGCTCCGGCGGCGTCGTCAAGGTTTCCCTGAGCTCCGGAGAGGGATGAGAGTAAAGCTTGGTCGCCTGGAGGAGAGGTGTGGAGGAGAAAGGTGGTAACATGGTGAGGGAAAGTGTGAAGAGAGGCTACGGGATTGAGATGCTCTTGTGGGTTTCTGCAGAGGGAAAGATGAGGGAGAGAGGGTGTATTGCTGGGTATTGTGAAATGAGGGTGTGTGTGAGGGGATGTGGGTATGTATAGGAGGTGAGGGTGCAAGGCAAATTGAGGAGGGAGTGCTGAAGAAGAGTGGATGCAGGAAGGGTGAGGAAGGAGTGCAGCAGCAAGGGGGGGACCAAGTAGCAGCCCGGGTAGGCTGAGAGAGAGAGAGAGAGAATTAAATAAATAAAAGGAATTAAAATATATATATATATATATACATATATAAAAATATAATTAATGATAACTGAGGTGGAAGGGACCCATCCGCCTTACAAATTCGAATTCCCGACGTTCGATTCCCGATTTTCGCTCATAAGCGGAATCCCGACGCTAAGAATTTAAATTGAATTAAAACATTTCGAGTAAGAAAATAATTTTTAAAATTTGAATACTCAAGAACGGAATTCGATTCCGAAAAATCTAATTTAAAATGAAGTCGGAAGGATTTATAAAATGGACCTTGCTCGGGGACAAGTTTTTCTTCCGATCATACGAATAAATAGTCATTTCCAATTCATTTTTACTAATAAAACAATTATATAATATAGAATATATTTTGGTCTTTACAATTTACTCGGTAACGGCAAAAAACGAACATCAACAGGCATAGAATGCAATGATTACTAAATTCGTTTGTATATTTTAGAATTTACTAAATTGGAGGAGAGGGGGAGCGCTTGTGACCTTGTGGATACTTTAGCAATTTATCCCAAAGTATGGATATTTCACTAATTAAGACAACTTTTTTGGACATTTTGCAAACTCCCCCTTATTAAAATTTGCAGAACCACAAATCGCATTTTATGCCTTTTTAATACCATCCCATTACATGTATATGTGTAATTTTTTTTGTATTGGCTTTTTTAAAATAAAATTCGGATGAATATATGTGGTTTTTTTTAACAGAAAAGAATTTGATTGTTGCTAGAGCAACTAGTCAAGTGCATCCTAAAGGATGATGCTGCGTAGCGCAGCATTAGGGGGAAGAGAGGCACCGAAGCATGGGATTGGAAGATTTGGAGAGAGAGGAGACAGTCAGATATAAGCATCTCAATCTCGCCAGCACAGGAGTATCCAGTCTTAAGACTGTTAATGATGCTAAGTTTATCACCTTCAATCATTATATGGCTTATATTTAAGTCAATTCATTTAAGAATTCATTTCCATAAACTGAGGCATTCGGCACCGAGAATAGGTGAAATTGCGGATGGCCCTGCCTGGATAAGATAGCAAATCCATATTCATTGCAGATAATGAAGCCATAAGAAGGAGCTGTGTCTTAGGAGATGGCCCCATCAAAGTTGAGTTTGCACCAACCTTGCCTGGGGATCCTCCATTTACAATGTTTTCTCGAGGCCGTGTTGTTGGCTTTGGCACTAATTTGAGCTGGGTTTATGTTAAGATCTAAGTCTATTTCTTTGAATTTATTTTAGTTGAAGATTTGTTCATTGATCAAGGATTCAATCGATTTTAGGTTAGTATTTATATTGTCGAAGATTTTTTGTTTCTAAAGAACCAGCAACTCCACCAAGCAACAACTACAGTGGAGAACCCCTGGAGGCCTAGTTCGGTTTTTAGCTTTGGTAGAGTTTTGCTTGTTGTCGTTCTGGTGTTGAAGGCGTTGTCTATTGTTGCAGAAATTTGCGGGGACAGAAGTTGGATGGTTGTTTTAGTGATGAGGCATTTAAAGAGAAGATGTTCGATGTCTTCATAGTTCATTGCACATAGAGGGTAGTCAGTGGGAATGCCCAATCCCCGACGAGAGAGTTTTACAGTAGTTGGGAGACCATCCTTTGTGATTCTCTAGATGAATTCTTTCACTTTTGGTAGATAATCAAGTTTTCAGATCCAATGAAAGTCTGATTTTGAGTGTTGTTTGTCACTTTGTATCATGTCTATTGATGAGGCCGTGGAAAACCAACTATCACGACTCCATTTCCAATATAGCATGTCTTGAGGTATATGTCCTGAAAGAGGTGTTTGGGATATCATTTTAATAATATCTGGTGGTAATTGGTTATGTAGCGTGGAATACAGCTTGGAGGTATCCCATGTTCTAGAGCTGGTGATGAATTCACTGACTCATAAATCTGGGTTTATTGATGGATAATATGTAGCAAGGGTCCAAGGAGGTTCTGAGTTAATCTAGGAGTCTTGCCAAAACTTTATGGAGGAGCCATCAACCACTCCCTAACGTAAACCCTTTTTAAATAGGTCAAGAAGATTTGTTAATTTTGCCCATTGCCAGGAAGTATTACCCTTCCTACAATATTGTAGTATATGAGTTGTTTTTAAGTATTTGCTAGTGATGAGACGGGCCCATGGATTTAATGGTTCTGTAAGTATTTTCTACAGTAATTTTAGTTGAAGAGCTTTATTCATATCTTCCGAGGAACGAAGACCAAGTCCTCCATTACGATGAGATTTGCAAACATCAAACCAACTAACGAGGGGTCGGTGTTTTGGTCCTTTGATCCAAAGAAAGTTTTTGTTAATTTTATCCTATTCCTTGTGTATAGAAGTGGGTAGCATGAAGCATTGCATAACATGTGGGGGCTTTGCCACTAAGTTAGATTTTATAAGTGTGAGTCTTCCTGCCTGAGAAAAAGTACCAGCAGTCCATTTTGTGAGTTGATTTTTGCTAGATAAAATTATAGCGTCAAATGTGGAGTTAGTTATCCTTTTGCTGATTATTGGGCATCCTAGATAGTTTCCTAAGTTGGAAGTATGTGGAATTCGCAGTTCATTAGTAATTGTATTTTTTATATTATTGCTCATATTTTCAGTGATTCGAAAAACTGATTTATGAAAATTTATTTTTTGTCCTGAGGAGATACTGTAGGAGTGTATAATTTTGTTGAGTTGATCACATGTTGTTTGAGTTGCCTTTGCAAAGATAATGATATCATCTGCAAAAGCGAGAAATGGGATTTTTTGGCAAGCCCGAGTTGGGGAGATGCCTAGGCGACTCTTAGATTGAGCAGATTCGTGTTGAAGTCCCCTAGCCAGAGTTTCCGAAACAATAAGAAAGACATAGGGAGACAGGGGTTCCCCTTGTCTCAGTCCTTTATGTGGTTTGAAGATGTCGGTTGGGTCATTGTTGATTAGTACTGAATATGAGACTGTTGTAATGCATTCCTTAATCCAAGAGATAAATTGATCACAAAAACCAAACCGGTGCATGATTTTGAATAAAAATTCTCAGTTGACCATATCGAAGGCCTTTTCCATATTGAGTTTCACGGCCATCCATCTAGAGTTTCCTTTTTTATGTTATAATGAGTGGAAGATTTCTTTTGCAATTGGCCAATTAGTATGTTGTCTTGTATAACTCTTTTTTTTATGAAAGCGCTTTGGAATGGATGGATAATTTGGGGCATTGTTGTCTTGAGTCTAGTGGTAATGATTTTGGAGATAATTTTGTAAAGAGTAGTACAGAGGCTGATCGGCCTGTAGTTATTTGCTGAGATGGGTTTGTCAGCTTTTGGGATTAGTGCAATGAAGGTGTGGTCTATTTGTCTCAGGATTTTCCCACTGAGGAAAAAGGCTTTGACAGCTTTGACAACGGAGGGCCCAACAATGTGCCAGAAGATTTTAAAGAATCTCGCAGGGACACCATCCGGACCCGGGATTTGTCATTGGCTAGGCTGAAAACAGCCATTTTGATTTCATTATTGGTGATTGGTCGAGTTAGGTATTCATTTTGGGTAGGTGATATTTCAGTCTTGATGTGGTCTAAAAGCGGACAATCCTGTTGGCTAATGTTAGGGGCAGCATAACGCCAAGTGAATTCAGATTTTAGTTCATTTCGGATTTTAGATTCCGTAGTTAGGGAGACTCCTGCAGTCGTTTGTAAGCTCTTGATTATGTTACGGTTTCTTCTTCCCGTAGCGACCCGGTGGAAGTATTTTGAGTTAGTGTCGCCAGCCCTAAGTTGTAAACGCTTGGCTCGCTAGGCCTAGTAAATTATTTGAAAGTTTATCATTTTTGAATGTTTTTTTCAATAAATGTCTATGTAACATATCGATATCCCTGTCATGGTTTTGAATTAATTGTTCTTGGAGTTTTTGTAGTTCCTGTTCCGTTTTGGTCACTTGGGATGAAATATTACATATTTTTTTCT
Source organism: Persicaria maculosa (assembly GCA_963922045.1). NCBI lineage: Eukaryota > Viridiplantae > Streptophyta > Magnoliopsida > Caryophyllales > Polygonaceae > Persicaria > Persicaria maculosa. The sequence continues at coordinate 20,306,980 of OY998257.1, forward strand.
TGCACCAAATTTTGCTCTTTTTCTTAAGGTCTTGTAATTTTTTAACAAGTTTGAACATAGAGGAACCATGAGGACTAATTCTCCATGCTTGGCAGAAAAAGAGTTCATAGTCCTTTTGTTTACCCAGGCAAGCTTATAACGGAAAGGTTGCATTGGCGGCCGTTGATTTGGTAAAAGTTCAAGTGTTATTTGGCAATGGTCCGAAGTGGTAAATGCATGGTTCTTTATTTTAAGATGTGGTAGGTTGGTGAAAATGTCTTTATGTACTAGAATCCAATCTAGCTTTTCGTAAATGTTATCAGGTACGGAAGCCTTTTTCCTCCAGGTAAATTGATTGCCATATGTAGGGATATCAATAAGATCATGATTTAGTATGAAGCTGGTGAGACTTTGAAGTCGGTGCGGGCCTAGTTGGGAGCCACCTTGATAGTCATCACTAGTTAGTAGATCGTTAAAGTCTCCAATAATCATGCAAGGGATAGAGTTAGTTTGGATTATGGCCGATGTGTCATTCCAGAAGGCAGCTTTGTCATGTTGATGTGGGGGTGCATAAACAAAAATTATTAGCGTGGTGATGTTGTTTACAATATTTTTATATTTTGTTAGTATTTAGCATTGTGATGTTTGTAGAACTTCAAAGGTTTTGTTTTGTAGATGAGAAGATTTCCAATAAAGACAGATGCAACCAGAAAGACCAAAAGCACTACAGAAACAGGAGTGCTCAAAACCCGCTTTACGCCAGAGGCTTTCTTTGGGGGGAGGGGGGGTTTATAATTTTGTTTCTGCTAGTGCGAGTACTACTATGTGCTCTGATTTACAGGTGGTGTCAATTTGTGTCAATATGTTTCTTTTGGTGAGACCACGGACATTCCAGTAACTAAGCTTCATATATACCCCCCTTTAATTGGTATGGTTAGTCTAATCTGTTCTACCCTTAAAAGAGAGTAAATAAAGGTAGAATAGAGGTCAGCGAGCCTATCTGAGATTGATGTAGATAGGTTAAGCGGGTATTCTTGCAAGTGAGAGATGTGGCGTAAGTAGTTACTGTAGTTAGAGGAACTCATCTTCAGAGGGTCATTGGTATTGACAAAATAACATAACTTAAAATGGAGTCCATCGCAAAAAAGCAAATGACAGAAGTGCCTACTATGGTTCCAATCAAATATGAGGATTCCGGTTATAGCCTTAGACCAATTATTTTAGTTAATTATATTATATTTTACTGGGAAGAAAATGATGTTATTTTTGTGAGTAAGGTCTGAGTTGTTTGTGATTCTCAAGACAGTACAGTATTGATATTGTGGGTGTTTTTATGTAATTAAATTGGATAGGGTTTAAAAAGGAGCCGAGCCGAGTTAGATTAGCTAGCCAAGTTGATCTAAGATGGGATACATGCCACCAAGTAAATCTAATGCAGGCAATATGGGTACAATGTACAAAGGTTGAAGATATTAATGTTATTGTTACAAAGTATACCAAAGGAAAATTAATTGTAAAAAACATAAAAATTACATAGTAGCTATTGCGTAATAATTTGACGATTTTGTTCATATATTCAAAATTTCTGATATAGTTGAGAGATGATAGATGGTGGATATACTCCTGGCATGCTGTGTTTGAATTGTGTAGTCCTTAGAAGGATGTCTGATTGTGCTATTCTTTTGTAGTTGGGCATCCATTGCGTCGAGAGATTCCCAGGTCAGTAAGTACAATCTTGAGCAGGAAGAGATGCGATGTCTTGATCTTGTAGCCTGCATTAAGATATAGATAAGAGTAGCAAGCTTGGCTTCTCGGGGGGACCCTCAGTTATGGTTAGTTCATAGAGCATATGGCAGATTAAAATTAGTTGATTAGGTTTTTGAGATATGGTTTTGGAGCATAATCTTGGCAAATGTGTGCTAGTTGAGGGTGCTTAGGTAATTTATTAAATTTTAAGTTTGTTTTTTTGACAAGTTATTCTCAGTTTGTAATAGTTAGGTAAGTAACTAGTGATCTGTAAGAGGTAGAAATTTTCAATGTATTGCATATGCTGAAGGATGAAATTAGAGATGAAGGATGATGTACTGTAGTCTAGTAGCTTGCTATAGATATAGAGGATAAGAGCCTTAGTAGGCTGATCTAGATTCATTGATAGGTGATACAAATACATAGCCCAGCTAGTACAAGTATATTTATGTGGTAGATGAACAACAAAACCCTGGAAGGACCAACTAGTAGTAGGGAAGTACATATGATTCGGCCAAGAATGCACACAAAAGGTTCTAGAGTGACATAGAGGGTATTGAGTTTTGGATACAAAGCAAAAGGAGCCTTCATGAACCAGGGGTAATGCTTCTAAAGGTGTGATTCTTGGAGAAATCGCAGACATCATGTAATCAGTTGATGTTTTTGCTCCTCTTTAGGTGGGAGCTCGCTGTGTCCTCATCCCCGACAGAGCCCTTCCTCTTCATCGAGTATGAGGTAGAGTGATCCTTAGGTGGCATCTCCATGGAAAAGAGCACCTTCACAACAATAGAGGTAGAATGGAGAAAATGAAATGATGCCTCGGAGAGGAACTCTAAAGTGAGGTTATCCTTAGCAATGTGAGGGTCCTCATGATCATTGACAATATAGTCATAATCCTCCATATTAGGACCAAGAAGGTCAGCCTCCTCAAATTGCAAGCATGGGACCGGGAGGATCTCCGAGTCTATCTCAGCTCCTATGACAGTGTAAGGCTCAGGATCAGGGAGGGGTTACACGAGACTTCCTCAAGTCATCATGAGAGGAGAGAGGCATGTCCTGGCGGTTATGAGGAGGGAGGGTAGGTATCACTAGTACAAAGGGGGGGGGGGACCGGAGTACGCTTTTTTTTATGCATGAGAGTACGCTTCTCTTTCTGTACTTATAGCGATCGCACTCCCAAATGAGCACGCTTCTTGTTAAACCGTTCTCATAAATTTTAAGTACGGTTTTGATGAAAAAGCGTTATTAAAATTGGCGTGTGATTTTATTAGTACGGGTTTTAAGTACAGTTGCTCTAAAAGCGTTCTTAAAAATTTAGTACGGTTTTGATGTGAAAGCGTTCTTATTAACCGTACTTAATAATAAAAATAAAAAGCCTGCCTTTTTATGCTATCATATATCTAAGACTTGAACCTGCGACTTCTTGCACCCTCAAACCGAATCAGTCCGCTTCACACGCCTACCCCTTGAGCTACGAAATTTAGTTGTCGCTTTGTTCATTTACTTAATCTTATTACAAAAAAATCTCTAATTTTTGTTTTGGGCAAACACTTTTCTTATAAAACCGTACTCATTTTCATTTTTTTAAGCACGGTTTTTCTAAAACCGAGTTAAATACTTTGTTACAAATAAACGAGAAAAGTTTTAAAAAAATGTGTTCCCAACAAGAACACTTTTTATATAAAACCATACTCATAATTTTTTAAAACGTCATCAAGAACACTTTTCTTATAAAATTGTACTTAAAACAAAAAAACAAGTACGCTTCTTAAAAACCATGTTCCTAATTGTCAAATTTAACACGGTTGTAATTTCAAGTGTACTAAATTTTATTTTTTTAACCACGCTTTTCATAATAACCGTACTAATTATTTTTTAAAAAAAGAACGATTTTTACTAAGAACTGTACTTATATTTGGTTGTGGGAGTACACTTTTCCTATGAAACCGTACTTAAAACAAAAAACAAGAACACTTGTTGATGTACGTATTTAGTACCCTTTTTATTGCATCTTTTGACTTCATATTTCATTCAATTTCCAAAGAAAAGGTTGAAAAATAATATAAATTTGTGCAGAATGGGCTAACGTTCAAGAAATAGAGTCTACACAAGTTTTGGTCTAATTATGTAGGAATTGGAGCGAAATTGGAGTCAAAACGAAGAAACCAAGGAAAGCAGAAAAGTGGTCGAAGTCGACCTATCTGGTCGATATCGACTGAACCATCGGCACAGACTCTGAGTGTCGAGACAAACCAAAAACATCAGCAGAAGAAGAGCACTCGATATCAACGACCTGAGCTTGATATCGACCAAGACCCAGAAATCGAATAGAACTGAGGCCCGTCGAGTAGAAACGAAGAGGTCGAAATCGACCTATCTAGTTGATATCGACTGGATTTCGACACGGGTTGGATGCACTTTTCGAGACGCGAATTGCCATTCTATCAATAAGAGCCACGAATTATCTTGTAATTTAGATAGATTATACCTTGGGGATATTTTCTTTTTACACTAAATGTTTATATAGTTATTTAGATATTTACTTAAATAAAAGATCTATTCTACTTGTTTGGATAGAGTTTAGATAGAAGATAGAAGATACTATCCTTGGTTAGCAAGGATTAGTAGCCTATAAATAATGCCCTAAGGGGCTGGCATTCATATATTCAATCACACACACAATCAATAGAGTTAGAGTTAGAGAGAAGTTTAGAGTTTGGCGTTTGCAAGAGCCGGCGTTGAGTTGTAAAGCTTCGAAGGTTTAATTTTAATGCAAGTTTCCCTTTTTCAATCAAAGGAGTTTGTTGCGATGAAGAGCGAGTAGACGTCCCACTTCTAGGGTCGGGGTGAGCCCGACGGTAGCTATGTAAGTACGCTTATTCCAGATTTGATTATGCGATCTCTTCTTCTACCCCGCGCTCAATCCTTTATGCGAGTTTAGGATCATTCCTTGTTTACCTTATATGAAGAGAAAGTGGATTATATATATGAATTTTGATAGTAATTAGGTTTTGCCTGCGAAAGTTGACATAAACCCTAATTATGAAAAAGGTAGAAACAATTAGGTTTTTATGCGAAAGCCTCTATCTCCCTAATTGGTGTTGAGAAAAGTTTAATCCTTTATGTGAATTGATCATCATACATGCATGGTTACCGTTGTGGTGAATCCCTATCCTGGAAGCCTTTTAGTTTATTGAATTAAAATCCTAAAAACTGTTGCTTTTTATTTTCTTTATTTTCTGTTTTTCTACAAATCGACATCGACTGGAATTCTACTCGATATCGACCACTTTTGTCGATATCGACCACCCTGCATCGAGCACTTCTTCGCACGTCGATAGTTTTTTTGAGCCGACAGAGCTACTGACCCACTCGAAATCGACCACCCTAGTCGATATCGAGTGCTTCTGTTGTTTTCTCTCTTCGCCGGTTTTCTCTCGAGATCGACGTTGTCACTAGGAATCGACAGCCCCTGTTGATATCAACTGCCCAACTCGATATCGAGGCTTCTGGTCGACTTACGCTGAGTTCGGATAGACTATCCAGGCACTACTGACTTGCCTACTCGTGGATCGATCCTGATTCCCTTCCACTACAATGGGAGGAAGTCTTGTAATTTATTTGCGTGGACTAGGATTCACTTTGATATATATTTGTATTTATTAGAATTGATTTTCCTCCTTCATCAAGTTTTGGCGCCGTTGCCAGGGAGGCCATCAATCGCGCCCTGTTTAGTCTATCTCACTCTTTTTCATAGTGTTTTCTTACAGGTGTATGCGACGCGCTGATCGCACACTTGAATTCGAAGGAATAGACGACCCTAAACGCTATCTCCATCTAAGGTCCCAAGCTCAAAGAATCATTGCAGACAATGAGACCTAGGCTTAGCTGATTGAGCGCCTAAGGAAGTAAGTTGAGGACTTCACAACTAGTGAGGCGGCACTGAAAGAGCGTGCAGACAGGGAGGAGGAAGCTAGGAGGCAAATAGAAGCCCAAATCAATGCCCTCCCTCAAAATGCCAAGCAATGCATGCACCCTGTGCTCTCAGTGCCTGAATCGGCCATTCTTATCCCTCCATCTAATTTTCAGATTAAACCTAGCTTCTTAACTGAAATTAGGCGACGTCAATTTGAGGGGAAACCGAACGATTGTCCTCTAGATCATATATCTTTATTCCTCAACTTGTATGATACTATTGTTGATGGACAAAGCCTTGAATATGTAAAACTAAAGGCTTTTCGTTGGTCTCTCGCAGGGAAAGCTCTAGCACCGTTGGAGAGCCTAGCCCCCAGATCGCTCGGCACATGGGATGAGGTCAAGGATGCATTCCTCAACAAGTTCTTCCCACCATCAAAGACCGCGGTGATACGCCAGAAGATCACGACTTTTATACAAAAGCCAAGCGAGACATTGGCGCAGGCATGGGAACGTTTGAAGGAGCTGCTGAGGTCTTGTCCTATGCATGGGGAACCACCCTACGTCATCCAGGAGATCATCTATAACTCCCTGGACGTAGCTACTAAGGAGAGAATCAACACCTATACCTCCTATGGGTATCTCGAGCTCCTATCACAACAAGCTTGGGATACTATAGAGAGGTTAGTCGAATTTAACAACACCTATGGGACTCCTGTGGCCTCCGACTCAAGGCTCGCCCCATCTATGCCACTCTATGAGCCCTCCAATGAGATTGATCCCGACGTAAAAGATCAATTCATGCAAGATCAACTTAGGAGGCTCCAAAAGGAAGTCAAATTCCTCTCCACCAACCAACCCTACGCTGAATTTGGCTCCGTAAGGCATATCACCATTGATTGCCCCCACACGGAGCAAGTACAACTAGCAAAGACCCATTAGAAGGCGCGCTACATAAGGAATCCCAATCGACAGGGGTACCAAAACAAGGGAAATCAACCACCCCAATACAACCCCAGGGATCCTCCATCACACAGAGCACCTGGCCATCCCGACAGAGAAAAGAGGGATGATCTACAACCCATCCTAGACGAGATGAGGCAAAATCAAGCCAAGAATGATCAATCCAACAATTCCATCCAAACATCCTTACATGGCATTAACTCTAGGCTTAGCGAAATTGATACCTGGAAGAAAGGCGTTGGGACCCAACTGGGTCAATTGGCGGCATCAATTCCACGACAACCCGAAGGGCTCCTTGGCCAACCACAGGCCAATCCAAATGGGCAGCCATCGGGCCACATCACCGCAGTTCATCTAAGGAATGACAAGGAGCTACCAATGAATGTCGGATAAGCGGAGGAAAGTCCTAGAGAGCCAGTCGATATCGACCAACCCAGTTGTTATCGACTAAGCCACTCGATGTCGACCCACTTGTCGACGTCGACCCTGTCCAGACGAACTCGAGATCGACCACTACAGTCGATATCGACACCCCACTAGTCGATATCGACCCTTCATCAGCACCACCTCGGGCCATTCCCGCTCCGCCAAAGAAAAAACCATTACCTTAGCCCTCCAAATCATCAAAGGATTCAGCGGACGCGAAGTTCCAATGATTTGTGAAGGTTCTCCAAGGCCTTAATGTCACCATTCCATTCACGGAGGCCCTTCATGAGATGTCATCATACGTCCGCTTCCTTAAGGATATATTGAGCAAAAAGCGATCAATTGTTGAGATCGCTGAGGAGTGCAGCAAAGTGGAATACCCAGAGAAGAGGAGTGACCCTGGTAGATTCGCCATCACCATTGGGCCTGGCCAACATCGCTACAAGGCCCTGTACGACCTCGGGGCTAGCGTCAGCCTCATGCCTTTGTCCATCTAGTCAAAGGTCAACATTGGAGCCTTGGAGCCGGTTGATATGAAATTGTACATGGCCGATAACAACTTTGTAAGGCCCATGATATGCGCGCAAATTGCCATATTTTCTATGCACATATGAATTCATTTTGTTGTCTTTTGCATGCATATTAATGGGAAAACATGAGAATAGTGTAGTTTATGCTTAAATATCAAATATATGGGTTTGCACGAGTTTCCATGTGATTTCGCAGAAAACAGGATGAAAATGGATGAATTCAAAAGAGCGGAAAAGGAACTCGAAGTCTTCTGAAGAGGTCGAAATCGACTGAAGACCTCGACATCGAGTACATCGAGACATAGGAATCGAGCAGAAAGGAAACAGAGCATCTCGACACAGAAGAGGTCGATATCGACGTCTAGAGGTTGATATCGATGCTGTCAGATCGACCAAGTTGATAGAAGTCGAGTAGGAGAAGGAGAAGCTCGAGATAAGATTTTGGAGGGGTCGATATCGAGGTCCAAGGGTCGATATCGACCATGCTAGCAGAGGAATTCGACTCCGATTTTGATAGAATTATATCCAATGCTTGCAATATCTATCCAAAGGTCGAGATTTCCTATCATCAACATCAGATTTATCATGAGGAGCTGATTTCACCATGAAGTTTTAGCTTTTACTTTTTATTTTATTTTATTTATCATAGAGAATAAAGATAAGGTTTCGAGTCCTTGTCGTCATCTACAAATAGAAGCCAATAGGGCTGAGTTTAGGTATGAAGAAGATTCCGAATTCAGTTTGAGACATAATTCAGTTGCAATAGAGAGAGAGAGAGAGTGGCCGAGTGGAGTTGTAAAGCGAGAGCGGAGTGGCTTGTTCGGTTGTACTTTCTTTCGGAGTTTTAATTTAAAGTAGCTTTCTTTCAATAACAATGATGATGATGTGCATGATGAGGAGCGAGTAGTCAACCCACTTCTAGGGTCGGGGTGAGCCCGACGATAGCAATGTGAGGTAAGTGCATCAAAGGTATGACTTTTATGCGATTCCGTCTTCTACCCCATGCATGATCCTTCGCGAAAGTTAGGGAGATTCATTATTTGCATTATTTAAGCGAAAGCCACTCATATTGCGAACTTGAATTACTCATGAATTGGATAGTAACTCTTAGGAATTATGCGAAAGCCTCTAATCACCTAAGTGTTGATAACGAAAGTTATTTGACGGAAAGACATAAAAGTTCATATTTTTAGCATGAAACTTGCATTGTTATCGTTGTGGCATAAAACCCCGACTTTGGAAGCCTTTTAATTAATTAAATTCTTCATAAAAGTCTTAGTTTTGCTTCTGTTCATCTTCCCTCTCCATTCTATTTTCTTCGGATCCTTTTCCGACAAATTGGTTACAAAAACAGTTTCTGTGACAAGCATCGAAATCGACCTTAAGGGTCGATATCGAGTACTAACATCGATATCGAGGTCTCTGCTCGAAGTCGACTTGCTGTTTTGTCTTCTGCAGGTACTGCGCTAGGAAATCGACCAGAACTAAGGTCGATATCGACCAGTATACTCGATATCGAGTGTCTGCTGAGGTCGAAAGCATTGATCGTGAGTACAACGAAGGAAGCGCTGACCTACCTCCTCGTGGATTCGATCCTGAATTACCCTACTACTACAAGGGAGGGGATTCTTGTATTATTTGTTTGGAACAGGGAGATAGTCTAGTTGTGCTTTATTTTATTCTCCTATTTTACATACACCTCCCCTTTACCAGTGCGAACAAATTGGCGCCGTTACCGGGGAGGCAATCAATCGCCACCTAAGTTAATCACGATCTTTTTCTAAGCTTATTTTGCAGGTTTATGCGACGTTCTGATCGCGGACCTATCCTGGAACCAATTGACGAGCCTGAACGTTTCTACCATCTTCGCAACAAAGCAATTCGCATCATGGCTGACAACGAGACGCAGGCTGAGATCATAGAGCGGTTGAGAAAGGAAATCGAGGACCACAATGCTACAATCGCTGCTGAAAGGGCCGCTGCTGCTGCTGAGCGAGCCCGTGCTGATAGGGAGGAGGATGCGCGCAGACAAGCCCAAGAGCGGCTAAATCAGTATCCACAGACGGCGATGCAATACATGCATCGGCCCCTTCATGTTCCTGAATCTGCCATTATAATTCCTCACTCCAATTATGAACTGAAAATTAACTTCCTATCTGAGATTAAAAGAAATACTTTTGAAGGAAGACATAATGAATGCCCCCTGCAACACATCTCTACTTTTATGGATTTATGTGAAACAGTTGCTGATGGAGTAAACTTAGAGTATGTGCGACTAAAATCTTTTCGATGGTCTTTGGCAGGAAAGGCATTACAATGGCTTGAAAGTTTGGCTCCACGATCGCTAAGGACATGGGCGGAGGTGAAAGATGCATTCTTGAACAAGTTCTTCCCACCTTCTAAAACGGCGATGCTACGACAAAGGATCACGGCTTTCAAACAAAAGCCAGGTGAAACCCTAGCACAGGCGTGGGAGCGCTTTAAAGACTTGTTGAGATCATGCCCGACGCATGGGCAACTTCCATATGTCATCCAAGAGATCTTTTATAACGCCCTTGATACACCGAATAAGGAGAGGATCAATTCATATACCTCCTATCGCTACATTGAGCTTACACCAACGGAGGCATGGGAGACCATTGAGAGGCTTGTGAACTTTGACAACACCTATGGGGCTGCTGCGCCTATGATGCAAGGCCTGCCCCATCTATGCCACTATATGAGCCTCCAAGGGAGATAGATCCTGAAGTATGGCAATAATTCCATAACGATCAAACACGCCGCCTTCAAAAGCAAGTAAGGTTCCTGAGCAACAATCAACCTTGTCAGGAGTGTGGTTCAATAAGGCATAACACCAGTGCCTGTCCACATACTGAGCAAGTATCCATGGCGGAACAACATGAGGAGGTCAAATGGACGAGAGGCCCCTATGGAGGGGGCAATCAACAAAATTGGGGCGATCAAAGGTTCTATCAAAGGGATCCCCCAACCTATAGGGCACCAGGGCACCCTGAGCGGGAGACTAAGAAAGATGACCTGCAAATCATCCTTGATGAGATGCGAAGGAACCACGCTGAGTTCAAACAAGCCAATAACTCCGTCCATACTCAGCTGCAGGGCATCAATTCTAGACTTGGGGAGATCGACGTTTGGAAGCGCAACATGGAGACTCAAATGAGTCAATTGGCGGAAGCAATGCCCAAAGCGTCCGGATCACTCCCTGGATCCACTGTGCCCAACCAAAAGGGCAAAACCACAGGTCATATCGCAGCAGTAAACCTAAGGAGTGGGCGTCAATTACAAACGCCCGAGCGAAAAGTGGAGGAGAAGGAGCCAGAACAGACGTCGATATCGACCCCCCCTGTCGATATCGACCAAGGTGACATCGATGTCGACCCTCCTGTCGATGTCGACCCTAATTCTGCGTCACCACAGAAATCGACTCTTCCAGTCGATATCGACCCCACTGCTGCCGAAATCGACCTCACTACAGCTGCAGGAAGGAAGAAGGTGTTGCCATTCCCAACTAGAAAGGTGACTAAGGACCCAGCGGAAAAGAAGTTCCAACGGTTCGTGAAGATGCTCCAAGGGCTTAATGTCTCTATACCATTCACAGAGGCACTTCACGAGATGCCATCTTATGTGAGGTTCCTTAAAGATATCTTGGGTAAGAAGCGATCGCTCTCTGAGATCGCAGAGGAATGCAACAGATTGGAGCTACCACAAAAGCGGGCGGACCCAGGTAAGTTTTCTATCGCTGTAGGTCTAGGTCAATTCAAATTTAATGCTTTAGTTGACTTGGGCGCTAGCGTTAGCATGATGCCACTAACCATTTGGCACAAGGTAAAGATAGGTCCTCTGGAGCCCGTGGATGCAAGATTATACATGGCTAACAATACCGTAGTTATTCCAACTGGGATAGTGACAGATGTGCCAGTACAAGTAGGCAAATTCTTTGTCCCTGCTGATTTCCTAGTTGTTGACATAGCGGAGGACCCTGCTTGTCCAATTATTTTAGGTAGGCCATTCTTAGCAACCGTCGATGCCAACATTAGCGTGAAGAAAGGATTGCTCTCACTCACAATTAGTGATGAAGTAATAGAGTATTCCTTCAACAAGACGGTTCAAAGTCAAGGGCCAATGGAGATAAAAGCCATCAAAGAAGCCCAAGTAGAGGAAGTTGAAGCAATCTTGAACGAAGGAGCTCAACAGGACATCGAAATCGACCCAGGTAAGTCGATATCGACCACTATTGTTCAAGATTCTGTGACAGGTCATAAGTATGGGGTCGACGGAGGAAAAGAGGAAGCATCGAAATCGGGGTCAAGGGTCGATATCGACCACACCCTATCGAAATCGACCACCATCAGCGCTGAGAAGAGAGGCGAGGAGACCTCGATATCGACCTCTGAGGGTCAAAATCGACCTGATCATATCGAGTCAAAACTCCCCAAATCGACTGATCCTACAGGTGTACAACAGGGGTCGATATCGACCTCTGCACATCGACATCGACCTGAGCCACAGACGGAGAAGAAGGTAAGTCAAGGTACGGATTCCTCTTGTTCAATTACAATAAAGGACTTATCATTATTTGGAAGAGGTGTGCCTTGGCATGTGCGTTTATGTAGGGTATCCGATGATAGTTCAAGCCAATATGAGATAGGAGACAAGGTCTATATTGCCAAATCTAAAGACCATTGGTTCCCTACAAGATTCAAAGATAAGAGCTTAGGTCCATTCACGGTGAATCAAATCAATCCCGGGGGAATGCAGCTGCGGGACAAGAAAGGAGTGATATTTGAGGCCCAAGCCACGTGGGCTCTGCAGATGCCACCTTGAAAAGCGCAAAGGAAGAAGTCGGCCTAGCGACTTAAAAATCTAGAGCTTGCAACGAAGACTTAGTTTTGGTTTTAAGACAGCTTAGTTTTGGTTTTAGACACTTTATTGTTTTGCATATTTTGTGTTTAGTTTTCAAATTGCAGGAGAGAGAAAAGCACATAGAAAGGCATCGAAATCGATGTTGGACATCGCAATCGACCTCAAGGTCGACATGGATAGGGTTTGTGATCGAAGCCGAATCACCCTGAAGCCCGAGCAGAAATCAAGAGAGACATCGATATCGATGTAAAGGGTCGATATCGACCTTCCCTGTTGTCTTCTTCAACTCCTGAAATTAGTGACGGTTTAGTAAGTCTTCTTCTTAACCCTAGTTCTAATACAGTGAGGACACTGTAAATTTTAAGTATGGGGTGGGGGAAAGGCTTATTTGCATATTCATGCTTAGTTTAGGGTTGCATATTTATTTTAATGCCCCCATCAAAAATTTTGAAAAAAAGGAGAGTCATGGAAGTATAAAAAAGAGCTCTATGATGCAAAATTAGATTCATTAGAGATATAACATGAGATTGCCTAGTTAAGGGAAGTCCCAATGAAGTGCAAATTCTTTGAGAAAATCATAAAGGAGATGAAAATTTGAAGTTGCTTTTGACATGTGCATGATAAGATGATGGAGGATTTTTTATAAAAAGTCCATACAAGCAAAATTCCATATCCTAGCCTTACCTACGCATATTCACAAAGCCATATATAGACTTATTATGATCATTATTGCTCCACATATACATATTGTCCATTTTTTACCTTATACCCTATCCGGGGACAAAGTTTTTTTGAATGGATGACATCTTTGGAGTTATATGGAGTTGTGCATTTATAAAGTTGTTGGCAGGAATGATACAATATGGAAAATTAAATGAGCGAGAAAAAATCCGATCACCTCAGGAGATAAAGGTAGGTCGACCCTGCTCGCTGAGCTAATAGTTCGGCGAGATGGGACACAAAGGTGAGGAGTCCAAAGTACTAAGTATCCGGGGCCATTCATGACACCCATGTTTGTGACTCGCGAGAAGGCAGTGCTAAGGTTAGAGAGGTAAAAGCATTAAAGTAAAAAAAGCATTGAACGATGAGTGAAAGGTAAGACATTATGAAGGAGGAATGTGGAATATTTTGGAAAGAAAGTGTACTTCCCCGGATTTAACACCACATGGCCAAATATTAGCCCACCTTTAGCCTTTTACCAATCCACTTCTCACAAGCTTGAAGAAAGTCCTCTTGATTATTAATGCAATGTCGCTAGAATTGTTTTTTGCATATTACCTCCTTTATAAGTATGAAATTGCTTTTATGCACAGGCATGGACTTGGTTGACATAAGTACCTTCTCGAGGATGGCAATTGATTGTAGGGACATATGAAAAATGAATCTATGATGTTGAGGGTTTACTTTCTTCCCCTGAATGACTATTAAGAGTATTGCTTGGGGACAAGCAAGCTTAAGTATGGGGTGTTTGATATGCGCGCAAATTGCCATATTTTCTATGCACATATGAATTCATTTTGTTGTCTTTTGCATGCACATTAATGGGAAAACATGAGAATAGTGTAGTTTATGCTTAAATATCAAATATATGGGTTTGCACGAGTTTCCGTGTGATTTCGCATAAAACAGGATGAAAATGGATGAATTCAGAAGAGCGGAAAAGGAACTCGAAGTCTTCTGAAGAGGTCGAAATCGACTAAAGACCTCGACATCGAGTACATCGAGACATAGGAATCGAGCAGAAAGGAAACAGAGCATCTCGACACAAAAGAGGTCGATATCGACGTCTGGAGGTCGATATCGATGCTGTCAGATCGACCAAGTTGATAGAAGTCGAGTAGGAGAAGGAGAAGCTCGAGATAAGATTTTAGAGGGGTCGATATCGAGGTCCAAGGGTCGATATCGACCATGCTAGCAGAGGAATTCGACTCCGATTTTGATAGAATTATATCCAATGCTTGCAATATCTATCCAAAGGTCGAGATTTCCTATCATCAACATCAGATTTATCATGAGGAGCTGATTTCACCATGAAGTTTTAGCTTTTACTTTTTATTTTATTTTATTTATCATAGAGAATAAAGATAAGGTTTCGAGTCCTTGTCGTCATCTACAAATAGAAGCCAATAGGGCTGAGTTTAGGTATGAAGAAGATTCCGAATTCAGTTTGAGACATAATTCAGTTGCAATAGAGAGAGAGAGAGTGGCCGAGTGGAGTTGTAAAGCGAGAGCGGAGTGGCTTGTTCGGTTGTACTTTCTTTCGGAGTTTTAATTTAAAGTAGCTTTCTTTCAATAACAATGATGATGATGTGCATGATGAGGAGCGAGTAGTCAACCCACTTCTAGGGTTGGGGTGAGCCCGACGATAGCAATGTGAGGTAAGTGCATCAAAGGTATGACTTTTATGCGATTCCGTCTTCTACCCCATGCATGATCCTTCGCGAAAGTTAGGGAGATTCATTATTTGCATTATTTAAGCGAAAGCCACTCATATTGCGAACTTGAATTACTCATGAATTGGATAGTAACTCTTAGGAATTATGCGAAAGCCTCTAATCACCTAAGTGTTGATAACGAAAGTTATTTGACGGAAAGACATAAAAGTTCATATTTTTAGCATGAAACTTGCATTGTTATCGTTGTGGCATAAAACCCCGACTTTGGAAGCCTTTTAATTAATTAAATTCTTCATAAAAGTCTTAGTTTTGCTTCTGTTCATCTTCCCTCTCCATTCTATTTTCTTCGGATCCTTTTCCGACAAATTGGTTACAAAAACAGTTTCTGTGACAAGCATCGAAATCGACCTTAAGGGTGGATATCGAGTACTAACATCGATATCGAGATCTCTGCTCGACGTCGACTTGCTGTTTTGTCTTCTGCAGGAACTGCGCTAGGAAATCGACAGAACTAAGGTCGATATCGACCAGTATACTCGATATCGAGTGTCTGCTGAGGTCGAAAGCATTGATCGTGAGTACAACGAAGGAAGCGCTGACCTACCTCCTCGTGGATTCGATCCTGAATTACCCTACTACTACAAGGGAGGGGATTCTTGTATTATTTGTTTGGAACAGGGAGATAGTCTAGTTGTGATTTATTTTATTCTCCTATTTTATATACACCTCCCCTTTACCAGTGCGAACAGCCCACAGGCATCATCGATGACGTCCCAGTCAAGGTAGGTATGTTCTTTGTACACACTGATTTCATTGTGCTTGATATGGTAGAGGATCCTACATGCCGAATAATCTTAGGGCGGTCATTCCTAGCTACTGCCGATGCCAATATCAGCGTGTGGAAGGGACTCTTGTCATTCACCATTGGCAATGAGGTCATCGAATTCTCCTTCAACCCTACAATGAAGGAGGTACAACAAATGGAGGTCAAGGCGATGCATATTGGGAGAGTAATCCCTTGCGATGAACCAACGGAGAGAGCCTTGACCGACGAGGAGCTAGAGGAGAGCGCCCTGGAGGCCCAAATGGAGGAGCTTTTGGGAGATTTGGCACCAAGCCGATGATGGAGAAGAGCCAGATAGAGCACTCGAAATCGACACAACCCAGTCGATATCGAGCGAACAGGAGCCAAATCGACTACCATAGGCTAAGTATGGGGTCGACACAGCACCTGAAATCGACCGGGGCCAATTGATGTGCGCGCAAATGGCCATATTTTCTATGCACATTTATGTCCATTTTATCGTTATTTGCATGCATATTAGTGGGAAATCATAAGATTAGTGTAGTTTATGCATAAATGTCAAATATAGAGGTCTACACGAGTTTTTATGTTATTTCGCAGAAATCGAGACGAAAATGGATGGAATCTGGACAAGAGAAGAAGAGCGGAAAAAGAACTCGAAGTCTACTGAGAGGTTGAAATCAATGATGAACCTCGACATCGAGTGAAACAGAGCACTAGAAATCGAGCTGAGGAGAAACAGAGTATGTCGACACAGAAGAGGTCGATATCGATGTCTGATGGTTGATATCGAGTGGCCTAAATCGAGATAAAAGATAGAAGTCAAGTGCCAATCCGAGATAGAGAAGGACTGCTCGAGATAGAGATAAAGAGAGGTCGATATCAAGGTCTAGAGGTCGATATCGAACATTGCTGCAGAAAGATTCGACTCAGTTTTTGATAGAATTCTACCCGAAGCATTCCAGATAATCCTAAAGTCGAGATCTTATATCATTAAACACCAGACTTATCACTTTATGTTATTTACCAAGGAGTTTTTAGTTTTTACTTTATTAAGTTTTATCTTAGAGAATAAAGATAGGTTTTCGAATCCTTGGATAGCGAGGTTTGGCATCTATAATTAGAGGCCATTAGGGCTGAGTTAGGCATTAAGTTTTCAAAAAGTTTTCATCTAAGCACAAACAATTCAGTTTTCAATTACAGTAATAGCGAGTAGAGAGAGAGAGAGAGGCCGAGTGGAGTTGTGTGGAAGCGAGAGCGGAGATTTGGCTTTGTTCGGGTGTACTTTCTTTTTTGAAATTTTAAATCAAAGTAGTTTCTTTTCCATGATGATGATGAGTTCCATGATGAAGCGTGAGTAGTCAACTCACTTCTAAGGTCGGGGTGAGCCCGACGATAGCAATGTAGGGGCATTAAATGTATTCAAATATAATTCACAACTATGCTAACTCTCTATTCGAGCAAATAATACAAGAACCCCTCCCATCGTAGTGGTAGGGTAACTCAAGATCGAATCCACGAGGAGGTATGTCAGCGCTTACCTTGTTGTAATCACGATCAAGCTTTCGACCTGAGAAGACACTCGGTATCGAGGTTGTCTGGTCGACATCGACCTCAGTTCTGGTCGATTTCTAGCAAATTCCTGCAGAAGACAAAAGCAATACAGATCGACGTCGAGTGGAACCTCGATATCGACGTTAGTCCTCGATATCGACCTTTGACAGTCGATTTCGATGTTTGTCACAGAAACTGCAAAGCGTAACCTATTGTCGGAAAAGTGTCCGAAGAGCGTAGAATGGTAAAGAAGGATGGTCAGAAATCAAAACTTAAAACATTTTATATAAATTCAATTAATTAAAAGCTTCCAAAGTCGGGGTTTCATGCCACAACGATAACAATGCAAGTTTGATGCTAAAGTTATGAAATTTTATGCCTTTCCGTTAAATAACTTTCATTACCAACACTTAGTTGATTAGAGGCTCTCGCATAATTCCTAAGAGTTACTATCCAATTCACGAGTAATCCAAGTTCACAATATGAGTGGCTTTCGCTTCAATAATGCAAATAATGAATCTCCTTAACTTTCGCAAAGGATCATGCATAGGATAGAAGACGGAATCGCATAAAAGTCATACCTTTGATGCACTTACCCTACATCGCTATCGTCGGGATCACCCCGACCCTAGAAGTGGGTTGACTACTCGCTTCTCATCATGCAACTCATCATCATCATTGAAAGAAAACTACTTTGTATTGAACTAAGAAAGAAAGATTACAACCGAACCAAGCCGATTCCGCTCTCGCTTCCACCAACCTTACTCGGCCTCCTCTCTCTCTCTCTACAAATTCTCTATTGAAAACTGAAATGGTCTGCGTGTGCCTGGATTCCTAAACTCAGTCCTAACGACCTCCAGATATAGATATCGAACTTTGCTATCCAAAGACTCGAAACTTTATCTTTATTCTCTAAGATACAACTTAAATAAGTAAAAACTAAAAACTTCATGGTAAAACTAGATCAAGCGATAACTATAACACTAATGATAGGAAATCTCGACTTTTGGATAAACGTGCAAGCTTCGGATAGAATTCTATCAAAATCTGAGTCGGACTTCTCTGTTGGCAACATCGATATCGACCTAGTGACATCGATATCGACCTCTCCTTTATCTTATCTCGAGCTCTCCGTCTTCTCCTAGGATTGGCATTCGACTTCTATCAATAAGGTCGATCTAGGCACTCGATATCGACCATGGATCATCGATATCGACCTCTGTGTATCGACATGCTCTGCTTTCCTTCTTGCTCGATTTCTGCCTCTCTGCTGCACTCGATGTCGAGGTCCTTCAGTCGATTTTGACCTCTCCAGAAGACTTCGAGTTCTTTTTCCGCTCTTCCAAATATGTCCATTTTTGCCATGATTTCTGCGAAATCACATAGAAACTCGTGCAGACCCATATATTTGACAATTAAGCATAAACTACACTAATCCCATGTTTTCCCATTAATATGCATGCGAATGAATGATGAAATGGACTTAAATGTGCATAGAAAATATGGTAATTTGCGCGCACATCACTATCCTATGCATGATCCTTTGCGAAAGTTAAGGAGATTCATTATTTGCATTATTGAAGCGAAAGCCAATCATATTGTGAATTTGGATTAACCATGAATTGGATAGTAACTCTTAGGTTTTATGCGAGAGCCTCTAATCACGTAAAAGTTTGTAACGAAAGTTATTTGACGAGAAGACATTAAATTTCATAACTTTAGCATCATACTTGCATAATTATCATTGTGGCATGAATCCCCGACCTTGGAAGATTTTAGTTTATTGAATTAATATAAAAAATTTGAGTTTTTATTTCTGTCCATACTTCCCTAAACATTCTAAGTTCTTCGGACATCTTTTTCGACAAATAGGTTACGAATACAGTTTCTGTTACAGACACCGAAATCGACTGACAAGGTCGATATCGAGCACTAACATCGATATCAAGGTCCATCTCAACGTCGACTGCTTTGCTTTTGTCTTGTGCAGGAAACTAACTGGAAATCGACCAGAACTGAGGTCGATATCGACTAGATACCTCGATATCGAGTGTCTCCTGGAGTCGAAAGCTTGATCGTGATTGCAACTAAGGAAGCGCTGACAAACCTCCTCATGGATTCGATCCTGAATTACCCTACCACTACATCGGGAGGGATTCTCGTATTTTATTTGCTTGGATAAGGGAGTTAGCTTAGTTTCATATTTGAATATTTTTATATCTGAGCAAAATCAACCTCCCCTTATGAACAAATTGGCGCCGTTGTTGGGGAGTTAATCAATCGCCACCTAAGTTTTATTCACGATCTTTAGTGCTGAATTTGCAGGTTTATGCGATGTTCTGATCACGGACCTATCCTGGAAAGTCTTGACGAGCCTGAACGTTTCTTCCATCTTCGCAAAAAATCTATTCAAATCATGGCGGATAACGAGACACGGGCTGAGACCATTGAGCGATTGAGGATAGAAATTGAGGATCATAATGCTACAATCGCTGCTGAGAGGGTCGCCGCTGCTGCAGAACGAGCCCGTGCTGATAGGGAGGAGGATGCGTGTAGACAAGCCCAAGGGTGGCTCAATCAGTATCCACAGACGGCAATGCAATACATGCATCCGCCGCTACATGTTCCTGAAGCCACTATTTTAATTTCTCCTTCTAACGATGAAATTAAAATTAACTTCCTATTTGAGATTAAAAGAAACACTTTTGAAGGAAGACCTAATGAATTCCCATTGCAACATATCTCTACTTTCATGGACTTATGTGAAACTATTGCTGATGGTGTGAATTTAGAGTATGTCAGACTAAAGTCTTTCCGATGGTCTTTGGCAGGGAAGGCATTGCAATGGCTATAGAGCTTGGCTCCATGCTCTCTGAGGACATGGGCAGAGGTGAAGGATGCGTTCCTAAACATGTTATTTCCTCCTTCTAAAACGTCAATGTTGTGGCAAAGAATCACGACTTTCAAGCAAAAGCCTGGTGAAACACTAGCACAGGCGTGGGAGCGCTTTAAGGACTTACTGAGATCATGCCTGGCGCATGGGCAACTTCCATATGTCATCCAGGAGATCTTCTACAACTCCCTTGATGCGCCGAATAAGGAGAGAATCAACTCTTATACCCCCTATCGGTACATTGAGCTCACACCAACGGAGGCCTGGGAGACAATTGAGAGGCTGGTCAACTTTGATAACACATATGGGACTGCTGTGGCCTATGATTCAAGGTCTGCCCCATCTATGCCACTTTATGAGCCTCCAAAAGAGATTGATCCTGATGTGCGGCAATAATTCCACAATGATCAAACACGCCAACTTCAAAAGCAAGTTAGGTTCCAGAGCAACAATCAACCTTGTCAGGAATGTGGCTCAACAAGGCATAACACTAGTGCTTGTCCACATCTTGAGCAAGTATCTATGGCGGAACAACATGAGGAAGCCAAATGGATGAGAGGCCCCTATAGAGGGGGCAATCAGCAGACTGGGGGAGATCAACGATTCTATCAGCAAAGGGATCCCCTACCATATACAGTACCAGGGCACCTTGAGCGGTAAACAAGGAAAGATGACCTGCAGATCATTCTTTATGAGATGCAGAGGAACCACATTGAGTTCAAACAAGCCAATAACTCCGTTCATACTCACCTGCAGGGCATCAACTCTAGGCTTGGGGAGATAGACGTTTGGAAGCGCAACAGGGAGACCCAAATGGGTCAATTCGCTGAGCAAATACCCAAACCGTCAGGATTGCTGCCTGGATCAACTGTGCCCAACCAAAAGGGCAAAACCACTGGACACATAGTGGCCATGAATTTAAGGAGTGGGCGTCAATTACAAACGCCCGAGCAAAAAGCGGAGGAGAAAGCCCTAGAACAAACGTCGATATCGACCCCCCTGTCGATATCGACCAATGTGACGGGAGGAAAAACCTGTAGTTGCCCTGTCAAAGTAAATCTCAAACTTATAACTAGTATAGCAATAAGCACGAGGTCGATCCCACAGGGAAATTTCCTATTTAAGTGTGATTCGGATGCTAATTGAGTAACCAAATGAGGGGTTTTATGAATGTAAAAGTAAATGAATTGGATTCAGACAATGAGGAGAAGTAGTTCCACCTACAATTTTCCACTTTATTTGGTTGAAACGATCCTTGTAACTTCTTCTAGTCCTATTAAGTATCCTATGAATGCCCTTGTCCTGACCTAATATAGTTACTAGTCCAATAAGTCCTAGAAGCCCTTATCAATCGAACAGTCCCTAAAGAAGGATTTAACCCAATTGATAGCTATAAGTTCAGAGATTAGCCAAGGTATTTGCAGTCCCTAAAGAGGGATTTAACAACACATCCAACTTCCTACCCATCCAATTAGTTTAGTCAGCCCTAACAGGATAAGTTTTCTACTTGGGTTAGGTTCACAATCAGGAATCTACAAAACCCTAGCAATTGAATTGATCTAACAAGTTGGCCAGACAAGATAGAACAAAACAATAATTCAATAAGCGCAAAGAAGTTGAAGCATTCAATCAAGGAATTAAGGAACGAGAATTAGAAACTCACGATCAATCCAAATAAAGCTTCAAATTGTAGGCAGAACAGAGGAGTTTAGTTCCTCATGGAAAACATCGCTCAATCTCTAATTGTCTAATAAAACGTAGAATAGAATAGAAGTTCTTCAAAACTAATAACACTCGGCCTTAAAAAGTCTAAGCCGAATCAAAACGAGATAACAAACACTAGGGTTTCAATAAGATAAAATGCGGCACTCAGATGTCCGATGCAGCGGCCGCTGCACGCGTGCTCAAAGCAACTCGCCGCTTCTCTTCTTTGCGGCGGCCGTAGCATGTATGCCGCGGCCGCTGCATACATCCCACTGCATTCCTCGCTGCCAAAAGCCGAGAGCAGCTCCAATTCCTTGTTTCTTCTTTCTATGCATCCCAATAGTGTTCGAATCTAACTCTACGAAAATACTCACAAATTCGTGCGAAATCCGAAGTCTTCCAGAATAATCGTCAGATGCACTTTAACTCCAAATCACTAACTAAATACAACCTAACTAACCTAACAATGTCTATAATGCCTATCTAGGATATGCATTATCAAATTCCCCTACACTTAGCTTTATCTTGTTCTCAAGCAATGATAGAATGAACATAAATTAATGCATCCCACAGGAAATCCCTTCAAGTCTCAACCTCATCAAAAAGCAACATTATAGCAAGTGCAACCACAAACCAAGCAAACAAACGTCATAGCATGTATCCAAGTGATCAAAGCTTAAAAGTAGAAATCATCCAACCTCACCAGAAATATGTGTTTCACTCATGCTCTCATGTGTTTAGGATTTAATGTACAACTCTCAACTCAATCCAAAATGCACTAATGATGTGCGCGCAAACTGCCATATTTTCTATGCACCTAAAAGTCCATTTTATCGTCTTTTGCATGCATATTAATGGGAAATCATGGGATTAGTGTAGTTTACGCTTAAATGTCAAATATATGGGTTTGCACGAGTTTTCATGTGATTTCGCAGAAAACAGGATAAAAATGGACGGATTCGGAAGAGCGGAAAAAGAACTCGAAGTCTTCTGAAGAGGTCGAAATCGACTGGGGACCTCGACATCGAGTGCATTAGAAACATAGGAATCGAGCAGGAAATGAAACAAAGCATGTCGACACTGAAGGGGTTGATATCGACGTCTGGAGGTCGATATCGATGTTGCCAGATCGACCAAATTGATAGAAGTCGAGTACTAGTTCGAGTAGGAGAAGGAGAAGCTCGAGATGAAGTTTTGAAGGGGTCGATATCGATGTCTTAGGGTCGATATCGACCATGCCTGTAGAGGAATCCGACTCAGATTTTTGATAGAAATCTATCCAAAGCTTGCACGTCTATCCAAAAGTCGAGATTTCTTATCATCCATACCAGATCTATCATGAGGAAGCTGAGTTACCATGGAGTTTTATCACAATATGAGTGGCTTTCACTTCAATAATGCAAATAATGAATCTCCCTAACTTTCGCAAAGGATCATGCATGGGGTAGAAGACGGAATCGCATAAAAGTCATACCTTTGATGCACTTACGTCACATTGCTATCGTCGGGCTCAGCCCGACCCTAGAAGTGGGTTGACTACTCACTCCTCATCATGCACATCATTATCATTGTTATTGAAAGAAAGCTACTTTGAATTAAAACTCCAAAAGAAAGTACAACCGAACAAGCCACTCCGCTCTCGCTTTACAACTCCACTCGGCCTCCTCTCTCTCTCTCTACTCTCTATTGCAACTGAAATTCTCTGCGAAAATTGGATACGAAATTGAATATCTAAACTCAGCCCTATTGGCCTCTATTTATAGATGTCGATAAGGACTCGAAACCTTATCTTTATTCTCTAAGATAAACTAAAACAAAGTAAAAGCTAAAACTCAATGGTGAAATCAGCCTCCTCATGATAGATCTGGTGTTGATGATAGGGAATCTCGACCTTTGGATAGATATTGCAAGCATTGGATATAATTCTATCAAAATCGGAGTCGAATTCCTCTGCTGGCATGGTCGATATCGACCCTTGGACATCGATATCGACCCCTCCAAAATCTTATCTCGAGCTTCTCCTTCTCCTACTCGAACTGGCACTCGACTTCTATCAACTTGGTCGATCTGGAAGCCTCGATATCGACCCCCAGATGTCGATATCGACCTCTTCTGTGTCGATATGCTCTGTTTCCTTTTCTGCTCGATTCCTATGTCTCTGATGTACTCGATGTCGAGGTCTTCAGTCGATTTTGACCTCTTCAGAAGACTTCGAGTTCTTTTTCCGCTCTTCTGAATTCATCCATTTTCATCCTGTTTTTTGCGAAATCACATGGAAACTCGTGCAAACCCATATATTTGACATTTTAAGCATAAACTACACTATTCCCATGTTTTCCCATTAATGTGCATGCAAAAGACAATAAAATGGATTCATATGTGCATAGAAAATATGGCAATTTGCGCGCACATCAAACCTATACTGGAACCAATCAACGAGCCTGAACGTTTCTACCATCTTCGCAACAAAGCAATTCGCATCATGGCTGACAATGAAATGCAGGCCGAAACCATAGAACGATTGAGGAATGAAATCGAGGACCACAATGCTACAATCGCTGCTGAAAGGGCCGCCGCTGCTGCTGTATCAGTATCCACAAACGGCAATGCAATACATGCATCCGCCGCTTCATGTTCCTGAATCTGCCATTATAATTCCTCACTCCAACTATGAATTGAAAATTAACTTCCTATCTGAGATTAAAAGAAATACTTTTGAAGGAAGACATAGTGAATGCCCCCTGCAACACATCTCTACTTTTATGGACTTATGTGAAACAGTTGCTGATGGAGTAAATTTAGAGTATGTACCATTAAAATCTTTTCGATGGTCTTTGGCAGGGAAGGCATTACAATGGCTTGAGATTTTGGCTCCACGCTCGCTGAGGACATGGGCGGAGGTGAAAGATGCATTCTTGAACAAATTCTTTCCACCTTCTAAAACGGCGATGCTGCGACAAAGGATCACGACATTCAAACAAAAGCCAGGTGAAACCCTAGGATAGGCGTGGGAGCGATTTAAGGACTTGCTAAGATCATGCCCGACGCATGGGCAACTTCCATATGTCATCCAGGAGATCTTTTACAACGCCCTTGATGCGCTGAATAAGGAGAGGATAAATTCATATACCTCCTATCAGTACATTGAGCTTACACCAACGGAGGCATGGGAGACCATTGAGAGGCTCGTGAACTTTGACAACACTTATGGGGCTACTGCAGCCTATGATGCAAGGCCTGCCCCATCAATGCCACTATATGAGCCTCCAAGGGAGATAGATCCTGAGGTGTGGCAACAATTCCATAACGATCAAACACGCCGCCTTGAAAAGCAAGTAAGGTTCCTGAGCAACAATCAAACTTGTCAGGAGTGTGGCTCAACAAGGCATAACACTAGTGCCTGTCCACACACTGAGCAAGTATCCATGGCGGAATAACATGAGGAGGTTAAGTGGACGAGAGGATCCTATGGAGGGGGCAATCAACAAAATTGGGGTGATCAAAGGTTCTATCAAAGGGATCCCCCAACATATAGGGCACTAGGGCACCCTGAGCGGGAGACTAAGAAAAATGTCCTGCAAATCATCCTTGATGAGATGCGGAGGAACCATGCTGAGTTCAAACAAGCCAATAACTTCTTTCATACTCAGCTGCAGAGCATCAATTCTAGACTTGGGGAGATCAACGTTTGGAAGCACAACATGGAGACTCAAATGAGTCAATTGGCGGAAGCAATACCCAAAGCGTTAGGATCACTCCCTGGATCCACTGTACCCAACCAAAAGGGCGAAACCACTGGACATATTGCAGCAGTAAATCTAAGAAGTGGGCGTAAATTACAAACGCCCGAGCAAAAAGCGGAGGAGAAGGAGCCAGAACAGACGTCGATATCGACCCCCCAGTCAATATCGACCAAGGTGACATCGATGTCGACCCTCTAGTCGATGTCGACTCTAATTCTGTGTCACCAAAGAAATCGACTCCTCCAGTCAATAACGACCCTACTAATGTCGATGTCGACCTCACTGCAGTCACGGGAAGGAAAAAGGTGTTGCCATTCCCAACTAGAAAGGTGTTTAAGGACCCAGCGGAAAAGAAGTTCCAACGGTTCGTGAAGATGCTCCAAGGACTTAATGTCTCTATACCATTCACAGAGGCACTTCACGAGATGCCATCTTATGAAAGGTTCCTTAAAGACATCTTGGGTAAGAAGCGATCGCTCTCTGAGATCGCAGAGGAGTGCAACAGGTTGGAACTACCACAAAAGCGGGCGGAGCCAGGTAAGTTTTCTATCGCTATAGATCTAGGTCAATTCAAATTCAACGCTTTAGTTGAATTGGGAGCTAGCGTTAGCATGATGCCACTAACCATTTGGCACAAGGTAAAGATAGGTCCTCTGGAGCCCGTGGATGCAAGATTGTATATGGCAAACAATACGGTAGTGATTCCCATTGGGATAGTGACGGATGTGCCAGTACAAGTAGGTAAATTCTTTGTCCCTGCTGATTTCTTAGTTGTTGATATAGCGGAGGACCCTGCTTGTCCAATCATTTTAGGTAGGCCATTTCTAGTAACCGTCGCTGCCAACATTAGCGTAAAGAAAGGATTTCTCTCATTCATAATTAGTGATGAAGTGATAGAGTATGCCTTCAACAAGACGGTGAAAAATCAAGGGCCAATGGAGATAAAAGCCATCAATGAAACCCAAGTAGAGGAAGTTGAGGCATTCTTGAACGAAGAAGCTCAACAGAACATCGAAATCGACCCAGGTAAGTCAATATCGACCACTAATGTTCAAGATTATGTGCCAGGTCTTAAGTATGGGGTCGACGGAGGAGAAAAGGAAACATCGAAATCGGGGTCAAGGGTCGATATCGACCATGCCCTATCGAAATCGACCACCATCAGCACTGAGAAGGGAGGAACGGAGACCTCGATATCGACCTCTGAGGGCCGAAATTGACCTGATCATATCGAGCCAAAACTCTCCAAATCGACTGATCCTCCAAGAGTACAACAGGGGTCGATATCGACCTCTGAACATCGACATCGACCTAAGCCACAGACTGAGAAGAAGGTAAGTCAAGGCACGGATTCCTCTTGTTCCATTACGATTAAAGATTTATCATTATTCGGAAGAGGTGTGCCTTGGCATGTACGCTTATGTAGGGTATCCGATGATGATTCAAGCCAATATGAGATCGGAGACAAGGTCTATGTTGCCAAATTTAAGGACCATTGGTTCCCTAAAAGATTCAAGGATAAGAACATAGGACCATTCACGGTGAATCAAATCAATCCTGGCGGAATGTAGCTGAGGGACAAGAAAGGAGTGATATTTGAGGCCCAAGCCACATGGGCTTTGCAAATGCCCCCTTGAGAAGCGCGAATGAGGAAGTCGGCCTAGCGACTTAAAAGTCTAGAGCTTGTAACAAAGACTTAGTTTTGGTTTTAGACAACTTTTGTTTTGGTTTTAGACACTTTATTGTTTTGCATGTTTGGTTTTCTGTTTAGTTTTCAAATTGCAGGAGAGAGAAAAGCACACAGAAAAAAAAAACATCGAAATCGATGTCTAAGGTCGACATAGATAGGGTTTGTGATCGAGGCCAAATCACCCTGAAGCCTGAGCAAAAATCGAGAGAGACATCGATATCGATGTTATGGGTCGATATCGACCCTGCATGTTGTCTACTTCGACTCCTGAAATTTGTGACGGTTTAGTAAGTTTTCTTCTTAACCCTAGTTCTAATACAGTGAGGACACTGTAAATTTTAAGTATGGGGTGAGGGAAAGGCTTACTTGCATATTCATACTTAGTTTAGATTTGCATATTTATTTTAATGCATATATAAAAAAAAGAAAGAGAAATATGACCCCCATCAAAAATTTGAAAAGAAAGAAGAGTCATGGAAGTACAAAAAAGAGCTCTATGATGCAAAATTAGATTCATTAGAGATATAACATGAAATTGCCTAGTTAAGGGAAGTCCCAATGAAGTGCAAAAAGAAGAAAAAAAATAAAAAAGATGAAAAATTCGAAGTTGCTTTTGACATGTGCATGATAAAATGATGGAGGACTTTTTATGAAAAATTCCATACAAGTGCTTACTTATACAAGTTCATATCCTAGCCTTACCTATGCATATTTGCAAAAGCCACAAAGCCATATATGAGCCTTATCATGATCATTATTGCTCCACATATATACATATTGCCCATTCTATACCTTATACCCTATCCGGGGACAATGTTGAGAATGAATGTCATCTTTGGAGTTATATGGAGTTGTGCTTTATTATGAAGTTGTTGGCAGGAATGATACAATTATGAAATATGGAAAATTAAATGAGCGAGAAAAAATCCGATCACCTCAGGAGATAAAGGTAGGTCGACCCTGCTTGCGTTGAGATAATAGTTCCGCAGGATGGGACACAAGGTGAGGAGTCCGAAGTACTAAGTATCCGGGGCCATTCATGACACCCATGTTTGCGACTCGCGAGAAGGCAGTGCTAAGGTTAGAGAGGTAAAAGCATTATATTGAATAAAAGCATTGAGCGATGAGTGAAAGGTGAGACATTATGAAGAAGGAATGTGGAAAGAAAGTATGATTCCCCGGATTTAACACCACATGGCCAAATATTAGCCCACCTTTAGCCTTTTACCAATCTATTTCTCACAAGCTTGCAAAAAGTCCTCTTGATTATTAATGTTATGTCGCGAAAATTGTTTTTGCATATTACCTCCTTTTATGAGTATGAAATTGCTTTTATGCACAGGCATGGACTTGGTTGACATAAGTACCTTATCGAGGATGGCAATTGATTGTAGGGTCATATGAAAAATGAATCTATGATGTTGAGGGTTTACTTTCTTCCCCTAAATGACCATTAAGGGTATTGCTTGGGGACAAGCAAGCTTAAGTATGGGGTGTTTGATGTGCGTGCAAATTGCCATATTTTCTATGCACATAAAAGTCCATTTTATCGTCTTTTGCATGCATATTAATGGGAAAACATGGGTTTAGTGTAGTTTACGCTTAAATGTCAAATATATGGGTTTGCACGAGTTTCCATGTGATTTCGCAGAAAACAGGATAAAAATGGACGTCTGGAGGTCGATATCGATGTTGCCAGATCGACCAAATGGACGTCTGGAGGTCGATATCCATTTTTATCCTGTTTTCCTAAAATGAAATCCACTTGAACATCTTTTGACGCGAGTTGCAAACATGGGTGTCATGAATGAACTCGGTTACTCAATGATCAAGCTTCCTTTCTGAGTGGATAGTCTTCAACACCGTTTTGCGCGAATCATACCCATGGGTGTCATGCGTAGACTCAGTTACTAAGTGTATCAACTATTGCCACTTTAATTCCCTAAATATGCACAAACTAGAACAAAAAGACTCAAGATATAAACATAAACTCCGCAAGCAACAACTATGTGATTCGGTCTTGAAAAATAGATATTGAAGTCAATGCCAAGAGGTAGCAACACAAGGAGAGTAAATCACATAATTGAGCAAAAGAATTATAAATGATTCCAAATAAGGCTAACATTCTCACAAGGGTCATGTTCATAGGATTTCAATCATACTTTAGCTCAATTATACATGCTCAATTATGTTTGCCAGCTCATGCTTCATATAAAATCATAAATATAGACAAGGCGAAAACGTCCAGAACTCCATGGGATTTATATGATAATGCTGAAATTTAAATTAGAGGACAGACAAAGCCAGATGGGTATTTGAATAACACATATGGATGCAATGCATGATGTTTTTGGCCTTTTGAATTTTTTTTTCAATGCATAAGTAAATAGAAAATGTAAATATGAAATGATTCAAAATAAAATGTGTACAAAAATTTAAACATGATCTAACTAAATGCACTATGTATACTAAATTCAACTATATACACTAAATTTCCTTCCCCCACACTTAAACCTTTCATTGTCCTCAATGAAATATCAAAGACAACAAAACTAAATCAAATAAACGCAAGGTGAGGGTAAAGGAAACTAACTGCTCACTAAGGCGGCGGCTGGTAGGGCGGAAACTGGGGCCACCCCAGGCTATAGTAATACTCCTGCTGCCTCCGCATGTCCTCTATAGAAGAGGCCATATCACGAACATTGCGACCCAAGTCGCTGAGCTCGAACTAAAAGGAGTCCTGGCGGATCGAAAGCTGGCGCATCTGTGCAAACATGTCCTCACGCCAAGCTGGCGCATCTGTGCAAACATATGCACCCGTATTATACTCAGGCATAGGGTGATCATGTGCATCCACCTGCTCCTCCTCCTCATCAACAGCATCATCATCACCCGCATCAGCCAACAGGTAGAAAGCACCATCAGTAGGGCCATAAGGAAGGACCCTAGGTAGCCTCAGTATGTGAACTCCCCCTGGTCCTGCCTTCCATATAAAACCACTCGCCTCTGAGCCCTCAAGCAAGTAGGCCCTCCGCAACTGCTCCTCCATGTAAGTGAACCCGCCAGACATAGGGACCCCGCTCTGAGTGTTATCAATGAAACGTTGGGCAATCAGACTCATCATGCCTCCTAGCCTCACTCTACCTGACGTCTTCCTCTGAATCCGCAGACAGCTATCCAGAAATATCTCAACCCAGTCCGGAATGATGTGGGGCTGGGGAGAAAAACTCCAGAACCAGGGTAAGTCTCGAGCTCACACCTTGTTCACATCACCCTGACCACTGAAAGCCATTGCCAGGACCTTGTGAACCAACCTCAGGCATGGATGGACAAACTTATAGTTATACTCTCCTCGATCTCCATCAAAAGTGGAGCCCGTCACTGCATACCAATAATCGTGTATCTGTTGATCTGGCACGTGAGTAGCCTAATCCTCGGTGGGCTCCTGAGTAATACCAACAGCCGCCCTCAACTGAGCAAAAGTGTAAAAATAAACCTGGTCCAACAGATGGAACTTATCACGATCATCAGACACCTCGAGCATAGCTAGAAACTCGTTGGCCAACTCAGGATAGGTTGGAGCACTATAATTCAGAAAAGCACTTAGGCCCCCACGAGTAAGCATCTGCTGGGTAACCTCTAGCATCCCCAACCTCTGTAATGTCCGAATATCGAAGAACTTTGTTTGCACGAACCTCTTCGAATCAAAACACTCCCAAATCTTCCTCTGTCCTCTAAATAGGTTTCTCAATTAACGAACCATATTCAATAGATCTTAAATCCACAATAAGCACAAATCAATGAATCAGACCCAGAAACCAACACAAAGCTCAAGTCCACAAGAAGCAATCAAACAAACCTAATCCTCCAAACTAACCACAAGTCTCAATAGCACAAATCATCCAAAAATCAAGCACCAAGCAAGCAAATAAACAAAAAGAAGCAACCGGAACGCAAGCGACCAGCAAACCTGTCGGTGTGGGGAGAGGCGGCGCCCGCAGCACAAGGCGGCGGATGCAGCAAGCGGCCGAGTGAGCGGCAATGGTGGCGTAGGGAGATGCGGTAGCTGCAGCGGGATGCGCCGGGTATAGCAAGCGGCCGAGGCAGCGGACAGATGACCGGATGTGGTGTGGTTGGCCAGATGTGAGATCGAATCCGACGAGAGGGGTGCGGTGGAGGAGTGGAGGCTATGGAGAGGTTGAAAGGAGAGGGAGGTAGAGGAAGACAATGGTGAGGTGAGGTTTTGAAAGTGACAGCATGAATAGAGAAAGTGAGGTAGGGTTAGAGAAAAAGAGGTTCCGGGGTGTTTTTTTTTAGAATTCAGAAAAAGGGAACAAAGGGTCACGAGCCCGTTATGCGGCGGCCGCTGCATATATGTTTTCGCTGCGGGGTATAAAGGGGTATAGGTGTATGTAAAATAGGAGAATAATATAAAGCACAACTAGACTATCTCCCTGTCCCAAACAAATAATACAAGAATCCCCTCCCTTGTAGTAGTAGGGTAATTCAGGATCGAATCCACGAGGAGGTAGGTCAGCGCTTCCTTTGTTGTACTCACGATCAATGCTTTCGACCTCAGCAGACACTCGATATCGAGTATACTGGTCGATATCGACCTCAGTTCTGGTCGATTTCCTAGCGCAGTTCCTGCAGAAGACAAAACAGCAAGTCGACGTCGAGCAGAGACCTCGATATCGATGTTAGTACTCGATATCGACCCTTAAAGTCGATTTCGACGCTTGTCACAGAAACTGTTTTTGTAACCAATTTGTCGGAAAAGGATCCGAAGAAAATAGAATGGAGGGGGAAGATGAACAGAAGCAAAACTAAGACTTTTATGAAGAATTTAATGAATTAAAAGGCTTCCAAAGTCGGGGTTTCATGCCACAACGATAACAATGCAAGTTTCATGCTAAAAATGTGAACTTTAATATCTTTCCGTCAAATAACTTTCGTTATCAACACTTAGGTGATTAGAGGCTCTCGCATAATTCCTAAGAGTTACTATCCAATTCATGAGTAATTCAAGTTCGCAATATGAGTGGCTTTCGCTTCAATAATGCAAATAATGAATCTCCCTAACTTTCGCAAAGGATCATGCATGGGGTAGAAGACGGAATCGCATAAAAGTATACCTTTGATGCACTTACCTCACATTGCTATCGTCGGGCTCACCCCGACCCTAGAAGTGGGTTGACTACTCTCTCTTCATCATGCACATCATCATCATTGTTATTGAAAGAAAGCTACTTTGAATTAAAACTCCGAAAGAAAGTACAACCGAACAAGCCACTCCGCTTTCGCCTTACAACTCCACTCGGCCACTCTCTCTCTCTCTCTCTCTACAAA
Source organism: Persicaria maculosa (assembly GCA_963922045.1). Classification (NCBI taxonomy): domain Eukaryota; kingdom Viridiplantae; phylum Streptophyta; class Magnoliopsida; order Caryophyllales; family Polygonaceae; genus Persicaria; species Persicaria maculosa. Next base: position 20,339,554 of record OY998257.1, read on the forward strand.
TTCTCTCTATTGAAAACTGAATTCTCTGCGTGTGTCTATCTAAACTCAGCCCTAATGGCTTCTATTTGTAGATGACGATAAGGACTCGAAACCTTATCTTTATTCTCTATGATAACTAAAATAAATAAATAAAAAGTAAAAGTTAAAACTCCTTGGTGAAACCAGCCTCCTCATGATAAACCTGATGTGGATGATAGGAAATCTCGACCTTTGGATAGATATTGCAAGCATTGGATATAATTCTATCAAAATCGTAGTCGAATTCCTCTGCTGGCATGGTCGATATCGACCCTTCCACTCGATATCGACCCCTCCAAAATCTTATCTCGAGCTTCTCCTTCTCCTACTCGACTTCTATCAATTTGGTCGATCTAGCATGATCGATATCGACCTCCAGACGTCGATATCGACCTCTTCTGTGTCGAGATGCTCTGTTTCCTTTCTGCTCGATTCCTATGTCTCGATGTACTCGATGTCGAGGTCTTCAGTCGATTTCGACCTCTTCAGAAGACTTCGAGTTCTTTTTCCGCTCTTCTGAATTCATCCATTTTCATCCTGTTTTCTGCGAAATCACATGGAAACTCGTGCAAACCCATATATTTGACATTTAAGCATAAACTACACTATTCCCATGTTTTCCCATTAATGTGCATGCAAAAGACAACAAAATGAATTCATATGTGCATAGAAAATATGGCAATATGCGCGCACATCAAACACCCCATACTTAAGCTTGCTTGTCCCCAAGCAATACTCTTAATAGTCATTCAGGGGAAGAAAGTAAACTCTCAACATCATAGATTCATTTTTCATATGTCCCTACAATCAATTGCCATCCTCGAGAAGGTACTTATGTCAACCAAGTCCATGCCTGTGCATAAAAGCAATTTCATACTTATAAAGGAGGTAATATGCAAAAAACAATTTTAGCGACATTGCATTAATAATCAAGAGGACTTTCTTCAAGCTTGTGAGAAGTGGATTGCTAAAAGGCTAAAGGTGGGCTAATATTTGGCTATGTGGTGTCAAATCCGGGGAAGTACACTTTCTTTCCAAAATATTCCACATTCCTTCTTCATAATGTCTCACCTTTCACTCATCGTTCAATGCTTTTTTTTCACTTTAATGCTTTTACCTCTCTAACCTTAGCACTGCCTTCTCGCGAGTCGCAAACATGGGTGTCATGAATGGCCCCGGATACTTAGTACTTCGGACTCCTCACCCTTGTGTCCCATCTCGCCGAACTATTATCTCAGCGAGCAGGGTCGACCTACCTTTATCTCCTGAGGTGATCGGATTTTTTCTCGCTCATTTAATTTTCCATATTGTATCATTCCTGCCAACAACTTTATAAATGCACAACTCCATATAACTCCAAAGATGTCATCCATTCAAAAAAACTTTGTCCCCGGATAGGGTATAAGGTAAAAAATGGACAATATGTATATGTGGAGCAATAATGATCATGATAAGTCTCATATATGGCTTTGTGAATATGCGTAGGTAAGGCTAGGACATGAACTTTGCTTGTATGGAATTTTTATAAAAAGTCCTCCATCATCTTATCATGCATATGTCAAAAGCAACTTCAAATTTTCATCTCCTTTATGATTTTCTCAAAAAATTGCACTTCATTGGGACTTCCCTTAACTAGGCAATCTCATGTTATATCTCTAATGAATCTAATTTTGCATCATAGAGCTCTTTTTTATACTTCCATGACTTTCTCTTTTCCAAAATTTTTGATGGGGGTCATTTAAAATAAATATGCATTAAAATAAATATGCAACCCTAAACTAAGCATGAATATGCAAATAAGCCTTTCCCCCACCCCATACTTAAAATTTACAGTGTCCTCACTGTATTAGAACTAGGGTTAAAGAAGAAGACTTACTAAACCGTCACAAATTTCAGGAGTCGAAGAAGACAGCAGGGAAGGTCGATATCGACCCTTTACATCGATATCGATGTCTCTCTTGATTTCTGCTCGGGCTTCAGGGTGACTCGGCTCGATCACAAACCCTATCCATGTCGACCTTGAGGTCGATTTCGATGTCCGACATCGATTTCGATGCCTTTCTGTGTGCTTTTCTCTCTCCTGCAATTTGAAAACTAAACACAAAATATGCAAAACAATAAAGTGTCTAAAACCAAAACAAAAGTTGTCTTAAAATCAAAACTAAGTCTTTGTTACAAGCTCTAGATTTTTAAGTCGCTAGGCCGACTTCTTCCTTTGCGCTTTTCAAGGTGGCATCTGCAGAGCCCATGTGGCTTGGGCTTCAAATATCACTCCTTTCTTGTCCCGCAGCTGCATTCCCCCGGGATTGATTTGATTCACCGTGAATGGTCCTAAGCTCTTATCCTTAAATCTCGTAGGGAACCAATGGTCTTTAGATTTGGCAACATAGACCTTGTCTCCTACCTCATATGGGCTTGAACTATCATCGGATATCCTACATAAACGCACATGCCAAGGCACACCTCTTCCATATAATGATAAGTCCTTAATTGTAATTGAACAAGAAGAATCCGTACCTTGACTTACCTTCTTCTCTGTCTGTGGCTCAGGTCGATGTCGATGTGCAGAGGGCGATATCGACCCCTGTTGTACACCTGTAGGATCAGTCGATTTGGGGAGAACAGACTCGATATGATCAGGTCGATTTCGACCCTCAGAGGTCGATATCGAGGTTTCCTCGCCTCTCTTCTCAGCGCTGATGGTGGTCGATTTCGATAGGGTGTGGTCGATATCGACCCTTGACCCCGATTTCGATGCTTCCTCTTTTCCTCCGTCGACCCCATACTTATGACCTGTCACAGAATCTTGAACAATAGTGGTCGATATCGACTTACCTGGGTCGATTTCGATGTCCTGTTGAGCTCCTTCGTTCAAGATTGCTTCAACTTCCTCTACTTGGGCTTCTTTGATGGCTTTTATCTCCATTGGCCCTTGACTTTGCACCGTCTTGTTGAAGGAATACTCTATTACTTCATCACTAATTGTGAGTGAGAGCAATCCTTTCTTCACGCTAATGTTGGCATCGACGGTTGCTAGGAATGGCCTACCTAAAATAATTGGACAAGCAGGGTTATCCGCTATGTCTACAACTAGGAAATCAGCGGGGACAAAGAATTTACCTACTTGTACTGGCACATCTGTCACTATCCCAGTTGGAATAACTACGGTATTGTTAGCCATGTATAATCTTGCATCTACGGGCTCCAGAGGACCTATCTTTACCTTGTGCCAAATGGTTAGTGGCATCATGCTAACGCTAGCACCCAAGTCAACTAAAGCATTAAATTTGAATTGACCTAGACCTATAGCGATAGAAAACTTACCTGGGTCCGCCCGCTTTTGTGGTAGCTCCAACCTGTTGCATTCCTCTGCGATCTCAGAGAGCGATCGCTTCTTCCCCAAGATGTCTTTAAGGAACCTCACATAAGATGGCATCTCGTGAAGTGCCTCTGTGAATGGTATAGAGACATTAAGCCCTTGGAGCATCTTCACGAACCGTTGGAACTTCTTTTCCGCTGGGTCCTTAGTCACCTTTCTAGTTGGGAATGGCAACACCTTCTTTCTTCCTGCAGCTGTAGTGAGGTCGATATCGGCAGCAGTGGGGTCGATATCGACTGGAAGAGTCGATTTCTGTGGTGACGTAGAGTTAGGGTCGACATCGACAGGAGGGTCGACATCGATGTCACCTTGGTCGATATCGACAGGGGAGGTCGATATCGACGTCTGTTCTGGCTCCTTCTCCTCCACTTTTCGCTCGGGCGTTTGTAATTGACGCCCACTCCTTAGGTTTACTGCCGCGATATGACCTGTGGTTTTGCCCTTTTGGTTGGGCAAAGTGGATCCAGGGAGTGATCCGGACGCTTTGGGCATTGCTTCCGCCAATTGACTCATTTGAGTCTCCATGTTGCGCTTCCAAACGTCGATCTCCCCAAGTCTAGAATTGATGCCCTGCAGCTGAGTATGGACGGAGTTATTGGCTTGTTTGAACTCAGCGTAGTTCCTCCGCATCTCATCAAGGATGATTTGCAGGTCATCTTTCTTAGTCTCCCGCTCAGGGTGCCCTGGTGCCCTATAGGTTGGGGGATCCCTTTGATAGAACCTTTGATCACCCCAATTTTGTTGATTGCCCCCTCCATAAGGGCCTCTCGTCCATTTGACCTCCTCATGTTGTTCCGCCATGGATACTTGCTCAGTATGTGGACAGGCACTAGTGTTATGCCTTATTGAACCACACTCCTGACAAGGTTGATTGTTGCTCAGGAACCTTACTTGCTTTTGAAGGCGGCGTGTTTGATCGTTATGGAATTGTTGCCGTACTTCAGGATCTATCTCCCTTGGAGGCTCATATAGTGGCATAGATGGGGTAGGCCTTGCATCATAGGCCGCAGCAGCCCCATAGGTGTTGTCAAAGTTCACAAGCCTCTCAATGGTCTCCCATGCCTCCGTTGGTGTAAGCTCAATGTACCGATAGGAGGTATATGAATTGATCCTCTCCTTATTCGGCGCATCAAGGGCGTTATAAAAGATCTCTTGGATGACATATGGAAGTTGCCCATGCGTCGGGCATGATCTCAGCAAGTCTTTGAAGCGCTCCCACGCCTGTGCTAGGGTTTCACCTGGCTTTTGTTTGAAAGCCGTGATCCTTTGTCGTAGCATCGCCGTTTTAGAAGGTGGGAAGAATTTGTTCAAGAATGCATCTTTCACTTCCGCCCATGTCCTTAGCGATCGTGGAGCCAAACTTTCAAGCCATTGTAATGCCTTTCCTGCCAAAGACCATCGAAAAGATTTTAGTCGCACATACTCTAGGTTTACTCCATCAGCAACTGTTTCACATAAGTCCATAAAAGTAGAGATGTGTTGCAGGGGGCATTCATTATGTCTTCCTTCAAAAGTGTTTCTTTTAATCTCAGATAGGAAGTTAATTTTCACTTCATAATTGGAGTGAGGAATTATAATGGCAGATTCAGGAACATGAAGAGGCGGATGCATGTATTGCATCGCCGTCTGTGGATACTGATTTAGCCGCTCTTGGGCTTGTCTGCGCGCATCCTCCTCCCTATCAGCACGGGCTCGCTCAGCAGCAGCAGCGGCCCTTTCAGCAGCGATTGTAACATTGTGGTCCTCGATTTCCTTTCTCAACCGCTCTATGATCTCAGCCTGCGTCTCGTTGTCAGCCATGATGCGAATTGCTTTGTTGCGAAGATGGTAGAAACGTTCAGGCTCGTCAATTGGTTCCAGGATAGGTCCGCGATCAGAACGTCGCATAAACCTGCAGAATAAGCTTAGAAAAAGATCGTGGTTAACTTAGGTGGCGATTGATTGCCTCCCCGGCAACGGCGCCAATTTTTTCGCTGCGGGGTATAAAGGGGTATAGGTGTATGTAAAATAGGAGAATAATATAAAGCACAACTAGACTATCTCCCTGTCCCAAACAAATAATACAAGAATCCCCTCCCTTGTAGTAGTAGGGTAATTCAGGATCGAATCCACGAGGAGGTAGGTCAGCGCTTCCTTTGTTGTACTCACGATCAATGCTTTCGACCTCAGCAGACACTCGATATCGAGTATACTGGTCGATATCGACCTCAGTTCTGGTCGATTTCCTAGCGCAGTTCCTGCAGAAGACAAAACAGCAAGTCGACGTCGAGCAGAGACCTCGATATCGATGTTAGTACTCGATATCGACCCTTAAAGTCGATTTCGACGCTTGTCACAGAAACTGTTTTTGTAACCAATTTGTCGGAAAAGGATCCGAAGAAAATAGAATGGAGGGGGAAGATGAACAGAAGCAAAACTAAGTCTTTTATGAAGAATTTAATGAATTAAAAGGCTTCCAAAGTCGGGGTTTCATGCCACAACGATAACAATGCAAGTTTCATGCTAAAAATGTGAACTTTAATATCTTTCCGTCAAATAACTTTCGTTATCAACACTTAGGTGATTAGAGGCTCTCGCATAATTCCTAAGAGTTACTATCCAATTCATGAGTAATTCAAGTTCGCAATATGAGTGGCTTTCGCTTCAATAATGCAAATAATGAATCTCCCTAACTTTCGCAAAGGATCATGCATGGGGTAGAAGACGGAATCGCATAAAAGTATACCTTTGATGCACTTACCTCACATTGCTATCGTCGGGCTCACCCCGACCCTAGAAGTGGGTTGACTACTCGCTCTTCATCATGCACATCATCATCATTGTTATTGAAAGAAAGCTACTTTGAATTAAAACTCCGAAAGAAAGTACAACCAAACAAGCCACTCCGCTTTCGCCTTACAACTCCACTCGGCCACTCTATCTCTCTCTCTCTCTACAAATTCTCTCTATTGAAAACTGAATTCTCTGCGTGTGTCTATCTAAACTCAGCCCTAATGGCTTCTATTTGTAGATGACGATAAGGACTCGAAACCTTATCTTTATTCTCTATGATAACTAAAATAAATAAATAAAAAGTAAAAGTTAAAACTCCTTGGTGAAACCAGCCTCCTCATGATAAACCTGATGTGGATGATAGGAAATCTCGACCTTTGGATAGATATTGCAAGCATTGGATATAATTCTATCAAAATCGTAGTCGAATTCCTCTGCTGGCATGGTCGATATCGACCCTTCCACTCGATATCGACCCCTCCAAAATCTTATCTCGAGCTTCTCCTTCTCCTACTCGACTTCTATCAATTTGGTCGATCTAGCATGATCGATATCGACCTCCAGACGTCGATATCGACCTCTTCTGTGTCGAGATGCTCTGTTTCCTTTCTGCTCGATTCCTATGTCTCGATGTACTCGATGTCGAGGTCTTCAGTCGATTTCGACCTCTTCAGAAGACTTCGAGTTCTTTTTCCGCTCTTCTGAATTCATCCATTTTCATCCTGTTTTCTGCGAAATCACATGGAAACTCGTGCAAACCCATATATTTGACATTTAAGCATAAACTACACTATTCCCATGTTTTCCCATTAATGTGCATGCAAAAGACAACAAAATGAATTCATATGTGCATAGAAAATATGGCAATATGCGCGCACATCAATATGCGGCGGCCGCTGCAAATGGCATGTTGCTGCGGGTGGGATGCGGCGGCCGCGACATTAAGCTGCGGCCGTTGCATGTGTGCTGTAGCAGCCTTTTCTTCTTTGATTTGAACGACTCCAATTCCGCTTTTTCGTGAGTTGTTTGTCAAATTTCCAAACAAAACAAAAGCAAAACAAAAAGAAAAACTACTTAAGGATGATTAAATGAAAAGGAAAGAAAAACTTACTTCGGGTTGCCTCCCGAGAAGCGCCTTTATTTCAAGTCGTTGGCTCGAAATAATGGCCCTTGAGTGGCCTAGGTTCCTCCACCAGGGTCACCTATAATAGTCATCTCATTGACAAGTGCGGGCACCCTCGGAAGATGCAACTTTCTGTCCAAGCATTCATCCAGCACCATTAGCTTCTCTCCTTGAGCTAATCCTGGGGGTTGTCCTGAAATCGCAAAAGCTTCCACACCATTTGAAATAAGTTTCTCAGAAGGTGAAGGTATGGGCTTAAGCGGATCAACATAACTTTCAACACCGATTTTAAGGTCTTCTTTTCCTAATGATTGCAATTTGTTAGGGGGCTCAAATTTTAAGAAACTGTTTTCCTTAGGAGTCTCTAACAAATCACGAAAATCATTGTTGCGATCAATGTTTTTAGCAACAGGCATATCAGAAGAATTTTCAGGAGAAAGCTTAACATGATTAAAAAGAGAGAACTCTATCTTTCTTCCATCAAACTCCATAGCCAATAAGCCTTCACAACAATCAATTTTTATTTTTGCAGTTTCAGGAATGGTCTTCCTAGTATGATGGGTTTTTTTGGGGCTCCCTGCTCCATATCTAAAACAAAGAAATCAACATGGAAAAACAAATCATCAACCATAACCAAAACATCTTCAACAACGCCTCTTGGCTTGATCTGTGATCGATCAGCAAGTTGCACTGTAACCCCAGTCTCAGTCAGAGCACCCAAACCCAATGATATGTACAAGTTATAAGACATAACATTAATTGAGGCTCCTAGATCTAACATGGCTTGTTTGAATCTAGTATTCCCAATTTCACATGGAATTGTAAACATACCTGGATCTCCACACTTTTCAGGCAATTTCCTTTGCAACACAGCAGAGACATTTTCATTTAGGGCGTGTTTGATAGTAGGTTAAGGTGGGGGTTTGGGGGGTTATGAAGTTTAAAAAAAATAAGCTCTGAAGCTCCATGTTTGGAAGCAGCTTTGGCTTGAGGTTATGGAGTTGGAGTTGGAGCTTATTTTTTCTGATTTTGGAAGCTAGGAGGGGTAGCTTTGGGAGGTTATTTAATCAGGTTATGGAAATTTGTACACTTTTTCCCCTTTTCGTATCTAAAGGGTATTTTTGACTTTTCATCCACAATACTCACTTACAACCCTTATACCCATCAAAGATCAATCATCTTTTTTACAAGATTATTTTTAAAAAAAAAATCTTCACCTCTCACACCTCCATAATACACAAAATAAACTCCACCTCTTAAAAAATACCCAACCCCTAAAAAACTGCCCAAATTGCCAAACACGCGCTTAAGCTCACATTTTCCTTCTTTTTCAATCTTTGCTTCTTCTTTATGATGCACAATTCCTTCAAGAATTTAGCATATCTAGGAATACACTTAATCAAGTTGAGTAAAGGAATGTTTAACTCGCACTTGCTAAATGTCTCAAAGATCTCCTTATCATTCTCAAACTTCCATGTATCTTTTAGAGCTTCCGAAAAAGGTGGAACCGGCTTCGGAGTCTCCAGAAGAGGTAAGGAAGAAGGAGGAGAAGAAGAAGAAGAAGGAGGGAAAGAAGAAGAAGAGGGGGGAATAGAAGGTGTACCTGGCACTGGGGTCCCGTCTGGGACAGTGGCGGCGGGCGCAGCAGGGTGCTGCGGCCACAGCTCCTCTGGTGTGCCGCGGCCGCTGCATGTTTGCGGCGGCCGCCGCACCGTGCAGCTTCCGCCATTCTCTCCTAAAACCTCTATTTCCTCGTCGTCCTTTTGAGGTGTGGCGATCATTTCCTTGCCACTCCTAAGCGTTATTGCACTGACATTCTCCTTAGGGTTCGCAACAGTTTGCGATGGAAGCTTTCCTGGATCGTTTGCCTCTTTTGCATTTAGGACTTGAATGAGTTGACTCATTTGATTTTCCAAATTTGATATCCGATATGATTGTTGCTTCTCCACCTTCAAGACTAACCATGTCAAAGTCTACAGAGGATCCTCAGTAACCATGTCAAATTGTTGTTGGGGCCTTGTCTGTTGCCCCCCTTGCTGATTGAAAGGGGCTTGGTAGTTCTCATAGCCCTGCTGATAGCCTCTGTTGTAATTGTTGTTGTTGAAGTACCCAGGATTTCCAAAATTGCCTTGTCTAGGCCTTTGTGGAGCAAAATTCTCAATGGCATTCACATCTGCACTAGGCTCTTGCAGAATTGGGCACATATCCATAGGATGAGTAAATTGATTGCAAAGCCCGCATGCCTTCAACTGCTGAGGTGCTCTGTCAATTATCAACTTCTTCATCATCTCTTTCATCTCAGCCATATCAGTCTGTAATGCAGCTACTGGGGCCTCAATCGCAAGTACACCCCTAGCACGAGTGTTCTTGTTGAACTACCTTAAGCTCTCAGAGAGCTCCTTGAACACCTCCCATGCTGCCGCTCGTGTCTTATTCAGCATGTTTCCCCCACAACACGAATTCACTGTTTTGCGCTCCACATCAGTAAGCCCGTTAAATAAGAACAAAACCGGATCCTTTTGAGAGAAGCCATGACATGGGCAGCTAGGGCAGAGTTTCTTAAAGCGTTCAAAATACTCATGAATAGACTCCGTAGCCTGCTGCTCAATGCCGCTAATCACCCTTTTCAAGGCGTTAAGCTTAGTTGTAGGGAAGTAACTCTCCAGAAAGGTTCTCTTCATTTCAGCCCAAGTAGATATACTCCCAGGTGGTAGATAGAAGAACCACTCATTTGCGTCATCCTTTAGAGAGAAAGGAAAGGCCCTCAGCTTGATTTGTTCTTCAGTGACATTCTCAGGTTTTATTCCAACCACCACAATATGAAATTTTGATAGATGCTTGTTGGGATCTTCTCCACTCAACCCATGAAACTTGGGTAATAGATGAATTACCCCAGATTTCAGCTCAAAATTCACTCCTTCCCCAAGTGCAGGGAATTGGATTGCCAAGGGTTGTTGTGCCAAGTCAGGAGCAGTAAGCTCCGTCAGAGTAAGATTTGTGTTGTAAGCCATCTCTGCAATGCTTTCTTCTTGATCAGAAGAAGATTCGTGAAAGCGATCACGAGTTCCTCGCCTTAAGGCAGAAAGGGATTTTTCGATATCTGAATCAAACAATAGCAAAGATGGATTAGTAGCACGGGTATGGACCATATAAGATGGTCCACACCAAAAATCAACACCAAAAACACACAAGAATCAATAAACTTCCCCGGCAACGGCGCCAAATTTGACGAGAGGAAAAACCTGTCGTTGCCCCGTCAAAGTAAATCTCAATCTTATAACTAGTATAGCAATAAGCACGAGGTCGATCCCACATGGAAATTTCCTATTCAGGTGTGATTCGGATGCTAATTGAGTAACCAAATGGGGGGTTTTATGAATGTAAAAGTAAATGAATTGGATCCAGACAATAATGAGAAGTAGTTCTACCTACAATTTTCCACTTTATTTGGTTGAAATGATCCTTGTAACTTCTTCTCATCCTACTAAGTTTCCTATGAATGCCCTTGTCCCGGCCTAATATAGTTACTAGTCCAATCAGTCCTAGAAACCCTTATCAATCGAACAGTCCCTAAAGAAGGATTTAACCCAATTGATAGCTTTAAGTTCAGAGATTAGCCAAGGTATTTGCAGTCCCTAAAGAGGGATTTAACAACACATCCAACTTCCTACCCATCAGATTAGTTCAATCAGCCCTAACAGGATAAGTTTGCTACTTGGGTTAAGGTTCACAATCAGGAATCTACAAAACCCTAGCAATTGAATTGATCTAACAAGTTGGCCAGACAAGATAGAACAAAACAATAATTCAATAAGCGCAAAGAAGTTGAAGCATTCAATCAAGGAATTAAGGAACGAGAATTAGAAACTCACGATCAATCCAAATAAAGCTTCAAATCGTAGGTAGAAAAGAGGAGTTTAGTTCCTCGTGGAAAACATCGCTCAATCTCTAATTGTCTGGTAAAACGTAGAATAGAATAGAAGTTCTTCAAAACTAATAACACTCGGCCTTAAAAAGTCTAAGCCGAATCAAAACGAGATAACAAACACTAGGGTTTCAATAAGATAAAACGCGGCACTCAGATGTCCGATGCAGCGGCCGCGGCATAGGTGCTGCGGCCGCTGCACGCGTGCTCAAAGCAACTCGCCGCTTCTCTTCTTTATGGCGGCCGCGGCATGTATGTTGCAGCTGCTGCATTCATCCCGCTGCATGCCTCGCTGCTAGAAGCCGAGTGCAGCTCCAATTCCTTGTTTCTTCTTTCTATGCATCCCAATAGCGTTCGAATCTAACTCTGCGAAAATACTCACAAATTTGTGAAAAATCCGAACTCTTCGAAAATAATCGTCAGATGCACTTTAACTCCAAATCACTAACTAAATGCAACCTAACTAACCTAAAAATGTCTATAATGCCTATCTAGGATATGCATTATCACAATGTGATGTCGATGTCGATCATACTCCAGTCGATGTCGACGTAGCTGCTGAATTACCACGAAAATCGAATACTCCAATCGATATCGACCCCATCCAGTCGATTTCGACCTAACTCCAGCCGCAAGAAAGAAGAAGGTGTTGCCATTCCCATCAAAGCAGGTGATTAAGGACCAAGTGGAAAAGAAGTTCCAACGATTCATGAAGATGCTTCAAGGTCTTAATGTCTCAATTCCATTCACCGAAGCACTTCATGAGATGTCATCTTATGTGAGGTTCCGTAAGGACATATTGGGTAAGAAGCGATCAATTGCTGAGATCGCAGAGGAGTGCAATAGATTGGAGCTACCAGAGAAGCGGGCGGACCCAGGTATGTTTTCTATCGCTATAGACTTAGGTCGATATCGCTTTAATGCTTTAGTTGATTTGGGCGCTAGCGTTAGCATGATGCCACTAACCATATGGCACAAGATAAAGATAGGTCCCCTGGTGCCCGTAGATGCAAAGCTATACATGGCGAATAACGCAGTAGTGATTCCAACAGGGATGGTAGATGATGTGCTAGTGCAAGTAGGTAAGTTCTTTGTCCCTACTGATTTCTTAGTTGTTGATATGGATGAGGACCCTGCTTGTCCCATTATTTTAGGTAGGCCATTCCTAGCAACCGTCAATTCCAACATAAGCGTGAAGAAAGGATTGCTCTCATTCACAATCAGTGATGAAGTGATAGAGTACGCCTTCAACAAGGAAAAATCCCATAGTGACATCCCGCACTAAGCACATTCGATTGGATTATTACTTTGTTCGTGAAAAAGTTGAAGCTTGTGAACTAATTGTTAGACATATTTTAGCTTAAGATCAGCGGGCAGACATCTTTACTAAACCCTTTACTGGTCGTTCCTTCTCAAATATGAGGGCCAAGCTTCTTGTCGTTTCTCGCCCTTCATCTTGTGGGGTATTAGATAAGGAAAAAATAATGCAAGATCATTCTGTTACCTAGGATAAAGGAGTATATTATCTTTACCATATCTTGTAGATATAGTCCTTGGGCCATAAGTTAATTGGGTCCTATATATTGTAATCTTCCTATGTTCAGTAAATTAACAAAGAGTTCACAGTAAATCAATTATCACTCGCTTACGTTCTTCTTCTTCGAGCCTTCTTGTTCGCTTCTTTCTTCCTCGTCCTCCCTTCCGCCTTTGACCTGGGCTCGCACCGGCGTCGCCAGCTCGTCCCTCCTCTCTCGCACTCCCTCTGGTGCTCTTTGCCGCTCTCAACCTCGCTCTCCTCGTTTCCCTCTTTGACTCGCTCTGGCGCTTTCTGTCCCATTAGTTCGGCTGTAAGGGAAGAAATCACACAGAAAATCGAAAATGAGAGATGAAAGGGGGTTTGGGAAGCTGACCGAGGGGAAATCGAATGCGTCGGGTCGCCGAGGGTGCGTCAGGCCTCGTTGGAGGCTCGGGAGGCTTCTCGAACCTGAACCAACGATCGTGGATAAGCTAGGAATGGTTTCCCGGTGTTTTTGATTCGAAAGAGTGGAGAATGGGCTTATCAAGCGTCGTCGATCAAAGTGGAGGTCGTTGGAGCTCGGTGGTATGGCCGGCGGCTGTGGGAGCTCCCTCCTTGCGGATTCGGCTCCTCGGACGGTCTAGGAAGAAGTAGGAGGAGTGATTCCTGTTGTTTCGAAAGGTGGGAGTGCGGGGCTTGCGCGGTTGTTGTTCGTGGGGGTTTCAAATTGACAGGCGAAAGGGCGGCGTGTGTTTTTGATGTTTGTTGCTGCTCGGGCGAAGGACAGAACAGGGGAGGGTGGGGGGGGGGGGGGGGGGGGGGGTGTTGGCTTGATGAATCAGACGAAACCGAGGAAGGCTTTGGTTTTGAATTGAGAAGGAACTAAGGAAGGGCTGGTGTAGTGCTGGCTTTTTTTAGTAAACAGAGGAATAATAAGAGGATGAAAGGAGATGGATTGGAAATAAAAAGGAGAGTGAGGTGCGGGTGGCATTTGAACCGAAGGCGACAGTTGCGACTCGGCCTGTTGAAACAGAGGAGGGAATGGGATGGTGTATTGTGTTGAAATGAAAACACAGGGGCTGGGTTTGGGTTTGGTAATACAGGGAAGGAATGGGATGAAGGAGTTGGGGAAGAGGAGGAAATCAGGTGTACGGGGATGTGTTTGGGTTTTGCCGAATGAAGCAGAGGGAAGGGAGCAGGCTCTTAATTTAAAGGGATTTGGTGTGGGAGTAGACAGAAGAAGCAGGATTTTTTTTTTTTTTGTTGTTGTTGTTTTGCAAACTGAAACAGGGGGTGCTGGGTTGCTGCAAACCAGAGGAAAAGAGGCAGGAGAAGGACTTGTGTTGCAGCTTGTTGCAAGAAAGAGGAAAGGAAGCATGGGCAAAAAAGATGTGTGGGAATGGACTGCCGATTGTGGTTCAAGGGTAGTCAAAGTTTCCCAAAAAAATCCCAACACTAAATTTAATCTTTATCTATATCCTATCCCCAATTAGAATATTACTTTTAGAGTTTAAATTTTGGATATTGAAAATAATAATTGTATTTTTAAGAATAATGTATGGAATATGGTATAAAAGAAACGAAGATAATTTATATAATTTGTAAAACTTATGAAATTATTGGTTTTCGAAATAAAAATTTTCGCCGGAATTTCAGAGAATAAAAGTGAAATTATTGGAGCAAAAAGGGGAAAATTTAAAAATTATAACAAAATTTTTTGGAATCATATAAATTAAATATAAATAGAATTTAAATTTAGGAAATAAAATTTATAAAATTCGGGTCTTTACATAGATGTGCCTATATATATATATATATTCTTTACCGTAGGCAAAAATTAGAATGTCTTTACACGTAAAGATCATCCTTGAGCATCCTGACGAATGATGTACGAGAGCTCCCTGTTCAAAGGAAGGGTAAAAGAATCACAATTATAGTCACTCTTAACGATGAAATCAACAGCTGAGTTTGCCTCTCTGAAGCAATGGTGGAATTTTGCTGATGAGAATGCTGATTTAAGTCTTCCAATCTTTTCAATTACTCTGAAGATCTCCCATGGTACTTTTGAGTTGTCCGTAAGTGCCTTGATCACCGTCAAGCTATCTCATTCAACTATAAGATTCTTCTAGGGGTCCTGTTATTCACACGGCCATTTTATCGCCATCTGCACGATCCCGATACCGAGCTTCCGAATCAGCATAAAAAATGTCGTTGCCGCGAGTTCCCAGATCGGCATCCGGATGGATAGTTACCCTACAATCTGAGCAACCCATGCCTATGCCGAGTCTCTAGATCGACATATTTATAAAAGCTGCAAGATTCCTCCTAGCTAGGCCGTCCCATCGATGTAGCTGTGGCGTAAGCCTGTGTCGATGCCGGATCTCCAAGTCGGTATGTCCCATCCCTGGATGCCGACTTTAGGAACTCAACATCTCCATCTTCTCTGCCTACTTCGGAACTAGGCATAGGCAGAATGCATGCCGACTTCGGAACTAGGCATAGACACCGTGCATTTCGCGATATGTGGCCATGTGAATAGCATGCCCATTCTAGCCTCTTCTCTGGGCTAGATCTACTCTCATACAGAACGCAAGAGATTCAGTTAGTAGTATTGATCCCTTTATTACCTGTTGTTGAAAAATTTCAATTATCTGTCCTGTCTAGTCCCTAACAATACCCTTAATTTTACATTCACCATTACTCTTAACCGAACCATCTACTTTTATTTTCTAAACATCCCTAGGTGATTGATATTCCGGCCCTTTCGTTTCTTTTCTGTGGACATGGCCTTTGTTTGAACGTCCTTCCAATTAGTTATATTGTTTATGGCTTTCTGCACTATTGCACTAGCATTCTCCATTTTACTCTTTTTGAATATGATTGAGTTTCTTGCTTCCCAAATATTTTGCCAAAGGATGCAAAGTTCATTAAAGTGGGGATTATTTTCCTTAATTTGGTTTGAATCTACTATTGAGACATTTGGATCCTGAATTCCAATAAAGTGCCTATTCACTTTCTGTTCGTATGTACTTATTATTGATCTTGATACTGGGCATCTCAGAAATAGATAAGAGGTATATGCTTCCTTTAGGTTACATAGGCAGCATTGAGAGGGTACTCTGTTGAAGAATTTATTTAATCTAACCTTTGTTGCTAGTCCGTCACTCATAATTTTCCAAATGAGATTGTGGGTTCGGGGAGGGATATTGAGTTTCCATATCCAACCACAGTCCTTCTCATTGATATTATTATCTTTATGGGTATGATAAGCCGATTTCGTTGTGAAGACACCATCTTTATTGTATTTCCATATGAATTTGTCTTATGTGTCCCAATCTGGGACATGGATATTTAAGTTTATATTAACTATTTTGTTTGGGGGGGGGGACATTTGGTCAAGTAGTGGCTTGTTCCATTTCTTAGTGGAATCTAAAAGGTGGAAACTTTCATGTCAGGATCATAATTAATTTCAAAATTCTTAAGAGAAACATTATCTACCTAGTTGTTAGACCAGACATTTATTTTTTATCAGTTACCGATAATCCAGAGTAAGCCCTTTTGGAAGTGATCATTAAGATTCATCAGTCTTCCAAATTGCCAAGATGTATTGTAGATGTTTAAGTCCAATTTGTTAGTATTTAATAAGTATTTTTCTGTTATTATCTTCACCCAAATGTTGTCTGGTTGATTATGAATTTTCCATAGAATTTCCATTGTAGACTAATGTTTTGCTCTTCAGCAGATTTGATACCAAGTCCCCCTAGTTCTCTGGATGCACATATTTTACCCAACTAATTAAAGGGTTATATTGATGTGCGCATATTTCACTATGTTTCATGCTTACATCTATTCCGTTTTTATGCATATTTTATTCTTTTGGGTTCGGAAAGTAGTGAATTTGTGCAGTTTGAGTTCATTTGCAACATATATAGGTCTACACAAGTTTTGGTTTGATTTCGCAGAAAACGGAGCATTTTGGAGTGGAAACAAGACACTAAAGAAGAGCTCGATCTCGAGTAGAAAGGAGTCGATCTCAATAGGAGAACTCGATCTCGACATGTTGAGTCGACATCGACACACTTACCTGAGATCGATTGAAGAGAAAAGAGCCAGATCGAGACAAGAGCAATGTCGACCACAATGAACCAAGTCGACTCGACATGATGCACTCGATATCGACATGTCCACTCGACATCGAATGGAGCAACAGACGCGTACGAAACGCGAATTGGGCCGGATCTTTGGAGATTTTGCTTAGTCATGAAGATATCTATCATCTACCAAGACCATCTATCATTAGGAGTATATTCCAAGCATGTTAGGGAATATTACCTATTTTAATATTTTATTTTGGGATATAATTTAGTTTAGATAGAATTTACCTTTACCAATCGTAGCAGGATTAGGACTCCAATCCTTGGCTAGCAAGGGTTAGGAGGCTATAAATAAAGCCATAGGGGCTGGCTTTAGTCATTCAATCACAAGCAAACAATCAACCAAAGAGAAGAGAAGGAGTAGGAGCGAGAAAGAGATAGAGAGAGAAGGTGGTTGTACGACTAAAGTTTTCTTTCCAAGTTTAATGCAAAGTTTGTTTCTTTATTCAAAGATGTTTTCCCCGATGAGGAGCGAGTATTCGTCCTACTTCTAGGGTCGGGGTGAGCCCGGCGATAGCCATGTAAGTATGCTTGAATTCCTTATTTGATTATGCGATGTCATCTTCTACCCCGCGCTCAATCCTTTATGCGAATTTAGGATCATTCCTTATTTACCTTATATGAAGCGAAAGTGGATTATACATCTGAATTTGGATAGTAATTAGGTTTTGCCTGCGAAAGTTGACTAAACTCTAATTATGAAAAGGTAGAAACAATTAGGTTTTTATTTGAAAACCTCTATATTCCTAATTGGTGATGATAAAAACATAATATTTTATGTGGTTGAAGTAATAATGCATGCATGGTTATTATCGCGGTGAATCCCTACCTTAGGAGCCTTTTAATTATATTAATAAAAAACCCCAAAATATTGTCTTTTTATTTTTTCTTTATTATTTTCTATTTTTTTACCTACCCACTCGATATCGAGTGTACAGCATCGAGAGAACCCTAGTTGACGGTCTTCTGAGTCGACCGAAGTACATTGACCCACTCGAGATCGACCTACCTAGTCGATATCGAGTGCCTATGTTCTTCTTTTGCAAGATTCACAGATCGACACAACACACTAGGAATCGACAACCCCTGTCGATAGTTACATAACTAGTCGATATCGAGGCTACTGGTCGACACTACGCAGGAATTCCAAAGATTATTAAGAAAACCGATGACCCGCTACATCGGTAGGGAGTCTTGAATTTATTTATGAAGAAAGAGAGTTGCTTTGGTTCGAAATCTATTTACATATTTTATTCATATCAATTCCCCTCCCGCAACATATATCACTCTCATTGAGTTTTGTTCCAAAAGAAGTTTTATTAATTTGGTCTATTTTTTTTGTAGAATACCTTTTGGCAGAAGAAAATTTTGCATTAAGTAGTTTCTTTTTAAACTCAAGTTCGCCTGAATGAGGGTCATTCTTCCCGCTTGGGATAAAGATGAGGCCTTCCATTTAGTTAGTTGTTTCTTTAGGTTATACAGTGCATCTTCAAATACACAATTTTTAACCCTGCCACTGACTATAGGTATACCCAGATATTTTTCCAAACCACGAGCTATCGAAATATTCATTTGTTGTGCTAATGACCTTGCTAAGGTTTTGATTAACATTTGTAGATAGTTGAGCAGTTATTGAGCATGTTTTTTTATAGTGTCGAGGCTTGTATGGAAAGCTCTTGCAAAGATCAAAGTATCATCTGCAAAAGTTAAAAGAGGAATTGGGGTTCCACGGGGGTTTAACTTTATGCCTACAAGCCCATCTTCAAGTTGGGTTTCAGCAAGGAGTTCTCTAGCTAAGCTTTCCATCACAATGACAAAGATGTAAGGTGCTAACGGGTCACCTTGGCGAATACCTCTTTGTGGTTTAAATTTGTCACCCGGTAAGTTGTTGACAAGAACCGAAAAAGTTGTAGTTGTAATACATTTCATGACCCATCCAATCCATTGTGGATGGAAGCCAAATTTTGTTACAAAACGTGCCTATATATTTGTATTTTATTTCAACAAGTATATATATGCCTCAAATGATGTACCAAATGTGTTTGTTCATGACCATTGCAGATCTTCGTGCACATTTTGAAGATCGGTGTTAGAACTTGCGTATGGATAATTCCACTTTTTGTATAGCTTATAAACTAGCAAGCATATAGCCATTTTGTCGATCGATCAATCCACTTGGGTTGTTTAGACTTCTGTTGTTATTAGCTAATTACTCTTTAAGCATATCCAAGTTAGGGATCGATACTTTTATAAATGTAATTACTGTTACTTTTGGGATCAATGTCAATACATATTGTTCTTTAAATCTCTATATAATATATTATTATTAATAAATATACAATTGTTATTTATGATTTTAAATAAATAAATTTTTTTTAATAGAAAGGCATATTCTATTCCAAAAGTAGCCTGTCAAATAAAAATATTTAAATTAAGTATAATTAAAACAAAAATATTTATATTAAATATAATTAAAATATTTAAATGCTAATAAAAATCTATAAAATTAAATATACAAATCCGATGTTACAAAAAATCAAACTGCTTCATATGATGGGGAGAGGAAGTGCTTCCATAGAGAAATAGACAACAGTTCTTTTATATTTTTTTTATAGGAAAACGCTGCCTTAAATTAAAAAAAAATCGTTGCCTCAAACATAAGGCGACAACAGTAGAAGTGGCGGTTCAAAACCGCTGCCTTAGACATTTGGCAGCGGTTATCCTATATAAGGAAGGGGTTTTTTACCACTACCAAATCCCTTAAGTGTAGTAGTGTCATAGTGGTTCAACCATTTTACTGATAGTGGTTCAACCATTTTACCCGTAGTGGTTCAACCAATTTACTCGTAGTGGTTGAACCATTTTACCCGTAGTGGTTCAATCATTTTACTCATAGTGGTTCAACCATTTTACTTGTAGTGGTTCAATAGAAACTAAAAACTAATTATCTGTATCATTCAACACAAAAAGAAACAAAAAAAACTAAGATGTAAAGGATATTTATGAATACCCAAATCCGAAAACGACTTCAAAAGTGGCCAAGTAGTCGATTGCAGTTATTTGCACTTTCACTCCCATCTGCTATGATTACGGTCTGAACCAAAATATGTTCGTCTACATCAAGAACCTCGCCAACATATATGACGATGTTTCAATGTCCGAATCTCCCGCCCTAACGAAGGAACATCTAGATTTGAGCACAATTGTGGAACGGGATTCGTACTTCGGATTTGCAGCACAGATGGGGTCAAAAACGGACAAGCTCAATTGCGTACGTTCTCAGCTGGAACATAATGATGGAGGTGATTGGCGACGACAGGGGAGGGTGTTTGCGGGGGGTCGCGATCATAGCAGCGACTGTGGTGGTGGTGGTGGCGGTGGGAGCGTGGTTGTTGAAGAGGTGGAGGGCATAGATGGCGGAGGAGAAGAAGATGTTCCGAGAGTTGAAGAGCCTACCGAGGACGCTGAGGGAGTTCGAATTTAGGGTTTGGAAGAAAGTGACGGGGAATTTTGACGAGAAGAAGAGGCTCGTGGAGGGGGGATACAATGTTATTTACATGTGGGTGTTGCACGATTTGCAGGTGGATCGGGGGAGGCGGCAGATCCCATCGCTATAGAAGAACTCACTGTCAAAATCGCAGCACCAAGAGAAGAGAATGGAGCGAGCATGGCGAGCGATGACGGATTAGCTGAGACTAGGAGCCATGGGAGGAAAAAGCTATAAATTTGATTTATTGAAAAAAAAAAGCGCGTGAGGCTTGAGGATTCGTTCGATAGGCTGGTCGGTTAGGCAAAGAAGAACCATGAATAAAATAATTTGATGCTCTATGTGTTAGGAGGGGAATCTAGATGTGTAAATAAAAGATATAATTCGAACCAATTCCTTCCCTAGTAAATAAAATTGAAGACTCCCTCCCGATGCAATAGTAGGGAATCAGGATCGATCCTCAAGGAGGCGAGTCAGCAGTTCCTGAATAGTCATGTGAAATTCCTGCGCTACGTCGACCAGAAGCCTCGATATCGACTAGATAGATTGATATCGACAGGGGCTGTCAATTCCTAGCGTTGCAGTTGATCTGTGAAACCTGCAACAGAAATAGAGGGCACTCGATATTGAATAGGGTGGTCGATCTCGAGTGGGTCAGTGTATTCCAGTCAACTCAGAAGACCGTCGACTTACTTTCTTCCTTTGTAGAGTACTCGATATCGAGTGAGTATGTCGATGTCGAGTTGTTTGGCAGAAAGAAACAGAAATAAAGTACGAAAACAAAAAAACATTAAAAACATATTTTTTTTGGGGGGGTTTTAACTTTATAA
Source organism: Persicaria maculosa (assembly GCA_963922045.1). Lineage (NCBI taxonomy): Eukaryota > Viridiplantae > Streptophyta > Magnoliopsida > Caryophyllales > Polygonaceae > Persicaria > Persicaria maculosa. The sequence continues at coordinate 20,360,758 of OY998257.1, forward strand.
ACTAAAAGCTCATAAGGTAGGGATTTGCCATGACAATAACCATGCATGCATTATCACTTAAATCACATAAATGATCATGTTTTTAACATCAATCAATTAGGAATATAGAGGCTTTCGCATAAAAATCTAATTGTTTCTATCTTTTTCAAAATTAGGGTTTAGTCAACTTTCGCAGGCAAAACCTAATTACTATCCAAATTCACATGTATAATCCACTTTTGCTTCATATAAGGTAAATAACGAATGATCCTAAATTCTCATGAAGGATTGGGTGCGGGGTAGAAGATGAAATCGCATAATCAAATAAGGAATTCAAGCATACTGACATGGCTATTGCTAGGCTCACCCCGACCTTAGAAGTAGGACGGCTACTCACACCTCATTGGGGAAAACATCTTTGAATAAAAGAAATAACTTTGCATTAAACTTGAAAAGAGCTTTAATCGTACAACCAAACACTGCCTTCTCTTCGCTATCTCTCTCTCTCTACTCGGCTCTCCTTCTCTCTTCTTATGGTTGCTTGATTGCTCAAGAATTGAATGAATAAAATAGCCCTCTAGGGCTTTATTTATAGCCTCACAACCCTTGCTAGCCAAGGATTGGATTCCTAATCCTACTCAGATTGATAAAAGGAAATTTTATCTAAACTAAATTATATCCTAAAATAAATATAATAAAATAGGTAATATTCCCTAACATGCTTGGAATATACCCCTAAGGATAGAAGATCTTGGTAGATGATAGTTAAATCACGTGGCTAAGTAAATCTCCCAAAGATCCGGCCCAATCCGCGTCTGCTGCTCCAGTCGATGTCGAGTGCTTCATGTCGAGTCGACATGGTTGATTTCTGGTCAACATTGCTTTAGACTCGATCTGGCTTCTTTCTTCAGTTGACCTCGGGTGCATCAGTCGATATCGAGTCACTTAGTCGAGATCGAGTGCCTCTGCTCGAGATCGAGCTTCTCTTCAGTGTCTTGTTTTCACTCTAAAGTGTTCTGTTTCCTGCGAAATCAAACCAAAACTTGTGTAGACCTTTATATCTTCCAAATAAAATCAAACTACACAAATTCACTATTTTTCCAACCCAAAAGTATAAAATATGCATAAGAAACGGACTAAATATAAGCATGAAACATGGTGAAATAAGCGCACATCAACACCCCATACGTAAGCTTGCTTGGCCTCAAGCAATACTTTTAATGGTCATTTAGAGGAAGGACTAAATTCTCAACATCGTAGATCCATTCTCATATAACCCTACAATCAATTACCATTCCTGCAAAGGTACTAATGCCTTCAAATTCATGCATGTGAATGAAAAGAAACATCTCGCACAAAAGGAGGGTTATGCAAAAAAAAAACAATTTGTAACATAGCATTAATAATCAAGAGGACTTTTATGCGCAAGGATGAAGAGTGGGTAAAAGGAATAGTGGTGGGCTTTATTTGGAATTGTGGTGCTTAATCCGGGGAGAAACTTCCATACTTCTTTCTTTGATGCACTTTCTCCTTTGTGATTTCCACATTCCTCTTTCAAATAATGATTTGCTTTTTTAACTAATATTGCCTTTGCCTCTCTAACCTTAACAATGCCTTCTCGCGAGTCGCAAACATGGGTGTCACGAATGACCCCAGATACTTAGCGCTTTGGACTCCTCACCTTTTGTCCCATCTTGCGTGAATTTTATCCTCCGCAAGCAGGATCGATTCACCTAACTCCTAGGTGACCGGATTTTCTTTTCACTCATTAAATTTTCCATTAAGATATGCTGCCATCAACTTTATAATAACTTCATAACATATCAACCATATAACAACTCCATAACATGACTTCCATTTCATAACATAATCTCCCGGATGGGTAAAAAGGTATAAAAATGGGCAATTTAAGAACTTGTGGAGCAAATGTGACATTAAGCACATATGGCTTAGAATATGGAGTAAAGGCTAATATGCATGGGTAATGGTTAGGGTAAATAATGCATGAATGGAAAATAAAGTCCTCCGTCTTCTTATCATGCATATGTCAAAAGCAACTTTAAATTTTACCTCCTTTAATGGTTTTCTCTAAAAATCGCACTTCATTGAGACTTCCCTTTACTAGCAATTTAATTTCTATATTTCTAACATATCTACATTTGCATCATCGAGTCTTGTACTACTTCCATGACACTTTTCAATTTTTCAATGGGTTACTTTTTCTAAAAAATCTCTATGAATAAAACTTTTATGCTCATAAGAGAAATATGTGTATATAATGCCTAATATGTATAAGTTCTAACCATGTATGCAAAAACAAGACTTTAATAATATTAACTAACGAATTGTAATTGAGCAAGATATGTAAGTATGATTTTACCCCACCTCATACTTAAATCCTATAGTGTCCCCACGCTACAAATAAAATAAGAAGTGGAATCAAAGCGAATTTACTAGAAAACGTCGCAACGGCTCAAAACAGGTACGTTTGCAGGGGAGGTAGAGATTGAGTAGGGTAGTCGATATCGACTTGTTCGGTTGACTTCGATCTTTTACTTCAATTCAGGGTGATCCATGGTTGATCACAATTGCCTCGCTTGTTTTCCCTTGGTCGATATCGACCATTTTGGTCGACATCGAGTGCTTTTGCAGCTCTTTCGTACCTGTGATGCGTTTGTCTTCTCCGAAAAACATCAAAATAAAGTCTCAAATCCAAAATAAAAAACTCAAAACCCTAAAAACCAAACTATCCAAAAATTAGAAGTTTAATTACAAGCTCTAGATTTTATAGTCGTTAGGCCGACTTCTTCCGCTCTTCTATCCAAGTTGGGACATATAGGGACCATATGACTCGCACGTCCTCTTCAAGGCTTTGAAGTTCTACTTTGCACATCGTCCCTTTCTTATCTTGAAGCTCCAATCTTCCTGGATAGACTTTATTGATGGTTACTAATCCTCTTTTTCCTCCATTCTTTCTCTTGCATCCCATAACGTTGCATTTTTCCATAAGCACCTTGTCACCCGCCTTGTATTCGCTTATCGGCTTTCCTATCATGTTAGTAAGGCACACAAACAAGAGTACTCTTTTCATAGGGATATTAGATTTAAGTTCTAAAGGATGATGATCTTTACCCGGGCTTACCTTTGAGTCGTTTATGCTCTGTGGGAGTGCTCGACATCGAGTACAGGGTCGACATCGAGTGACTTTTCTTCTGGAGGTGCAGTCGATGGAGGATGGTCGATCATGGGTAGTCGATCTTTAGTAGGTCCAGTCGATATCGACTGTCCTTGGTCGATCTCGGGTGCTTCGTCTGCGTCGTCCCCACACTTAGCTTCTGGCATCAGGTTTAGCTCTTTTGTGGTCGACATCGACTGCTTTCTCAGGTTTCTCCTCTTCGTCGGCTTGGTGCCAAATAACCAAAAGCTCATCCATTTGGGCCACCATGGCCCTTTCCTCTAGTTGGGTTTTTCGGTAACTCAACGAACGACATGGAATAACAATATAAGCAAATAAGGAAAAGATCTTCTAAAGCCAGAGATTACCACGACAACAACCATGAAAGTAAGGTAGGAAATCAATAAAGATGCATGCTTTTATCATAAAGGAGAAGACTTTCACCCAAACCCGGCAAATAGGGAAAGATATATTGCGATAAATTAACCTAATTTGTATCTACCTTTGTCATAATTGAGTTTATAATCTTTCGAATGAGTTCCTTAAATTCGCATTTAAAGATGAAGCACAAGGTAGAGCTAGATAAAAGATACCTTCTTTAGGGACATACAAATCTTACCACCATGGCTATCGTCGGGCTCACCCCGACCCTAGAAGAAAGGGCGACTTCTCGCTCATGTTTAATGAAGACATACTTGAAGAGAAATAACTTTACATTGAACTAAAACTTGAATCTTTACAATCCCAACGCCAACTATCGTAAGCGCCAAAACCCTAAAGCTCAAAACCTAAAAATATTGCTTTGAATGCTTAATGCTTTGTGTCTTGCTTGCTTGAATGCTTAATAACCAGCCCCTAGGGCTTTATTTATAGCCTACTAATCCTTGCTAGCCAAGGAGAGTAGTTCTAATCCTACTAAAACTCCTATTTAAAATTCTATCCCATCATAGATAGGATGAAACATTATTAAGGTAAATATAAAATATCCTAGGGAAAAAGAAAAGTTCACTAGGACATAATCTATCTAATAAAATATGATAAAGACTTGGCCATCTATCAACATCTTCAATTTGGATTGCTTAAAGCGTGTCCAATCCATGTAAACTTCCACTCAATATCGGCCTGGTCACTCGATATCGAGTGCTTCATCTTGATTCGATCTGTCGCACTTCACTAGAGCTTTGGTGCTATGTTCATGTCGATACCTCCACTCGATCTCTAGTCATGTCGAGTGGTCTTCAGTAGGTCTGTGTGGTCTGTCTCGATGCTCAGTGTCCACGTCGAGTTGTCCAGTCGATATCGACCTGCCCGGTCGATATTGACCTCTTTTCTGCTTCACTTGGCTTTCTTGTTTTGACTCCGATTCCGCTCCAATTCCTATACATTTAGACCAAAACTTGTGCAGAGTCTATTTCTTGCACTTTAGCACATTCTACATAAATTTTCATTATTTTCAACCTTTAGTTTAGGCATCGAATGAAATATGAAGTCAAAACATGCAAATAAAAAGACTACAAATATGTACATCAAAATACCCCATACTTAGACTTGCTTGGCCTCAAGTGAATTTAATGTCAACATCAACATCACAGGGATAATGTGTTTGCACTTAGAGTCTATTCCTTCATGTCTTCGCCCTTGTCAAAATCAACACCATGAGTGGTAGAAAAGTAAAGCAAGTGAATTTAACGTCATCACACATATATGAGCGATCCATAGGCATATGCAATTTTAAATCCAACCACACAGGGATAATGTGTTTGCACTTAACTCTCAATGTGTTTAGGCTATGAAGTTCAACTCTCAACTCGATTCCATATACAAACTCATAAATATTACAATTTATAATAATCCACTTCGTAACCAATTATGTAGATGCAACAAGAGCCATAAGAAGGACTTTCGCTCAATGGAAGACTTCAAAGAAGACTCCATTTGACGGGGTTGTAATGGAGCTTGGTAAGAAATAAAGGATACGAAATTATTTGGCTATGCGCTGCTTTATAAAATTCGGGAATCAAGACTCCTAAACTTTAACACAACTTATCCAAACCATATCTCCTAAAATAATGCACTTTCTAAACTTGCTTTCTCATGAAGAACTTTAACCTTCTTTCAAACCTAATATGCTCTCAAAAATATAAATCTTGTAAAAGAAACTAAGGAATAATTGGTTCATGCACTAATATAATAACTTTTATTTTTCATTTGAACGAAAATATATAAATAAATAAAAATGTGCATTTAAAATGTGAGCCAAAAATCCTTTTACAATATGTGACAAGATGCAAATATATACTAACCCATAGACTTTCTTTGCTCAAAACTAAACATATACACTTTCTTTCCACAATGCATTATTCTAACCATTTTAAGTCTCAATTCCCAAATGGGGGTCAGGCTCAATTCGGCTAGGGATAATTTTGTGGAGTTTGCAATATAAGGCTCGGGCTAATGTTCTGGCTTCAAGTAGAGATAATGCAGGATAGGTAAAGAGAGGATAAAAATGGCTTAAAAAGATGCCTCCATCATTTAATTCTCATAAACATATATATATATATATATATATGTATTGGTTTTGAATAACTATCACAACATTTAGAGATACATAGGAAGAGTAAATACACTCAAGAAAGCAGAGGGATTTTTAGTGTTCTCCCTATAGGCCAAAATTCTCACTAGGACAATTTTGTTGGATTTTGCTTTTTAGCCTAGGATGATATGTGCGTAATTTCATCACAAGTTCACAATCTACATAAAAACAATTTTAAGGACTTAGGCTAAACAATCCAAATATGCCATAGGATTTACATGATCAAGTCAGCTATTGAGTTCTCATCATTGGACATCTAAGTAGGGTTTAAACTAAATAAGGTAAATATGCATTTTTTTTTTGTTCTTTTTGACATTTTCTATTTTTTTTGGATTTTTGCATTTTATAAACTAATAAACTAAGAACATAAACAATAAAATACATAAACTTTAAACATGAATGCAATGCAGAAAAATAAAACATAAAGCCAAATAAAAGTTATTACAACGAAGTTTTTTAAATTTTAACCAGAACCACAATCAAATAACAACATTATAAAGTCCATTTTCAATCCCACCCAATACTTACAATATACAGTGTCCAACCTTGTGAAGATGAAGATCCAGGGTGATAGGAAGGGTCACCCTCCTGAAAGAAGGAGCTGTCAAGATAGTAGTGATGCGGGTCCTGTTGGTAAGATGGACCCGGTGCTGAGTAGGATGGTCCTGGCTGACCAAAGTGCGGCTGGCCACGTGTGTAGTTGCCGAAGATGAAGCTGAATTGCTCGAAGATCCTAGTGAATCGCTCCTGAGAGTCAGTGAATTATCGCTGATCATCTCGAACGTCGTGCTTGAACCGATTTATCTCCCTGGTCTCCAACTGCAGCCTCGATAGTTGTGCAGTCACATCTTCCTACCACTCAGTGGGATAGACAGGCTGCACTGGCGGAGCGTCTGGAATATAACTGGGGTGCGACCCTTGTGGGCCATCACCACCATCAACAGCATCATCATCTGCATCATCATCATCATCGCCGTCGTCGTCATCACCATCATCCCCCTGATAGGCTGGGGGCTGTTGCGCACTAGCGGAGTAGGGATCAGCATCCCAGGACATGGTCTCAATCTCCGGCTCGTGGTTGTAGAGCGGTGGCCTCCTCCGCAGCATAGGGTCTGCTGTAGGATCTATGTCCTCATGATATGGTTGACCAGTCGAGGACTGAAACCAATCTGGGACATACAGAAGATCCGTGTAGTCGTATCTAGGGAGCATCCCTGTTTGGGGGTGCCTCTATCCATCTGCTCTTGCCACTATGACTCCGCCCTGGCGTAAAATACTAGCATCCATGTAAGTAAGGTCATAGGCGGTATACTTGTCAATGCAGACGTTGAGGGCATGGGCTAGGACGGCCACTATGCTGCCATCCAGGATGTCTTCTTGATTAGTGCGCCTCCGCTTCAGAATGTGTTCGAGCCATGCATATATGAGAGGCAATGGATCATCCTTAAAAAGAATTCGTCATAAGGTATCAGTCTCGTGGTTTTTGGGGTGGCGGAGCTCAGGTCTAGCCCAGATGTTGGTGCCCAAGATGCGAAGGATCACTCGAAATAGTGGGCTGGCAACCTTGTTGGTGAGGACGTCAGTGGGAGAGGGGTCTAGGATCCCTGAGATATAGCTCCAAATGATGTTGGGATCCTCGATCGTGAAATGGCGAGGGGTATATGTGAACCCGAAAAGGTAGCTCATCTACTCAAGAGTAAGACAGTGGACCCTTTTGCCGAGATGGAAGGTGACTCGACGTGTGGATGATGTACGATCAAGTATCTCTAGCCTGGCCATGAACTCCTCTGTCAGAGTTGGGTAGTGTGCGCTAAGGTCACCGATGAGCCTCTATAGAGATAAATATTCTAAGGCCTCTGTTAAGGAGGTAAGTCGAGTACAAATAATAAGATGTAAAGATGTAAATCGACTCCTAGCCTATGCAAATGATTACAAGACTTCCTCCCGTTGTAGTGGAAGGGTAGTCAGGATCGATCCATGAGGAGGCGTGTCAGCGGGATCCTAGTAGCTTTGGAAATCTCACGTCTGCGTCGACCAGAAGCCTCGATTTCGACCTCGGGCCTCGATGTCGACCTCGGCTGTCGATGTTCTTTGCAACAGAAGACCTGCAGAGACAAAAACAAGTGGTCGATATCGACTGATGGAGGTCGATATCGATGTTAGTCCACGAAATCGACTGGCTCAGAAGTCTGCCAGTCGATACAGAAGGGTCGATATCGATGCTAGGGGCCGATATCGATGCTCAGCAAAACTCCGCAGCGATGTTCGTCGTCGACTCAGAAAACTGTCGACGAACTCAGTGGTCGATATCGACGTCTGGGGTCGATATCGATGTCTCCCTGCAGTGGGTTAGTTCTTCGTCGGCAAAGAAAGGCCGAAGATTTAAGAATGGAGAGAGAAGGGATGAACAGAAATAAAGACAGTTGTTTTGTGTGTATAAACTATTTAAAAAGCAACTCCTAGGATTAGGGTTTACCACAACGTTAACCAATGCATGCGATGAGATAAATAAGACGGACAATTGCGCTATTTCGCCCGAGGGACAAGCTTTCGCCGTACACCAACTCTTAGGATTACTCTTGCAAATAAACCTAATTGTCTCTACCAATTTTATGTTTATAACTCAAGTTGTTAGCATGAATCCCTTTTCTTTCGATTAGGACTAAACATAGAATTGTAGGAGGAGAGATAGACACAACGATATCAACATCAAATACTTACCTCAAGCGCGCATGGCTAACATCGGGCTCACCCCGACCCTAAGAGCTTTGGGGAACTACTCGCTTCTCATCATGGGATTCATTGTTGATTGAAAGGAAGAAACTTGCATTAAAATAAACTTCGAAACTTTACAACTCAACGTCAACTTTCGCAAACGTCAAACCCTAAAACTTCTCTCTAACTCTAACTCTATTGTCTATTGTCTTTGTCTTGGGTTAATGGATTGTTCTGGGATGATTTAACAAATCAGCCCCTAGGGCTTTATTTATAGGCTACTAATCCTCGCTATCCAAGGATTGTAACTCCTATCTAAACTATTAACTCTATCCGAACAATTAGGATAGGTCTTTTATTTTGATAAAACTTTAAAGGAAAAGATAAATAAAACTTCAGCTGCTATCTATCTTGAAAGTATGAGATAAATCCGTGCCTCCTTGAAGATATAGTTCCAATCCGCATTCGAAATCGAGTCTATCTTCTGTCGAGATAAGGGGTCGATATCGACACCAGGGGGTCGATACCGAGGTCTTCTGTTCCTGCTCGACTTGTTCAGCTCTGGTCGATTTCTATGTTGAAGTCGATATGGGGGTCGATATCGACACCGGGGGTCGATATCTGGGTCTAAGGTCGATATCTACCTCTTCTCAGCTTCACTTGATGTCTATGTTGAGGTAGATATCTACACCAGAGGTCGATATCTGGGTCTAGGGTCGATATCTACCTCTGCTCAGCTTCACTTGGCTTCTCCGTTTTGACTCCGTTTTCGCTCGAATTCCTGCATGGTTAGCTCAAAACTTATGCAGACTCTATTTCTTGCATTTTAGCCCATTTTTACTCAAGTTTATATACTTTTGAACCTTTTCTTTGGAGATTAAATGAAATATGAAGTCAAAAGATGCAATAAAAGAAGGTGCAAATGTGTACATCAGCCTCCCGGATGCCAGTGTGGAAGCCCAAGTGCAGCATGTCAGGGTAGTGGTACCAGCGGGCTCTATAGGCTCGGGGAATGAGGCGGTTGGCAAGGACTCGTTGCTCCTCATCAATTATGTAAAGAGCGTCCCTCTCAACATTCTTGGATCTCACCATTTTCTGCAAAGAAAACAGTGTCCAAGATAATGACCTAGATTAAGTAATATAAAGCAACCCCATACTCAGGTTTAGAAACTAGCCTAAAAATTTTCAATATCAACATAGGCTAATTTTAGTGCTAAATCTTGCAAACCTAAATTTTAATGCTCAAGGTAAAAAGTATTAATCAATTTTAAACATTAAAAATAAGGCATACTTAAAGATCTTCAAGAAATTCCCAAAATCTTAACAAATTCATAAACCTAAATTTCTTGAATATTTAGCACAATTCCAAACCTAATCAAATCTCATTTAGACCCATCACATCCAAAAAAAAAATCAGATCTCAAAATATGCTCAAAATCATACAATTTTAATTTCCCGCGCAAAACATTCAAACCCTAAAATAGTTCATCATCACTCAATATCAAATCTCATACCTAAATCCAATAAATATATACCAAAATCTATAAATCAAGGTTTAGGGAAGAGATTCATACCAGAAGAGTGCATGAAATCGGGTTAAAAGAGGGGAAACTCGAAGGGGATCAAGTTAATCTATCGGAATATGCAAATCCGGTCGATATCGATCACTAGGGTCGAGATCGGGTGCAGATCTGGGCTCGTCTTGTTCGTTGCTGTTGTCGGTGGTGCAAGGGTGGCCGGATCTGGGCAGGCGGCAAGGGAATTTGGGGGCAGACAAGGGGAAAGCGAGCAAAAGGGAGCGGGAGGGAGAAGTTTGAGAGGGCTTGGGCGTCTGCTGTCGAGTTTTCTGTCAGATGGATTGCTAGATCTACTGTTGGTGACAGGTGTGACAAAGGGTAGTTCCGGCGAGAGGAGTCGTGATCGTAGAGAGATCGAGAGGGCAAGAGAGAGAGAGAGGCGAGGGAGAGAGTAGTGGCGGCTGCTAGGGTTCAATTTGGGGAAAGAGGGGAGTCGAGGTCAACTTAAATAAAAAATGAATTAAACAAAAAAAATATTACCTATCATTCTTACCTATCTACGAGCGACATCGACATCGACTAGAGTAGCCACTGACTTGTGCCTCATCGGTGGGTTTGCTCGACATCGGTGGGTAGCCTACTCGACATCGAGTTCGAGTAACCTACTCGACATCGGTGGGTTTGCTCGACATCGAACACTGCTTTGGGTAGCCACTGACTTGTGCCTCATCTGATGATTTAAGCTTGTCGACATCGATTTAGTATGTCGACGTCGATTGTCCCCTTCTAAGTCGACTGAGTCCAGTCGACCTATGTGTTTCTTCTCTCAGCCCGTCGACATCGACTTCTCATGTCGACATCGACCTCTCTTCTGGGCTCTCGATCTCTTGGTTAAACTAGATAGAAATAACCACAAAAATATCTAGAAAATAAAATATTCAAAAGAAAACTAAGAAAAACAAAGTAACGGGTTGCCTCCCGGAAGCGTTTGAGTTTAAGTCGCTAGCTCGACATACTTTCCTTTTTGCGCTAGTTCAACGCCAGGGTGGCGCGAATCTCTTCTTCCGGGTCCTCCTTGTCATAGTACTTCTTTACCCGGTGACCATTTACCTTAAAGGTGGTGCCATCGTCGCTAAGTAACTCCACCGCTCCATGAGGGAAAAATTGATGAACCGTGAATGGTCCACTCCATCTTGTCCTTAGTTTCCCTGGAAATAAGCGAAGTCTTGAGTTAAAAATAAGGACTTTGTCACCTACCTCATATGTCTTTGGCACCAATTTCCTATTGTGCCACTTCTTGGTGTGCTGTTTGTAGATTTTGGCATTCTCATAAGCCTTTTGGCGCAACACCTCCAAGGCTTGCAAGTCAAGGAACCTTATTTTTCCGGCTTCGTCGAAATCCATATTGAGCTCTTTGAGAACCCACATCGCTTTGTGCTCATGTTCGATGGGAAAATGACATGACTTACCATACACCAAGTTGTAAGGAGTTGTGCAAAGTGGTGTCTTATAGGTCGTTCGGTAGGCCCAGAGCGCATCATCCAGCTTGGATGACCAATCCTTCCTCGAGCGGGAGACCGTCTTCTCTATGATGGCTTTGATTTTTCGATTGGAGACTTCTACTTGGCTACTTGTTTGGGGATGATAGGGAGTTGTCACCCTATGTGTCACCTCATACTTGGATAAAAGTGCTTCAAAGCCTCTCTCAATGAAGTGCGAGCCACCATCTGAAATAAAAACTCTAGGAACACCAAAGAGACGAAAGATATTAGTTTTCATAAACTTTGAAACTACCTTCGCATCGTTGGTCCTATTTGAAACGGCTTCAACCCATTTTGATACATAATCCACCACTACTAGAATATATTTGTTGGGGCCTGAAGCAGGGAATGGTCCCATGAAGTCAATGCCCCATACATCAAAAAGCTCTACTTCTAGGATTCCTGTGAGCGGTGTCTCATTCCTCCATATGATATTTCCTGCACGTTGACACTCATCAGAAGATGTTACATAGTTTTGCATATCTTTGAAAAGGTTAGGCCAATAAAAACCACATTTAAGAATCTTTGCCGCGGTCTTGAATCCTTTAGCATGGCCTCCTGTGGGAGAGAATGGCAATGGTGAATCACGCTCTCTATCTCTTCTTCTGGAATACAACGTCGCAAAATATGGTCTTTTCTCTGCTTGAACAAGTAGGGTTCATCCCAATAGTATTGACTGATGTTGTACAAGAACTTCTTCTTCGCCTGTGAAGTTAAGCCTAATGGTATCTCGCCTCCTATAAGGTAGTTAGAAAAATCCGCAAACCAAGGTACCTTCGTCCCTCTTACAGCAAATAATTCATGAATAGGACTAGAGGGAGGAGTAAAGAAGAAGTCATCACCGGAGTTTACCTTTTCGTCACCTTCGAAGTCACTGGAAGGTGGTCGATCTTGACCTGGGGTAGTCGGTTTCGACTGGTGTGCATCGACATGGTCACTCGATCTAGGATGCTCGAGAAGGTCACTCGATGTTGACATAGCTTGGTCGATCTCGACCTCTTTCATCGTCGACCTGTCATCAAAGTGAGTCAACATCGAGGAGAAACTTACCTTAGGGTCAGTCGATATCGAGTTGTTGTAGTCAATATCGAGTGCAGTTTCTGCCCATTTTGCTTCTTGCTTCATTAGGTGCTCGTTAGGGTGGGAGTCATCAATTGTCGTGTTGTCCTTTGACTCATCTAGAAGCCCTTTGGGTAGCCATGAGAGATGATCGGCTATGGAGTTCTCCGTTCCTTTCTTGTCCTTAAGCTCAACGTCGAACTCTTGGAGTAAGGGCACCCATCGTAGAAGCCTAGGTTTAGCATCCTTCTTTGCCATCAAGTACCTAGGAGTTGCATGGTCAGTATGAAAAATTACCTTAGGGCCCACTAGGTATGAGCAGAACTTCTCAAAAGCGAAGACCACCGCCAAGAACTCTTTCCCCGTCTTGGTGTACTTAGTTTGTACTGGATCAAGAGTCTTTCTTGGATAGTAGATGGCATGAAGCTTCTTTTCTCTCCTTTGTCCTAGGATAGCTCCTACGACATAATCGCTTGCGTCGCACATGATCTCAAATGGTTGCGACTACTCTGGCGATTGAATGATAGGGGCGGATATAATAGCTTCCTTCAGCCTGTTGAAAGCTTCAAGACATTCGCTAGAAAACACAAACTTAACATCATTCATTAGTAGGTCAGTTAAGGGTTTGGAAATCTTAGAAAATCTTGAATAAATCTCATATAGAAACATGCGTGACCAACAAAGCTTCTTATTTCCTTAATAGATGGAGGTGGTGGCAACTTCTCCACAAGCTCTATCTTTGCCCTGTCCACCTCTATTCCCCGTTTTGAAACCTTGTGGCCTAGCACAATCCCTTCTCTTACCATAAAGTGGCACTTTTCCCAATTGATAACCAAGTTTGTCTCCTCATATCGCGCAAGTACCGTGCGAAGGTTAGAAAGACAAATATTGAAAGTAGTGCTATCGACAGAGAAATCATCCATAAATACCTCCACAATATCCTTTATCATGTCATAGAAGATGGCCATCATACACCTTTGGAAAGTAGCGGAGGCATTGCAGAGCCCGAATGACATCCTCCTATATGAAAAAGTCTCAAAGGGACATGTGAAGGTGGTCTTCTCTTGATCCTCAGGATGAATAGGGACCTTCCAAAAACCAGAATATCCATCCAGGTAGCAAAAATAGTTATGTTCAGCAAGTTTTCCAATACCTGGTCAATGAATGAAAGGGGAAAATGATCCTTTCTAATGGCGTTGTTGACCTTTCTATAATCAATGCACATTCACCAACTAGTAGTGATTCGCTTTGGCACAAGCTCTCCCTTCTCATTCTCCTGAACGGTCATTCCACCTTTCTTAGGCACCACATGGACAGGGCTCACCCATTCGCTGTCGGAGATGGCATGGATGATTCCGGCATCCAACATGTGCAGGATCTCCTTCTTCACCACTTCCCTCATGTTGTGGTTGAGCTTCCACTGATGCTCTATAGATGCCTTGTGATCATCCTCTAGGAGGATTCTATGCATACATGTAGTGGGTGAAATACCTTTAATATCCTCAAGAGAGTACCTAATAGTATTTCTATGGGTGCGAAGCACTTCCATAAGCTTGTCTACTTCCTGCGTGGTTAGTATTACATTGATAATCACAGGGAAAGTAGAATTGGGACCACGAAACTCATACCTAAGCGTGTCGGGTAAAGGCTTCAACACCGGAGAATGTCATTGTGGGATTAGGATTGGCTCTACCTCCTCCGTCTTCATGATCTCACCTAGGTAACCCATTTCAATTCTCTTGATTGAAGCTCCCAAATCAGCTACAGGAGTCAGCATGGACCAAGCATATAGGGATGCCAACGTTGATTGCGATTCTTCATAATAACTCTGCAAAAAAGAAGTCGATGTCAAGTAGGATAAGTTGTTATCTACTGAGAGTTCAGCACATACCTCAGCCTCTGAGATGTCCGGCGTCAAGGAAAACTGGTCGATCTCAACCTCTGGCATTGATATGGGCTGATCGATTTCAACCTCTAGTGTCGACTGAGTTGCCTCGACATCGCCTGAAAACTATAAACTTACCTGGCTTATTGAGTGTGTCAACGTCGAATGGGGGTACTTGACATCAAGTGAAGTGGTCGATATCGACAGGTCCTGGTCGATTTCGAATTCCTCTTCAAACTTCGTGGATAGAGCGTCGGCGAAGATCTCCTCATCACTCGTGCATGTCGCCAGGAACTCCTCAATTTGCTCATCGATGAGCTCTTCTGCATCTTTGGTTAGGACTTCTTCATGAGTTAGGGCCCTTTCCGTCGGTTCTTTGCAATCCATGACATTGGTGTGCACGTAAACCGACTTGATCTCCATTCCATTAACCTCCTTTATTGTGGGGTTGAAGGAGAACTCTATCACTTCGTTCCATATGGTAAAGGTTGGGAGCCCTCGTCGCACATTGATATTGGCATCTGTAGTAGCTAAGAAAGGCCTACCAAGGATGAAAAGTACAATAGGATCCTCGGGCTTATCCAATACAATAAAGTCAGTAGGCACAAAGAACTTACCTACCTTTATCGGAACGTCATCAACTATACCTGTGGGTCTGACAAATGAATTATCAGCCATGTAGAGCTTCATGTCCACAGGTTCAAGTGCTCCGATGTTCACCCTTTGGTAAATAGAGAGGGGCATAAGACTTACGCTTGCCCCTAGGTCATATAGGGCCTTGTAGCGATGTTGGCCAAGCTCCATGATGATTGCAAACTTCCCTGGATCACTCTTCTTCTCTAGGAAGTCCATCTTTGAGCACTCCTCTGTGATCTCTGCCATGGACCGCTTCTTGCTAAGGATGTCCTTGAGGAATCGGACATAGCCGGGCATCTCGCTTAGGGCCTCCGTGAGTGGGATGGTGATGTAAAGACGTTGGAGGATCTTTATGAAGTGCCTAAACTTACCTTGGGTGGGATCTTTCAATGCTTTGGAAGGGAAGGGCAGTGTCTTCTTTGGTGTTGGAGCCAAAAAGTTCATCGGCGGTGCCTTCGGGGTGTCGACATCGACTGGGCCACTCGATATCGGGTGGGTCTGTGCCTCTGAGTGCTCTGCAGTGGCTTTGATGTCGACCAGGGGGTCGACATTGACTGGTGACTCAAGATCGAATGGGCTGTCAATGTCGACTGATTCTGCAGTCTCTTCCTCCGCTTCCGTTTGTGGCATTTGTAGCTTGTTACCACTCCTTAGTTGTATATCGGCGATGTATCCCAACCCAGATCGCCTCTTAGGATTTGTAGTTGGTTACCCAGGGAACGTTCCGGACGGTCTTGGGATTTTTGCCGCCAATTGACCCTGTTGGGTCTTTACGTTCTTCTTCCTATATCCATCTCTCCAATCCTTGTGGTAAGGTGATTGAGTTTAGAGTGGATAGTATTATTGGATTGATCATTCTTTGCTTGATTCCTCCTTATCTCATCCAGTAAAAGTTGTAGATCATCCTTTCGTTGGTCTCTCTCTGGGTGCCCAGGAGCTCTATAGAGTGGGGGGTCCCTAGGGTTAACGGGGTTCGGTTGTGGTTTTTGGAATCTTTGGTCTTCCCAATATTTGCGATTGGGACCCCTCATGTAGTTGACTTCTTCATGAGTTTCTCCTAGTTGCACTTGTTCCGTATGACGGAACACAGTGGTGGTGTGCCGCTACGATCCGTATTCGATGCAATCTTGGTTCACTGAGAGGAACCTCACTTGCTTTTGGAGCTTTCTAAGTTGATCTTTGTGGAATTTCTCCTTCACGTCCAGATCGATCTCCTTCGAGGGTACATAGAGTAAAATAGATGGGGCAGGCCTAAATGATGATGATGTGCCGAAAGCCTCAGAAGTCCCATATGTGTTGTCGAACTCCACCAACCTCTCTATAGTGTCCCAAGCCTCTTGTGGAGCGAGTTCAAGGTAGCCATAAGAGGTGTAAGTGTTGATCCTCTCCTTGGTTGTAGCATCAAGAGCATTGTAAATAATCTTCTGAATCACGTACGTGGTTGGCCATGTGTCGGGCATGATCGTAGTAGGTCCTTGAACCTTTCCCAAACAGTCGACAGGGCTTCACCAAGCTTTTGCTTGAAAGCCGTGATCTTCTGCCGGATCAACGTCGTCTTGGATGGAGGGAAGAACTTGTTGAGGAACGCGTCCTTGACTTCATTATAGGTGCTAAGAGATCTTGTGATTAAGCTTTCCAACCAATGCAATGCTTTTCCTGCAAGGGACAAACGAAAAGCCTTTAGCTTGACATATTCAAGGCTCTGTCCATCAGCAATAGTATCGCAGAGATCTAAAAAGGTAGTAATATGTGCCATAGGGCACTCGTTAGGTTTCCCTTCATATTGGTGTCTCCTATTCTCAGTAAGGAAACTAGGCTTAATTTCAAAATTAGAAGTAGGGATAACTATCACCGATTCAGGCACGGTGAGCGATGGATGCATGTATTGCTTTGCGTTCCATGAGAGTGCTTTGATTTGAGTTTCATATTGTCTTCTAGCTTGCTCCTCCCTATCACCACGCTCTCTTTGTGCCACTTCTCTAGCGGTGAAATCCTCTAGTTGCTTCTTGAGGCATTCAATCTGCTGAGCCTAGGTCTCGTGGTCTGTCATGGCTCTTTGAATTCTAGCTCGAAGGTGGAGATAACTCTCGGGTTCGTCTAAACCTTTGAATTCGGGTGTGCGATCAGCGCATCGCATACACCTATAAAGCAAAACTCAAAAGAACGTGAGAATAGACTACTAGGGCGCGATTGATAGCTTCCTCAACAACTGCGCCAAAATTTGATGTAGGGAGAATTGAATCATAATATATAATAAAATATAAACCAATGAAACCCTTAGCCTTTTCATAGATATTCAAGACTCCCCGCTGTGGTAGTAGGGAAATCAGGTTCGATCCACGAGGAAGGGAGTTAGCGGGATCCTAGTAGAGCCTGAAAGTCACGTAATAATGTCGACCAGAAGTCTCGATCTCGATTAGTGTACTCGACGTCGACCTAGGCTGTCGATTTCTACTGCAACAGAAGACCTGTAGAAACAAAAACAAGCAGTTGATATCGACTAGGGGTGTCGATATCGATGTCATTAGCACACGTCGACTTGTCTCAGAAGACTGCCAATCGACTTCAGGGGCACTCGATGTCAGATTACGAACTCGATATCGAGCTCATCAGCAGGAAGAAAGTGCATCGACACAGAAGACCGTCGACGTAAAGCAAAGGTGTCGATATCGATCTTAAATGTCAATATCGAGTAGTCCCTGCAGTTTCGTTAGTTTTTGTCAGCAAAGAAAGGCCAAAGAAAGTAGGATAGAGAAGCAGAAATGAACAGCAAATAACAGTGGGTTGTTGGATTTTTCGGTAATTCAACGAACGGTAAGGAATAACAATTTAAGCAAATAAGGAAAAGATCTTCCAAAGTCAGGGATTACCACGAAGACAACTATGAAAGTAAGGCGGGAAATCAATAAAGATGCATGCTTTTATCATAAAGGAGAAGGCTTTCACCCAAACCTGGCAAATAGGGAAAGATATCTTGCCATAAATTAACCTAATTTGCGTCTACCTTTGTCATAATTGAGTTTATAATCTTTCTCATAGAAACCCTAATTACTACCCATGTTTTACAACATGAGTTCCTTAAATTCGCATTTTAAGATGAAGCACAAGGTAAAGCGAGATAAAAGATACCTTTTTTTAGCGACATACAAATCTTACCACCATGGCTATCGTCAGGCTCACCCCAACCCTAGAAGAAAGGGCGACTACACGCTCATGTTGAATGAAGACATACTTGAAGAGAAATAACTTCGCATTGAACTAAAACTTGAATCTTTACAATCCCAACGCCAACTATCGTAAGCGCCGAAACCCTAAAGCTCAAAACCTAAAACTATTGCTTTGAATGCTTAATGCTTTATGTCTTGCTTGCTTGAATGCTTAATAACCAGCCCCTAGGGCTTTATTTATAGCCTACTAATCCTTGCTAGCCAAGGAGAGTAGTTCTAATCCTACTAAAACTTCTATTTAAAATTCTATCCCATTATAGATAGGATGAAACATTATTAAGGTAAATATAAAATATCCTAGGGTAAAAAGGAAAGTTCCCTAGGACATAATCTATCTAATAAAATATGATAAAGACGTGGCCATCTATCAACATCTTCAATTCGGATTGCTTAAAGCGCGTCAAATCCCTGTAAACTTCCCCTCGATAGCGACCTGGTCACTCGATATCGAGTGCTTCATGTCGACTCGATCTGTTGCATTTCACTCGAGCTCTGGTGCTATCTCGATGTCAATACCTCCACTCGATCTCTAGTCATGTCGAGTGGTCTTCAGTAGGTATGCGTGGTCTGTCTCGATGCTTAGTGTCCATGTCGAGTTGTCTAGTCGGTCTCAACCTGTCTGGTCTATATCGACCTCTTTTCTGCTTCACTTGACTTTCTCGTTTTGACTCCGATTCCGCTCCAATTCCTATACTTTAGACCAAAACTTGTGCAGACTCTATTTCTTGCACGTTAGCACATTCTACACAAATTTGCATTATTTTCAACCTTTACTCTAGGAATCGAATGAAATATGAAGTCAAAACATGCAAATAAAAAGACTACAAATATGTACATCAGCTGGTCTCCTCATCTTCTACGATGTCACACCTAGCCATTTCCATCTACATGGTGGTGTAAGCCTCCTCTGCACTCATTGAACCTTGTTTTAGGTTTGCTAGCCGCTGATTCAAATCTTGATGGTTGTGCGGGGGCACAAACCGAGCCCTCATCAAGGCCTTCATGTGAACCCAAGCGGTGAAATCCACTTCTAATGTTCTTCTCCTGTCTTTTACAAACATTATTCCACAAGATCAGTGCAAAACTTGTAAACTCAAGAACAGCAAGTTGAACCTTTTTTGCCTCGAAAAATTATGGCAATCCCAAATATGCTCAATTTTCACTTCCCACTTTAGATAAGCTTCGGGATCGCTAGTACCAGCAAAGGGAGGAATTTTTACCTTTACCCTACCGATGCCATCTTGCTCGGGCTCTCTAGCATGCCTTGGTTGGTAATTTTCCTCTAGGAAATCATCGTCAAACTCATCGTTGCGAATGAGTCGTTGATGTCGTTCCCTTTCTTGATCCGGATTACCCCTGTTTGGTGGCAGATTATTACCCTGGGGTGTTCGGACGTCTTGACCTTGCTGCCTAGGCTGGAAGTTAGTCAAGAGCTGTTGGTTGGCCCACTGTAGCTGAGCTGTTGGTTGACCTTGCTAGGCCTCCATCTTGGGCCTCATTCTTCGAGATCTCATCTGCATTGACTTTAGACATCACAACAGAAATTGTCCAAGCAAACGTGTCAAGTTAGTGGAAAAAAAACTCCTCACAAGTGTTTGGCTCTTACTCAATTTGTGGATGTCTATGACTTCAATCTGTCTTGTGACAATCTGTTCTCAAGCAGACATCAGTAACCAAGGAAAACTCAAAGAACAAAAGAAAAGGCCTGAAAAAAAGGTCAGGCTAAAAGGGCAGGTAAGACATAGATTGGTAGTTCGAGACAATCCCACCAAAGCTAACCACATCGATGCATATATCCCGTTGGTTGTGCAATTTAGAACTTCAGCTTTTTTAACACAAAAAAAAAACAATTTAGGTGGAAAAATTATAAAATGGTCTACTTGTACACCATCGACGCGAGTCGCAAACAATTGTAATGAATGGCCCCGATCGATGTACCAGCTTCTGTTGCTGACAGTTGTTAGACAGGGCCGCCCGAATACCACACCAAACAATTAGCAATTTTTTTTTAATGTCGCTAATTTTTTATTATTATATTTTTATGAAATCACAAAGCTTTAGGGTTTCGCGAGAAGAATAGCGAAAATATTTCAATGAGCGCAACCACACAAACAAGACATAAACACAAGCATAGAAGCACTAGCGAGAATTATTCAAACGTACCGAAAAGGGTAATAAAGCCAAAGTCGGAGCCTAGCTCTGATGCCACTTGATGTGAGGTTGATTGATCGTTCCAACAATGGCTCGTAAACACAAGCGCAAATGGAATTAGAAATTTGATAGATTCTGCGACTGAGGTGAAAAAATAGAAAAGTCAATAGTTTCGGAAAAAACTGATGTTAAAGACGCTGATAGAATTGAAATAACGAAAATAAAAAGGGATATAGGGTTTGAAGGCAACCAGTTGGCCAGATGGCTATAACTAGGATATTGAACCACTCGTCGGTATAACGTCCTGAACAAAAGACCTCCTCTTACAACTTGATCAGAGCCCGTCCATGGATCAAGAGGACGTGGGATTTTCTCATGCATTACATAGTTTGCGAGACAGATAAATAGGGAGACAAATCGGTACCTTCAGACTTTGGGTTGATCGAATCCACAATCAAGAAGAATGAGAAAGAGAGGAATTTCAAGAGCAGTGCTTGAGTTTTCTAAATTCAAAATTGCGTGTCCCTTTTACAAACTAGGGCCAAATATTTATAGAAATTAGAAAGTTCTTTAAATTAATAAAATAAAGAAAAACAATAAAGTCTTCTCCTTGGCGCCCAAGGCATTTCGCCCTTCTCCTTAACGCCTAAGGCACGTCCAGTACTCTCCCCTCGGATGCTAGACCTAGGCATATGAATGCCTTGGAACTCGTTCCCAACTCTTCTTGATGACTAGAACTTTACTTGTGCTCCAGATAACAAATAAAGCTGACAAGCTTGTCGGCGATCTGCTTTGCTTGACTTCGGGTCACTAGTCCCACTGGTAGGGTAGGTGGCTCAGATGCTCCTGCATCAGGGTTGCTAGATAGAAGCGGTGAGGCTTTGTATAGAAGAAGGGAAGTTCTTCTAGGTTGTTCTAGGCCTAATAAGAAAAGTGAAATAAGTGTGGTTTTGAATCCTACGGGGTGGATAACCCTAGGCGGGGATGTAGGCCAAGTTCGTGCCGAACCTCGTTAACAATTCACTTGTCTTTTATTTATTTCCGCATTTAATTTTCATTTATTCGCTTTACTTATTCAAAGGACTGGCAAGTGTTTGATTGCATATTAAGACCTCGACAAAGCCTTGATATTTCTGTGTTTTGCGAAAATTGCCCATACTCTATTCATCCCCCCCCCCCTTTCTAGAGTATTTATATCACATATTAGACTCTTTAATTGGTAACAGAACTTGGCTCATTGTCTTTTGATTTAACCATCTTGTGAGTTTTATCATGTCTAACATAAGTGATGGAGGATTTGCCCAATGAAGATCAACTAATTGGCCTCCATTCTTCTGTGGCAACAACTTTGTACACTGGATATATTTGATGCAAATGTTTATCATTGACCAAGATCTAAAGATGTGGGATCTTATCAAGAAAGGGACGCACGTTCCCATAAGGCCTGGTGCAGCAGGACAAGATGTGCCCAAATAAGAGAGTTGAAATACAATCAGACGGACCTGGAAAACGTGGCAAAAAATTATAAACATATGAACTTATTATATTGTGGACTTGATGCTAACAAGTTTAATCGTGTTTCTTCTTGCAAGAGTGTCAAGGAAATCTGGGAAAAACTGGTGGTTACTTATGAAGGAACCATCCAAGTGAAAGAGAGCAAGATTAGCATTTTTCTACGTCAATATAAGCTCTTCAAGATGAACTCCGACGAAACTATGAAGGACATGTTTACGAGATTCACTTAGATCGTCAACAACCTGAACTCACTTGGGAAAACCATCACAAATGAAGAGAAGGTACGAAAAGTTATAAGGAGCCTACCTAAAGCCAAGTGAGGACCCAAAGTGACTGTGGTTGAGGAATCTCAAGACCTTACTTCACTACCATTGGACGACCTCCTAGGAAAGCTCATCACCCATGAGATGATTCTCAATGAAGAAGACGGAGAAGTCCCTTCCACAGTAAAGAACCGTGCACTCAAAGCAAAGAAGTAAGAGATACAATCCGATGATGATGAAAGTGATGATGAGGAAGATCCATTTGCTCTCATCACAAGAGGACTCGAACAAATTTTGAAGATGAAAAAGCAATTCTCTAATCGAGATTATGTTGGATCATCTAAATATAAAGGTAAGTCCTCTAATCCTTCTAAGAGGCCTAAAGTGCTAACTTGTTTTGAATGTGGTGAAACAGATCACCTAGTGAAGGAGGGTCCACTAAAGAAGAGAAACAAGTACAAAAGGAATTATCAAAGAAAGGAAGCTATGGCGGCCTCCTGGAGTGACTCAGATTCTTCAAGTGACTCAGACACCGAAGGAGATCAAGCCAATCTTTGCCTAATGGCCGAGCATGAGGAAAGTCAAAATCAACACCTTGATGTAGTGGTAAGAAAGTTGATATATAGTCCTCCTGATGTATTGTCTGATTTTCTAAAGAATATGATTTCTAATGAGAAAAACTACAACATAGAAATCGACATCTTGAAGGAGAAGTTAAAGGATCAGGAGAAAAGCATATGTGAAATGTCGCTGGAAATGAGAAAACTTAAGACTTCTCAATCAGCCCTGATAGTAAAGTCAAGGCCTTGACATCAGAAAACTCTAATCTCAAGCTAAACCTTTCCTCTATGAAACATTGCAACAATGAATTGGAGAAGAAAAAGGTTAAGCTGAATGAAAAGTGTAAAGACCAGCCGGCAACACTTATTCAGTTCACTCAATCCAAAGCAAATATCGACAAGATGTTAGGTGAGCAACAATTATCTCTTAACAGAAGTGGTATAGGATATAACAAGATTTTTTCAAAGAAGCCTACAACCACTTTTGTCAAAGCTAAAGGAAGTTGGCGTTCACCTACGTGTTTCTTTTGTTATAAAAAGGGTCATGTTAAGGAAACCTGCCCTTATAGGTGAAGGGATCCTCATGTCATTAGAAATACCTTTCTTGTACACTTAAATGAACAGATTAAACAAGTTTGGGTTCCCAAAGGGACTAGACTATACCTAATATGGTCTATCCCCATTATGAATCTAAATTTGTATATTGGTCTAGCCGGAAAGGTTGACGGTTGTTTTACAGGATATCACCAAGACAAAAGAGCTTAAATGGATAATGGATAGTGGATGCTCTCGGCATATGAGTGGAAAGAAATCTCTTTTTCATGATCTAAAGAAGCAATCCATAAGAACCATAACACTTGGTGATAAAGGGAAGTGCAACATCATTGGTATAGGTAACATTGGTAATGATTCTAATAATTATATTAAAGATGTATATCTTGTTGATGGTTTAAAGTATAATCTTCTTAGTGCTTCTCAATTGTGTGATAAGGGAAACAAGGTTAGCTTTGATAAGCACAAGTGTGAAGTTCGAGATGAAGAGACTAGAGATTTAGTACTTACTGCTCGTAGATATAACAATACACACGTTATAAATGCTAACCAAGTTGAAGGAACCAATCTTAAGTGTCTCAAGGCCTTGACTGATGACCCAAGGTTGTGGCATAGAAGACTGGGTTATATAAGCATGCATACCTTGAACAAGCTCCAATCGAAAGATCTAGTAAGAGGCTTGCCAGATCTAAACTTTAAGGGTAATGAGTTGTGCAATGCATGCACTAGAGGTAAACAAACTCGCAGCTCCTTCAACCCCAAAAAGGTTGTAAGTTCTTCTCATCTCCTTGAACTTTTTTATATGGAAATATGTGGTCCTATGTGCATCAAATCTCCTAAGGGTAAACAATATATCCTGATTATTGTTGATGATTTTTCACGTTTTACTTGGATTGCATTTTTTAGAGAAAAGTCTGAGGCTTCGTTCGAATTTTCAAAATTATGTTAGGAGCTACAAACTTAGAAAAAACATATCGATCGTTTTGATAAGAAGTGATCATGGTAGGGAATATGATCAATTAAAATTTGATTTATTTTGTGCAAAATATGATATTTCGCATAACTTTTCTGCTCCTAGAACTCCTCAACAAAATGGGGTTGTGGAACAAAAGAACCGCACCCTAGAGGACATGTCTAGGACTATGCTTTTAGAAAAAGGTTTACCTAAATCTTATTGGGCTGAGGCGGTGAATACAGTCAACTATATTTTAAATCATTGTTTGATTCATCCAATTTTGAAGAATACTCCTTACGAGCTTTTCAAAGGAAGAAAGGCAAATATTTTGTATTTTAAACCTTTTGGGTGTACTTGTTTTGTTCATAACAATGGCAAAGATAACCTTGAGAAATTTGATGCTCATAGTGATGAAGGTATATTTCTTGGTTATTATCTAAATAGCAAAGCTTATAGAGTTTATAACAAGCGTACTAAACTTGTAAAAGAAAATATCCATGTTATATTTGATGAAAGCAATACTGGTACTTTGAGTAATGGTTTTGCAGATCTGAATCTTAATGATCATGGAGATCAATCATTAGATGAAGAAGAAGAGGTGCCAACAAGTGACAAAACTCAGAACATACAGGAACAAATTCAAGACACATCTGAGCAATCTCAAGATCTTGAACAATAAGTCCAAGACCTCAAACAACGGTTTGAAGGCCTTGACCTGAACAACAACGAATCAGAACCAACTCATGACAATGAGCCTCAAGGTCTTAAAGAATCATCAGCACCTCAGGAGCCTAGAAGAAGAAAGTTCAACCAAGCTTAATTCATCTCATCCTATGGAGAACATAATCTCGGATCCCAAGTCTGGTATTCAAACTCTTTCAAGCTTAAGAAACATGTGTGCCTTTTATGCGTTTGTTTCTCTTGTAGAACCTAAAAGCTAAATGAAGCATTTCAAGAGTCAGAATGGATTTTAGCCATGCAAAGCGAGTTGAATGAGTTTGAGAAGAACAAGGTTTGGACTCTCACCCCTAGACTAAGCATCAATCCATGATCAGAACAAGATGGGTCTTCCGGAATAAGTTGGATGAGGATGGTAAGATCATACGCAACAAAGCAAGACTTATGGCTCAAGTCTACAACCAAGAGGAAGGTATTGACTACGAGGAGAATTTTGCTCCCATAGCTAGACTTGAAGCCATTCGCATTTTATTAGCCTTTATGGGCATCAAACCTTTTCAAATGGATGTTAAGTGTGCCTTTTTAAATGGTTTTTTGGAAGAAGAAATCTTTGTGGCTCAACCCTCTGATTTCGAAAACGATGAATTTTCCAACCATGTTTATAAACTTGATAAGGCTCTCTACGGTTTAAAACAAGCTCCAAGGGCTTGGTATGAGAGATTATTAAAATATCTTTTAGAAAATGGATTTCAAAGGGGTTTGATCGACAAGACTTTGTTTGTTAAAACAAAAGTTAAAGACATTTTTATTGTACAAATTTATGTTGATGACATTCTATTTAGTGCTACTAACGACTTGCTTTGCATGGAATTTTCTAACATAATGTGCAGGGAATTTGAAATGAGCATGATGGGAGAGCTAAATTTCTTTCTAGGATTGCAAGTTTGTCAATCCAAGAAGGGATTATTTGTTAATCAAAGCAAATATACCAAGTACTTACTCAAGAAATACAGCCTGTATCAATCCAAGACCACAAAGACTCCTACGAGTTTAACATTGTCCTTAGATCAGGA
Organism: Persicaria maculosa; assembly: GCA_963922045.1. Lineage (NCBI taxonomy): Eukaryota > Viridiplantae > Streptophyta > Magnoliopsida > Caryophyllales > Polygonaceae > Persicaria > Persicaria maculosa. The sequence goes on from OY998257.1 coordinate 20,386,832, forward strand.
CACGAATGCGATACAAAGTTGATAGGAAAAGTTTATAGGATCTTCCTTGATAAGCTGGCATTTAAAGAAACAACATTCAGTCGCACTTTCAACTGCTTAGGCTGAATATATTGCTACTGGAGCGTGTTGCTCAAAAGTCTTATGGATCGCTTAACAACTTCGAGACCTTGGCATTGATCACAAAAGCATACATAGCTATCAAATGTGACAATACTAGTGCCATATCAATTGTGAAGAATCTTGTTCAACATTCAAGGACCAAATATATTGATATAAGACATCATTTTATCCGTGATCACGTTGAAAAAGGTGACGTGTCTATATCCTTTATATCCACTGAATTACAATTGGCTTATATATTTACTAAACCTTTACTTTATGATCGTTTAAATTTCATTAGATTAAAAGTTGGTATCCTCAACAAGGAAGCACTTTCGTAGGGGAGTAATTACTCTCTCACGAAGTGTAATTCGGGTGAAATCTCAAGGTCTTGAAATTCAATGGCCTTGAGCTAAGCAAACCGAATGATATTAATCTATTGGATCAAAATGTTCAGTTATTATCTCCTTAGATAAACGATTGAATATTCAAATTTCAAGAATCGATTTTGAAAATATCTGTATTTATAACTGAATTTCGAAAAATCGATTTTCAAAAATAATCCATATTTATTTGATTTTATCAAATTTATTTTTAGTTAAGATTTGGTTTCAAAAATTAAATTTTTTTTGGGCTTCTCTTAATTGAACTTATCCTTATTCATTTCCGGTTTATATTCAATGATTCTCTTTTGGTTAAAGTTTTGATTGTGGCGATTCGATTTCCAAAGTCTTCTAATTTAAAGCAAATAACCCTCCCCGTCAAATCACACTTGTTTTTCATCTCTGTCTCCAACTCTACTGCTCTCTCTCTCTCTCATGTACTTCAAAGGTTTCTGATTTTACAAAATCCTTCACCTCCCTCTTCAATCTCGGCTTCCGTGGCACCCAAGCGTTCAAGCATGTCTTCACCTCGCTCCTCCTCGAAGAGAATGAAAGTCTCGGCTTCAAAGGGAAAGAAGGTTCAAGATGCCCCTGAGATTTGCTCAGACGATTCAATGTCGCCATCTCCACAACCCGTCCCCTTTTATATTATGACTTCAGAACACTTCTCCGATAAAATCGGCTCCAGCGGTGCCCTCTGCATCTTCAAGCAAGATAAACACCGCACTCCCAGACTCTTGGTTCTCCTCCAGTGACACGGCTAAGTCATGGATCAAGGGTTTTGCAAACTGCCGATCGTGATTCTGTGACTCTGTGGACGTGTCCCTCCTAGAATCTATGCCCCTTCCCTGCATTACCCTTATAAAATCCTCCTGCATCTGGTCAATTTTAAACCCTGGCACCATTGTGACGTGGGGAGAATTGAATCGAAATATATAATAAAATATAAAGCAATATCACTAGTACAAACAGAGTCATCAATGACGTTTGAAAAACGCAATAAAAATCATTTTATGGCATTTTTGAACGCCATCCTCGAACGCCGTCGAAACCGACGCCGTGCTTTCTGGAATAATTTCACGGCGTTTGTAAAATGCCATTAAAATATTTTCCATGGCGTTTAATAAACGCCATGGAAAAGGACTAGGATCACAACAAGACTTTTTATGGCGTTAAAAAAACGCCATAAAAACTATCTATGGCTTTTTAAAAACGCCATAGAAAACACTTTTCATGGCATTTTTCAAACGCCATATATATGGGCATTCATGGCGTTTTTTAAACGCCATGAAACATCTTTCTATCAATTAAAAAAAATATGACGTTTCATAAATGCTATAAACACCATAATTAGTGGCATTTATAAAACGCCATAAATGAGAACCCACAAAATGTTGTTTTCTATGACACTTTCAAAACGCCATAGAATTAATGATTCTTTTTTAAAAATTTACATGCAAATACATGCTAGCAGATGCCTGACTTTCACATTTGTCAAACATATGTAGGTCACATTCAGCACAAAGGCGAATCTACTAAATATTATGCACATCTAATGAAATGCTCTTACAAAATTGGCCTAACAGTACAATTTTGACCATTACATATAGGTGTTTTTTACCATTACATAGATCTAGATCAGATGCACAGTTTTGACCATTCTAGCTACAAAATGGATCTTTTAGAGTAAGTTTATAATCTTCATTTTCAAAAGCTCGGACAAAGAGGAGGCTTAGCGGCTTCGACTGACTTCATGTTCCTGTTTAGAGGGCAAGGAGGAAAGTATAAGCCATGGTAAGCTATAAATTAAACTACTCGATCTCCTTTGTAACTATAATGCCACCAAAGTGCATGGAAAAAAATACAACAACGAGTTATAATGTTCTAGAAAACATCACTGAATCAATAGTATAACAAGAACAAGCAATGTTGTTTTGCAATTAGCCTAAGGTAATAGGGAATCAGGTTCGATCCACGAGGAAGCGAGTGAGCGGGATCCTAGTGGCGTTGAAGACACGTCCTGAATGTTCGACCAAAAGCCTCGATCTCGAGCACAGACCTCGATGTCGACCTTGGCTATCGATGCTTTCTGCAATAGAAGACCTATAGAGACAAAAACGGCAGTCGATATCGACTAGGAAGGTCGACATTGATGTTAGTCAGCGAAATCGACTGGCTCAGAAGTCTGCCAGTCGATACAGAAGGGTCGATTTCGACGTTGGGGGTCGATTTTGACTTCAGCAGCAGGAACACAGGAGACTCGAAATCGACTCAGAAGATCGTCGATCTGGCACAGTGGTCGATATCGATGTTGACGTCGATCTCGATGTTGTCTTGTAGAGGTTAGTTCTTTTGTCAGCAAAGGAAGGCCGAAGATTTAAGAATGGCAAAGGAGTAATGAACAGAAATAAACAAAGGTGTTGGTTTTTTCGATAACTCAACGAACGACAAGCAAATATAGATGTAAACTTAAGAAAGAAAAGATCTTCCAAAGACAAGGATCACCGCGACGACAACCATGATAGAATAAGTAAGAAACCACTAAAGATGCATGCTTTCATCATAAAGAAAAAGGCTTTCACCTAAACCGGCAAATAGGAAAAGAGATCTTGCAATTACTTAACCTAATTTGCGTCTACCTTTGTCATAATTGAGTTTATAATCTTTCGAATAGAAACCCTAATTACTACCCAAGTTTCACAACATGAGTTCCTTACATTCCCATTTAAAGATGGAGCACAAGGTAGAGCGAGATAAAAGATACCTTCTTTAGCGACATACAAACCTTACCACCATGGCTATCATCGGGCTCACCCCGACTCTAGAAGAAAGGACGACTACTCGCTCATGTTGAATGTAGACATGCTTGGAATTGAATAAACTTGCATTAATGGAAAACTTTGAATCTTTACAATCTCAACGCCAACTATTGTAAGCGCCGAAACCTTAAAGCCCAAAACTAAAACTCTAACTTTATTGCCTAACGCTATTATCTTTCTTGCTTGGATCATTAAAAAACCAGCCCTAAGGCTTTATTTGTAGGCTACCAATCCTTGCTATCCAATGACGGTATCTTCTATCTAATCTCAAAACTCTATCCCCACAAGTAGGATAGATCTTTTATTTTGATAAAACTCTACAACAACTAAGGTAAAAGTAAATAATTCTCAGATGCTATCTATGTAAAAGTACAAGATAATTTGTGGCTTTGAAGATAGAATTCACAATCCGAGTCTCGAAAACGTGTCTATCTTTTGTCGAAGTATGGTCGATATCGACCAGAGTAGTCGATATCGACCTCTCTGTTTCTACTCGACTTGTCCTTCTCCACTCCATTTCTGTGTTATGGTCGATATCGATGTTAGGTGATCGATATCGAGTGCCTTCTTGGTTAGTCTGTGTGGTCTATCTCGACACTCAGAAGTTGTGTCGATGACTGTTGTCGATATCGATGTTGATGGTCGATATCGATGTTGATGGTCGATATCGACCTCTGCTCAGCTTCACTCGGCTTCTTCGTTTTGACTCCGATTCCGCTTCAATTCCTATATATTTAGACCAAAACTTGTGCAGACTCTATTTCTTGCACGTTAGCTTATTCTACACAAATTCATCTTGTTTTCAACCTTTGTTTGAGGAATCGAATGAAATATGAAGTCAAAACTTGCGAATAAAATAGGTACAAATATGTATATCACATTGATTACCCAAAGCTTACCCGACTTTTCTACACCAATCTTTCTGCTCGCCTTGTCAAGGGGGTTCTAACCCTAACCTCTAAGGACAAAAACACAAAAATCCGACTTACTGCTGAGAACTTAGCCTTTATTTTGGAGTTGCCCAGTGACATTCCAATTGATTTATTCCCTTCCAAATCTGATTTTGTTAACCTTGCCCGACAACAGTTCTTTCTTGCTCCACCTAAATATGACTCTTCCTCCATACAAAAACCTACCCACACAGTTCTGAAACTTCAACCTAAGCTCATCTTCACTGTAGTTGCCCGTTGCATCTTCCCCAGACTCAACTCTAGAGAGCTTGTAACTGAGATTCTTCTCGAAATCCTCTTCCGTGTTATGAACAGATATAAGCCTGATCTTCCCAATCTTATCCTAAACTATATGCTTCATGCCGCTAATTCCACAAGGCCAATGCCCCTGCCCTATGCCAACTTGCTCCCCAAAATCTTCAAATTCTTTGAGGTTGACATGTCCAAAGAGAAACAACAGACTTACATTGGCATTGTCAATAAGGAATGCCTCGAGCATCTAGGGATTGCCAAGAACTTGAGGGGACAGTGGATGCTAAAGAAGGAGAGTAAGGGTAAGACAGCTGCAGATCAAGGCATATTTGAGGAACGGCTGGAAAATCTTGAGATGGAGATAGATGATCTCAGGCTAGACATTAGTCGTATGTGGACCGACATTGTTTCCCGCCAGGACAACACCCACGAGCTGCTCTCCTGATAACATCTATTTTAGTTATATTTTAGGGTTGCATTTGCATATTAGTTTAGACCATTTTCATGCATATTTATCATATTTGATACTTTATTTATTTTACTTTGCATTTTCGGAGTCTACACCGGGCTTTTATCTGTTTCAGGCATTTTGAGGTTAATATTGAGGAGATTCAAGATTTAATACGGAGCATCGAGCATTTTTGGATTGGACCGTGGAGCTAATTATTAAAGTTGTGGAATTTGGGGTTGTGTTGCGGAGTTAAATCTACAATTGGGTGTTGGTCAGTTTTTAATTATTTAAGTTTATGGGTCGAAATTGTAATTTCCTAAAAATAAAATTATATACTCCCGTGTGTTTAGAATTCAGGGGGAGTTGAGACGATGGCCGCACAGAAGGCTTCGACCGATTGTGCTTTGTTGGATTAGGTTTAGTTTAAATTAGGGTTTAGGTTTTGAGTCTATTTTCTACCGTCATACAAGACAACGGAGATTTAGTTTGGTGTGATCAAAGATTTAAGCTTTAATCAAGTTTCGACTTTCGGATTATTTGCAAGATTAAGGATAAGTCTTCTTACTCTTTCTCTTCTAATTTAGTTCATGATTGTTGTGATTGATTTAATTGCTTTTATCATATATTCGATTATGCTTGGCTAATTCTCTTGTCTAAGGTGATGGGTTGTTATTTTTGATATGTAGTCGAGTATTGATTTGTTTAATAGCCTGATTTTCTGTGAATAACATGACAAGCTTAATAGCTTCGAATCAAGGTGAATAACATGTGATGTTTAATAGCTCCGAATCTAAGTGATCGAATTTGATAGCTTTGTCTTTGAGGTGAAATCATTAGCTTTTGATCCAAAGTGAATACCTTTGACGCGCTTAATAGCTTTTCATCGAAAGTGAACATAATAGCCTTAGATTGAGAGTGAATTTACTAGCTTTGGTTTGAGAGTGAATAACACCAGTTAACTAGTTAATAGTCTAAAGTGAATAACGAGAGTTTTAATAGCTTTTAGATGAATATGAACAACCGGATAAATTCAATACTCGACATGATGTTAACCTAACGCCCAGATCCTTAGATGTCTTTTATCTCGGTTTTATATTTGTTTGTGTCGTTAGTTAGTTTTTATATATATATATATTTTTTCCTCAACACTCTCTTATTGGTTCTCAAATACTAGTTTAGCTTAATAAGATTAATTGATATTGAGCCTTAGGTCCTTTAGGAAGAACGATAATTTTATTACTTGATACTACAATCGATCCCGTATACTTGTGGGTAGGTTTTTAGCCTATCATCTCCATCATCGATTGCAAGCTTAATCACATGCTTCTTGTCAAAGCCTTGACATTCACTGCAACCGGATCTATCATGCCCCTGGACCAGGAAGCTGCTGATCACACTAGAGAGAAGACCGGGAACGTAATCCTCAATTGTGAAAATCTCGTAAAGAAGCGTCCTATCTTGCGTCCAACTCACAAGGAACCCACAATTCTGACGGTTGATGAATATGGGGTTGTGAAGAAATACAGGGATATTGAGAGGCAGAGGAAGATTGACGAGATGCTCAAGGACAAGACTACACGGCTGCAATGAAGAGGTGGCAACAAAAAGCTGCAGATGGTGTTGGGAGGAAATATGAAGGGTCGAACAAGTAGTACCCAACTTTTGGGGAGTGGTTTTCAGAGAAGTGTATTTCAAGGCCTTGACCTCCCTTCCTCTTCTCTCTCATTTTAAATTTTATGCTCTTTTGAAAACTTCTGGTTATCTGTTGGTTTTTGAAAACTTTTTTTGGCTAACTCTTATGTTAGTTCTCTCTCTTTTGTTGGAAGACAAAAAGGGGGAGAAAATTATGGTGGTAGCTTGCAGGTTTTATGTTTTTGTGGTTTGAAAACTTGATCCCAACATTTGAGCTTTATGTGAATATCTGCTATGTTAGATATTTATCTGTGCTTATTGTCCTTATCTGCTGCTTATCTACTTTTTTTATAATTATGTTTTGTCTTCAATCAAGAGGGAGATTGAAGACTCCACCTTGATTATAAGACCTTGAAAGCTAACCTGCAGGACTTTGACAAAGGATGATAAAAGACAAAACAAGACCCTGATTGTAAGGTCTTGAAAGTAAGGCCACAAAAATGTTTGATTCCATCTTAGGTTTGATTATTTGTATATATTCGTTGTGCAATATTTTATTTGTGATTTGGGCCTTGTCTATTGTCTATATGGGCCTTAGTGTATTGGGCTTTAATTATTATCTTGGACTTGCTACAGGGATTTGATTCAATCGGTTTAGGCTATATTATATAATTCTCCTTACATGAATTTATTTAGATATTGTTTGTTAAGATTCTCTACAGGTTGATAGAGATCTTGTGATTTAAATTCAATCGAAAGAAATCTTCTCTCAACCGAAATAAGATCATGTGGTGGTACTGCTAGAAGAGAATATTTTGAGGCAACAATTTCATACCTGGGTGCGCCAACAATTCAGATTCAAGCGTCTATCAATTTGGAGGATTGGAAGCCTATAAATAGAGAAGAATGTAGAAAGAAGAACATACAACACTGAAGCGAAAAAGCCAAGCACTCAAGTCTTCCACTGAACTCAATCGTTCACAGTTTCTCTCGCATTTTCTCGTTGTTTTTCTTAAGTTTATCTTTTGAGAGTTGAAAGAAACACAAGGGTTTTATAGTACAATTCATTTGTTTTAAACTAAGAGTATTTCGATACTCAAACGTATACACACATTGGTGTGAGGTTAGGGCTTTTATTTCACTTGTGAGTTTGGGTTGCTAGATAGAAGCGGTGAGACTTTGTATAGAAGAAGGGAAGTTCTTCTAGATTGTTCTAGGGCTCATAAGAAAAGTGAAATAAGAGTGGTTGTGAATCATACGGGTTGGATAACCCTAGGCGGGGACGTAGGCCAAGTTCGTGTCAAACCTCGTTAACAATTCGCTTGTTTTTTTTATTTATTTTCGCATTTAATTTTCATTTACTCGCTTTACTTTTTCAAAGGACTGCCAAGTGTCTGATTGCATATCAAGACCTTGACATAGCCTTAATATTTCTGTGTTTCGTGAAAATTGCACATACTTTATTCATTCCCCCCTTCTAGAGTATTTATATCACCTACTATACTCGTTAAAAGAGATCGTTTAATATATATATATATATATATAGGTAATGGTTCAAATGAAAATGGTTCTTAAAATGAAAATCCCTCTTAAAATGAAAATAGTCTAATTTGGATGTAAATGGGTCTAATTTAAAGATAAATGGGCCTAATTAATGTGTAAATGGGCCTAATTTTATAGTGTAAATGGGTAAATGGGTAAATGACCCTAATTATGAGATAAATGTCACCACCTCTCCCCTACTTTCTATTTCTACCAATATCGCCCTTATTTCAATTATAAAAATTACAGATTTTAGCCCGTAATTTTTATTTGAAATAATATTATAAGGTGTATCTATAAGATTACAAAATCCAACAAAATATGCTACATCACATTTCTTGTTTTTATTTTAAAAAGTGAAAAATATGAGATTACAAAATATAAAGTGAACAAATAATACAATATAGATTATTATTAGTAAATGTGCATTTTCCTAATGTAAAGTAAGTTTCCTACCAAATATTTTCTTTATGGGGTGCTATTTTTATGGCGATTTTATACTTTAATGCGACATGTGTCATTAAATGCCTATTAGCTCAAAATGGTATAACGATGTGCCCATGCACAAAGGTTCGAGTTCAAAATCCCACATAGGCTATTTATTGCTGTCTTTTTTTTTTTCGTTCATGAATAAGATTATAAAGTGCAATAATAAAATGATAATGTGCACAAATAAGATGATATAATGCATATATAACATTACGGTGTGCAAATACAATATAATACTATGTTGTGCAAATATAATACTATGTTGTGCAAATATAATATTATGTTGTGCAAATAAAATAATAAGTGCAAGAATAAAATGATTAAGTGCAAGAATAAAATGACAAAGTGCAAGAATATAATGCTAAAGTACATGAATAAGATTATGAAGTGCACAATTAAGATTATAAAGTGCATAAATAAAATGATAAATTGCAAGAATAAAATGATAATATTATAAAATGATAAGTGCAAGAATAAAATGATGGTGTATGAATAAAAATATGAAGTGCATGAATAAGAAAGTGTAGTGCATAATTAAGATTATAAAGTGCATAAATAAAATGATAAAGTGTAAGAACAAAATGATAAAGTGTATGAATTATATTATGAAGGGCACAATTAAGATTATAAAGTGCATAAATAATATGATAAAGTGCAAGAATAAGATTATGAAGTGCACAATTAAGATTAGAAATTGCTAATTTAGCCTATATAGGAGTCGAACCTACATCTCTGTGCATAAGCACATTGCTCTACCATTAAGCTAATAGGCTTAAACTTAACAAGTACAAGAAATCCTAGAAATAACGAAATTGATGGCCGATTCGAGCATTTCGAGAACACGGAAAACGATTCCTAATCAACGAAATTTAATGAGAATGTGCGTCGAATTTCTAGGGAATTTGCAAGGATAATTAATCTTCCTGAAACGATGACTGAAATTACAGTGTACGTTGCGATCAATATCTTTATTTTAATTGAATTCGGATTTCGGAACCAATTAGATGATTCGAATTAAAGAGGCTCACCGGAACGCAGAAAAGTAATGCATATTATAAACCTAACCAAGCAATTTGCAGGAAAACTTGTCATCTGGGTTCACCTCTTCATGGATAATCAATCCTTTTGCATCTTTGATTGCACTCTCAATTTCATCTCTGATATTCTGTTTCTCAGCTTCACATTCCAGCAGTTTGTAATACCTGATGTGAACAGCTATGTAGATTTTTCCTTCATCTTTGTTGATCTTGGTAAATATCACTTTTGAGCAATCTCTCGAGCTCTCGTACTTCTGGAGGATGCTGCAACATCAACTCATTCATGAACAAATTCTGATCAGATAATCTACTGACACAGAGATATCGATTATTATTTGCACGAATAGAAGGTTACCCCATTAGTGTTTTTTCGAGTTTTTCAATGGTCTTCATTTTCTCCTTGGTATACATTGTGAACTTCACGGTTTCAGCCTCGTACTGCTCTTGCGTGCTTTCGAAGTTCCTCTCCATCTGCTTAAGCCTTTCCATCTCCTTGCGGAGTTTCATGATCAAGTTGAGTAAGTGGTTATCGGTACCGCCGGAAATGGAGGAATTGCAGCTGTCGACGGCGGTGACGGTTGAGGAATCGGTGGAATTGGCAGCGACGGAGCTGTGAAAGAAGGCATCGGCCATCCCTTTGGGGGTGAGGGGTGTGGGAGAGAGAAGTGGAGACGGTGAGACTAGAAGTGTCGGCTGATTGGAAGGAGAGAGGGTTAGGGTGTTCTGTTGGGCCGGGTTCAAATTTTTTATTTTAAATCAGGCCCGTTTTCATTTTAAACCTTATTTTCATTTTAAGCATCATTTTCATTTTAAACACACCATATATATATATATATGTATGAAAATGCATATATACAAATACACCACAATCACAGGTAATTTTGTAAAATTTTAAAAAGAAGGATGGTATTTTAACAAATATTGTTTTCATAAAAAAAAAAATTCGCATTTTATAGGCTAAATCATTTATGTTTACAAAATAATAGGTGGTTATGTGTAATGTTTGTCAAATAATTGATATTGGTAGGCAACCCTGGCTATACACACCATTATGCATGTTTGGCAAAATGGTAACATGCTTATCTGTACTACACCTATTCCTAAATAAAACGTTCATCATTCCAGTATCAACGCATGCTTTTGTAATCATCAAAGTACGATAGGTATTAGACCTGAGTACATATGGGCCAACCCGTCCGGCTCATTCAACATGTTCGACTAAAATTGCGAGTTTCGATGTAACAATTGACTCAAGCGGGTCAGTAGGTCCGGTCCCGTAGGCTCAAAAGGTTGGGCTTAGGTCAAGGATCAAGCCCAAACGGATTGGAAGGTCCGGCCCGTATATATATATATATATATATAGGGATTGACTCCGGTGAAAACCTCAAATTGTGGTAAAAACCCGTGAGGACTACTTTATATCTCGGTTTTTTTGAAACCCGTGCTAAAAACCTCAATCACACGGCGACTTTACAATTCGGTTCAACCTAAAAACCGTGCTAAAAACTCCAGTTTTAAAATAATACATGACTTTATAGTTCGATTAAACCGAAAAATCGTGCTAAAAAGCTAATGTTTTAAAATTACATAGTGACTTTATAGCTCGGTTTTATTCAAAACCGGGCTAAAATTTATGACTTTATAGATCTGTTATATTCATAACCGGGCTATAAAGCAAGTGAACCGGGCTAAAAAGCCGGTCCTCACGGGTTTCTACCGCAATTTTGGTTTTCACCGGAGCGCATCCCTATATATATATATATATATATATATATATATATATATATATATATATATATATATATATATATATATATATATTGTATTATTTATATAAAAATGTAGTAAAATACTAGATACATTGATTATATAATTTGTACTTGTACATCTATTAGTACTTTTTTAATACTAAATGACTAATAGTATTCAAATCACATATAAATTAAGGAATACAATACTATTAAATAATTTTTTTCAATATGTTTTTTCATTGAAACAAACATACACTAAAGATTTAGGGTGTGATTTCAATGTTGTGTAACTCTATGTACCTTTTTATTTACATAAAATTTCAATCTTTTGGGATCAAATGCAAAAATAAAAAAATATTTTACAAACTTTTATTGGGTGGTCTGATAGGCTACTCGGTTCGCCTATGTGGACGAGCTTGGACAAGGTAGTTGGCCCAAAAACCGGACCTGACCCAAGCCCGACCACCATAATGAGCCAATGTTTTCACATAGGCCCGACCCCTCTCCAGCCCGACCCATGCTTAACATAACTATAACTTATGAATTTGATTTTGTTTGTTTATTATTATTATTATAATGGCTTAAAAATTTACCGATGAAATAAAAATTGAGGTCATTTGGATGGATACTCTTACTTTTACAAGAGATAAGAGTTCAAATTATTATTTTTATCTTATATAATTAAAAGAGCACTTTACATTCTTATCTCTAAAATTAGTAAAAATTATAAAAAAAATCATGATTATTTTCTTATGCTTTTCTTCTGGTCTACGGAGGGTTTCAACCACCCCGAGCTCCCCATAGATCTACCATTGGATGAAGAGACGTAGAGATGATAGAGCATGGAGTCATCTTTCAATTCGTTTATCAATTTTGCATTTGATCGACCAGCTTCATCTCTAAAATTAATAAAATTCACTAAAAAAATCATAATTTTTTTCTCACATTTTTCTTTCGGTCTACGGGGTTTCAATCACCCTGAGCCCCGATATATCCGCCACTGGTGAAGAGATGCAGAGCTGTTAGAGCGTCGAGTCATCTTTCAGTTCGTTTATCAATTTCATATTTGATCGATCGGCTTCATTGACCTTTAATCTATTGTCTGGGGTCATGAAATTTGAAATTCTAATTTAGGTTGGAATTTTGGATCAGATTCTATCTAGAGCTGGCAAAACCTGATCCGAACCCGAAAACCCGACCTGATCAATTCTGAATCGATTGTTCCGAATATTCGAAAACATAGTGAAGTATGTCACTCGAAAACCGACCCGACCCAACCCATTTTAGACCCAAAATCCGAATAGCCGATAATCGAAACTCACCCAAATCCGAATGAACCGAACTCGATTCAACCGAAACCCATTAAGGCCCGAACCCGTTATAACCGAAACCCGAACTTTAAGATACATTCTAGTAATGTTTTAAAAATGAATATTGAAATAATGAAAACTTGAGACAATCCAAACCAAAATAATCGAAACCCGAGACAAGCGAAACCCGAAATAACCGAAACATGAGACAACCGAAATCCGAAATAACCAAAACCCGAGATAACCGTAACTCGAATAACCGGACCCGATACAACCGAACCCGAACCCGACCCAACTGAATGACTAAATTACCCGAAATCCAAATAACTGAACCCGAACCTCATCCGACCCGCCGGATCGCCACCTCTAATTCTATCCCAAAAAAATTGGTCAACTTTAATATTTGCTGCAACCAAGTTGAGAAGGTAGGTCTTCTTCATTTATTGATCCTGCCGATTTGCATTCAATCTTCATTTTTTGTGACAGCTGCTAAGGCGATTAAAGAGCTGAATTTGGTGTCTTCCCACGCCAATTTATCACTTAAGAAGCAGTTTCGTTTGGTGATCTTTTTATCCCCTGTATAATGTATTCAATTTTTATCCGAAGCTCGTAATTTTGTTATATACTAATCCGTATTCAGTCTTCATTCCATGGCGTTGGTTGTGAATTCCTGTGGTAATTTTGGGGGTTTTAGAAAGCATTTGAGTAGGCTGGTATTTGGTGGTTTGGTGTTTTCTTCTTAGCGAATGAAGGAATGTGAGGAAAGAAGTTTAATTGTAAACTACTACAGTGCCAGCGCCATGAAGCGTATTTTTCTTTTTAAAATAATAAAAATAAAATTTTGTAAGTATAAAAAATTATCACTATAAAATGAAATAAACTATTATCATACGTTAACATAAAATAAAAAAATAGATTTGATAAAATAAGTAAAAAAATAATATTTATGAAAAATGTGTAAAAATTACATGTGTTTAATATTTAACTAGAATAGGTTAGTTGAGTGAAAATCCTAAAATAAATGTGCTTATAAGTTACAACTCCTAATAAAAAAATGTTTACGGTTTATTAGTTAGATATAGATAGATTAATTAAAGAAACTTATCCAAATTTTAATAGTTGGATTTTTTTTAGGTTCAATTGATTGGGAGAAAATTGTAAAATTAAGGTGATTATGACATCTAAGCAAAAATATTTATCATTTAATAGTTAGAATAAATAATTCCCATTGGTTAAAAAAATGTTCAAAAATTTTAACATGTGAAATTTTATGTAGATTAGGTTTGTTGAGTGAAATTCCAAAATTTAAGGTTATTATAAAAACAAAAATAATTTTCATTATATATAGATTAAGTGGTTGCTCAAAAAAAGAGAAAATTTGAGCCGAAGGCACAAATTTTTGGCCAAATTAACAAACTGTCCACGTTTTTGGATTATTTAGGTAAGTGTTCATCTATAATTTAGGCAATATTTTTTAGACCTAGCCGCTTCTTCTCACCTCTCTCGCTCAGTGCTCCTTCCTTCCACAAATCCGAGCAGATCCGCCTCTCTTTCTCTCTGACGATAATGGCCAACAGAGCGAAGACGACGAGGAGTGAGCAAGTCCACCGTTTTGCTCCTCCTAAATCTCATATCTGTTGTTCAATTGCAGCGAAGATCCGCCGAAAGAAGATCCGCCGGATTCCTGCTCCTTCTAGCTTCTTCTCCAATATGATTCAGAGTGGCCTCTTCTATGGCTCAGTTCTATGCTGACGAGGTCGCAAATTATCACCAATTCGCCACCTTGATTTCTAAGAGCTCCTCCTTGGCCTTTTGCTCCTCCAGCTCTGTCAACTACAACGGAAACCATCTTCGGCACCTTCTCGATCGTTCATCTTCGGATGTGGCTTCTCTCCTGTCGAGAGCACCAACGTCGTCGGAGATGTTGCTGCCAAAGTGTTTGTAAAGTCCGGAATTTTAAATAAATATTTAATTGCCAAAATTGGAAAGTTTTGAAAAACTTGTCCTCGAGTATATTTCTAAAAATGGAAAGTCTTTGAAAATAATCCCGACATGTTTTAAAACATAAATTTCGAGTTAAATGCCGCTATATGATTCGAATTTAAAACATAGAGTCTTGTGAGTCATTAAAACGGATTTAAAACCGGAGTCGGATTTCGGGATAAATAGTCGGTACTTAGGGTCGGATGAGCGGAATTTCTCTCTCTCTCTCTCTCCCTCTAGTCGGCCTCTCTCTCCTCTCTTCCACTTATTATCCCTTCTTTTCCCACTTTCCATTATTATTTTTTCCTTATCCTCATTAATCCCTAATGAGTAACTATAAATAGTAAGCACCAATTCTCAAATTCTCAAAAAAAAAATCCACATAAAATTCTGAGCCTCCATCCTCTCTTTCTCACCTTATCATCCTTCTCAAAATTAAAACCCTAAAATCAAAGTTTCCACTTTTACTCTCTTCAATCCATCTCCCTCACTCTCCCCTCTCCATTTCTTGTTTCTCCCCCAGAAATTAATTAAATATTAGATCTGTTTTCACCAATCAGATCACTTTTTTTTCTTTCTTACTAGATTAGGTACTTCTTAGTCAAACCCTCTCCTATGTGAGAGAGAGAGAGAGAGAGAGATGAAGACTCTGCCTTGATTATAAGACCTTGAAAGCTAACCTGCAGGACTTTGACAAAGGATGATGAAAGACAAAACAAGACCCTGATTGTAAGGTGTTGAAAGTAAGACCACAAAAATGATTGATTCCATCTTAAGTTTGATTATTTGTAGTGCAGTATTTTATATGTGATTTGGGCCTTGTCTATTGTCTATATGGGCCTTAGTGTATTGGGCCTTAATTATTATCCTGGACTTGCTACAGGGATTTGATTTAATCGGTTTAGGCTATATTATATAATTCTCCTTACGTGAATTTGTTTAGATATTATTTGTTAAGATTCTCTACAGGTTGATAGAGATCTTGTCATTTAAATTCAATCGAAAGAAATCTTCTCTCAGCCGAAATAAGATCATGTGGTGGTAATGCTAGAAGAGAAGATTATGAGGCAACAATTTCGGACCTGGGTGCGCCAACAATTCAAATTCAAATGTCTATCAATTTGGAGGATCGGAAGCCTATAAATAGAGAAGAATGTAGAAGGAAGGACATACAACATTGAAGCGAAAAAGCCAAGCACTCGAGTTTTCCACTTCATTCAATTGTTCCTAGTTTCTCTCGCATTTTCTCATTGTTTTTCTTAAGTTTATCTTTTGAGAGTTGAGGGAAACACAAGGGTTTTATAGTATAATTCATTTGTTTTATACTAAGAGTATTTCGATAATCAATCGTATACACACATTGGTGTGTAGTTAGGGCTTTTATTTCACTTGTGAGTTTGGGTTTGATGCGGGGTTGATTGATCGTTCCAACAATGGCTCGCAAACACAAGGGCAAACGAAATTAGAAATTTGATAGATTCTGCGACTGATGTGAAAAATAGAAAAGACAACAGTTTCAGACAAAACTGATGTTAAAGACGCTAACAGAATTGAAATCACGAAAATAAAAAGGGATATGGGGTTTGAAGGCAACCAGTTGGCTGGATGGCTATAACTAGGATATTGAACCACTCGTCGGTATAACATTCTGAACAAAAGACCTCCTCCTACAACTTGATCGAAGCCCGTCTTCGGATCAAGAGGACGTAGGATTTTCTCCTAGATTACCTAGTCCACGAGACAGATAAACAGGGAGAAAAATTGGCACCTTCGGACTTTGGGTTGATCGAATCCACAATCAAGAAGAATGAGAAAGAGAAGAATTTCAAGAGCAGTGCTTGAGTTTTTTGAATTCAAAATAGCGTGTCCCTTTTACAAATTAGGGCCAAATATTTATATTAATTAGAAAGTTCTTCAAATTAATAAAGTAAAGAAAAACAATAAAGTCTTCTCCTTGGCGCCCAAGGCAATATCTTCTCCTTGGTGCCCAAGGCAACATCTTCTCCTTGGCGCCCAAGGCAACACCTTCTCTTTGGCGCCCAAGGCATTTCGCCCTTCTCCTTAGCGCCTAAGGAATGTCCGGTACTCTCCCCTCGGATGCTAGGCCTAGGCATATGAATGCCTTAGAACTCGTTCCCAACTCTTCTTGATGACTTGAACTTGAATTGTGCTCTAGATAGCAAATAAAGCTGACAAGCTTGTTAGCGATCTGCTTTGCTTGACTGCGGGTCACTGGTCCCGCTGGTAGGGCAGGTGGCTCAAATGCTTCTGCATCATCCTCCCTTTCTTGGAAAGGATTTGACATCGAATCTGTATTGACATTCTCTCCTAGATAAGGAATCAAATCAGCAACGTTGAAAGTGGTGTTGACTCCATAATCGTTTGGAAGCTCAAGCTTGTATGCATTGTCACAAATCCTCTGCAACACTCTGAATGGTCCATCGCCTCTAGGAGACAACTTTGATTTGCGTTGGTCTGGGAAACGATCCTTCCTCAAGTGGAGCCACACGAGATCACCTTCTTTGAAAATCAGCCTCTTGCGCCCTTTGTTCTTGTAATCAGTTGTATCTTCTCCTTTCCGTAGTAGACGCAATTTTATCCTCTCGTGCAACTCTTTAGTGAACTCAACTTGCTTGCCTACATCAAAACTTTCTCTCTTCCTCATAGGATATGGGGTAAGATCTAAAGGCGTTAGCAGGTTAGTCCCATAAACACACTCAAACGGAGTTAGATTGGTTGATGAATGCAAAGTCCTATTATATGCAAACTCCACATGAGGCAAAGGTTCTTCCCAAAGCTTGAGGGGGTGACTAGAAGTGGAAAATAATAATTTAGTACCTAGGTTAGCCCAAAGAGTCTTCCAAAAGTAACTCAGAAATTTAGCATCCCTATCACTCACTATAGTTTTCGTCACACCATGTAAACTAACCACCTCTCTAAAGAACAAGTTAGCAATATTTGAAGCATCATCAGTCTTATGGCATGCAATAAAGTGAGCCATCTTAGAGAATCTATCAACAACCACAAATATAGAATCTCTCCCCTTCTTAGTCCTTGGCAACCCTACAATAAAATCCATACTAACATCCTCCCAAGGAGCACTAGGAATAGGCAAAGGGGTATAAAATCCATGTGGCAATAACCTAGACTTCGCCTTTAAAGAATCGAAGAACCTTTTCATAAAATTCTTGACATCCTTAAGCATATGAGGCAATAAAACTGACTATGAAAAGTATGGTAGGTCTTATGTCTCCTAAAATGTCCCATTAAACCACCTCTATAAATTTCCTCAACAAGAAGTAACCTCAGAGAACATCTAGGAATGCAAACCTTGTTAACTCGAAATAGAAATCCATCAAACAAATAGAATTTATCTAATGAACCTTTCGCTACACAAGCCCTATATATCTCCTCAAAATCAATGTCATCTACATATAGGTTCTTAATATAGACAAAGCCTAAGACACGAGAATCTAATGTGGTCAACAAGCTATGGCGCCTAGATAAAGCATCGGCCACTACATTGTCCTTTCCCTTCTTATATTGAATCACATATGGGAAGGTTTTTATGAATTCCATCAATCTACCATGCCTACGATCCATCTTATCTTGACTCCTAAAATACCTTAAGGACTCATGATCAGTTTTAAGCACAAATTCTCTAGGCCAAAGGTAGTGAGACTATGTCTTAAGTACTCTAAACAATGGATATAATTCTTTATCATAAGTAGAGTAATTTAGACAAGCACTCTTTAATTTTTCAGAAAAGAAAACAATAGGTTTACCTTCTTGCATGAGAACTCCTCCAATTCCAATACCGCTTGCATCACATTCGACTTCAAAAGGTCGGCTGAAATCGGGCAAGTCTAACAAAGGAGCAGTCATCAACTTGGCCTTGAGGGTGGTGAAGGCTGATTCTTGGGTCTTTCCCCAAGCAAAACTTTGACCCTTCTTGGTCAATTCTGTCAATGGCGCGACGATGGTGCTAAAATCCTTGATGAATCGTTGGTAGAATGTCGCCAAGCCATGGAAAGTCCGCACCTCTCCAGTGGATCGATGTGGGTGTCGGCCACTCTTGGATGACCTTGATCTTCTCTTGGTTGACTTGAAGCCCTCTCGAACTAACTACAAAACCAAGAAAAGTGACACTATCTGTACAAAGCTCACACTTTTTCAAATTAACGAACAAACACTCAACACGAAGAGGATGGTTGATCATGGGTAGTCTCATGGTCTTCTAGGATTTGTTGTAGACTAGAATATCATCAAAATAAACAATAACAAATTTCCCAATTAGCTTTCTAAGGACATGGTTCATTAATCTCATAAAAGTACTAGGTGCATTAGTCAAACCAAAAGGCATAACCAACCATTCATATAAACCATGCTTTCTTTTAAAAGTTGTTTTCCATTCATCCCCTTCCTTCGTCCTAATTTGGTGGTAACCACTTCTTAAGTCGATCTTTGAAAACACAGTAGCACCAAACAATCCATCAAGCATATCCTCAAGCCTAGGAATGGGGTGTCGATACTTAACATTGATATTGTTAATAGCCCTAAAATCTACACACATTCTCCAAGATCCATCTTTCTTAGGGACTAATAACACAGGCACATCATAAGGACTCATGCTCTCTCTAATATAACCCATATCCATCAGTTTCTGAACTAGGGTCTCTATTTTCTTAGAACCCTAAAACACCTTCAAGAAGACCACCTCTAAAAGAACTAACCTAAAAATCGGAGACAGAAAGCAATTTCCATTCAAAAACCCAATTTATGTCCTGTTCGCCGCCGCGAGATCCTGGTCGTTGTCGCGGAAGGAGAGCCTAGAAGAAGAAGTTCCTACTCGCAGCCGTGAGACCCCCTTTTCGTCGCCGCGAATGGAGACCAGTTTACGTCACTGGCTCGGTAAATCGACTCGTTCTCCCTCATCCTAACTCCTTTCTCTTCTTCATTTTTCTTGCTTGTTACTCACTCTCTCCTCTACCTTCCAAGGTCAAGAAATGTCGGATCTAATGCCTTGTGAAGCAGATTTGAGCTCATTTCCCCTCTTTCCCCTATTTTTGAGCAAGGTAAACTCCCCTCCTTCCATCCTCTCGTTTTGTATCTAGATCTTCTTAAAGGTTCTCTTTTAACCAAGATCTATCACTTCTATGCCTTGTCGTAGCAAGATCTCATTAAATCGGAGCCCAATGACTCACCTCTTTCAAGATTTTGAAGAAAGCCTCAAGAAGGCTAGGTAATCCCTCTTCTGCTCTCCCCTCTAGTCCACATTTGTGTCTTATGTAGTTGGTTGGTGTCGGTTTTGTGTTAGAAATGTTTTTGAAACAAGTTTGTGTTAAAATGGTTTTGAATCGAGGAAAAAACGAGTGTGATTTGAAGCAAAAATGAGCATCCAGGTTCAAATCTCGCCGCGGCGAAACCATGGTCGCCGCGGCGAGTTAGAACACAGATAGAGGAAGAAGAAGGCACTCGTGGCCACAACCGCGGTTTTTGCCGCAGCAAAATCCCCGTGTCGTGGCCAGTGAAGGCCTTCTCGAGGGTAACCTGGGATTGATTCCGTGACTGCGAAATGGCCCTCTTACTGTCGTGAAATCCATCCAGGAGCTTTGGCCGAGCTACTCCTTGACCCCTTTGGCTTGCATTATTGGTTTTTTATTCCGATCCTTTTTAATCAAATTTGAGTTTGAGATTATTTTAGAAAAGGGGATTTTGGAATATTAATTGAATAATATGATTTTGGAATAATGATGATTATTTTAACATTAAAAAGGGGATTTTTCCGAAATTTGAAATGTCGGATTGAATGCTTGGAAAATGTTTTGAAAGCTTTGTTTCTAGAGTCGGGATTCTTAAACTTGACTAAATGATGGATAATTGGACTTGGTAATGAACTTACGTATTATCGAATTGGTTTATTTAGATGAGTTGGCTTTTGAGGTTTTCGCTTTGAGAACAACTTGAGAATGGTTTGAAATGGTTAAATGTCGGATTGGTTTTGGAAATGGTTTTAGGACTTGGTCCTTGAGTGAGTGTATGACTAGTAGTCTTGTGACTTATCGCTTTCGTACTATTATCATAGGTTCTTGTTGATTGAGTTGCTTGAGTAGATTGGTTGTTTGTGTGGACTCTACTTGTGCTACACTTTGATGTTCGGCTTATCAGGTAAGTTCCTTTGTGGACTTACTCAGACTGATCAGACACACCCTCCTACATGTAGTTGTATGACATATTAGGTGTTGCATAAAGCATTGAAGCATGCCATGTAGTATCATGTTTAGGTTGGACATGTGATTGAGCATCTGTCTACTTATTGCGTATGACATATTAGGTGTTGCATAAATTGTCAGCATGCTTGAGTGTAATGGCTCGGATATAAATATCCGAGATACGTTTCGAAGGTTGGTGTAAAGACGGAAAATAATTTATATATATTATATTTTATAATTTTAATTAAATATGTTATTATTCATTACAATTTGTAAAAGCGGAGAAAAGTCGTCCTTGAATTGAAATTTGATAGAGTCGGGATTAGCGGGTTTTGAATTTGAATGTCGGGTATATTCTCCTAGTATTTTATGTTGGGACCACTTATATATTCCTATTTTATTTATCTTTTCTTTACTCTCTCTCTCTCTCTCTCTCCCTCTCTCCCTCTCTCCCATTGAGGTCCCCCACTCCCAGCTCCCTCTTTGTCTTCTTCCCACACTCTCAGCTCACACAACCCACACACCCTCACACCCCCCTTCCTTATTGTGAAATCAACAGACCCTCTTTTATCATGTTCCTCTCCACCCTCCTTTGCTCTTCCTTTCTCCTTTCTGCCTCACCTGACGACTCCCTGTTGAACCACCCCTGAGCCACCACCGAGCCACCACCTTGCTCTGCTTTCTTGTCGCCACCACCACAAGCACGAGCCTCCCCTGTTTTGCCGAAAACACCCACACCCCACCACTTCCTCCTCCTTCATCCTTCCTTCCAAGCAACAGCGGCCAAGCCTCCCTCCGACGCCCAAGCGCCGCCTAGGAGGACCCCCGACGCCCCCGAGTCGCACCCATCCTCCGCGCTTCCTCTGTCTCCCTCAAACCCGAGCGGTAAGGGCCAATCTCCTTCTCTTTCACTTCCTTTCACCTAGAATCGAGTAAAGGTGGACATTTAAACCTCCCCCATTCTCCCTAGGTCGTCTTTGACGAAGACAAGCCCTCCGACGAGCTCCGTCTCCGGCGAGACAACTCCCTCGGTATGCTCTTCGCTCCTTCCCTTTCCTTGCTTGCGTTTGAATCCTTCTGAGTCTATGTTGGTCGGAGAGGTGTGTTGATGGGGTGGGGTGAGCGTCGGGTTGAAAGGAGTCGCCGGCGAGGCATGGGTTCTTCCCTTCCTTCTCTTCCGTTTCCGTTGACGTTGCCCAGTGCCTTGTTCCATTCTGAGGTTGAGGATAAGCCTTCCTTTCTTTTCAGTGGGCTGGGCTAGGTTTAAAAAAATTCCAAATGGGTTATATCATATCTGAAACGGGTCATCAGCTGGGAAGGGTAATAAATCATGATCCCCCCTCTTCTTGTTTCTCCTGGATTCGGGTCTGGGCAATTGGATTCGGGTTGGGCCTAATTTCTGGGCTAGGAGTAACGGGTTTAGGTTGGGTGTTGGGCCTATTTTGATATGGGCTAAATGGGTTTCCTTAAACAAAAATGAACTTGGCCTTTCTTTTATAAAAATCCAATCCGGTTAGGGTTTAAGTGAATTGGGGGCTCGGTTTTGGGTCTTTTAAAGTAAGGGATTCGGTTTGGGATTTTGTATATATAAGGGTTATTTTGGTAATTATACATAGGGCTGATTTTATTAAATAAGATGGTTGATAATTTTAAGGGGTTTGGAAATATTATTTGAAAGTGTTTAATAAAACGACAATTAAATTATTATATAATATTAATTGAGATTTAAGATATGTAGAGTTATTTTGATGATTTAATATTGGAATTTAATTATATAAGGTTTTTGAAATAAGAAACATGCCAGAATTATTTTATAACATGATTTTGGGAAATTGACTTTAAGGTTAAAATGTTTAATGTCGGAATTTGGATAAGCGATTTTAAAAGAATTGTTGATTTTCTAAGATGAGTTCTTTGAGAGATTGTTTTGGAAATGAGATGAAGAGATGAGATGGTATAAGAATTGTGATGAGATAAGACGGAATAATCTGAGATAAGATATGAGAAGCTATGTATGATAGTTAGGGGCGCCTTGTGTGAAGTAGATAGACTTATGCATATCTGTATGTTAATAGGTGATTGTGATATGTTGGACATTGCTTGCTATTGGTGATTCATTGCTTGGATTCTGCTTCTGCCTTGTTCTCTGCTGTTCGGCTTATTCAGGTAAGTTCATTTATGGGCTTACTCATATTCGAAAGAGATTACCTGGTTGTGAATATATGACATACTAGGTGTTGCATAAGCATTAAAGCATGCCATGTAGTATCATGCTAGGATTGCACTTGTGATTGAGCATTCTATTTCTTTATGCGTATGTAAACAGAACGGCCGTTATATGTGATAGTCCTAGAGTCTCTGTTAGGGTCATAGGGTAGCCCAGCCCCATCGGGTGCCCTGAGTCTATCGAGTCGATATGAGCATGATATGATAGCCCAGCACCATCGGGCAAGAGATGAGATGATATGATATGATATGATGATGCCGTGGTGAGTGCACCACCACGAGGATATTGCTATGCTATAACACCGAACTGGCCAGTCTCTGCACTAACGGGAAGGGGTACAGAGGTAGGAGAGAGATATGTCACTTGGCATTCTTTGGGCGCCTCTATAGTTCTTTTCCGCATATTGTAATTAGGATCATGTTAGTGTGATTTAATTTCCGCATTTGCATCATCTTTATATTAGCGTATGTGTATATTTTCTTGTGGGACAGGGTGTGTTGGGGCCTCGGTCTGTTCCCGCTCGCACCAATTGTTTTTAGGTATGATTGCTTCTTGTCTCTATGGCGTGGGAAAAACCCCCGGGCGATCTCAAGAATCTGTCTAACCCCGCTAAATTGGCTATACAACTTTAGAATATATGTTTTGGTTTTGACCCGGCTCTGCCGTGGCTCTTGTATCTAAACCTTACTTCCGCTTTACTTTCATTTAAATTGAATTTCTGCAACTTCGATTGACTGGGGTTCGAAATCCCCGCTTTGAATACTGATTGATCATTAGAGGTTTGAAACCTCGACCCGTACCTGAATTGCAACATCCGAAAGAAGGTATCCAACCTTCGAAACATATCTCGGATATTTATATCCGAGTCGTTACAGTTGGATACCTTCGTTCGGATGTTGCAATTCAGGTACGGGTTGAGGTTTCAAACCTCTAAGCATCAATCAGTGTTCAAAGCGGAGATTTCGAACCCCAACCAATCAAAGTCACAAAAATTCAATTTAAACGAAAGTAAAGCGGAAGTAAGGTTTAGATACAAGAGCCACGGCAGAGCCGGGTCAAAACCAAAACATATGTTCTAAAGTCGTATAGCCAAATTAGCGGGGTTAGACAGATTCTTTGCAATCGCCTGGGGGATTTTCCCACACCATAGAGACAGGGAGCAATCATACCTAAAAACAAGTGGTGCGAGCGGGATCAGACCGAGGCCCCAACACACCCTGTCCCGCAAGCGAACATACACATACGCTAATAATAAAGATGATGCAGATGCGGAAATTAAATCACACTAACATGATCCTAATTTACAATATGCGAAAAAGAACTGTCAAGGCACCCAAAGAATGCCCAGTGGCATATCCCTCTCCTACATCTGCACCCCTTCCCGTTAGAGCAGAGACTGGCCAGCTCGGTGCTATAGCATAGCAATATCCTCGTGGTGGTGCACTCACCGCGGCATCATCATATCATCTCATCTCTTGCCCGATGGTGTTGGGCTATCATATCTTGCTCATATGGACTCGATAGACTCAGGGCACCCGATGGGTCTGGGCTACCCTATGACCCTAACAAAGACTCTAGGACTATCACAGATAACGGCCGTTCAGTTTACATATGCATAAAGAAATAGAATGCTCAATCACAAGTGCAATCCTAGCATGATACTACATGGCATGCTTTAATGCTTATGCAACACCTAGTATGTCATATATTCACAAGTAGGTAATCTCTTTCGAATCTGAGTAAGCCCATAAAGGAACTTACCTGAACAAGCCGAACAGCAGAGAAACAAGGTAGAAGCAGAGTCCAAGTAATGAATCATCCAATAGTAAGCAATGTCCAACATATCACAATCACCTAATAACATACAAATGCATAAGTCTATGTAATTCACACAAGGCGCCCCTAACTATCATACATCTCTTCTCATATCTCATTTCAGATTATTCCATCTTATCTCATCATAATTCAAATATCATTCCATGTTCATCTCATCTCATCATCTCATTTTCAAAACAATCTCTCAAAGAACTCAACTTAGAAAATCAAACAATTCTTTTAAAATCGCTTATCCAAATCTCGACATTAAACATTTAGCCTTAAAACCAATTTTCCAAAATCATATTATAGAAAGCATTCCGGCATGTTTCTTATTTCAAAAACATTATATAAATAAATTCCAATATTAAATCATCAAAGTAATCCTATGTTCACAATTCATGTTTATAAGTCAAAACCAACAATTCACTTTAAAATTCCTAACTCACATATTTAAAACCTCATAGAATGCATCATAAATAAATAATCCAATCAATACTATTTTAAAAACAAATAAACAATATATAACGATTAATTTCCAGAATATTATAATTATAATCAAATCCCAAAATAGCAATAATATTCAAATAATTTAACACTTACTATTCATATCATCTCAAAACAATAACCATAAATATATTGATAGCCTAACATCAATTAATATTACTTTTAAAACCTTTCTATATATAATAAAATTTCAGAAATATATCTTCATAAACAGAATAATATAAATATAATAATAATAATAAACTGTCAACAATAAAATATAAAACTTATAATATATAACACATAATATATATATATATACACACTACCGAAATAAATAAAAAAAAACACAACCCACATATACCAGCCCAACCCTTACCCAAACAGATACCCACGACCCGAATCCCTGGCCCAAAACCCAAGCCCATAAACCGGATACCCATATCCAATTCTGATTTTTAGGCACTAAACCGGTTCAAAATAAAAAAAGAGAAAAAAATAAGACTGAACCGGACCCATAGAAAGAAAATAAAAGGGAGCTGAACCCGTCTCTCCCACCAGAACAGGGGATTTCGAAAACAAGGGTAAGGGGGAGGAGGTACAGGCCTCGTCGGCGACCCGTTCCGACCCAAACCTCGCCCAACGAGATCAACTGCCCATTCCGACCACCCTGACCCCGGAAAGACTCAAACGCGAGGGAAAGGGGAGGAAGAAAAGAGGGATTACCGAGATCGGCGCGATTCCGACAAGCTCCGGCTGCAATGGCGGATTCCGACTGCGATTGACGAGGAAGGAGCCCCGTTCGAGCCCTAAGAGGAGGAGGAGTGATTAAAGGTGCATTTTTATGGGGTTTGGAATCGACAAGCTCCAGCTGCAATGGTGGGTCGTGGCTCTCGGGTGGCGCCGATGATGAAACGAAAGGGAGTGGATGGAGATGTGTTTGTGTAGGAATTGAAAGAAAAAGAGATGGAGAGGGAGGAATGTGAAATGGAAGAGAAAACGTGAGGGTGTTTGTGTGTGGAGGGGGATTGTATTTCCTTCAATTGGATTTGTTTGAACAGAAAAATAGGGGAAGGGAAAAGGGCTATGTTGGTGGGATACATAGACGAAAGAGAGGGTGAGGCAGAGGGGGCAATTGGGGTCTGTTGCACATGGAAGGAGACAAAGAGGGAGGGGACCAGTTTGTTAGCCAGAGAACCGAGAGAGGGAGAGAGAGAGAGAGAAGGATTTTAAAATTGAACTCGTGCTCGAGGACGACTTTTTCTCCGATTTTACAAATTGCAATGAATAATAACATATTTAATTAATATAATATATATATATATATAAATTATATTCCGCCTTTACATTTATCCACCTCTAAAAACAAGTCTTGTCCCCGAGATTAAAATCATTTTGGAGCAATGGGAAGGAGTTTGAAATCGGTGAGTCCGAGGACCATGTCCAAGGATCTTGTAATCATCTCGGTTGCGTCTTCCGAGATTCTCACAACATCCTAGTCACAGTCGTGACATCTCCAATTGGTCTTGTCAAGTGTGTTATAAGCGCCCTTTTTACATCCTCGCTTCGACTTTTCAGAAGTACCACAACTCTAAAAGTATTATAGCGTCCCGACTAGGTCTTAGCAAGCAATCTATAAGCGCCCCTATAAAATGCTTGTATCCACTTCGTGAGACGTCATAATGTAAATCCAATTCGTAAATCCTCAAAGCTTTTTGTAAATGGAAAGATTGTTATCCAAATCATTGAAACTCTCAACTTCTTTAAAACCCCAAGTTGGCCATTTTCAAAACCGCTCAAAATCTTCAAATTCAACGTTTAATTAAGCAGCTTTACACCAAAACAAGTCATGTCCTTTCAAATCAAGATTTCGTCAAAGTCTCCCAAAAACCAAATCAGCTTCTCGCTAACCAATAAATCAAATTCAGAAGGTAGGAGGTGGAATCATCCACCTCTAAGGGCTAATCCCATATTCTCTTCCTAGGTTCCAAAATCGAATCAATCTATCAGTCTCAATTCAAGCAAGATGCATAAGCCATAAGAAATGCATAACTGTATAACCATCCAATCTCCAATCAACACATCACACGACAAGTCTCAACACATACCAATCGTAGTGCCACAAGGTCACTTCAACATCTCCATATCATACTAAAGGTCGTAATATGTATCTCAACGACATCGGCGCGATTCCGACATATTTACGAATTGCAATGAATAATAACATATTTAATTAATATAATATATATATATAAATTATATTCCGCCTTTACATTTATCCACCTCTAAAAACAAGTCTCGTCCCTGAGACTAAAATCATTTTGGAGTAATGGGAAGGAGTTTGAAATCGGTGAGTCCGAGGACCATGTCTAAGGATCTTGTAATCATCTCGGTTGCGTCTTCCGGGATTCTCACAACATCCTAGTCACGGTCGTGACATCTCCAATTGGTCTTGTCAAGTGTGTAATAAGCGCCCTTTTTACATCCTCGCCAGAGAACCGAGAGAGGGAGAGAGAGAGAAGAGAGAGAGAGAGAAGGATTTTAAAATTGAACTCGTCCTCAAGGACGACTTTTTCTCCGATTTTACAAATTGCAATGAATAATAACATATTTAATTAATATAATATATATATAAATTATATTCCGCCTTTACATTGAGTGTTTAAATATTCCGCATTGCATTAGAAGCATCTTTATTAGGTATAGTGTATGTATATGCCTGCTTGTGGGAATAGAGTGCGATAGGGCGTCGGTCTGATCCCATGCCCTGCGCATATTTTTTTTAGGTTTGTTTGCATATCATGTATGCTCCATGCTTACATGACGGGGACTTGCTCGGACGATCGAATCAAACTCGCTCATACTCTGCTTATATATTTCACATGTTTGGAGATTTCGTGGTTTTGGTTTTGACCCGACCTCGCCGTGGCAAGTTGTACTCTATTTCTATTTTCCATCGATTTACGCAAAATGATTTTTGCGATACAGCTTCATAGGATAGGTTAAGGGTACCCAACGGCCCTACGCTTTATTTGGGGTTGGAAATCCCCATTTTAAATGCTCTCACTTGAGGTTTTGAAACCTCGACCCGTACTTGGATTGCAAGATCTGAACGGAGGTATCCAACCTTTGAAACGTAACCCGAATATTTATATTTGGGTCGTTACAGTGTTGGCTGATGTGGACGATTTGGCTTCATCGACGCCGATCTCCCTCTAAGATGTGTTCACCGATCTGCAAAAGCGTGATCTCCTTCAATAGGTGTTGGCTAACGTGTTCACCGATCTCCCTCTCAGATTCACCGCCGAAGATCTCCATCCATGGCTTCCCGTCCTCGTCCTCGCCGCTAATTGCTTTGATGGCTCC
Organism: Persicaria maculosa; assembly: GCA_963922045.1. NCBI lineage: Eukaryota > Viridiplantae > Streptophyta > Magnoliopsida > Caryophyllales > Polygonaceae > Persicaria > Persicaria maculosa. The sequence goes on from OY998257.1 coordinate 20,415,636, forward strand.
TAGTTTCATGTCAGTAACGGAGATTGAAGGCGGTGTCCGCACTTTTGAGTTCTTATGGTTGTTGTTGCTGGTAATTGTTACTGGTAAGTCCATGGCATCTGCAACCGACAATTTCAATCCCGATATGTGTATGTAACCTAATCTATTCAAGAAAAAAGAAATTGAGACCTTATTTTGATGAATTGTTATGAACCAGTGCAAATGATTGGAAGTTTCTGAATCTAATTTGATGTTTTTTTATTGATTTGGATTTCAACGTTTTCTTAATCTAATTTGATGTTTGTTTGTTATCAAAATCATCTGCTAAATCGAGCTCAATTTGAAAAACATATGCGGACGTATGGAAGATGAAGTGTATGTGATTGAGATTGATTAGGCTTTGATAAGTGGCTTCTACTAGAGTTGCAGTAATGGAAATTGAGACTACTCTTTGTTCATAGTCCACTGCTCTTTGTTTCTCAAAAAAGTTAAATCCTTTGTAATATTCCTCAAGTTAAAATTTAACCGTAGAGCTTTCTAGTAGATAAGAGTGAACACTGCTGACATCGTTTTTATGCGTATTTTTATGTGCTGACATCGTTTTTAGTTGGATATTATGTATGTAGGTATATATGTATGCTTGAGTCCTTAAAAATTGGTTTGTTTTTTAGTGCTGACATCGTTTTTATGCGTACTTTTTAGTGTTGACATCATTTTTAGTTGGATATTATATATGTAGGTATATATGTATGCTTGAGTCCTTAATAATTGGTTTGTTTTTTAGTGCTGATATCGTTTGATGTGTATTTTTTAGTGTTGACATATTCTTTATGCGTATTTTTATGTAGGTATATATGTGCTGACATCGTTTTACAATATAAGAGATGGAGGAGGAACGATGTACAGTGATTTTGAGCGATTCGGTGGCATCGGCGGACGTCAGCAGAAGAGCCTCCAATGTCACCGTCGGTGGAGCTAGAAGGAAGATGTACAGTGATTTTGAATTTTATTTAATTAAATGTTTGCCTAACTTCTTTATTTATTTAATATTTGTGTTTATATTTGTGGTTTCTATTATGTTAAATTGTGTTAGCAAAATTAAATATTTCAGTGTCAACAAACGTTATGAAAATTCAGTGTCAACAAACGTTATTGTTAATATTCCCGTCAGCAATCGTATATATTTTTTCTTTGAAAGATTCTAGTCAGCAATTGTTTTCTCCAACATCGACCTCAGCATAGTCGGCTTCAGCATCCTCGTCGTCAACATCGTCGACATCCCCGGTGGTAGCATCGTCGAAGTCCCACGCGTCAGCATTGTCGGAGTCCTCGTGTCAGCGTCAGCATCTCCGACATCGGCATCAACATCCCCGACATCAGCGTTCACAAATTCGATGTACTTGGTGTTGGCGTCAACAATGCTGACGCGTGAAAAAAAATATTGACACGGATGGGGGCACATGGGGGGCACACGATGGGAGGGGGCACGCAAAGAGGGGGCACATTGGGATGGACACTTTGCAATATATTTCAATAAGGTGGATACTTTGCTAATTTGGCCACTATTTTTTGTCACTTTGCAAAATGCCCCCTAAAAAATCATATATTTGGAACGTACTATATTTAAAAAAAATAAAATTCAGCCCTTTGTTTAAAGAAAATAGCTTGAAATGATACTGTATAATTAATATAGAATGAAATAAAATTGTATAGTTAATATTACATTTATTAAATTAATTTTGAATTAATCCCATTAAAAATGTAGTATGAAATGATATTGTGTAATTAATATAAAATGGAATAATATTGTATAGTTCATATCAAAATTATTTAAAAAAATAAGTTTTGAATTAAAAAAATAGATTTAAATGATATTGTATAATTAAGATAGAATGAAATAATATTGTATAGTTAATATTAAATTTATTAAAAAAAGTTTTGAATTAATTCCATTGGTAAAAAAATGTAGTATGAAATGATATTGTGTAATTAATATAAAATGGAACAATATTATGTAGTTAATATTAACTTTATGTAAAAAAAAATAATTTTGAATTAATCTCATTGGTTAGTAAATGTAGTATGAAATGATATTGTGTAATTAGTATTTGGTAAAAATAGGATATATAAATATATAAATATATTATATAAAAGAAAATGTAAATAGAATATATCAAATATATATTGTCAAAAAGTTATTTCTAATTTCCAAATATATTAAATAAAGATGTTGTCAAAAATAACGGTGCACGAGGGAATAACACATGATGTAAATACTTTGAGTTTAATTAATATATAGATAGATTAGTAGTCAATCTTTTAATGTGAGAAATCATGGTAGTTGATTCTATCATTTTTTCTATATGTATAAGATTGTGGTGACTGGTGAGAAATATTTTAGTTTCTCAAGTGTTTATTCTTCATCTGTGGCATTATCACTAATCAGTATCTATCATTTATAAAAGTGGTGACATTGATCTCGTTAAAAAAACTGTAAAAAAAAAAAAGTTATCACCATATATGTGTCACCAGCAGTGTAATCATTGATAAGGGTGATGACACTGACCTCGTTAAAAAAAATATATATATAAAAAAAGTTATCACCAAAGTCATTGACCTTGACGGGTCAACGATCAATGGTCAAAATAAAAATGGAGTGTCCCTATATACACCGCAAATCAGCGGAATAGATCGAGCTGCTAATGAACATTGGATTCGACATTGTAGCGTTAATTATAGTACAATGTCGGATCCAACGTTGTAATATGTGGTATGCAACATTGTGAATCTAAGGCCATCACGAGGCAGGTGGGGTAGATTGCAACGTCCAATTGGACGTCGTAAAGTGGGCTTCCAAAATGCAACATCCAATCCGATGTTGTAACAACTTTTGATCCAATGTTGTAACAACTTCTTAATTTTTTTCCAAGGGAAATTACTAATACATGGACAACTTTGGATAAGACGTTGTATAACGTCTAATCCGACGTTGTTACAATGTCCAATTGAACGTTAATTTGCGGTGTATATAGGGAATGCGTAAAAATGGGAAGGAAGGGCAAAAGGGTCATTATATGTCGTTTACTTAGAGTGGGTTATAAAACTGAACATTTACTTAAATAGGTTAAAAAAATGGATATGCACCCAATTAAATCAATAAAATATCGATTATTCTACAATTTATTTCTATTTTTTAAAGTGTGATTTTTTAAGATATAAATTTATACAAATATCAATATAAATGTATAAAGCCTAAAAATATTTTTTAATTTTTTTATATATATTTATAACCGAAATAATTAAATGATGCACCAAGTGCAACAAATGAAGCTATATGTGTGGTTAGCTTATGGAAGGGGTCTAAAAATCTGAGATTTTGTTACATGTACATATGAAAAATATTTTTTTTAAAAAAATAATACATTAGAAAAGTCATTAAATTTATTATTTAAATAGTCTTTTTTAGTAGAAAAAATAAAAAAAAATTATCAAAAAATGAGAACTTTGTTTTATATGTATATGGAGAAAAAATATTTTTGTTTAAATATATTAGAGAGAAATGTTAATTTATTATTTAATTAGGCATTTTTAGTAGGAAAAAAACTTATGAAAAAAAGTGAAGCTAAAGGGGTTTTAACGTATAACATCAAGGTAATAACTATTCCTTACCAACTAATCTAAACTGTCTTTGTAATTTAAAACTCTTTTTACACTATTTTATCTCTAAAATTAGTAAAAATTACCAAAAAAATAGGGTTAATTGCACTAAATATCCCGACCTTTGTAGATAGTTGCGCTTAATATCCCGACCTTGTAAGATTTCGCGAAATATCCTGAACTTTGGTGTTAGTTGCGCTCTCTACCCTGTATGAGTTTCTTAAATTAATAAAATCACTAATTTAAATGAAAATTACAAAAAAGCACCCATATTTATATAAAAAAATTCAATAATATATCCCCCATTTTAATCAAAATAAAAAGAAATTTATAATGCGTGCTCTAAAAAATTAAAATAAGATCAATTACTTAAAAATAAATTTATGTCTTATCATATCTTCTATTTCTTAAAAATATATTTTATAAAGTCATAGTTATAATTTATGTAAGATTAATATGTAAGTATCATATTATCTGCTCAATTAATTAAGTTTTCATGAGTATATATATATCTGATATGCCTATTTTTAATGTATGTTTATCATATCTTTATTAATTATAAATAGTTATCATATTTTTTACTATTTCTTTTTTTAAATATATTTTATTTTATTTTTGTAAAAGTATTATGTTTCATCTATGTATATATGGTTAACATTTCTTATATAATCTTTTTTTAATGCTATAGAAGTTAGATGAGAAATATTTTCTTAAGATTTAATTACCAGATACTACATAAGTTGTTATGTATTAGTTTTAGTAAATATAAAATAACATGGACCAAAAAGAAAATATATATAAAATAATATATAGAGAATAGATGTGTAAATATATATATATTTATATTTTTATAACATATGTTATTAAGAAAAATTAATTATTTTCATTAATATTATTAATTATTTAAAGGAGTAGATGTTATTTTCGCTCTAAATATATTAGGGGCTTATTGAAAATATTTTATAAATATGGGTGATTTTGTGTAATTTTTCCATTATTTGTGTAATTTTTTCATTTAAGAAACTTATATAGGGTAGAGAGAGCAACTAACCCCAAAGTTCAGGATATTTCGCGAAATCTTACAAGATCGGGATATTAAGCGCACCTATCCATAAAGATCGGGATATTTAACGCAATTAACCCAAAAAAATATATACGATTTTCTTTTGTGCTAGAGGGGCTAACGCCACCTGAGCCCCTAGGGTCCGCCAAATGTCTAGAGCGTGTCTAAAGCTACAACCTACATGATGCAAATATGGGTTTACCTTTCAATCTTTATTGTTCTTCATTGTGAAGTTTAAAATTATTATTACTATTAAAATTTTAAATTTCCGTTTGCATATATTATAGGAGGGACGAGACAAAATTTGTGGAATTTAAAAGTCATATTCTGCCAGTCGTTCCGCAAAATTTTTACGTTATGAGATTTTTTTTTCCAAATCTCGTCAGGATCGGAACGGAAAATGATCTCAGATTTATGTGATTTATACCCACCCCTAAGATCTACAACATGTGGGACGTCAATTGCACCGACACCCACGAGGAGGCGTGTCAGCGGGATCCTAGTAGCTTTGGAAATCTCACGTCTGTGTCGACCAGAAGACTCGATTTCGACCTCGGGCCTCGATGTCGACCTCGGCTGTCGATGTTCTCTGCAACAGAAGACCTGCAAAGACAAAAACAAGTGGTCGATATCGACTGGTGGGGGTCGATATCGATGTCAGTCCACGAAATCGACTGGCTCAGAAGACTGCCAGTCGATACAGAAGGGTCGATATCGATGTCTGGTGTCGATATCGATGCTCAGCAAACTCCGCAGCGATGTTCGTCGTCGACTCAGAAAACTGTCGACGAACTCAGTGGTCGATATCGACGTCTAGGGTCGATATCGATGTCTCCCTGCAGTGTGTTAGTTGTTCGTCGGCAAAGAAAAGGCCGAAGAATTAAGGATGGAGAGAGAAGTAATGAACAGAAATAACAGTGGGTTTTGGTGTGTATAAATATGTAAAAACAACTCCTAGGATTAGGGTTTACCACAACGTTAACCAATGCATGCGATGAGATAAATAAGACGGACAATTGCGCTATTTCTCCCGAGGGACAAGCTTTCGCCGTACACCAACTTTTAGGATTACTCTTTCAAATAAACCTAATTGTCTCTACAAATTTTATGCTTATAACTCAAGTTGTTAGCATGAATCCCTTTTCTTTCGATTAGGACTAAACATAGAATCGTAGGAGGAGAGATAGACACAACGATATCAACATCGAATACTTACCTCAAGCGCGCATGGCTAACGTCGGGCTCACCCCGACCCTAAGAGCTTTGGGGAACTACTCGCTTCTCATCATGGGATTCATCGTCAATTGAAAGGAAGAAACTTGCATTAAACTAAACTTCGAAGCTTTACAACTCAACGTCAACTTTCGCAAACGTCAAACCCTAAAACTTCTCTCTAACTCTATCTCTATTGTCTTTGTCTTGGGTGATTTGATTATTGGATTCTTGGATGATCTAACAAATCAGCCCTAAGGCTTTATTTATAGGCTACTAATCCTCGCTATCCAAGGATTGTAACTCCTATCTAAACTAATAACTCTATCCGAACAATTAGGATAGGTCTTTTATTTTGATAAAAACTTTAAATAACTTAAAGGTAAAAGATAAATAAACTTCAGCTGCCATCTATCTTTGAAAGTATGAGATAATCCCGTGCCTCCTTGAAGATATAGTGCCAATCCGCATTCGAAATCGAGTCTATCTTCTGTCGAGATAAGGGGTCGATATCGACACCAGAGGTCGATATCGAGGTCTCTGTTCCTGCTCGACTTGTTCAGCTCTGGTCGATTTCTATGTTGAGGTCGATATGGGGGTCGATATCGACACCAGGGGTCGATATCTGGGTCTAAGGTCGATATCTACCTCTTCTCAGCTTCACTCGTTGAGGTCGATATCTATGTTGAAGGTCGATATCTACCCCAGAGGTCGATATCTGGGTCTAGGGTCGATATCTACCTCTGCTCAGCTTCACTTGGCTTCTTCGTTTTGACTCCGTTTTCGCTCAAATTCCTGCATGGTTAGCTCAAAACATGTGCAAACTCTATTTCTTGCATTTTAGCCCTATTCTTACACAAGTTTATATTCTTTTGAACCTTTTCTTTGGAAATCGAATGAAATACGAAGTCAAAAGATGCAATAAAAGAAGGTGCAAATGTGTACATCAGATATGACCTGTGGTTTTGCCCTTTTGGTTGGGCACAGTGGATCCAGGGAGTGATCCGGACGCTTTGGGCATTGCTTCCGCCAATTGACTCATTTGAGTCTCCATGTTGCGCTTCCAAACGTCGATCTCCCCAAGTCTAGAATTGATGCCCTGCAGCTGAGTATGGACGGAGTTATTGGCTTGTTTGAACTCAGCGTGGTTCCTCCGCATCTCATCAAGGATGATTTGTAGGTCATCTTTCTTAGTCTCCCGCTCAGGGTGCCCTGGTGCCCTATAGGTTGGGGGATCCCTTTGATAGAACCTTTGATCACCCCAATTTTGTTGATTGCCCCCTCCATAAGGGCCTCTCGTCCATTTGACCTCCTCATGTTGTTCCGCCATGGATACTTGCTCAGTATGTGGACAGGCACTAGTGTTATGCCTTATTGAACCACACTCCTGACAAGGTTGATTGTTGCTCAGGAACCTTACTTGCTTTTGAAGGCGGCGTGTTTGATCGTTATGGAATTGTTGCCGTACTTCAGGATCTATCTCCCTTGGAGGCTCATATAGTGGCATAGATGGGGCAGGCCTTGCATCATAGGCCGCAGCAGCCCCATAGGTGTTGTCAAAGTTCACAAGCCTCTCAATGGTCTCCCATGCCTCCGTTGGTGTAAGCTCAATGTACCGATAGGAGGTATATGAATTGATCCTCTCCTTATTCGGCGCATCAAGGGCGTTATAAAAGATCTCTTGGATGACATATGGAAGTTGCCCATGCGTCGGGCATGATCTCAGCAAGTCTTTGAAGCGCTCCCACGCCTGTGCTAGGGTTTCACCTGGCTTTTGTTTGAAAGCCGTGATCCTTTGTCGTAGCATCGCCGTTTTAGAAGGTGGGAAGAATTTGTTCAAGAATGCATCTTTCACTTCCGCCCATGTCCTTAGCGATCGTGGAGCCAAACTTTCAAGCCATTGTAATGCCTTTCCTGCCAAAGACCATCGAAAAGATTTTAGTCGCACATACTCTAGGTTTACTCCATCAGCAACTGTTTCACATAAGTCCATAAAAGTAGAGATGTGTTGCAGGGGGCATTCATTATGTCTTCCTTCAAAAGTATTTCTTTTAATCTCAGATAGGAAGTTAATTTTCAGTTCATAATTGGAGTGAGGAATTATAATGGCAGATTCAGGAACATGAAGAGGCGGATGCATGTATTGCATCGCCGTCTGTGGATACTGATTTAGCCGCTCTTGGGCTTGTCTGCGCGCATCCTCCTCCCTATCAGCACGGGCTCGCTCAGCAGCAGCAGCGGCCCTTTCAGCAGCGATTGTAACATTGTGGTCCTCGATTTCCTTTCTCAACCGCTCTATGATCTCAGCCTGCGTCTCGTTGTCAGCCATGATGCAAATTGCTTTGTTGCGAAGATGGTAGAAACGTTCAGGCTCGTCAATTGGTTCCAGGATAGGTCCGCGATCAGAACGTCGCATAAACCTGCAAAATAAGCTTAGAAAAAGATCGTGATTAACTTAGGTGGCGATTGATTGCCTCCCCGGCAACGGCGCCAATTTTGTTCGCTAACGGGGGTTGCGGGGTATAAAGGGGTATAGGTGTATGTAAAATAGGAGAATAAAATAAAGTACAACTAGACTATCTCCCTGTCCCAAACAAATAATACAAGAATCCCCTCCCTTGTAGTAGTAGGGTAATTCAGGATCGAATCCACGAGGAGGTAGGTCAGCGCTTCCTTTGTTGTACTCATGATCAATGCTTTCGACCTCAGCAGACACTCGATATCGAGTATACTGGTCAATATCGACCTCAGTTCTGGTCGATTTCCTAGCGCAGTTCCTGCAGAAGACAAAACAGCAAGTCGACGTCGAGCAGAGACCTCGATATCGATGTTAGTACTCGATATCGACCCTTAAGGTCGATTTCGATGCTTGTCACAGAAACTGTTTTTGTAACCAATTTGTCGGAAAAGGATCCGAAGAAAATAGAATGGAGAGGGAAGATGAACAGAAGCAAAACTAAAACTTTTATGAAGAATTTAATGAATTAAAAGGCTTCCAAAGTCGGGGTTTTATGCCACAACGATAACAATGCAAGTTTCATGCTAAAAATATGAACTTTAATGTCTTTCCGTCAAATAACTTTCGTTATCAACACTTAGGTGATTAGAGGCTCTCGCATAATTCCTAAGAGTTACTATCCAATTCATGAGTAATTCAAGTTCGCAATATGAGTGGCTTTCGCTTCAATAATGCAAATAATGAATCTCCCTAACTTTCGCAAAGGATCATGCATGGGGTAGAAGACGGAATCGCATAAAAGTATACCTTTGATGCACTTACCTCACATTGCTATGTCGGGCTCACCCCGACCCTAGAAGTGGGTTGACTACTCGCTCTTCATTATGCACATCATCATCATTGTTATTGAAAGAAAGCTACTTTGAATTAAAACTCCGAAAGAAAGTACAACCGAACAAGCCACTCCGCTCTCGCGTTACAACTCCACTCGGCCACTCTTTCTCTCTCTCTCTACAAATTCTCTCTATTGAAAACTGAATTCTCTGCGTGTGTGTATGATGAATTGAATACCTAAACTCAGCCCTAATGGCTTCTATTTGTAGATGACGATAAGGACTCGAAACCTTATCTTTATTCTCTATGATAACTAAAATAAATAAATAAAAAGTAAAAGTTAAAACTCCTTGGTGAAACCAGCCTCCTCATGATAAACCTGATGTGGATGATAGGAAATTTCGACCTTTGGATAGATATTGAAAGCATTGGATATAATTCTATCAAAATCGGAGTCGAATTCCTCTGCTGGCATGGTCGATATCGACCCTTCCACTCGATATCGACCCCTCCAAAATCTTATCTCGAGCTTCTCCTTCTCCTACTCGACTTCTATCAACTTGGTCGATCTGGAAGCATCGATATCGACCTCCAGACGTCGATATCGACCTCTTCTGTGTCGAGATGCTCTGTTTCCTTTCTGCTCGATTCCTATGTCTCGATGTACTCGATGTCGAGGTCTTCAGTCGATTTCGACCTCTTCAGAAGACTTCGAGTTCTTTTTCCGCTCTTCTGAATTCATCCATTTTCATCCTGTTTTCTGCGAAATCACATGGAAACTCGTGCAAACCCATATATTTGACATTTAAGCATAAACTACACTATTCCCATGTTTTCCCATTAATGTGCATGCAAAAGACAACAAAATGAATTCATATGTGCATAGAAAATATGGCAATATGCGCGCACATCAACTCCTCCTCCCTTCCTTTTCAATTCGGGTTTGGGCTAAGGGTATGGGCCGGATCCTTCTTTTATTTAGGCTTGCTGGGCTCGAGTTTTGGATCTGGATCCGGACCCTCTTTTTCTTCTTTCTTGCTGGGCGGGTCTCCTCCCTCTCTTTTCCGTTTTCCGGGTTCGGCCATCTATTTCGGTTGTGGGATGATGGTTTGGGTTGTTGTTGTTATTTGTTATGTTTAAATGAGTGGTTACTTATATTATGTTGTTATATATGTTATGATTCTATTAAATTAGTGTTAGTTTATTATCATTATTATATTATTCCTTTTTGAGAAAAAAATATATTATCTGAAATTATGATTATCCGTTTTAAAGGATTTTAAAATAATATTATTAAGATATGTATTTTGTGATGTTTAAATATGTACTTGTAGGGATTCTAAAATGACTTATTGACTCGGATTATAATTATGATTTGTGAAGAGGATTTAATTTTGATATTTTATTTAGTTAAGCATTGTTTGATAAACTATTTAAAAATAGATCTTAAGTTCGGAAATATCTTTTAAGGATTTGTTGTTTGGAAAATCGAAATGCCGGAATTATTTCTATAATATGATTTTGGGAAATTGGTTTTAAGGCCTAAGTGTTAATGTCGGGATTTGGATAAACGATTTTAAAAGAATTGTTTGATTTTCTAAGTTGAGTTCTTTGAAAGATTGTTTTGGAAATGAGATGATGAGATGAGATGAACATGGAATGATATTTGAATTATGATGAGAAAAGATGGAATAATCTGAAATAAGATATGAGAAGTATGGATGATAGTTAGGGGCGCCTTGTGTGAATTAGATAGACTTATGCATTTGTGTGTTATTAGGTGATTGTGATATGTTGGACATTGCTTACTATTGGATGATTCATTACTTGGACTCTGCTTCTGCCTTGTTTCTCTGTTGTTCGGCTTATTCAGGTAAGTTCCTTTATGGGCTTACACAGATTCGAAAGAGAATACCTGCTTGTGAATATATGACATACTAGGTGTTGCATAAGCATTAAAGCATGCCATGTAGTATCATGCTAGGATTTCACTTTTGGTTGAGCATTCTATTTCTTTATGCGTATGTAAACAGAACGGCCGTTATCTGTGATAGTCCTAGAGTCTTTGCTAGGGTCATAGGGTACCCCAGCCCCATCGGGTGCCCTGAGTCTATCGAGTCGATATGAGCATGATGATGAGATAGCCCAGCACCATCGGGCATGAGCATGATATATGATACGACGACCGAGCACCATCGGGCATGAGCATGATATATGATATGATGATGATATATGATATGATGATGATATATGAAATGATGATGAGATATGATATGCTATAGCATCGAACTGGCCAGTCTTTGGACTAACGGGGAGGGGTGCAGAGGTAGGAGAGGGATATGCCACTTAGCATTCTTTGGGCGCCTTTACAGTTCTTTTTCGCATATTATGATTTAGGGACATTCTAGTGTGATTTAATTTACGCATTGCATCGAAGCATCTTTATTATAGCGTATGTGTATATTTGCTTGCGGGACAGGGTGTGTTGGGGTCTCGGTCTGATCCCGCTCGCACCACTTGTTTTTAGGTATGATTGCTCCCTGTCTCTATGGCGTGGGAAAATCCCCCGGGCGATTGCAAAGAATCTGTCTAACCCCGCTAATTTGGCTATACTACTTTAGAGTATATGTTTTGGTTTTGACCCGGCTCTGCCGTGGCTCTTGTATCTAAATCTTACATCCGCTTTACTTTCGTTTAAATTGAAATTCTGTGACTTCGATTGATTGGGGTTTGAAATCCCCGTTTTGAATACTGATTGAGCTTTAGAGGTTTGAAACCTCGACCCGTACCTAAATTACAACATCCGAACGAAGGTATCCAACCTTCGAAACGTATCCCGGATATTTATATCTGGGCCGTTACAAATTTGAGCATGGACAGCAGCGCAGGTACGCATTTTCGCGGTTTTTGGATGATGTAATGTGTGTAGGGTTCATGTGATTGATGATTGATCGGCGGGTGGGAGGGGGAGGTGTTTGTGGTGTCGTTGTTGATTTATGGAGTTATTTCCATCAGTTAGTTCATTATGTGTATAAATGGGGGTTTTGGTGTGTTTATGTGTGGTAGGGTATGTACGGGGGGTTTTTGGTTGTTTTCGGGAATGTGTGTGATTTTGTGTCCTCATTAAGTGTATGTATGTTGGTTGTTTTCGAAAATGTGTGATTTTGTGTCCTCAGTAGGGTATGTATGTTTGTTGCTTGTCAGTTGGGGGTGGGGTGTGTGGGGTTGTGTCATATTTATCGGTGCTAACATCCATTTTGTTGTGTGCACAGGGCCCTCCAGTGATCTTGGAACATATAAATGCAAGTTTGATGTGAGTCTATTTAATATATAACGACATTTATATCTGTCATTATGTTTTGCTTCATATGCTGACATGAATTTTGTGTGTGGGGTGTGTGTTTGTTTGTTTGCAGAAATTGAAGTTTTGTATTCCATATAAAGAACGTTTCCATGCTAGATCAAATCTATACTTCCGTCCTGAAGTTTGTGACATCATAAAACAACAGTTGTAACCTAAACACTATGATGTTTTGAGGAAGAGTTGTTTGGGGTGGGAGCAGACACAGGGCACTAATATGACTGTAAATTTCCAGTTGATCCACCAGATGATGTTGAGGCAAGTTAAGACAAAGAAGAAGAAGGAATTATGGTTCAAAGTTGATGGACTTATATCGCGGTTTTCATTGGCTGAATTCCATGTAATAACCGGTCTGCCATGCGAGGACCATGTGTGCAGCAAGCCGATGGCAGTGTCATTTGCTGAGTTTTTTTGGGAAGGATATGGTCACTTATGATGACTTGCTTTTGTGTTTCAAAAAGGAGAAGAAGACGTTGAAGAAGAAGTTAATCATGGCGAGGTTGTTGATCATTGAGAATGTTGTTATTTATAGGCGATCAGAGCTTGTCAGCGAGGAGAACCTATCATTCACGTGTGATGATGCGAAGTTTGGACTTTGTCCATGGTGCAGACGGTCGTACGAGCTTCTGTTGAAGTCATTGAAGAAGTCAGCTACTATGGATCGCAAAAGACGTAGGCCTTCGTATGAGTTGTATGGATATTGTATTGCTTTCCAGGTTTGGTTTTTACTTTGTTCTTAATTACGTGTCAGCATCCCTTATTCTGTCATTGTATATGGATGCTTACTGTGTTTTGTGTGTGTTAACAGTCTTAGATACTCGAAGCATTCCCAGAATTGGCTGAGAAATTTGACTGCAATTTCAAGATGAAGGCTAGAGACCCTCATTCTTTGCATTGGGACTGTGAAGTTAGGCATAGTTATGATGAAGCTGACGAGCTATTTGATGGGGATATGGTAAGATAAATATGCCTTTTTATTTTCAAATTTGGGTGCTTATATGTGATTACATGTTTTGTTAATTTTATTCTTTGATGTACATGATAGAACCGATGTTCCCTAATTACGGTGAGATTGCAAGAACACCAGGGATGGGTTATATTGATGAAGAGGCTATGATGTAGTTGATCAAGTTGCTGACCCTGTGTTTTCTCAACCAGAGAATCATATTCTGTATGAGTGTCGGCGTACGCGTAAGTATGCATATGAATATATGTTTTTACATAGCAAGGATTCGGAGGTTGAATCATTTGATACGCTTGGCATTGGTAGGGATGATGGGAATGATGGGGAGAAGCCTGCTGACATAGAGAAGCCCACTGACAATAAGAAGCCAATGAAGAGGAAGCATGTTGATACAGTCAATCCTTCGAAGAAGAAGCAGAAAGGGGCATCTACTGGTATTCCGTCGAAGAGGGTCCCTGTAAGGAGGGGTCGTTCTGCAGGTACCCCACTAACTAACCCTTATGCTGACATAGAGTTCAAGAAATCAATCAGGAAGAAAATTAGGAAGATTAGGAAGAAGGCTGATGAAGTTAAGACAGGTGAGGGAGCTAAGAAATCTGTGAGTTCTGATGCTGACAGCGATACACCCAACAAGAAGCGTGATGCTGACACAGATGAGGTTGAGAAACTGGAAGATACATTCAATACATCTGATGAGGATAGACCGTTACAACATGTTTTCCAAAAGAAGACCAAGATTACAAGGAAGCGTACTTTTTGGTATAAGAGTAGTACACAAGAGAAGTCCCCCTCCATTCCTGGAGCCCATGTGGGTGGTCTGCTAGCCCCTGTTGAAGTGGTGAAGGAGGGGTGCAATGTTATTGTCCCGTTTGTTGGGGCGGGAGGTGATGCCGACGCTGACACCCACTATGCTGACCAACAGGGTGACAGTCAATGTTATGAGGATGGTAATCCACCTAGGGACATCTATGGTGATTCAGTAGCTACTGCACCTGCCCCATCTTTGGTTGCTCCTTTATTTTTTATTAAAGGAAATGGTGGTGGTGATGCTGACACAGTGGGGGCAACAAAGAGTGGTGGGGCTGATGATGGTCAAGATGCTGACATAGAAGGTGCAACAGATGGTGATGGTGATGACATCCAGCAGGGAGGGGTTGATGGTGATGGGGGTGACAAAGAGAAAGGTGATGGTGATGATATCCAACAGGGGGTCTAATGCTGGTGATAGAGATGCAAAAGCAGAAGGCGATGTTGCAGTGGATGTTAATGCTAACACTAATTCTAGGCCAGAGTGGGTAAATGATATACTTAGGCGGCTTGAAAAGCTCGAAGAGGTGGCTGCCCGCGTTTTTTATATTGAGAAACGCATTGATAGGGCAGCTAAAATTGTGGGAATGGTTGCTGACTTGCTATATAAGTACAACTCACTGGAAAACAGGCTCACACTGCATGAGTCAATGGCTGCAAGGTCACAGTCATCTGTGAACATTGATCAATCAAGTAAAATGGTGAATGATGTTGTTGCTGACATCAAGATGGATGTGATCCCCGAGGACGTTGATGCTGAGGATGTATCTGAGTTGGGTGGACACGAAGAAGGGAACCCACGTACCCCACCTGTTTTGGGTAAGGATGGAGCTGAACAAGTGAGTGTTGATGGTGTAGTTGAAGACACTGTCATTCCTGTCACTTTGGTTGAAGGACAAAGGACTTTAAAGTCAAATTCAGTTCAATTTGTTGTGGATCTAGGGCTTGACTCTAATATGATGTCTATGGATACAAGAGGTGATGAGTTTAAGGACAGCAATGATGTATTGCGTGATGCTGACGATGGGGTGAAGGCTACTGGTGCATCTTATAAGGACAACGCTGATGGGGGCGGGGATGCTGACATGGGGAGGGGGGGAAGTGTCTGGTGAAGAAGATAAGTATGGCGCGGCGGGGGGTGATGTTAAGGATGTTGACACCCCATCAGTTGATGTGGGAGATATTAAGGATGCAGTAACTCCACCCGCTGCCACTGTGCCACCAAGGACTATCAATTTGGATTCTGGGGAGGGTGACGGTGATGCTGACATAGTTGAAGTGAAGGCAGTCAGGGACTGGGATGCATACAGCAAGGATCCTTTAATAGTTGAAGAGGTTGAAGCATTAAGGCGATCAAAGCGTATTCCCAAAGCTAGTAGCTTCCTGATGAGTCCATTTGAGCAAGAAAAGATCAAGAGGTGGCCAAAGTACAACGCGAAAAAGTCATTGTTAAGTGAGGAGGATCATGATTTTATGTACAACATTCTACGGAGCAAACAGTATTCTTTATTTATTTTTTAGTCATTATATCACTAATAACCAATACACCCTGTGCTAACAGTGTATTAGTTGTGTATTATTATGTTGACTATATTTCTAATTTATATTGTTTGCTTGTTTCTAGGGATTTTTCGGTCATAATCGTTTCTGGACGTGTTGATAAGTCGTTTTTTAAACCAATTATAAACAAGGACATGTGGCTGGACTGCGGGGTAACTTTGTTGATGGGAACGACATTTTCATATTGTTCTTTACCTTCTCTCTCTTTTTTTTGGGTAATATTTGTGGATGTATATTCAGTGCTGACAGTAGTTTGTTGATTTCCTAAGTAGCATATTGAAGCGGGGTTGTACCATTTGAGGAAGAGGATTCGCGAAGAAGCTGACAATTATGAAGATTCTGTTGTTCTTGATTGGGTGTTCTACCAAAAGTACCTGCCATTGAATGCTGAATCATATGAAGAAGATCTTCCTGTGTCAGCAATGATTGCGAGTTATTTTCTTGGCATTTATCCTGACAAGTATGGTAAGCCATGGGCGTCAGCAAATAAGATATACACACCTTTCAACCTGATCAATAAGCATTAGGTGGCTTTGGTGATTCTGATTGACGAAAAGGTTATAAATGTATACAATTGCAATGTCCATGGGGTTGCTAAGGGTGTACTAGAAAGAGAATTGCAACCGATTGCTCATTGGCTTCCAATCCACTTGTTGAAGGCTGGAATTTATGAAAACATCAGTTCTACTCCTTTTGAGATAAAGATGGTTCCTGACACAGTTCAAGATAAATCTGGGTGTGTATTCTTAACCAACTGCTTGCTGACATACAATTATTTATATTTAGCATGTCTGTGACATAGTGTTATATATTATTCATTGTGTTGTGTGTGTTGTGTGCAGGAGTGCATGCGGGATGTTCACAGTGAAAGCAATTCAGGTTGTTGTATTTGGTGGAGATGTCACAACAATCACCAATGAGAAGTTATTCCGCTACAGAGAACTCATTTGTTCAGACTTGATCAATGAGTCTTGGAGTTTCATAATTTGAAAATATGATGTGTTAGGACTATGTTAGTGCAGTTTGAGATGTTAGTGCAAATACTATGGATATGTAGTTTGGACCCTGTCAGCAAGTATATTAACTGTTTTAGGACCATGTAGTTTGTGTAGTTTGTGTAATGTTAACGTACTTCAATTACCCATCTGGGTGTTTGCAGCAAGTTTATTAACTAGTTTCTTGTTGAATGTTTTACTTAATTGTGTTGCAATGGCCAATGGCATTTTCAAAACCAAGTGTGACATAGTTACAAATGACATATAATGTGTTCTACCGAAGATGATATATAATGTTTCAAAACCAAGATGACATCTAATGTTTGAAAACATGGCGATGTCTCCATGTCAGCATTGACATTTGAATATAAAAAGTAACTTTTTAACCAACAAATTCACATTGTATGCAATGTCGATCACTAACTATATATGAGCCCCTTGCTGACACCATCACTTTCAATACTTCATTCTCCTCTTTAGCTCACAAACAGATACCTTTCTTTTCCATGGGGGTCTTCCTGGTCTGTTCCTAACATTGGGAGGGTAACATTTGATAGATCTTATTGCATCAGGGACATTTGTTCCGTCTTCTTTCAGCACTGGGTATATTGTTTCATCATATGCCAATTTCCAAGCCTCATTTGTGTAAAAACTAGCAACAAAGTCTGATACATTTGCCTTTATGTGTATGATGGCGGAAAGAGCATGGACACATGGGATCTTCTCTATGTCGAAAACCTTGCAAGTGCATGTATGTGCTGACAGATCTACTATTGCATGAAACCCTTGTCCTTTCACCTCAAACTTGTATTCATCCATCCTCTCAACTCTGTATGCCCTAGCTTCCTCTTGTAGTTTCCTAATTACCTATAGTATTGCTGGTGGTAACGTGTCTTTATTTTTAGATGCCCTTTCCCTTCGCTCTTGAAACCATGTTGTGAGTTTCTCTCTAGCAAAATTCAGCAGTGCAACAATGGGGTAATTCTTTTTCCCTTTGAAAATGGCGTTTAGGCTTTATGCATTATTCGATGTCATCATATTGTATCGGTTGCATTTGGCATGTGCTCTAGCCCACCTTTCAACCCCTGCTGACAGTAAATATTCTGACAGCTTGGGGCAGCTTTCCTTTATGCGATCAAAATATGTATCGAAGCCCGCAGTAGTGTAACTCTCTGCTGCTTGCTTAAACCAACTTGTCAGGTATCTTTTCTTGAAGATGGCTCTGATGTTTTGCTCCATGTGCCACCTACATATGCAATGGGTTGCACTCGGGTAAACCAATGCAATTGCTCTTGCAATGCTGACATGTCTGCTAGACACAAACACTAAATCATTGGATGGGGGAACAACCTTCAGCACCTGATAGAAAAACCATTCCCAAGAGTTGTTATTTTCCGTGTCAGCAATACCAAATGCAAGGGGGTAAATATTCATGTTTGCATCTTGCGCAACTGCTCCAAGCAATGTCACTTTATATTTTCTAGTTAAAAATGTCCCATCAATAACAACAACCTGTAAAAAAAAGGGGAGAGGAAGGTTAGTGAAACAATGGAAAGGGAGTAAGGAGACTGATTGCTGACACTGATAATGACATACCTTTTTCAAAACAGGGAATGCCCGAATGCATTGTCCAAATGATAAGAATAAGTATTTAAACTTGTCATCATTGTCTGTTGAAACTAAGGCCACAGTTCCATCATTTTTCTCCATGAGCATGTGGCAAAATGATGGCAAGTCAGCAAAATTTGATTCTGTTGTCCCTTTGTCTCTTTCCTAAGCAATTTTTGATGACTTCCATGCTGTCCAATAACTAATGTGCATCATTTTTTCTGTTCTCAGTTTATCTACTATCTGCTTTGGATTGCATCCACTATCAACACTGGGTAATTATGTGTATATTAGGATGAATACAATACTAAATAATCTGATACTTGAACTGAACTTTATCTAATGCACAAACTCACCTGGGTTGGATGATGCTTGCAACCACTGAGCAAGGGGCTTTCCTGCAATTTCTTGTCCTGACATCCCATGTGCATGTGTGTATATGATTGTACACTGAAACCTCGTAACAAGTGGGAGAAATAGCCCTTACATGTAGCTTCCATCTGCATTGGGCATCCACACAGTGCACCCTAAAATACTTGGGATCTGATTTTTTTACTCGGAAACCAAATATTTCTGTCATTGATAATATACATAAAGCATCCTTTATTGCTTGCTTTGATTCAAAGGTTTTCCTAACATACATCATCCTTGATGAGGTATTATTGAAACTATCCATGCCAGAGCTGTCATCATGGTACTCTTCTAGAGTTTTATCTCTACTGCGAATTGAAGAATGTAAGCTTCTCCAAGTGTCAGCATCATAATTGGTGTCACTATCATCTTGTATATCATTATCCATATCAACTGATGCCACACTCTTCATTTTTGGGTCAGCAATAAATGCCAATCTATTTTCGTCGACGACATGTTCAATTAACCTAAATGATTGCCTACTCTCCCTGTCTTTTGCGTCAGCAATGCGCAGCAGTTGTGTCTTTATGTTGACACACAACTCAACAACAAAGTTTACACCATCAAGTGCCGATATATCCAGAATCTCTTTCAAATCAGCGTCACAGTCAATTTTAAGTGGGGATTTAAGTGTTTTGTATGGGTACAAATGACTGAAATGCAATTCAATTTTGTTATCTATATTGAATCTGTTGCACACCTTTCCTTTGAAGTTATGTAGTGTGGTTGAATCATCTATCATAAACACTTTCGAGGTAGTATCTCCAACGAATGTTGGGCCTATGTCAGCAAATATCCATGTTCCACCATATACGACTGTAATCACATGAGGTGCCATTTAGTTGTAACCTATCAATACATGCCAGAGAGATATACAATGAGTTGGTGTCAGCAATGTACAGACATATGATGCAGACCAATTGAATTCGTGTCAGCACTACATATCGAAGTTATATCAATGCTAGAAATTTCAGATTTGAGTAGGACACAGTAGTGATACTATAATTACTATATGAATTCGTGTCAGCACTATAAATCGAAGTTATATCAATGCTTGAAATTCAAGATTCGTGTCAGTAATACAAATCGCAGGTAAATCTGTGCACTATAGATGTCCGTATTTTTAGTCATATTTTGCATCATGTTTTCATCTCATTCAAGTCATTTTATTTGCTTTTGTGTTGGAAAAGTGTGTCGTTTGTGTTAGTTTTCGTATTATTCGAGATATGGAGTCTACACAAGCTTTGGTGGTGTTTTTGTAGGTTTTGAAGCTGATTTGAAGGAGTTTGGACGCACTTTAGAGCTTAATGAAAAATCATGAAGGCAATGGAGATGCCAAGCAAAAGCAAAAAAAATGGTGCAGCTGGAGAAAAGCCTTATATTCGCCATTCATGACTTCGATTCAAGTTCTGGAGCCTTCATGAGAGTTGTAGTCCTTGAAAAGAGCTTTCCAACGCATATTCATATGCATCAATCGGATAAACGAGGACTCAGAAAAGTGCGTTTGAAGTCAGAGTCGAAAAGCTGGAGAAAAACAGAAGTTACTGCATTCAAACAGACCCTCGGCGCCGACACCTCAGACCTCGGCGCCGAGGTATCTGCGAACAGGAGAAGTTTATGTGGGCTGATTTTATTACTTAATGGGCTTTTTAATTAGGATTTTCATCTGAATTTCTTTTAGGATCTTTAAGTTAGATAGCCTTGGGATATGTTATCCTTCCTTAGACAGATTTTATTATTTTCCTAAGATAAAATCTCTTTTCCTTGGGGATTAAGTCTTAATTTTTATCTTTTAAATAAAGGCTATTAGGGGCTGACTTGAGGGGAGGACGACACACAGCGCAAGTCTGCGCGCAGCAGCTGTAGGACGAGTTTAGGGTTTTTGTTTGGCGTTTGGGCGAAAGCCTGGGCGTTTGTTGTTGCGATTGAACGCTTATTTCCAGGTTTTATATTATTGCAAGTTTGGTTTATGTTTTCTTCTCTTAAATTCATGCTTTCCATTGTCATGTTTGAGTAGTTATCTTCCTTCTAGGGTTGGGGTGTACCCAACAATAGGCACGTGTGTGATGGATGAATCTATAATTGTGTGATGTTTTTATTGTCTTCTACCTATGTGCTTAACCTTTGATGAAAGTTTAAGGAATTCATAGTTGTAATTGAACTTGAAAGAGGAAATTGTTAACTTGATAGTAATTAGGGTTTTCTAATGAAAGTTAAAAGATCCTAATTAAGAGAAGGTAGAAACAAGTAGGTCTTTTATGCGAAAGTGAATGGATTTACTTGTTGATTGATGAAACTCAATTGTTTGATGATAAAAGCATGACCTTTTATGTGATTCATTGATTTTCCCATGTGTTTGTTGTTGTGGCGATCCTTTGCCTTGGAAGTTTTCCCTTTTATTAATTAAAATTCATATTTTATTTTCTTATCACCACCCATCTCTCTTCCATCTCTTTTGTTAGTTTCAACCCGACAAAGCAACTAAATAAGAAACGCTGACTCTTTCCTGTGGACGATCCTGACTCCCTATGCTATAGCGGGGTCTTGACTACAAATTTATTTGGTCGAGAAACCCTCTCATCAAATTGGCACCGTTGCCGGGGAGATTTCAATCGCGCCTTGTTTAGTTGTTTTTAGGGTTTGGGAATAGCCCACATCCTTTATTTTGTAAATATCATTTTATTTTCTTTTATTTTCTTTATTTTAGTTTTTATTTTTTATTTTTTAGAATACCGCACCTCCCACCACTCGCCTCCTCTGTACCGACTTGGTGTCGAGCCCTTGCTATTTGATTTGTGCGCTTGTTTGAGTTTTCAAGATTAGGTACAAGATGCAGTACACATATGATTATTTTGAAACAAGGGCTGAACAAGAAAGACGACAAGCAAGGAAAAAGCAGTATGCGAGCTATCTAGCCGAGGTTGATGAGGAGGATGAAGATTTCATTGATTTTGATAGTTGGAAAGCAAAGAAGTCCTCCGAGGACAACATACACTTGTGTTAACTCTACTCAGGCCCCTAACGACGCAATTGTGTGTCCTAATGAGGAAGAACAGAGTTGCCATGATCCTACAGAGCTACAGGTAAGGTTAGATATGGTTTTCAACCTCTTTTCGCATGATGAACATGTTGGTATCGAGACATTTCAGGAGGAGCCATGTGAGGAACCCCAACAAGAGGAAGAAGTGCTCGAAGAGAAAGAGGAACCCCAAGAAGAGAATTTCCAATATCCTACCGAGCCACAGGTAAGCTCAGGTATGATCCCTAACCTCTTTTCTCATGATGAACAAGCGAGCTTTAGCATTCCGACCGAGCCACCGCCACCTTTGCCATTCGAGGTGAAGGAGATTCCCAACGATCTCGGGCAATCGACTGTCGCGTTTAAGTATGGGGTTCTTGCGAAGTGGCACAACGAAGATGAGGCAATAGAGGATGAAGTGGAGGAATCTCTTCCCCCTCCACCATTGTACACCAAACTCAACAATGAAATACATCTATTTGTGTATGATGGTGAGGAAGCTCAAAAAGTCAATTCAATGAAGAGGAAGAGGATTATACATGAGGGAAGCACACCTGCTGAGTGCTTTCTAAGGAAAGATGAATGGGTGGAATGTTGGAGTGTCCACTCGGGAAGGTTCAAGCTCATCCATAAGGAAAGGAGGAGAGGCATAAAAAGGTACAAGGAGCAAGAGCCATATCACTTGACAATCTATCCCGATGTACCACCGGAGGATGTTCTCCCACCGTCTTCACCAGCGGAACCACCGGATCCACCACCTCCTCCTGACCCGGATTGAAGAAAAAAAAAGGGAAGTAGGTCAAGCTAGAGACTTTAAACCTAGCGCTTACGGGAAGCAACCCGCTTTATTTGCTTTTCTTTCTAAGTTTTATTTTTAGTTTTTAAATTTTAGGATGGGTAGGATAGTTGGGGTGGAGTATATTGCACTAACCATGCAGGGCTTAGAAGGAAACCACTGCGAAAACGGGCGAAAAACGGAAAAAGAAGCTCAAAAACACCTGTACCGAGGTTGTACCGAGGCTCCCTACCTCGGTACCGACCCTCCTGATGGACAGGTAAGTGAATCTTGGAAAACCGAGACATTCCAGTAGCTGTACCGAGGCCGTACCGAGGCACCTAGGGTCGGTACCGACCCTCTTGACGGACAGGTGAGTAAATCTCGGAAAATAGAGAAATTCCAGTAGGCAGACCGACCCCGTACCGAGGTCCCTTGCCTCGGTACCGACCCCCTACCCTTAAAAAAAAAATTCTCCGCGCCTGTGTCTTTCTTCTCCGGAACCCAGCCGCCAGCCCTCCACTCCTCTTCTCTCCGCGCCACCCACGCCTCCACTGAGCCACCTCTAGGCCACCCATCACCACCGTTCGATCCAACTTCCTCCGGCGCAACCAGTGGGTTCTGAACCACCCTGGTTCGAGCCCCTACACAGCACCACCGAGCCCAGAACCTACCTGGTTCGCGCCCAGCATCCCCCACACCGAGCCACATCTCTCCCCTCCCTCACTGTTCGTCCTCCCGCGCCTCCCACGTCACCCACAAGCCACTTCCGGCCACCGCACCCCAGCCCCACGAACCACCACCCTCACCCGCACCCCCCGAGCCCAGACCTGACCCGGTTCGAGCCCAGCAGCCCTCCCACCAAACCACCATTGCACAAATCGCTGTTTGGATATTTTGGTTCATTACAAGTTCGAAAATCCCAATTTTTCTTCTTCATTCAACTCGATTTTGGTATGATTTCTCACCTACACTTGTTTATTTCAATTATTTTGATTGATTGGATGATTTAGGTTGAGATTGAAACCTAGGATTTGAATTAGGATTGAAAATTGGGGCTTTTTGCCGAGAGTCGAATTGGTCGAAATTGATAATATGGTTGTGTTGTTGGGTTGATTTGGAGCAATTTTCATGTTCATAGCATTGTCAAATTGATTATGGATTGTGAGCTAATTGGAATTTTAGGATTTCATTTCGATCTGTTTAGGCTTTGAATTGTGAATTGATTTTTATGCTTTAAGTTGATTAGTTTCTTCTATTTTAGCATGAAAATTATATTCTTGCAAGATTTGACATGTGCAAACAAGTTGTATATATTTCATATTTATCTTACTTGTTTTGAACTTAAGTATGGGGTTATGGTGGTTGACTTGTTCATATTGATTTACATTACTTATATGGTTTATATTGAGAATATTTTTATAGGTGATGTATTATATTTTATATGGTGGTGAGTTTGGGTGCATTTGAGCTTATTGCTATTTTTAAGAATGCCCTTGAACTGATATTATTACACTTGCTTTCTATGCTTATATGATTTATTTAGTGCATACTATTCTTGTTATTTTGCTTAGTTTACGTGGTTATTAGATGTGGCCTGGGCATATATTGGTTTGACCCGCCGCCCCCCTTTCCATAGAGAGCTTATTGATCTTCAGCAGCTTCTGAATCTTGATTTTGTGAGTTTCGAAATCTTTTCCTTTTACTTTGATTTTCTTTTCACAGTGGGGACACTGTCTATTTTTAAGTATGGGGTGAGGGATTCAGAAACTTGTTTGATGTGTTTTGGATTATGTTTATGTTTATGTGTTGCATTTTACTTTATTTGGATTATGTTATGCATTCATGTTTAAAATATATGCATTTGAGTCAGTTCTATGCATTTGAGTCTTTTGTCATGTCTTTAGTCATGCTTTTAGTTTCATAAAATCTGAAAAAACAAAAAAAAAATTTTAAAAGATGCCGGAAAAAAAAAGATAAAAAAATGCATGTTTATTCTCATTTTGTCTTATGTTTTAGTGAGTTTATACCCTAAGTTAGATGTCCAATGATGAAATCTAATAATTGAGTTTGATCATGTAATATCCTAAGGCATAGTTCGGATGGTTTAGCCTAAGTCGCACAAAATGTTTTTATGTCAAGTTTGACTTGCAAATGAAATTGAGCATATATAACTTTCGGATTTAGGTGATTGGAATCCAACATGTCCTAGTGAGTTACTTGGCCTATGAGGAATTGTGCTTTATATTTTTCCTTCTTTTTGATGTGTGTATTACTCTCCTTATACATTACCTCTTGATATTGCGGTGTATATCTAAGTCATGAGATAGCTAGTCATTGCATAATTTGATCAAATGATAGAGGCACTCTTTATTAGCCACTTTTATATCCTCTTTTACCTACCTTATATATGTTTTCTTTGCTTGTAACCACTTTGAGCCTTACCTCCTTATCCGGGAATTAGGACTTAGTGATTGGTACAGATTGATGTTTGAGGAGTAGAGACCTATGATTTGGTTTAAGTGTGAGACACATTTTTTTTATGGGTATTTTATTTTCTCGCCACTTGATCTATCGTAAAAGGTATTTTTGGCTCTTATATTTAAATAAATGCACATGAGATTACGAAAAAGAAAAGAGAGTTCGAAAAAAAAAGAAAAAAAAAAAGAAAAAAAGAGAATAAATGAGAAGTTGTGCATGAGCCAAATTTATCTTTATTTATTTTATGTGAGATATATTGGATATTTTGGGGTTATTGAAGAGGTGTGTCATCTTAGATGAGTTCGGATGTGTTTATAATGGATGAGCCAAATTTATCCTTATGCGAGATGTATTGGATATTTTGGGTTTTTTGAAGAGTTGTGCTATATTAGATGAGTTTGGAAGTGTTATTATATGATGGAATTGTTTGGATGAGTTGAGTTGGTAATTTAGGAGTCTTTGGTTCCCGAATTTCTAGCACCACATAGCCTAAATGATTCCTACCTTTATATTCTTACCAAGCCAAGTTACAACCCGACCGAATGAGTCCTTCTTTGAAGGCCATTGAGCCAAAGTCCTCTTGATGGTTAATGCATGTTTTGATATCTCGGTGAATCGATTGGTGATATTAATTGCAATTTCTATGTAGCTTAATGTTATAAAGGATTGAGTTGAGAGATTTACTTCAAGCCTAAACACATTTGAAAGGAAGTGAAAACACAATATTTCCCTTGAGTGGTTGGATTCTAGTTGCTTTGCCTAAGGTTATCTAAATATATGTGATGATGGTTCAATGCTTGTTCTTATTTGGACTATGCTAAATTGATGCTGCTTTTCACTAAGGCGAAGACTTGAAGGAATGTTAAGGGTTTTGGTCATAGTTTGGTTATTGCTTGAGGAAAAGCAAGTCTAAGTATGGGGTGTTTTGATGTCCGCATTTTTAGTCATATTTTGCATCATGTTTTCATCTCATTTAAGTCATTTTATTTGCTTTTGTGTTGGGAAAGTGTGTCGTTTGTGTTAGTTTTCGTATTATTCGAGATATGGAGTCTACACAAGCTTTGGTGGTGTTTTTGTAGGTTTTGAAGCTGATTTGAAGGACTTTGGACGCACTTTAGAGCTTAATGAAAAATCATGAAGGCAATGGAGATGCCAAGCAAAAACAAAAAAATGGTGCAGCTGGAGAAAAGCTTTATTTTCGCCAATCACTTCGATTCAAGTTCTGGAGCCCTCATGAGAGTTGTAGTCCTCGAAAAGAACTTTCCAACGCATATTCATATGCGTCAATCAGATAAACGAGAACTCGGAAAAGTGCGTTTGAAGTCAGAGTCAAAAAGCTAGAGAAAAATAGAAGTTACTGCATTCAAACAGACCCTCGGCGCCGACACCTCAGACCTCGGCGCCGAGGTATCTGCGAACAGGAGAAGTTTCTGCGGGCTGATTTTATTACTTAATGGGCTTTTTAATTAGGATTTTCATCTGAATTTCTTTTAGGATCTTTTAGTTAGATAGACTTGGGATATGTTATCCTTCCTTAGACAGATTTTATTATTTTCCTAAGATAAAATCTCTTTTCCTTGGGGATTAAGTCTTAATTTTTATCTTTTAAATAAAGGCTATTAGGGGCTGATTTGAGGGGAGGACGACACACAACGCAAGGCTGCGCGCAGCAGCTGTAGGACGAGTTTAGGGTTTTTGTTTGGCGTTTGGGCGAAAGCTTGGGCATTTGTTGTTGCGATTGAACGCTTATTTCCAGGTTTTATATTATTGCAAGTTTGGTTTATGTTTTCTTCTCTTAAATTCATGCTTTCCATTGTCATGTTTGAGTAGTTATCTTCCTTCTAGGGTTGGGGTGTACCCAACAATAGGCACGTGTGTGATGGATAAATCTATAATTGTGTGATGTTTTAACTTTGATGAAAGTTTAAGGAATTCATAGTTGCAATTGAACATGAAAGAGGAAATTGTTAACTTGATAGTAATTAGGGTTTTCTAATGAAAGTTAAAAGATCCTAATTAAGAGAAGGTAGAAACAAGTAGGTCTTCTATGCGAAAGTGAATGGATTTACTTGTTGATTGATGAAACTCAATTGTTTGATGATAAAAGCATGACCTTTTAAGTGATTCATTGATTTTCCCATGTGTTTGTTGTTGTGGCGATCTTTTGCCTTGGAAGTTTTCCCTTTTATTAATTAAAATTCATATTTTATTCTCTTATCACCACCCATCTCTCTTCCATCTCTTTTGTTAGTTTCAACCCGATAAAGCAACTAAATAAGAAACGCTGACTCTCTCCTGTGGACGATCCTGACTCCCTATGCTATAGCGGGGTCTTGA
Organism: Persicaria maculosa; assembly: GCA_963922045.1. Lineage (NCBI taxonomy): Eukaryota > Viridiplantae > Streptophyta > Magnoliopsida > Caryophyllales > Polygonaceae > Persicaria > Persicaria maculosa. Next base: position 20,443,157 of record OY998257.1, read on the forward strand.
CTACAAATTTATTTGGTCGAGAAACCCTCTCATCAACTAGATCGAAGTAGGACACAGTATACAATATTTACCATTGAATTCGCGTCAACAATATAGATCGGAGGTGGAAGAATGCTACTGATTTAAGTAGAATACATCATATAATAATTATTATTGATAGATCGAATATAGATCACTATCACAAATCCCATGCAGACCATGATATTGACACAATAAACATCAAAATTGTTGACATGAGAGCAAAAACGAATTCGAATAATACACGATCTACAAAAGACGAGTTCAGCAATAAGATACAAAACGACAATTCACAAAAAAACGACAATTCAATACCAATAATTCAACAATTGTATGAATGCTGACTTAAAAAATGACAATTCAGTACCGTTTAGGCGTTAGGATCGACAATCTAGAGATTCAGAGGGGGAGATCGGTGATGGATATTGAAGATGATCAATATGGGGAAAGAGATGCAGTGTCAGCACGGGTGGGGGGGGGGGACGGGGGAACGTATGTGTTGATGAAGGTGGATAGTTTGAAAAATATTCCAATAAGGTGGATAGTTAGCTTATTTAGCCATGATTTATGGACAGTTAGCTAACTGCCCCTTAATTAAAAGTCCACCATCCAAGATTTATTAGTTAAATGTCCACCGGTTACCCCCTAAGTGTTGCTTGCTTCTAACTATGATAAACAACTGACAAACGGAATTATGATAAACAATTGACAAATGGAATTATGACAGCCAGCTGACAAATGAAACTATGATAGACAACTTACAAACCAAACGATGACAGAAAACTGACAAACGAAATTATGACAGCTGACAAACGGATTAAGAAAAATACATATTTTGTTACAGCAGATTTTAGCAAATTACATATTCAGCAAAACACAGATTTTTTACAACATATTTTAGCAATTTAAAGAGTAGCAAATTACATATTTTTTACAACATATTTTGGAAATTACAGATTCAGCAGATTACAAATATTTTTACAATAGATTTTAGCAAATTACACATTTTTTACAACAAATTTTAGCAAATTACAGATTAGCAAATCGCGGAGTTTTTTACAGTAGATTTTGCAAATTACATATTCAGTAGATTATAGATTTTTTTTAGGAAATGAGTGAAAACAAATTTTTTTCAAAGGTCATGACAGATTACATATCAAAATTTACACACTAAAAAGTGCAAACAAGAAATGGGTGAAATTAAATCACTCTTTGGCACTTTTTAGAATTATAGCAAACAAGCTCCATTGTCTGTAATTCAAAGACCAAACAAGCTCCATTGAATGCTCGTGGACATTTGCTTAATTTGGACTGTCCGATGAACATTTGCTTAATTAGGTTAGAAAATTGGATCTATCAGCCCAATTTCTTCTATATACATAACCTATACCACTTATTTGAAAAAGATTATTTATCAAATAAAGAAGAGGTGTTATTATTTACACCCAAAAATTTTACTATTTATTCACCCAAAATCAAAGTTTTTGATTTTTTTTAAAATAATCCTTACGCCTCTTGAGTCACAGACGTGTGACTCAAGAGGGGCAGGGTATGTATATAGAAAAAAATAGTTGCGCCTCTTGAGTCACACACCTATGACTCAAGAGGCGTAGGGTTTATTTAGAAAACAATAAAAACATTGATTTTGGGGTGAAGATAGTAACATTTTGAGTGTAAATAACAACCCCTTATATATAGTGTAGTTGTAGTTAAAGTTAATGTTTAATTACAAGTTATTTTATATGTTTTTTTAATATAAAAAAGAATTAATATTACAAAAACCACACAAAATTCCGGGTATTTAACTAGTATATATATATATATGAAACACTGACAAAAGCAATAAAAACATAAAGACGATAACCAAAGAGTAACAAGATCCTATTTGAAACCAAAGAGAAACAAGATCCTATTTGTGTTAAGACCGGAAAAGTTAAAATATTATTTTCTTACTATATTAAATTATGTTCGACTTTAAAATTAAGATTCTATAAATTTTAAAATTTTCGTCCTCGAGCAACTGAATTTTATTTAAACGAACTTCTATATAGTTTTGAATTGGGTTTTAGAAATGGATTTTGATTTTCGGAGATCGAGCATTTATAAAATTCATTTAAGCATTGGGTTTTGATTGAAATTTATTTGATTTCCGTTATTTTGCGATTTAATTAAAATTTGATAAAATTTGTTTTAGTCGGGATTTCATCGGGCGAGCGGGTTTTGGATCTGTTCCGCTATTTTGAATTGGGTATTGTTGGGACCACATATATTTTATTTTTTTTCCCTTTTCTTTATTCTCTCTCTCTCTCTCTCCCTCCCTCTCTCGGTTCACTGGTCCCCTCCCTTTGCCTCTCCTTCCTGTATTGTAGTAGAGCACCATGACCCTCTGCCCTCCTACCTCACCCTCTTTCCTACTTCTGAACCCCACAACACCAGCCCACATCTTTCCCCTCTTTCCTTACCTTCTCCATCTCTGTGTACTTCTCCCCAAAACACACCAACACTCAGCGCCTCCACCTCCATTCTCGTTTGAGCTCCAGCCCTTCCCTCTGTTTTCTCAGCAAACCAGGCCGCCAGAGCACCACCACCATCACCCTTCTGCATCTCCGTTACCGCCAGCGCCACCCATCACCTCCATCTTTGTCGCCGAGCCACCACACCAACACCATCATCACCTCCTCTTCCTTTTGCCTCCGAGCAACAAGCGCCGAGCCTCAACAGCTCCACCTTTTCCCTTCCTCGACGAGCAGCAGCAGCACCACGTCGACAAACGCCCAAGCGCCGCCCAGGAGCGGCCTTTCTCCTCCTCTTCCCCTGATTTCGCGTGCAAGGGTCGGTAAAGCTTCGTCTCCCCTTCTTTTGCCTTGAATCCCTGTAAAGTTACACCTTTACTCACTCCTCTTCGTCCTACGTCGATAACGCACCGGTTCCAAGCCTAAGTGAGCCCAAATCGGACCTTTTCCGGCGAGATCTCGACTCTCCTCGGTGAGCCTTCTTTTCTCTCCTCCTTGCTCTCGCTTCTCTCCTTTCGTTTGGGTTAGAGTCGGGGAAGTGTGTCGTTGAGGCTGGGGGTGAGTGCGGGTTAAGAGGAAGTCCGACCAGGCCCTACTTCTCCTCCCTCCTCTTCCGTCGTTTGTCGTCTCCGAACAGAGCTCCGTCCGAAGGAAGAGGGTGACTCCTCTGCCTTTCCTTCCTTCTGGGCCTAATCTCTGGGCCTGACCCGAACTTGGGAACGGGTTATATCGTTTGAACTCGGATCCTCCATTCCCTCTTCCTTTTTGTTGTTTCCAGGTTGGGCCCCTCTTTCCTTTCTCTTCTGGGCTGGGCTTGAACCCGAGGGTATTCCGGATCCCCCTACTTCCTTCTTTATTTTCTTCCGGATTGTGGACACGTGGGCTCATATTATTAGTTGTCCGGGTTTGGGCTTCCGAGTAAGGTTTAGGGTTTTGGGCTGGGTTGATTTCAGTTATGGCTGTGAGTGGGTGTTGGATTGAGTTTAGGTTATTGCTATTATGTGTTAAATTTATAGTATGTGTTATTTTATATATATATATATATATGTTATATTATATATTATTCTGATTTTTTTTGGACATGTATATGTATATATATTCTGAAATATTAATATATATGTCATAGAAAGTTTCAAAAGTAATATTAATTATTATATATTAGAAAGAGGTTATATGATGATTTTGAGATATGTTTTAAAATATGTTAAAGAAATTTAGTATTTTGATTTATAAATGTGGGTTATTAAAATGGAGTGATTTTGGCAATTTTATTATATTTAAATATTCCTTGAGAAGTGTTATTATTTAATGATTTGTAAGATGATTTTAAGATGAGGATTTTAAAGAGAAACATGCCGGAATGATTTCTATATTATGATTTTGGGAAATTGGTTTTAAGGCCCAAGTGTTTAATGTCGAGATTTGGATAAGCGATTTTAAAAAGGATTGTTTGATTTCTAAGTTGAGTTCTTTGAGAGATTATTTTGGAAATGATGAAATGAGATATGGATTATGATGGGATATGATGGAATAATTTGATACGAGATATGTGAAGATATGTATGATAGTTAGGGGCGCCTTGTGTGTTGTAGATTGACTTATGCATATCTGTATGTTATTAGGTGATTGTGATATGTTGGACATTGCTTGCTATTGGTGACTCATTACTTGGATTTTGCTTCTGCCTTGTTCTCTGCTGTTCGGCTTATTCAGGTAAGTTCCTTTATGGGCTTACTCAGATCGAAAGAGATTACCGGCTTGTGAATGTACGACATACTAGGTGTTGCATAAGCATTAAAGCATGCCATGTAGTATCATGCTAGGTTGCACTTGTGATTGAGCATTCTATTTCTTTACGAGTATGAAACAGAACGGCCGTTATCTGTGATAGTCCTAGAGTCTCTATTAGGGTCATAGGGTAGCCCAGCCTCATTGGGTGCCCTGAGTTATCGAGTGGATATGATATGATAGCCCAGCACCATCGGGCAAGATATGAGATATTGATATGATATGATGATACCGTGGGTGAGTGCACCACCACGAGGATATGCTATGCTATAGCAACGAACTGGCCAGTCTCTGCACTAACGGGAAGGGGTGCAGAGGTAGGAGAAAGACATGCCACTTGGCATTCTTTGGGCGCCTTTACAGTTATTTTTCGCATATTGTAAATTAGGATCATGTTAGTGTGATTTAATTTCCGCATCTGCATCATCTTTATTATTAGCGTATGTGTATGTTCGCTTGCGGGACAGGGTGTGTTGGGGCCTTGGTCTGATCCCGCTCGCACCAATTGTTTTTAGGTATGATTGCTCCCTGTTTGTATGGCGTGGGAAAGACCCCCGGGCGATTGCAAAGAAAACTGTCTAACTCCGCTAATCTGGCTATACGACTTAGAATATAGGTTTTGGTTTTGACCCGGCTCTACCGTGGCTTCTGTATCTAAATCTTACTTCCGCTTTATTTTCGTTAGATTGAATTTATGAAAACTTCGACTGATTAGAGGTTTGAAACCTCGACCCGTACCTGAATTGCAACATCCGAACGAAGGTATCCGACCTTCGAAACGTATCCCAGATATTTATATCCGGGCCGTTACAAAGTTGGTATCAGAGCGAGGTTGTGCAATTCGGGTACACAAAGGTCGGGTGTATGTTTTGGAAAAACCGCCCATGGATTTCAAAGATTTGAAAGCGTTTTAAAGGGGCAAAATGAACTTAATGTGTCTAACTCAATTGGACTAAATATGAACTTCGCTTATGATAAAAGTGGAGAACCAACTAATAAGGGATCGAGTGGGTAGAAAAGGCGCTAGACCATCCCTATTGGATGTAGTCGGAAACGGGTAAGCGAAATACTAGCTTGTTCTTTACAGATGGGTCGGGAAGACTCCAAGGAGATCATTGTAACTGTCATTAACTGATTCTATGATTGAGTACTTGATATGCTAAAGATTTGATTGTTATGTTCTAACTATTGAATGAATATTGAACGATCTGTGCGAACGGGATAGCGGGAGTACCCTTCTTCTTCTTATATGGTTAAGCTCAGTTTTGTGGAACAGCCCCTTTCCTTATGAACCCTTTGATAGTTCAATCGAGTCCTCCCTTCGAATATCGGTCTCCTCCACGGGAAATCGGGTTAGTAAACATAGTGTTTCGAAAATCAGGGTTGGATATGAGGGTTGCTTGGAGAGAGTATTGAAAGTTGGCTTTTGATGTAATTCCAAGTTATAAAGTAAGTGTTTCCGAGGTTGTCTTTCTTGATTCTTATGACGATCGACCGGTGTCATCTTACCATAAAAGTTATATCCGAGTCTCACGGGAAAGATGAGTGATGAGTCAGTTCGGAAGAGTCAATGGTTGCCCTTAGGGATCTCTGTCCGGTTGTAATGGTGACACTCTCTGAATTTCATGACATGATTTTGTAACATCCTGCATGTACCTTGCGAATGCTTCTTAGTAAAATGTTGCTCATGTTATTACACCTGTGATTAGTTGCATTGCTTAGCCTCGTATTATACCTTACTTTCTATAATGGTTATATGTTGTCATATCATGTCTACTTGGCCTATTGTATTGCTCGTATGATTGATTGGAAGCATGAACCACATGATATGAGTCTATATGATTGTTTCTTCTTCTGAATTAGGTCCATGATAGTGTGATCGACTCTTCTTTGTATGAATGCCTCATAAGATGTGCTCCTTAGCATGCTCGCCGATGATGCCTCGATGCTTATCATTCATCTTGTGACAAGAATCTATCGCATGCCCGTCTATTTTGTCTTCCTTAGATTAACTATTGTTGATTATGCTATAAGTAGTGTTGCTATGTGTTAATTGTGCTAAAGAGAGAAAATGTCAGAGTAAATGAGTCTTGATAAATACATGTTTTATCCCAGTATGCAGTAATTTGAACCCATGACCCCATATCCTCGTCATATTGCCCGTTACTTAGACTTGCATTATACATCGTTACAGTTCCTCCCATGCTTCTATCTTATTGGAAGGTGATTGAATTAAAGTCTTGCTTAATGTCGAGTAATCAATCAAGTGCATGTATGTGTCCTGTGTTAGGTTGAGTCATTAGTAACATATAGAACCCTTGGTTGTGACTTGTGCGAACTTATGACATGCCTACATTATTATTGATTCTCTCTTGAGCTAGGTTCCTGATAGTGTGGCTCTTTCCTCTTTCCATTCTCTTAACATGTTTCACTCGTCCTGATTAGCTTAATGTTGCATTTGGTGATTGACTAGCTTTCCGTGATGGTTAAACCTAGCATGCTTACATGGTTAAAATGTCTATTACTCCATGATATTCTCTTGTGCTTACATGAATGTATGACTTGACACCTCGCATGATCACGCACCACCCTATATCATGATTTTGCATATGCATGACGCATGAATATCGGAATGAATCTAGTTGAATCACTTTAGTTGTACTCCTGTTCGATATGTGCTATTAGTATCATGTAAGACTTATGCTTTCCAATATGACCCGCTAAATGATCACGTGTTGTACTTGTTCTATGGTGTGACAACTATTGTACCTTATATGTACTCTATGGTGGTTCGTTCTTAGCATGATTATAATCTAGCACCCATGATGTCTTTCTTGTTACTTTTGATGATGCCTCATGTTTCGTGAATATTATGTTGAACTCCTCTTAATGACTCTTGACTATGCTTGTATCACATTATGTATCGCTAGTATCATGTAGGATCTATGCTCTCTAAATGTATCTCGTCGTATGATTACATGTCATCCTTAACTTACTAAGTGATCATTGCTGTTAGATGTGATAGTTACTATGCTGCTCTTATGTGCCCTCGTATGACGCTTCATCTTATTGTTGTAATATACCTTGCCATGATATATTTGGACTCAATTGTTGATGTGTATACCATGCTCTTACATTGATCATATGCATGATGGTTGTTATTTTCACTAAATTCCGCATGACTTCGAATCATATATGATCATTGTTGGTTCCGTCTATCTTGCTTGAAGCTGCTAGGCATATCTTCTTCCATGGAATACTAGAATGTTAGCTTATTTCACATACATCAGCATCGGACTTGATTGTGCCTTTGATATGAATACGAATGTTGCCCCGGGATAGGTGCATGTTAGTGTGGATTAATGTGATGGATATGCTCTATGATGGATTTGTGCTTGTTGTCACCATTGTAACCTAATGGACTTCCATAGAGGCATCGTTACTATTCTCGGGTCGAAGTCTTGTCTCTAGTCGTGTCATCCGTAGATTTGGTCCATTTTGTCTCCGAGAGAAATATTGGGTCGTCCGCTCTTGTCACTCCCCTATCTCCGCTAACTTAGACTCCTACGCGTTATATTGGATGAGCGACCGCATGGAAAAAGGGATCGGGAAGTCGAATAGCGATAGATCAGCGCAGCGGAAGCATGGGCCCATAACCCACGGGCCTCAGGATCGATAATGTCGGCGGAACAAGCTCGCTTCGAGGATTACGATTGTTGAGTACGATATGACTTGCAGGTGGGAGCGTCCTCTATTCGAATTGCTAACCCTTTCTGAGCTTGTTGATGATGATATTGCACTGACTTGATGTTGAAAGCTGCTTGTTAATGTGATGATTGTTGCTTGATTGTCTGTTGACTATGATCATATGATTCGATGCCTTGCCTATAATGTGAACTGCAAATGCTAAGAACCTGAACTGTTTATTAGATGTGGTTATGATGAGAGGTGCTAGCTTAACTTGATTAGGTTCATATGTGATGTTTTGCAATACTTATTGAGAATGACAGTAAATTGAGACTTTAAACACAGTTGCAATGCTTAATGATGAGCTATTGATGCTATTGATAAATGCTGATTGATATGATGTAGTCCTTATGTGCAATAATGTCCATGATTGCTTCTTTTTTGAACATATGAGTGGGGTCCTTTTTGGTAGAGTGCTCAGAGAGTAGAGAAAGGTTTTGAGTGATTAGAATGATTGACAGTGGTAAGGGAAAGTTGCAGAAGATAGGTGTTGACTTAGGTTGGACCGAGTGAGTTCGGGAATTTTAAGAGGTAATGCTTGATGATTTTCGATGAGCTCCTAGGTGAATCTTGGGTGAGAGTATGGTTAGGAATAGGTCGGCTAGGCGGTGATCGAGGAATTTTACTAGAGAATGTGCGGTTAGCAGGGCATGATGCTTGTGAAATCTTGGGAAGTGTGGAAGTGTAAGAAATGGCTTTTAAAAGTATGAAGGATATAGTATGAGAGGGCCCTTGGGTGTGAGGTTAGAGATAGTAGTGGATTCTTAGAGGTGGATTGTTAGTGAGAGTGCTTGGCGGGAAGAGGTGTGAGATTAAAGGACGGAATGAATTGGGGTTTCTCCCGTGGGATGTTATCCGAGTTGGTGAGTCTAGATGAAGGTTGGTCTTAGCTTGAGAGTTGGAGACGAGCGGGCGGGGTTTGCGTCTTGCTATAACTAATATAATGTGCAAAACTTTTTTTTGATTATGTGATTATGAAATGGCATGATGTTAGATAGTGACCATGATGAACTTGATATGGCTTGATATTACATGTTGATATGCAATATTGGAAATCTAGTTGGCAGTGGCAAGTGTTATTTTGATGTAATGATACATTGCTATCCTACTATGTTGTTCTAAAAGCATGTTATAATGTGTTGAATGAATCATGAGATGATGTCTCGAAAGCATGATGACATTTTGATGTTGATATACTGTTCGATCTCCCCTTTTTTTGGTTGAATCTTAATAGCATGATTTTGTTGGATTGATGTGATAATATGTTATGATAATGCTGGATAGAAATTGGATAGGATGACTATGTGAATTTATGTTTTAAATGAGATCCCTTGTTATGACTGATTCTACTAGTGTGCGATGTTGAGATGCGATCGTGAGATTTGACTTGTAGTAGTGTACTGACTCCATGACTCCTAACCTCTTTGATCTCTTGACATGTGTGCTGACATGATTTATGAGGATTCAATGATACACTTGTGATGCCTTCGGTATGATATAGATACACTTTATGACTCGTGATATGACGTTGAGATTTTGTTGTTGCTTTTGATGTGTTTGAAAGAATGGTATGCTTTATGTTATGAGTTGATGAGTTGATTTACTTTTGTTCATGTTGAGCTGTGAATGATGATGGAATGATTTTGGAACCTAGGAAGAGAATATGGGATTAGCCCTTAGAGGTGGATGATTCCACCTCCTACCTTCTGAATTTGATTGATTGGTTTGCGAGAAGCTGATTTGGTTTTTTTTGGGAGATTTTGACGAAATCTTGATTTGAAAGGATTTGACTTGTTTTGGTGTAAAGTTGCTTGATTAAACATCGGATTTGAAGATTTTGAGCGGTTTTAAAAATGACCAACTTGGGATTTTAAAGAAGTTGAGAGTTTCAATGATTTAGATGACAATTTTTCCATTTACAAAACGCTTTGAGGATTTACGAACTGGATTTACATTATGGACGTCTCACGAAGTGGATACAAGCATTGTATAGGGGCGTTTACAGATTGCTTGCTAAGACCTAGTCGGGCGCTATAATGCTTTTAGAGTTGTGGTACTTCCGAAAAGTTGAAGCGAGGATGTAATAAGGGCGCTTATTACACACTTGACAAGACCAATTGGAGATGTCACGACCGTGACTAGGATGTTGTGAGAATCTCGGAAGACGCAACCGAGACAATTACAAGATCCTTGGACATGGTCCTCGGACTCACCGATTTTAAAACTTCATCCCCTTTGCTTTAAAATGATTTTAGTCTCGGGGACGAGACTTGTTTTTAGAGGTGGATAAATGTAAAGACCGGAAAAGTTAAAATATTATTTTCTTACAATATTAAATTATGTTCGACTTTAAAATTAAGATTCTAGAAATTTTAAAATTTCCGTCCTCGAGCAACTGAATTTTATTTACACGAACTTCTATATAGTTTTGAATTGGGTTTTAGAAATTAAGAGGTTTGAAGCCCAATCTGGATAGAATTTCATGGAGGATCTCTTCTGGGAGATCGTCAATGGCTGCAGATTTCAAATCGATCATTCAAATAACTTAATTTTTATGTTCCACAAAGACATGAATTTAGTGATCATAGGTGGCTGGACTTTATTTTTTATCTATCATACTCTTCTAGTTCATTCAGATTGGGAAGAGGCGCTAGGTTGCGTGCAAGGTCAGATGGCCACTAGGAAGACGGTGGAGACGAGCATCAGCCCCCATTTCAGAATTGATAGGAAGACGGTGGAGAGGACGGGTAAAGAGGTGATGTAGACGCCGGAAAGTTAACATATTCCGGTCAGGTGGACAGCTCCTCACCCAAACACCTCAACACCAACTCAGATCTAGAGGAAGAAGATGAGTGGAACCCAGATATGAGAACCTCAACAAATCGCACCTTCAAACAATCGCTAGAAACCACCCCAGAATCGAATGGATGCGAGTCGCAGAAGCCCAGATCTGAGGGTAAGATGAGTAGTTGTTCATTAAATAAATAGTATTGGTTCATGAAATAAATAATTAAAAATAAATAAATAATTAAAAAATAAACATTAAAAGAAAGTAAAAGAAGAACGAGAATGTTACAATTATTAAATAGTAGTGGTTAATGAAATAAATTCTAGTGGTTCATGAAATAAATAGTAGTGGTTCATCAAATAAATATTAGTGGTTCATGAAATGAATAATAGTTGTTAATATTCTAAAATATTTTTTCTTAAAATCTCGAACTATGTATTTATACAATTTATAAACCGCACGTGAGTAAAAAATAGAATCACATGAAATAAAATGTGTAATCGCAAAGGAATATTAGTAACAAATATATACATAATTTTATTTTATTTTAAGTGAAACTAGTATAATTCCCGCGCCATGGCGCGATTTTTTTAAAAATAAATTAATATTATACAATCAAATAACATATTAATAAAAGCTTATCATAAAATAAGAAAGGTAGGTTTGATAAATTAAAAATCACAAAATTTTTTACCATAAAAGTATCTTAGAAATCATTTAAAAAATTATTATTATTTAACGTAGTAGTATATATAGACATAGATATTTTATATCACCCCTATTGGTTAATCAAATAAATAAATATCATTGTAATTTTTTTTATAAATATGCAGTATATATTAATATATTTATTTATATTTTAATTTAATGAATTCAATTTAAAAAATGATTAGAAAATAAAAAATATTTTAAGGAAATAAAAAAATTCCTATTATAATTTAATTGGTTGAAAACCCGACAATTAATGTGGTGATCACATCATAAAAAATTGCTCTCATTTAAAGTACTATATAGATATAGATCATAACATTGTTTAAATTTTTTATATAAATATATATTAATAAATTAATTTGAATTTGAATTCATTTTTTTGAATTAAACCCATTGATTAGAAAATAAAAATATTTTGGAATTTAAATTCAATGTTTTGAATTAAACTCATTGATTAGAAAATAAAAATATTTTAAGGAAATTAAAAAATTCCTTTTATAATTTGATTGGTTGAAAACCCGAAAATTAATATGGTGATGACACCTCATCAAAAACGGTTCTCATTTAAAGTATTATATAGATATTTGATTTAATATATTTACTCTTCTTTTTTTAAATAAAAATTTTAATTATAAAATTGTGCAATTTTTAGGTTGAAATATAAATTAGATGATAATATTTTATTTATAATTAAGAAAAAAATATTGTATAAATTATAAGTGCTAATTCAATTTTTAGGTAATTAAGTAAAACCGGTAGAGTAAACTAAAACAAATATGCATTAAAATCAAGAAAGTTAAGTTCTTAAAAAGAGGTTTGGGGTTCAATTCCCACATTCAACGCCCATTTTGCTGCATTTTAGAGATAAATGATGCGCGAGGGTGTGTGCACACAGGAGCGGAGCCAAAAAAATGGAGGGGGGGGGGGCTCAACTATGTTATCGAGATTTTTTTTGAAGATATATATGAAATACAATTTTTGTTGTAAAGAATATAGTAGAAAACACATTAAATGTATAATTTAAATAGCTATTTTAAGTTTAAAAAGCTAAAAGGAGGAAAAAAAAATCCGTAAATGAAGCTATAAGGATTCGAACTCCAGATCTCATCATTCAAGTTCCCACCATATACCAACTAAGCTAAGCACACTCATTTATTTATTACTCTTTTTTAACATTTTTTAACTCTTAAATTATAAAAAATTATAAAAAAAGATACATATATATATTTTTTGTTTTACGTTTTCCTCCGACCCAAGGGGGGCTCGAGCCACCTCATGCCCTCCTACCTCCACCCCTGTGTGCACACATGCATGCGAGTGGGTAGCGTGTGCGTTGGGCTTGGGGTTGTGTTGGATATATATATATATATATAGGCAAAAGTTCAAATGTAAAATTGTCTTAGGGTGTAAAATGCTTAAGGTGTAAAATTCTCTTAATGGGCCTAATTTTTGTAAGTAAATTGCTAATGGGCCTAATTTATAAGTAAATGGGCCTAATTTAATTAGTAAAAATGTCAACCCCATTTGGCCCCCCTTGCCCATGCCATGCGTGTGCCCCCTCCCCTGTGCCCCTCCACTGTGCCCCCCTTTGGGGCTAGTTTTTTTTTAAATATGTGTATATATATATTTTTTTTTCGTGGCAGCATTTTTTGTTATGCAAATATAACTTGATGTTGTGCACATATAACATTATGTTGTGCAAATATAAATATATGTTGTGCGCATATAACAATGTCCATGTCAGCACTCTCGTATCAACACTTTTCGTGTCAGCACTTTTAGTGTCAGTACTTTCTGTTGTGCAAATATAACTTGATGTTGTGCACATATAACATTATGTTGTGCAAATATAACTTTATGTTGTGCAAACATAATAATTCCTTATGGGTAAATAGGTAAATGAGCCTATTTCAATTATAAAAAATTTTACTTTTTATAATTAAAATAGGCCTAATTTAAGGGTAAATAATAAAGTGATGTACCTGTTCATGAATAAGATTATGAAGTGCAATAATAAAATAATAAAGTGCATAAATAAGATGATAAAGTGCACATGTAATATTATGGTGTGCACATATAACACTATTTTGTGCAAATATAATATTATGTTGTGCAAATATAACATTATGTTGTGCATATATAATAGGCTTTCAAATTAAATTGCATAAATAAGATTAAAATGTGCATAATTAAGGTTAAAAAGTGCATAACTAGGATGTTATGCATGGTTAACAATTTGAGATTGTTGTGTTCTTCTCTATTATGTAACCTATGTGGGATTTGAACCCACATCTGTGTGCAAATGCACATTGCTCTACCAATTGAGCTAATAGGCTAAATTATGATTTTCATGCTAACTATTGTTGTTGCACTTTATCATTTTATTATTGCACTTTGTCATCTTATTTATGCACTTTATCATTTTATTGTTGCACTTTATCATTTTATTATTGCACTTTGTTTCAATTTTCAACTTTGATTAAAGATTGCCTCAAGTTGGCTGTTTATACAAAGATTCAATTATTTTTATTTAGATTGGTTAGGCTCTCTGTTAGTAGTTGTCGATTCTGAATGAGAAGGTTACAATTTGATTCTTTTTTTTATTTTTTGATTTTGATGATGTTTTATTATTTCACTTTATCATATTATTTATGCACTTTATCATTTTATCCTAGCACTTTATAATCTTATTCATGAACGAAAAAAAACATAAATAGTCTATGCGGGATTTGAACCTGCATCTTTGTGCATGGCACAACGCTCTACCATTTTGAGCTAATAGGCTTTTAATAGGACAATCCCCATTAGCTACATAATCTGACAGCAAAAACAACCCTAGTAACATGAGAAATTTTCAAAAAATTCAGCAAGGACCCTCTTCAATTGCCTCATTAATTTCTACCAAACATCCAAATTACATTTTCTTTGTTTCCATGAGCAAAACAACACACTATACTCCAGTTTTTTTTTATATTCTATTCTTGATATCTTCACTCATGATTTGATAGAGACTTGTAAAGCCAATGCAAAAACTCACGAAGAGAAATCATCACCAATGCAGAAAGAAGCAAATAGATGGAAGAAAATGACATCTCCATTAAGTACCTAACGTAGCTGATATTTAACTTGAAAAAACAAACCCAAGCAGCCATCTCAACCCTCCAGAAGCAACTCAAAAACAGTCCCAAATGCAGCAGCAGCAGATGGAAAAAATCAGCCCTCAAGATGTTCGGAACAACCGCAAAAAATCATTCTAACAGCCCTAAAAAAATCACCATAGATCTCACTGAAATCTCAAACATAACAGCCCATTAAAGTTGCTGCAGAGGTGGGCAATTCAGGTTGTAACAACCCTCAACACAGCTCCAAAGCAAACTAAAAAATGCAGAAACGCAGAAAAATACAAGGCTCCAAGGATCAATTAAAAACTTGATTGTTTGGGAATCTCTTTAATTTCAAATATTGCAACTGAATAAACACTAATACACTATTGAACACCAACTAAAATTATGCAATAGAGTGAGGTTTGAACTTCAGGTATGCATAAATTGCAAGGAAATTTTCAAGCTACAAGAAATTTTCACTTTAAATGTGCCACTGCTGAGTGTCAACGGGCAACAATAAAGGCACCTTAATTGACCAAATTGCAGCTTAATTGGTCTGATGACTCAAAACCACATTGAATAAATTACAACCTAATGGAACAAATTATAGCTTAATCGAACAAATTGCAACTCAAAACCAAAATCCTACTTTTGACAGAACAATAGGGCAAAACCTAAGTGGAGCGGTAGGAAGAAGGATGAACCGAGGAGCATATATATCTGAAGGAAATCTGAAGGGAGATGAGAGGAGGAGAAATCGAGAGCGCCATTGGCCGGAGCCAGCTTTGGAGAGGAGCAGTGGCTTGTTGAGCTTGAAAGCTTTGGAGAGGAGCAGCTTTGAAGCAGGACGAGGCACAGCTCAGCCGAGAGAGGGAAAACGAGAGATTGGGAGGGTGGCAGGAGCTCCGAGGTCGGTGTCGTCGCCGGATCTGAAGAGGGTGAAGCAAAAGCGAACCAGGATCGATGGCGTGGAGGAGAGTGAGAGAGGAACGGAGGGGCAGCCATGGCCAGCGTCATCCTTCGCCTTCGCAAGGCTTGCTGGGCGAGAAGCGAGAGACTGAGTGAGGGATTAATATGGGCCAAATCGAGGGGTTTTTTTTTAAATAAAGCCCGTGTGTTATATCATTAACACACAAAATTTTACACTTTAAACATTTTACACCATATGACAATTTTATATTTTATCTCTTCCATATATATATAGGGTGTGGTTCGGGTGTACACACTCTTTAGGATGTATCTTGTGTACAAATCTTGACCTTGATTAATGGGAAATGGATGGTGTTGATTAATAGAAATTTTTTCTTTTTTTTTAATTAGAAAATGGGGCACCCACTATCAAAAACTCATTCACCCTTGCATGCGCGTGTACTTCCCCACCCACCCACTCTTGCTTCTTTTATTTTTGAGTTTTTTTAAATATAAAATATGGTTTTGTGAAAAATAAATAATTACTCCATATGAATGATTCGTTGGTGGGATCCACCTGATTTTAATCGTTTTAAAATTTTATCAATTCCACCGAATAATTTTTCACATGCTACCGAATAATGTTAGGTTATTTTTTCCATCTAGTTCATATTAAAATTTATCAATCCCACTGAATAATTTGTCACATACTACCGAATAATATTTTATTTTTTTGTTCATTAATTGTAGTTAAAATAGCACCCCAAATCTCTAAACAATACTTACAATTTATATGAATAATGTTTTATATTTCACCGAATAATGTTTAGTTGTGTAATTATACTCGTTTGATGAAGATTTTTTATGTTGTTTGTCAAACCGAAGACTCCATATATTGGCGAATAATGAATCACATTTCACTGAATAATTGACCACCTCATTACCACTACCACTGAATAATGTACAAATTAACCAAATAATTAATAGACTTCTTACCAATTCCAGATTACGAAATTGACACATTGTACTGAATAATGTATCGCATTTCAACGAATAATATTTGGGAAAATTGGTAAACCCCATTTCAAATCTAGACGCTTGGGATAGGGTTACTAATCCCCTATTTGAAATCTACAATGCATAGAACATTCATGAATGGATTTGCAAAACTATCAAAAACCATTCATGCGATAATTTGCTGATAAAAAGCCATAAAAATTGATAAAAGTCATTCCTAGTGAATAAGCTATTGAAATTGAGAAAAGTGACGGAATAAGCTATAGAAATTATATTCAATTGCATCTGAAATCATTTTAAATCGTTTACAATAGCATCTGAAAACAATTGCATCTGAAATGAAACAAAATCATTTCAATTGTGCAAAATCAATTACCGATTTACAACTGCATCTGTGAAAACTTCATATGTGAAAACTCTCTTCAAATAATCCAGAACAGGCCTATTGTCAACATTCGCACACGCCTCACTTTCTTCTCCATCCAAATCGCCCAAATCTGGCCGGAACCCATCACCTCTTCGTTGGCCTTCGCCTCTCGCCGTCGTCGACCGTGTCGACGCTCCACTCTCCCATTCGCACACGAATCGCCTTGATCTGCCCCATCATTCCAATTGCCGTCTCCTCCGGTGTCGAATCCACCGTGCTCGTCCTCGGTAATGATGGCGCTGAGGCCATTGATTGCCCCATGGTCGTCTTCGTCAATTCGCGCAACGGTAGCCGCCACGATCCTGAGCTCAAGGAACGCCTCCAGCAGTTAATGGGCGAGGAACAGGTTCTCTCTCTTACCCGTGTTTGAATTGTTGAATGTTTTTGGTTTGATGGCGCAAATTAGAGTGATCAGATGAAGAGGAAGATGGTGATGGAGGTAGGGTTTTAATTCTCCCAGGTCTCCCACGCGCTTCACTCTCTGTTAATAGGTTTCAAGATTGTATTTTTTTTAACACCCGTAACACGTGGCCAATTCTAAACCATCCTTTCAAATAAGATCAACGATACAGAATTGTGCACAAGGTACACCCTAAGCCTTGTGCACAATTGATCCACTCTATATATATATATATATATATATATATATATATATATATATATCCTCTTAACTTAGGGCAAAGTTTGGGAAGTCGAGATCTCGAGTTCCCAAACTTTTCTCTAAGCAAGATAGATGTGAGATTATATTGTTGGCCCATCTGTGTATGTTAGACATGCGAGTGCAATGTCACTAATGCCCCTTTGATCTAAATAAACTTGCAATACACATTGTGTGATCTTTAACAAATTAAAGTGCAAATATGTTGAATTGTTGAGTTCTATATATTTCTTTTCTCAAACAATTCTTGTAATTTATATGATTTTAAAAGGGAAAAAACACACTTTGTTCGAATGTCTGATAGCGGCACAAGACAGGCTTTGAAAAAGGCAAACTTCTTTTCCGTTCATGCCCCAGAAACAATAGTCCAGTTCAGGGTGCTTTGACTATTTTCAATACCTGCTTGGCTGGCGGGAAACCCATGTTTGAATTGAAATTGAGATACTGATGCAAGTTCTTCCTTTCTGAATCAGATAGATTCATATCTGAAAGAGGTTGACAATAAATTCTTTCCAAATTGACTATTTCTTTCTCTGCTTCCATTACTGACCAGAAAGACACCAAATTCTCCTTTAGGTGCTTCAACTGCTATGGAGTGGGAAATATCCCGAGTTTCATGTAAGAAAACTAACTTACGTAGAGCTGAATTTGGTTTTTTCGGTGTTCTCGTTGAAACACGCGGGCGTACTCCTTGCTTCTGGGGACATTGATCCGAAGCTCGAGTATGGTCCGTGCACCGTTTATTAGATGCATCTTTTTAAGTGAATGCACAACAAGATAGCAACACTGAATCAAATTTTCATCAATACCACGATGTATGCATTTTGATTAACTTTTTCATTTTATATATATTAAGGGAAACTACATTAATTAAATGTACCAATCTTGGATTTAGTTGGACTAACCACTCTTAATTACATAAATTCAATAAATTCAACCTCCTTCATTCTCTCATGCAATTCAGAAATATTAAAAAACTCAACCAATTTTTACCTAAATTTTCAACTATTTATATATATATATACAATAAATCAAATGTACACAGTTCTTATTGTGTATCATGTTAATAAATCCGGGCCATTAAATTAAGAAGATCAACGGATGAGATTAAAAGTAATTTCTGATTATTCGGTGGTATTGAGAGATTATTCAGTGGAATGACATTATTCGGTGGTATTGGGCGATTATTCATTAGAATAAAATTTACATTTTTTACATTTTTTTTACAAATGAATAATTATGTGAAAACAGACGAATAATCATGAACAAATAGACGAATAATTTCTGAGTACATGATACACAATAAGGGTTGTATACAACGGAACTAACCCATATATATATATATATATATATTCAACTGAAATTGACACTCCATTATATTAATTTGAATTAATTGTTTCTTTCCTCCTCTTCAATGGCGATCAACTTATCTATCTTCCATCTCCTCGTACTCTCATGTATCCAATCCATCATGATCGACATAAGTTTTCAATTTAATTATCGAGTGATTATGGATTCACAACACATTTATTTGATTTTGTTGACATGAAAACAATTTGATTTGATTGCAGGTAGTGTTACAATTAAAATGGCACCCGCTACGCTCTTCACGCTCGTCAACCACTGCCCCCACACCGTCTGCTCGGGAACTCTCTCCGGCAACAGCGAGATACTCGCCGACGGCGGCTTCATCCTAGCTCCCGGCGCCTCCCACCAGCTCAGTGGCGGCCGCAGGATCCTCCGAAAGGTGAGGCGGGCGTGAAATTTCTAGTGTGTACTGAGATATTGGCCTTGAATAAACTCCTTTACCTAAGCTACGACTTTCAACTTAGCAATGGATTATATAAAAGTAGACTTACATTTGCTTAATTGCTATGGTAGTGGTTTCTCGTCATTCATTGGAAATTCAGGCATTTGTCATATTTAGGAGTACGTGTAAACTTATCGAAATTCAATCATGCTAAATTCAAGGCTTTTGCATATTATCTAGGATTGTAAACTCATCAACTTTATAATATCTTTTGGTTCCCAAAGACATGTAGGGTACGATAATATAAATATTGCATAAAGCTTCACAAATTCAATTAATAAATTTCATTCTCAAAATCACATATACAAAATAATTAAAACACAAAATGTATTCTCAAAATCACAAACTCTAATAAAAATTTCACAAAATTAATTCTCATAATCAAATCCTAATTTCACCAATTTTATGGGGTTTAATTAGTTTATAGCTAGATAATTTGTATATAATAGGGAGCTCGGGAAGTGGGAATATAATTAAATAAGGGGTAGAAACATATATAGAGAACGGGTGCAAGTTGAACAAAGAATAAAAAAACTTTTTTGAGGGAGGTGAAATTTTTTTTTGAAAAAAAAGAGAGAGGCTAATTTCACCAATTTTATGAGGCTTAATTAGTTATAGCTAGATAATTTGTATCTAATAGGGAGGCCGAGAAGTGAGAATATAATTAAATAAGTGGGTAGAGACATAGAGAATGGGGTGCAATTTGAACAAAGAATAAAAAAGCTTTTTGGGGGAGGTGAAGGTGAAATTTTTTTAAAAAAGGAGGCTAGTAGGAATATTGAACCCCCAACCTTTGGTCTCAATTTACTTTCCTTTCTTCCCACCAACCAACTAAACAAAGTAGATTAGTTGATTCTATATCCATCCTAGTTTTACTAATTACAACACTGCCATATATATATATATATATAAATAATTTTTTATTTTTTTTCCAAAGTCGGGGACGCGTGGGTCGAAGGGTGGGGCGGCCGCCTACGCCCGCCCCACCCTAGGGTCGCCCCTGCACCAGCTTGCCACCCCTCCCGACTGGTCCGACCGCTTTTGGGCGCGCACGCACTGCACCTTCGACGATGCTGGCAATGGCCGATGCGCCACCGGAGTGCGGCAGGCTCCGTTGTGCTGGGAGGGGAGGCGAGCCGCCCGCCACCCTGGCGGAGTTCACAGTCACTGGCGGCACCGGGATGGACTTCTACGACGTCAGTGTAGTTGACGGATACAATGTCGGTGTCGGGGTGACGCCGACGGCGCCAAATTGCATGTTAGCCGGTTGCTCAGCATACTTGAATGCGATTTGCACGGCGTTCAACACGGCGGAGTACTGCTGCATCGGCGACTACAGCACACCGCAGATGTGCCGGCCGACACAGTACTCGGAGTTGTTCAAGAAGGCGTGCTCAAAGGCGTACACATATGCTTACGATGACGCGTCCAGCATCCGCTCTTGTACCGGGACGGACTATGTAATCACTTTTTGCCCGATGGATTCATATTGATCTTCGTTTTTGTTTGGTAAGCAAGAAAATGAACCAAGAGAAACAAAAAAAAGGAAGATTAATTATCTTCTCGTTCAATTTAAAATACAACTACACAAGGAATTATAGAAGTTAATATTATTAATATTGTATCTACAATATTTGGGATGTTCACGTTGGTAATCTATCGATACAATGATGGAGCCGGGAACTAAGGGGTCATGTCCCCCCTTCTTATTTTTTATTTTTATTTTTTTTTGAATTGGTAAGAACTTGGCTGAATGTGAAGACAATCGGCCAAGAGCATCCTAACGGATGAGATCAGACAGAGTCTGATCAGGCAGCGGAATCGACCACGAAAAGGGTGCATGAAAATGTGATAACAGATTCGCGGGTCGATTGGCCTCTCTAAATATGTGAGTAATAGTCACATAATGGAACCTATCAAGCATAATCTTACAATCATAAATAATGATTTCTGAATCCCAAGGACAAGAGGTTCCCATACTGATGCTATTAATGACAACGATATTGTCACCTTCTATAATTAGTTTATCAATTTTGAGGTTTGTAGCTTGGAGGAGACCTTTCCATAGGTCTCACAGCAGAAGACTGAGGTCAGAGGCGAAATCCCAGCTTCACAGTGGATGATGTTTCCAAGATGGTTTCTAATGACGTAACCATAAGAACTCTCATTATTAGTTGAGAGTGCTCCGTCAAAATTTAGTTTTAGATGGTTTGGGGGTGGGTTGGCCCATTTATCTTTATCTCTCTTTTTAGTAGGTGTGTTTGTAGAGTGGTGTGGGCTATTATCTTGGTTGTCATTGGAAAACTTCCAGATTAGAAGTTGTTCCTTATATGTATTCAACAACAACTTTAGGGTTAGATGCCTGGTTTTGGAAAAGAGCTTGGTTTCTGAAGTACCATATGCACCACCAAGCAGTTATTAGTAAGATGAAGTAAGGAGTTTTAAGGTCGCTTCGTATTTCATTTAGAATCTGATTAATGGGAGCATCATAATTATGGAATTTTGCTATGCATTGAGCTATCTGTGGTTTTAAGATAGAAATCGTTTGGCGACTAAAGGAACAGTCAAAAAGTATATGATTGATGTATTCAAATTGGAGGTGATAGGTAGGACAATCAAAAGAGAATCCACAACCACGGAAAGCAAGTTTCGCTGCAGTTGGGATACCATCTTTAGAAATGCGCCACAAGAATCCTTTAACTTTAGGTAAAATGTTGAGTTTCCATATCCAACTAAGATCAGATCTGGTGTGATTTTTCTTTTGATGGAGCAGATTGACTGCTGAACATGTGGAGAACCAGCCGTTAGAGCTTGCGGCCCAATAAAGTCTATCATGGGGGATTGAAGTTGGATGGGTGTTCTAATGATAAGTGATAGAATGTCCGGGTTAAGCTGGTCTTGTAGTTGTTGTTGTATTAGAGATATATCCCATTGTTTGTCATCCATGATGAAGTTGCTGACTTTGAGGTTTATGTTTATATTTTCTGGGTTCTTGGCGAGCTTGATATATGGTGTATTCAAGAGCCAAATGTCAGTCCAGAATTTAATGTAGGCACCATGATATCGCCAATACGCCAGGCAAGGCCATACTTAAATATCGGAAGAAGTCTGGTGAGATTAGACCATTGCCAGGAGGCGGGTCCTTTTCGAGTATAGTCAAGTAGTTCATTGTTTTTAAGATACTTGTTCTTGATAAGCAAGACCCGAGGGTTAGTGGGCTCTGCTAAAATCTTTCACAATAGTTTGAGTTGTAATGCAGTGTTCATATCTTCAGAGTTGCGAAGCCCGAGACCACCATTGCTTCGAGATTTACAAATTTCAAACCACCCAATTAGAGGTTTGTGTCGTGGACCTTTATTCCATAAGAAGTTCTTGTTGATTTTATCTAGTTCTTTGTGAATAGCGGTAGGTAACATAAAACATTGCATTAGGTGCAGTGGTTTGGCAGAAAGGTTACTTTGTATTAGGGTCCGTCTACCTTCTTGAGATAGGGAGTTAGCCATCCATTTATTTAATTGTGCTTTAGTATTATCGATGATGGACGCAAATGTGGATTTTGTGACTCGTCCAGAAATGATAGGGAAGCCTAGGTAAGTCTGTAAATTGGTAGTGTGGGGCACGTTGAGTTCTGATTGGATGATATTCTTTACGTTGTTGGTGACATTTGTTGTGGTTTGGAAAAAGGGATTTGTGTAGGTTGATTTTTTGTCCAGATGAGTCACAATAGTTTTGGATAATGTGTTTTATTTGTTTACATGCTAGTTTGCATTAGCGAAGATAATAATGTCGTCTACAAAAGCGAGAAATGGGATGTTGGGACTAGACCTGCAGATCTTAATCCCAATCTGATTTTTTGAATTGAGTGTGTGATGTTGAAGTTTCCTTGCCAAGACTTCCGTGACTAACAAAAATAGAAAAGGAGATAACGGGTCTCCCTAGCGCAGACCCCTCGCTGGTTTAAATATTTCAGTGGGTTCGTTGTTGACTAGTACAGAGTACGAGACAATAGTGATGCATTCTCTAATCCAGGAAACAAAGAGGGGATCGAACCCAAATTTATATAGTAATGAAAACAGAAAGTCCCAATTGACCATATCAAATGCTTTTTCCAAGTCATATTTAATTGATATCCATCCCAGGGCACCTTTCTTGAGATGGAAGGAGTGGAACATCTCATGTGCAATAAGAATATTATCTTGTATGGCTCGTCCAGATACAAATGCACTTTGAAGTGGGTGAATAAATTTAGGTAAGGTTTTTTTAGGTGCTCTGTAAGAATTTTTGAGTTTATTTTGTAGAGTGTTGTACATAAGCTTATAGGTCTAAAATGACTAGTTGTTGTTGGATCGTCACGTTTGGGTATGAGAGCAATGAAGGTATGGTTAATTTGTTTGAGTAGGTGGCCACTGTGGAAGAAGCTTTTAACAGCTTTACTTATCGAAGGTCCCAAAATGTGCCCCTTCTTATTTGATGAACTAGTACGAGTATTCTTCTTATTGATAGCTTTGTTTTTTTTATATATAATAAGCCTTAATCTAACATCCATGTAAAATATTATAAATATTTAAAAAATAAAGGTATATTAATCAATTTTATTTTATTTTAATAGACTATAATGCTTTATATTTTACTTAAATTAACATCCACATACTATAACTCATCTCGAGAGCTTCGAAACGAGAGGTTATATTAATCACTTTGACAATTTTTATAAGAAGTTATGCAAGTTTAAATTTTTATATCTGGCAATACATTATTATATGTTAAGAGTGCAACAAGTTATATATTGAATAAGGTTATTATTCGATTCAAACGAATCTAGTATTTGTATTTAGCTTGTTTAGAAACGAGTCGAGCTCGAGTCGAATCTCTATTTGAACTTGACCCCATACTCAGCTTAATTGTTTAGTAAATTAACGAGCATGAGCTGAGTTTTGTTTTCAAGTATTATGCAATGTTACTTGATCAAGACATAGTAACTTGAAGAAAATTTGGTAAATTTCACAAAATTCGCGCTATTTGAGCTTAAATCGAGCCCAATCGAGCCGAGCTTTGAATCAAGCTTAAAAATGTGCTCATACTTATCTCATTTTTTAAATGATACTCGAGCCGAGCTTTTATTGAGCAAAACTCAAGCTTTACTCATATAACAACCCTAATATTAACCTAATCTTTATTATATTGTGTTTTCTATCCTTATTTAGTTATATTTCTTTTTTTAAACGCGAAAAAAATGATAGTGTATTATCATAAATCGATGACATTTTATCTTAAAATAAGTAAATAACATCATTTATTGTCTTATTATATAGAATTATTTATGCCAATTTAATCCAATACGATATCGTACATGTATAATTGTGCCTCCACTTTGAAAATTTTCTAGCTCCACCATTGTATGTATATATATTTTTTAGTTAACTGATAAAAATATAAATAAAAACTATTTCATAATGATACTTAAAAATATTAATAGATAAATATTTGATAGGTGTTATTTTATTTATATCTAGATCATTTTTTGGTGAAAAAATATTTATATTGAAATTAATTATTTGATAGTTTTTATTTTATTTATCTCTATATTATTTTTTGGTAGAATGAAGTATTTATATCTAGATTAATTAATTTTAATGTTATATTTTTCACACACTCTAATCGTTATTAGTTTAATTATGAAATTGTAATTCATATTTATTGTTTTTGTCCTATTTTAAATAGATTTTTTTATAAATAATAAATGTAATTTTATACTATTGTGTTGACATATTCCTATACACACGTATAGAATGAATATATACTAATAAAAAAAGGAAAAATAACCTTAAATAATACCAACTATCACCCGTGAACTAAAAATAATACGAACTTTAAAAATAGTAAATTCGTATACAAACTATACACATATTAACCAAAAATAATATGAATCCTCTTTCCGACCAAACTTTCGGCAAAATTGCTCATTTGGTAACCGGAAAATTACTTTGGACTAAAAATGTAATTAAGAATAAAGCTAGGTAGAAAATTACAAAACTTAGAAATTTCATCTTCTTCGTTAAGCAGCCGGCAACCTCCATGGATCTGCTACAACGGAGAAAGGTGGACAATCTATGTCTGGATCGCGGTGAGGAGGGCGAGCAAGGGTTGCCCGACCGACTATTTCCACCATATAATATGGAAACCTTGACGGATTTTTTTAGTTTGAATTACAAAACCCTAAATTTGCTAACTTCAAATTCAACTCATAAATTGATGAATTTGATGAAATTTATTGAGGAATTTGGTGAAATTATATGTTTATTGTCATTTGCCTTTGTTAATTTGTGTTTTCATGGTGAAAATAATGCATATCGTGGAATTTTTCGGCGAAAATATATTACGCATACGGTGGTGGTTATTTGTCTAGGCGAAATTGGGTCGACCCACAGAAAATGGAGGCGGCAGAGTGATGGGCAGTGTGGTTTGGTGGTGGTTGGAGAGGAGACAACGACGACCTTGCCATGGTCAGAGATCGAGGTGATAGGCAAATGCCTCAACGAGGAAGAAGATGAATAGTACTGTATTTTGTGTATTTCCTTAAATTTACATTTTTTTTTACCTAACTTCATTTTTAATTACTTTTTTAGGCCAAAAGTAATTTTCAGGTTTCCAAATCAACAATATTTTTGGATTTTTTTGTCGGAAAGATAATTCGTATTATTTTTGGTTAATATGAGTATAGTTTGTATATAAATTTACTATTTTTAAAGTTCATATTATTTTTGGTTCACGGGTAATAATTGGTATTATTTATAGTCATTTTTTCATAAAAAAAATTCCGTTCGAGGGGTTGCCTCTCTAGCCTCTAGGATCCACCAATAATAATATGGTAAATTACAAATTTAGAACCCACTATTTAGGCCACATATCTTTGCACGAAATCACACATTTTACGATCAGTGATTAAAGTGTGTTAGAAGCTACCTATATGATATGAACGATTAAAAATGCCCCCATATAGTTGTTGTTTGTCTTAAGTGCATCAGACAAAACGTCCAAAAAGGAATTCGGGATTTCTGTTCTGCATATTTAAATCAATGAAATCAAGAAAGCAAGCACGTTTTGTATACTAATAAATTGAAAAATTAGCAACCAAGTCGTTGTAGTATAGTGGTAAGTATTCCCGCCTGTCACGCGGGTGACCCGGGTTCGATCCCCGGCAACGGCGATTTTTTGCACCTTCTGTTGCACTTTTTTACTAAAAGAAAAAAGAACAGTTTTATCCCAGCTTAACTTGCACTAAATTGATTTTCTCCATAGCTCAATTCATCATCATTATAATGGAGACTTGTAAAAAAGAAAAAATAACAGTTTTATCCCAGCTTAACTTGTAAAAGAGTATGGAAACTCGAGAGACGCTTGGTTTATAGAGAAGAGTCCTTGCCAACTCACCTAGTTTCGTAGGTGTTTCATCGAGCACTCTTTGATTATAACTTGTTGGAGTTAATGCATATAGAAGGTGAGTTTTAAGGAAGGTGCCCTTTGGACTTTCCACATCCCACATGGAAAGTTCAAGGGTACCCTAAAGGGTTTTTAAGGAGTCTCTTCCACTACCTACATTGAGAGGTTGAGGAGGAGATGGGGCACCCACACGCGCGCCCGCCGCCGCCGCCGTCCGGCTCGGCTCGTGCTCGTGCTCGTGCTCCGAGATTCCGAAATCTTTCCAAACCGTTTTAGATAAACTCGAACCTTCTGTTGATAGACTAAAATCTCTCCTTTGCTTGCGGGCTAAGGAGGATTTCGGAGCCTATATAAGGAGGGTTAGGGTTCTGCTTTGAAACACATAGCGAACACACAATCGCCTCTCTCCCTCTCCTGTTTTCTCCTACCCTTTTCCCGTTCTGAGCGCCTGTTCCAGTTCCAACTTCTCTCCCTCGAGTGCACCTGTGAGAGAAGACGGTGAAATCCTTGGGGGACGTTGCCTCGCATACGATCTGCACCACTGTCAGGGGCAAATACGTTTCTCATTCAGTGGCTTCCATACCACGCTTCACCGCAGTCCAGCCCCTTCACAGAAACAAGGTTCGGCCTACATTCCTAACGAGTTTGTTAGTTGCTGTATTCACAGGTTCCAACAGGGTCATTGTCCAACAGTGAGAAACGTATTTTCAAAAGTTGGATCAATGGCCGCCGTCGAGATCTCCTACAAGAAGCCGCTGCTCGATCTCTCAAAGCTGGAGCCTTTGGATGGCTCGAACTACAAGCGCTGGTCCCAGAAGATGCTGATCTTCTTTGAGCAACTGGAGATTGACTATGTGTTGCTGCAAGACCCCCCTGCCGCCCCTGCGGCTGCTGCTGATGCTGAGGGCGATGCGCTGCCCAACCCACCTGCGCCTTCTGCGGAGCTCGTGAAATACCAACGCGACAACAAAACCGCAAGAGGCTACCTGCTGAACCACATGACGAACGCTCTGTTCGACCTGCTGCTGATCCAGAAGTCTGCTAAGACTATCTGGGAAACCCTAGACAAGAAGTACGGCACTGACGATGCTGGGAAGCGCAAGTACGTGACTGGACAGTGGATCCAGTTCAAGATGGTGGACGACAAGCCTATCATGGAACAGGTGCATGAGTACGAGAATTTGGTAGCGGATATACTGGCTGAAGGGATGAAGATGTGTGAAGTTCTTCAGGCAAACGTCCTGATTGAGAAATTGCCCGAGTCATGGGTACGCTGCCGCAATCACCTCAAACACAAAAAGAAAGATCTTACCTTGGAGGAACTCGTCAGCCATCTGAAGATTGAGGAAGCTAACCGACTAAAGGAAAAGGAGACCTTCAACACTGCTGCAGACACGGTAAAAGCTAACATTGTTGAAACTCCGCAGGTCAACAAGAAAGGCAATAAGCCGTCTTTCAACAAGAAGAACAAGAAGGGCCCTGGAGGACAGAACAACAAGCCTGCGAAGTTCAAGAAGAACAACAATGGAGAAAAGCAGAACAACACAGGCTGCTATGTGTGTGGTCGACAAGGCCACAGGGCGTTCCAGTGCCGTGAGAGGAAGGATGCTCAGTATGCTGCCCAGAAGAACAACGGAGGGCAGGAAAAAGGCATTGCAAACGTCGCTGAAGGAGTTGCTCCTGAAATCATTGCTGCAGTGGTCACTGAAGCTAACATCATTGGGAGCATGACCGAATGGATTGTGGACACTGGGGCCACAAAGCACTTCTGCGCCAACAGAGAGCTGTTTGATGAGTTCGAACCTGCAAGCGGAGCTGAGCAAGTCTACATAGGGAACTCAAGCCAGTCAGAGGTGCTGGGCAAAGGGAAAGTCTCGCTGAAGCTAACCTCAGGTAACATCCTGAGCCTGCAGAATGTCTTTTATGTGCCTTCCCTACGACGGAACCTGATCTCTGGAGGGCTCTTATCTCGAGCCGGGCTAAAGGGAGTCATGGAAGGTGACTCTATAGTCTTGTCCAAGAATGGAAAGTTTTTAGGGAAGGCTTACAAGTTTGGTGAATTATTTGTTTTGCAAACTGTTGTTGATTCTGCTAATATAGCTTCTACTTCCGTTTATATCGTTGTTGATGTTGATCTTTGGTATGCTAGATTAGGTCATGTGAATGTTGAATCTGTGAACAAATTACATAAAATGGGCCTAATCTCAAACTTGGGTAATAATCATAAAAAATGTGAAATTTGTGTGGAAGCTAAGTTCACCAAGAAGCCCTTCAAACCTGTAACAAAGAGGTCCACAGAATTGCTAGAATTAGTTCACACCGATCTAGCTGATTTTAGGAACTCTGAAAGCAGAGGAGGTAAAAGGTATTACATCACATTTGTAGATGATTATTCTAGATACACCAAGTTGTATTTGCTGAGATCCAAGGATGAGGCAGAGAAAATGTTCTTAATCTACAAAGCTGAGGTAGAAAACCAACTTGACAGAAAAGTTAAAAGACTTAGATCCGATAGAGGTGGGGAATATGGGACAACGTTTTTGAAAGAATTCTGTGAGAATAATGGCATAATTCATGAACGTACTGCACCCTATAGCCCTCAATCGAATGGAGTAGCAGAAAGAAAGAACAGAACTTTAAAAAACATGATGCTTTCTATGCTTGTGAGTTCTGGGTCACCCGACTCTTTGTGGGGTGAAGCTGTTCTTTCTGCAAACTACATTCTTAATAAGGTACCCCATAAGAAGTTAGACAAAACCCCTTATGAACTATGGAAAGGACATCCTCCTAACCTAGGGTTGATGAGAGTGTGGGGGTGTTTAGCTAAAGTTGGGATTCCTGCATTTAAGAGGGATAACCTTGGATCTAAGACTGTTGATACCATGTTTGTTGGTTATGCTGAGAACAGTGCTGCCTATAGGTTTATGTGCTTGCATGACAGATCTATGTGTGAATATCGTGATGCTGAATTCTTTGAGCATATTTTTCCTTTGAAGAAAGATCATGATAGTATTCCTGCTGTTTCAAAACCTGCATCTTTGTCTTTACCTGCTTCTATCAATGTTGATGAACCTAGTGAAATAAGAAGAAGTAAAAGACGTAGAACTGAAACTAGCTATGGTCCTGACTTTGTGACTTCTTTCTTAACTGAACTCCGTGATTTAGATGAAATCAATGAAGCTCTAGTTTATGTTCACATGATAGAGGATGAACCTAGAACATATAGAGAAGCTATGAGTTCTGTTGATGCTAGTTTTTGGAAAGATGCTGTAAACAGTGAAATTGAATCTATCACAAGTAATCACACTTGGGAACTAGTTGATTTGCCTAGAGGCTATAAGGCCATTGGTTGTAAATGGATCTTTAAGAGGAAACTTAGAACAGATGGTTCTATTGAAAGATTTAAGGCAAGACTAGTAATCAAAGGATTCACACAGAAACATGGAGTAGATTATTTTGACACCTATTCTCCTGTAACTAAGATTGCAACCATTAGAACATTATTTGCTTTAGCATCTAATTACAAGCTCTTAGTACATCAAATGGATGTAAAGACTGCTTTTCTGAATGGTGATCTAGATGAGGAAATATACATGGAACAACCTCCGGGTTTTGTGGTTCCAGGTAAGGAGAACATGGTTTGTAGGTTAAAGAAATCCCTCTATGGCCTAAAGCAAGCACCTAAACAATGGTATGAGAAGTTCCATAACACTGTGTTGAGTTTTGGATTTGTGGTTAGTGGATCTGATGCATGTGTTTATACCAAGATGTACAATTCTGGTTGTGTTATAGTGTGCCTATATGTTGATGATATGTTGTTATTTGGCACTAACATGCATGTGATAAATGAAACCAAAAGGTTTCTTTCCTCTCGCTTTGAAATGAAAGACTTAGGCGAAGCAGATGTGATTCTAGGTGTTAAAGTTACTAGAACTAAAAATGGCTTTACTTTGTCTCAATCCCATTATGTAGAGAAGGTATTGAAAAAGTTTAACAACTATGATGTGACGCCAGTTAGGACCCCATATGATGCTACCATAGAGTTAGTGAAGAACTCAGGTATAGGTGTTTCCCAAGAGGAATACGCTAAGGTAATTGGGAGTCTAATGTTTTTGATGAACTATACTCGGCCTGACATAGCTTATGTTGTAAGCAGACTCAGTAGATATACACATAATCCTAGCAAAGAACACTGGAATGCACTTAGAAGGTTAATGAGATACCTTAGAGGCACTCTTGATTGGGGATTACATTTTGAGGGTTTTCCCTGCGTTCTAGAAGGATATTGTGATGCAAACTGGGTAAGTGGGACTGATGAAATTTGCTCCACTAGTGGATATGTTTTTACATTGTGTGGTGCAGCTGTCTCATGGAAATCTGCAAAGCAGAGTTGCATAGCCCGATCGACGATGGAGTCAGAGTTTATAGCTCTAGACCTAGCAGGGCAAGAGGCTGAGTGGCTGAGAAGCCTACTGGCAGATATACCAATGTGGGGGCATCCAGCTCCTGCGATCTCTCTACACTGCGACTCACAGGCTGCCATTGGAGTAGCAAACAGCGGAGCGTATAATGGCAAGAAGAGGCATATACGCATTCGACATGAGGCTGTGAGGCAGTTGATAAGAAATGGGGTACTCTCTTTAGAGTATGTGCGGCCAGAGAGGAACATTGCGGATCCATTGACCAAAGGACTTTGCAGAAGGCTAGTCCTTGACACGTCGAGGGGAATGGGGCTAAAGCCTGTGAGAGGAGGAATCCGTGGCGGAAACCATTAATTTGGTCGAACGCAAGCCATGGAAAGACTTCTATGAGATACACATCTCCCATTCCTATGGCAAGTGTATAGTGAGGTTGAGCTAACGCTCTTAATGATTCTATAGCCCAGGCATTGGGTGGTCCTTTGAGACGGACTTGATAGATCACCGAACAACGAATGAGAGGTTGAGCTTTAGAGCTCCTAATAACTTCATAACCCATTGTGGGGGTATTCTGTATTGAGACAGATATGTTGAAGTTACCTACGTGAGTGTGAGGGATTGGCAACCCTCCAAGGTGAGACTTAGGGCAGTCCTCACTAGAACACTCATGAGCACCCAAGGTGTGCCAAAACTTGGATGTCTTATGTGATAAGACTTAGCGGAACGTTACAGGACCCCGTGGAAGGTGTGTGTTGCTGGTTTACCCCAAAGTGGAGGAATTCAAGGCCTCTGGCCATTCGCTCTATCTGAGGAATTGCCAGTTTCACTATGTGCTGATTCAAGTCGCAAGACATCAGCATTTAAGCACTAACCTCGACACGCTCAGAACTTGTTTTCAAAACCTCAGTTTTTAAACCCTTCTATCTGCATTTGTGGGGGATTGTTGGAGTTAATGCATATAGAAGGTGGGTTTTAAGGAAGGTGCCCTTTGGACTTCCCACATCCCACATGGAAAGTTCAAGGGTACCCTAAAGGGTTTTTAAGGAGTCTCTTCCACTACCTACATTGAGAGGTTGAGGAGGAGATGGGGCACCCACACGCGCGCCCGCCGCCGCCGCCGTCCGTCCGGCTCGGCTCGGCTCGGCTCGGGCTCCGAGATTGGAGTTGGAGTTAATTTTTTGCGGAAAAATTATTCTTTGAGGCCGAAGATATTACGGATTAGCTTGTTCGTGCTTATCCGCGAATATCTGTTTTTCACTGGAAAAAATATCTTTTCCGAAATCTTTCCAAACCGTTTTAGATAAACTCGAACCTTCTGTTGATAGACTAAAATCTCTCCTTTGCTTGCGGGCTAAGGAGGATTTCGGAGCCTATATAAGGAGGGTTAGGGTTCTGCTTTGAAACACACAGCGAACACATAATCGCCTCTCTCCCTCTCCTGTTTTCTCCTACCCTTTTCCCGTTCTGAGCGCCTGTTCCAGTTCCAACTTCTCTCTCTCGAGTGCACCTGTGAGAGAAGACGGTGAAATCCTTGGGGGACGTTGCCTCGCATACGATCTGCACCACTGTCGGGGGCAAATACGTTTCTCATTCAGTGGCTTCCATACCACGCTTCACCGCAGTCCAGCCCCTTCACAGAAACAAGGTTCGGCCTACATTCCTAACGAGTTTGTTAGTTGCTGTATTCACAGGTTCCAGCAGGGTCATTGTCCAACATAACTTTGATATATACATTCAGTTCAAACACATAAATGGAAAACCTTAATTATAAATGGAGTGGGATTCACATTATAATTAATTGCGGCATTCCGTAAGAACTTGGTGCAGGATAAACAAGATGAATGTATTACACAACTCGGCTCACATTACAATTGCAAATACCAGAATTCCTAATTGGGGATGTTGAGATAGAATGTGTAGGGCTCATGAGTTCGCAGAGTTAGAGCAACCACAATCCATATCTATTAATTAGTTACTTGTATCGCCACGTCCAATTTGATTGCGTCATTCATCTCAATTTTGAAAAAAAATCCCAAGTACGACTAACATTACAAAAACAACTGCACTGATCGTCAAGTTCATGGTTGAAGTACACGTTGTAGAGAAACAACTTTTATCATCTTCATATATAAACAACTATTCAATATGCAGCCTCAGTTTTCTTTCCTAAAAGTACTTCTCCAATCTCCATATATTGATAATTTCCAAGAAAAAAAAAATTAAAGCTTAAGGATATGGTTGGCTTGTCAAGGATAGGTAACAGCTGTTTAGGTATTGGTAGAGGTTGCGCTTAGTAGTGACAAAACGCTACTTCAAGTGCTATTGATTAGTGCCAAAACTCTACCCCCAAGTGGTGAAACGCTAAGTCGCCACTTCACGAACTAAAATGCTAAACACTACAGCTTCAACCTCAAATGTTACTTTAAAGTTTAAACGCACTGCCAGACACGCTATAAGGGTGCTTTAATCAAATGTGAATTTGCAAATGCTTCAATCAATCAACTAAAATGTGAAGTTGTGAAGTAGTGAAATCAAACATGGATTTCTTAGCAAAGGAACGATTTTGAGTAAATAACCCTAATTTAGGGAAGGTTTTACGAAAATTACTCCTTATATTAATTCTACCCATTCACTGCTGTAATCACAATAATCAAGATTTTGCCTAGTTGGTATGGTCCTGCATATTTTTTTTTATATATATAATTTTTTGGACAACGCTGTATTTATATCTATTAAACAGGATGAAAAAGGATATCAAAGAGGATGTAGCTCAGATGGTAGAGCGCTCGCTTAGCATGTGAGAGGTACGGGGATTGATACCCCGCATCTCCATTTTCTAAGTATTTTTTTACCTTCCCCATATCCATATCCATATCCATCTCACCCCTCTCTCTATCCCTTCTTCAGCTACAAAATCCTCATCTGTAACATGTCCTTCACCTCCACACAAAATTATTGTCTTTTTCTTTCTTAATTAAGCAGTTGCCAAACTCCCATTATATTTTTGGGTGTATTATAACACATAAATTTGCATTAAAATTCAAATGCAATGTAATTCAAAAGCATACCAAGTCCCTCAACTTTTTGTTAGGATTGGACTTCAGTTTAGCTAAATAAAAGTTTACATTTGCACCATTTTTTTCCAAAGTTTAGAGGCTTCAATTCACCCCTAAAAAAAACTTGCTTACAACAAGTATAGGGACCATGACAGATTTAACCAGGAAAAAACTCACTATATGAGGAAATTGATTAATTTTTTTTTTCATATTTGAATGTTTTAAAATCGGATACCACTTTCGGATTTCAGATCTTTAGGAACCTGATCAACTGCCAATATATATGTACTCGAACTCTGTTTGCTCGACTCTCGATGTACCAATTCATTTGATTATCCTGGGTTCATCTACCAACCCACTAGATGACTAGTGGTTGCTGGTGATTCATCTATAGAGAGCAAGAAGCACCAAACCTTTCAAGTATTCCAAATTCACATCTCATTGAGAGAGTTCATGAGAAGGAGGGATGCACAGCAAAATATGAACAAAAGTTACAAGAGGACTATGGGAAGAGCTCATCCGAGAGTTCTGCTGCATTTGCTGTAGATTTCGCCTCGCATCATGTCTACAGGAAGGTGCTCCATTGTGTAACGCTCTGGACCTGCATACACTCCTGTCCGTTCCAGTAGCGAGATGCTCTCTGCTCGACCATACATTGACGCGTAAAGCTTCAAGTACTCGATATCCTGAAAATTTTTTACTTAAAAGTTGAAAGGCCCCTGAATCTGGACTTGCTAATTTGCACAAGTAAAATGTACCTGCAAGCCACTAAGGATGCGCTCTAATCGAAGTGAAGCAACTGGTTCATGTGATGATGAGAACACCTCACCCGGGTAGTACAAGACACCATCTCCTGGAGGCAGGCCACGGCGAAACTTTATCTGCCAGATCAAATTGAGAAACGAATTGACAACGATGAAGGATTTAGTAATACAAACATGTGAAAGACATGGCTATAAAAAAAAAGTGTAGTTTACCTCTGCACTAGCAACAGTGGCTTTTTCATAGCAATTGGCGCCCCAGTAGAGAAAGCCAGTTCCTCCCTCCTTCCATACACGCCACATCACTGCACGATGTTGTGTGCCTCGCATCCCTAGGTGCCAGTTAGGCTGAGGATCAGATGGTCCCATGCACACATATGTCCACCATTCCTGCAAATGACATTGCGGTTGGGAAAAAATGGGATTGAAGAAATTAAAGTCTGGGCCCTGGGGAGTGTGGGACTGCACATTATATCTTATGGGCTAGAAGTAAAAAAATTTAAGCACATCAAACCCAAATTTTAATTAAGATATATCAAACCCTTCTCATGTGCTCCACAAGGGAAAGAAATTCATGTGAGAAATGCCGACTCACATGTAGAAGAAACAAAAGTCTTTACAGTTGAAGTTTATCTCAAATCCAGCAGGATTCATATGAAAAGAAGTGAATTGTGCTACTCTAATCCAATTCAAAAACCCGTTGTCCAAAGCAAATCAAGAGATAAGAGACAATCAATTCTTGGAACCATGAAAAAAAAAACCCCTCTTACCTCTCCTTGGTCTGGTTCTAATTCTGCTATTATATCTTTGGCCAAATCATCCCGGTTACCAAGCACCCATTCGCTGCAGGTTTATATCACAATATCCAGATTCCAGATGATTAAGCAATACAGAAATGATCACAGAAGTATATTAAGGAACCACACAGTACATCCAAATTAACATGCACTGCTGAAGAAATACCCCCATGAATCCTATCATGGATGCAATTACACTAGATTCAAGATAATCTAGACTAACTTATAAAGCAGAGTAACACAGCAAATATCGGTTAGATTCATTGGAGATTTCATTAGTAGTTACCACAAAATATGAATCTGATATGGTCCAGTGAGGTGGGAGGGGAAAAAATCGGGACAAGAAAACACTGATGCATCTTCATGAAGTTCTTCGAATCAGGTGCACATAAATTGAGAAGAGACAGGCAATTGAAATATGAAAGCACACTCTATAAATGCAAAAGCATCTATTTCCTACAAATCTTTTACAAATACCAATGTCTGGTTTTTCCTAGGCAATATTACTACCCAAAAACCAAAAAAGGATCTAATGCAAAGTACCTTGTACAGTAAATTTGAGTGAATGGACGGAGATACTTTGGAACTTTGAGAAAAGCTTCGAATGTGTTAGGTGCCAGAGGGGCATCGCTTGGCCCTACAGCCAGAAACTCGTCTTAGAAGAAGTTAAAATTCATGAAACAGCTAAACCGTATACTTGGATGACACTCACCACAATAGTAGGTGGTGAGAATGCGAGCATCAGGTGCATATGCATGAATCTCAGAAGCCATTGTGCGTATAGAGTTGAAGTGTTCCACATTTAATGGCTGCCAGAAGATAAGCAAGAATATTAGACTCCGAATATCACTGAACCCTCACATATAGATGACAGGAAAGATAATATGTTCTCTATGGTTCAAATCTGCCTCCATATTTCAGTTTATACTATATACTACAGGTCAAAACATAAGACCCTAAAGGGCTAAACAATAAATATGGGAAATAGAACAGCTTCAGCACCTCATCCCACAGGTAGAAGTAAGCTTTTCTCCAATGAGCTCTTGTCTTCAAAATTTCAACCTCCTTCTGCAGGTAACTTGGGCCCGCTTCATCACTAGAACACAAAGAAACTGTCTTACAATGGAGCCAAACTAATGGAAAAAACAGTAAAAGCTTACCAAACTACCTTGGAAGAACTGGCCTATAAGGAACAGCATATGCTGCCAAGCGTGGGTCTGAAAAATATTCATCTGATTTTGGGTGATTTGCTACAAGGCAAACAAGAAAAAACAAAGTGACTCTGTAAACACGAGTGTTGATATGTCCTTTGTCAATGTATAATCAATAAAAAGTGATCAAGCACTAGATATACAAAGTGATCAAAGCATATTCTGCTTGGTAACTCCCGATAAAAGTCATGTACATAAAAGAAACAACAAATGCATTACAATAATAGAATAAAGAAATCAGCAAGATTCGAGTCATATATATGTTCCTTTCATTGTCATATATATGTTCCTTTCATTCCATAGAAACCTGCCAAATTTTGAAAGATTACCTGGCCAAGGGGATGTATATGTCAGAACACGCATGCCATCAGCCCATCTACAAAAGTAAGGACTAATTTTGAACTGAAGAAGCCACTTGAATTGCTGATCTAATGCCTCAAACCACTCAGGACTTCCATGTTCAACACCCCAGCGATCCTCGATAACAGTATCGGAAATCTAAACTATAGTCAAAGAAATAGGTTTGCACTTGCATAGACACTAAAAAAGCGGGTAGAGACATGGAATGTCCAACAGCATCTACAAATTCGCCTATGTTGCAGGATTCAAAGGATGTAATACTTCATATGTCATACTCATACTAGTCTTAGAAATGGAACCATGCAAGCAGCCAAGCACGAGATGAAAAGCTGGTAGCTGATGATAAGCCTAACGTAAGATATATAAATGAAAATATATCAGTCGCCAGGAAGATTTAATGATGTGAACTATATAGCACTCAGTATCCAAAACATGCATGAAGAATCAGTACAACATCTAGAGGTTGGCTAAATTTTCCATCCAAAGGGGAAACAAGTATTGCAAATTATGTATAGGAGAAAGCAGTATGACATAATTTTAACTACAAAAATCAGGATACACCAAACACAGCAGGAAGTGAAGGAGTCGCTGGAAGCGTAAAGTCCCATACTGTCAAACTTATCTTCACACGGATTGCACGACTAGAAGTAGTATCTTCATCCATCATATCACCTGCATCATTTTCTGAAAACAACTCAGAAAAAGGAGGTGATAGAAGAACTTGTCTAAGGTTCAATGTGGCAGATTTGACTCTTTCAACCTAGATACCAAAAAAACTAGTATAAGTATCAAATAAGGAAACCAGAGAAGATGAGATTGCAAAGTTATTTAGCATTTTTTTCTTGCTTCTTTATTTTGGCATAAGAAAAGCTCACCACTTCTTCCAATGACTTCTCGTCAATAGGTTCAATGATATCAAGACAGCTCCTTAATTCCCTGTAAAGTTGGTGCTTCTCAGATTTGCCCATACATTGTCCTGTAGATCTGTAACAAGTCACAATCAATTCATAATAGAAA
The DNA here is from genome assembly GCA_963922045.1 of Persicaria maculosa. NCBI lineage: Eukaryota > Viridiplantae > Streptophyta > Magnoliopsida > Caryophyllales > Polygonaceae > Persicaria > Persicaria maculosa. The sequence continues at coordinate 20,481,707 of OY998257.1, forward strand.
CTGAATAAGACATAAATCATATAAAAACTTCGAAAAAATGTCAAAATATACAAAATACTCCTCTTAGCTATTGTCAATAAGAGCATCTTCACATATGATATGATACAATAAGATATCAAAACTTTCACTTTTGAGACTAAATAGTTCTTTCCAAAACAATCTTATGATTTATTAATTAATAGCATTATCATAGATGTACTTAAATATATTTCATCCTTCACAATAGTGAAACTTGACAAGGGATGGAGAAAACAGGATTGTGAAGAAAAATTGACAGACGGAAAACAATTTTAATAATTGAATTGAGTAAAAAGATAGAGAATCACTCTTCATTGGCCTTAACAGAAGTGATGAGAATCTCTCCTTCATACACTCCCATGGGCTGTTCACTAGGAATATCAAAAGAAACCCAAAGAGTTGTTGTTTCTCTGCAGTTAAGATATTATTATGTCAGAAACATAGAAATGGGCTTCTCATGTTTGTCCAATCCAAGCTGTAAAACAAGTAACAATATGCATTTCACATAAATTACCCCGGAAGTAAAGTTATCTGGGAGACTGGAAGATCAAGAGGCACAAGTGCATCTGGAACCCCTAAGATGGGTACTACACGGCGTATTGTCAAAGATTTACCGAGAAGCAGCCTGTAAAAATAAAATAGACCATAAGCAAGCAAATAGTTGGATACTTGGATGTGCATATGAAGTTTTACGTTATGAACAACAAGATAATCTAACTTGGCATGTGCATTTGACAAATCAATTAAATGTCAAGGTTCCCTAACTACATGTTAAAAAATGAAAGTAGTAACCACCACAGCATCCAAATGGAAAAACACTAACCTATCCCCAGTCACAGAAGATAAGTCAGTACATTGCACTTGCACAATACCAGCGATATGCTGACCACCCCATGAAACTTTAGGCCGTATCGCAATTTGTACACTCTCCCTCTCATTTTTAGCTGCCAAGAGTTTTACCTACAATAAACAATCCATCAACTTATTTGACAGAACATATTAAGTATGCAATGTCATGAAGAGTGAAGATCACACAACATCCACATCAAGGAAACAAAAAATATATATACAACACACACATACCGAGCATGAAAAATCCTACCTTAAATAGAACCTAGTAAGGACCTTAGTGTGATATATGCGATTATCCCATCAAAGACTCGACAAGAAGCAATGAGTCAATGACATATAGCTATTGTTATTGCATGGAATATTAGACAAAGGCATTTTTTTATATCATTCATTCAACCATCTTTGTAGCATCTACACTATGCAGCAACTTATTATGTCATATTCCAAGCAGGCAAGCACTCAATCCCTATTTGAGAGATCAATGATGCATGCTTCTGCCCATCACGAAGAACATAATTCATCACAACAATAGGCAACATTTCCTTGGAGGCCAAATGTCTTCAGTGAATAATATTGATATAGTTGCATTCCTTCATTTCGTTAAACCAAATGCACAACCTTCCTGGTTTGCGAGCATAACAGAGCACAAATACATGACATTATCTATCTATACAACATGAGGCTTCAGTAACCCCATCCCATCCACACGAATATGATCATTTAGAGTTAGCTGGCATTCGGGCAATACCAACCTATTACAACATTTTCTCTAGTAGTAGTCAGAAACCAGGAGGACTTCACTGAGTACACCGATCTATAATTCTCTGCCATTTACTCATCCAAGAAGAACTGGAAACATTTTTAAATTGGATGTTTGGGTAAACCAAGCAATTATGAGATAGAGGAACGCACTTGCTCTAAATTTCTGGGCATCTCCTGAGACCCAACATTTGTTGTATTGGGCATGCACCAGACGTGAACCAAGTCAGCTGATGGAACCGCAGAGGGATCAATAGTCCCCTTCAATGAAGATGAAGCATGGAAGCCGCTATCACCCCATCCATAAGATGTCCCTCCTCCTGCTACACCTTCAACTGGTGGCACTGTTAACTCCTGGAGACTGCCTGCAAAAATGAAACCAAGTTGTATCACAAAGAAACTCGTCAAGAAATCACATAAACGAAAATTAATATATCTGATCACATCCAAGAAGCTACAGCTAACTCATACATGTGAAATTTGGAAATCTCCAATCCACCAACAGAGTAACATTCGCCTAAATCAGTAAGAGCACCATGATTCATTAATAATGCAATCCAAATAACCAAATAATGTCTATAATAGAGCATCAGATGAAACAGGATCAGCTAATTCCTGATGCTCAGATAGCTCAATAGCAAAATCCTCAAGCAAGAAAACCACGAACGTAGCAACAAGCGAACACTAGAATTGCTAATGCCAAAACGATCATAAAATTCCGCTGAAGCTGGTTTCGGCCACATAATAAACGAATGAATCATTTACGGAAAAATGAATCCAAATAAGAAAAATCAAATGAAATTGCAAAGATGATTCAGACACAAACCTGCATTCTCCATTTTCTATCCGGTTAGATATTCTCCTGATTCAACCGGTTCGATCGAGATTTAGGGGTTTGACGAGGGATACAACATACGAGTGTCAGAATCAAAAGATAAGACCAATCGCTTGTTTAAAGCGATCGCCGTAAGACAATTTAGAAAGAGGAATATATAAATTATAAATTATATATCTGAAATTGAACAAAGATGAACCCTAGAATTTTAGGGTTTGAAACCCGAGGAATCAATTAGGGCTTGTTTGAGATGGTATATAGATATAGGTTATGGGTATAGAAGACTAAATATCTATATACCTTGTTTGATATATTTATCCAAATTTGTATATAGATATTAATCATATATTTCTATATACTAATTTTAGGGCTTTTTTCACTTTTGGATATCCCAAAAATTGGGGCTTTAGGATTTACAAGCGACTGAGCCAAAGATACTTCTCCTCCTCCTCCTTCTCTATAGCATTTGTTCGATTGCTTTTCGCCATTGCATCTGTTCGACATCTCTTCTTCTGTTCGAAATTTTGTTGCATCTGTTCAAACTAGGGTCCAAGTTGTTTGAATTCTTGTTGCTTCTGATAGAAAATCTTTGTTCGAAAATTTCTGTTCAAATTGCTGTTGTTCGAAATAGAAGATTTTTGTTCGAATTCCAAGCTTTTCGAATTCTTGTTGATTTTATATTGCTGTTGTTCGAAAATTTTTGTTCGAATTAGGGTCCAATATATCCGAACATTTCTAATCGAATTATATAGGCTAATGTTCGAAAATCGACACCAGTGAATTAGGGTTCTATTCTAATTAAGGTTCGAACATTAGGGTTTGAATTAGTTATAAGGGTTTTGGTTCATTTTTCTTACATTTTTTTATTTTTGATATCTATATACCCTTTCCAAACAACAGATATAAGATATAGATATCAATCCTATACCCATACCCAATACCCATAGCTTGATATCTATATCTTATATCTTATACCTATAGCCTATATCCTAATATCTATATACCCTTTCCAAACGGGCCCTTAGAATTTTTTTACTCGTGAGCTTTGCAGTGGAAAGTGGTAGTGCTGTATCGGTAAAAATTGCCAAATATTTACCGATTTGCAGTGGTAGTGGCTATGCCAGGCCAGCAATACCTAACCCGAACCAAGAAAGCCGGCCGGATTTAACCTGAAAATCTAGTATCACAACACAGATTTAATCCGATCAATGTTAACATGATGTTTGAATTGACTCGAACATAAATAACTCGTATCCGATCTGACAATACCCGACTAGTGTATATAATTTTCATTAATTAAAGCACTAATAATGTGGTAATGAAACATAATTGTGATAAAAAAAATTTTATACAAGTAATGATTTGGATGTGTCTAAACTCTGGTAGACCTCCCTCCAATGAAATCCTTGCGGATGCAGATGCAAAGTTGCATAATTAGCTATGTTGAACATAGCAATTGTTTGGGTGAGTATGACAACAGGATCATCGCACCTATTGATTTTTTTAAAGACGTGGTAGAGACCTACCACCTCAAACTGCCGAAGAATGTGGAGGATATTGATGATGAGAATTTCAATCTCCCAGGGGCAAAACCAAATATCTTTGAGGATGTTGATAATGTAAGGTTGTCTTCCTCAATCTGAATATGTGAAAGCCCCGGTTCATTTGCCTTCAAAAGACCAAACTTGAGACTCATCGCTTCCAACATCAGGGCATTCTTCTAACCTAGTTGTGCTCCTCTGATAGTAATCACTTCTCCTAAATGGTAACAAATGCTTAATCATGTTGTTGACATGTCACAACCCCAATTGTTGCCATCAAAGTTAGTTTTATACTATTATAAGTTCCTACCGGTGGTTTATCTAATCTCAGATTTTGTTTCTTTCTAGGTGCTATCTAGTTATTTGCACTAGTTTGATGTCTCTTATCTCTGTTCTTAGTCTTTTATCAATTCCTTAGAGTTCGACACGTAAATGCTTCCATGTTTTGAATTAATGTAGAATCATTGTGATTGAAAATTTTCCTATTTCTATTTGTTCATATGCTCTGCCAAGTGTTAGTTAATGATGCTTTTTGTCTTTGATTTATTTTTTCAAAAATTTATGTAATACTTTCCTTGATATTCCTATTAGACCATCCACATTGGTGAATCTGTTATCCGATTCATAAATTACTTTTTCAGTGTCACATCAACTTAATAACCCAATTTCATAATTTTATTTTTTCACCCCCCATTCATGAACTTTGACTTTGGGCTCATAACTTATTTTCTTTATTTTTATTTTTATTTTAATGTTAGATAAAAAAACATATGGGTATTATTTATTTGATTTTTTTTCTCCTAAACATATGCAATGTGGTTGTCTATATATAGATAAAATTAAATTACATTCAAAAATATTTTTTATTTTTTTAGTTTTATAAAATGCAGATAAATTAATTTTAAAGATATATATAAAGCTCTGCCACGTGGCAACTACCCATTGGGCCACGTGGCAGAGCCCAAAATTGTTTTGAAGCCAAGTGAGAGGTGAAACGACGAGTATGAGCTCTCCCGTAGTCCATATGGCGTCGTTTTGGGCTACCTCCACTGGCGCAAGCACGTGCCTCTCGTGTGACATTGGTTTACGTGCCCATGCACCCCACTTTCCAGGACCCTTGTAGATGAATCCGTAAACCCGGGTGGCTTTTTTCTTTTTCTTTTCTTTATTAAATTACAATTGGGCATCCGGTGAACCGATCGGTTCACCAATGCTGGTGGTCTTACTCAAATTCACATCTTGCAAGGATGACGATTCCTTTACTTGTCGATTTGGTTTTGTTAGGGATTCCATGCAGATATAGATTCCAAGTAAAGTTCTTTATCGTTGGGATTTGTGTTGTTTTGTTCACTAGTGTTATATTTCATGAAATATCTTAGTGTATTGGTGATTGATAACCACTCATTTTTACCCATTCTCTAATATAATCTGTCTTCGATCGAATTATCAGGAATGTATAGGGATGGCAATGGGGCGGGGACTCTCCGATTCCCGCAGGGAATCCCCGTCACAGGGACGGAGATGGAAAAATTAAATGGGGATGGGGATGGGGTTAAATTGATTCCCCGCGCGGGGACGGGGATAGTAGTCCCCACCCCGATCCCAGCCCTGCCCCGTCCCCGTTGGGAAACCCCACGGGGATCCCCGATGAGGAATATGACATTCCCATTTTTGTTTAGATCTTATATAAGTTTAAATATTTTTTCTTTTATTTCTAACATTTACCTTATAATTTACATTTACGAGATATTAAATATTTCTATTAAATGAAGGAAAACCATTAGTTTTAAATGGGGAACCCAACGGGGAAACCGCGGGGAATGCAAAGGGGAAAAATTAAGCGGGGACGGGTAATTGTTTGCCTTCTAGTGTTTTCCTTCTAGTGTTTCTTTGTCCCGCCATTTGTCTTTTCAAAAGTTTATTGTTTGATAATTTCTTATTTGCTAGATAAATCTCTTACAAAGTTCATTTTTTTATTGACATTAGTTTTGACCATTGCCAGGAGGTATTCTTTATTCTTTGACATTTTAGAGTATGCTTTTTTTAGATACTCTATTGTCGGGAATGTTTATTTTGTATTGTTTGAAGCCAAGGATTTTTCAGTTCAACGAGTATTTTCCATAGTAATTTCATTAGAGCTTTATTCACGCTTTTGGTTTTGTGTATTCCTACTTTGTCATCTTCATTTCTTTTATATATTTTGACTCATCTAATAATCAGTTTATATAAATTATCTTTATTTAAAAAAAGATCGATCTATTTATCTGGTGTAGATCTTTGTGTATCTCACCTTGTAGCATGAATTTTTACATTATAAAATTTGGTTTTGCTGTTAAGTTTGATTTGATCGGATTCATGGGTTGAACTTGATGGAGGCGACAGTTGTTTTTTGGGTTAGGGTTTCTTGGTTCTAAATTTCAAATGGTTGTTATTATTTAGGAAAAGAATCTCTACTAAATATATAAGTTGTTTGCATGTGAAATTTAGTCTTTTCATTAAAAAGACACCATATATGCTTGTGAAGTTGTTTTCGTGAAAACTTTCATTTGACAATTCACATATCAAACACATGTACAATTTGGATAACAACAGTTACAAGCAAGTGAAGTGTATGCGGGGTGCGATACATATCAAATACATCATTCTAGTATATTACAAGCTCACAAGCTGGAGTATACAAATTCAATACAAATATCGAGCTTGTGAGGTACAAGGATAGCTCGCTAGTTTCCGCTAACACCACCCAACGAATCGTAGAACCAACGAGTTGATCGCTTCACTCGAAATCCGGCAAGCGACTCGATCTTCCTTGTTTAAGCTCTCTTAAAATGAATTGGTTAGTTGGAAAATTAATCAATTTCAATTACCTAAAAATCAAATACACATAGGGGAAAATGTGAGAGCTAATAATTATATGTGCTAATTTGTTAAAAGGTGCAGTTACCTAAATTCTCAAATTCAGATAAGCCTAAACTTATAGGCTAAAAAGGAGAAAAAAAAATGTATAGACCGTTGCTAAAAAAAATATAGGAAAAATAATAAAAAATAATCCCAACTATCAGCATGCAATAAAAAATAATCCAACCTTTATAAATAACCAAAAATAATCTTAACTATCAGCATATATACCAAAAATGATACAAGTCATCTTTAGTTATTAATTTTAATTCTAAAATTTCTCAAACTTTTATAATTTCATAAAATACCCTCTAACAACTTCTTTCCCTTCCCTAAATTTGGTAACCTTCATCTTCCAACATCGAACTCCACCGGCACCAACAACTAGGCGACGCTCAGAGGGTGTGGACCAAGCCACCTCTTGGCCTTACAATTAGACCATCTTCAAACGCCTCATCGGTCGCCTCTCTAACGGGTGACAACCACCTTGCCCCCAGCCTTGCCCAAAACTCCTTATTGCCTCTCTATATTATGAAATTGATCGACATTGAGGAAATTTGGGTATTTTGAACAACCTCTTGATTTGCAATATTTTGAATCCATCGTAGCCCAAAAGATATATAATTGAATCTAACAAGGTGTCAAACACATGGCAATGGATAGAGTTTTGTTTGAATTATTCAAATACATTTTGCAGTGTTTTGTTTTTATAAATGGGGTGTTAAATTATTTTGTTGATTTGTATGGAAATTGAATCTTTGATCGTTTGATCGAGTGATCTATTAGGTAAGGAAATGGGTGTCATGTTTATTGATTTGCTTTGATTATTCAAATATAATGGAGATGGTGAACATAGTGTGATGTGGGAGAGAGATGTGATTAACGAGTTAGCGATGACATTGTTGACATAGTTGAGGGAGTCAAGGTTGGGAGCGAGGTTGAAGATGGTGGAAGGTCGGTGGGGCGAAAGTGTTGACGGAGGGAAGGAGGAGTCGAGTTTCGGCGGAGAGGGTGGTTACAGAGGAAAAGAGAGAGTGGAAGAGAGGGTATTTTATGGAATTCTAAATGTTTGAGAAATTTTAGAATTAAAATTAATAACTAAAGTTAACATGTATCATTTTTGGTATATATGTTGATAGGTGGGATTATTTTTAGTTATTTATAACGGTTGGATTATTTTTTTGTTGCATGTTGATAGTTGAGATTCTTTTAGTTATTTTTCCAAAAAAATAAAAATAAGAGAAAAAAGTGGTAAAGGAACGATATCCCAGAAAATCAGGGGGGGAAAAAAAGAAAAGGCAAGGAAATCAGAAAAAGCAATTGTACGTAATTGAACAATGACATACCTCCAAAAGAAAAAGGAAAGAAGCAGTATTGTGTACAAGTATTGTGTACAAGTATTGTGTACAAGTATTGTGTACAGGAAAAAGGAATGAAAGTAGAGATCCTTTGGCTGGATCGCTTTACCCTATAAAAGCCTAATTTTTTTTTCAGAAGGACACGGCTGGAGGCAGAGGAAAAGAAAAAAGAAGAACTCACGGATGCATAAAAGAGGCAGAGGAAAAGAAACAAGACACCCTCAAAAGCCATACAAACACACGAGCAGAAAGAAAGAAACAAAGAAAGAAAGAAAGAAAGAAATAAGGATAGGCCAACAAGGTAGCCCTCTCTCTGCATTGGGTTCTAATTGATTCCTGAAACCCCGCCCTTTAAAACCTTATGAGTTTTTCTCGTGGCCTGGGTTTCAGAATTCAGAGTCATCAAATCACCCTCAAATACAGTCGATGGGGTGCCGAAATCGATTCCTAAAAACCCGCCCTTGAAAACCTTACGAGCTTTTCTTGTGGCCTGGGTTTTGGAGTCATCAAATTGCCTCAAATAAAGTCGAAGTGCTGTTGAAATCGATTCTTGAAACCCAGCCCTTGAAAACCTTACGAGCTTTTTCCGCGACCTGGGTTTCGGAAACATCGAATCGCCCTAAAAGAGGGTGAAACGCTGCTCAATTTTTCCTAGCTCAACTAATACAAACTAAAAGTAGTCCGATCAAAGGCGGTATTGAAATCCGCTCAGAAAATTGCTTTAAAGGTGTTGCGAATCAACTAATGGCAAAACACAAAACATCTATCGAAAGGTGTTGCAAAACACAAAACTAAAAATCTCCATAACCCTAACCCAAACAGTGAGAAAAAAGAAAGGTTGAACCGATACCCCAAAAGACACAATTCGAACCATGAAAAAGAGCATGTTACGGACATCGAAAAGAGTCTAAAATGTAGGAGAATCTCTAAAATTGCAAATTTAAGGTTGAAATCCATCCAAATAAGAAAAAAAGAAATCAGAAGCCGTAAGTATGAAAAAAAAACCTCATCCAAATAAAGGGTGGCCTATGCCTATGATCCTCTATCGGTTGCTCCAAGCAAGAAATCCCGAAATACAAACCAACAAAATCAACCCTAATTGTTGTTTTTTCGAAGCCCAAATCGGATTAAATTAAAGGCAAATCGAAGAAAATAAAAAAAGGGATAAACCTGATTGTTCTTCAAGCGACGAAAGCTCCCGGATGTCCCGTCTTCAAGAACCCCTTTTCGTTCTTCTTAAAATTTGACAGAATGAAAATCATTGATTCCTATCAAAGATAAATCCAAACCTACAAACTCGTATAACTAACAAGTCCAAAATTCATCATCGGGGAGAATCACCTTTTCATATGCACTTTTGTTGCGACACAAGAGAAACAGATGGGAAAGTTTGCAAATTGAAAAGTAAACGAAAGCATTAAAGGAAGCAATTGTGATGGTTTTAGAAACAATAGAGGTAAAACAGCTTCACCTATAAATTCGCAACAATGGTTGGTTTATTCACTCATCGAGACTCTCCTTCTAGTTATTCTAACCCTATGACTATTCTGATATTGGTTTATATGGGACTATTAACCCTCGCGAATCTAACAGTCCCTTACATTCTATGCAACCCTGTCCCTGTACGATTTAGTATAAGAATAGCACAAAGTACCAATATACTTGGCAGAAAACAGTACCAACCTCCCTAAGGAACTAGTATCATATCGATCATTGTCATCTTACCAACCCTAGTCACCCTAAGAACCTATATTTAATCAGTTTGTCATCTTTCTACACAATCAAGTTTATCCTCGCGGATCTAACTAAAGTATGGTTTGCTATAGAAGGCTCAATTACTCTTGCGAATCAATTAAAACCCTAGCACGAAAGAATTCTACAAAGGTTGCCAATCAAAGTAAAATCAACAACATAAAATCAGCACAAAGAAGATGAAATAACTAGAAATCAAACCTCACAATTCAATCAACTATGTCTTTGAATCTTCGGCAAAATTAAAGAATTTAGTTACTCATACTGTACTTAAAACTCTAAATCTTCAATTATCTAAAACTTCGATAATGAAACTGATCAAAAACATCCCAAATATAGTCTTAAATAGTCAACAATAAACCCTATAAGTCATAAAACAACCGAATAAGTTCTTTTAAAAAAGGCAGAGATTCGCAGATTTGGCAAAATTCTTCGACAGGAAACCACGATTGACACCATCCCACGACGGGCGCCGTGTCTTCTCTGCTACGTCTTCTTCTACTGATCTACTTTGAGTTGCTCCTCGACCTCGTCCTAACCTTCTTACTTTGCCCCTTTCCGACTTCTTCATGACTCTAGCATGCCATCCTCACCCCTTATCCAAGCTCGGATCATGATTCTACAAAATAAGCATAAAGGCCTGTAGATTCTGAACTCAAATGCTCAATGACAAAATATGCATTTTACTAACTAATGATGCAATATATCCAACTAAAAGATCCTAAAACTACTTATAATGCATTATTTAAAATATGCATTATCACATTCCCCCACAATTAGCCTTTTGTTTGTTCTCAAGCAAAGCAAAATAATGCATCAACCAATCACCCCACAGACAAAATATCCATGCACTCGCCTCATCAAAGGCAACATATCAATGTAAATAGGATCAATGATAATGTGAAACAACATCCTAGCATGTATATATGCAACTCAAGACAATAAGCATATTTCCATCCAATCTCACCAAGGTAGTGTGTTTTCACTCTCTCCATGTGTTTATGCTTTATGCAAACTCTCTACTCAATCCAAGTCCACAAATCTACACAGATATTGACATTTATATCACCTTATTTTCCACCGAAGATGCCATTGCAAACAAAAATGATCAAGAGGTCTTTTCTTGGGGTTTTAATGGGGCCTCGTAGGAAACAGTAAGGCATGGAGTGTATTCGGTCTTATTGTGCTCAAATCCGGGAATCAGGATCCTAGGAATATAATCATCACTCAACCAAAAATTCAAACTCAAATACACACCAAACTCAATATAATCCCACAAAAACACTAATTCCTCAACCCACATCCACATCTCAAATGAATCAAAGACTCTGTATTTTCTTCCCTTTTTTTTCGATTTTTTTAAATGGAATATGAAAATACAACAATCATATAGAGCCAGCAACATACAAATATGTGAGAAATCCATCCACATAATACTTCACTCTGATAGCTTTCTATCTCTGTCTCATAAACCTCTCATTCCACTCAACAAGATCAAACCAATACCAATTCTAATCCTAATTCCCAAATAGGTCAAGCTATTATTAGTTAGGGATTAATTTTGCGGAGCTTCAAAGAAGGGTCTAGGCTCAAAATAGCCGCAAGTAGTGGATAATAATGCAAGGAAGACATGGATAATAAAAGACTAAGAAAAATAGTGCCTCAATGACTTGAAATTCATTTGCAACAAACATAATAGCTTAGCCTCAAATAAGAGATAATCATGACAATATCAAGAGGTAAATGCACAAGTAGAGTTTAATCACACGTAGAAAGCATAGGGAAAATAAGAAGTATCCCTATATGGCTTAAAATTCTCACTAGGTTTATCTTTTGTTTAACTTCAATTCTACCTATGTCGGGAATCATACAAGCTCAATTATTTTCACACATCAATCTCCTCTATAAAAATCACAAGTTGCGGGATAAGGCTAAATAATCCAAAACTTTAATGAACTTTCTATGGTTATGCTCAAAATCAGAAAAGAGGACTAAACTGGCCAACTCGGGCAGGGGCGGAGCTAGGGGGTGCTTGGGGGTGCTCGAGCACCCCCCCGGCCCGGAAAAAAAATACAAATTTTTATTTTTACATATATTTAGTATTTTTAAGGTAATATAATATCTTTAAAGGATATTTGAAACAAGAGTGTTGCCTAGCTCAAGTGGTAAAGGAAGGAAGGAAGGAAGGAGAACCAAAAGGTCTTAGGTTCAAATCTCAAATGCCTCACTTTTTATTTATTTTACTATTTCATTAACTCTTCTTCATTTCTATCTATATTTTTTTTTGTTTCTATCAACTATTTCATTAAAAAAATTTCATATTTATGTTTTACTATATCATTAATTCTTTTTTATTTCTCTCTATATTTTTTTTTGTTTCTATCGACTATTTCATTAAAAAAATGTCATATTTATATTTAAATTAAAAAAATCACAATTTTAGTGTTTTTTCATTAAGAAAATGTCATATTAATGTTTTACTATATCATTAAATATTCTTCTTGATTTCTCTCTGTATTTTTTTGTTTCTATCAACTATTTCATTGAAAAAAATATTATATTTATATTTAAATTAAAAAAATCACAATTTTAGTATTTTTCAATATTTTCTTAAAAAATATATTCTTAATAAGTATACACAAAAAAAATATATTTCAGGAAATTTTTTTTAGCACCCCCCGGAAATAAATCCTGGCTCCGCCACTGAACTCGGGTGTTCAAATACTACATATGTGTAATTGGTAGACCTCTCAAAACATGACCCGACCCGAAAAACCCGACCCGTACACCCGGTAATTTTACGGGTTTGGACCCGATGTATTAGACCCAGGACCCGAAATCGACCTGAACCCGAATTACCCGGGACTTTTAGGATCAAGACCCGGTGACCCGATGGGTCAAAATCAACCCGGTGAGTCAGCACCATGTTGATGCCACACAGACACCAGATTGACTCCACACAGATTCGTCATACAATTGTATTCATTAAAGTCACTCATAAGTTAAATAACTTATATATATATATATATTTTATAATTATATTATGTTTATAACATCATTTTGTATAAATATGATTTTTAATGCTTAAAATATTAATATTATAATAATATTATAATAATAATATAAATTTAATTATGATATTATTATTTAGGTTAATTTGACATATTTATATTACAATTTAATTTTGATATTATTTTAATATTTTTAAAAAGTCTTCAAAAAATTCAAGTTTTTTGACCCGGTGGGTCGACCCGAACCCGGGACAAACCCGGTTTGGCTCGACCCGGAATGACCGGTAACCCGATTGATCCGAAACTCGATTTACCCGGGACCCGATTGACCCGAACCCGAACACGACCGAATGACCCGATTGGCAGGTCTAGTAATTGGTGATATTTTTTGTTTTTCTTTTTGTTTTTTTTTTCATTTTTTTTGATATATAAGAACTATGAATTTAAACATACTAAAACTAAAATAACAAACTAAATGAAGAAATAATCATTCTTAATTGAAATGCAACAAATAAACATGAAATATTTACACTAATTCTCCTCCCCACACTTAATATTTTCATTGTTCTTACTGAAAAACAACTGTCAATCACAGGTGAAGTAAAAGGGATGTATATAAACTTACTGAGGCGGCACTAGTGAGAATGGGTAGAATTGATGAAACTCGTGAATGAAGCCATCTAAACTCTGTCGCATGGTGACTAGGGAATAGGCATCTATATGGCGGCGGAGCTGCTAACACTCCATCTCTGCCAGGCGCTCATCAAAGTCCGCCAAGTAGGTGAGGCTGGGGATCGAAGTCTATATCGGCGTCAGAATCATCCTCCTGCCACTCTAAGGCATCTCCTCCTAGAAGTCCTCATACTCCTCCTCCTTCTCATCATCCTCAGGCAGCATAGACATAGTATAAAATACTGGGCTCGATAAGTCCTCATGAAGGATATAGAAATCAGCGATCGTAGGATCTATAGAAAGCCAAGTAGGGAGGCACGGGTGATTCTCATTCTAGGCACCGCCTTCCAAAGGAAAGGTGTCATAATCCCCTCTAAGTGACGAGCGTGTTGTAGAATGGCGATGCTCAACATATAGTCATGGCCGAGGCGGCGCAACTTACTCAAATCAACTCGGACTCTATAGGCAATGAGAGTGATGATGCCTCCAAATGCAATGGTGCGGGTGCTCAATGGAGCACCTGTTGAAGCATGTTAGTGTAGACGTCTAGAAACAATTGTACTGAGTCGGGGTAGAGCTAGACCCATCCCTTCATGGAGACCTTGTTGCTCTCCACTTGGCGAAAGAAAGTGTTGTTCAACACCTTATGACACAATCGAAGAGTGAGGTGGGTAATCGTACTTCTCACCACTCTGCTTGGTTGGTTGTCCCGTCATAACTCACAAGTTTTCATAGGTGGGGACTCCTCTATGCAGTCCGTCAATCATTAGTCCATTCCTTAGTGATCCCACAAGCATGAGTCAATCTACCCTTTCTTGATTGTTACCAACGCCCCAACATTCAGAGGTGAATATCATCCTCATAATGAACCTCCAATGTAGCCAAGAACTCCCTAACCAACTCAGGACAGGTTGGGGCTTCCAAATCAATGAAATCACATAATCCTCCATCAGCAAGCAATGTATAAACCGACCCAAACAAACCTAAACTCTGCAGAGCCTTCACATCGAAAAACTTCGTCATTGCATATTTCTAACTACCTAATTGATCCATTTCTCCTCTTGGTTCTACGCATCCTCCTGAGAAGCGCATATGCTTTGTCGAATTAAGTTTTCAGGAAAGGGTGCGTACAACCAAGAGGAGAAATGGATTAATTTAGGTAGTCGAAAGTATGCAAGGATGAAGTTTTTCAATGTGGAGGCTTTGCAGAGTTTAGGGTTGTTTGGGTCTGTTTCTACATTGCTTGCTCATGGAGAATTATGTCACTTCATTGATTTGGGAGCCTTGACGTATCCTGAGTTGGTCAGGGAGTTCTTGGCTACATTGGAGGTTCATTCTAATGATGATATTCGCCTCCGAATGTTATGGCGTTGGTATCTTGGCTTGTGCTTTTGGATCATCAAGCGATGGACGGATGATTGGTGAAGTGCCTAGAGGAGTCCCCGTTTATGAAAACTTAGGAGTTAACGACGGGACAACCAGCCAAGTGGAGTGGTGGGAACTACAATTACTTGATTACTCACCCCGCTCTTCGATTGTGCCATAAGGTGTTGAACAACACCTTATTTGGCCAAGTGGAGATCAACAAGGTCTCCATGAAGGAATGAACCTGAATATATTGTTTGACACCAAAGAGTACGATTGTGCCCGACTGAGTACAATTATTTCTAAACGGCTGCAATAACATACTTCGACAGGGTGCTCAATGAAGCACCCACACCATTGCGTTTGAAGGCCTCATCACTCTCATTGCCTATAGAGTCCGATTTGATTTGAGTGAGTTGCGCCACTTGGGTCAGGACTACACGCTGAGCTTCGACGTTCTTCCGCACGCTCACCACGTAGAGGGGATCATGGCACCTTTCCTTTGGAAAGTGGGGCCCCAGAATGAGAATCACCGGCGCTTCCCTACTCAACGGCTTATGGATCCTATGATCGTCGATTTTTGTATCCCTCATGAGGACTTATTGAGCCCGGTATTTTATACTATGTCTTTTCTTCCTCAAGACGATGAGAAGAAGTATGAGGACTCCGAGGAGGAGATGCCACAAGCTAAGTGGCACGAGGATAATTTTGACGCATATGGATTATGATCCCACCCCCGTTACTTGGCGGACTTTAACCAACGCCTAGCGAAGGAGATGGAGCGTCAGCACCTCCTCCAGCATATAGAGGTGATTCGTAAGTAGGATGTCCAGCCCTAGCCAACATGTGGCCAATGTTCTAAACGACGCTAGGCGGGTGCCTAGGTGGCGCCTAGGCGGACTTAGAATAAACTTGATTATTTCCTAATCTTTTAACGTATAACACATGTCAATGATTCATATAATGTAATAATAATCCATATTATCACTCATAAACCCAAATTTACGGTGCTTAACTAACATTTAAGTAAATAAACGAAAAGTTCGCGTCCGACTAACGACTTTAAAACTCCTAAACTTCCAAACCATAGGTTTGACTCAAAAGCAAATATATCTCGACTTGAGGGATAAAAAAAATCCCAAATTGACTAATCATATGCACAAAAGCTAAAATTTAATAATCGCCGGGCTAGGCAGGACTAGGCGGTGCCTAGGCGGGTCTAGGCCGCACCTAGGCGGGTCTAGGCGGCACCTAGGCGGCGCCTATGCGGCGCCTAGGCAGATTTCCGCCTAGAGGGCCGCCTAGGCTTAAAAATTCCTAGGTCCCCTCCGGCCTAGTGCCTAGGCAGCGCCTAGACGCGATTTTTAGAACACCGCATGCGGCAGAGCTTAGATGGCTCCATCTAATGGTTCCGACAGTTTTACCCATTCCCACTGCTATCGCCTCGGTGAGTTGGTATGCATCCCCTTTGACGGTCATCTTTATTTGTTTTTCATTGAGGACAATGAAAAAAAGAGGGGTTTTTAAGGGAAGGGAAGACAAAGAAAAATAAAAGAAGTGTTTGGGAAAGGCAATTATGTGGGAAGAGAAAGTTTCAATGAAAAATAGAAGGGAAAATACCGTGGGTTTTGGTGGGATTTCACACACCACCCTTTCACTCGAATTTGGTGGAGATTTCCCATATTAGCTTTGTTTCTCATTTTTTTTAATTCATCAAAATCTATTTTTTTTGTTTTTCTCAAAATATGCTGCAATCTTCCCCTCCTAAGTTAAAGCTAGAGTCTCTGGTTCAGTGATCTTTGTTGATTTTTCTTTTGAGCAAGATCTTTGTCGAATTAATCTATTGAAATTTGGGAGTAGTTATACAACATTAATATATATATATATATATATATATATATATATATATATATATATATATATATATATATATATATATATATATATATATATGTGTATATATATATATAGTGTATGGATCATTTGTACACAAGTTTTAGGGTGTACCTTGTACACAAATATTATTCGGTGAAATATGAAACATTATTTGGTTAAATTTAAAGCATTATTCGTATAAATTGTAAATATTGTTTAGAGAATTGAGGTTTCTTTTATTTGAAATAGATGAAAAAAAATAAACATTATTCGGTAGAATGTTACAAATTATTCAGTGGAATTGGGATGTTTTCATTTGAACTGAACGGAAAAAGAAAACATAACATTATTCGGTAGAATGTTTCACATTTCACCGAATAATGCTTCAAATTTTACCGAATAATGTTTTACATTTCACCGAATAATATTTGTGTACAAGGTACACCCTAAGGGGTGTGTACACCTGAACCACACCCGTGCGCTCTGGTGAAAACCAAAATTATGGAAGTGGGTGGAATTGAGGGTAATTATGTCATTTCCGTGTGACTTATATTACTTTTTCTAAACCCTATCCTGATCCATCTCTGAATCACTAGTATGCCGCCATTATCGACCAACAAAGCTTTTGTGTTCAATCAAGCCTTGTTTGTCGCCATCTCCGAATCACCCGTCTGCCGCCATCACCCACCCTTTCACTGGAATTTGGTGGGAATTTCCCATATTAGCTTTGTTTCTCTTTTTTTTTTAATTCATCAAAAAAAATTTGTTTTTTTTTCTCAAAATATGCTGCAACTTTCTCCTCCTAAGTTAAAACTAGAGATCTTTGTTGAATTTTTTTTTTAGCAAGATCTTTTTCGAATTAATCTATTGAAATTTGGGAGTAGTTATACGACATATATATATATATATATATATATATATATATATATATATATATATATATATATATATATAGGGGTGCATCTCCCGTGAGCACCAAAGCTTCCTTTTGTCTGAAATTCCAACTTCTTGTACTCCAGCTTCCACCACCCGAAATACTTGTCGCCTGCGACCTCAGTCAAGCTCTGTGTCGCTCCTAGAACAAATTTATTTTTCATCAACAAACCAAGGTCAGATTTCTTCTTAGTTTTGTTGTTTGCTTCTTGCTTTTGGTACCCCTGGCGATTGGGATTTCTCATGTATCGTGCCTCCTGGTGAGTCTCCGCTAGTTGCACTTGCTTCGTGTGGGGGAAATCGGTGGTGATGTGTAAAGACTGAATGTATTTTATATTATTATATTATATTATTTGAGTAAATAAACTATTATTTTATTCAATCGTTAGAAATGTGAGAAAACCCGTCCTCGAGCGTAAGTTGATTCTAAAAACATTTCGACATCGTTTGGAGAATTTAGATTTTAACGGATTTAATTCCGCCTTCGAGCTCCGAGTTTTGATAAAATTAATTTAATTCCGTTATCTTGTAATTAGTAAATTAAATTTTAATTAAATTTGATTTAGTCGGGATTCGATCGGGCGAGCGGGTTTTGAGTCTTTTCCGCTAATTTTTAATTGGTATTGTGGTAAATCCTATTTTATTTTTTCTTTTCTTTATTCTCTCTCTTTCTCTCTCTCCCTCCCTCTCTCGGTTCACTGGCTAACAAACTGGTCCCCTCCTCTCTTTGTCTTCTTCTCCCTCTGTGCACACCAGCCCATTGCCCTCAATTGTCCTATGCATACCACCCCCTCCTCCTGGCAACCCTCCTCTCTTTTCAATTCACAAAAAACCCACATAAGAAGCCCCTTCCCCCCCCCCCTCTCCTGTCGTTGCCTCCTCCTCTTTCCCATTTCCGAAACAAGCACCACCATTCCACCACGCTCACTCCTCCAATCCCACCACCACCACATCGCCGACCACCCCACCACCGTAGCTCACCTCCCTCTCCCCTGTTTGCCGAGAGTAAACACCCAGCCTCATCCACCTTGCTCTTCCTCCTTCCACCAAGGGTCGGCTGCAGAGACTCCCTCGACACCACCTCGGAGCCACCAGCAGCCACCGAGGTAGCCGGAGTGCCGCCCCGACCCATTCCGCCCTGTTTTTCATTCCGCTTCGATAAGCTTCATTCCCTCCCTCTCTTCACTTTCAAACGGAGGAAAAGCCTCACCATTAACCTTCCGACACCCTTCACAGGCCACCTCCGATGACGTCAGAGCTCTGGCGAGGCCACACCACAGCCCCGCAGCTCTGAGCTTTCCGGTGTCGAACCCCTCAGTGAGCCCCCTTTCTCTCTCTCTTCCTGGGTCCGGGTGTGTGGGTGTTGGGTAGTCGGGTTAGGGTGGTCGGAGTCGAATCTGGGGTCCGGAAGCACCACCGTCGGCCTCCCCTTTCCCTCTTCCTCCTTCGATTCTCCGAGTGTAGAGGTCTCTGCTCTTCCTTCCATTTCGGGCAGGGGAAGGAGAAGAAGACGGTGGGCCCTTGCCACCTCCTCCGCCATGTCCCCTGTGGACCCCCCTTCTTTTTTTAATTGTGTTTCGGGCTGGGTTATATGAAAAGAGTGGTTTTGGGCCTATTTCGGATGGGCTGGGTTCGGGCTATGTGTCATTTATGCTCAACCGGGTTCTCCTTCGGGTTGGGCCTTATTTTTGGGCTGGGCTAGGGTTTTGTTTGGGTGAAGTATTTTATTTGTTGGGTGTTTTATATATATTATGTGATCATATTATGTTATGTTATTTATATGATAAGATTATATGTTATTATTAATAGTTATTATTTTATGTGATTATGAGTTTTAATTAAAATATATTTTTTGAAATTTTTAATATATTTTAAAAAGGCTTTAAAAGTGATATTATTTGATATTGGGTTATAAATATATTTATGGATATTGTTTTGAGATTATATGGATAGTAAGTGTTAAATTATTTGAATATTATTATTATTTTGAGATTGGTTATAATTATAAATTCTGGAAAATTAATCGTTATATATTGTTTATTGTTTTAAAATAATATTGATTGGATTATTTAATTGATGCATTTTATGAGGATTTAAACATGTGAGTTATGAATTTTAAAGTGAATTGTTGGTTTTGAATTATAAATATGATTTGTGAGCATAGGTTATTTTGATGATTTAATATTGGAATTTATTTATATAATGTTTGAAATAAAATGACGTAATGATTTCTATAATGTGATTTGGAGAGAGTTGGTTTTAAAGTTAAATGTTTAATGTCGGAATTTGGCCAAGTATGAGTTGAGACATCATTTTGAATACGAGTTGACTTAATTTGGGATTTATGAGTTTGAAAATATGGTTGGTATGATTTTATCAATGGGTTTGATTGAAGAATGATTTTGGTCGATTTGATCGTATCGGAAAGATTTTGGAAAACGGTTTTACTATCGGTCGGTTTTGAGGATGTTGAGAACTTGGGTTCATGTGTATGAATGTTAGTCTGGTAGCTTATGGAAATGGCTTGATGATAGGTGTGTATTGCTTTTGGATTTGCTTTGGATTTGCATTTGGGCCTTGCTTGTGCTATCTTGCTGTTCGGCTTATCCAGGTAAGTTCCTTTATGGGCTTACTCAGATTCGAAAGAGATTACCTGCTTGTGAATATATGACATACTAGGTGTTGCATAAGCATTAAAGCATGCCATGTAGTATCATGCTAGGATTGCACTTGTGATTGAGCATTCTATTTCTTTATGCGTATGTAAACAGAACGGTCGTTATCTGTGATAGTCCTAGAGTCTTTGCTAGGGTCATAGGGTAGCCCAGCCCCATCGGGTGCCCTGAGTCTATCGAGTCGATATGAGCATGATATGATAGCCCAGCACCATCGGGCAAGAGATGAGATGATATGATATGTTTAGCCCAGCACCATCGGGCATGAGCATGATATATGATATGATGATGATATATGAAATGATGATGAGATATGATATGATGATGAGATATGATATGATGATGATACCGTGGTGAAGTGCAGCACCACTAGGAAATGGCTATGCTATAGCACCGAACTGGCCAGTCTCTGCACTAACGGGAAGGGGTGCAGAGGTAGGAGAGGGATATACCACTTGGCATTGTCTTGGGCCCTTTACAGTTCTTTTCCGCACATTGTAAATTAGGATCATGTTAGTGTGATTTAATTTCCGCATTTGCATCATCTTTATATTAGCGTATGTGTATATTTGCTTGCGGGACAAGGTGTGTTGGGGCCTCGGTCTGATCCCGCTCGCACCAATTGTTTTTAGGTATGATTGCTCCCTGTCTCTATGGCGTGGGAAAATCCCCCGGGCGATTGCAAAGAATCTGTCTAACCCCGCTAATTTGGCTATACTACCTTATAATTTATACTATGGTTTTGACCCGGCTCTGCCGTGGCATTTGTATTTAACCCTTAGTTTCGCCTTACTTTCATTTAAATTGAATTTCTGTAACTTCGTTTGATTGGGGTCCGAAATCCCCGCTTTGAACACTGATTGATCTTTAGAGGTTTGAAACCTCGACCCGTACCTGAATTGCAACATCCAAACGAAGGTATCCGACCTTCGAAACGTAACCCGGGTATTTATATCCGGGCCGTTACATGATGTGCCTTACGGAGCCACATTCGGCGCAGGGTTGGTTGGCGGAGAGGAATTTGACTTGCTTTTGCAGCCTCCTGAGTTGATCTTGCATGAATTGCTCTTTGACATTTGGATCAATCTCCTTGGATGGCTCATAGAGTGGCATAGATGGGGTAGGCTTTGATTCGGAGGCCACAGGAGTCCCATATGTGTTGTCAAATTCGACCAACCTCTCTATAGTATCCCAAGCTTGTTGTGGTAGTAGCTCAAGATACCCATAGGAGGTGTAGGTGTTGATCCTCTTTTTTTTTGGCTACGTCCAGGGTGTTGTAGATGATCTCCTGGATGATGTAAGGTGGTTTCCCATGCGTAGGGCAAGACCTTAGCAGCTCCTCAAACCGCTCCCACACTTGCGTCGGGGTTTCATGTGGCTTTTGTCTGAAAGCTATGATTTTCTAACGTATAACTGCCGTCTTGGATGGTGGGAAGAACTTGTTGAGAAAGGCATCCTTGACTTCATCCCATGTGCGGAGCGATCTGGGGGCTAGGCTTTCCAACCACGCTAGTGCTTTCACTGTGAGAGACCAACGAAAACCCTTTAGTTTAACGTACTCTAGGCTTTGTCCATCTGCAATTGTATCACATAAATCGAGGAATAAAAAATATGCTCTAGTGGATAATCGTTAGGTTTTCCCTCAAATTGACGTCGCCTAATTTCAGTTAAGAAGCTAGGTTTAATTTCAAAATTAGAATGAGGGATAAGGATGGCCGATTCAGGCACTGAGAGCATAGGGGGCGTGTATTGTTTGGCATTCTGAGGGAGGGCGTTGATTTAGGCTTTAATTTGCCTTCTTGCTTCCTCCTCTCTGTCAGCACGCTCGCGTTGTGTCGCTTCTCTAGTTGTGAAGTCCTCGACTTGCTTCCTTAGGCGTTCAATCTGTTGAGCCTGGGTCTCTTGGTCTGCCATTACTCTTTGAATTCTAGCGTGAAGGTGAAGATAGCTTTCAGGATCATCTAAACCTTCGAATTCGGGTGTGCGATCAGTGCAACACATACACCTATAAAGCAAAACTCAAAAAGAATGTGAAAATAGACTAGTAGGGCGCGATTGATAGCTTCCCCGGCAACGACGCCAAAATTTGTTAAGAAGAGGAAATCGAGTTCAAACAAATATAAAATATAAATGCAAACCAAATCCTAGTCCGTGCAAATAATTAAAAGACTTCCTCCCGTTGTAGTAGAAGGGTAGTCAGGATCGATCCACGAGGAAGCGTGTCAGTGAGATCCTAGATAGTCTCAGAAAGCTCACGTCCTTGTCGACCAAAAGCCTCGATCTCGAGTAAGGGACTCGACGTCAACTAGGTTGTCGATTTCTACTGCAACAAAAAACATGCAGATACAAAAACGGCAGTCGATATTGACTAGGGTGTTTAATATCGATGTCAGCAAACGAGTCGACCTGGCTCAGAAGACTGCCAGTCAACACAGGGTAGTCGATATCGAGTAAAGTACTCGAAATCGACCTTAGCAACAGATGTAGGAACAAGATGCGTTGACACAGAAAACCATCGACGGAGGCAAAGTGGTCGATATCGACCTAGTTGGTCGAAATCGAGTAGTCATGTAGAAAGGTTAGAGTCGGCAAAGAAAGGCCGAAGAAATTAGGATGAAGAAGAAAGATGAACAGAAAAGACAGATTTTTATGATTTAAATAAGATATATAAAAGACAACTCCTAGGGCTAGGGTTTACCACAACGTTAACCAATGCATGCAATAAGGCAAATAAGACGGAAAATTGTGCTATCTCACCCGAGGGAAAAGCTTTCGCTATACACCAACGATTAAGAATAATGTTGCAAATAAACCTAATTGTCTCTACAAATTTTATGTTTATAACTCAAGTTGTTAGAATGAATCCCTTTTCTTGCGATAAGGACTAAACATAGAATCGTAGGAGATGATATAGACACAACGATATCAACATCAAATACTTACCTCAAACAAGCATGGCTAACATCGGGCTCACCCCGACCCTAGAAGCTTTGGGAAACTACTCGCTCTTCATCGCAAAAGACATCATTGATTGAAAGGAAAGAACTTGCATTAATAAAAAACCTTCGAAACCTTACAATCCAACGCCGACTTTCGCAAACGCCAAACCGTAAAGCTTCTCTCTATCTCTACTTCTCTAGCTATTGTGAGATATGATCTCTGTGATTGAATGCATAAAAACCAGCCCTATAGGGCTTTATTTATAGCTACTAATCCTTGCTAACGAAAGTAGTTCCTATCTTCTATCTAAAATCTTTTAAACAAATAGGATAAATCTTTATTAAAGTAAATATAGAAATAACTAATAAACATCTTAGGGTAAAAAAGAAATAACCCTAAGACATATTCTATCTAATTAAGAAGATAAAACGTGGCTTTATGATAGAACTTGCAATCCGCGTCTCGAAAAGCGCATCCAACTTGCATCAATTTCCAGTCTATAATGACCAAGGCAGTCGATATCGAGCTCTTTGTTTTGGCTCGACGGGTTCCACTTTACTCGATCTCTAGTGCAAAGTCGATGTCGACCTAATTACTTGATACCGAATGGTCTTAATATTGGTCTTTGTGGTCTGTCTCGACGCTCAGAGTCCACATTGAGGTCTTGAGTCGATATCGACCAGTCATGTCGATTTCAACCTCTCTTCAACTTTACTTGGCTTTTTCGTTTTGACTTTGATTCTGCTCTAATTCCTACATATTTAGAACAAAACTTGTGCAGACTCTATTTCTTGCACGTTAGCTCATTCCACACAAATTTACATTGTTTTTTAAACTTTACTTTAGGAATCGAATGGAATATGAAGTCAAAACTTGCAAATAAAAAGGCTACAAATATGTACATCAGTGGTGGGGGTGGAGGAGGTGGAAAAAGGCTGGATTTTCCCATCTCCAATCTGAAGATGGAGGGGATGGAAAAAAAAATGGGCGATTTGCATAGATGACCCAATTTTTGGGATGGTTTGCATAGCTAACCCCCACTTTGAGAAAATGAAAAAGTGGGTTAGGGGTGTACTTTTGCAAATAAAAATTATGACCCGGTTGCAGGTTAAAGGCAGGAGGGAACATGTGAGGAGGGAAGGCAAATAGCCCGGGTGGGATTTTGGCGCCAAAATGAGGGGTAAGATGGTGAGGTGATGGGTGATGTGATGGTGTGTTACCTTTTACCATTTGTATGGTATAAAAGGGGAATGAGGAGAGAGGTCTTTCATTTTCTATTTTCTCTCACATGTTATGCAGCAAAAAAATGGAGAAAGAGATGGAGAAAGAGATGAAAACCGATCATCCACCATAGAAGACAAAGTCCGAGCTTGCTGTTCCAGTTGCAGAGAACTTGTCGGCTTCAGTCTATGCCCATGTCAGTGATCAAATACCCCGTGTCAATGTGATCCCTCAGAAGCTTGTGTTGGCAAATGAAAGGGGTAAGTGTATTTGGCGATGTAGTCCTCATCTATGGCGTTAGATACCCATGAACCTTTTTTCTCATCCTTTGTTTCATTTTTCAGGTGGAAACACCATGGTATGCGTCACTCTCATCTTCCATGGTTCTTGGGTGGTCGAGGGAGGCAGATGGGTGTATCTGGGTGTGAAGGCGCACAAGAATATCATGATACAACAAGCCATCGACTTCATCACTTTGAAAAACCTAATCAGGCTGAAGGTCGGCGATGGTGCTTCTTATGCAGAGGGGGTGTTGTCGTACGTTCCGAACTCGAAAGAAGAGGGTCATCTGATCATAATAGCTGATGATGATGACCTGTAGGTGTTTAAATTTCTGAACTCAAAGTTTGGAGAAGATCCATGGCCTCTTGCGATATACGTCGGTCTATTGCAGAAGGGAAGCTTCGAAGTAGAGCACCCTGCAGACGAAGAACGCCCTGCTGGGGAAAAACCCCTGAGTGGGCCACCCTTCTCCCAAAAAGTGGAAGATTTGGCTGAGATTGTGACAAACGGTAAAGAAAAACAAAACTCCATGTCTAAAGATGTTGTGTTATATGCTGGGGGAGAGGTGATGGAGGCATTAGGGAAGAGCAGGGAGCTGGCTGCGATGGACAGTAATGACAGGGGTAAACAATCAAGAGACACGGGGAAACAATCAAGTGACATGGGGAAACAATCAAGTGACACGGACAAATTGCTAGGTGACAAGGAACAAGGTTTGGATGTGATTGAATTGGGTGACACGGATAGCTTCTCAGGTGACATGGGTCAGGGGTTGGAGGTGATATCCATTAGCAGCAAGGAGGAGAATGACGATGGACCAAGCCCCTTAATCGACTTTGGGGTCTCGGATGAGGATGAAGGTTTTGAAGTGAAGCTCAAAGAAGACTAGGATGATTTGGAGTTGTACGGTGTGAACGAGGAAGTTGAGGATGAGGTGATGAGGGAGCTTGAAGATTGTATTCCTAGGTCTAGCGCATCCCAAACCCCGATGGAGAACTTTGAAGCTTTGGTGGAGCGAGTAACGCCTTGCACCCAGGACCCACGACGCAACACGATAGAAATTTCGGAGGGACAATTATTCGCATCCAAGGCTGATGTGCAGACTCGCCTTCGGTGGAATGCGGTTGAGAAGTGTTATGAGTTTATTGCAAAGAAGTCTACAAAAACATTGTTAGTCGTTGGATATGTGGACCCAAAGTGCACGTGGATGTGTAGGGCCTCGCCTTATCTACGCACCACTATGTGGGTCATCCGAAAGTATATCAAGGAGCATAAATGTGGCATCAACGTGAACCACAACCATAACCGACATGCTACATCAGATATGATTGGACGGAACCTCGTGTCCATGTAAGTTTTACGTTAGTTGTGAATATTGTCTTCCTTGTCACATGTTAATATTCCACTTGTCACCTTTCATTATTCCACTTGTCATCTGTTATTATTCCACCTGTCACCTTATATCTTTGTCCGGGTGAAAGTAACTCAACCTATAACTTGTAGGTTCACTGGGAGTCGGAAGAACCTCGTTCCCGACCAAGTGCAGTCGCTGACGAAGTCCCAGTTCAGCGTCACGTGTAGCTACTGGAAGGCCCGAAGGGCACGATTGGCGGCGAGGGATGTTAAGCATGGGACCGATGAAGAGAGTTACCGGGATATTATTCCATACTTGCACATGGTAGAGCAGACTAACCCCGGGACATATACTAGGGTTGAGATGGACTCCTCCCAAAGATTTAAGTACGCCTTTGTTAGCTTCGGGGTATGGCGCAAGGCGATCCCCCATCTGAGAAAGGTAAAACCCCGTGTCACCTGTTTAGTTTTACTTGTCACCCATCAGGATAGACCATGTCACAGATCCGTCATTTATTGATCTCAATGTGCAGGTGATTTCATTGGACGGGAGTTTCCTGAAAGGTAAGTTCAAGGGGACGCTTCTCTTTGCCACGACCCAAGATGCAGACCACAAAGTATACCCGATTGCATTCGCGATTGTCGATGGTGAGAATCATGGGTCATGGGGCTTCTTCTTCAAGAACATGCTACATGTTGTCGAGGACACCCCGGACGTAATGTTTGTATCTGATCGCCATCTGAGTATCGTCCAAGGTATGAGGGACCACTATGTGTTTGCGAAGCAAGGGTTTTGCATTTGGCATCTATTTCAGAATGCGAGGTGCAGGTACAAGGGTGTCACGGGGTTGCAGGCCTTGTTCTTCAAGATGGCGAAGGCGTACACGAGGGCTGAATTTGAAAAGTTGTTTGCTGATTTCTGCGCACAGTCAGCCCCTGCAGGCCAATACGTGAAAGAGGCTGGTTTTCAGAATTGAGCCCGAGCATACTTCTTGGGGAATCGCTACAACATAATGACGACAAACAACTCGGAGTGCCTAAACTCTGTCTTCAAGGAACCCCGCGACCTACCCATAACTGCCCTGATTGGTGCCATCATCGAAACTATATCGAAGTGGTTTTATGAGCGACGGTAAACTAACAGCAAACGGGGTAAGCTGGTCAGCGATTACGTTTCTGATGCTCTGAAAATGAATTATGCGATGTCAATATGCATGGATGTCAAACCGCTCAGCCCACACGAGTACAACGTCCGCAAAGGTTTCTCCTCATGGTTTGTCAACTTGAGTGCCCGTAGCTGCACATGCAAGCGCTTCGACATCGACCAGTTCCCGTGCGCACATGCCCTAGTCGCTGCCAAGTTTTGAGGTATCAATATGTACACTCTTGTCAATGACTTTTACAAAGTCGCAGCATAGAAGGCGTGTTACGAGAATGTGCTATATCCGCTCCCTCCAAGATCAGAATGGAGGATTCCCCCCGAAATCTCTGGGGTGGCGTGCCTTCCCCCGGCCGTGAAGCGGCGGCATGGTCGCCCTAAAACATCCCGGTACCCATCTCGCGGAGAAATTCCCCGTGCGAAGCGTCATCGTTCGTAGTTGTTTTGTCGGTGGTCCAACGGCTTACCTCAGAAGCTGGGTTCTCTTTTGCAAGTTCAGTTTGGGGTCAGGGGTTGGACTATTTTGATGGGTAAGTGGTTTATAACTTTGTAGTACTATTGGGACAGGTTAAGTACGTGGGAGTATTTTTGGGTCAATGGACATATGACAAAATTTAGGTAAGTACATTTGGGATGGGGGTAAGTAGTTGGGAGTATTTTTGGGTCCATGCACATATGACAAAATGTAGGTAAGTACTTTTGCCCTGTCAAACTTATGTGAATAATATGAATGTCGCAGGTCACCTGTTTGTATGATCATGTCAGATGATATATTCCCCGTGTCACCTATTTGGATGCGCTTGTTACTTGACACCTTCCGACTGACATTTTCACAAGGAAATCACCCCTGTCACATGTTTTGATGCGTTTGTCACCTGATTGATTTCACGTGTCACTAATATTTCCACCCAAACATTATAAAAAGAAGTACTTGGATAAATAGAAGCCCAAGTACATATGATGTTCATAGAAGACTAACATCAACTGACCAACCAATGTTATAAAATACTACAACTACTGACCAACGAATATCATAACATCCTACAAGTTTTGAGCAAATAAGTTCTTAAACTACAACCTTAGAAATGTTCATAACCATCTAGTGAAAGGGAAACCACACCCTGATATAAAGTGGCTTATTACAGTCTACCATGGAAGATGGCAACAGCAAGCATGTGCCTGTACGCCTCGATGAATGCGTCGTCAAGTCCGTCGAAAGTGGGGGCGTCCTTGGTGAGGAGTTGCATGAACCTGATCGTGTATGGTCCACAATCTCCACTGCAATAGGGATGTGTCTATCAGATTCATAAGACTTGGATAACACACGAAATGAAATTCAATGGTCCCACAGAAATTACCTCAGTTTGTTCTGCGGCATCCCCTTCACGCGATGTAGAGCCATAGCCTTTGGAACCTTTTCCGCGTAGGTGTCCTTCAACGTGGGGTGGGCATTCATCAGTACGGGGATAAGGTGGGTGACGCACCTTAAGTGTCTTGGAAGCTGGCGGTCCCTCACGATGTGGACATCCAGATCATAAACCCTTACCTGTCAGTCATTCAGATCAATCGCAACGACAACCCAATGTATATTCTTTAGATTCAAGGGTAGCAGGATGAGTTCCACCCCTGTCCACGAAATCCCCATGGTCGGGGACCGCCCGTCAAAGTAGTGAAGCAGCTTCTGATCCGCTTCGTAGGTGCCCGCATTGCTGTTGTATGTATCCCACTCATTTTGAAGAAAGCACCCGAAATAGGTGTCAATAACAGCAACTCGAGACCCAACGTCCCCAGCCCTCTCCGTTAACCCTTTACGAAGAAGATAGCATGCTTCTTCCATGTGCTGCATGAACGACAAAATTAATGAGAAATCCACTACAAAATAAAGAAAGGAAAATATTTTTTTATTTTTTGTACCTCGGTTGTTAACCAAAACCTGGGCGTCTGTAGGGAGGTAAAGAACTCTTTCGTTAGGTCTGTGTTGCAGGCTGACTTCCGCAATTCCACGTCCTCGCTACACGATGACGATGTTAGGTGAATTGAGTCGTTTGTAGAATAAGTTGGAGACAAATACATCAGTGGGTTACCTTGCCATCCACCGGGCCAAGCCATCATTATCGGACACGGATACAAGTCCCAGTTGAATCGCGTCCGCGCCGGGGACAACCTCCTTCCATTTTTGGACCCTGGGTTTCTTCACATGAGGGGGCATGTCTTCTTCATCACATCCTGAATCCTTCCTAGTCTTCTTGCCTCGCACGCCCTCCACATCTGCAGCCTGAGATATCTCACAACTACTTAGATGTGGGTTACCTTACCATCCACCGGGCCAAGCCATCATTATCGGACACGGATACAAGTCCCAGTTGAATCGCATCCGCACCGGGGACAACCTCCTTCCATTTTTGGACCCTGGGTTTCTTCACATGAGGGGGCATGTCTTCTTCATCACATCCTGAATCCTTCCTAGTCTTCTTGCCTCGCACGCCCTCCACATCTGCAGCCTGAGATATCTCACAACTACTTAGAAAGCTTGTCACATAGAAAGCTTCTAAACTCCTACATTTTCAGTTCCCGTGTCACCCAACTACTTATACCTTGTCATATAGTAGAAAACACCTTGTCACATAGGAATTTTAATTTCCCCTGTCACCCAACTACTTATACCTTGTCACATCGTAGAAAACACCTTGTCACATTGAAATTTCAATTTCCCGTTTCATCCAACTAATTATACCTTGTCATATTATAGAAAAAACCATGTCAACGTCGAGAAAACTTACCTCCTCAGTAGCTCTGTCCGGGTCCTCCCCCTCATTGACAGGCACCTCCACATCGTCCTTCCCCCCTCCTTGACATGCACCTCCACATCGTCCTTCCCCCCCTCCTTGACAGGCAGCTCCACATCGTCATCCTTACTGACATCATCGACCACTTGCTCTGAACAAACATCCCTCTTTTGTTGTGGCACCCCTTTTCCCTTCTCATGGACATCGCGCATCCCATTGACAACACCTTTCATGACCTTCATCTGCACCACACAGAACATAAAATTATGGGTGGTTCCTCAAATTCATCACACTCACAACAATATTAACGTGTCACCTAATCATTTTGTCATGTCACATAATCATTTTGCCTTGTCACTTAGTAGTTTACCCTAGTTTTCAATGTTATGCATAATTGGGCGAAAACAAAGTTATGCGATTGATGTACCTTGTCATCAATGCTCCGCATCCACGTTGCTATTGTTCCTAGCCTCTCCAAAACCAGTTCAATTGTCTTTCCCACCTTATCTTCCCCAGGTTCCTTGTTCCCATGACGTAATCCCGAACTTTCCCCGGCCTTGGCGAACCCGTCACCATAATATCGAGGCGCCACCTTCGTTACGATATCATCGTAGAAGAGGTCAGGCTCCTCATGTCTATACAAGCACCCAGTCATCAACTCAAACTCACCATCATTCGGGACTAGTATGGGGTTATCTTCAACCTTTATGCTCTCCAACGTCTCCATGCGGCTTTGGATCGACTCATAGTTGAGATTGTCGTCGTCAGCAGTCCACCTCAACAAGCGAGGCAACGCCCTCGTCGACACCTTGTTCGCAAACTGCACCCCAATGTCCGGTACTGCTTTGTACAACTAAATCTGCGACACCCACACATAACACTCGCCGTCTTAAATTGCACATAACAATTGAAATATAACTTCGGTCGAGAAGGTTACCTGGAATGCCAATGGATAACCCATTAGGCCATAACCATGCCTGTCGACTTTCGGCATCAACTCAGTGATCCGCCGTTCTATGACACCACTCAGGGACGCATGGGTGGCCTCGTACACAACCCTGCCCCAAGGGAATTCCAAGAACCGATCCACGTTCTCCACAAGCTTGACAATCCAGCCTCGTATAGGTTTCCTGGGTTCTCCCCCCAACAGAACTCTTTCGATGATGAGGAGGAGAACGATCTTGAAACGCCTTCTCGCACTATGCTCCTTCAAGATCGAGTTCTTGAAAGTGGCCTCTAGCTCACCCACCGTCATGCTATCCGTTGCCAACAAGTCCTTCAGAGCCTTCTTGTTCTTCTTGTCATCCTCCATTTCTTCCCCCCGGACTACACCACAACGCATGCCCGTAACGAGGGCAAACTCTTTGATCGAGAAGCGTCGGAGCTTTCCTTGTAGTAGGTACCATGTCTCCCACTTCTTATCCGACGCAAGTTGTCATTGTAACACATAATGCAGTTGCGAAGAGAATTGTACTCGGTTTGCCAATTCCACAACCCCCCAAAGCTGGCTTCTCTTCAGCTTCTCCCAATCTACGGGGTCGACCCAGTCGTCCAAGTTCACGAGCAGCGAGACTCTCGAATTTTGGTTCACACGTCCACGAAAATGTTTGTCCTCCGGGACTAACAATCGTGGCTCCGTGTTTTTGGGTAGGGGGCTCCCTTCTTCCTTAAAGTCTTCGACCGAACCATCTCTTTCCGGCAAGTAGGTCGACACGAACATAATCAGATATCCACAGAAATCCATTCCTTACTATTAACTCCGTCTCATATTTTTTTTCACAAATACAGAAACATTTTCCCATGTCACCTAGTTAAAAACCCATGTCATACAACAACGATACCCATGTCACACAAAGCAGACTGTTTCCCCGTTTATAGTAATCCTGTTTCTGACCGTTCTTCTGTCACCTTCGTCCGTTCTTCTTGTCAGACCCTCCCAACCTCCCATCTTCTTCTTCAATCGCAACCCAGTCTGAAACTCCCTCGTTCTTCTTCAATCTCAAGGTCGTACATCCCCATAACCCCATTTCTCCATACCCCCATTTCTCCATATCCCCAATTTCCCCAGATCCCCAACCTTCAAATTGCCCATTGCATGTTGAAATGCAACATTGGAATGTCGGGAAATAATTCCAGATTCGGATTTACAGAGAGGGATTGGAAGAACAAGTTTTGTGGCTTACCTCCTCTCAGGCGCGCTCCTCTACGGTGTGCTTCTCCGGCGTGCTCCTCTTCTCTGGCGTGCTGCCCTCTTTCTCCGGCGTGCTCCACCCATGTCCTTTGTCGCACCTAGAACCGGCCTCGCACTTGACAAGTGCCTTCTATCTTTCTCTTGTCTTTTTGTCCACCTATTTAAAGCCACTCACTTCCCCTTATGTTGTGCTTTTTTTCCCCAACTGCAATAATTGCAAGTTGGTGAAAGTTAATTCTTTTTCCTTTTTCCTTTTTCCTTTTTTTCCTTCACCAGATGGTCAAAGTAACTGTTCAAGTAACTGCCTCATAACTGGAGCCACGTGTAAGGTCCTTGTCACCGATTTGGGGTGTATATAACTACAGCCTCGTAAGTAACTGTTCACTTTATGCATTTTCATCGAATCAATTAAACACCAAATGTTCATAAATAAACCATCAAGTGCATAAAATGTTCATGTCCACATTCAAAATGTACCAAGTCCAATATGTACCAAGTCCTACTTCAACTATTAACGTCAAAGTTCAAAATAAGTGTCAAGTCCTAAGTCAAGTAGTCCCATCAAGCAAAGGCCAAAGTTGGAGCAACGGTGTTCACAAACAAATACAAGTATTCCCATCCAAAAGTACATCCAAACGACAAACAGTCGGTGTCCACCAAGTCCACCACGAAAGACGGCAACCGCGAGCATCTGCTTGTACGCCCCAATAAAATTGTCGTCTATTCCATTGAATGTGGGGGCGGTCTCCATTAGACGCTGCATGAATAACACCGTATACGGCCCACAGTCACCACTGCAATGAGGAAGAATTTGTCAGAACTATGCGTCGGATCCCACCTCCAACGAAATGAAATTGAAGCGTCGAACCCAACTTACCTCAGCTTGTTCTGGGGGAGGCCCTTGTCGCGGCTTAGGGAAAATGGCGTTGGCACCTTCATTGCGTAAGTGGACTTCAACTCGGGGTGTTGATTCATGATTACGGGGAGTATGTGGATGACGCACATTAATAGGGTAGGCAGCTGGCGGTCCGTGACATGGTGCACATCGCAGCCGTAGATCCTCACCTGCCACTCCTTCAGATCAATTGCGAGGGCAACCCAGTGTTTATTCTTCAAGTTGAAGGGTAAGAGGACGAGGTCCACCCCTGCCCACTGCCGCCCCATTGCTGCCGGGGACCCGCCCTCCAAGTATGCGATCACTTTGGCATTTGCCTCATACCCACCGCCATCTATTTTGTACTGCTTCCACTCCCTCTCTAGAAAGCACGGGAAGAAGGTGTCCACGACAATGACTCGAGGGGAAATGTCGTCACCCCTCTCCGCGATCACTTTACGTAGTAGAAAGCACGACTGCTCCATGTGCTTCATGAAGTGAACCCACATGAACATCCACTAAAATACACTACATAGACCACCTGATAATCAAATACAAATGCAACGAAAATCATACCTCTATGTCCACCCAACATCGAGGCGTCTGGAGAGAGGTAAAGAAGTCCTTCGCTAGGTCCCGGCCAGAGGCTGCCGACCACTTCTCAGCATCCGCCCTACACCGTACAGTGAAGAGTTGAATAAGACAATGGTTTACGTTGTCGTATAATGAAGAGTGAATTTAGACAATGGGTATGAGTTACCTTGCGAGCCACTCATGTAGGGCATCATTGTCGGCCGCAGAAACTAGTCTTAAGGAAACGACGTCAATGGGAATGGTGGCTTCCTTCCCTTTCTGGGTCCGCGGTTTCTTAGCTGGGGGACCCACGACTTTTGCATCATCCTTCTTCGTCTTCTTGGCCCCCCTTTTCCCATAGACTCGTGTCACCTAACAACATTAC
Source organism: Persicaria maculosa (assembly GCA_963922045.1). Classification (NCBI taxonomy): domain Eukaryota; kingdom Viridiplantae; phylum Streptophyta; class Magnoliopsida; order Caryophyllales; family Polygonaceae; genus Persicaria; species Persicaria maculosa. Next base: position 20,516,015 of record OY998257.1, read on the forward strand.
CCGTGTCACCTAACTCAATTCCCCATGTCACTAGTTACAAGAAAAAATGATGATTTCTGTCATTACAATGGGCCACAAGGCCCGTACCTTCATTTCAGTACCAGTCCCGTCTCCCTTGACAACTTCTCCTTTTGGGGGCTTCTCCGTCTCTTCAGTATCAGTCCCCACTATGTCGTCAATAGCGCCCCCTGGAAAACAAATGATTTCAATGAAGTTAAATTGACAATTACCATATATTGATTTAAATGAACTTAAATTGATCTATGCAATTGAAGTTAAATTACATTAGAATGAATTTCAATCAAGTGAACTTAAATTTAGAAGTTTAGAATTACATATCCTTAACCACTGCTTACCTTATCATCTTCTGGTTTTTCAGGCTTCCCCCCACCCTCTGATGAACACTCTGTCACCACATCCACATGAACGGCCTGGAAAACGAATTCAAAAACCATGTCACCCAACATAAAAACCCCATCATAATTATTCCCTTGTCACACAATATAAAACACCATGTCACCCTTCATAATTATTCGTGTCGCCATCATTTCATAATGGCATTGTTGACATAGTCGACACGGGCCACAAGAGCTTACCTTATCACCTTCTTCTTGAGGGGCCTTCTCCCTGGTTTCAGTACCAGTCCCCATTGCGACATCAACATCGCCCTCCTGCAAAACAAAACCAGAAGTAACCAGGAATCCAATATGACTAAATTGTTGATATTATCGACGCGGGCCACTGGACCTTACCTTACCACCTTCTTGTTGTTCAGCCTTCCCACCAGCTTCAACTGCACACTCTGTAAAGTCATCCACATGAATGTCCTGGAAAACAACATCAATCATTACAGTGATGCCCCAATATCCCGTGTCACACAACAGAACATACCATTTCATCCAAAAACAAACTTACCTTCTCCTCCTCAGTTGGCACCCCCCCCATCTTTGTCTTGAGCATTCCCATCTCCAACTTTTTCAACAACTTCGTCTTCCGCATCCTTGTCTTGACCCACAAATTTGTCTCCAGTGTCAGTACGTTCACCATTTCCAACCTTGTCTTGTACATCCTTTCCTCTTTCTTCCCCGCCTCTTCCCATCCCTTGACCAACCCGCACTCCATGAACGACCTCCTCCAACACTTTCATCTGCATTGATTAGGTTTTCAAAATCAATCCTACGGACTAAGGTGAACAAAACCGATCAGAAAACAACATCACTTATTCAGAATGTATATTTACCGTGTCACCTAGTATATGTTCCGTGTCAGAAGTCTATTTACCCATGTCACATGTGTTATTCAGATTCTGCACAAAATAAAGATAGATATGCCAATGACTTTCTTACCTTGCCATCCATAGTCTCCATCCACAATGACATGCTTGACAACGTCTCCATCATCTTTTCAAGTGTCTTCGCCACGTCATCCCCCTCACCATCCTTCTCCTCAGCTCCTGTCCATTTTGTTGGCACGATCTTGGGGGCGATGTCAACCGGAGCATCGAAAAGGTGCGCCCAACGGCCGCACAATGTCGTCGAACAAGATGTTAGGATCCTCATTCCGATAGTAGCACCCATCTATCAATGACAGCTCGTCCTTCTCCGGTAGTAGCACTGGGTTCTCCGTAACATTGATGTCGTCCTCCTCATCCATGCGTTTAACAATTGTGTCGTAAGCAAGGTTATCTTCCTTGGAGCTCCACCTCATGCACCGAGGCACCGCTTTGGAGGACAGATTCGTCGCAAACTGGACACCAAAATCTGGAATTGATTCGTATAGCCAAACCTACAAGGCATTTGCACTCCAATTACAAACCTAAACCGCATATCGTTGTAAAGTAGTATGAGGGTCGTATGTAAGGTTACCTGGAAGGCCATCGGATAGCTCATCAGCCCATATCCAGCGCGCTCCTTGGGATCGGGCTTCAAGTCAGCCAAGCGGCGCTCTACAGCACCAGAGAGCGAGCGATGTGTGGTCTCATAAACAAGCCTCCCCCATGGGAATGCTAGGAACCGATCGACATTCTCCACCAGCCTCACGATCCACCCCCGCAAAGGCTTCCTTTGTTCCCCCCCCAAACAACATTGCCTCGATGATGAAGAGGAGAGCAAGCTTGAATCTCCTTCTCGCGCTCGGCTCCTTCTGCAGCGAGCTCTTCAAGGCGTGCTCTAGCTCGCCCACCGTCATCCTGTCCGATTGGAAGAAGTCCTTGACTGCTTTCTTGTCGTCCTCCATCTCCATCCCCTTTACTCGACCACACCGGAGACCCGTCACAATGGCAAACTCCTTAATGGAGAACCGCCTCAGCTTCCCTTGAATCATATACCAACTCTCCCACTTCTTCTTAGTGAAAAGTTGACGTTGTAATGCGTAATGCACTAGTTGTGATTAGAATTGACATCGGTTTGCTAGCTGGACAATCCCCCCCCCCCCCAACTGGTTGTCGAGCAGCTTCTCCCAGTCGTAGGGGTCCATGTAGTCATCGATGTTGGCCAGCATCGCCAATCTAGACGCTTGGTTTACTTGTGCCCGAAAGTGCTTTTCTTCTAGGACACAGTAACGGGGCTCTCCCGGTGTGGGAGGTACTACTCGAGGCCTTCGTGTATTTTTAGATCGACCCATTTGTTTCCTGCAGTTTGGGTAATAGGAACACAATCAGTTTTCCAGAAAATTCATATCCCCATGTCACCAGAAACATATCTCATGTCACAAAACTTCAAAACCCATGCCATTAATGTCAGACAGCAACATTCCAAACTTGTGACCCATATTCAACTAACCCAATCTCCACCCAGTATATTCGACATCAAACAACAAATTTCAATTTCAAACTAATGGAATTGCATTCAACATACGTAATACAAATAGAAGACGGCCCTAACCGCAATCGTTGTTCCGATTTAATCAGTAGCTACTACAAATCAAATTCAACACCCCTGTCACCCACATTCGACACCCATGTCACCTTATTTCTCTTTCCAAGAACAAACATCGACATAAATCACTTCTCTTACATCACTCCTTCCTCTTCAATCGGCCGCCTAAACTTCCCCATACCCCAATTTCAACTCCCACCATTCCCACCCTCTTTGGCCTTCCTAAACCCTAACAGTCGATTTCCCGTAAGCATACCCGAAAACCACCGTTCTCATCCTTCAATCACACCAACCATCGCCACCCCTCCACACCCCATCACTCCCCCCACCAAATACCCTTCAATCCCTAAACCCCATAGCCAATGCCTTCACCCATACACCCCACACCCCATGTTCGCACATAAAGGACAAGAGGAAGAATGATTTCGGGTTGAATCGAGAGGGGGGCTTACCTTTAGAGTCAGGTGCCGGCGTTCGTCTCTTCTCCTCCACTCCGACAGCCACCCTCCTCTTCTCTGTCCCGGTTGCCTTTCTTCTCCGCTCGTCCTTCTTCCTCTGTTTTTTGTTTTTGAAATGGACACAGTTACAAATGGAGAGAGAGAGGGTATGATGATGGGCTCTCCTTTCCTTTTTTTTCTGGGCTCTCGCCGGATGCATTTAATGCAAAGGTGACAATTTTCATCTTTTTTTTGTTTTCTTTCCACATTTCTTTTTCTTTTCTCATTTTCTTTTTCCCTCCTAAACCGCACCACCAGGTCAAGCAACCGGGACATTTTTGCCATTTTTTTGGGTTTGGGTTATTTTTGTAAATTTTTCGGGCGGGAGGTCACCTTTGCAAACTTTGATGGAAAGGGGGTCATCTATGACCATTTCCTCAAAAAAATTTTCACCTCCAAATTGACGTTTTTTGCCCCTGACCTTTCAAATTCCAAGCGTATCAAATACTCCTCTCGGCTCTTCTCTCTCCACACTCATCTCCATTATCTCCTTTGGCAGAAGCTCCAAGGCAATTCTTCATCAACTGGTAAGCTCTTCTCCCTCCCTTTCTTCTCTCATCTGGTGTCCTCCATTGACCCTAAACTCCCTTTCTTTTTTATGCGGGCTGCTATGGCCACATTGCAGGTTCAACGGGCTCTCCTTCCTCGACGACGAGCTCTTCTTGCTGCCCCGGCGACGTTGAAGGTAATATCTTCATCCTCTCTTCCTTGTCCTCCTTGAATGATGAAAACCCAAATCTGAAATCGGCCCTTTTGATTTGGTGGACCTTCGGCCAAAACCATAATCCTAAATCCCAAATTTCTCTCCATTTGTTATCCCTCTTGAAGACTGGCTTCCTTGTGCCATTGGAGAACGACAGTGAATTGTAACTATGTGAACTATGAATTTGTGTTCTTCCTTCTGTATGTGATTTTGTGTTCTTTCTTATGTGTGGCAAATGGGGGCCGATTTCGAAGTTATGTTCTGTAGAGGTTGAGCTCTCTTGTCTTGTTTCTTCAAAAGTTCACCCCTTTCTGCCTTCAGTATGTTTGTTGTCGTCCTTCTGTTATGATTCCTTGTCTTTTTGTAATAATATCGAATGTGTATGCTAGTTAAACATGAAAAAGGTGCGCAAACATCATGTGCTTTTGTCTTCTTGTCCCGTTCAACTGGTAGTTGTTGTTGTTTTGTCTTCTTCTGGTCAAATACCATGTATGCTTTTGTCTTCTTTTGGTAAATGAGCTTATTTGCTTTTGTCCTCTCGTTTACATTTCCTTTCTTTTATGGTATGTTTGTTTTATTTTATAATACCAGCCACTACTCCCCCCAAACAAGATTATACAAGTATTTTAGTGCTTGTTTTGCATGAAATAGGTTATGTCATGGATTTTAGATTATGTTATTGATATCATTCATTATTCACAGTAATCAAGCCATAAACCTAATATTCTTCTCTGCGTGTTGCTTGATTACAGTCATCAAACCATAAACCTAATATATAGTTATAGATGATCTTTGTTCTTATTAGTTGTTGCTTGCAAACGTTCTTCTCATCTTTGGTTGGAAGTACCTTCCTACAGAAAATGAACTCATATATATAACACCATCTTCTATATTTGGCAAGAAGTATGAATCTGTGCATACCAAGCCTAGCATGTGTATGTATATTGTATTAAATATCCCAACATTATACTGTTTATTATATCACATGAGTCAGTTTGCCAATAAGTATGAATCTGTACATATAATTGAAGAGCTTTAGTGTTGGTTGTTTGGTTATTTGAGTGTTTAAACATGGTTTGTTATATCTTACATATTCGTTATATTTTGTTGTTTATGCGAATGTTTCAACATACTTTATATACATGCTTTGTTACATCTTACCTCCCCCTTGTTTGTTAAACACCACAAGTTTGCTTTAGGTTTTGAAAGTTGCTTATTTCATTTTCAAGTATCTTCTGTTATTAGATTGTTTATATCTTCTCTTATTTGCTTCACTATTTGATTGTTTTTTTCTTTTGTTATTTGCATCGCTATTTGAATGTGAACCATCGTCGTTTACCTCCACCTTCCTTGTTATACAGTTTGTTTATGATTTTCAACGTTGCTTCTGTGCTTATTTGCTTATGCTTTAGAAATTCCCTTATTTGTTTGTTATCCACCAAGTTCCCTTACTTGTTTGTTATCCACCAAGCTCCCTTCTGGGTTTCCTTCTGTGGTTATATACAGTTGTTATATCCTCTCTAACTGAAATCTCTTTTCTGCATTGAATTCCCAGCATGTATCCTTGGACACCGACTCGGACTCCTCCCACAACCGACAATCTGGGGACCCTGAGAAATACTAGTGGATCAGGGGTGACTACCCCTACGGTGACCCTTGGAGGGTCGACTCGGATGAGGATGATGAGGAGGTCCAGTCTTATACCACTGACAACAACGTGGTCGATGGGGACATTGAGGAGTATCGCGAGCTCGTCTCCGATCTAGAGGACCAAATTGTCGAACTCCGTGCCCAAGTTGCTAACATGAGGGAGCGCCACATGACTCGGGAGGCCACCCTTCAGACCGAGGCCGACCTCCAAATGACCCAGAATGACCTCGAGCTGACCCGAGCTGACCTCCAGCATACCCAGGGTGTGCTCTATGAATGAGAGAGCTCAAGGCAAGAGCTGATCCAGAGGGTGGCCAGCATGTGCACCTTTCTATGCGGCTGCTGGGTCGAGCAAGCTGCTGCAACTATTAGGATCAAGCCGCTTCTTTGCGAGCATGGCCTCACCCACTGGCTAGTCGTGCTCCTCGCAGGTGTGATTGTGAAGCTTGCACTGCGCAAGCAAGCTTCATGTTGTGTAGGTGAGGTTTAAGCTAGGGTTATCAACTATGGATCTACTTTTTGGAACTTGTTTATGTGTTTCGTATCAGTAAAACAATATTTCGACCCCCTCCCGCTTCGCCCCGTTTTGTATTTTGTATCGAGCGGCGGAACCTTTGTAAGGGTCGTTGAACTACAAATGATCCGGCACCTGGGCAATAGGTTGGGTGTTGTGTGCCTAGGTGCATCAGACGACAAGTTACTATCTGTAAGAACTGTTATTCCTAGGGTTAATCGCATCGAGACTAGGGTGCTACATTTTCAACGTTATATCACCTATTTATAAGTCCTAAAAAGGAATTACAACAAATTAACAACATAAATAACAAAGGTCTAATAGCAATACAAAACTGGCCAAGAGAAGCACTAGGCGCTAGAGGCAACAGGTGCTAGGCGCACGGGCGCAGGCGCCGGGCGCTCCTTCATGGGCTAGGCACTTTGGTCATGCACTAGGCGTTGGGCTCCTTGGTTGCCCGAGCATCGATTAGCGCAAGGGTCCTTGGGTCCTCCTTACTTGGCTCTGTGGGTGTGCCCTTGTCTAGGACATAGTCGACGATGGCTAGCATCTCTCGTTCAAACAACTTTATGTTTTCTAAGTTAACATAATCACCATTGTGTTACAAGAACAACAAAAGGTTTATAGCAAAGGATAATGATTTCACCATAGTCTATACAATGTATCCCACACAAGTAAATGTGGGTTGAAAGAGCAAAAGCTGCATGAGTCCACCTTCTCATGCTTTGTCGCTTCCACAAAATGCACATTGTTCCCATGCGTTGTCGCTTCCAAAACATGGACATTGTTGCCACCTATGCCTGTTTTGTGAGTTCCCTTCCATAGAAGTTACCTACCAATTCAAAATATTCACATGTTCAATAGCAATACTTATGTCGCTCGATAGACCATCACCTACGGTGGCGTCGATCATTCCAAATCTGTTGCGCTATGGTGTCCCGAAGTGCTTTCATTCCAACTGGTGGAGCCTCCTAATCGTCAGGATTGAATAGGCCGTCGGCCTCCATGTCCTCTGTGCCATCAGGGTAGTCGTACGCATCGTCGACATTTGACTCAGCTTCGTCAATGGGCTCCTAGAACCTGGACTCCTCGTTCTCGTCGTCATCGATATCCTCCCTCCACATACGAATGAGGTTATAAAGTGCAAAACAACATGTTATAAGAGCCACTTGCCGAGAGACGGAGTATTTCGGCATCCACCGGAGTATCTACCACTTACTCTTAAGAACGCTGAATGCCCGCTCAATAGCTCCGCACAACGATGAATGCACTTTGTTGAATGCTTCTTTGTGGTTACTCGGATGCGCAGTTTGAAAGGTGGGTCGGTGGTACTTTACCCTTGAGTAGGGAACCATGTACCCTTCTCGATCAGGGTACCCTTTATCGCAGAGGTAGTATCGACCAGCCGGTGGGTGAGGGAAGTTAAACCCCGGGGTCCTAAGCGCGTGGTCGAACACTTTAGCATCGTGTGCACTCCCCTCCCATCCATTTGATATGAACGTGAACAAGAGGTCGAAGTCGCATACAACCATGACATTGAAAGTGCATATTCCTTTTCGACCTCGGAACGAAATTTGCTCATTTGTCAGGATTGTTGCTTGGATGTGAGTCCCATCGATGGCACCTATGCACCCCTGTTGTATGTTTTGAATGTGGGCCGACTGGGTTACAATGGTCGACGACAACGAAGGGAAGCCTAAAATAACGTATTGGGTTACCTTGAAGTACGACCAATATCGGTTGTTGTTGACGATTTGTTCGGGGATAAGCCGAAAATGAGGATCCCTGGGGCGGATGAGTTCCTTGGCTAGGCCAGTGAACCCGTTGGCGGGGCCTCTATCGATCGCCTCACACACTTCTCTAATGGCCTCGGAGATGGTGTAAGTGGACCGTTGGAAGCGTTTGCAAGCATTCCGCTGGCTTTGGCCCCATGCCATTTTGTTCACGAATATGGCAACCTTCTCAGTCACGGAGAGTTGGGTTGACCCTCTAAGCCCGAAACGATGTTGTAGAACCCCACAAAGTCGAAGAAACAACCGCTTCTCCAATCGAAATGTGTTGATGCTTCGTATCTCACCAGGATGGTTGAGTATATCTAGGGGTGGAAATGGGGTGGATTGTGGGTGGATGAAGTCATCCCATCACCCACCCCACGGGTAAAAAATCTCACCTGCTCCACCCATCACCCGCAAACCTTTTCACCCGCATCCGCCCCGCGCGGGTGATGCGGGTGGAGCGGGTGCCCAATTAGTCAAATAATGTAATTATGATTTGTTCTAAGAAAATTGAAAGATGAATAAAAGCGTAAATTGTAACTTACAAATACTAGAAATATAAGTTCGTGGAAGTCGAATACATGTCATACATCACAATAACTTGTTACAAAGTTATAAAATGAAACTAGAATATAAGAGAATGAAACTAGAAAAGAATCGTGGAAGTCGCATGTCTTCACTCTTCAATAATTGAGCTCATCCACTGTAGTATCATATCATGTAAATAAACAAAGATAAGGTTGGAAATTAGGAAAAATTGGAACTTTAGAAAGAGTTCGAATGGAGAGTTAGAGGATGGAGGGCGGACGCTGAGAGGAAACTCACGAGGGTTCAGAGTAGTGCCTTAGAATGTCAAGGATTAGAGTTTGTAGAAGTTAAACTTGAAAAGGGTAAAATAGTAAATTCACGCACACATAATATATATAAATTTAGGGTTTTATGCGGGTTTGCGGGGCGGGTGTGCGAGACGGGTTAATGGGGCGGGTTATGGGTGAAAAATCTTCACCCATAATCCATCCATCGTCCGCTTCACCCGCACCCACTCCACCCGTCACCCACTTTTTTGCGGGTTTTCACCCGCAAAATTAATGCAGGTGAAGCGGGTGGAGCGGTTACCCACGGGTTATTTCCAGCCCTAAGTATGTCATTCACCCATCGAATTCCAATGTACACCGAGATATAGCATGAGACCTTGTACACGTGGGTGTAGTAGTGACGCACTTTGGGGATGGAACGCTTGAATAAGATGATGATGATGGCCACCGCAATGATTTTACGTCGTCGCCGCACAATGCATTGACAATGGAGGGGGGACCTACGGGTTGACGTCCTAGCAAACCCAAGTGTTGACAACAAGTAATGGTTAGAGTCCGTGAAGGGAATGATAACGGCTTTCTTCAACACGATTTATGATGAGGTCTATGTAGCTACATGCATGATAACATAATACCAGGCAATACCAATTCAATACCAAGAAAATGACATGATAAAATAATGGTTCCATTCCAAACAAAGCAGTTATGTAAATTGATAACATAATGGTGCATTCAGAAGAGTATTAACCAACGTAATTGATAACGTTATTGTTCAATACCAAACAGTGATGCAAATAATGTTCACGATTGACCTAAAGACAACCTAATTGTTCGACAACAAACCACATAAGTGCTCACACGCAATAATCTTATTCGAAAGGGACATGGACACTCGCAAGAACCAACGAATACATCTCGCATGTAAGGAAAATGAAATGCACAAGGTGCTTGCGCTTCATGGCCTAAAGCTAAGGACGACCAACGTTCATATCATACAGCCACTGCAGCCATCGAACCCTCCGGTCATTGTGCTTGATTCCCAAGAAAAGGTCTCAACACTCAGGGTCCCGCATCAGCTCGATTGTGAAGCATCATAATGGGTCTAAGACGTCAATCAGACCCGCTTGCACGAGCTCCTCTACAATGTCCAGCGCCTCAGTCGTTGTGTTGGTTGGCTTGTTCGTGGATACCTCCTCGGCAATGTCCCGCTCGATCAGAGCAATGATCTTCCTGCTTGTGTCCTCGAAAAAATCCACGTGTTGTTGGTACAACCGTGACCCCTCCGACCGCCTTGTACTCCTTTTAGCTGAAGGTGCAATGGATGAGGGCCCGAATCTCACTGCCTCCCCTCCTTGCTCCCAACCATTGTAGCTAGCTGGGGACCTACCCCTCTAGAGCCGTTTCTGTTAGGCCCGTTCTTGCATATCCCCCAGAACGGCCTGCATGGAAGGAGGGTTGGCAGAAGGCCCTTGACTAGCGAACAGCTCGTCCAGCTCGATATTGATGTCAGAACCTCTCCCATCTTGAGTGGCTCCGCCCTGAGTGGCTCCATCAACAGTGACGTAGTCCTACTATGTGTCCTCGGCCACAGTTGTGCCTGACGTCAAGGGTGGGGGCTGCCACTGACTAGCATCCATCGAAGGCCCTATGCAGTATCATCCGGTTTCAACAGTCCCACCATACAGCTGATCCCAAAGATCTTCTAGCTATGGGTGAATTTCTTTCTTCTTGTACATCCTAAAGTCCCCATTTTCCTATCGATGATGGCGTAAATAAGTGACTACGACCTACAAAGGTGGCTAAAAACCTATGCAACAAATTAGAAGGAAAGGGGGACTAACCGCAATCTTTTTTCTCCCACCACTCATCCGAAACTTTGATCGTTCCCTTCTTGGCATCCCATCCCAAGCCTGTCTCAAAATTTTTCAACGTCTTCAAGTCGTTGTAGAACTTCTTCATGTCCCGATGTCGATTCTTCAACGTGTACATGTTGGGTTTCTTCCCCGAGAGCTCTTGGAATTCAGGCGTTAGCTGGGCCCATGGGAAAGGTTGTTTTTTTCCCGAAGATGGCTTGGTGACGTAGAAGCACCTCGACGAACAGCTTCGTATGCTCATATGACCAGTAGAATGGGGAGGAAACCGTGTCATCATCATCCCTCTGCTTCTGCTTCCCCTTCCCCTTTCCTATAGCCTTTACGTTGGAAGCCATATCAACCTTTGCAACACCAATTGGCTGCCCGAGAGGGTATGGCTGTTCGGAGAGAGAAAGCGAAAGCGCAAGTTAGTAATAAAAAAAAGAATGAATCAAATTACCAAAACAACGAAAAATTCAACACACGTATATGCAACCGTATCCGGACATTGGACATCTCCGAACCAAAACGAGGCCTCTACATAGCGACATCATAGGATGAGAGGACCAAATCGCATTTACCTTCGAACTCATGTTTGGTTGTTGCAGATGAAGGCCCCGAGCGAAAAGGAGAGGGATACAAGCAAGGAACTCAGCAACCAATATTAGTTTTCCCAACCCTCTACTATACCCAAACTTATCGAATGTCAAGCACACGTTGGAAAACCGAATTTCTACCAACATATCCCTCTAACAACATTGTAGTCAGTTGATTTCAAGCATGTGCAAGCCCTACTTTTAAGAAATCCAATGCATGGCAAAATGTAAACAAAGTTCAACTATCAGGCAACCGTTAATCCAACATCAATCAGACCAATAACTACTACACAGTGAAAACCCTAGGTTTATGAGAATTCAAAATTTTGGCCAATTTTCAACAAATTGCAAATACTTTCGTCCAACAATTATGCAAACATCATCGAAATTCATCTTGACATTACCACAACCCTCCCAATTCGAACGAGTATGAGGAAGAACGAAAAATGGAGAGGAGGGAGAAGGCTCACTCACATGGTGAGATCCGAAGTATGTGGTAGGCTCCCCGAGCTGAGCTTTTTTCTGCAACGATCGACGACTGTCGGAGCTCGTACACCTGCTCACCAGCGGTAGGAGAGTTTGTGCGCCATTGTGGATTTCTCCCCTTTGTCGTCATAGTTGCTTGTGATGGTGGGAGGGATGAGTTTATTTCACCCGAGTGGGGAGGGTAATTTGGAGGGGCAATTCGGTCATTTTCAGTGAAAAATGAGGGGCATTTCAGGCATTTTCATCATCAATCTAACATGACCCATCCCCATACAACCAAACACGTGGGGGATTATTTTCCAAAAAAGTATCTCCATCTCCTCCATCCCTAAAAAGTATCTCCATCCCCAAAAAGTATCTCCACCCCCTAAAAATATCCCACTCGCAAACACACCCTTAATGATTGATTTTGCTTGTTTATCTGTTTGTCAATTTGTACATAGTAATTATAATGTCACATGCAACACACAACTCTTAAGTTGCTTAAGTAATTGAGTTATATAGATAGAGATACCTTGCCGGATATTTATTTGTCCCTAGCCAAGCCAAACTTCTCGATCCTTCTCCCCTCTCAACTATCCAAATCAAAAAGCCCCCAAAAAAATCAGGAATCACTAAAATAAAAAAATACAAACGTTCAAAGCCAGAAGTCGGGAAACGATCGTACCTAATTTAGGGCATCGCGGTTATGTCTGTTCGGTAGTTGTATCAACTTATTCGGGAGCAGTGAAACCTTACTGCGCTAATCTTCCCTCTCAAAATTCCCAAGCTCTGAATCTCGTTTGTCAATTTCCCTAATTCAAAAAGCACCAAAAACTAGAATTTGTCGAAGAAAAAAACACACAAATGGTCAGATCTAGAAACTAGGCAATCAGTCAAAGGGGATTCATTTGAGAAGCTCAAATTTAGACCAAGAATCACCTAAAAATCGGATTGAACCCGAAATTTGGTGTGAAATTCGTATTAAAAAAAACCCTAAAATGTACCTAAATTGAAAGGATCAGAGTTGGAACCTTTGGCTTAGATTCATGCACCGTTGTCAAGCCGAACTTGCTCCCCCTGCTCTGTTCCGATTGCCCGAAGCCGGAGCCCAAGATGGTGTGTCAAAGGCTGCTACTGTCGAAGAAAGCAGGCATCGGCGTCGTTCCTTTTTACTGTCGAAGGGTGCAAGAGTTGATTGCACAGACATGAGGAAAAAAGAGACCTAATTTAGTGGAATGGATTAAAAAAGGATTGGGCTATCAATGTGGGTTAAATTGGCAAAGAGAATAGAGAAATTTACAGAAACCCACCCTTTAAATATAAGGTTTTTACTTAACCACCCCTTAAATTCAAAATTACATAAAACCACCCTTTAAATGATTTTTGTTTACAGCTCACCACCCCTTCATCTTTTTCCATTAATTTATCATTAAATATATTATATTTTAATATTTTTAAACTTAAATTTGACTACAAATATATTCAAATTTTGAATTTAAATGCTCGATTATATTTCAGGGAATATTTTATTTATTTTTAAAAAAATAATAATAAATTAAGCCTAGAATTATTATTATCTTAATTTATATTTGAAAAAGTTTATAAATTTTTAAACTTTGTTAAATACTCAAAAAGATCTATAATTATATTTAAGTTATACGATTAATCAATAACCTAATTTTTTTAAATTTAGGGCAATTTAAAGAAAAAAGTTATCTATAACAAATAAAATCAACAAACCTGAAATGGGCCTTATAAAATCAACAAACCTGAAGCCTAAAATATGAAGAGGAATTTGATCCACCTAGGGCAACCGTATACGTGTATGCTATGTGTAGTGCAGCCGAGTGATTTGTATTTTTTTATTTTCGCCAAATACCCCTGAGGTTAACATTAATTAGCATAGTTGACATATTTCGCCAGATGCCCATGAGGTTTTCATTTTTTCACCAAATGCCCTTGAGATTTTCATTTTTTCACCAAATTCCCTTGAGGTTCGAACTCAAGTTAAACTCATAAAATTTCATTACTAGTCAAAATTTGAAATCAAGTTTTCCCATATTCAAATGGTTCTAAAAAAAACTATGCGATGACTTGATATTCTTTTATGAACTACGTAGAAAATATGATATAAAAAATTCAACATATGTTGGATTCAGTTGCCCATCCCGAGTTAAATTAAATTTGTCCTTAAAAGAACTACATAAGATTTGATTCCGCTTTGTCGGATATGTAGAAAATTTGATACAAAGTTAAAGTTTGTCGGGTTTAATCGCCAAATTCAAATTAAATTGGTTCGTTTAGAACTATGGGTGATTTGATTATCTTCTAAGAGATACGTAGGGCACTCAGTGTCAAGCCAAAGCCCATTGAGTTCAATCATAGTCAAATGACCTCACTATCAAATCCAAATACAAAATTTATTTTTGTCTCAAACTACGATGACTTGATTCTACGAAATAAGTGGATATGTAGAAAACTCGATGTAACTCAAATTCTCACCGAGTCCAGTCACACCCACACATTCAATGAAATTTTCTCAAATTCATTTGTCCACTCTAGTCATCCCTAATATCAAATTTTCATCAAAGCCAAAATGTCTACTCTAACTCGATACAAAGCTTCCACTCATCGAGTTCGGTCACACCAAAACTCAAAATCAAATTCTAAAATCCTCAAATTGACCTCGAAGTCAAAGCTCAAGTCAAACAAGTCAAATTCCAAATTAAACTCCACCTTCAAGTCAAATCGTTTTCTATACAAATGATCGGCGGGTTACTTGAGTTATCCTTCTAAGAAGATGGACTCAAGTTATTCGGGTGGAGTATTGTTCGAGATACCCTTCCTATAAGGTGGGTTTGAATTTCATCCTCCGATGCATGTAAGAGAACAAAACCAAATCCAAACCAAGCAAAAAATTCAAACACTTTGAACTACGTAAAACTTGATTCTCTTCTAAGAGATACGTAGGCAACCCATAAAAATTCATGTGAGGCCCAAATCACCAAAACCACTCAAATCTTGGTCTCAATATGATTTCAAATCAAGAGGATAACCAAAAGGGTTCGAACTCAAATTCTAAAATCAAATAAAATATGTTTTATAATTATTTGCTCATTTTTTAACATATTTTTGGCGCACCCAGTGGGACCGTTTTTGTCTTTTCATCTCTTAGTTGTATTTATACTAATCATTGATTGGTTGCTTGGGTTGCAAGGTACAAATGGCACCCAAAGTGACTAACATCGACGAGCTTCCATCAACCTTCGTCATCAAAGGAGGTCGCTACTGGATCAAGAAGAGATCATTTGAAGCTCAATTTGATATCACTCGAGATTCATTGTCAAAGTGGGACCCATAAATAATTATAAAACAATAAGAATTTTAAATCAATGGGGATGTGACATTAGCGTATGGGCATCATGTGACACTTTTAACGTGAGACTGTCACGTGTATCCTTCACAGCTGCTTTAGTATTATTTATAGATATAGATAGATATATATATATAAGATTAGGATTCTAAAGAACCATATTGGATTACAAGAGAACCATATATAAACATTATGCTCAATTATTGTCATACAATAATCTCCGGGGTTGAACCGGGTTTGCTTTCCTTGGTTAAGCCCGTTTGTCCCGGATATTCAGCTTTTAGCCGATTTGGCAAAGCTTGTATAAAAGCTTTGGCTGAAACGCTTACAATTAGACCTGTCAAAACACAACCCAACCCGGTCGACCCGACCTGAACGCCCGGAAAATTTCCGACCCGAACCCGGAAATTTTGACCCGGAAATTTTTTTTGACCCGAACCCGAAAATCCGAAAATTTTCTGGGTAATCTGGGTTTTGACCCGGTAATTTTGACCCGATTTACCCAATTGACCCGGTGACCCGATTGACCCGGTTGATTTATAATTATATATGATTAAATTTTTTTATGGAGATTCCAATTTATTACATTTTATAATTACAATCACTTGATCTTTCATTTTCAAATCAACTTTTATATTTATTTGTATTGTGTAATACTCCGTTCGATCAATAGTATTGTAACGGCACAAATATAAATATTCGGGTTACGTTTCGAAGGATTGGATACCTTCGTTCGGATCTTGCAATTCAAGTACGGGTTGAGTTTCAAAACAAGGTGTGAGTGCTAAAAGAAGGGATTTCACACCCTAAATTCGAGAGCGGTCCATTAGGGACCATAACTTGTCCTACTCGACTAAGTCGCTCAAAACCAGTTATAGTTCAAGACATAAAGAAAGGAGATTGACAATACAACTTGCCTCGGCGAAGCCGGGTCAAAACCAAATACGAGGAAATAAGTAGAAAAAGGGTGGAGTTCAAGTCGGTCATTCTCTCCCTCTCACTGCGCCATAAGATATCCCCCGCCACAACAGCACATGATCAAGTAAGGGTACGGGTACCTGAAACTAACCACGAAGTCAAGGTCGAGACACTCATGCGGGCCCTGAAGACCTCGCTGAGGACATATAATATGCCTATACCTAAATAAAGGATGCTCTAATGCAGTGCAGAAATATTAAACACTCAAGCTTGCTAGCAGTTTATATATATGTGCAGAAAGCGATTAAATGGGATCCCGTACAGAATGCCAAGTGGCATGTCCCTCTCCTACTCCCGCACCCATGCTCGTTAGTGCAGGAACCAACCGCGTTTTATACTCCCGCACCCATGCTCGTTAGTGCGGGAACCGGTCGCGTTCAATATCATAACATCATCAATCGTATCAATATTCATGCTCGTCAATTTAACAGTCTGACTCGATGAGGACTAAGCCCGATGGGACTGGACCGTCCTATGACCCTAGCAAATGACTCTAGGACTCACAATTTAACGACCGTTCTACCATACGCAAAGAGAATACAGATGCTCGATTAATTTGTGCAACCTAAGCATGATACTACATGAATATGCATGATGCAACACCTACACACTATATGACACATCAGGCATGAGGTTCTAACTTGAGTAAGCCCCGGAGGACTTACCTGGAGTAGCAGATCAGCATGAGGAAATCAGCAAGAGAACAAGCAAGCAGGTCACATATCACCTAGCAAGTATTAATGAACATGAATAAGTATATCGCATATAATGGGATCCATTTACCGCTACGCATAATCTATCCATTAGTAATTAGTCAAAACATCATCATCATCATCATCACTTCCACTTATCTCAATCATTTTATATCATCATATTTCATCTCATCAATTTCCATAATTCAATTCAAGATTCAACCATGTCCAATCATGCTTCAATTCACATATATTCATATTCATGTCATAACTCATATAATTTACAAGGTTCATTAATCAATTTATCAAGTCAGCTCAAGTAAATTGGTTCCAGAGTTTCTCAAGTCTTTAAAACTCAAGGAAGTCAATTCAATATTTAAACAATTTATTCCAAATTAATACTTAGCAAATTCCGATATTAAATATTTAAACCTCCGTTTAAATCCGTTTCGACAAGTCAAGTTATTAAAACGATTCCGGCATTTAGAAATCTTCATAAATAACCCAATAACTCAAATTACCCATTTTAAATATCAAAACTTATCAATTAGATTATTCACATAAATCATTCTCAACAAATCAGTTTAAATTACTAAATAAATAAGTCATAGAAAATATAATTAAATAACTTAAAAATAGAAGAATCACAACCCATGAAGTATTTAAATAACCCTCACACAATAAATAATATAATTAATCAAATAACTAAATAATAAAAAAAACAGGTTTAATAACTTATAATAATAATAATTTAAATACTCAGAATATTTCACTTTGACTATTTCTAAAAACATATATAAAATCACCATATAATAATATTTCACTTTTACTATATCCCAAATAATTCTACTTTTCAAACAACTTATAATATATAAATTATTTACAAAAAATATTCATTATATCAAACTATAGAATAATATGTAATAATAATAATAATAATAATAATAATAATAATAATAATAATAATAATAATAATAATAATAATAATAATAATCTAACAATCAAATCAACAATTTATATACTAGCTATATATCATAAGATGTAACCACTAACAAATTATGCACACAAATAAATTCTTAAGCAAATCAAGGCAAATAAATAAATTTACAAAAATAATTATTTAACTACATAAATCAGAAATATTTAATAATAACTACATAAATACTTTTATAACATTTTAAGATAATAATGTATAATAAAATAACCAAAACGAATTTTCCAAATCACAAGAAAAGGCTCAAATCTCCAGCCTAGAACCCGGATCCGAGATCCAAGCCCAAACCCGGCCCACTCTTCACATACTCTCAGCTGGTTTTTTTTTTAGTGAACCGGTCATATTTTAAGGCATGAACCGAACCAGAAAAATTAGAAAAAGAAAAGAAGAAAACCGGGCTTGGACCCTTTCTTCAACCTCTGCCCAACAAGTTGAAACGGGAGAAGGGGAGCAGGAATCGAGCTCTCGCCGGAGCTCCATTTCTAACCCAAACCACTCCCGGCTACTCTACAGTCTTCCCCGACCCCGACCCACACATAAGAACTCAAACGTAGTAAGGAAGAAGAGAGAAGAAAAGCTCACCGTGATTCGAAGTCCTCGCCGGAAAAACGTTCATTGGGCTCGGTTCAATTCCGAAGAAGGTGGAATCGAACTGTAATTGGCCTGGGAAGAGTGAAGGGGGGGTTAAAGGGCAAGCTTACACAGATTAGAGTCGAAAGCGGGGTGTTTGGAGCTTACCGAAGTGGAACCGGAAAAACAGGGGAGATGGGTGCGAACATGACTCGGCCAGGCTTCAAGGGAGGGCTCTTGGGCGTCGACGGTGTCTCCTAGTCGCTGTTGCTACTTCTCGGAGGGAGGTGGAGCTTGGATACTTCACGGGAGCGAGGAGGAATGGAGGTCCTCTTCTTCGCGGTAAACAGGGGGGAGTTCGACTTTTTCGACGACGACGAGGGGAAGCTGGTGGCTGTCGGACGACGACGACGATTGGCGAGGAGAGGGTGCTGGTAGTGGTGCTCAGCTGGTGGCAAAGAACAGGAGAGAAAGGGGGGCCGATGGTGGTGGCTCGAATCAAAGATAAGGGGGGTTGTGTTTGAGTGGTTTGGCTCGACGGAAACAAGAGGGCAAGGGGTTGTTTTTGTGACTCTTTGTGAAGGAGAAAGGGAGAAGAGAAAAGCTTGTAGCTGGGAGGAGGAAATGGTGGTATGGTGGTGATGGCGTGGCTGGATCTTTGAAGGAGAGATGGTGGAGGATGGGTAGGAGAGTAGGAGGATAGAATACTAGAATAGGATAGGTCTGCAAATCGGTAATAGGGGTAGGGGTGAGGGATAGTTAGAGTGTGGAAGTGTAAATAAAAGTCAAAATAGATACCCGATAACAAATTCTGAAACCCGCTTTTCGACCTTAACCCGACGTAATTAAAATAAATTTAAGATAAATATTTGAACTCGAATTAAATAACGAAACTCAAAAAAAATATTTTCAAGCCTCGGAATGATAAAGCGGAAATAAATTCATTTCAAATCGAATATTAAGTTCATGCCGGAATCGGTTCGAAAGAATTCAAATAAATCGTTTGCTCACGGACGGAAACCTTCAAAAAATTTCAGAGGCTTAGAAATTAAATCAATTTTAAATTGAAATAAAAATCTATAATTATAAAAAAAATAATATCTAAAAATCTCGGTCTTTACAAGTATTTGATTTTTTGTTTTTCAACAAACTTTTTTAAGAAGATAAAAATTCTAAAAAATATTAAAATATTAAAAAAATTATATGCTTATTAATAATTGCATGAAATTATTTTTAAAAAAATATTTGAAAATTTGATATTTCATATATTATTACATTTTATTAAAAATTATGAGAAATAATAAAAAAAATCAAATGTTTTTTAATAAAATGTAATAATATATAGAATATCAAATTTTTAATATAATTATTTTTAAAAAATTATTTAAAATTTCAATATTTATATATTATTACATTTTATTAAAAATTACGAGAAATAATAAAAATCAAATATTTTAGATCAGATATAGTATATAATTACAAGCACTAAAACTTATGAACAATGTCTTTCATTTTAGATTTTTAAATTTATCGCAAAATTATCAAATTATGATTTTTTTAATTTAAAAAAGAAAAAATTGACCAACCCGAAATCGACCCAAATGACCCGAAACCCGGTCAAACCCGGATTCGATTCAACTCAGAAATACCCGAAATCCGTACCAACCCGAACCCGACCCGAATGACCCGTTTGACAGCTATACTTACAAAATTTTACACAGAAAATGAATTTCCCTTCCATCATCCCCTATTGAACACCCTCTCGTTACTCTGATTCTCCTTCTTCAATCTTCAAATTCAGACTTCCTGTTACACGCCGACATCAGGTTCGTTCTCTTCCTCCCTCTCTGGCGCCATATTCCTCCCGAGGTAGCCCGCTCATCCCGCTCCCGGATTGCAAGTATTCCACGCATCTCACAGGCGGGCTCCCTCCTTCGCCGACAGCCTAGGACCGTCGCCGGCAGCCTCCTTAGGCAGGTTATCCCCTCTCCCTCTCCCTCTCTCAGCCTATATATCTACTTCAAATTTGAAATGAAATTGTGGATTTCTAACAAATTTTTGTATTTTTATGTTGAATTTTGTGGATTTGTGATGCTCAATTTGTTAGAGGAGATGAAAATTAGTAGATGGGATGAATAGTTTTCCATGCCCCTAATTTGGGATGTTGACCTAATTTCATGTGACTTGTTATTGGAACAACTTTGACATCTACTTGCTCAATAGACTTTGTAAGTAAAAATTGTTGTATTGATGCCCCTGATTTGTCAATTTTATGCTTAACATATGTAGTTGACATTGTCTTGATCTACCAATACAAAAGTATGTTATTATATATCTTTGCAATTGTTAATCTTATGCTTAATACTCATGTTGCGTTCGTGTATTTTTGTGTAAATCTGATTTTTTGTGATGGATTCGTTTTTGGTCAATTTGGAAAGGAGGAGAAAGGAAAGACAAAAGCGCATACCTAACGGGGCCTTAAAGTATATAGATATGAATACCATAGAGGACTGACTTTTTGTTTCCTTGGCTAACCCTAACTTTGATTTTCTCTCTGCCACTTTTGTGTTCTAGTTTCAATTCTATAATCAGTTGGGCTGGATTTTGTTGATTTGCACAGTTGATCGAAATATGGATGCCACCAACCCTGGAGATGTGGTAAGGTATGTTATGAACATGATCATAGCCTCTTTCTCTCTCGTAAGGTGGTTTGATCGATTAGGATTTTCTGAAATTCATCCTACTCGATCTGTTGGCGTATTTTTTGCAGGCATCTAGAGAAGCAGAATGAACTCCTCCTTGAAGCGCATAATAAAATGGCCCATGAATTGCATACACTCCAGGTAATTCATGTGAGATATCCTTTTGTTCTTATGAAACATTGTCTTGAAATTAATCAAATTTGCTGTGCTTGTGTTCAATTGGTGCCTCAATTAGTCTTTTGCAACATAAATGCATCATCTGCAAACCTGAGCTATGTGTATGCTCTATTGAATTTTGGTTCAATTGCTATTTCAATTTTTCCTCCCTTGAATGTTTTTTGGGATTTGGGTTAGTAGATATCTTTTGCTATCATGGTTTTGCCGAATCTTTTCTAAAATGTTCTGGAAAGATATGGGCAAAGCTAAAGGGAGTCGATTCATTCTGTTAAAGGGACTAGCCCTCTTATCTAGTTGTGCTTCGAATATCAATTTGTATAGCTTAGCCTATTGTCCAGACTCCAGAGGGTGTTTCCCTCTCATGAGTCGCGTCTTAGTGGAACTTAGCCTTGTGAATTCGTTCGGAAATCCTTGGTTTCTTTAAGTCTTCATGTTCTCTTGTGTGTGATTCAGAGTTCATATGTATTTCCTGATTTCACAATCTTATCACTCTTTCATTCTTGTCTGCTTGTTTGTTATCCCCTTAGTTCTCCCGTTGTCGCCGTTTCCTTTTTCATGTTCCGCTTCTTAGTTTTAGAAGATCAATAAATCATTAGCACTGTGAATTTACTTCTTCTACAACATATAGTCTATAATAACTTAATTGTATTATGCAATATAATGGGAGAGAGATATCTCATTCGCTCCTTTAAGGCTTTAACTCAGTATTAAGAGTTTACTTGATTTAATCAGGTCATAACAATTGCTTCGTTGGATATATATAATAGATGGTATGCTTTTAAGGTCGTCAGTAGAATGATTTTAGCTGAGAGTAATCAATGGTTGAAGTCAGTAACATGACATCCATTTTTCTAAGTTATTGCTGTTGTTACAGGTAGAAGAAGAAATGCTTATGCGCAAGTTCTATGACCTCATGACTAATTTGGGTTTGACAAAAACGGTAACAGCTCTCCTATTCCAGAGTTTCTACTTCATTCGCTTTTATATCAGTGTTTGTGTGATTTTAAGTGCTTGTTAATATGTTTAACTGCTACGGCAGAGTAGTTGATTGCTTGTGTAAATGTAATCTTCAGGGTGAACGCATTGCAAATGCGGCAAATGTTGAGGATAATCAAGCTAACGTGTCACCAAATTCAGAAAGTGAAGGACAGTAAAAGAGATGCAGGCTCCTAGAACAATTCGAATAGAAGCTCGATTCCTTTTGCCACTTAATCTTGGTCAAGTCTTTTGTAGCAACTGTGATCAAGTGTCTAGTGGTGTGGTTTCTATTCGAATCCATAGAAACAACTTCGAAAAGTAATACCATATTGTGATTGGGCGTGGACTTTGAATACCCATGGCTGGATGGAATGGAAACCCCTCTTGTTTACTACTCAAATCAACAAATATCTGGCAAATCATAATTCCGTCTTATGATCTGAGCACCCAAATCACTGTTTGACGGAAATTGGAGCAGGATCCTTGGACCATGAAGATCAATGAGGTTGAGTTCAAAGATTTGAATCGTCCTTTTGTTAAATAGTATACATTTGACCCTACTGAACAGTTACAATTTGCAAGCATATAACGAATGGTGCTACTTCAAACGGTGATTTGGCTCATGCTTTATTGTTGGGAGATTCGACAAATTTCAAGTGCAGTCGTGCAGAGTTGGGTCTTGGAAGTCTATTTCCATACTTTCGGAGAACCAGTACAAAACCTTTTTGAATACTTTGGGATAAGAATTATGAAAGACTAGTTGCGTAACAAAAATGCAGTCCAAAAAGATTTTGCAGACGATATTTACCGATTCCGCACATGTAATCTAAACACAATAAATAATGGGGGCATTTTTAAGTAAGTAAAGATAATTATTAACCTTGAAATTTAGTCCATTTTTAATATAAGATTCAGGGATCAATACAACTATTTCTCTCTTACCTTGACTCAAAAAAATAATGATCTTACAAATTTCACACATAAAATTTGATTCATTTTCCTTCTATTCCACGCTACTCAAACAAACAAGCCCTAAAAATATTCTCAGGATGGCAGTAAGAGGTTGTAATTCAAGTACAACTAGAAACTACAAACAAGAACACAAACTAAATAGGTGGAAAATCCAAGTTATAGTTTAAAGACATATCACAGCAGCAACAAAGGAAGAAACACCCAAACAGCATGGGTGATCAATCCTACAACCAAGAGCAGTTCACTTCTTAAGTGCAAAAAGCTTCCATATTTTAAAGTTCAAACACCAATTTCTTCTACACAAACCAAATTCTAAGCATATTCAAGGTGGTATGTGTGATGAATCCGTCTTCTGTCTATTGATGGAATTCGAATGCAGGGTGCTTCACCATAGGTACCTAATGAAAACAGAGACAAATTATGAAGTTGAACAAGATCGATATTCCAATAATAGTAAGTGAAACTTGGCATCAACATATTCTACTTTAATTGGTATGGCTTTGTTATTGAGCTCAATACGATGATGTTAAATGGAAAGAATACTAATTCAGGTTCTAAATGTGAACACGTGCAATGATTGTATTTTTCTTTTTTAAAACAAACAATGGTTCCTTAATTTTTCTGGAACAAGCAATGGTCCAAAACAAGGACAGATAATGCCAGCTACACTCGCTGAGGTTACAATGGCTTCAAAGGAAAGACAATGTTACAAATGAGGTGTCAGTACATGCTAATTACTTTCTGGCACAGATCTTCTCAGGCTTATTTATTGACACTTCATTGATATTTGAAGAACAGATTCAGCTGTTTTTGATCATGGATCTTTGAAACCAAGTTTCCAGTATGAACTATGGTTACTAAACATCCACAAAGAAAAGAACTTATCTGCCAGACAGCCAAAGTACGGCATCAGTTACCTCTCAAACGCCACAAGCACTATGCGGCCTTTGATTTTCAAGGTCAGAAACTGACACATTCTTAACTAACAAAAACACAAATACAACAAAGTAGGGTATACGCATTTTCTAATACCACCACACCCTAGCCAATTTTTTATTACACATTTACATCCACCCCGCCAATACTGCAACAAGAAAACGAGTTACCTATGAAACTCATCCCTAACAGGTGTGATAACCATCCCAAGTATACATGAATAAAAGGCAAAAATGCATAGTGCACCAGTTCCCACTAGATGCTAAATCCATATGGTCAGAACACCATGAAAGATATTATAGCTCTAATTTCTAACATTTTGCACCAGGGCCCACACATACGAGAGGTTACTGCAGCAATCACGCATTTTCAGCTAAACCTTTATCAAACAGTTTTTTGTGCAAGTTTAAGAGTACTATGTCAGACTATTTAGCCTCATTTATCTCAGTTGATATACAGAGGTACAGGGATACACACTATACTACCTATATAGAATTGAATTGTGCCTCAAAATCAAGAATATAGAACTAACAAGCTTTGAACTTTGGAGCCTAACCCCAACCAGCAATCATCCCCAAAGCAAGTGCAGTAGTGCACTGATTTCAGATCATAATTCAGCATTCATCTCAATTGATATACAGAGGTGCAGGGATACACACTATATACTACCTATATAGAATTGAATTGTGCATCAAAATCAAGAATATAGAACTAACAAGCTTTGAACTTTGGAGCCTAACCCCAACCAGCAATCATCCCCAAAGCAAGTGCAGTAGTGCACTGATTTCAGATCATAATTCAGCATTCATCTAAGCAAAGGTATGATTTCAATATGTGGAAATAAGGTAGGAGGTTATAACAGCCGAGTTACCTCTTGGAGAATTCAGAGACCTGTCGTGAGGTATTATAGAAAATGAACCACATAAGGACAACGATCAGAGTATCTGCAGAAGTTAAGGAACCCTAGATCGGCAATAACCAAAGATTCAATCTGATGAACGAATTCCTTAATTTTAAAATACCACAAATAGAGCAGTGATCGCTCATTCCTGCAGTTGATGTTGCAAGTTGAAATAGCAATACAAGTTAAATTCAAATCAAGGAGCAAGGGATCTTGCGAAGAAGGATACTGAAGAGGTAACGCTCCCACCAATCAAGCATATAGAGTCCAAAAGTGACATTGTAAAGATAGATCTTGCGCTTAACCCAATCCATGGCTCCCAACTGGATTTCACGCCTGAAACAATCGCGGAAACACACACACAAACAATCATTGATTTCGCAGATTGGGAAAATCATATCGGAGGATTTAGCAAAACAAAAGAGCTATGAATCTGAAAGGGGATGGTTTTGCTTACCCGAGGCTGAACCAATTGCGAGGAATTCGAACAGGCAACTAGGAGAGATCTGTGCGAGGTTGGTCAATAGCGGTAGAAAAGGTAGAATCGCGAAATACAGACGGTGGGTATTTGAGAGGGAAAAGCGGGGAGGGAGATGGTAGAAATGTCAAGTCCAGGTTGCCAAGGAAGAGTCGCAGAAGATGCGAAGGTGGAGGGGGATAGCGCTAGCCGGAACGAAAAGGGGTTTTGGGATTCCAACTCTTTGAGCCTGTGTTGATGGATTGGTGGCAATACCCGGGCGACTTGGACTGACTGCTGCCCGTGTGGCTCGTGATGACAAAACGAGCACGGGCTCGGGCTCGGGCTCGGGGCTCCTCTCTCCCAAAAGAGCTTATAAAGTGGTATTGCTCACTCTCATCACGCTTATCACTGGTCACAATGTTGGTGACACATGTGGTGACAATTTTTTTTTGAGTTTTTTTTAAAGGGTCACCGTCATCACCCTTATTAGATGTGACACGGTGGTAACACATGTGGTGATAATTTGTTTTTTTTACAGCTTTACTTTTACAATTTTTTTCCGAGATCATTGTTACCACCCTTATCAATGTCACCACAAGTATACCAATTAAGTGTTGTCACCACCAGTATATCAAGTGAAATAATGGTCACGTGTTATTAGTATTGTCAAAAAACAAACAAGTAATCAAACACAAATCCGACCAACAATATATAAAATACATTCAAAGAAGTACAAAAATTAAATCAGTGACAACAACGTGCTTTTGCATGACAAGCAAATACTTGATAATCACTTTGGAGCATCATACAGAACACTCACCCTCATCCTTCTGAATTCAAAACTTATATGTCATCAACAAAACAATCAATTAGTTTGGATGAACAATGAAGCTACTTTTACTGGATTCAACCGACACGAGAACGACAAACTCGGACAACATTGTTCTCCTACAGGCACAACTACAGTATATACTTGACTTTTTTGCAAATGCAACTCAAATCGATGTTTTTCGGATTCCAAATTTTGCATCCCATAATTTCCAGATTGCGAAGTGGTTGAGAAACTAATTCAAAATCAATGACAATCTCATGACATTGTTTGTGAAATATGACGAATGGAACTTCTAAGATAGAGTAATATAAGGAGCACAAAAGTCACACAACCAACTCAATCACAGTAAACCGCAGAGAACAAGTCGGCTCCTTCGACATCCACCGTAAACTGTAGTACAACGTGGAGGCCTCTCCTCCGGCATCCGTCGCGACCAATCCCCGACGCTCCTCCACGGCTCCACCGTCATCCGCCACCACCTCTGGTTGATCCCCTCCCTGGCCGATCTCATCTCCGTGTAGCCACAGAGCTCGCCTCCTTCTTCCTCATCGATTCCATCTCGGAGCTCGCCTTCATCTTCTCCACATCTCGGAAACACATCTCAATTCCTTTGGTTACAGGGTCATAGATAATGTTTCTCATCTTCAAAAATTCAAACGAATCTCCCGATTTCTCATCCCTTGGTGAAGACGAAGGTTGTTGGGCGGCGACGGGACTTCGCAGATCCGAGGAGGCGGCAGCAACACAAGAAGCGAGAGGACGCGGCGGGGATACAAGACCAAGAGGAAGGAGGAAGGAGAGGCACCATGGATGAGAAACTTGAGAGAGGAGGATGGTGGCGGAGATCCGAACTGGTGGATCCCTTGGATCTTCCAGGTTGAGAGCCCATCGATTAGGGTAGGGGTAAAAGGGGTATTATGAAAATAATTTGGACATTTAGCAAAATATGAGATTAGGGTAGACATTTAGCAAAAAGCTTATATGAAAATTGACATTTCACCAAATTATTTCTAAAAACAAATATGAAAAAAATCAATATCCTACAAATTATAAAATGAAAAATAATACTCCCTCTGTTTACTTTTATTTATTATTTATTATTAAAGCACATTTTTATGGGTGATAAAAATATATATAAATAATTTTTTTAATTGATTTTTAAAAATAATTTCATATTTATTACGTATTAATAATAACTCTGAAATTATATAAAAAAAATAAAAAATTTATATTTTATACTCCATTAGTTTGGAAAAAAAATCATGTTATTTATTATTCATGCACATTTTTTTAAAATGATAATAACTATATAAAATATTAAATTTTTATATTTACATACTTATTATATGAATATAAAAATTAATTAAAAATGATTTTTTATAGTTTTTATTATTCTAAAAGCGCGTGTGTGAATAGTAAACGACATATTTTTTTCGAAGGAATGAATTGTCTTCAAACCATCTAAAAGAAACTCTATAATTGTACCTTTGATTCAACAATGCTAAGTTTATCTAATGTCAAGCTTTTAGTCACCAATTCATTTGTTTTTATTTTTAAACCGGCTTGTTATTTGCACGACATTATATCACCAAAGGTATGACCAGAACACCGACTTTCGGTGTTGACAGATGATTTACCAAAACGGGAGTCCAAAGCCAATAAATGTTTTGCTAACAGTGGCTTTCGAAGTTGGAAAAAGGAGAGAAGGGAGTTCTATAAATAGGGGGTGAGGGTAGTAACGTTGAATCTTGCCGGTAGTATTTTGGTAAGTGTCATAGATCTCTTGTCGGTATTATGTCGTCATCAGAAGATGATGAATGAGTTTAGTTACCATCCGACATTTATAGCTATAGTGATCTCAGAAGAGTTTGTGACGAATATCCAAGTAAGTTGTTCATATAACGTTTTTTTGTAAGGAAAAATGGAGAGCATGCTCTCTAAAACAACAACAACAAAGGCTACAAACTAATGAAATGGGGAGGGCGGGGGGAGGGTAGCCCACCCCTAATAGTCCTTAGAAACTAAGTACTTATAACCCCTAGGAGGCTTGACCAGCTCACAAAGCCCCACGGGAAATAAGTATACGAGTGTTGTGAGGGAGTCGACACACAATTCGCTTCCCTGTAGACATGTCAAGATCGGATATCCCAATCCCTAGAGATTAAATCTTGGCAAAGATTAATCCGGCTGAACAAGAGGTGACTCCTGGCAACACACCCCTTCACCATCTTCGTAACGATCATCGAATCCGACTCCAGTTCAACCTTTCGAAATCCTCTACTCCGCACTAAACGTAGGCCATCTAGGATGCCCCAAAGCTCATCCATCGGCACCGTGCACATCCCTATATTATGGACGAAACTCATAATCCAACGCCCATGCTTGTCCCGAATGACGCCCCTGACAATGGCAGGCCCTCCTCTGTCCACTGCACAGAGCTTGACCCATCCATCCCTAGGCCTAGCCAAGGAAACAAGCGTCTCGCATTTAGTAGATGACCTACCCTTGAGCGCTTGCCTCGCCCAAGCTTTCATGTGTTCCTTGGTACGCTTGAGAACAAAACCGGCCTTGTCCCCCCTGTTGGTATCCTTGAAGATCCCCTCATTTCTCCACTCCCAATCCCACCAAGTTGCCATCGCAAAGCAACTCACCCAATCAACACCATCCCTTACCAACTTAATGACACGATTTGCCGACTTCGAAAGTCGGTGTCGATTGAGGGACTGGTTCGACGTTATTCAGCGGGACTTGCAGGGAATCTCGCATGCGAAGAGCATGCTCATAGCCGTTGATTTCGAGTGTCGGTGTCGGCATATACAAAGTCGACTTCGGGTGACGATGTCGATAATTCGACACTGTGCGTTTGGCGATAAATTGGTCGTGCCAATAATAACCCCTTCGATAACCCCCCCACTAAAAATCTCGGTTTTAATACGATCCAGGCGAACCTAGGGGCGACCCTAGTGACCAACACGGGCTTGCCTGACCCACACAAGACGTGCGTGCATGGCCCAGCCTGAGCTGTGATGATGCGAAGGGGGATAGGTCCCTCCCCTATTTGCCTTGGGGGACAACACCTTTAAATCTACGGGACTAAAGGAATGTACTTATGACGCGAGCGAAAATTGAGTTATCAAATCGCCACGGACAGTGTTTACCTAATACCCACAGAGATCTTTTGCAATCCTCTCAGGTCCAGACGCTGAAGCGATCTGTGATCCTTCCACGAAGCTATTTGGGTTTTCAGTCGTGCGGTTGAAATATGAGACTGGAAATACCCAGACTAGGCTCAATTTTGGGCTCTCTCTCTCTCTCACCCTCGGATCTTCTGAATTCCAAAAGTCCCCTATTCTTCGTTCTTGCTCTCCTTTTATAGCAAACGGATTGTATGGAGGGAGCTTTGATAAGTGTCTGATGGATCTTGACATGTGTGAGGACTTAGGCTGTGTTTGACAGTAGATTTTAAAAAGGAGATTTTGTGTAGATTATGTAGATTCTGGAGGTTAGAGGTTTTTTTTGTAGATTATGGAGATTTTGGAGTTTAAAGTTTTTTTGGAAACAAATCTACTAGATAAGCTAGAAAGGTGTTTGGTGTTTGGAAGATTTTGAAGGTGTTTTTGAGGAACAAAAGTCGAAAATACCCTTGGTTTTTACCCTCCCCTTTGCCCTCAGCCACACATGCAATCTGAGCGGATGAGCCACACAACCTCTGTCATTGCAACCTCTAGAAACGCAGGAGTCGCTCTCGTGGTGGCACTGGACCGTTGCTCCTTTGGCTTGGTGCTCTCCCTCCATTCCTTCAACGTCGGGCACTCGGAGGTATAGGTGGTCTGCTCCTGTTGACGGCAGCTTGGATAGAAGCAGCATTTTCTGCTCGGCGCTCGGAGACATCAGGCGACGGCGGCATCCAACGGAAATTGAAATTGAAATCCGATCAAGTACCTTTGAAATTCGATTTTCCCCCATAGATCGATTGTTGTGGTGTGAAAGTGAAATCTAGGGTTTGTTTATACAGTTAAGATGGAAGAGGATTAGGGCCTTCCGGAAATTGAATTCATAGGGTTTAGTTAAATTGGGTGTTCGACTGTACCTGATCGGATTGATTGTAGGAGGAAACATGGTTTTCCAGTAGGAATTTGTGAATCGAGCATAACCACACTTGTTGTCACACACGTGTGCTAGGTGAATTCCAATTAATTTGATTCGATTTGTAGATAAGCTCCTGATTATGAAAAGGAATTCCAATTCAGTTACGAGACCCTCGGTATAATGGTCTCCTAGCTGATTTGATATTATGCAGCAAGATTGGTGCATGATCTGGTAGAGTCCTCAAATAGGTTGTCATAGCATTTTCATTGATGGTGTGTTTATGTTGTAAAAGTGTGCTTCAGATTTAGGAAGTCGACATGAGTTTCGAAGTCATTACATATTCCTTTTGCTGTATGTGGTTGTGTTGCGAATGTCTTTTCTTTTCAGTCGAAAGTGAAACCATCAGCATGGTATCTAACAACAAACCCCCCCCCCCACTACCTCCGGCCAAGGAAAGGGGTAACAAAGACAAGGGTACCAAAGAGAAGGCCTCGAAGGACAAAGCATACCCCTGGACACCGACATTGCTAACTCAATTCCTCGACCTTCTCATTGCATATCAACGTAAGTACGGGCCAGATCAGCCATTCAGTTGGGTTGAGCTAACCAATCAGTTTGAGGAGATCACGGGGACTAAGTGTGGGAAGGACACCCTCAAGAACAAGCATGGAACTATGAAAGAACGATGGAAGGAATGGAAAGACTTGAAACACGGGGAAACTGCGCTTGGCTGGGATTACCAAAATGGCTACATCAACGCGACAAAGGAATGGTGGGACAAGAAAATCCAGGTAGGCTTTCCTAACCTATACGATAATGCCTACGTAAGTTCCTTTGATTCCATTTTGTTGACGGATTCATATGTTCTGTTACATAGAAGAATGGGAACTTCAAGAGATTTCGCAAGAAAGGTATCCCACCCGAAGTCGAGGAAGCGTGGGACCAGATATACGGGGGTACTGTTGCGACTGGGCAGCATTGCGTTGCTCCGTCGATGGATCCGGCTCTGACTTCGCAGCCCATGTCCACTGCCGGCGAGGACACAATTGAGACACAAGGGCCGAACCGACCGGCAACAGAATTTGACCTTGGGATTGACTTCGACAACCTTGAGGCAAAACTAGGAGGTATGGGCAGCTTTCAGGACATGGTGCGCGGGATAAGCAACTCAGCCCCTGTGGACCCTGTGCAGACCCCACATGTCCCAACGGCTGGGTGCAGCTCGATGCCAGAGCGCTCAGCTAAGAGGGCAGGGATGTCGGGAACTAGTCAGACCTGGAAGCGACAAAGCACAAGGCAGTCGTCAGGCTCGGCATTGTACGAACGCCACATCGAGGTGGTCCAAGAGACAAGCAGCAAGTTATTACCTATGCTGCAGGCAGAGGACGAGGCCTCCAAGACACCGAAAGACCAAGCCGTTGAGGTTATGGAAGTTCTAGATGACATGGTGGCGGAGGGTTTGATTGAGGATGCCAGCCCGCTGTGGTGCTTTGCCTTCGGGACCCTGATCAACCCGGATACAGCCAAGCTGTTTTTGGCTTGTAAGCGCAATGCATCTAGGCTCGCTTGGTTGGAATTTCACTTTCGCAATAGCGGTGGATCCTCCTAGATAGCGTCCCACAGTGTTATGAAACATTTCCGTTATGTTTGTTATATGTTTGGTCACCCTTCCTAGACTATGCACCCTTCGGTCGGCTGAACTGTTTTTATGTTGTAGTTTGCTTGAGTTGTTTTCACGTTACAAACATGTATATTCAGTGTGATTGTGGTATGTTTGTGTATGGTGTGTGTGTGTGTGTTTGTGTTGGTGTGTGTGTGTTTGTGGTGGTGTGTGTGATGGTGCTTCCTAAACATGGTGCTCGCCTAATGCAGGGAGTGAACCATGCGGAACCCCGCTACTGTAGCAGCTCGGAAAAACCGATTGAAACGGGCTGCAATTGTGTGGTTGCTCTTGGAAAAGGACGCATTGGCGTACACACGTCACTACTACAAATATGTTCATAAGGTACCATGTTACATTTCACCTTACACAGGGGATATGTGGGTGAACGATATTCTGTCGCACGAGACAGATCTTCGTTCAATCCAAGTGTTTCGAATGCCGAAGTATGTATTCATCCGCCTCTGCTCTGTGCTTCAACATCGCTACGGGCTACGAGGTTCCATGAACATGTCGGTTTGCGAGAAGGTTGGAATTTTCGTGAACACAGTCGCGTGGGGAGAATCACAACGTAACTCATGTGAGCGATTCCAACGATCGACAAGCACGATTAGCGACTGCATTAGCGATGTCCTCGATGCGATGGTTGGTCGCAGATTCGGCTGGAATGGCCTTGCCCGCGACGTACTGAAGCCAATTGACCCGTTGTTCAAGGAGATACCGACGCAAATTGCAGAAGACCCTCGCTACAACCGATATTTCAAGGTACATACTCTCTTCGATCAACGGTTACTTGACACGCGCTATAGGCCTGAGTCGTATGAACGACAATGTCTCCAACGCGTTGCAGGGTTGCATTGGAGCAATCGACGGAACTCACATTCAAGCTTGCATCCCTCGAGAAGAGCAGGTCCCCTACTGGGGTTGTAAGGGTATCACAACATTCAATGTTATGGCAGTCTGTGATTTCGATCTGAACTTCACATTCATATCAGCTGGTTGGGAGGGCAGCGCGCATGACGCCCGTGTCTTCGATCACGCGATTAGTACCCCGGGTATGCATTTCCCACACCCTCCCCCAGGGAGATACTACGTATGCGACAAGGGATACCCAGATCGGGAGGGGTACCTAGTCCCTTACTCGAAGACCAAGTACCATCGCGCATCTTTCGTATCCGAGCCGGCCTCCACTGAGAAGGAGGCTTTCAATTCGTCTCACTCATCCTTACGCAGGGCAATTGAACGGTCGTTCGGAATTTATAAGAGCCAGTGGAAGATAAGCAGAACCATGCCCAAGTATCCTATCGCCAAGCAAATCGACATCATACTTGCATGCTTTGCATTGCACAACTTTGTCCGTCGCACCTTAGCAGAGGAGCAGTACGACATGACGCCGGTCGATGCGTGCTCAGGTGAGGAGGAAATATGTGGTGACAACGACGGCGAGGACGATGAAGAAGAGGTTATCGATGATGAGAGCGATGACGGATCATCTGGTGACGACGAACACCATCCCATCGTTGGCAAGAGGGCTCTGAGAGACGACATAGCACGAGCAATATAGAATGACCGCCGGAGGCGACGATAGTCATGTAGGTGCTGACGCAGCGGAAGCGGTTCCTTTTTGATGGACAACGGTGACGACGAATGCCTATGTGGTTTCTGTATTTGGTTTCCATATTTGTGGCTATGGATGTACCACCTTTTGTAGCTATTTCCCGAAGTCGGTTCGGAAGACATGTATGTTGAAGGTGTACCTTTTGTATGTCAAATGCAATCAAGTATGTCAAATGCAGTCAAGTATGTCAAATGCAATGAAGGATGTATCATCGGACACAAATGCAATCAAGAAGCTACGAAAGTGATAGGCATTACTAGTGGCAAGTGCAAATCATAATCGAAACAGATCGAACCAAAGTTTCAACAGCTGAACAGAAGCTACCAAAGTCTAGTCCACAATCCCCTGATACACCGTCAAAACGTTACACAAACCCATTAGCCAACATATTCACCTACATCATACGCATCACACATATAAAACCGTAGTTTACGTCTGTCAAAAAGTATTCGATTTCATGCACCGACGTACCCAAAACGAGAGACCATGCATACCCCCAAGTCCTACTTCCTCAGAACTGCAGCGAGTGCAATCACCCCCATCATAATGCACATCCATTTGTTCCTCTTCTCGCGGTTCCTGGCAGCGACGAGGTTGGCCCACAACTGGCATGAGTAAGTAGAGAGCCCAGCAACCTGCCCAATCAGCTCGTCGTTGAAGGTGTTCACCCTGCTAATCTCTTGCTCATGCTGCTGCTCACGCGCTTCCACCTCGAACAACCGTGCAGTGAGGTCCAAGGTGAGGCGTTCCAGCTCCATTAGACGTGGGTTCTGAGGTGGGGGAGGGTCCTCCCTTGGCAGGGTCACCTTCGACAGCGGGTGAGGAGCAGGAGGTACGTTTTCGTCGTTGTCGTAGTTGATCATGGACTGACCCACCCGCTGATGACTGGACTCCCCCTCCTCATGATGTAATGTAACAGTGGGTGAGCGACCTTGTGAGGACTACAAGCAATTGTATTCAAAGGGCAACGAGGTCGTAGAGGATGTACGATTTCTCACCTGAGCGTAGTGTGCCCACCATGGCTCCATTGGTTCCTCCCCGCCGACCCACCAATATTTCTCTGGACACCCACTTGGCCAACTACCATCTGAGTCTCCCATTATTGTAGCTGCACCCAAAAACCCCCATGGTTAAGGCAGATATGAGAGGATGCAGAGTGCCATTTGGATACAGGGTCGTGAAGAATATAGTATACAGTAATAACTACTCAAAGCCATAGTTATAATGTGGAAATTATGAACAAGAACATATAACAAGCAATTCAGACAATGGCTCGAAGCACAATGAAGAAGCAATTTGCATTTGTTAATGTAGCTAACATACTTCATGAAGAAATGACACAGTTCATGAAATCACACACTTCATGAAAGCCACTGCAACAGACTTTGCATTTGTTGATGACAGCCACTTCATCCAAGCAAACAGTTCATAAAATGTGGTGGCTGAATGTAAGTAAATCAACAGTGCAGTTCATCTACCATAATACAATGAATACCACACAACTAAAAATAAAAAATAACAACATCACAGAACTATCAGTTCAACCAACAATGCTTCAGCAACTGCACATTACACAAACACAGAGAACTTCTGCAATAAACACAGCTTCAAACTCATATCCATGAAGTCGGCATTCCTATGTCAATGTTCATGACAGGCACGTCGCATTTGTTCATGCCAGACAGTTTGCATCTGTTCATGACAGCCTGTATTTGGATTTGTTCATAAAGCCGAAGACACACTTGCAACATAGGACTGATCAAGGAAAAACTACCAATTTTTTCAAGTCAAGTTAAATTGAAACTAACAATTTCAGAGAAGTTGCTACAATGGAGCATGGTTCAACAACAGGTGGTGGCTCAACAAACCCTTTTTATGTTCAACAAACCATTTTTGGTTCAAGACACCATTTTCGGTTGAAGAAATTTTGGTTGCTCATCTGTTGCACATATGAATAACGATCACAACAAAAAGCTAAACACAATTTCCACTCATCACCAACAATCGAAACCAGGGTGGTCGGAGACATAAACAAAGCGGCGATGGTGGTGGTGGAGCAAAACACACACATATCCGACGGTAATGGTGACGATGGTCGACCACAGGGAGGAGGAGACTTTTCTGAAACGACGACAGGCGGCACTAGCAACTCCGGCACGAGCAATGTCGAACGACCACAGGCGGCTTGGCTGATGAGGAGAGCACTTCTTCGGCTGCTGGGCTTCTGTCGAGGGCAGATATGGCCAATTGATTGGCAAACCTCCACAAAAGCTCCCAAATCTCGGTGCCCCAAGCTTTCATTTTTCCCAAAATCAAAACTCCCAAATCTCCTCCGAAAGCTTGAAAAGCTTGCCCGTAAACTACCGCCAAACACCAACCAGGTAGATTATGGTTTTTTTGCAAAGCTCCTAAACCTCCTAAAGCTTCCGCCGAACACACGCTTAAGGTTATCGTGGGTTGTGGGCATGTGTAACACGTGTCTCGTTTCCACCTTTTATATTTGTGTCCGCGGTAAGGTTGATTAGAAATCCAATCGTTTACTTTGGACGCGCACGTTAACACGGTTTTTCCTCCAAGTTTCATTACCCTTGTTAAAGCATTTATGTTCAAATTCGTTGATGGCTTTATTGGACTCGGAAATGGAGATATGGTCTCATCATTCCAAGTGCAATCTACGACTCTCTAGTTTGCTCCCAAGACTGCTAGATCTCTTGGTCTCGACTCTATTCAAATGGAAAGAAACAATTTTTATCTTATTAATACGATTTTTAAAGTATGAAATTATGAAAATGCCTTTAAAGATTGAACTTATAACAACGGGTAAAACGACTTGCACCGACCGACTTGATCCACTGGTAAGGAGCAAGACAAATCTTGGATTTTCACCTGAGGGGTGAAGGCAGAGATCGAATCGAGGGCTTCTTACCACCCCTTGCTCCACACCACTATGCCACCCTGACTGAGTCAATGATTTTCGATGGAATGTGTAGTGGTGACTCAAAAACCCGCTGGAGACTTAGGCCCTGTTTGGCAAAATGTTATTTTTTAAGGGGTGAAGATTATTTTTAAGAGGTTAATTGAGGTAGAGATTATTGTATGGGTTATGAAGGTGGAAGAGGTGGAGATTGTTTTTAAAAAATAACTCCGATATAACACCGTATAGTGTTTGGTGGGTATAAGATTATTTTTTCGAAAAAAATTAAAATGATGAAACTACCCTTGTTTTTAATATACAAAACACAAGTAGCAACCATGAAACACCAACACTCCAGCAGCATTCCATTTCTGTACTCCCACCAACAACAGCAGCCCAACACCGCTGGCCCATCTTCGTACTCCCACCAGCAACATTCCTCCATCTCTTCCTTGTTGGGAAGCTCCTCCACTCTCTCTCCGTCGCCTCCCACCGCGCATCTGGACAACATCGTCGCCGCTGCTGTCGACCCAATCAAATCCTCCTCCTCCTTGCTCATCGCGGGCTTGCTCCTCACTGCTTGAAGGTTGCTCCAAGGCAAGAAGGTGGTCAATGGGGAGAGAGCACCTACAGGCAGTGGCGGATCTAGGGGGGCTCGGGGTGGCTGAAGCCCCCTCGTAGCCCGGAAGAAAAGCGTATGAAAAAATATTTTATATGGATTTTTTTGGTAATTTTTACTAATTTTAGAGATAAAATAATGTAAAAAGAGTAATGAATCATAAAGATAGATTAGCTTAGTTGGAAAGGAGTGGTATTTATGACCTTGAGGTCTTGAGTTCAATTCCCATTAGAGTCACCTTTTTACAATTTTTTCCCCCTATTAGTTTCATACTACTAAAAATGTCAAATTAAATACCATATTTAAGGTTTTCTCCAATATACTTAAACAAAAACTTTCTTTTTATATACACATAAAAAAATTCTCAATTTTTTTTATTTTTGTTTATTGTTTTTAAATTTTTCCTACTAAAAATGACTACTCCCTCCGTTTCCTTGTGACTTTTTCAAGTCATGCACGTAGTTTTAGAACGATCAAAACTATATTAAATATTAATATTTTAATAATATTTTTTTAATAATATTATACTTATCACCAATAAGTATGAGATTATCGAAAAAAATATTTAAAAAAATTATTATTTCATATAGTTTTTCACACCTTAAAAAATGTGCATTAATAGTAAAAAGTCAATTAAAAGGAAACGGAGGTAGTATTTAAATCATAAATTTAAGGTTTTTCCAATACATTTAAAAAAATTATTTTTCATATATACACGCAAAAATAATTTTCTCAAAAAACAATTTAGCGAAATTTAAGGTTTTCTCCAATATACTTAAACAAAAACTTTCTTTTATACATATATATAATCCTCATTTTTTAAAATAATTTTTGTTTTTTTTTAAAAAAATTCTACTAAAAATAACTATGTAAATCATAAATTAATTTTTTTTAAATATATTTAAAAAAAAGAAGTATTTTTCATACATACATGATACATGCAATAAAAATTTTCTTAAAATTTTTTTAGCCCCCCTTAACAAAATTTCTGGATCCGCCACTGCCTACAGGAGGGTAATGAGGTCAAGCTGGATGTTATTTGCAACCATAACCTCTTCCACCTTCAATTTTGGGTGTAGTGTTCTCGGGCAGAAAACACCTCATTTCACCCCCATCTCAACACAACGGTTGTACTAAACACTATTTACCAAGGTTATTTAAAAAAAAATTAACCTCAACCCCCAATAACTCATAAAAACACCATGCCAAACAGGCCCTTAAACCCTGGAAGACGTCAACCAAACAGCTAACTATGGTTAGATAACCGGTGTTAGAGTTTAGGGCTTTGAGTTCCTCCCACCACCTCACCACTTCACCAGGCGCTCCTCCAGACGTTTTTCTCTCTTCACTTGATAGGAGGCGAAGTTTCATATATCGCCGGCGGCTCCATCTCCAGACCTGCTTCCTGGTATTTCCATCTCTCCCTCTACTTCCACTTTTCATCATACGTGGTTACTTTTGGTCCAGATTTTAGATTTGGATGTGGATTGCATTTATTCGACCTTATTTATGTATTTTTTTGAATTTTGAATTGATTTGAGCTAAGACGGTGACAGATTTAGGGTTTCGGAACTTGACTCTTACTAGTGATTGCTGGTTTACCATCGATATTTCTCGTATCAGCCGATTTCAACTTGTTTTGCCAAATTTCGGTTTATGAGGCACGTTCGCTGCTTTCGTCTTACGATTGTGTTGGTATCTACTGATATGAATTTGACGGATCGGAGGAGTTAAAAGTGTTTAGAACTTAGAATGTGTTGTTCCTGATTTGCATTTCGAATGCTGAGGTTTTAGTACTGGTTTCTGCTGAGCCTTCAAAATTGTTTCAAAGTCATCAGAAATTATCGAAAGAAACTATCAAAATGGGTTTATTTGAACATGTACATTATATCTTTCATGGAGGAAGTTCTGTTTTTATCACTAGCAGGCTAAGTCGTTAAATGGAACTCTTATCGCTCTTGTTGTATGTTTACCTATTTCGATATGCATATCTCTTCTGTGTGTGTGTTTTGTAACTATTTGTGTGGCCTGGAATAATTTAGTATCACGAGTTTGGAAAAAATTGAGGCTTCTTCGTATTTCTGCTTGAACATTAATGTTGCTAGACAATGCACTTTATTACCAGGGATGGATATTGACTGGATATGCAATGTTGCAGAGACCTGTGGCTATATCATTTTATGCATCATTGCATCCTGTATCAATTGCCTATAGGAGCTCTTTCTGATGTGAATAATAAACAAGCTCACCTGGATTTCTATAGGATATAGTTTTATCTTTGCCTAACAACTTTGCTTCTAGCCTGAATGTTTACTACATTACTACTAAGTGATGCTTTAACATTTTTACTCTTGGCTGTTATTCTTTTCATATATTGTGACTAGATATATTCTTAGC
Source organism: Persicaria maculosa (assembly GCA_963922045.1). Classification (NCBI taxonomy): domain Eukaryota; kingdom Viridiplantae; phylum Streptophyta; class Magnoliopsida; order Caryophyllales; family Polygonaceae; genus Persicaria; species Persicaria maculosa. Next base: position 20,555,624 of record OY998257.1, read on the forward strand.
AATCAACTTCTCGTGTTTCCCCTGTTTTGATAATATGTGTAAAGTATCCATTTTCCTGATCATTTGAAAATGAGTTCATACCATTCATCATTTTTTTTTATGTGCTGTGTAGTTAGATTTTGTAATTCACAATGGCGGACCAAGAATCTGACAAGAATATTGAGATGTGGAAGATCAAAAAGCTTATTAAAGCATTGGAAGCTGCTAGAGGCAATGGAACAAGCATGATTTCTCTCATTATGCCTCCACGTGATCAGGTATCTAGGGTTGCCAAGATGTTGGGCGATGAGTATGGAACTGCTTCCAATATCAAGAGTAGGGTTAATCGTCAATCTGTGCTGGCAGCTATCACATCTGCTCAGCAGAGGCTAAAGCTCTACAACAAGGTTCCTCCGAATGGACTTGTTCTTTATACTGGAACTATAGTGACAGATGATGGAAAGGAAAAGAAGGTTACAATTGACTTTGAGCCTTTCCGCCCCATCAATGCTTCTTTGTACCTTTGTGACAACAAGTTCCACACTGAAGCGCTGAATGAGCTCCTGGAGTCTGATGATAAGTTTGGGTTTATTATCATGGATGGTAATGGAACATTATTTGGTACTCTGAGTGGCAATACGAGAGAGGTCCTTCATAAGTTTACTGTTGATCTCCCAAAGAAGCACGGACGAGGAGGACAGTCTGCTCTCCGTTTTGCTCGTCTTCGTATGGAGAAGCGACACAACTATGTCAGGAAGACAGCCGAGCTTGCTACCCAGTTCTTTATCAATCCTGCTACCAGTCAGCCAAATGTTTCTGGGTTAATTCTTGCTGGATCCGCAGATTTCAAGACTGAGCTCAGTCAGTCAGATATGTTCGACCAACGCTTGCAGACCAAAATATTGAACGTAGTTGATGTTTCTTATGGTGGAGAGAACGGCTTCAATCAAGCGATTGAGCTGTCTGCTGAAATCCTTGCCAATGTAAAGTTCATTCAAGAGAAGAAATTGATAGGCAAGTACTTTGAAGAAATAAGTCAGGACACCGGAAAATATGTCTTTGGGGTTGAAGATACATTGAAAGGTCTGGAAATGGGTGCTGTGGAGACACTGATTGTGTGGGAGAATCTCGACATCAACAGGTATGAGCTGAAAAACAGCTCATCTGGTGAGATTGTCATTAAGCACTTGAACAAGGACCAGGAGGCTGATCAGAGCAATTTCAGAGATCCAGACACTCCTGCGGAGCTGGAGGTTCAAGAAAAAACGTCTCTGTTAGAATGGTTTGCCAACAACTACAAAAAGTTTGGCTGCACACTTGAGTTCGTTACCAACAGATCACAGGAAGGGTCACAATTCTGCAGGGGGTTTGGTGGTATTGGAGGAATTCTTCGCTACCAGCTTGATATGAGATCTTTCGATGACCTTTCTGACGATGGGGGAGTTTATGAGGACTCTGATTAATCAATACGACGAGCCACTCTGCAGGTACACATGCCTTCTGCAGCGGAGCTTGAAACTTCACAGGCGTCACTTGTGTCTTACTATTCCCAATGGAATCAGGGTATCAACCTAGTATGATCACTAGAGATTTGTGTTATACTCTATTTTTGTTCTGTTCTGTTTTAATTCAAAATACAGAAGAGCGGGGATGAATCCTTAATTTCCGGAGGTAGGTAAAATTTGCAGCAGTGATTATTGATGTTACAACTTGTTTGGTAGTGTTGAACACATTTTTTTGTATTAACTTAGCATTTTTTGTTACATTGTTTTCATTGAACGTCTAATTGCTTTTATGTTTGAAGGTTGACATCTCACATATTTATCCCTCTCCGGCTTAGTAGAGAATGCAACTTTTGAGAGGATTTACTGTCATTAGTCACTACTGTCGATGTGGTAGTGAAAATATTTGGTCATCCCCGAAAATACACAATTAACACCATCCGATGTTTAGCAAATAAGTGAGACACTGTATTGCCAATCTTCCGAAGCTACACTACAACATCTATGTCAGGAAAACACTTGAAGATCATAGTTTTACCATAAATATTAATCAATGTGCAGTTGTTTTCAAGACCTTGTATCCAACTGCCTACATCTCTAAAACCCAAGTTTACCAAATCAAGAAACAAGGGAAAGATCTGTAACATCCTGAATTCAGAAACTACCTTCGTTGCAACAAGAACACTTCTAAAAAAAACATTAGCAAAGCCAACGACGATCTGCAGCCGAAGTTCAGATATTACTTAAAAGGGTGATACATCAAAAGATAGTAGCATAAAACCATCAAGGGTGTGGCATGTCATGTTAAATTGTTAATACTGTAGTTTTTGCTGGTAAAATCTGATGAAATATAGGCATCGCTCATGCGATGATTCAGGACAGGAAACCCAAACAAGCTCATAATTGACCTGAACTTCAAAACCGGATTTCAAGCTTGCAGCAACCAGTTCAAACAAACAGCCAGCCATCATGCCAATGAAAAACGAAGGACGTACACTAAAACATTAACCGTTCACAATTGGCGATGAAGCGCAAACTGACCTTAAATGCCAAATGAAGAATCCAAATGGACAACTTTTTTTTCCCCGTCAAAGGGTGCCTGTTCATGTTAAGTACTCAGCTGGTCTCATCCAAAACCTGACTGCTCACATACATATTTTCCCTTCGTTTAGGGAAGTCCCCAGATTCTACGTTGGACCCTCTAAACTTTAGCTCAGGTGTGGCTCTGAAGTTGGGGTCAACAGAAGGCCTAGAGCTTGTGTCCACGGAGTTAGGTCTAAAGGAGTTGCCACCTCCAACAGGGTAGCGAGTAGGAGATCCATACCTCCTTGACGAACCACTGAAACCATTGTTGCTCCTTAGATCCGTGGAATCAGATTTCCTTGACGACAAGTCTGTGAATGAACGGTCTCCTGAAACTGAACCTCCTAAGGGAGCTTCCTTTGTCACTGAAGTAGAGCTAAATGGATCATCGGATCCCCACAAAGTCAGAGATTCCTTCTTCTTTGCGAAAAAATGCCACAATCCAAACAAGAAAAGGATGAAGAATAGAACGGGGCTCGTCCAGAACATACTGCTAGACTCTGCTTTGGTAATCGGAAGGTTTGAGCGATACATGCCCACACACCCACCTCCAAAACCGAGAACAACGAGCTTTTCACGGTCACTTGCTATCAACGGTACCCCTTTCTCTGTCTGAAGATCTTTGTTCATTGCTCTATTAGCGCCAAATGAGGACTTTATCTCATCAATGCCTGCTGAGAATACAAGCCGAGGAGCACCTGATCGGGCATAGTGCTGCGACGAAATATTATACACATGAAGCTTTTCATGGTCAGCAATCAGTAAGTACCCCTTGATCACTTGAAAGGCGAGTGACTCATCTAGACCAATATTCTTCCAAGACTTAACCCGGCACTTGAAATTCGTTGAATCGCCCAACAATAAAGCATGAACCAAATCACCCTTTGAAGTAACACCATATGCTTTCAACTGTTCAGTATAATCAAATGCATACTGTTTAACAGAAGAACGATTCAGACCTTCGCACTCAACCTCCTTGATCTTCATGGTCCTCAAATCCAAGGAGCCTGCTCCAGTTTCCGTCAAGAACAAGAGCCTTTGCTTCAAGAATGCAAGCGGGCGACTTGAAGGAACAACCACACCACGCAGCTCTCCATTCTCCCTGAAAGCTTTAATTCTCCCCTTCGTATCAACCGACAAAACGTACCTTGATCTCCCCACATAATGAACTTCCAATAGGGATATAGGAGACACAATTTCCTCTTTTCCAACCGAGTTCAACGCCACCACCTTTTCCATCCGAAGCTTGCTCCACTCATCACCCCAAGAACTCTCCCATATCCTATGAACCCAAACTGCACCGTTACTATGCCCTGTTACAACAACACTTTCATTCTTATACACAGACATACAAGAGGTCATAGCAGTGACAGGCGAATCCGAAAAAGAAGAAGACTCAACCAAAACCTCCCCATTTCTCAAGAACACATAAACCCTACCGCGATCATCACCAACTGCGACATACTTGCTGTGACCCTCGTGATCCCGGAATGGCAACACACTCAAGCTCACAACCTTAGAATCCAAATTCACAGCAGAAACAAACCAAAACCGCTCAGACCAAAAAGCACTGTGCTTTGTCACAGAAGCCACAGTCTTCTTAAATCTCCCCTCACTCGCTTCCACTTCTCGCCTCTCACTGGATCCATCAACCTTAAGATCCCCCGCTTCAAAACCTAGGGTTTCACTCACTTCCCCAATCCGCTGACTTCCATACTGATTAGATCCTAATTTAGCAACTAATTCAGTCAAATTCTTCACCAACTGCTCCAGCTTATCAATTTGGGCTTGTTGGCGACAATACAACAGTGTCGAAACTTCATTACCAGATTGGGGCTGACACTCAGCGGATACTTGTGGGTCCTCAGTTACAGCTGTGGAAGAACAACTTATAGCAAAAAAGAGTAAAAGCATAAAGATCTTGCCTTTGAGAGAGCTCGTGCTAGTCATTTTTTTCCTCCCCTTGAGATCCTTTGTAGTTGGGGTTCGCCGTTGCCTCGGAGAGAAACGGTGATTAGGGTGCTCAGATCTTAAGATGGAATCATGATTTGCCAGATATTTGTGATCAGAACAGTAGTAAATGTGTGGATTTTACCGGCTATTAAAAAAAAATGAACTGGGTTGCTTTCAGTGGAAGAAGATCCTTTGTAGTTGGGTTTCGCCGTTGCCTCGGAGAGAAAAGGTGATTAGGGTGCTCAGATCTTAAGATGGAATCATGATTTGCCAGATATTTGTAATCAGAATAGTAGTAAATGTATGGATTTTACCGGCTATTAAAAAAAATGAACTGGGTTGCTTTCAGTGAAAGAAATTCTCTTGCGTTTTCAGGTGGATTTACTGGGGCGAGAGTGGGACTGTGGGAGACGGTGGGGGAGATGCGTTTTAGGTGCGGGGGATGTCAAATTCTTGCTCTTTGGCTCCATTGAAAACTGAAAAGGGTAGAAAGGAAAAAATTCCGTTGCCTGGAATCGAACCCGGGTCTCCTGGGTGAAAGCCAGATATCCTAACCGCTGGACGACAACGGATTTTATGTCTTGTTTTGGTGTTCTATTATTAAAGACCTTTTGTTGTTGCATCTCTTTCTTCCTACACGCTGCAGCCGCCGTGCGAACTTTTGAGTTGTATAACTCTTATGTGTGGTTAAATTTGGATTAAAAATTTTGCATTTCTAAAAATAGCAACATTACAACCGGATGCCCTTTCCTTGAAACAAAACTAAGTCAAATCTAACGACTAACATGAACTAATATGTAGCTAGTTAGAATTCTGTTAAAGATAAGGATTTTTACAAAGTACCTATTTTTTACACATTGCTAACATCCGGGAAATTACTATCAATTTATACATTCCAAAATCACATTCACCGCAGAAGGATCTGCAGAGTTTAAATCAGCTTTGATCGTTCCATGTTTCCTTCTTATAAATAATTCGGGTACATGACATACAAAAGGCAATGGACTCACTTGGATACACAATCTACATCATTAAGAAAACTAAAAATGTGTTAATGCTTGATTAACTTGAAACTTATCATCCACATTACAAATATATAAAGCAAACAAGGTACCCCAACTTAAAAGAACATTGTTATTGCAGTTTTTCTTACAACAATTTGTCAAGACCTCCCAAAATTACTACTACTCACAACACTTGTCGTGTTATATTTTTTCAAAGTATAATAAAATAGTATTATGTTATATGTTCATAGTTTCATGCTATAATTCATGCGTCTCCAAACAGACCGATAAAATCGCATTTAGAAACTAGGATCAAATTCATTACTAACCATGTGCTAGTGGATTGGCCATTATTGCATTTGATTGAATATTTTTCATTTTGATTTATGGTTTGCTAAGGGAGATTGCTGAGTTCAAGTTTTTTTTTTTTTTTACAGTGTGCGATAGATTGAATGTCCTAGTGGCATCCATGATCATCTAGAAAGATGATGTTTTGGAATTCATAGCAACAAGAACTCAAAATGAAATTACAATTTAGAGGGGACTTGGCAACAAAATCAGCTGCTCAATTTGCTTCTCTGTAGCAGTGTTGGAAGGTGATAGACTCAAAGTCCTTACTTAAAGAGCTGATTTCTTCGACTATTTAGGCAACTTCCCATGGTATCTTGTTCATGTGATTGATGGCGTTGATGCTGATTGCAGAATCACTTTTAATAATGATTCTTCGGATTCCTAATTCAGTCGATTGTCTTATACTTGCATAAATGGCAAAAGCTTCTGCTAGGATGACTGAGCTCATCCTAATATTACATTTATATATTTTAATGACTTGACCATAGCTGTTTCTTAGAACGCAACTAATCTGAGGTTCACGATCAATTTTTATTGAAGCATCTACATTGATTTTAATTGTGCTTATCGGTGGATGTTTCCAGAATAATTTATCAGAAGGTCTTTTGTGTTTAGGAATGTTGTTCTTAATTTGTATTTTATTCCAGTAGTAGATTTTTTCGATTGTTTGATTAAGAACATTAATGATATTTGTATTATTGTTATTACGGAAAATAATTCTGTTTCTTAATTCCCAAATAGAGTGCCATAAGTGGCAAATGTCTGTAAAGTCTTTATTAATAGTTTTAGTGTTAATAATGTTTTCTGAGATGTTATCTGTTATATTTGGTATTATGAATGATTTATTTAGTTTTATCCCTAAATTTTGGATGAGCGATCTAGTGATTTGGCATTTGAATAGTAAGTGGTTTGTATCTTCTGTGTTAGAGTTGCAAAGAGAGCAGGTGTTGTGAACTCTATTTATATATTTATTAAGTCTGACATTTGTAGGTAAGATATCTAAGATATTTTTCCAGATAAAGTTTTTCATATTTGGTGGGATATTGAGTTTCCAGATCCAGTTTGCATTAATTTTTTTTGTATTTCTGGTATTAAAAAGAGAAGAAGTGGATTTAACTGTAAAGTTTCCATTATTACTATAGATCCAGATTAATTTATCTGGTATATCAGTTATTGGGATATGAATATTGGTGATCATTTGAACAATATTGGATGGAAAAATGTTATTTAGTTTAGTGATATCCCATTATTTGTTGTTTGTAAAAAAGTCACGGACTTTTAGATTTGGGTCCCGATCATTTCGATAAGGTTCAAGATATTGTTCATTTACCCAAATGTCAGTCCATACATTTATTGTTTTCCCATTACCTACTAGCCAAAGTAGTCCTTTAGAAAAAAGATTTCTAATATTGAGAAGTCTTCCAAATTGCCAAGAGGTTTTGTAATTCCCTCTTTCCATTAGTGATTCTTTTGAGAGATATTTATCTGAGATTACCTTCTACCAAATGTTATCAGGGTTTGCTATAATTCTCCAGAGAAGTTTCATTTGTAATCCAATGTTAGTTTATTCCGCTGATTTAAAGCCTAAACCACCATCTTTTTTAGGTGTACATAGTTTTTCCCAACTGATTAAAGGATGATAATTATAAGCTTGTTCCAAAAAAAGTTTTAATTTATTTGATCAATTTTCTGAAGGATTTCTTTTGGTAGGAGAAAAGATTGCATTAAATAGTTTGTTTTAGAGTTAAGGTTAGCTTGAATGAGTACAGATCTTCCGGCTTGTGAGAGGGTGTTTGATTTCCATTTTGATAATTGTTTTTTAAGGCTTATAATGGCTTCATAAAAAAGAGTATTATTTACTCTGCCACTAATGAGTGGTATGCCAAGGTATTTTTCCATCGTTTTAGTGATCGGGATATTTAATTGTTGGGCAAGGATCTGTGCTTTATTGAAGGTAATATTTTTAGAACAAAAAAAAAGAATCTCCCCTCCCCCTATTGTAATGGCCTAAGTGTCTACCTATGAACAAAAAAAAGAAACTTGTAAAGAACTTTTATTATAGTTGATAGTTAATCCAGATATATTGGAGAAATTGTTGAGTAGATTTTTTATTGTGTGTAGGCTTAGTTCATCAACGCGTCCAAAGATTAGTGTATCATCTGCAAAGGAAAGAAATGGAATAGGCTCGGTATTATTTCAATCAAGTAGTTTTGATTGAAATATTGTAGACTGTGGTTTTGCTATTTGTCACTTAGTTTCATTATCTACTTCATTCTTTGTTTTTGGAGTTTTAGGGGATCAAGGCCTTAGTGGGTTCAAATTCTAGTCAGATTGCGTATCTATGATTTTGATCAAATAAGTTTCAGTTTTGTTTAAAGTTTGTTGCTGGAGATTGCTTAGTTTTAAGCAGTTTCGATTGAAATATTTTGGACGGTTATTTGCTTCATTGAGTTTATTAAGATGTATAATTGACAATTCTTATCTAGGATTTGTTGGACTTCTCTTCATTGTTTGATATATTTTTTAAAATGTAACTGAGGTGTCTATGTTCCTATTCAATATAGAGTCTCTAATTTTCATTTTGTTTGCAATGAAGTGGTTGATGATGTTGAAAGCTTCGAGACAAAAGAGTTGATGTGCTAATCGCCATTTTAATGTACTTCATATCCTTGGTTCTGCAAAATTCAACTTGAACACATTTACTAGTATTGGATAGTCTTTTTGCTTTATCACCTCAATTTGATGTTTTTTTTATATGATTTTTCTGTTTTTGATAGGATGGCACTTCAACCCACATCATCATCTTGCCTTGTAAACTCTAGAAGATGTTGTCAATCCGCTTCATGTTAGTGAACTTGGGAGCCTTTGTAAAGAGCTTCTTACTATTTCTGAATCACATGTCATGGTTGTTGTTTTAGTGTTCCTCTCCTTTGCAATGCTATTGCTAATTGAACTATTGAAAATGCAGAATTGAGAGAGGTATTTCCTATACACAAACGTTATAGTGGAAATTCGGGTACTTAACTGCTTTTGCTGCAACTCAACTTGATAATATTTCAAAAAATTCCGTAACTGTAATTCCCATTTGTCACATGATACTCCATAGGCACGTAATATGCATCTAAAATAAAAGCCCTCAGGTTTAAACAGATTTGGGTAATCATTATACATATTATTTTAATGTACTTGTCTTTGATTTGGCTGTTCTCTTAAATGAATACCGTATATCATATCTGCCTCTTTCAATCTTTGGTGGTAGAAAAATTACCGTACCAACCGATTACCAACCGTACCAACATGACTTTGGTACCAAGTAGTTAACCGACTGAGACGGTAACCGAAATCTCGGTACCGATATTAGTCGGTACGGTACACGGTATGGAAAACCCAAACACCGTGGTACCGTCGGTACCAAATATACATGTATTTATTTAAAAAAAAAAAGAAAATATGTCCAACAAATAGCAAGTAGCACCGGTAAATTGATGAATATGTCATCGGTACCATCGGTACCGTCGATACCGCTGTTCGTTATCCTGAAAATATGTCATCGGTACCATCGGTACCACAGAGCATAAACCGTAAATTGATGAATGAAAGTTGTGTCGTTGGTTACCACGGTACCGACCTTCGGTAACCGATAGTTTTGGTACCAACAATTTCGGTTACCGATAGTAACGGTTGGTACGTGGTACAAAAAATTCCATACCGAATGGTATTGGTACGGTACGCGGTAATCGAAAATTTACCATGGTACCGTACCTTTTCAAGTTGAAAATTAGCCTCTATAATGAAAGTAGTCTAAATTTTACTCATGTTAACTTTTGCTTTTTGGTACTTCATTGGATTTGAATCATTTGATCATGTAGATTGACCTCTTGTTATCATAGTTGAGAGACTTGGCTTTTGATTGACAGAAAAAAATCACAATTTTTAAAATTGTTGAATATAAGAACGGTTTAACTTCATACAGGGGATCTCTACTTGTCTCCTCTATATGTTTTCAATCTAGTTTATGTTATGATTATAAAAATATTTTTTCGCTATTTAAATCTCTAATGCAAAACTTTCATTTAAGTGACAATTCTCTAGTCCTAGGGATGTGGTGCCCAATATTGGCAACAAGATAACTAATTGTAATTCTTTCGAAGAGAAGCCAATTTTGCAGAAGGGTGTTCTTAGAACAAATTGGATAGATTGTCTAGATCGAACAAATGTTGTAGAGTATCGATTAGCTTCAATAGGTTCAACTGAACGAGCAGACAATTCAATTTAGTTCAACGAGATCGAGATGGAGTCCTTTGATTCCAATGGAGAGGGCCCGAGGGCTACCACACTAAGGATGCACAAGCTCTCTTTCAATCTTTTATCTCTGCCGACAACCGACGCTATAACTGTAATAACTCTCAAGCCTATTGTTTTTTTTATGGTCTAAAACTTTCAAGCCTATTATTATTTGATCAGAAAAAGATATTTATACAACTTACCCAAAAAACATCTTATCTGTAATCCATTTTAATCTCCCTAGAACTTAAAGTCGCAGACTTTCAAGGATAGAGAGGCTATTCGCGTGGATAGCTTGAGGGATTTTTTTTCTTCCCGTTTTTGCCCTGCCTTCTACTTCTTTTCTTCTTCACTGTCTCTCACTTTCTTCCCACATTTCTCCGCTTCTTCTCTCTCCTTCTCTTTTGGGAGAAGTGTCTTCCCCTGTTTCTCCGCTTCCTTCTCTTCTTCTTCGTTGAACTCATGATGGCCAGAACGACGAGGCAAGGATACGTTCGAGAGAAGAGAAGAGTAGAGACCGAGACCACTACAACCTGGTGTGAATGGACAAGGACGCCAATTGCTCATGGTGACATGAGGGTGCCACAACAAATCCATCCACAGGTATATGTTTCATTTGAAGATGTCTATCTTCCAAAATTTAGGGTTAAGGGGATTCAATTTGGGGATTTAGATCCAACTTTAGCACAAAGGTTCCTTCTGATTTAGGGTTTTGGGTGTAAACTTTCTCTGTCAAGGGTTCGTCGAATCTGATTTAGGGTTTATCGCCAATCAGGAGAGGCTCAAGCCACAGGAGAAGAAGACCGAGGAGGATTGTTCGTCGATTTTAATTCAGGTTTGTGAGATATTTCCCTTACTTTTTCCTCTTTCTTCTTCAAATATTTAGGGTGTTGCTATATACACCGCAAATCCGGATTAAGGATTTGCACGTCCTTAGGGACGTGCTTGCACGTCCTTAAGGACGTGCAAGTATGGGACTATGCACGTCCACTAGCAAAGGCTGCACGTCCTTAACAACGTTCTTGCACGTCGTTAAGGACGTGCAAGTATTGCACGTTGTTAAGGACGTGCAAACCCTAGTAGGGTTTTAGGGTTTAGGGTTTAGGAATTCCGAGGGTTTTGTAATGTTAATTGATAAAATTGAAGTGTTAGCTAGTGGAGTTGAAGGATTTCGGGTAAAAGTAAATAGAAAACAATATTTGTTAAGGTTTTCATTCGGATAATATGTGAATAACGTTACAAGGAACGGAAAAAAAAGTTTACATTCATAATTTTAATAAACTTGTGGAATAAAATCTAGGAAAATAGTAAAGGGCGGCCGGACTCGACACGCAAGGCTCGAAATCTCTCAAACTGAGCTTGAAACGGAGCATCCCATCCTTCGACGCTCGGATGATGATGTGCGACCCATTCTGGCGGAGGCGGCGGAATAGGAGCGTTACGACGCAACCAGATCTATGAGAACGAAAAATTAGAGTTAGAGTATTGACATATATATGAAAAGCAAGAATAGGTAATAAAAGAAGACGTTTGAAGTCGTACCGCGGCAAAATGGTCTTGGTTTCCGATGCAGGCTACACCAAAGGTTGCTGATTGAGGGTTGTTAGCAGGTGTCGGCGAGGTCATGGGAAGACATGTGAACGGATGATGCCAAGCTAGGACGACGAGAGGAATCTGATATACCGTTGCAAATACTAAACCCATAATTGGTAGCTCTATCCACCGTCTCCTATCACCATGCACAGCTCCCGCCCATCTCTGGTAGTCGACGAACTGCTGGAATTGGTACCCTCCCGTATAACAACCGGCGTACAGATCGGCGTGATCCTCCAAGTGATTGCATAGTAACGTTTTGAGTTCCGGGAAAGCAGTCTCGCCGATCGGTGATGTCAAAGCCGCCAAAGCACGGTAGCCACAATGACCATCTCCAACAGTGTCCCTCACCGTCTCAATATGACCGAGCATGAAGGGATCAACGTTGTTTCGACCCCAGTTGAACCCTCCGAACACATCATCACGTCCACGTCGAGCTGAGGTCGCTTGTGGACGATGCCGAGCAGCACGTCGAGCAGCACGCGCTTCTTCTCTCTCAAACCTTTCCCTTACCTCCTCGTACGGCAACGGGTTGGTTCTGCAGGCATTCCTCGACCCCCGAGGCCTCCCCTTCCTTCGGACGCTTGCTGATGAGGGTGGGTGCAGCTCATCCTCGCATAAATCGTTGGAAGCCGTATATGAAGATGACAGCTCATACGGCAGTGGGGTGTCGTCGATGTCAGTCCATGACAAATCCATCCAGAACGGGTGGATGTCCTCGGCGGGTATCGGAGTACCGGAGTTGACGTATTCCTGAATCTCATGGACACATGGGATCCCGTAACAAACCCTCCAATGTCGGTCCGTGCATACCGGAGGAACCTTTTGGTCCACGACGTCCTGCCACATCTTGTACAGATAATCGAAGCACTTTTTGGAGATTAAAGTCTTTACCTCATCGAAAAGGTTGACTTTAAACGCCGCTGTTGGCCATTTGAAGCGGTCGATCTCCAAAGCAGTTTGCAGCTCATGCAGTTGACAATCGTTGACTCTATGGATTGCATCGATCACGATGCGAAAGTCACCAGTCGATGAGTGAAGTGCCTCCTTCAGAACCTTGTGTTGACCCTCAACCCTATTTGTCGTACGGGTGCCGAGATGGAAGACATTATCTACGTAGCATCGTACGATGCTCCTGCTGTGTGGAAGCCACACCGCCTCTAAATACGCCACCACACCTGGGAATGGGTGCCATGCAGCGTGTAGCGCCCGACGACGTCGGTTGAATGATTCCTCCGACCTCGATTCGAACAGCCCCCAACAGTTGCCCTTAAAGATGCCAGCGTGGTTTAAATTCTTCGTGATCTTCAGAGCAGCTTCCTCGCATTTTCTCGTCACGTGTAACCAGCAAAGGAGATGCTGGACGTCGGGGAAGACAACATTCAGCGCCGCCATGAGACCTAGCTCCCGATCAGTCATGATAGCTTGAGGCTGAACCGTCCCAAGCAAGTTCTGAAGCTGACGCAACACCCAGGCGTATGTGTCTTCGTTCTCTTTCGACATGAAGGCATAGGCGATGCAGTAAGTATTGCCTGAGGGTGTGAACCCGACCACTTCGCACAATGGAATCCCATATCTGCAAGTGTAAATTTGTTACATGTAAAATATTTTATAATATATGTGCAATAATGTAATCGTTATTAAATAAGTTACGCATTTGTTTTGTACGTGCTGTCCATTACGATGACGTAATGGAACCTTCGGAGAAGCCGGATCCCGTCGGGATGCGCCAGGAAGAGGTCGCTCAAGACGTTGTCGTCATCCGGATGCCGTCTGAATTCGTAGTAGTACCCTCTTTCCCGCAGATGGTGCAAGGTATCCTGGGTCATCGTCCGACTACCTCTTTCTTCGGCGACCATCATGGAGAGCGTGTTGGTAAGGCTCTTCCTTGATGTGACGCTGGTCTCATCCAACTGCCTCAATCCGTACCCAATATATTTTAATATGTTTTAATATCTTGTAATATATATTAATCGTTTTTATTGTTTTTCCATTAAAACTATCAAAATGTACAAACTATATAATATCTATCAAACTATATACTAAAACTATAAGATCTCTTTTTTTATTGTTTTTCAATTAGAATTTATTTGTATGTAGTTTAATATATTTTCATATATTTTAATGTTTTTATTTTCATTTATTTTAATGTCTTTTATTATATTTTAATATATTATAATATCTTGTCATATATATTAATCGTTTTTATTGTTTTTACATTAAAACTATCAAACTATATACTAAAATAATCTATCAAATTATATTATAAAACTATATTAAAATATAAACTATATTATAAAACTATATTAAAATATAAACTATATTATAAAACTATAAAAATAAATCAAACAATTTAAATAAATCAAAAACATACCGGTGGGGTCGGAACCGGCGAAACCTCTACAGACCGCCGCTTCCGCGGCGGTAATAGGTCCGCCTCCACCACTCCGTCGCCATCACCACCACCACCACTACCGGACGCCGCCGCCGCCGCCGCCGCCGCTGCTCCACCACCACCACCATCACCACCCTCCTCAACCTCCATGGGCGCCACCCCACCACCACCCCCGGCCACCTGCTCCACCGCCACCGCCTCCCCCAGTGCTCCACCCCCACCACCACCCTCATCAGCTACCGGCTCCACCACCACCTCTCTCTCCGGCTCCATCTCTCTCTGTCTCGATCTCTTCCTCTCTCTCTCACTCCGGCGAAGATCTATCTCTCACACTCCGACGAAGACGAAGACTCTCTCTCTTGACTCAGAGGGCAATGAAGACGAAGGAAGGAAGACGAAGAGGCACGTCCTCTTCGTCTTTTGTAGACGGGCTTGCACGTCCTTAAGGACGTGCAAGCCCGTCCCTGAGGACGTGCAAGCACGTTTTAAAAAAAAATTAAAAACGTGCTTGCACGTCCGGGCTCGGGTGGCTGTATAATATCTTGCACGTCCTTAAGGACGTGCAAGCACATCGTTAAGGACGTGCTTGCACGTCCTTAAGGACGTGGGGATTTGCGGTGTATATAGCCGGAACGAATATTTATTAGCTGAATTAGTAAATGCTTGAATCAAGGTGGTTACAAGCTTCATCCCTTTCCACTTTCAAAATTGTCAAAAATATCAAGGATGCAGGTATGCCTCTCATTTATGTGAATCAGGTTCTGATTTTTTTTAGTGATTAATATTATCCGATCCAAATGAGTTCAAACTTTTTCTTAGGATATCCTATTACTTTTTCCTTGCTAAGATTTTAGTCCTTTGGAAATCCATCTTTTTGAGTATGAAACTAATTGGTGCATCTTGGATTCATGAGCAGTGAGGCGGAATTGTTACTATTGCTTGATTGGGTTAGCTTTTGTCTCAAGTAAAAAGGAAGACCAATTCAAAAAAGTATGTGCTTTATGAATTATTTTATTACAAATCATGAATGTAGAAGATTTGTTGTTTCTTCTAGGAATTTATATGTATATTATTTTCTTTGTTGAAAGAGAGATATGGAATGCTGTCTCTTTATAGAACTTAAAGTTTTGACCTTTCCAAGACTCTCAGTCTATCCACTTAGAGCCTTATGTGGTTTTTTTTCTTTTCCTTTTTTGTCCTTCTCTTCTTCTTTTTTTCTTTCTTTCTTTCTAAAACTCTCTCTCCCACGATCCGAGCCCTTATTCTCCTCACCCGAAAAGACGTCAAGCAATCCGCTTCAATGCTTAAGAACAATGTTCGTCAAATTCGTAAATGGCTCGAGAAGGAATCCATCGTTGCTTCCAAGTAATCACTTCTCCTTTAACCCTCCCCTTTCATGTTCTATTCAACTGGGATTACAGATGATCTTCACGTTTCATCTTTCCGGCAGTAAAAAGAGAAAAAAAGAACATTTGATTGTCATTGTTCAATCTAACCTCAGATCGATTCTTCGGTGCTATTCCACTGCGCAGGATCTGTTTAGGTTTTCTAGGGCAAAATTATGTAAGAATCATTTTTCCCATATCGATTCAGTCGCCCTCTCATTTATATTTTTCTAGGGTTTTATATTGTAAAAAATCCCCCTTTTCAATTTTTCGTGTGTACACATTCTTGACTTAAAGTTCATCATATGGCTTAATTGCGTTTTGTGTGTTACATCTCAATTATCTGCTCAATTTGCTTGAAGGGGAAATATATATGCATCTGTTCGCAACACAATTGGACCTTTTAGTAGATTCTATAGCCGAGATAATCTGTTGTGATTAATTGTTTTGGCATTGGGATATTTGTGTTAGTACTGAAGAAAATTTGATAAGATCTTTTACGTATTCAAATTTGTAAACTGCCTAAACTACTAAAGAAAATGTATCATAATGGGGTCTCTTTGTATCCTTCTTGGCATTAAATTTTGTTGGGTTTCTTTCATTAGATTTTAGGAATTTGATACAATCAATTTAAATTTTTAACTAAAGTGAGCATATTTGCTCAAGCTACCAGTGATCTAAGTATAATTATCATTGTTAGTGCCTGAATCTAAGAGTGTAGCCTTCCATCATCTTTTGATAGTATGACATGCTCATAATAATTAAAAAAGTCATGTCTGTGATCTGCAACTGATCAATAAAGAGAGAAGAACGTGAGATGAATTTTTACATAAGTGGGTTATTGTTTTTGCAAAAACAGAGGAGAATATGAACTATGTTGACTTGCAAACTAATATCAAAAAAGAATTCTGATTGCAATTAAAAAGACTTGAGACTCTCAAATCCAGTTTCTTGTAGTTTGATCTTATTTAGCTTTTGTGAGTGTTAGTTGTTGTTGTTGTAACATCATTTCTACACTCTTTTGCAGGCCAAACTTTCCGCTACTGTTGATCAGTCCTGGAAAGAAAGAGAAGCTGTAGTTTTGTGCATTGTTGCTGTGGTTGAAGGTTGCATTAATGGTCTATACCCTCTTCTGTCTGAGGTGATCTTATATTTTTAAAAAATCTCAATAGTGTTTGGGAGTAGAAATTTGTTGATTTTAAGTATTTTAGTTTTTCTTCATTTCATTTTGAGTATACCATCACATCCCAACAATTGCCATGGGCATTATTGTGCCAGGATTGATTGGTGGAACCTTTCTTGACCATATATGAGATCAGGTGGCTTCTTTTTCTTTTTTCCCATTTCAATGACCGCTGATAGTGTTGGTTTCAACATGTAATACCTTGTAATTCTCCATCTCTCAAGGTTTTATTCTTCCTTTTTTTCTTTCATGAGTGAATATCAATAGCATCTTACTTTTAAGTTTTATAGATTGGTTTTTCTTTCATGTGCCAGGATTGATTGGTGGAACCTTTCTTGACCCTAAAGGCTTTTTGTTGGAGTTAGTTTGGGATAGAGAGATCTCAGATTTGGCATTCCTTAGCATGCTCAAATGATCATCTATTCGTCAATTTGTAACCATAGAGAATTAGAGATGAATATTTTGGCTCAATTCAGAATCAATTATGGGTCAGGGGTTTCAATTAAAGAATTAGAGATGAAAGCACGGGTACTGTAACCTATGGCTATAATAAACTGCAACATTGACATGGAGAGTCTGATCTCGGATCAAAATAGAAGCATTGCCACCCTTGCTATTACCACTTTGCTGAAGACCGGTAATTAATCAAGTGTAGATCGGCTGATGAAGCAAATCACAAACTTTATGTTTGATATTACGGATGAGTTTAAGATTGTAGTGGTTGAAGTCATAAGATCATTGTGTCTGAAATTCCCACTCAACTATAGATCATTGTGAGTGTTCTGAATTTCCGGTCTGAATTTTCCACTCTGCTATTTGTGTTTAATTTGATTCGATTTGGGCTTCAGAACACAAAAATTAGGCTTGGGTTTGTTGATTTGTAACTTGGGATATTTTTTGTTTGGAGCTTTTGATTTGTAACTTGGGTTCCAATTTGGGATTCTTTTGTTTGAAGCTTTTTTTTTTCCATTTTGATTTGTTTGGAGTTTGGATCTATTGCTTGCTTACTTCCTTGTGCTCTGTTAACCCCTAAAGGCTTGTGAATTTCTACTAGATAAATTGGTATGCATTGTGTGCAGTTTGAAGATTTCCAAAGCAAATGGGCATTCAAGTTGCTGCAACGCTAGGTATAACTATAGAATGTTTAATGATGATGTACAAGTACAACTTTTTGCCCCAAGTAATTTTTGTTACTTGTAGCTTAAATTGTGTTTTTATTTTATTTTTATTTCTTTGTGGTTCTTAATGAAACTAAACTGTGTTTTTTTATTCATTGACAACTATGCCATATATTTTAGATTGAGCTTTAATGACCAAGGCACGATCTGTGCTACTGTTTAAGTTGAGTCATATTTTCTAGCAAACAAATCTTGGCTTTTAATTTTATTTTCCAGGATCCCCCCCTTTTTTTCCTATGGCTGCTTAACCTATTTCATTCTCCAGTTAATAGTTGCTATTTTGTTCACTATTCACAGCTTAGAGTTGATGGTGTGCTAATGAGACTAAGAGAAACTCGTATGCATTGTACTTTTGGTGAAAACACATTTCTTGTCATACTTCGAGAAATCTGCTGGAGAGAAGCTACCTTCAGTGAATTAGCTGCCTAAGTACTCTCCCTCTTTTCCCTTTTCATGTCGACAAGTGTGCACACAATGACAAGCGTGCAAACAATGAAGAAAGACACTCGTATGCATTGTCCTCATTTTATGAGTATTTGCATACATGCTTGCTGCATCAGGTATCCGGGATTTTCATTATTTCTTGGGGTCATTATTTAAAAGATCAGAATTTTGTTACCTTGAATTTACAATTTTCAGCATTCTTGAATGATCTATTCATTCTTGTCTGTTTATCTGCATTACATAAAGGATATTCAGTGGATGTGGCAGCCTATAATGATCCGAGCATCATCAGCCAGAAGCTTTCGGTCATCACGAATAAAACATAAAAGCTTCAAGTCTACCACTTGTAAGGCTGTAACTTATTCAGGATTGTTCCTTGCTCATAATGCTACTTTTACGTTTGCGCTAATTAACTGAAATAGCCAGTTCGTTGCAAATTTGAGATTATACAGGCCTCTTGTCTTCTCTCTCCTTTTTAAATCTTTGTGCCCATGTATCCCGCAATGTCGAATATAAGTTTATTGTATTCATATTCTTAGGGGTACAATCAGAAAATGCATTACATAATTGCATAGGTATGATAAAAGTGAGACGGTCAAATAAGCTTATTGTGTTCCTGATGAGTAATGATGTTGCCTTTGAATCGTCAGATAAGCTGAGATGATCTCTCAAGTCATGAGATCCAAATAATTGAGGGTCTCGAGTTTGTTTATCGTCGGGTCAATGGTCATTGTACATTATAAGCTCCTTATAGGACCTAATTATCAGAGTACTAGGCTACATGTATTTCATTGTTTTCATCTCAAGCGTCTATTCATAAATTCTTTTATGAATGTACAACAACTTGAAATGAGATTAGGTCAAAATCCAATCGAAATGTTGAGTTATATGTCGAACCCAGAAACTGCCTAACTTGGTAGGTCCAGTTATTTTCTATCCATAGTCCTTATGTAGTTATGTTATCTATGACTCTTATGCACTCTTAACCCTTCTTTCTTTCCATAGTGAAAACGCAATTGGCTTAACGAGGGTACATTTGTAACTGAGGAGTCAAGTTTTCATCATCGAAATTGCATATTATATATTTTTCTGATCAATGGATTAATTTTTTTCTGCAGGTGTTAGCTTGTGGTGCTTCTTGATATCTCATTGCTTTTGATTTCCTTCTAATTCTACCTATTCTGGCATCTCTTGAGTAGTGTGCATTTTGATGACAACCTTTTTTCTAAGTTCAGGATCAGTTTGAGAGCCAGCAGGAAGGTATTAACTCTTCGAGTCAAACTTATTCCAATCTTTTTCAAGTTCTGATAGCAATGAACATAGCACTAAGTCAGCTGCTACTGCTAGAGAATACTCTGAGAGTCAGGTTGTACCTAATCCTACAAGAGATGTGCCTCTTGGACTTGGTCTTCTTGGCTTGCAGAAAATATATATAGCTTTCCCACGTGGGTTCCGGCCTCCTACGCTTACCTTTTCACCTTGAGCATCGGGTTTGAAAGTATGTAATAGAATCTCAGTGGACACACTATGATTTGCTCTGACGGTGACTTGGATTGTGGCCTGCGTTTGTTGTTGAATACTTCTCTCTTAATCTTTTGTAGCCTTGTAGGCATACTTAATTTATCATTTGGTTGATCCTTGACTCAACAAAGGAATAATTAAAGGTTAAAGATGCATTCTTCTTGCTTGGTTTTGCTTACCCAATTCTTTGTGCCTTTTTACAAGGGTGTGTTATTGTGCATTTTGTGTTATACTAAGTACATCTTGATGGATAGTCTCCTATAAGGACTTGGATTCTGGTTTGGTTATACTTCTTGGCATGCAATTGTTAAGATCCATATAGGGGTGGCTTGATATCTTTTTTGCTTCTGCTTAACTTTCATCTAATATTTGCCTTGCGATTGTAAAGCATTGAATGAGATAGACTTTTTTCTTTTGAAAGGCTACATCCTTGGGTTAGACTTGTCATTTGATACTATCATTTAGAAGGCAGGGGCCTGGTTATTTTTGGCAAATATTCAATTAGTCTCCACAAAATAAATTCATTTTTACATTTATTTTCGGGGATCTTGTACACGTTTACTGGTTGAGATAATATCTTACTAGAGAAATGGTGTTTTCAATATGTTAGAGACGAGCACAAACATCCAACGTGCGTGGTACTACTTCAGATGAGAGTCCCAAGTACTATAGCAGCTAGCCAGCAGGTTTTGCAGTCTCTAGCATCACTTAGATATTCTAATGGTAGTAACCCTTCAAACTAAGCTGTGAAAAGACAGATGCCATAAGCACCTGCGCCGAGTATGGAAGGCCCAATTATCCAGGACCAAGGTTCTAGAAGCCAGCCTGATATGACGGGTTTAATGTCACAAGTTCTTGATACACCTGCATTTAGTGGTATCTTGTCAAGGATTGCTGGCCAAACTGTTGTTGGCTCGGCTGATGATCTGAGGGGCATGTTTCAGCAACTAGCCCAGAGTGCAGAAGCAAGGAATACGATAAATCAGCTGGCGCAACAAGTGGCTAGGGAAGATGCTTCTAGTCTGTTTGTTGGATTTGGAGGAGGCCAAGGTGGTGCCATGGACTTTTCAAGTATGTTTGAAGTTTGAACAGATGATGCCCATTGTTTCACGCACGCTTTCTGGTAACTCTGGCCTGATTCATTCTTATATGTGGAGCGTGATGCCAGCCAAATCCTACTTATATCACACATATATCTGAGGTTAGTGGGACAAATTTAGCAAGACCTTGTCCTTTGTAGGCTTAAACATTTTTTAGAATATTCATGTTGCGTGTTGTTTTGCATTAGATCTTGCCTTTCTCCTTTGTTTTTGTTTATCTGCTGCATATGCAAAAATGCATATTTTCCTTGTGTTTGGGGAAGGTCGATTAACTCATTGGATATTATCTTCTCCTGTTAAGTATACATTTATGAGTTTCGTCTGATGCCTTTTGCAATGAATGAATGAATGACACTGAGAATGGAAGCAGATAACATCAGCAAATGTTCATTTGTTTGTGTGAACCTGAAAATTATGCACAATTTTGAATTTATAGGTTGACATTAAGAGGCAGTTCAAAGAATCTACACAGGAAGTCCACCTCAAGACATATTCCAAGTTGTGCTTCAGGCCCCTCTTCTTCGTGGTGAAGCTGGTTTAGAAGAGCTTGTGGGTGAATTGTGTGCTGATGAAGACCTTGCCAATGTAAGGCATCAGTTTCAATACTTTAAAAAAAATCAGAGCTGCTCTCCTCTGAGGTGACCCAGTGAGATATGTTAGATGCCAACTTTTTATATTCCTCTTTTGTAGTAATTCATGTCGGCCCTTGCCCATGATTTGCGAGGCCGGCTTCAGAGTGATTCTAGCTAAACAGGGGTTTCGTAGTTACGTTGTTAATCATATGGTGGGACATGGAGGCCTTTCAGAAGCAAGTCCGTGGTGAATTTATCACTACTGCCTGAAGTACAAATCTGTCTTTTTAATCTTGTCAGGGCCATTGATTTTGGACAAAGGTCAATATCTGAACTCGTCATGTGCCTTAGGATGTTAAGGTCATTGGTTCAATTCACATAGCTGCATTACTCTTTTACTCTTTTAGTAGTTGAAAACACCCACTTAATCTATTTCAAATTCCTGGTAAATTAAAAAGAAACAGAATCAATTTTAAGAAGGTAGTCGATTATATAATTTAAACTTTCTTAAGGAGCAGTGTCAAAGTAAAAAAAAAATTCCCTATAGTTCACTGTTTTTGATTTAGGTTATTATTATTATTTCTTAATCCCAACAACTAAATCATCATAAGAAGTTAACAACCGTTCAAATTATTAATTTTGACAAACTATAAACATATTTTAGAATTTTTTTGTTTAATCCAAATCTAAATTATAAGAATGAACTTTCCAAATATTTCATTTCTTCTGTTTTTCCCCATATCACGTTAAACGTATGAGATTTGCTTATATTTCTATTTTGTTTTACTTAATTTTAGATCTAAATAAGTTTCATTAGTTTGAGACTTTGAGTTTATAATTTTACTAGCGTATCTCGTCCTGTATATGAAAATATGTTAATACAATATTATAAAATTAATCTATTATCTATAAAAAAAACTATTAAAATATGTCAGAAACAATAAATTTGAATTATAATATGATAATTAGAGGAATTTTTTTATAAATGTCCATTTGAGATACTGTAAATGGGGTTTCAAAGTCCATTATAATGTGATGCATAAGATACTGTAAATGGGGTTTATAAGCTAGAAATAAGTTGTGTTTCATTGATTTGATCGTATCCTTTAATGTGTTCAACTGATGTATGATCTCAGATGACACCCCTCTCCTATCGTAAAATGGACTTTGAAGAGTTCTGTGCAACAACAATCAATACTCACCAGTTGGAGGCTCTGGGATGCTGGAAACAGATTGCCCAATCTGCTTTCACGCATTTTGAGCAAGAAGGGAATTGAATAATCAATGTGGAGGAAATTGCATGGGTATATTAATCTACACCCTTGACATTTTTCCTCTTGCAAGTACTCTCCCCATCTTACTAAATTTCTTTACTGGTGAACACAGGAGTTGAATCTTGGATCAAGTGCTTATGTGTGGCTCAAGGATTGGATTAGGAGCTCTGATGGTGAAATTGAGTTTACTTGGTTCGAGATTTTAAGACATCTCTGCAGTTCTTGATGCAAATTGGCCACTGTATTTTGTACTCAAACCACCTTTTGTAACTACTTTTATTGTTTAATTATTTACACTATAAAAGTCACATTATATATTAGAAATTTATGATTTTCTTTTGCACTTTCTGTATGGTTTAATTGATGTATTAGTAGATGATTTAAGTTAATTGGAAGTTTAGTTGGCTTTAAAAAAATATGTTTTTCATTAAAAATTTGATAATGGAAAAATAAGTATTTACGTAACTTACAAAACTACTTTTTATTGTTTTATTGCCAAATGTTGATGTTTTACATATTATATGAGTCTTGAATAAAACCAAACTGTTAAGAACAAAAGATTAACAAGAATATATTTGAACATTCTAGATTCGAAAATCATATGTAATAAGTTATATAACATTTCATAAATCCCGTGCGTGACGCATGGGTACTAGACAAGTATTGTATAACAATTTAAATCTTTTTTGTTAATTTAAAATTCCGTTGTAATATGATCAAGTTGTAAATGTAAATCCCCAATTTTAGAGGAAAGATTAATAAATAGTTTTTTTTATATTTCAAGTCTTCCGCTATTTAATGGTATTTTATTTATGTATTTAATTATTATCATCTTGTTTATGGGAGCAAGATTGCATGTCCCTATAAGCATGAAGTGGCTACAAAGACATTAAAGTCCGAGTAATCACTAGCGCTGTAGCATTTCCTTGGGTTATAAAAGGGGTATTATAAATGTAGTATCGTCCGTTTCTCCAGTATCAATGATCTATACAAGGTTGTGATTAAAAGGAACATATGAGGAAGACGCAATAACTGCAAAATTTGCAAAGTTCACAGAACCCTGCCCTGCATTTGAAGAACCTTCATCCACCTTCATCTTGCCTTTCGTCATGCAAATAACCTCATTGAAAACAACATTCACTAATACTGAATCTAGCTTGACATCACACTTATCAGAAGTCTCCTTTCCATTGATCATCTCAAAATCAAAAGGATCGTCAAAACCGCCAACCTCCTGACTATGCCCTGAAACATAGCTCCACCCCCCTTCCCTTGAGGTCCCTTGAACCAATCAGGATAGCCTATGATCTTAAAACATGTATCATTTTTCTCATAACAAAAATCGCATTGTTTGTCCATTTTAGCCTTTTTATAGTCCCTCTTATAATGTCCATTTCCTTTAGCCCAAGAGCTACTACCTCCCCCACTCTGTTTTACTGCTGCAACTAGAGCCTAATAAGCAAGAGTCTGCTACTACCTATAATCTCCTTTTGGCTTTCAATCTGCATAACCGACAATTCATCCTGCACCCTCTTCAACTTGTAGTAATAAATGGTCACAGATAGATTCTTCTGCCTAATACTACTCAATTCTCTGTGAAATTGATAGATCAAAGGAACATTTTATTTTGCAAATCTGTAAAGGCTCGGATTTTCAAATCCTAATTTTTCAGAAAAAGAGAATTAAAAATGAAATTAAATCGGTTTTAAAACTCGTTTAGCGGATTCCGACCGGAATATAAAATTTGACGAATAATTTCCATCCCTTTACCTCGAAAATTTAAAATAATTATCGGATGGCGATATCCTTGTCGATTTTAAAAATCTAATTGATCGAGAAAGCGAGATTCGGGAAAACTAACATTCAAGAAACTAATTTTAGAATTCGAAATTCGCGTAACCGGGGTTTATTTCCGGGTATTTGGTTACCCATTTCCACACTCAATCTTCACCCACTCCCTCACCTCACCATACCCTTAAAATTCAACCCACCCCTTACCCCATCACCCTCACCATCACTCATCGTCACCATCACCTCCTCACCATCACCGTTTCATCTCCTCACCGTCACCTTCCCGCTTCTCTTCTCCGATCACCACCACCAATCCTTTTTCATCTTCGACCCCTCCTCGGAGCCACCAGAGTAGCCGCAGCATACCTCGGAACCACCAGCAGCAACAACGGACACCACCGGAGCCGCCACGGAGCCACCGCAGCCCATTCCTTTCTAATCTTCGATCAATCGCGAAGCTAACTTCCGGTAAGCGTCCCTCCTTCGTGTTTGATCAAAATTGCTTGCAGTTTCACCATCACACTCACCCACATCCGGTGTAGGTCCGACAAGCCATCGCGAGCCACCGACGAAGCCCAGAACTCCGATCGAGAGCTTCGAAGTCACGAAAAATCCATCTCGGTGAGCTCCGAATTTATCCTCATTTTGATTCGTTTCTGAGTCTTTTTCGATGCTTAGACTAGTCGAGAGTGTGCGTGAGCTGAGTGCGGGACGATCGGGTGAGGTCGAGAGCTCCGACGATCATCGGAGCTCGATCGGCGTGAGCGAGAGCGCGAGGGCGCGAGGCGAGGCGACCAACGGCGACGAGCAGAGGCGAGTGCGAGGCGCGGTGCTGTGGGAGCGCAAGCCAAGACCGAGGCGGGGCTGGGCGAGGCGAAGCCGGTGAGTCCGGGAGGAGCTCAGGAGCTCGGGCGCTCGACGTCAATCACCATGGCGAGCCGGCGGGAGCTTCTCCATTTGAATGCGGGGAAGAAGAAGGCATGGGGCCTGTCCAGTCGGCACCATGGGCCCCACCTCCTTATTTTGTTATTTGTTGAACCGGTTAGGAGTTATACAATTAGGTGGGTTCGGTTCGGTTCGTTTCGGTCCGGTTCGTTTCGGTTTTGGATTTTATAAATATAAGGGCGGTCTTGGTAATTTAAATAAGGGTTGGTTTTATTAAATAAAAATAGTTGGGGATTTTTAAATGATTTGGAAATGGGTTATGAAAGTATTTAATAAATGGTATTTAAAATATCATATAATATTATTTGAGACTTAAAATATATCATTTGGACTTGAAGATTTAAAAAGAATTTTGGAAAATAATCTCAAGGTTGGAAAGTGATTTAATAAATAAATTGAAAAAGGAATTTAGCGAGTATTTTCAAGGGTCGGAATCCTTAACTATTTAACTGGGATTTTAAACGGTTTTGAAACTAACTTTGGAATAAGACTTATTCGATGACTAACCAGCATGATAATATGATCGGTTGATTAACGGTATGATATGTGTGACTAACAGCATGACATTATGGTGATTTTTAGAAGAGATTAAATGTTCAATATTTATGATGATGATGATGATGATGGTATATATATATATATGGGAGGTATGAGTATGAAATAATAATATGCGAATTTGGCTAAGTATGATATATATATATATATGGAGGTTATTTTTTAAACTGATGAGTTGACAAGTTATGATGAGACGAGATGAGAACTGAAGATGAGATGATAATGTTAATAATGATGAGACAGTCGAGTTATCACATTTATGTGTATCTTATATGTTCATATGTGACTTGTGTGCCTTGCGTAAATTAGACTTAGACTGATTATGTTATTTATGAGATTACTAGGTGAACTTTGATCTGTTGGATTGCTTGCCATTGCTGATTATTGTTTGGATTCTGCGCTTCTCCAGGTAAGTCCTCTGGGGCTTACTTAGTAACCAGGACCTCCTGCCTGATGTGTCATATAGTATGTAGGTGTTGCATATGCATAAATGCATGCCATGTAGTATCATGCTTAGGACTTGCACTTATGAATGAGCATTCTTATTCTGTATGCGTTTGAATACAGAACGACCGTTATCTGTGAGTCCTAGAGTCGTTGTTAGGGTCATAGGGCAGCCCATCTCCATCGGGCGTTGTCCTCCTTGAGTCATTTATATATATATATCATGAGATACGAGATGAGCATGAGATACGATATGATGATGAGATGTGATATGCTATAGCATCGAACTGGCTAGTCTCCACCCTATCTGGAAGGGGGGTCATGGTAGAAGAGGGATATACCACTTGGTATTCTTTGTTAAGGCCTTGCTTCATATTCTGCATATATGAATTAGGAACATGACAGTGTGGTTAATATTTCAGTACTGCATGAAGGCATCCTTTATTCTAGGTATAGGCGTATTATATGTCCTCAGCGCAGTCAGAGGACCCGCAGGCGAACTCTTAATCTGACTTTGTGGTATAGTTTCAGGTACCCGTTCCACTGCTTGATTTCGTGCTGTTATGATGGGGTCCATTCATATGGCAGAGAGTGAGTGTTTGAACTATGACTTCACCAAGGGATTTCTTCCTACTTATACTCTGTTTTGACCCGGCTCTGCCGCGACACTGGTTGTATCATTTTCAGAACTTATATCCTTTGCATGATAAAGGTTTTGCGCGTTGTAGACTTAGGACAGGTACAGGGGTTTACCCCGGGGTCTCCAGCTGACCTTCCAGATTTGGGTGCGAAATCCCACTTTAAACTACAAATCTTCTGTTTCAAACCTTCAGCCTGTACTCGTGGCGCAAGATCCCAACGAGGGGTCTCATCCCTCGAAACGTAACTCGGGAATCATAATCCCGGGCCGTTACAAAGGTGGTATCAGAGCGAGGTTTTGCAATCCGAGTACAATAGGTTGAAGATGGTTTTGAAAATCGCCCAATGATTTCAAATGGTTTAGGAAAATGTTTAAAGGGCAAAATGAATTTAATTGGTCTTAAAACCTAAATGAATAAAGGGGAAACAATCTCGTGGGTAGAGACCAAAGCGATAGACCTCCCTTATGGATGTAGAACTCGGGGAACGGTAGGCAAAATACTAGCTTTTATTTACAGATGGGCCTAGAAGACTCGAAGGAACACCACGGAGGTTGGAGTGTCGAGTTAGGAGGCCGTGAGGTTCTTGCCCCTCCGGTCAGCCGTCCCTCGAAGGACGGCATAGATCGTCTCTGTGATTGTATGCATTATATCCAATTGAGCCCGAAGGCGATCCTCCTCGAAGAGGATCATATTAATCTTGTTGAGTGCTATTGTGCATAGGATAACGAACTAATCGGTATGCCTTAACTTGAATAAAGTATTGAATGTGTAAACGGGATAGCGGGAGGAAACCTTGACCTTGTGTAATTGGAATACCTGTCTTGTCGGAATAGTTCTTCCATAACTCAACCCCCTTGATGATTCCGATTTCGTCATCCGTCCCACCAAAATATCTAGGCATGTTAGCAAGGGTCGAGAAGCGTCTGCTCTCCCTGTTTCGAGTCCTGTTTGGTGTCCCACTATCTATGCTGCTATCGAGTCTTGTACCTGAGGTCGGTGTCTTCCACGAGAAATTTACGTGGGTCAACTATGTCTTCTTGCCGCACGAGTCTAAGCTCGAGTTCTACCCTCGCCTCTCGAAAACAATGTGAGTGCCCTTGTGTCCTACCCAGCGAGTCATACTAGTGCCCCACGGGGAAACGGGGTGATGAGTCGGTGAATGGCCTTGGAGAATTCTGTCGGTTATAGTCGTAGCCATTCTTGTGGTTACATGACATAGTATACTGGTGTATTTCAGCATGACTTGCCTGATATCTTGCACGGTTTCTCTTATGAGATGTATGTGTCATATGTATGGAACTTCCATGATTATTGTCTTCCCATGAATTAGGCCCATGATAGTGTGGTCAACCCTCGTTGCATGTTTAATATATGAGATGACTGTCCTAGCATGCTGAATTAATCTAATTAGACCATGTTGATCGTGTACATGTTTAATGAGAAATTCTAGTATCATGTAAGACATATACCTCCCAGTTATAGGCCCTCGTATGATTGTGTGACGTCCTAGTCTTACTATGCGAATATGGATGTATGTGATGAGATAGTTGCTATACCAACCCTGCATGAACTGACCATACCCTTAGCATGATTTTTAGGGTACATCTTAGCATGCTTTCCGTAATATTATGACTTGCTTAATTGTGTATCTAAATGAGTGATAAGTCGTGCATATGATATCATGTGATGTTTGCTAGATCTTGCATAACTTATGCCATATATGTCCCATGTCAGTCTGTGCATACATGTTCTTAGTCTGTCAAGCATGATTGGTGAATGATATGATAGGTTGCTAGCTTGTTCTGCGCACATATAAAGATGATTATATGAACATGTTATGAATGCATAAATCGATATTCCTTGAGATAGGTGCATACTAGTGTGAAATAATGTGATGATATCTCTTGATTTTTATGTGTTTGCGTGCCACAATTATAAGGGCATCGTTGTAACTCTCGGGTTGGGATCTTCTCCTTGGTCTTGTCGTCCCTAGTCCTGGTCCTTGTCTGAACTCTTAAGGAAGCTGTGTTGTCCACCCTTGTCTCTCCCCTATCTCCGTAACTTCTAACCCTTATGATCCTTTGATGAGCGTCGATATGCAAGAAAGTACCGACGACCAAGTGGCACCGGAGCGGCGCAACGGAAGTGTGATGGGTCCATGACCCCTAGGCCCCAGGAACAACGTCACCGATGGCAAAAAGGACGAATATGCTTCAAAGATGACAATTGTGAACAGGTTCCTCCCAGCAGACACGAGGAAGAGCATTCTTAATTAAAATAGTGGATTCTTCTATACTAATCGGAATTGATGTTGTGTGATAGGCCTAGAACTGACATAATTGAATGTGTGATGATGGATGTGCTGAACTGGTAGCAATGATTGACTAACTTGTTTCTATAATGATGTGCCTTGGTGCTTGGTATACCGACTTGCTGGTGAGTAGGTTATGGGCTATATGCCTGGTGGTGCTTCTTCTTGGGCATGAGTCGAGAGATTCTTCGGTAAGCAAGGTCGGAAAGTGGCAGGTAGATTAAGGTCTTCGGATTGGGTCATTGGTCATGTGAGATGGGGTGCAGGAAGGATGCGTTAGCTTGGGTAGAGCCGAGTGAGTTGGGATGTGTCGAAGATAGTGGTCCGTGAGTATAGATGAGCTTCCAGGTAGGACTTAGGTGAGCAGTGGGGCTAGTATGGCGAGATTTTGAGGGAGATGTCCTAGTGAGAAGTGGTAGTCTAGGCAGGTAGTGTGTGCGGGTAGTATAAGAGAGTGGTTGGCTGAGGTCTGGACTAGTTACATTAGGGTGATCTTGAGATTGGGTATGGGTAGAGGCAGTTAGGATAATTATAGAGGTGGATAGGCGAGCTAGGAGTTGATCGGGGGATTCTTGAAGGGAGGTGTTGTGAGACGGACTGGTGTGCTAAGGAAGGTGTCTAGATGGTCTATGAGCGGATCGTGGGCGGTGTCGAGGATGATCGATTAAGGAACATCTGAGGAATCGTAGAATTTGGGACTAGGTGGTGTGTGCTGTGAGTCGGAGCGATTTCGGTAAGGGATGAGGTTGAGGAATTGCCAAGGAAGAGTAGTATGAGGTTGCTTGGGAAATTATCGATCAGGGATATTAGGTTGTTCATATCAGGGTTGTTCGTGTGATGAGTATTTGGGGTTGTTTAGATAGGATTGGTAATGCTTGGGGAAATTATGAGTGAAGGATTTCTAGATGCGTTGTTGAAGGATTTTGGCATAGGGAATGAATCGGGATTTATGATTGGAGGTTATTGTGGCTATTGAGGTATTTGAGGATGTGAGATGAATCTTCGAGGAAAGGCTGGTAGCTAGGCAAGGATGTAGTTGAGATTCCTAGTAAGAATGTGGGCTTAAGGTTGAGATAGGGAGATTATGAGCATGGATTTGGGAACTAGGCAAAGCAGAAGGTATTGAGGATGCTAGAGGATAAGAGATTTTTCAAGGTTGGTGAAGTTGCGGTGCTTAGGAAATTCGGACGAGGATGTCATAGGAATTCGGTGAAAATGATGATTGGTACATAAGGGTTTAAGTGGTAGAGATTTCGAAGTTTAAGGAAGCGTGATTTGAGACAATTTGAGGAAACATGCGGAGTTAAGGGAACTAGTCCAGGTAGAGTATGCTGGGAAGAGGATCTAGAGTGGGTCAGCTCGAGGGTCATGGTGATTCGTGGTTGGGAGTACCACTAGTTAGGTTTCTGCGTTAGAATTGGTCGGGAGTGTCAAGTGTGAGATGGTCAGCAAGAGTTGGGTCCTTAGAGGTGGATGGTTAGTGAGAGTGGTTAGTGGCGTGGGAAGTATGATTAAGTTAGCAAGGTGATTCAAGATGTCTCTTTAGGAGATGATGGTCGGGCGGAGTCTTGAGAGCCTAGGAAGAGTAAGCGAGATTGTTAAGAAGTGTCTTCTAGATCAATCGTGAGAGTGGTTCAATTGAGGACTCAGAATTTTCTATTAGAGGGTAAAAATGGGACTGATAGAGGGCCCCTAAGGCAAGGATGTGTTATATATGGAGTCTTGGTAGTAGATCGAGTTGTTCAGCTTGTCGAAATGAGGGAATTTTGTGATTTGGGAACTCCAAGAGATAGTTTTAAATAGTCGAGTGGAAGGTAGGACTTGAAATCGGGATGTCGAAGTGGATTGGCCCTTAGATGGCTTGATGGCATAGGAGTTGGGATACCTAGTAGTTGGTTTGGGTATTCGGCCTTGATTGCGAATAGTTATGAGGCTAGAAAGGTTGTATGTGAGCAAGATACAATGGTGCCTAGAACTGGTAATGGATTGAGTTGGTAGTCCTCGGTGAAGTTGATCTTAGTGCAAGGGATGTTGAGTAGTGGTCGTGTCTCGTCATGATTGGTAGTATAGGCAGATTCTCCTGAGATAGTGATCTAGTGTATACTTTACTTGGGACTGAATGTTGTGCGAATTCTATGCTATAGACGATGTTGATTCTCTGATGTGTTGCCGTTGACAACAGGGAACTGTTAGTACTAACATAGTTATCCCTGAACTCGATGGAATGCTACTGTACGAAAGCAGTTGTTTGCCTCTAATGCGATGACGCTTGGTGGTTAGAATGAGTATGATGTACTTATCTGATTGATATAACATGCTTATCTGATTGATATGGTGTGTAACTTCCGTGAGATGATGTGATAAATTCTACCATATATGATACGATGCTAGATATGCTATGGTATGTGGCTATTCTTGAGGTGATTATGTTATGCTATTAGACGTGAGGTGCTATTGTTATTCGATATATATACATGATGCTTGATGATGGAAATGATAGAAATTGAGCTGTTGAACCTTGATTCTGACTTGGAACCTAGGAAGGGAATATGGGATTAGCCTTAGAGGTGGATGATTCCACCTCTTGAGTTCTGAAATTGCTTGACTAACTTGGATTCTGAGAAATTTAACGCGATCGAGAACTTCAATGATTTTGAGACCAAACCTTTTCAAACTGAGGAACCCTCTTGAATTTTTCTGACCGAGCTTGCATTATAACGCCCCCCGAAGTGGATACATGCATTTTATAGGGGCCCTTATAGACTGCTTGCTAAGACCTAGGGGAGATGTTGTGATGCTTTTCGAGGTATGATATGACCGAGAAGTCGGAATAAGGATGTGGTAGGGGCCCATATTACATTCTTGCTATGATCTATTGGCGATATTATGATCACGACAACGGTACTGTGAGGACCTCATAAGGGCACTTATGAGGTGTTTACGGGATCAATGGCATGATCCTTGGACTCACCGATTTCAAACTTCATCCCCTGTTTTAAATGATTTTAGTCTCGGGGACGAGACTTGTTTTTAGAGGTGGATGATGTAAAGGCTCGGATTTTCAAATCCTAATTTTTCGGAAAAAGAGAATTAAAAATGAAATTAAATCGGTTTTAAAACTCGTTTAGCGGATTCCGAACGGAATATAAAATTTGACGAATAATTTCCATCCCTTTACCTTGAAAATTTAAAATAATTATCGGATGGCGATATCCTTGTCGATTTTAAAAATCTAATTGATCGAGAAAGCGAGATTCGTGAAAACTAACATTCAAGAAACTAATTTTGGGATTCGAAATTCGCGTATCCGGGGTTTATTTCCGGGTATTTGGTTACCCATTTCCACACTCAATCTTCACCCACTCCCTCACCTCACCATACCCTTCAAATTCAACCCACCCCTTACCCCATCACCCTCACCATCACTCATCGTCACCATCACCATTTCATCTCCTCACCGTCACCTTCCCGCTTCTCTTCTCCGATCACCACCACCAATCCCTTTTCATCTTCGACCCCTTCTCGGAGCCACCAGAATAGCCGTAGCATCCCTCGGAGCCACCAGCAGCAACAACGGACACCACCGAAGCCGCCACGGAGCCACTGCAACCCATTCCTTTCTAATCTTTGATCAATCGCGAAGCTAACTTCCGGTAAGCGTCCCTCCTTCGTTTTTTGATCGAAATTGCTTGCGGTCTTCACCATCACACTCACCCACATCCGATGTAGGTCCGACAAGCCATCGCGAGCCACCGACGAAGCTCAGAACTCCGATCGAGAGCTCCGAAGTCGCGAAAAATCCATCTCGGTGAGCTCCGAATTTATCCTCGTTTCGATTCGTTTCTAAGTCTTTTTCGATGCTTAGACTAGTCGAGAGTGTGTGTGAGCCGAGTGCGGTATGATCGGGTGAGGTCGAGAGCTCCGACGATCGTCGGAGCTCGGTCGGCGTGAGCGAGAGCGCGAGGGCGCGAGGCGAGGAGACCAACGACGACGAGCAGAGGCGAGTGCGAGGCGCGGTGCTGTGGGAGCGCGAGCCAAGACTGAGGCGGGGCTGGGCGAGGCGGAGCCGGTGAGTCCGGGAGGAGCTCAGGAGCTCGGGCGCTCGACGTCGATCACCATGGCGACTTGTGTGCCTTGCGTAAATTAGACTTAGACTGATTATGTTATTTATGGGATTACTAGGTGAACTTTGATCTGTTGGATTGCTTGCCATTGCTGATTATTGTTTGGATTCTGCGCTTCTCCAGGTAAGTCCTCCGGGACTTACTCAGTAACCAGGACCTCCTGCCTGATGTGTCATTGATAGAGCATGATTAGATATGCATATTAGGATTCATTTAGCATAGTTTGGTTGTAAATAGTGCATATTTTAGTTACAATTACATGTTTACCAGTGGTATTGGAAGAGTCGGAATCTATGCAATTTTATGTTTAATTTCAGGTAGATGTGGATCCGACGAGGAATGAGGAGCTCTTAGATGAAGGAGGATTCAAGTTGAGGAAGAAAAGTGAAGAGCACGGGAGTGGAGTCGAATTTCGAGAGCCTAAGTGATAAACAAGTCAGTAGAAGTTGTCGTCAGACAAGCTGAACTTGTTTTGCACTTTCTGGAGGCCTCGATGGTCGGTATGCCTATTATAAGCATGCGTTGGAAAGCTCTTTCCGAGATCTACAACTTTCATGTTGACATCGAGACCAAATTCGAAGAGGAAAAATCGCTGTGAACAGAATGGCCGCCCCGCGGCCCGAAGACTTGCCGAAAGATTTCGCTGATCGCCTGGCCGCCCCGTCGCCTGAGGTAGCCGCCCCGCGGCCTCAGCAGAACCGCCGATTCATTAATTAGGGTTTCTTTAGAATTGTTTTTGGCCGACTTTCTTAGGTTTATTTAAGGACTATTAGGGTTATTTTCTTAGGCATCTAACTAATAACCTTATGCACTTTTGAGAATTGTTGAGAGCACGTTGAGCATGAGCAACTAAACTCTCGAAGGTTTCGCCTACAGTTTGGATCTTGATTGTTGAATTGTGAGTTTCTTAATCTAGTTCTTATTCCTATTTCAATGTTTTGACTTCTTTGCGCTTAATTCCTTGAATGTGTTTTATTCTCTCTGGCTTGATCAACTAGTTAGAGTAGATTCATTCAATTGCTAGGGTTTTGTAGATTCCTCGTAGCGAACCTTAACCCAAGTGGCAATCATATCCCTTTAGGACTCGTAGGACTAATTGGATGTGTAGGAAGTTGAATATATGTTAAATATCGACTCGTAGCTTGATATTGCATATACCTTGGTTAATTCATAGTCTTAATGCTATCTCTAGGTTAAATCTTAACCGTGTTAGGGTTATTTAGAGATAAGGATTGCTAGGACTCGTAGGACTAGTAATTTACCTAAGATCTGGACAAGGACATTGATAGGAAAAGAAGAGAACTAGAGGCTGAAACAAGGATCAAATTCATCAATTCAAGTGACAAATTGTAGGTGAACCTAATTCTCTCTATTGCATTCTACAACCTCCTTTACCTTGTTTGCTTGTTTCCGCTTTGACAAAAGGCGGATCTTTTTCTCATCAAACTCTCTTTTATTGTCACTTGCGGATTAAATTAATACTTGGAGTTAATAGATTTCCCTGTGGATCGACCTCTTTCTTACCACTTATACTAGTTGTGAGTTTGAGTATTCTTTGGCAGGAACAACGACAGGTTTTCCTCTTGTCAGTCATATAGTATGTAGGTGTTGCATATGCATAAATGCATGCCATGTAGTATCATGCTTAGGACTTGCACTTATGAATGAGCATTCTTATTCTGTATGCGTTTGAATACAGAATGACCGTTATCTGTGAGTCCTAGAGTCGTTGTTAGGGTCATAGGGCAGCCCATATCCATCGGGCGTTGTCCTTCTTGAGTCATTTATATATATATATATATATATATATATATATATATATATATATATATATATATATATATATATATATATATATATATATATATATATATATATATATATCATGAGATACGAGATGAGCATGAGATACGATATGATGATGAGATGTGATATGCTATAGCATCGAACTGGCCAGTCTCCACCCTATCTGGAAGGGGGGTGGTGGTAGAAGAGGGATATACCACTTGGTATTCTTTGTTAAGGCCTTGCTTCGTATTCTGCATATATGAATTAGGAGCATGACAGTGTGGTTAATATTTCAGTACTGCATGAAGGCATCCTTTATTCTAGGTATAGGCTTATTATATGTCCTCAGCGCGGTCAGAGGACCCGCAGGCGAACTCTTGACCTGACTTTGTGGTATAGTTTCAGGTACCCGTTCCACTGCTTGATTTCGTGCTGTTATGACGGGGTCCATTCATATGGCGGAGAGTGAGTGTTTGAACCATGACTTCACCAAATTTATACTTTTGAGATTTCTTCCTACTTATACTCTGTTTTGACTCGGCTCTGCCGCGACACTGGTTGTATTGTTTTCAGAACTTATATCCTTTGCATGATAAAGGTTTTGCGCGTTGTGACTTAGGACAGGTACAGGGGTTTACCCCGGGGTCTCCAGCTGACCTTCCAGATTTGGGTGCGAAATCCCACTTTAAACTACAAATCTTCGGTTTCAAACCTTCAATTTATACTCGGGGCGCAAGATCCCAACGAGGGGTCTCATCCCTCGAAACGTAACTCGGGAATCATAATCCTGGGCCGTTACAAAATCGCTATTTGATTTCCTCCCATAGCTCTTGTGTAGAGCCGCAGACTGCACGTACATAAAATTCTCAACAATATCACTTTTCAAAGAGTTGAGAATCCAACTCATCACCATATCATCACAACGAATCCATCGTTCATAGTCATCAGATCCTTCATCGGGCTTCTTACATCCTCCATTCACAGATCCAGGCTTCATTTTAGCTCCCAAAGCCATTCGAATACTCCTACTCCAACTCAGAAAATTATATCCAATAAATTGATTCCCAACTAATTGCATTCCAGGATGATCGAGTTAGCGAGGAAAAATGGATCAAAATTTTTCACTCGTGGCAGACGATCTCCACTATTCTCCCTTTGAGACTCCATATGAGCATTGGAAACATCAATATCATCCATTGTCGCAAATCAATTACGAGACAGATGCAGAAATAGTAATCGATATGACAAAATACAGTAACAATCATATATCGAGCAAAAACAAATCAGTAAAGCACTAGATCTGCAACTAGAAACCAGATCTAGGAAATCCACAGACACTCGGAAACAATCAAGTAGCAACACGAAGATGATTACTCAAACAAACGTGAATTTGCTCATATCCTTACCTTGTAAGTTCTGATATCATGTAAAGAAGTTTAAATTGATCAACAACCAACTTCACTTGATTGTTGCAGAGGTGAGCAGATCATGGAAGGTAGGAAGAGAGTATCTTGGGAATTTTCTGGCATTTTCTTATATCTCAAGACAATGCAACCACAAGTATTTGTACTAAGCTAATCAACTTATCTGAGTGCATATTAGCTACTCTACTAACTGTCTTAACTGCTATGTGCCTAAGTGGCAACTGAACAATACAGAAGTGTCAATATTCGTCGAACACTTTAAACACCTAAGTATGAACACCTTATATATAGAATACAATGAACGTTACATATAGGATTTTATTTTCCGACAAGGTTTTGCCCTTGCAAGTCTTTGGTTTCGTTTTTATTTTCTCCTCCACGAGGTCTTGGTATTCCCTTGGAGAAAGATGCTTGAGCTGGATAATATATTTATGAAAATCATATGTTTTGAGTGCTGATATTTTCGTCGGTGTGCTATTTTATCATTAAAATTCTTCTGGAGCCTGGGTGTATGGCTTGGCTCATTGGCTGTAATAAAACATAATGTATTGGCCCATATGAAGGTACAAGTGCCAAACAAACACTTGTTAGTTTTATCAATAGTCTTACTCATCTTTAAAACACCAGTATGTTAAATTTTAGGGAAATTTTACAGAAAACGACCCTTTAAATATGGTTATTTTCACTTAACTACCCCTTAAATTCAAAATTACAGAAAACCACCCTTTAAATGGCTTTTACTTACAACTCACCACCCCTTCATCTATTTTCATTAATTTATCATTAAATATATTATAGTTTAATGTCTTTAAACTCAAATTTGATTATAAATATATTCAAAATTTGAATTTAAGGGCTCGATTATATTTTAGTGATCATTTTAATTATTTTTAAAAAATAATAATTAATAATTAATAATTTTCAACTTAAAGTATGAGTTTGATCCATTTTATTTGTTATATGTAACTTTTTTCTTTAAATTTACCTAAATTTTAAAAAATTAGGTTATCAATTAATCATATAACTTAAATATAATTATTAAGATAATAATTGTAGGCTATATTTATTATTGTTTTTTAAAAATAAATAAAATTATCCCTAAAATATAATTGAGCCCTTAAATTCAAATTTTGAATATATTTATAATCAAATTTGAGTTTAAAGACATTAAAATATGATATATTTAATGATAAATTAGTGAAAATAGATGAAGGGGTGGTGAGTTGTAAGTAAAAACCATTTAAAGGGTCTTTTTTGTAATTTTGAATTTAAGGGGTGGTTAAGTGAAAACACCCATATTTAACGGGTGGTTTTCTGTAAATTTCCCTAAATTTTATGTTAAATTTGAAACTTTCTTTATAAGCCCAATAAGCAAAGTAGTCTAATAAGGCCCATTCCTCACATTCTCCGGTACATGATGACCACGATGAACGGGGAAAGGTGGCTGAATTACCGTCAAACAACAAATGACGTGGCAGAATGATAGCGATTCAATCAAACCCTAATAATGGGTTCCAGACTGTTCCACCGCCTAACAGCCCATTTTAGCTCCGTGCATATCGGACCGTCCGTTCTTGAATGATTCTCCCGATCTCCACCGTTAGTTTCTTCTATAAATAATCGCTTTGCGCTCTTTTCCAATCCATTCTCGTTTGTGCCGCCCAACTCAGATTCCTCTCTCGTGGAGTCGTCTTTTGATTCGATTCGATTCCATCTCTATGAATATCTATGCGTCCTTCGATGATCTATCCTCCGAACTCCGGTCGTGATCGAGTTTCTCCGGTCTGAGGGAGAAATCGATTTTGTCCGTTTCGCTTGGGTATGACTAAAGATTTTCTTGATTATATGCAGTTCCGACCTATTTCTTTCCAATTGTCTGGATGATGAATGAAATTAGGTTGTTATCGTCAATGTTTCAGGCATGATCGATCAAGATCTGCTGGATTGATTCACGGATTTGTGTTCCGAAGGTTTCTCAGATGTCGATTCATCAAGATTTAGACGTGGCTATGCTTTACATCAGGTCTAATAATTCTTTCCCCCGGTTTCAATTTCCAATTCGTTTTATTCTCTTTCCGATTCCTTATTTCTTATTTTCTTCGTCTCTTTTCCGGTACAACCGAGTACGGGAGATCACGCTGTCTGATTGATTCGAGCTTAGCGTCTTCTATGGCAACTGCTTTACACGATTAAGCTGTAGATCTGATCTGGTTGGATCCACGCGTGACACGTTGAAATTGTGATCAACGGTGGGTTATATTCTACGTTGAATCCGTTGTGATTCATCCTCTAGCTTAGAGGGATCTGTGATCATTTGGCTTGTGTTTAGCGAGTGTTTTTTTGTAGCGTTGAGAGTCTGTCAAAGATATCAATCAGTGTTTGTCCGAGTCGACCTTTGCCATGTCAGGTGCGCTTGCTTGGCAGGTCACTGGTAATAAAATAACTTATTTTGGTTTTCGGGGGAGATGGCACGGGGTTGTTGCCCGGCTCTCCCTCATGTGTGCGTGTTCTTCTCCTCCCTTCTCCCCTCATCTCAGATTTTCCATTCCGCTGCGCTTGTACCATCCCAACAAACATGAATCTCTGGTGATGCAAAAACTGGGAAGATAGATAGACGATCGTTCAGATTCGACGTAACTTAAACAAGTAAATCGTCGAGGATTGCAACTTGCAAGGTATCGTTTCATATACTTTTGTCACCAATTACTGTAATTTCAAACATTCGTTATGCCAAATAATTTATTCATCTAATGAGGGTTGGCAGCTTATCAATTTTACCTCTGGTGCTGTTAACTTTTAAGGAATTCAGTAAACTGGTGCCAGTAACTTATACATATAAAATTATGTTGAATCAGGGTGCCTAAATTAATGCATTTGTTTGAAAAGAGCTATTGAAAACAATTGTTGAACTTGGTGGGAAGTTTAATTGTTTGTATTTGTAATGTTGTTTTGAGATTTTTGCAAAATGGTGTAATTTGTATAGGTTGAGAGGGTTGAGGCTTGTGTTGCGGCCTCCCAAATGTAAATTAAAAATTTAGGTTGTGGCTGGAAGGGTTGGCATTGACTCTGAGATCCATTCACAATATTGGAGGTTCAACGGAGGCCGAAGTGAATTCAGATGCTTCTGCCAGGTGGTTTATCTACGAGGAGTTTGCTTCTTAATCTGAATTTGGTGCGACTGGCTGAAGTATTACTTGGTGTAAATTCCCCTTTGCTGATTTTATTGCTCATAACTACAATGTTTTGTTATTATGTTGTATTATTATAGGGTGTTGATATATACACCGCAAATCCGGATTAAGGATTTGCACGAAGTTCTTCGGGAGGCTGTAAATCCCTTTGCACGTCTTCAAGGGCGTGCAAGCACGTCTTCAAGGGCGTGCAAGCACGTCTTCAAGGGCGTGCAAGCACGTCTTCAAGGGCGTGCAAGCACGTCTTCAAGGGCGTGCAAGCACGTCTTCAAGGACGTGGGGATTTGCGGTGTATATAGCCGAAACGTTATTATATTTATTTGGGGTTATTATATTTATTTGGGGGACGATCAGCTAAGGGTTTTTGTCAGCGGAGCATAACAAAAGAATTATACAAATATTTTCCCTTTGTTTTCTTCAGATTTTTTACTTTTTATTTCAGGGGGATTGCACAAGTCAGTTTGCGGCCTACTTTTGTAGATGGTAAATGTATGTTTGTGGTCGATTTGAACGGAATCCTTGTGAAGATGTTTCACATGGTTAACTTAAAATTCGCAAGTAGATTTAATTTGCTATGAAGCATGTGGTGATGTTTTTCCCAAACAAAAGAATATGGAGTAACTAAATCACCTTTAGGGTATCTTGATTTGAAGGTCCATTAGCTCGATCAGGTATGAGCGCTTGACATTAAATGTTCAGGAGGTTGGTGGTTCGAGTCCACCTGGATTTGGGATTCATTATTTTTCTTTTGAGTAAATTATGGGCTCTATTTTCCAACTTAATTAAACAAATGTCCATCGAACAGTCCCCGATTAAGGAAATGTCTCGGGCAAGCCATAGTACACTAACCTAGACTTTGAAGCCGTCGCACCGAGGAAGCGGAAATTGAAGCACATGAGGTTGATGAATGGAGTGATGAGGTTGATGAACGGAGTGGTGCAGGGGAAGCACAAGAGGATGAAGACCTTTGTTTTCTTCTGCGAGACGCCGTCGTACTTTGAGCGAAAGAGTTCTGGACCAACAACTATGGCTATGGCGTTCGCCTTCTGCCATTGCTCACCGAGCGGACAAGAAGACCTGAAGGTTGTCCACCTTTTGACATTGCTCACCGAACAGACAAGAAGACTTGAAGGTTTTCCACCTTCTGACAATGACCAACAACTATGGCATCGCCGAGTTCTACCATTGTTGTCGAGTGGACAAGACGATCGATGACGAAATTCAATGGAGGAAGGGTTGAAGAAGAAGAGACTGCTTGTGAAGATGCAGACAACGGGTTTGTGTACTTGTGTAGCACTGGAGGTTGGGGAGTCGTGAAGGACGATGACGGTTTCAGAGGTGGTGCATATTGATTTCAGAGATGATGTCCGTTGTGCACTGATGATTTCAGAGATGAGCTTCTGCGAAACCGGTGATGTCCGTTGTCCGATGACCGTTGCTGAAGGTACACTTGCAAAGCTTCTTTCGACAACTTCCACCATGTGGTCATGCCTGACTCCTCATAGGAAAACCAACCCTTGAAACTCAACTTTCTGATGTTTTGTGTCTTCTAGAAGAGACCCTAACATCCTCATCGGAGAAGTCTTCGTGTGAATGATTAGAAGCAGAGCACATGCTGAAGATATTTGAATGATCTGTAAGCATGTGCTTCACATGATTCTCCTCTTTTCCATGTGTTAGAATTGATTTGTTCGACCATATAGGCCACCTTTGCAAATAGCGAGCTTACATGCAGACGAAAAGGAGCGGACAAGGAGAGGTTTGCGAACTACTACGAAAAGCAGCAGACAAGGAATGAAGATGAATTCTGCACAACAGAGGCGAATGACGAGGTTTCTTCTCCCCTCCTGAGATGCTAAAGAGCAAATAATGAACTGAGATGCAGACATGGGGTTGATGTTGACCGTAAGCCATCTTGATCCCCTTTTTTGTGTCAGAAATGTGATTCTTTTGCTAGGAGGCTGATTCTCTTACCCTCTGGTAGACTTACCCGGGGTAAAATTGTAATCTCCTTCTGGTCAAAAAGTAAGCGACTTTACAAAAAAAAGAAATAAAAAAGGAGTGCATATGTATTAATTACCTGCAGCTTTTAGGGGAGTAATTAGTAGATAACCTTGATTATATCAACAATTAATGCCTATTACCTCACTCCTCTCCAATGGAAACTTTGGATTTAATTATGCACCTGAACGTTATACTCTTCAAACGGTCGGAAGTGGAGTTTGAAGTGTAGATTGCTCAAGTGAAGGAGTCGATAAAGAATTCCGGTGAATCGACATACTGATATCAACGGTAATAGCTAGGGTTTACAGTTTCGGCATCAACTAAGAGCGACCAACCGGTAATCAACCATTTTCCGATAATTGAACTTGTCGGGCATCGAAGGTTAGTCATACACGTATTCTCCAATCGATATTCTTTAATTAAGGGATTGCCGTTATTTTGTGTTTTGAATTAATCTGATTAAAGTCTAATCGGATTTGGGTTGTTGATGCGGATTAAAATCAAGTAAAATAAAAGTTGCTAAAATTGTATTCATAGTGGGTAACTTGAAAATAGAAATTTTGACTAAAAATATGTAAAATTTTAGAATAAATTTTATTATTATTCTAAGTAAAATGATTATAAGAATTTATTTAAAGTGATAAACCCCCTTATTATTCTAATTATTTAATTTATGCATTTGAAATTAAAATAAATAAATAAATTCTAACACACACAAATATATATATATATATATATATAGTATGGATCTATTGTTCACAAGCCTTAGGGTGTACCTTGTACACAAATCTAGACCGTTAATAGAGATGGAATAAAGGGCTGAGATTAATTGGCTTCTTTACCTATTTTCTTAATTAAAAATGTGGGTCCTATACCCAATTAACCCCAAACCCAATACAAGGCGCGTCTGCAATGATTACATCTCCTTCATCGTTCAATTCTCACCGTATCCTTCATCTCCCAATCATTCATGCTAGGCTCGATCGGACTCGACAGAGGAAGAGAGGGGCCTTGGAGTCGTCGGAATCGGAGGCGAGCCGAGCGGGAAGGCGGCTTTGCCTCCGCTTTGATCGATAGTCGAAAACCTCCTCCCCCCACTCTCCCTGTTGCGGTTGAGTACATCGGCGGCGACGACGTCCAGTGACAGGTCGGGCGGAGTTTGCTTACCACCAAATTCTGCACCATAAAACACTTCACCAAGATATGAAAGAGACGATGGGGTGGGTGGGGTGGGGCTTTGTTGGTTTGAATCAAATTTGACAAATTTGATTTTTCAAATGAGAAATCTCGGTTGGAATTGTTGATCGGCGGCAACCTTCCTCTATTGAACCCTTGAGGTAATTTCCCCTAACTCTCCAATTTTCTAGGGTTTTTCAAATTTGATAAATTTGATTTTTTGAATTTTGGCCTAAATTCTAGCATAGAGCGAGTAAGCTCGTCGGGAAGATGCTCGTTCAGATTTGCTCCGACAGTCGATGCTATATTTGCGGATTCGACTTCCTTCAATGCTATAATTGCATTTATTGTAATTTTATGGTTAAAATTGGAGATTATTTGTGTGCATATATTTGATTATTCAGTTAAATTTGAGAGATTATTTAGTTAAATTAAATAGATTATCTTTGTTCTTAGACAATTGTGTTGAAATTACATTATTTGATTAAATTAGAAAACTTATTCATATGTAACCGAATGATTATTCGGTTAAATTTAAGAGATTATTCGGTTAAGTTAGGAAGATTATTCGAATGTAAGAGACGGGCTAGAGTATAAAACATATAAATTTCGCGTGTGTTTGGTAAAACGGAGGTTTTTTAGGGGTTGGGTTTTTTTTAGGAGTTGGAGTTTATTTGGTGTATTATGGAGGTGTGGGAGTTGGAGTTTTTTTTAAAAAATAACCTTGAAAAAAACCTAATTGGTGTTTGGTGGATATAAGGGGTTGGAGATATATTTAAGGGCAAAATGACATTAATGCCCATTTTTATTTGTTCATCCCTTACCCAGTGCCCTCATTTGTGTTGTGTGTTGGATCGAAGCTCAAGCCGAAAACCCTAGGTCGGGGGTGCTGGCCGGTTGCTCCAAGGTAAGTGATTCCTCCTTCCTCCTGCTACAATTTCTGATTTCAAATTAAAGGGGAGGCCGGATGGTGGTTGAATGAGCCTCAATCGAACAGCTTGTAACACAACAACTTGTTTGGTGTCCGCACGCAGGCCACGTCGGATCTTCGAGTTGGGTTGCCGTTTTCCTCAACCTCCATGTAAGCTCCTGCGAACAACAGCTTATCTCCCCTCTCTAATCAGTGACGATCTTCGAGTTCTGTTTTGTTTGCAATGGATGCCTTAAGTTTGTTTGTTTGCAATCGAAATATATTCATTTGACTTTTAATGAGCTACTTGTTTGTTTGCTGTCCAAATGTGAAATTGATAATTTATACTTTGTTTGTTTGCTTTCCATCTGTTTGTGCTTGTAACTTGAGGATGCATACCATATGTTCGATGAAATGCCAAAGAGAAAAACTTGTGTATGTTAACATAGATATAAACTGTGCCAACATTCTAGGATGTAGGGGTATTGAATTATTGAGTTTCTACTGATTTAGAAGATGTTATGGCTTTGGGAGTAGGAAATGATAGTCACATTTTGTTAGTAATAAGATGGTAAAGTCTTTCATCATGATGCTATACTCGATCCATACAAATCTTTTTTTATTGTTGTTATGATGTTGCAATTGTATTTGGTGTATATGTAGTTCCAATACAACTTGTCACGCTCACCATGTCGTCGAGCAGCAAGCCCCCTCCAAAAGAAAAAGACAAGTCGTTTGTGTGGTCTGAGCAATTGGTGCGAAAGTTTCTGGATCTCATGCTCGCATATCAGCGCAAGTATGGTCGAGATCA
This sequence comes from Persicaria maculosa, assembly GCA_963922045.1. Classification (NCBI taxonomy): domain Eukaryota; kingdom Viridiplantae; phylum Streptophyta; class Magnoliopsida; order Caryophyllales; family Polygonaceae; genus Persicaria; species Persicaria maculosa. Next base: position 20,600,540 of record OY998257.1, read on the forward strand.
GCTATTCAGTTGGGTTGAACTTACTACCCAATTTGAGGAAGCTATAGGCAAGAAGTGTGGGAAAGAAACTCTGAAGAACAAGCATACTATAATGCAAAAACGGTGGAGGGAATGGAAAGACTTGAAACATGGGGAGACCGGTCTTGGTTGGGACCCTGCTAGTGGGACAATCGCCGCAACTAAGGAGTGGTGGACGAAGAAAATTCAGGTAGACACAACAAAAATTTTCTGATTACCTAAAATATTATGATTAGCTCAATGGAGAATGTTTTCGAATATCAACTGGAGAATGCTACTGTTGAATATGATTTATTTCATCCGAGTAGTTGTTGATCATCTTAGCTTTGTTTGTCTGTAGGAGAATGCCAATTTCAAAAAGTTCCGAAAGAGGGGAGTCGCACCCAACATAGAGGACATGTGGGACCAAATATATGGAGGGACTGTTGCCACGGAGCAACATTGTGTGGCTCCCTCGATGGATGCGCCACCTCCAGCGCCATCCTCAGTTGTTGGTGAGATGACTGGGTGTGTTGACAGTCAATAAGTGGATACCGAATATGACTTGGGGGATGATTTCGACGACCTTACTGCTGAATTTGGTACCGTCAATGGAAGCTTGCATAATATAGTTCGAGGGATCAGCGCATCTACTCCAGTGCACCCTTGGAAGTAGTGAGCTCAATCCACAGCTTGCAAATGTAGGTGCTCACCGAAGCAACCCTATCTGTGAGTTCTTCGTTCATGGAAGTCTCCCTCATCAACTCCTCATCGCAGCGACCTAAGGTGTCTTCCGTAGCATATAGCCGTTCAGAGAGATCAAGGTTGCGAGTAGTTTGTTCTCGGTTGTGCTCGGTGAGATCCCGGTTGCGCGAAGTGAGATCCTGGTTGCGCTCCGTCAGATCACGGTTGATTGCATTTAGATCCAGGTTGACCTTCTCCAAGTGAACGAGAGTTGGGTTTCGGCTGCTAGTTGCATCATCTTGCTCGTCACTGTTAACCTAGTAAGAAAATCAGCAACTGATGAAAGCAACAGCATGAAAGTAGCAAACTATACTTTCTTTATAAGGGGTAAAAAGTTATAAAAAATAAAATAAAAGTACTTATATCATACTAACAAACTTGATTTTACCAGCCCAGTGAATGAAGCAAAGAGAACCCAGAGATTCTAGAAATCCATACCTGGGCTTACCTGTTTGGGCCCGAAACAGAAATCTTCGGGCTGAGGGGAGGTTGATGTCGACCAAGGAGGGTCGATTTCGAGTGCTGGGGTCGATGTCGACATGTGGGGGTCGATATCGACCTCTGTGACCCCATACTTAAGCTCCTGGCAGCGATCTGGCATACTCGACTTCGACCAGGGGGGTCGATTTCGATGTTTTTAGTCGATATCGACTGGTTCCAGTCGATGTCGACCCTGCTTGCTGTTTCTGTCCTCGCCAACAAAAATTTTCTAAGCTTCTCCTTAGCCGGCGAGAGGACTACTTGCTCCAGGTGCTTTGTTTCGCTCATGGTAGGATTGAAAGAGAATTCTATTACTTCGTTCCCTATAGTAAAGGTTAGTAATCCTTGACGTACATTGATATTGGCATATGCAGTAGCTAAGAAAGGCCTACCAAGTATAATAGGCACTACAGGATCTTCAGGCATCTCCAATACAATGAAATCAGTAGGCACAAAGAACTTACCTACCTTTACAGGAACGTCATAAACTATACCTGTGGGCCTGACGAATGAGTTGTCAGCCATATAAAGTTTCATGTCCACAGGTTCAAGGGCACCAATGTTCACCTTCTGCCAAATAGAGAGAGGCATGAGACTTACACTTGCCCCTAGGTCACATAGGGCTTTATAGCGATGTTGGCCGAGTCCCACGGTGATTGCAAACTTCCCTGGATCACTCTTCTTCTCAGGGAAGTCCATCTTCGAGCACTCCTCTGCGATCTCTGCCATGGACCTCTTCTTGCTCAGGATGTCTTTGAGGAATTGTACATAGGCGGGCATCTCGCTTAGGGCTTTTGTAAGAGGGATAGTAACATTAAGTCCTTGAAGAATCTTTATGAAGCGCCTAAACTTACCTTTAGTGGGATCCTCCAATGCTTTGGAAGGGAATGGCAACGTCTTCTTTGGTGGAGAAGCCAAAATGGAGGTCGGAGGGGCCTGCTGAACATCGATGTCGACTGGAGTTGGGTCGATATCGACTGGTAGGGTCGATTTCGACCTCTGTTGTGATTTCTCAGGTTCTGCAGTGCAATCGACATCGACCAGGGGGCCGACATGGTGGTCGATATCGACCTCTGGGTCGACATTGACTGGTCTGTCGATGTCGTCTGGGTCTGTTTTCTCCTCCGTTTCCGTCCGTGGCTTGTGTACTTTGGTGCCACTCCTCAATTGTATGGCTGCGATATCGCCCGTCCCGGATTTCCCCTTAGGATTTGTAGTGGGTTGCCCAGGGAGTGTTCTGGATGGTCTAGGGATTTGTGCCGCCAACTGACCCAGTTGGGTCTCTACGTTCTTTTTCCAAATATCCATCTCCCCAATCCTTGTGGTAAGGTGATTGAGTTGAGAATGGATGGCATTGTTGGATTGATCATTCTTAGCCTGATTCCGCCTGATTTCATCCAGTACTAGTTGAAGATCATCCTTCTTTTGGTCTCTCTCCGGGTGCCCAGGAGCTCTATAAGGCGGAGGGTCCCTAGGGTTAACCGGGTTCCTTTGTGGTTGATGGAACCTTTGGTCTCCCCAATATTGGTGATTGGGACCCCTCATGTAGCGCGCCTCTTGGTGAGTCTCCGCTAGGTGTACTTGTTCAGCATGGGGGCACTCGATGGTGGTGTGCCGCTGCGATCCGCATTCAATGCAATCGTGGTTCGCTGAAAGGAACCTTACTTGCTTTTGGAGCTTTCGAAGTTGATCTCTGTGGAATTGCTCATTCACATCCGGATCGATTACATTGGAGGGTTCATATAAGGACATAGATGGGGCAGGCCTCGATGATGATGATGTGTCGGAAGCCTCAGGAGTCCCATATGTGTTGTCGAACTCCACCAACCTCTCTATGGTCTCCCAATCCTCTTGTGGATCGAGTTCAAGGTAGCCATAAGAGGTGTAGGTGTTGATCCTCTTCTTAGTTGCAGCGTCAAGAGCATAGTATATGATCTCCTGAATTACATATGGTGGTTGGCCTTGCGTCGGGCATGATCGTAGTAGGTCCTTAAACCTTTCCCAAACAGTTGCCAGAGCCTCACCAGGCTTTTGTTTGAAAGCCGTGATTTTCTGTCGGATCAACGCCGTCTTAGAAGGAGGAAAGAACTTGTTGAGGAACGCGTCCTTGACTTCATTCCAGGTGCGGAGCGATCTTGGGGCTAAGCTTTCCAACCACTGCAATGCTTTTCCTGTAAGAGACCAGCGAAAGGCTTTTAGTTGGACATATTCAAGACTTCGTCCATCAGCAATAGTATCACAAAGGTCTAAGAAGGTAGAAATATGTGCCATAGGGCATTCGTTAAGTTTTCCTTCATATTGATGCCTTCTAATCTCAGTTAGGAAGTTAGGTTTTATTTCAAAATTAGAGGCAGGGATAAGAATTGCCGATTCAGGCACTGTGAGAGCGGGGTGCATATATTGCTTGGCATTCCTAGGGAGGGCATTGATTTGGGCTTCTATTTGCCTTCGACCTTCCTCCTCCCTATCCGCACGCTCCTTAAGTGCCGCCTCTCTAGTCGTTAGGTCCTCAACCTGCTGCCTTAGTTGTTCAATAAGTTCAGCCTGGTTCACGTTGTCCCCCATGATTCTTTGAGCTTGGGCCCTTAGATGGAAGTAGCGTTCAGGGTCGTCTACTCCTTCGAATTCAGGTGGGCGATCAGCAAGTCGCATACACCTGCAAAGTCAAACTAGGTAGAGACGTGAGATAGACTACTAGGGCGCGATTGATTGCCTCCCCGGCAACGGCGCCAATTTGTTGTTGCAGGAAGATGATATGTCGAGTAATTACAAATATAAAGATGTAAATAAACGTAAACCAACTCCTAGACTAAGCAAATAATTACAAGACTTCCTCCCGTTGTAGTGGAAGGGTAGTCAGGATCGATCCACGAGGAGGCGTGTCAGCGGGATCCTAGTAGCTTTGGAAATTTCACGTCTGCGTCGACCAGAAGCCTCGATTTCGACCTAGGGCCTCGATATCGACCTCGGCTGTCGATGTTCTCTGCAACAGAAGACCTGTAGAAACAAAAACTGTAGTCGATATCGACTGGTGGGGGTCGACATCGATGTTAGTCCACGAAATCGACTGGCTCAGAAGACTGCCAGTCGATACAGAAGGGTCGATTTCGACACAAGGGGTCGATATCGATGCTCAGTAACTCCGCAGCGATGTTGATGTACATAATTATACCTTTGTTTATTGCATCTTTTGGCTTCATATTTCATTTGATTTCCGAACAAAAGTTTCAAAAGCATATGATCTCGTGTAAGAATGGGCTAAAATGCAAGAAATAGAGTCTACACAAGTTTTGAGCTAACCATGCAGGAATTCGAGCGAAAACGGAGTCAAAACGGAGAAGCCAAGTGAAGCTGAGCAGAGGTAGATATCGACCCTAGACCTAGATATCGACCTCTAGGGTAGATATCGACCTTCAACATAGATATCGACCTCAACATAGACATCAAGTGAAGCTGAGAAGAGGTAGATATCGACCTTAGACCCAGATATCGACCCCCGGTGTCCATATCAACCCCCATATCGAACTCAACATAGAAATCGACCAGAGCTGAACAAGTCGAGCAGGAACAGAGACCTCGATATCGACCTCTAGTGTCGATATCGACCCCTTATCTCGACAGAAGATAGACTCGATTTCGAATGCGGATTGGAACTATATCTTCAAGGAGGCACGGAATTATCTTACACTTTCAAGATAGAGGACAGCTGAAGTTTTATTTATCTTTTACCTTTAAGTTATTTAAGTTTTATCAAAATAAAAGACCTATCCTAATTGTTCGGATAGAGTTATTAGTTTAGATAAGAGTTACAATCCTTGGATAGCGAGGATTAGTAGCCCATAAATAAAGCCTTAGGGGCTGATTTGTTAGATCATCTTTCAATCGAATCCCAGAACAATCCATTAACCAAAGACAGAGACAATAGACAATAGAGTTAGAGAGAAGTTTTAGGGTTTGACGTTTGCGAAAGTTGACGTTGAGTTGTAAAGCTTCGAAGTTTAGTTTAATGCAAGTTTCTTCCTTTCAATTGACGATGAATTCCATGATGAGAAGCGAGTAGTTCCCCAAAGCTCTTAGGGTCGGGGTGAACCCGACGTTAGCCATGCGCGCTTGAGGTAAGTATTTGATGTTGATATCGTTGTGTCTATCTCTCCTCCTACAATTCCATGTTTAGTCCTAATCGAAAGAAAAGGGATTCATGTTAACAACTTGAGTTATAAACATAAAATTGGTAGAGACAATTAGGTTTATTTGAAAGAGTAATCCTAAGAGTTGGTGTACGGCGAAAGCTCGTCCCTCGGGTGAAATAGCGCAATTGTCCGTCTTATTTATCTCATTGCATGCATTGGTTAACGTTGTGGTAAACCCTAATCCTAGGAGTTGCTTTTTACATAGTTTATACACCAAAACCCACTGTTATTTCTGTTCATTGCTTCTCTCTCCATTCTTAAATCTTCGGCCTTTCTTTGCCGACAAGAAACTAACAAACTGTAGGGAGACATCGATATCGACCCCAGACGTCGATATCGACCACTGAGTTCGTCGACAGTTTTCTGAGTCGACGACGAACATCGCTGCGGAGTTACTGGACATCGATATCGACCCATAGTGTCGAAATCGACCCTTTTGTGTCGACTGGCAGTCTTCTTAACCAGTCGATTTCGTGGACTGACATCGATATCGACCCCCACCAGTCGATATCGACCACTTGTTTTTGTCTCTGCAGGTCTTCTGTTGCAGAGAACATCGACAGCCGAGGTCGACATCGAGGCCCAAGGTCAAAATCGAGGCTACTGGTCGACACAGACGTGAGATTTCCAAAAGCTACTAGGATCCCGCTGACACGCCTCCTCGTGGATCGATCCTGACTACCCTTCCACTACAACGGGAGGAAGTCTTGTAATTATTTGCTTAGGCCAGGAGTTGGATTACAATTATTACATCTTTATTATTTGTAATTACTTGACATATCAAACCTCCTGCAACAACAAATTGGCGCCGTTGCCGGGGAAGCTATCAATCGCGCCCTAGTAGTTTATTTTCACGGTTCTTTTTAGTGTTATTTTATAGGTGTATGCGACGTACTGGTGACCAACCTGAATTTGAAGGACTAGACGAACCAGAACGCTTTCTCCACCTAAGATCTCGAGTCCAAAGAATCATGGCGGACAACGAGACCCAGGCACAACAAATTGAACGCTTAAGGAAGCAAGTAGAGGATTTCACTACCAGAGAAGCGGCACTAAGAGAGCGTGCTGACAGGGAGGAGGAAGCCAGGAGACGATATGAGATTCAAATCAACGCCCTCCCCCGGAATGCTAAGCAATACATGCACCCATCGCTCACAGTGCCTGAATCGGCTATTCTAATCCCTACTTCTAATTTTGAAATTAAGCCAAACTTTTTAACTGAAATAAGAAGGCATCAATATGAAGGGAAACCTAACGAATGCCCTATGGCACATATATCAACCTTCTTAGACCTCTATGATACAATTGCTGATGGACAAAGTCTTGAGTATGTTCAACTAAAAGCATTTCGCTGGTCTCTTACAGGAAAAGCATTGCAGTGGTTGGAAAGCTTAGCCCCAAGATCGCTCCGCACCTGGAATGAAGTCAAGGACGCGTTTCTCAACAAGTTCTTTCCTCTTTCTAAGACGGCGCTGATCCGACAGAAAATCACGGCTTTCAAACAAAAGCCTGGTGAGGCTCTGGCAACTGTTTGGGAGAGGTTTAAGGACCTCCTACGATCATGCCCGACGCATGGCCAACCACCGTACGTCATTCAGGAGATCATATACAATGCTCTTGACGCTGCCACCAAGGAGAGGATCAACACATACACCGCCTATGGCTACCTTGAACTCGCTCCTCAAGAGGCTTGGGAAACCATTGAAAGGTTGGTGGAATTTGACAATACATATGGGACTCCTGAGGCTTCCGACGCCCCATCATTGTCGAGGCCTGCCCCATCTATGCCATTGTACGAACCCTCTAAGGTGATCGATCCGGATGCAAAAGAACAATTTCATAGGGATCAACTTAGAAAGCTCCAGAAACAAGTGAGATTCCTATCGGCAAACCAGGACTGCATCGAATGTGGATAACAGCGACATACTACCATTGAGTGCCCTCATGCTGAGCAAGTGCAACTAGCGGAGACTCATGAGGAAGCCAACTTCATGAGGGGTCCCAATCGCCAATATTGGGGAGACCAAAGGTTCCAACAACCACAAAGGAACCAGGTTAACCCTAGGGACCCCCCACTCTATAGAGCTCCTGGGCACCCTGAGAGAGACCAAAAGAAGGATGATCTTCAACTTGTATTGGACGAGATAAGGCGGAACCAAGCTAAGAATGATCAATCCAACCATGCTATCCACTCTCAACTCAATCACCTTACCACAAGGATTGGAGAGATGGATATTTGGAAGAAGAACGTAGAGACCCAACTGGGTCAATTGGCGGCACAAATCCCTAGACCGTCCGGAACATTCCCTGGGCAACCAACTACCAATCCTAAGGGGCAATCCGGGTCAGGACACATTGCAGCCATGCAACTAAAGAGCGGCACCAAAGTTCATAAGCCACAAAAGGCGACGGAGAAAGAAGTAACAGAGCCTGTCGACATCGACAACCCAGTCGATGTCGACCCTGAGGTCGATATCGACAATCCTGTCGACCCCTTGGTCGACGTCGATGACACTGCAGAACCTGAGAGAGAACAACATAGGTCGAAATCGACCCTACCAGTCGATATCGACCAGAGCCCAGTCGACATCGAGGTTCAACAGGCCCCTCCGACCACCGTTTTGGCCCCCCCACCAAAGAAGACGTTGCCATTCCCTTCCAAAGCATTGGAGGATCCCACCAAAGGCAAGTTTAGGCGCTTCATAAAGATTCTTCAAGGACTCAACATCACTATCCCTCTTACAGAAGCCCTAAGCGAGATGCCCGCCTATGTACGATTCCTCAAAGACATCCTGAGCAAGAAGAGGTCCATGGCAGAGATCGCAGAGGAGTGCTCAAAGATGGACTTCCCTGAGAAGAAGAGTGATCCAGGGAAGTTTGCAATCACCGTGGGACTTGGCCAACATCGTTATAAAGCCCTATGTGACCTAGGGGCAAGTGTAAGTCTCATGCCTCTCTCTATTTGGCAAAAGGTGAACATTGGCGCACTTGAACCTGTGGACATGAAGCTCTATATGGCTGACAACTCATTTGTCAGACCCACAGGTATAGTTGATGACGTTCCGATAAAGGTAGGTAAGTTCTTTGTGCCTACTGATTTCATTGTATTGGAAATGCCTGAAGATCCTGTAGTGCCTATTATACTTGGTAGGCCTTTCTTAGCTACTGCTGATGCCAATATCAATGTACGTCGAGGATTACTAACCTTTACAATAGGGAACGAAGTAATAGAATTCTCTTTCAACCCGACCATGAGCGAAACAAAGCACCTGGAGCAAGTAGTCCTCTCACCGGCTAAGGAAAAGCTTAGAAAATTTTTGTTGGCGAGGACGGAAACAGCAAGCAGGGTCGACATCGACTGGAACCAGTCGATATCGACTAAAGGCATCGAAATCGACCCACCTTGGTCGAAATCGAGTATGCCAGATCGCTGCCAGGAGCTTAAGTATGGGTTCACAGAGGTCGATATCGACCCCCACATATCGATATCGACCACCCCTCAGCCCGAAGATTTCTGTTTCGGGCCCAAACAGGTAAGCCCAGGTATGACTCCTAACCCTCCTCCGTCCATTATTGATGAATCAATTAAACCTATTATTGATAATTCTACTAAAAAGAGGGTCAAAGCTCCATGGTTTGCCTATATTGCTAAAGTTAGGTCAAGAAAGAGAAGAAAAGCGCCCAAAGAAGAACCTAACATCAAAGAAGCCTTGGTCGCCGAACTTCACTACTACCAAAAGGACCTAGATGATCCAGGAGAAGGCTCACGCTCGAAGGGTCCCTACATAAAAGGCTCGTGAAGAATTGACGGAGATGTCGGCCTAGCGACTCAAAAATCTAGAGCATGTACATAAAACATTTAAATTTTTCGCATAGATGGTTTTTAGGATTTAATTTTTGGCTGTTTGAAACTTCTAAAACTGAGATAATTCGTGCTTTATCTATATTCCTAACAAAGATTTCAGGTTATCAAGCAAAAGGAACGACGAAGAGGAAAAGAAGCTTCAGCAGAGGCAGTCGAAATCGACCAGGCCAGTCGAAATCGACCTCCCCAGGGTCAAGCCATCTCCTGGAGTCGACATCGAGGACTCAGGAGCAAAAAGAGAGGTCGATATCGACCATTATACTCGATATCGACCCCAATCAGGCAGCCCTAGTCTTCATTTTCTTCCTCGACTTCGACAGATGTAGTCGACATCGACCACTGACCTAGATATCGACTTCTGGCATCGACCAAACCTGAAATCGACCTGAATCCGCAAGGTTGCGCTGTGAGTTTCTCTCTACCCTTGTTCTTCTTTTTAATACAGTGAGGACACTGTATATTTTAAGTATGGGGTGGGGGAAAGAAATGCCTTATGGTTTTAACTTGGTTTCTTCTTCGCATTGCATTCATGTTTAAATTTTTGTCCTTAGTTTTACTTTTATAAAATGTCAGAAAATCCAAAAAAATAGAAAAATGTCAAAATACAAAAAAATGCATGTTTATTTTTAAGTTTATTTTTCTTTACCCCACTTAGATGTCCTATGATGAAAACTCAATAGCTGACTTGATCATGTAAATCCTATGGCATAGTTGGATGGTTTAGCCTAAGTCTTTAAAATTTTTATGTAGATTGTGAACTTGTGATGAAATTGAGCACATATGATCCTAGGCTAAAAAGCAAACCCAACAAAAATTGTCCTTGTGAGAATTTTGACCTATAGGGAGAACATCAAAAATCCCTCCGCTTTCCTGAGTGAATTTACTCTTCCTATGCATCTCTAAATGTTGTGATAGTTATTCAAAACCAATGCATATATATGTTTATGTTTACGAGAATTAAATGATGGAGGCATCTTTTAAGCCATTTTTATCCTCTCTTTACCTACCCTGCATTATCCCTGCTTGAAGCCAGAACATTAGCCTGAGCCTGAATTGCAAACTCCACAAAATTATCCCTAGCCGAATTGAGCCTGACCCCCATTTGGGAATTGAGACTTAGATTGGTTGGACTAATGCCTTGTGGAAAGAAAAGAGCATAATGTCAAGTTTTGAGCAAGGAAATTATAGGATGGTACATATTTACATTTTGTCATATTTTGTAAAAGGATTTTTTGGCTCACCATATAAATGCACATAGTTTTAGTATTATTTCCGAAAAAAAAAATCCGAAAAAAATATATATATAAAGTGCATGAGCCAAAATCCTTAAGTCTTTTATTCATACAAATGTTATATTTTTGAGAGGTATATTAGAACTTGGAAGAAGGGTTGATGGAATGCATCTTTAGAGCATTATATTAAAGAGTTATGGTTTGGGTATTGCAAGTGTTGAGATTTAGGAGTCTTGATTCCCGAATTATAAAAGCACCACATAGCCAAATAATTCCATACCCTTTATTTCATACCAAGCCCCATTACAACCCCGCCGAATGGAGTCTTCTATGAAGTCTTCCATTGAGCGAAAGTCCTCCTGATGATTCTTATTGCATTTTCATAATTGGTTGCGAAGTGGATTATTATAAATTGCAATGTTTATGAGATTGTATATGGAATTGAGTTGAGAATTGATCCCCATAGCCTAAACACATGAGAGTTGAGTGCAAACACATTATCCCTGTGAGGTTGGATCAAAATTGCATATGCCTATGGATCGCCAAAATATGTGCTATGACGTTAAATTCACTTGCTTTACTTTGCTACCGCTTATGATGTTGCTTTTGACAAAGGCGAAGACTTGAAGGGTGTGTTGTAGGTGTTGGTTATTGCTTGGTTATTGCTTGAGGACAAGCAAGTCTAAGTATGGGGTGTTTTGATGTACATAATTATACCTTTGTTTATTGCATCTTTTGGCTTCATATTTCATTTGATTTCCGAACAAAAGTTTCAAAAGCATATGATCTCGTGTAAGAATGGGCTAAAATGCAAGAAATAGAGTCTACACAAGTTTTGAGCTAACCATGCAGGAATTCGAGCGAAAACGGAGTCAAAACGGAGAAGCCAAGTGAAGCTGAGTAGAGGTAGATATCGACCCTAGACCCAGATATCGACCTCTGGGGTAGATATCGACCTTCAACATAGATATCGACCTCAACATAGACATCAAGTGAAGCTGAGAAGAGGTAGATATCGACCTTAGACCCAGATATCGACCCCCGGTGTCCATATCGACCCCCATATCGACCTCAACATAGAAATCGACCAGAGCTGAACAAGTCGAGCAGGAACAGAGACCTCGATATCGACCTCTGGTGTCGATATCGACCCCTTATCTCGACAGAAGATAGACTCGATTTCGAATGCGGATTGGAACTATATCTTCAAGGAGGCACGGAATTATCTTACACTTTCAAGATAGAGGACAGCTGAAGTTTTATTTATCTTTTACCTTTAAGTTATTTAAGTTTTATCAAAATAAAAGACCTATCCTAATTGTTCGGATAGAGTTATTAGTTTAGATAAGAGTTACAATCCTTGGATAGCGAGGATTAGTAGCCCATAAATAAAGCCTTAGGGGCTGATTTGTTAGATCATCTTTCAATCGAATCCCAGAACAATCCATTAACCAAAGACAGAGACAATAGACAATAGAGTTAGAGAGAAGTTTTAGGGTTTGACGTTTGCGAAAGTTGACGTTGAGTTGTAAAGCTTCGAAGTTTAGTTTAATGCAAGTTTCTTCCTTTCAATTGACGATGAATTCCATGATGAGAAGCGAGTAGTTCCCCAAAGCTCTTAGGGTCGGGGTGAGCCCGACGTTAGCCATGCGCGCTTGAGGTAAGTATTTGATGTTGATATCGTTGTGTCTATCTCTCCTCCTACAATTCCATGTTTAGTCCTAATCGAAAGAAAAGGGATTCATGCTAACAACTTGAGTTATAAACATAAAATTGGTAGAGACAATTAGGTTTATTTGAAAGAGTAATCCTAAGAGTTGGTGTACGGCGAAAGCTCGTCCCTCGGGTGAAATAGCGCAATTGTCCGTCTTATTTATCTCATCGCATGCATTGGTTAACGTTGTGGTAAACCCTAATCCTAGGAGTTGCTTTTTACATAGTTTATACACCAAAACCCACTGTTATTTCTGTTCATTGCTTTTCTCTCCATTCTTAAATCTTCGGCCTTTCTTTGCCGACAAGAAACTAACAAACTGCAGGGAGACATCGATATCGACCCCAGACGTCGATATCGACCACTGAGTTCGTCGACAGTTTTCTGAGTCGACGACGAACATCGCTGCGGAGTTATTGGACATCGATATCGACCCATAGTGTCGAAATCGACCCTTTTGTGTCGACTGGCAGTCTTCTTAACCAGTCGATTTCGTGGACTGACATCGATATCGACCCCCACCAGTCGATATCGACCACTTGTTTTTGTCTCTGCAGGTCTTCTGTTGCAGAGAACATCGACAGCCGAGGTCGACATCGAGGCCCAAGGTCGAAATCGAGGCTACTGATCAACACAGACGTGAGATTTCCAAAAGCTACTAGGATCCCGCTGACACGCCTCCTCGTGGATCGATCTTGACTACCCTTCCACTACAACGGGAGGAAGTCTTGTAATTATTTGCTTAGGCCAGGAGTTGGATTACATTTATTACATCTTTATTATTTGTAATTACTTGACATATCAAACCTCCTGCAACAACAGATGTTCGTCGTCGACTCAGAAAACTGTCGACGAACTCAGTGGTCGATATCGACGTCCGGGGTCGATATCGATGTCTCCCTGCAGTGTGTTAGTTCTTCGTCGGTAAAGAAAGGCCGAAGATTTAAGAATGGAGAGAGAAGCAATGAATAGAAATAACAACGGTTTTGACTGAATATAAACTTATTTAAAAAGCAACTCCTAGGATTAGGCTTTACCACAACGTTAACCAATGCATGCGATAAGATAAATAAGACGGACAATTGCGCTATTTCTCCCGAGGGACAAGCTTTCGCCGTACACCAACTCTTAGGATTACTCTTGCAAATAAACCTAATTGTCTCTACAAATTTTATGTTTATAACTCAAGTTGTTAGCATGAATCCCCTTTCTTTCGATTAGGACTAAACATAGAATCGTAGGATGAGAGATAGACACAACGATATCAACATCAAATACTTACATCAAGCGCGCATGGCTAACATCGGGCTCACCCCGACCCTAAGAGCTTTGGGGAACTACTCGCTTCTCATCATGGAACTCTTTGTTATTTGAAAGGAGACAACTTGCATTAAAATAAACTCCGAAGCTTTACAACTCAACGTCAACTTTCGCAAACGTCAAACCCTAAAACTTCTCTCTAACTCTAACTCTATTGTCTATTGTCCTTGTCTTGGATGATTCGATTAATGGATGATTGAAAGATGATTCAATGCCAGCCCCCTAGGGCTTTATTTATAGGCTACTAATCCTCGCTATCCAAGGATTGTAATTCCTATCTAAACTATGAACTCTATCCGAACAATTAGGATAGGTCTTTTATTTTGATAAAACTTAAAGGAAAAAGATAACTAAAACTTCAGTTGCCATCTATCTTGAAAGTATGAGATAATTCCGTGCCTCTTTGAAGATATAGTTCCAATCCGCATTCGAAATCGAGTCTATCTTCTGTCGAGATAAGGGGTCGATATCGACACCAGGGGTCGATATTGATGCTTGTGTTTCTGCTCGACTTGTCCAGCTCTGGTCGATGTCTATGACGATGGTCGATATCGATGCATGTATGTCGATATCGAGGCTTTCTTGTCTGGTCTGTGTGGCTTATCTCGACGCTCAGAAGTCGTGTCGAAATCTAGGGTCGATATCGATGTCTCCAGTCGATATCGAACTCTTCTCAGCTTCACTTGGCTTCTTCGTTTGGACTCCGATTTCATCGAATTCCTGCATGGTTAGCTCAAAACTCGTGCAGACTCTATTTCTTATACTTTAGCTCATTCTTACACAAGTTCATATACTTTTGAAACTTTTCTTTGGAAATCGAATGACATATGAAGTCAAAAGATGCAATAAACAAAGGTACAAATGTGTACATCAAAACACCCCATACTTAGACTTGCTTGTCCTCAAGCAATAACCAAGAAATAACCAACACCTACAACACACCTTTCAAGTCTTCGCCTTTGTCAAAAGCAACATCATAAGCGGTAGCAAAGCAAAGCAAGTGAATTTAACGTCATAGCACATATTTTGGCGATCCATAGACATATGCAATTTTGATCCAACCTCACAGGGATAATGTGTTTGCACTCAACTCTCATGTGTTTAGGCTATGAAGATCAACTCTCAACTCAATTCCATATACAATCTCATAAACATTGTAATTTATAAAAATCCACTTTGCAACCAATTATGTAAATGCAATAAGAACCATCAGGAGGACTTTCGCTCAATGGAAGACTTCAAAGAAGACTCCATTCGGCGGGGTTGTAATGGGGCTTGGTATGAAATAAAGGGTATGGAATGATTTGGCTATGTGGTGCTTTTATAATTCGGGAATCAAGACTCCTAAATCTCAACACTTGCAATATCCAAACCATAACTCTTCATAATATGCTCTAAAGATGCATTCCATCAACCCTTCTTCCAAGTTCTAATATACCTCTAAAAAATATAACACTTGTATGAATAAAAGACTTAAGGATTTTGGCTCATGCACTATATATAGATATCTTTATTTATTTTTTTTCGGATTTTTTTTTCTTCGAAAATAATAAGTAAATATGTGCATTTATATGTTGAGCCAGAAATCCTTTTACAAAATATGACAAAATGTAAATATGCACCATCCTATAATTTCCTTGCTCAAAACTGGACATTATGCTCTTTTCTTTCCACAAGGCATTAATTCAACCAATCTAAGTCTCAATTCCCAAATGGGGGTCAGGATCAATTTAGCTAGGGATAATTTTGTGGAGTTTGTAATTTCAGGCTAAGGCTAATGTTCTGGCTTCAAGCAGGGATAATGCAGGGTAGGTAAAGAGAGGATAAAAATGGCTTAAAAGATGTCTCCATCATTTAATTCTCGTAAACATAATCATATATATGCATTGGTTTTGAATAACTATCACAATATTTAGAGATGCATAGGAAGAGTAAATTCACTCAAGAAAGCGGAGGGATTTTTGATGTTCTCCCTATGGGTCAAAATTTTCACAAGGACAATTTTTGTTGGATTTGCTTTTTAGCCTAGGATCATATGTGCTCAATTTCATCACAAGTTCACAATCTACATAAAAATTTTAAAGACTTAGGCTAACATCTAAGTAGGGTTTAAAAAAATAAATTTAAAAAAAACATGCATTTTTTTTTTATTTTTTCGTATTTTTGATATTTTTCTATTTGTTTTGGATTTTTTAACATTTTATAAAAGTAAGACTAAGAACAAAAATTTAAATATGAATGCGATGCGAAGAAGAAACCAAGTTAAGACCATAAAACATGTCTTTCCCCTACCCCATACTTAAAATATACAGTGTCCTCACTGTATTAAAAAAGAAGAACAAGGGTAGAGAGAAACTCACAGCGCAACCTTGCGGATTCAGGTCGATTTCCAGGTTAAGTCGTTGCCAGAAGTCGATATCTAGGTCAGTGGTCGATGTCGATTGTATCTGTCGAATTCGAGGAAGAAGATGAAGACAAGGGCTGCCTGATTGGGGTCGATATCGAGTATTAGGGTCGATATCGACCTCTCTTTTTCACTCCTGAGTCCTCGATGTCGATTCCAGGAGATGGCTTGACCCTGGGGGGGTCGATTTCGACTGGCCTGGTCGATTTCGACTGCCTCTGCAGAAGCTTCTTTTCTTCTTCGTCGTTCCTTTTGCTTGATAACCTGAAATCTTGGTTAGGAATATAGATAAAGCACGAACTATCTCAGTTTTAAAAGTTTCAAACAGCCAAAACTTAAATCCTAAAAACCATCTATGAGAAATTTAAAGGTTTTATGTACAAGCTCTAGAGTTTTGAGTCGCTAGGCCGACTTCTCCGTCAATGCTTTATGACCCTTTTATGTAGGGACCCTTCGAGCTTGAGCCTTCTCCTGGATCATCTAGGTCCCTTTGATAGCATCTAAGTTCGACGACCAAGGCTTCTTCATCATTAGGATCTTCTTTGGGCGCTTTCCTTCTCTTTCTTGACCTAACTTTTGCAATATAGGCAAACCATGGAGCTTTGACCCTCTCTTTAGTAGAATTATCAATAATGGGCTTAATTGATTTATCAATAATGGACAGAGGAGGGTTAGGAGTCATACCTGGGCTTACCTGTAGTGGGTTGCCTAGGGAGTGTTCCGGACGGTCTAGGGATTTGTGCCACCAATTGACCCAGTTGGGTCTCTACGTTCTTTTTCCAAATATCCATCTCCCCAATCCTTGTGGTAAGGTGATTGAGTTGAGAATGGATGGCATTGTTGGATTGATCATTCTTAGCCTGATTCCGCCTGATTTCATCCAGTACTAGTTGAAGATCATCCTTCTTTTGGTCTCTCTCCGGGTGCCCAGGAGCTCTATAAGGCGGAGGGTCCCTAGGGTTAACCGGGTTCCTTTGTGGTTGATGGAACCTTTGGTCTCCCCAATATTGGTGATTGGGACCCCTCATGTAGCGCGCCTCTTGGTGAGTCTCCGCTAGGTGTACTTGTTCAGCATGGGGGCACTCGATGGTGGTTTGCCGCTGCGATCCGCATTCAATGCAATCTTGGTTCGCTGAAAGGAACCTTACTTGCTTTTGGAGCTTTCGAAGTTGATCTCTGTGGAATTGCTCCTTCACATCCGGATCAATTACATTGGAGGGTTCATATAAGGGTATAGATGGGGAAGGCCTCGATGATGATGATGTGTCGGAAGCCTCAGGAGTCCCATATGTGTTGTCGAACTCCACCAACCTCTCTATGGTCTCCCAAGCCTCTTGTGGAGCGAGTTCAAGGTAGCCATAAGAGGTGTAGGTATTGATCCTCTCCTTAGTTGCAGCGTCAAGAGCATTGTATATCATCTCCTGAATTACATATGGTGGTTGGCCATGCGTCGGGCATGATCGTAGTAGGTCCTTAAACCTTTCCCAAACAGTTGCCAGAGCCTCACCAGGATTTTGTTTGAAAGCCGTGATTTTTTGTCGGATCAACGCCGTCTTAGAAGGAGGAAAGAACTTGTTGAGGAACGCGTCCTTGACTTCATTCCAGGTGCGGAGCGATCTTGGGGCTAAGCTTTCCAACCACTGCAATGCTTTTCCTGTAAGAGACCAGCGAAAGGCTTTTAGTTGGACATATTCAAGACTTCGTCCATCAGCAATAGTATCAAAAAGGTCTAAGAAGGTAGAAATATGTGCCATAAGGCATTCGTTAGGTTTTCCTTCATATTGATGCCTTCTAATCTCAGTTAGGAAGTTAGGTTTTATTTCAAAATTCGAGGCAGGGATAAGAATTGCCGATTCAGGCACTGTGAGAGCGGGGTGCATATATTGCTTGACATTCCTAGGGAGGGCATTGATTTGGGCTTCTATTTGCCTTCGGCCTTCCTCCTCCCTATCCGCACTCTCCTTAAGTGCCGCCTCTCTAGTCGTTAGGTCCTCAACCTGCTGCCTTAGTTGCTCAATAAGTTCAGCCTGGTTCACGTTATCCGCCATGATTCTTTGAGCTTGGGCCTTTAGATGGAAGTAGAGTTCAGGGTCGTCTACTCCTTCGAATTCAGGTGGGCGATCAGCACGTCGCATACACCTGCAAAGTCAAACTAGGTAGAGATGTGAGATAGACTACTAGGGCGCGATTGATTGCCTCCCCGACAACGGCGCCAATTTGTTGTTGCAGGAGGATGATATGTCGAGTAATTACAAATATAAAGATGTAAATAAACGTAAACCAACTCCTAGCCTAAGCAAATAATTACAAGACTTCCTCCCATTGTAGTGGAAGTGTAGTCAGGATCGATCCACGAGGAGGCGTGTCAGCGGGATCCTAGTAGCTTTGGAAATTTCACGTCTGCGTCGACCAGAAGCCTAGATTTCGACCTAGGGCCTCGATGTCGACCTCGGCTGTCGATGTTCTCTGCAACAGAAGACCTGTAGAAACAAAAACGGTAGTCGATATCGACTGGTGGGGGTCGATATCGATGTTAGTCCACGAAATCGACCGGCTCATAAGACTGCCAGTCGATACAGAAGGGTCGATTTCGACACAAGGGGTCGATATCGATGCTCAGTAACTCCACAGCGATGTTCGTCGTCGACTCAGAAAACTGTCGACGAACTCAGTGGTCGATATCGACGTCCGGGGTCGATATCGATGTCTCCCCGCAGTGTGTTAGTTCTTCGTCGGTAAAGAAAGGCCGAAGATTTAAGAATGGAGAGAGAAGCAATAAACAGAAATAACAGCGGTTTTGACTGAATATAAACTTATTTAAAAAGCAACTCCTAGGATTAGGGTTTACCACAACGTTAACCAATGCATGCGATAAGATAAATAAGACGGACAATTGCGCTATTTCTCCCAAGGGACAAGCTTTCGCCGTACACCAACTCTTAGGATTACTCTTGCAAATAAACCTAATTGTCTCTACAAATTTTATGTTTATAACTCAAGTTGTTAGCATGAATCCCCTTTCTTTCGATTAGGACTAAACATAGAATCGTAGGATGAGAGATAGACACAACGATATCAACATCAAATACTTACCTCAAGCGCGCATGGCTAACGTCGGGCTCACCCCGACCCTAAGAGCTTTGGGGAACTACTCGCTTCTCATCATGGAACTCTTTGTTATTTGAAAGGAGACAACTTGCATTAAAATAAACTCCGAAGCTTTACAACTCAACGTCAACTTTCGCAAACGTCAAACCCTAAAACTTCTCTCTAACTCTAACTCTATTTTCTATTGTCCTTGTCTTGGATGATTCGATTAATGGATGATTGAAAGATGATTCAATGCCAGCCCCCTAGGGCTTTATTTATAGGCTACTAATCCTCGCTATCCAAGGATTGTAACTCCTATCTAAACTATGAACTCTATCCGAACAATTAGGATAGGTCTTTTATTTTGATAAAACTTAAAGGAAAAAGATAACTAAAACTTCAACTGCCATCTATCTTGAAAGTATGAGATAATTCCGTGCCTCTTTGAAGATATAGTTCCAATCCGCATTTGAAATCGAGTCTATCTTCTGTCGAGATAAGGGGTCGATATCGACACCAGGGGTCGATATCGATGCTTGTGTTTCTGTTCGACTTGTCCAGCTCTGGTCGATGTCTATGACGATGGTCGATATCGATGCATGTATGTCGATATCGAGGTTTTCTTGTCTGGTCTGTCTGGCTTATCTTGATGCTCAGAAGTCGTGTCGAAATCTAGGGTCGATATCGATGTCTCCAGTCGATATCGACCTCTTCTCAGCTTCACTTAGCTTCTTCGTTTTGACTCCGATTTCATCGAATTCCTGCATGGTTAGCTCAAAACTCGTGCAGACTCTATTTCTTATACTTTAGCTCATTCTTACACAAGTTCATATACTTTTGAAACTTTTCTTTGGAAATCGACTGACATATGAAGTCAAAAGATGCAATAAACAAAGGTACAAATGTGTACATCAGAACAACTTCCGAAACCCCTTGAAATAAACTCCATAATCTACCCCCCCAAGCTTATGAATTAGGAGAAAATAACCTGCAACTTGAACTCCATGAAGCCCATCCGAAAGCTCCTACCAAACGCTCCCCATAGAGCTTAAATTTTTTTTAAACCCCTGAAACCTGGTGAAAGCCCCAAACAAACACGCGCTTCATTGAATAAAGCCCTCACCTCAATGTTCAACCTACTATAATACCAACTATTCCACCGAATAATGTCTCCGATTTTATTTTGTTTTATATGTTCTCCGAAAAATATAAGTATTCTACCGAATAATGTTTCAAACGTGAATGAATAAACATTACCGAGAGTCTTAATTCATAACTTTCTTCATTGCCAGCTTATTAATCGGTGCAAACACCCAAAATGATCCAATGAACAATAAAAATAAAATAAAATCCCCCAGAAAACCTACTCCATGTAGAAATACAGCAACAATTTTACAAAATACGGAGTAAAAAAAACAACGTTACAATAAAAAAAGGACGGAAGGAGCGAAATCCTGAAATTGGGCATTTGGGCCCCATCTATTCACCGTATCAGTTGATTTGGTGATTCCAAAATCCAAATCCAAAAAAATATTTTATATTTAAAAAGGGTAAAATTTGAAGGGGGATCGGATGCACTACACGCGCGCAGGAGGAGTGGGTAAATGATGATTTCAGCGGGTCCCACTATAATTTACACTAAATTTAAAAAAAATACTTTTAATCATGACCATCCATTTTCCATCCATCAACGACCCAGATTTGTATACAAGGTACACCTTAAGGGGTGTGTACACTTGAACCACACCATATATATATAATATATATTTATAATATATAATATATATATATATAAGTGGATCTATGGATATATATAATATGATTTGTGGTCTAAGTTGGTTTATTGAACCGAGCCCAAGGGAAAGAAAAAGAGTGAACCGAACTAGTTCAACCTCATCATCTTCAACCTCCCATATGTAAAACTGGGTGAAATTTCAACCCCTCCAATCTCGCTCGAAACTCAACCAAATCCATTATAAAAGCTTCCCTATGTGTTGTTATACAGATTCTCATAACCAATTTTGAGATTTCGGATAAAAACAAGCTCAAACGAGCTTATCCTTTATTCGTAGATTTCACAAAATTCGGGCAAAGGATTGAGGAGGACAGAGATGAGGGTGAAATAAAAAATAGACGTGTTCACATAAACCAGGGCGACGGAGATGTTGGCGACAATTTGAAACCGATGCCGGTCAGAGGAAGACTAGGGCGACAAAGTTGTTGGTCGCGAAGAGGGCAGAGCCGCGATGGAAGACCATGTCGACGGAGATGGTGGCGGCAGTGAGCGGAGGAAGACCAGGTCGACAGAAATGGTGGCGGAAGAGGGCGGAGGCGACGAATAATGGTAGCGGCGGTGGACAGAGGCGACAGAAATGATGTCGGTGTTCATTAGTATAGAGTTCGACTTTAGGGTTTCTTGGGTTTTTGATGATAATATTGGGCTGTATTGGGCTATATTGGTATGGACTTTATGCAGAAAGCATTTTGTTCTTACAATATGAGTAGATAAGAACACATGAGATTTCGAATTTTGGGATAAACTCGGTTGAGTTTGTTTGGATGTGAAATCACAAATTTGTTAAAAATATTTAGATAAGAACATGTGAGAAACGTTCTAGAAGCAATTTCGTTGAGATTTGGCAAAGATTTGAGGTGCTGAAATTCACCTTTGGTTTTAACAGTAAACGACGCAGTGCAAAGGAAGAAGGGTCCGGTTTGAAAATTTCATTTTGATGGGTCCAATTTACCTGAACTGAAAAAAAAATACAAAACCATTAGCTCAAGCCTATTCCTGTTTATAAATATCTATATATGTGTGTATATATATCCAAAAATTTATTTAGTAAAATTCTACACGAAGTAAATTATAAAAATAACAAGACATTTAATTAAAGACATTTTATTTTGCATAAAAACATTTTTTCTAAAACCTTATATTAAAATAAAGTACAATTGTAAATCCATCTCTATTTTGAAGAAAACTATACAACTTTGCCTTAAAATAATACAACTTAAAAAACTAATTAATTTATCATTAGTGCACATTAGCATAATGATGAAATATCTACAAATAGTTATGATCTCGGTCTTTTACTAATTTTTTTATTGAGGAAAAATATTGAAATACCCCAAATTATTTTGGGGATATTTCTTTAAATAATATTATATTATACTATGTGAATTTGGGAAACTAATAAATTCACATAAGATATATAATATAAATTAGAATAATTATATTATTCTAATATTATTCTCTAAACATTCTTGCTATTTAATTTATAAAGTTAAATTAAATAATATTTCTTTTCGCTAATATATATCATATATATATAGCCATATATATTATATAGTATTTAATCAAATACATATTGTATTTCTACAAGAGTAAACCCAAAAAAAGGGCCTATTTTCAACCCAAATTCGGGTATTTGGATTCCAGCCCAAAAGTTGAGCCCAAGAGGAAGTGGCCAAATTACCTGGCCACATCTTTCCTTGTAATTGATAGACTACGGTAAAACAAAAAGGAGGATGGAATTTCCCCCTTTTCTTTTACCTCTTACCTTCTTCCCAAAGCTCTATCTGTCTTCAAGATAAACCCACGGGAGTTTATCCCCAATCCTAACCAACTAGCCGAGATCTCAGCAATTGGAAGCTGATCAATCCTTTCTTCCCTATCCGGTCCAATCCCAGCAGTATAAATAGAGGGGAGACCCTCGTCGTTTTTCACATCAACAGAAACAATCTTCCTCCTCTCTTCAAAGTCACCGTGAGCAGTAGCGCCGGACCTCCGCAGTCCACCACCGCCGATTGCACCCACTGCAGTCACAGTCTCCCCGGAAGCGCGCGCACGAGCAGCCGAGACCGAGCCCAGTCGCTAGCCCCGTTCGCCGCTGTTTCACTCCGGTTGCTGCTGCCCTGGTCCCCGGGAGCCGCTGCCTTCGCTCCCTGTCCGAGTGCTGCTGCTGTGCCGTCACCATCACCGCTGCTGCCCTTCGTCACCACCGTCGTCAATTGCCGCGCCGAGTCGCCGCCTTTGCCGCTTTCAATCACCGCCTAGGAGCTTCATCAGTCGTCCCCTGTTTCTGTGCGTGAGCTCCGTTGAATTAAAACAAAGGTTTTAATCTCTTTTTAAGAAATTACAGAAACTACCCTTAGTTTATGCTATTTTCGTTTCTGACCCTAACTTAATTATTTATTAAGTTAAGCGACCAATATTTCTGAACTATTCAATTCTTGCCCGTTTCAGCGACACCAAGCAATCTCGAAGCACCCACGCCGGACCCCGCTTCCCGAGGAATTCATATTGGTATAGATATTTAACTTTAGAGAATTAATTCAATTTCAAATTGAGTTAAGTAAAGTTAATTGTATAAAATATCAAGACTGAATATTCCTTTTTCCGTTGGATTCAATAGGTGCTAAAATCTCACCTTGTGGTCACCAGCCGATCATCGAAAGTTAAGGCAAGTGATTTCGTTCATATTGCCCTTTGCAATGTTTCGTGACTTTTGTGGTGCCTTTCATTTCTATCGTGTCGAATGCGGCCCTGTGGCCAATTTCCATGCCGGTTTCGATAGATTACATATCTGCCTGCTTGATGTGATTTATCATTTTCACTCTAAATTGACATGAGTATATAAATGGACAATTATAAGTATAATGCGTATGCGTATAATTTATGAGTTAGAGTAAATAAGCTCATATTCCTAATTGCATGAATTTCTGTTCGGTTCTTTCATGCAAATGGTTAACATGCGATATTAAGACCTTTGAAATATCCATGCTTGTCTTTTGTTGTTAATACCGTGTACATGATCACCTAGTGTAAATTAAAGCGACTAAATTACGATATAATTGAATATGCGTACTTTATAGTGCGAGTTGACTTTTAGTCAGTGCGAGTTTTCTTTAGTTAAGACTAACTTGCAGGTTGAGGTTCGTTAAGCCTTACCCTATAAAGGTTTCATGAAACGACCCATTCCGGAATGCATTCATCGCGGGATGGTAAACTTCCATAGTGTTGTAGGTCGTAGTCCTCTTTAAGGGCCCGACCGGTATCACGTGTTATATTATTATTGTCGTTATTATTAATGTTATCGTATAGTGTATTATGTAAGGTGATCAATTCTGCGCATATTATACTTCATTCTATTCGAGTATAATTCCTATATCGTATTCTTATTCAATCTCCATGATCATCCGAGTCATGTGTCATTTTTATTTTATTATATTATCAGATTTCCACATTATATACTCTAAATTTTCCCTTAACTATTATCATACCGTTTCAGGGTCACTGGTTTTAGTTAAAGTTGAACATTTTTCTTATCGCTTGCTAGTCTTAAATGTGCTAACCATCCTATTTATTGGATGGCTGGTGTCCTTCGTAATTACGAAATACCAGACCATATTCCACAGGTCTAGTAAGAGCAGAGGAGCTGGAGCTGGACAAGGAGACGGACTATCACTAATAAAAATCTTGTTGCATTTAAAACTTTGATTATTCTTATATTTCTAAGTTGGATCTTATTGGTTATTTTAGTGGTTTATGGGATACTTTTGACGGTTTATTTTCAATTATAATATTTTTAAGTCTTCCGCTAATATTATTTTATTATTTGCTTTATTATTATCTTGTCTATGGGAGCATGATTACATGTCCCTATAAGCCTAAGGTAAATACAAAGACATTAAAGTCTGCATATTTACTGGCGTTGTAGCATTTCCTTGGATATAAAAAGGGGGTGTTACAAATATGTTCTTCATACAGATTAATAGATTATGTAAAAAGGGTGAAAATCACATTCTATCTTTATGCAAGCTAATTTAGTGAAGCACGTGTTTTCCGACTTTATATTATCGATTCCTATATCATGTTTGATTTCGACTGTATATTCCCGATTGCATCCGTGCCTTCATGTATCTGATCCGGGTTAACGAGAGCTTGAACTAATTACATTCCAAAGCATAAAAAATAGGAGCTCGAACTAATTAAATTGTTTAGTATAAACAAAGTCCAAAAATTATTTAATTAGAAATTATAAATCGTCAAAAATAAACCAAATATAAAAAATGCCCCAAATACTATTTCGGAAGAAAGTAGCTGTTAAGAAGTATTAATTACCGTCTAAAATTAGTTAACCACAATACTTAGAAATGTTAATACCGCTAGAAATTATTTAACACAAAATTAGTTAACCACAATACTTAGAAATGTTAATACCGCTAGAAATTATTTAACACACTCTATTTAATAGGGGGAGAAGTAATAGAAAATATTTGGTTAAATGTCCATTTTACTAATCCTCTTTTGCAAAATGTCCACCTAAAATCCTTTTTTGCTAAATGTCCAAAAGTTTTTGATAATACCAAGTTTACCCTTTATACCAATTAACATGCCCTCTTCCTCGTTCAATCAGTTTACCCTCGGCCTTCATCTTCTGTGCGACTATGCCTCTTCTCGTAGATCTGAACTCCCATGAATCTCACATGCCGCCTCCGTCCGGAAGGTCGCCCTCGAGGTCGGCGCCATGGCCGACGCCCTCGAGGCCTCCCTTCACACATTCTAGATCGAAAGGAATCGAGTCGGAATTTCAGATCTGAAGATGGCGATATCGACGATGAATATGAGAGGGAGACTAAAATTACGATTCGATTCCTTTCGAATTGTGATTACACCACCTCCATCACCGTCCTGGTTGGCTGCACTGTGTTGCTGCTCTGGCGGCGCGGCAATCTAACAGGCAGAAGACGAAGAAGGCTTTTGAGGCGCCGAAGTCCTCTGGATTTATCTGCGCAGGTGAATTCCTCTTGATCTCTCTTCGATTGATTTCATCTCCTTTCCGACCTAATTTATTTTATGCCTCAATTTAATTGTTGATTATCTCTCGATCTCCACTAGAGATCAGCAACTTTTCAGTTCGAACTTTTCTGAAGATATTATTTCCTTGAATTGTTCTTTCTGCATTTGTTTCAATTTCAGTTTCTTTGATTTTCAGTTTCTTTGTTTCAATTCCATTGCTATTCTTCATCTTCGATCTTCTTCTTCTTCTACTACTACTACCTCGCCTTCTCTTGCTCAGTGCTCCCAAGCGGTCGGGAGTCGCGGTCGCGCAAATTGCAAATAAGCACGGTTGATGACAAGGTGTCGAGTGATGTGCAGTGCTTGGCGATCGACGATGTCGGACCGAAGTTGGCTGATGAGGAGACGCTGGTGGTTGCTGATGGGAAGAGTTGGACGGTAGGTCTCGGTTTAGAAGCCATGGAAAGCTAAGTGGTGGTCAGATGAAGATGACAACGAGGATGATGAAAATGATGGCTTGTTTGAGCTCTGGGAGGATCCGAGAACCACCGATTTGGTTTTGAAGGTAAATCATCTGGATATTCCGAGTTAATACTCAATCGCATCGCAATTTGGGGGCTTCTCCAGCTGATCTAATTTTGATATCCCCTTCAAGTTACTTCTTTATCAATCTCGCTGCTTTAATTTATCTTCTCTTTTGTTTTGTTTGTTCACACTTTAGAGTCTCTCCGGCCGATATATTACCTCTTGATCATTGAAGATGAATCTGATTCATATGAGTGTGATCTTGTTTCTTCAACCTGCAAACTGTTTCTTTTGTTATTATTTTTCAAAATTCTACTCTATAATCATTGTAATTGCATTTACTGTCCCTTTTTGTATTTGGGAGCTTACTGGGTTTTATTGGGTGAGGAATGAGGATTCCTTCTTTTGGGACCTTACTGTGTGTTTTTTCTTTTATTTTACTTTAAGATGGTTGTTTATCTTGTTATTTACTCTTTTGTTGCATATCTTGATCTGTTCAAAGTGGCAAAATGTGTTATGGCAAAATGTGTTATTGGCTGTGTTTTATACTTCAATTTCAATTGTGATATGTATATTGTACTGTTTTGCATTGGTTGTATTGGTGACACCTCATTATGTGTGATATTTTTTGTATTTATCATAAAAAAAAAATTACATATAAAATTTATTGGTGACACCTCATTATATATATATACATATAAAATTTGAATTTTAAAATTTTAGTGGTAATAATCTATGTTACACGGATACGGGAACGGGGATACGATACGGATACAGGGATACGGCAATCCAAAAAATTTAGGATACGATACGGTAAGGATACGACAATATAAATTATATGCTGTTTTAAAGGTATAAGCATAAATAAGAGATATATATTATCAAAACATATATAAAAGAAACTATATTAAAACTATTAAGTCTTTAATACCGAGTCCAGGAAAAAAACGAGAATAACCCGTCAAAATTCAAAAATAAATATAATCAATTTGAAAAAAAATTAAAATGATGTACCGGAGCTGGAGGGTCCTTTCTTAAAATTGCTACGGAGTATATTTTATAAGTGAACTTCAAAATATGGGCCTATATCAATATAACTTTTTTTTTGGCCTAATTATGAATCATTCTTCAAGCTCTCTCGAACCCTAACCTTGCAACACTTCTCTTTTCTGATTCTCATTCTCCCTGCCGCCACTAATCCTTCTCTTCTTCACGTTCTCTGGTCATTCTCACTTGAGGACAGATCTAAAAATTAGATCTAAGAGTGAGACAGTAGCTTGAACTCGAAGGGAGAATGAAACACGAAAGAAGAGTGAGTGACCAACCTTCAGGTGGGCGGTGGCCGTCTCCGGTGGGCGCCGACGGTGGGGGTCGTAGACTCGTCGGCGGGCGACTGGGCAGTGGGCAAGAGGCGAGCCAAGTGGACTGGAGAGGGCGATTGGAGAGAGAGAGAAATCGAGAGGTAGGCTAAGGCCATCTCCCATGGTAGGCCAAAAAATGGGTTTTGGCCTAATTTTGCTCCCACCCTAGGCCAAAACCCATTTTAGCCTTTTGTTTTTTAGCCTATTTCTAAACAAAGGCCAAATTTGGCTTCCCTTTTTGGAAGGCCAAATGGTATTTATTTATTTATTAGTTTATTTTTAAGTGTTTAATATTTATGTAAATCTATAAATTATATAATTATAAACTTATATATTTTATAGTTATGGTTTTTAATTAAAAATAAAAGTGGTTCTATTGTAAAGGTATTCAAGAGTTTTTCGATATGACTATAATATTTGACATATTTGAATTATCATTGCATAAATAATATTTTTAGAAAATGACATTAATATTTTTTTTTATTATAGATTCATGAAAATTATAATAAAAAATAAATATTAAGTTGCTTAAAGTACTAAAGAAGAAAAAACAAGTAGAAAATGAAATTACCAACTATTGAATCAAAATCACATCTAATATTCTGGTAGACCCGCATTACTCTCTTGATAACCGTAACCATAGTCATAATTTTCACGACCAAAATTTTCATTATCACATCCACCTTCTGATTGACTTTGGAATTGGTTAAAGTTGCCATAACCAAATGTAGTCGGTGGTATCGAAGGACACTGAGAGGATGTAGCAGATAGTCCCGCTTCACGAGCTCTTCGCTCCATAATTTCCGTCTTTCTCATATTCAAGTAATCTCGGGACACTGGATCAGTTATGGAATTAGGATTCATTAGCATGATTTTATCTTCATCGTACTGGCGTTGGATATTTAATTTGGTTGATGTGTAATGCTCAATCTTAGAAGTAAAGCTTGCTTTCTCCATCATATTCTTTTCAAGTAAATCTTTCATCACTTGGTTATCAACCATAATCTTTTCATAACGTCGTTTTTTCTCATCGACAACTTTCCTTGTTGCCTTTGCCATCTTCGTTCCCATTGGACGTTCTTTTGAAGCAACTTCATCATTCATGTACTCTTTCTCATCTTCATCTGCATCGATAACAACACAAACTTTTTTGGATATGTTTGATGTGTGAGAAGCCGCTTGAGATCCTACAGATGAATCATTTCTCCTACGTGGTTTAGCGACTTGCCCGATAGCATTGTCAAGCCATTTTTCAGCATCTTTCAAAATGGGCCATACGTGATCAAACTGAAAACTTTTCCTCTTATAAGTGGGATCATCTAGTAGAGATTCTTTAGCTTTTTTTAACTAAAACACGAAGCAATAAGTAGTATTCAATACATTAATATTTGGAATAAAAGTTAATAATAGTAGAGTTTATAATTATATGGTACTTACAATATATGCTTTGGATGCACCACTAGGATTTTGATGCTCAATTTGACGAACATGTCCACGGAGTTTACTGACTGGTAAACATAGATCAGAAAATCGACTTTGAAGGGATTGGCCGGTTCTCACTCTTTCCGCAGTCTTCCCTTCATTGTAAGCAAAAGCAATCCTCTCCCACATTGCATCTTTTTTTGGTTAATACCATTGATTGGACATTGAGAAATATCAAGATATATACGACACAATTGCACATCCTCTTCTGCTAGAAAATTCAAGCCCCGCTTAGAAGACATTGGAGTAGTAGAAGAATGTGTGTTGTACGTGTATTTTGGGAATGCTAGCTAGTGTATTTATAATTATTAATTAGGCAAGACATATTTTTATTAGAAAGTCAAAGGGTGTTAGCCCCATGATCTCCTCCAACAAGCACCTTTAGTTGAGATATTGTAGTTGGTGTTTGACCTCCTCCATCGTAGCACCTTAGTTGAGATATTTTAGCTAGTGTTTGACCGAGTTCTCCTCCTCCAACTATCACCTTAGTTAAGATATTCTAGCTGATTTTTTATTTAGTTCTCCTCCTTTAACTAGCATTTTAGTTGAGGTATTCTAGATAATTTTGATCGAGATCTCCTCCTCCAACTAGCTCCTTGGTTAAGATATTTTAGGTGGAGTTTTAGTATTACTTCTTTTTTTTTTATTGTAGGTGATGTTTGAATAATTAAAAACAACTTACAACTTGAATGAAGAGATAACAATATGTAATATATATACATTGCATGCAATATACGAGATGACATGTGAATCATTTTATTCAAATAATACTAGTTGCTTTATTGAATTCAATACTAAAAACATACATTTGTATAATAAAAGACATAACACTAAATGTCAAATCAAAAAAACATACTAGAACAAATATAAAATGAAATAATAAACTTCTACTAAATTATTCAAACTTCGCCTCTACCATGACGATCCCATAGATGATCAATCAAAGCATCCCTAAGTTCAAAATGAGCTTTTTTGTCTTTCATTTTCCTATTACGAGCAAGAAACTGTGCAAATTGTTCATCCTCATCATCGTCCAAATCAACTGTAATCGGAGCTGTTAAGTCACGCTCATCCTCAATAATCATATTATGCATAATGATACACGTAGTCATGATGTCATGTAGAACATGTTTATTCCAGAAACGCGATGGACCCTTAACTATTGCCCAACGCGATTGAAGCACACCAAAAGCTCATTCAACGTCTTTTCTACACGATTCTTGTTTCTTTGCAAAATATTGTTTTTTTGGTCCTTGAGAATCGTGAATAGTCTGAACAAGTGTGGACCACTTAGGATAGATTCCATCTGCTAGATAATATCCGACATCATATTGTTTACCCTTGATAAAATATGTACAAGGAGGAGCTTTACCTGCAGCTAGATCCGCAAATAAGTTAGATGCTTCCAACACATTGATGTCATTGTTGGAACCAGGTAAGCCAAAATATGCATGCCATATCCAAAGATCATAATCAGCAACAACCTCAAGAATTATTGTAGGCGATCCACTACGCCCAGCATATGCACCTGCCCAAGCCGCTGGACAATTTTTCCACTTCCAATGCATGCAATCTAAGCTTCCTAACATTCCTGGAAATCCACGTTTCTCACCAACATAAAGGAGTCTTGCAACATCATTGGTTGTTGGCTTTCGAAGATATTGCTCCCCAAATATCTCTATAACTGCCCGACAAAACTTTTGCATGCATCTAATGGCTGTGGATTCACCAATTTTTAAGTAATCGTCAAGTGAATCACCCGGTACACCATATGCTAGCATCCTAAAAGCAGTTGTTATTTTAACAAAGGTTGACAATCCGAGCCTACCAATTCCATCACGTTGTTGCATAAAAAATTGATCATGATTTTTGACTGAGTTTGCAATTCAAAGAAATAAACTTTTATTCATACGAAAACGTCTGCGAAATTTTTTTCTCACCAAGTCGGGGGACCTCCGCAAAATAATCATTAAATAGATTATTTGCAGCACCTTCTCGATCACGATAAATGGTAATGTGACCAGGAACTCCACCTTTTCGTCTTGATTGAACATCATCTTCTTCATTGTTGATATGTTCTTCCATGAGAAGATTGTTATTCGCATACATACAAAATAACACATTTTGATCTTCTTCAAATGAATCGAAGATTGAATTAGAAATCTCAATCGTGTCATCTGAAGAGTAAGATGATGATGATATCTGAGAAGAATTCATTGTTGATTCAATAGAAAAGATAAAGATAGAATTAGATGATGGAAATGAGATGTGGAAGTTCTAACTTATATTACTAGTATTTATAGGAAATTTAGCCTACCAAAATTGGCCTACGGTGGAAACAGCAAAACTGTATAATAGGCCAAAATAGAATATTCTATAGAATATTCTCTTTTGGTAGGTCAATTTCCCTAGCCATTATGGCTTACGGGGGAAGATGCTCTAAGAGGGGTTTTAATTTAGGGGTTTTTAGTAATAAAATATTATTAAATACCGTATTCGTATCCGATACCGTATCCGAGACCGTATCCGAAAAGCTTATGGTAGGTCAACATACATTGACCGTATCCGATACGGAGATACGCGTATCCGACCCGTATTTGGCCGTATCGGCGTATCCGCCCGTATCGGATACGGGATTCAGTGCTTTAGTGCCGTGTCCGGGTAACATAGGTAATAATAGCATGGTGACACTACATTTCAGTGATATTATATGTTTTTGTTATCTCACGTCTTAGTAAATGTTTAAATTTTATCGATGACACAATTTTGTATGTCACCAACTCTAACAACTAAGATGTCATAAAAAAAAATGTCACCGCATGTGTCACCACTAATAAAGGTGGTGAGACTAATCTCGTAAAAAAAATTGTCACCAAAAAATTTGATTATCACTATACATGTGTCACCAAAGTCATTGACCGGTGTCACCATTAATAAAGGTGGTGACACTAATCTCGTAAAAAAAAACTGTCACCAAAAAATTTGTTTATCACCATACATGTGTCACCAAAGTCATTGACCGGTGTCACTACTAATAAAGGTGGTGACACTAATCTCATAAAAAAAATGTCACCAAAAAAATTGTTTATCACCATACATGTGTCACCAAAGTTGTGTCACCAAAGTCATTGACCGGTGTCACCACTAATAAAGGTGGTGACACTAATCTCGTAAAAAAAACTATCATCAAAAAATTTGTTTATCACCATACATGTGTCACCAAAGTTGTGTCACCAAAGTCATTGACTTTGACCGGTCAATGGTCAAAATAAAAATGGGAAGGAAAGAAGGAAGTCAAATTAAAAATGGGAAAGAAGGATAAAAATGTCATAATGGACATTTCGCAAAAGGGAATATGAAAGTGGACATTTTGCAAAATGCCATATTAAAAATGGACATTTAGCAAAAAAATCCGAAGTAATATAGGGGTAGTAATTATGATATAGGGGTACATTGAAGTCCACAAAAAAAACAAACCTATTTTTCTCCTATTAAAACTTTTTTTTTATTCCCTTTTAATCTTAAACATTCAAATACCTTAGGTAAGCAGATGGTAAGTGAAGTACTTTACCTTTTGCTATTATGTAGGCTTCACTTCATTCCTCATTAATTTGCTACAATTATTTATGTTTTGTTTATCTTAGATTTATGCCTTTTAGAGTTAGATGATGTGGTCTGAACTTCACATAAATTTGTAAAGGATTAATGCCCATAGAAATCAAACGTAAATTTGCATTCTGCCGACTTATGCTTATGTTAGTTCTTTTCCTTGCACTTACATAGGGTCAATTTTATAAAATTAACATGACATCATTTTGGCAAATGTTTTGCAGAGAAATGGAAACTGCAAGCTTGCCTATAATTCTTATATTTGTTATGTAGAAACTTTTATTGAATTAGCTGCTGGAAACGGCCCTTCCACCATGTGCATCCCTTGGCTGCATTCATCTTTTACAAAAAAAAAAAAAAAAAAGAGTGGCCTAGTGACTATTTACGCTACAAATTTTTACTATATATATTAAATATCCCATTTTTTTAATATACCTTGCCCCTCTTGAGTCACGGATATGTGACTCAAGAGGGGTGGACAAAGAAAATATATATTTTGTATAGGGGTAGTAATTATAGAGGCGCAAATGTGGTGCATATAGTAAATTAAAAGGGAATAAAAAAATGTGGTGCATATAGTAAATTTTATGGATGCGCAAATGTGGTGCATATATTAATATAGGAGTGGTAATTATGATATAGAGGCGCAAATGTGGTGCATATAGTAAATTTTATGGATGCAAATATTATAAAAAAAAGACCTTGGCTACAATACCTTCACAAGACTATCCTCACATTTCTGCCACAAGTGATAAAAATCAACCGATCAAACTTGTCAGTAGTGATCTTAAGGTCCAATCACCCCATGGAGTAGCACTGCAGAAAACAAGGGTAGGCGCCTTTCTGAATGCGTATTGAATGTTGTTGCTGTACACCTAGGCAATTTTCATATGACAGCTGAAATCTTGTTTCGATGATGTTATCTTGCATATATGAGGACTTGTAGGGGCTGTTTTCCTAGGTTTTCTGTTGCTGCAATTTTGTTTTCAAGCTACGAATTTTCATTTCATTTATCGAGCAGACTATCTTGTTTAGTGCGAAATCAAAGGAGTGGACAAAGAAAATATATATTTTGTATAGTTATTGCTGTTGAATTGTGTAAGCTGAACCTATATAGTATAACTTATATGCTGCTTGCTCAGGCCACCGAACATCACACTAAAAACCTCACTAATTTCTTGAAAAATTTAGTGTTTTATGGGGAAGAAAGCATTTTATGCTGTATATGATTATTTGGAACTATGGGACTGAAATCAGCATAGATTTGAGTTGTACTGAAATCAGTACACTGAAAACCTCGCTAACTGAAATCAGCGTACACTAAGAACATGGGCTACTTTCGGAGCTATTTTGGGGGCTATTTCGGAGCTTTGCCGGGGGTGGTTCTGTTGGCAAACTATTGTTGTATTGCTTGGCTGCAATATAGGGTTGAAATCTGCCAAGCTAACATTACTAACACTACGTCATGGCGCAATTCAAGCAACGGACATAAAGTCATCGCTTGAATGCCTCTCACGTCACCTGAGCATTTAGGCCACGGACATGTCGTCGCCTGAGTACTCGTTGCTTCAAGGCCGTCCCTCTGATCTTCATGTGACGAACAACCGTTTGTTCGTCACCTGAGTATTATCAGGCGACGAACAAACTGTCCGTTACCTGAATATGGTCAACGACCTGAGAATCAATTGAAGCCATTCAAGTGATGAGCGAAGTTCGTCGCCTAAGTCTTCTAGCAACGGATTTAACGTCGTTACCTGAGTCTTCAAGATGGTATTTTTTCATGTTGTAGCAACCACAAGGGTTGCTTTTTTCGTGGCTTGGTTATTCAAGCGACAAACAATGTCCGTTGCTTGAATCGTAAAGCAACAAAGAAGACGGTATAAGTTCATTGCCTGAGTGACATCCCGGTTCTCTTTCATTGTTCTTACAACGGGTTTACCCTATGTTCGTTGCTAGAATGGAATTGCAAAAAAAAAAAAGAATCATATTTGGAAGCTCTATTTCCTCCCTGCTAAAACACACCAAATCACACACAAACGTACAATGCACCTGTTTCTCAGCACATGCCTTTGGAGATCTCGCACATTTCAGATTCACATTTAACCAAAAAGTGCATACATTTCAGATTTATACAAAATATTCTCAAACCCACGTTCATAACAGTTTCCTTTGTCCAGCAAAACCCCACAAACCCAAAAATTTCTTTTCCACCAAAACTATACACATCAACACTAGAGTCAAATAGTCAGAAGCGAGTAGTTCAATGAGGATGACAAAGTCACATTCAAACCTTAAGCGTCATTAGAGCGGGGGCTGTGTTGGTCAGCCTAAGTGTGGACTTGCTTGTCTGCGACTAGCCCCCGCACAACATCCTCCAATGCAGTGACAAGCAAGAGGCCAGAATCTTGCGTGTTGTTCTTCTATGGTCAAGGGGGCTGGTGCCACTTTGTTGGAAGTGCCATCTTCTGAGGGTGGTGGCATGGATTGGCTGATCTCCTTCAATGAGCGCTTAAGTTATCCCTGACAGTTGTTTTAAAGTTATAAGAGAGAGCTTATAAATAACAACTTAAAGTTATAAGAGAGCTTAAAAATAACATCTTCTTAATCAGCTACAGTAAAGCATCTATTATTGTTCCAGGAGAAGTTTTTAGGGATAATGAAGCCTTTCTCATTCACCAAACAACATAGGTATGTAACTTGCTTTAAATATTGATGTTCCACAAGTTTTTCGACCCATTTGAGAAATACAAGGTTACTTTGAGCCTACTTTAAATCTCTATTACAGTGGCTAGAAGTTTCTGCTGCTTGTTTAGCATTGGCTACATTAAGTGGTGAAATACAACTATTACATGCCAACCTTTTCTGCCTATAAAATCTAGTGACGTTGTATTAATAAAATTCAAAGCACAAGGATTTATGCTACTGACATTGTATTAATAGAAGTCATAATTTACTTGTCATGCTATTTAATAGGCTATGCTATCAAACTTGCATTAGACTGCTGCTAAGTAAGGAAGTGAACAAGATACATACCTTGGACTTCCATGCGCCCTTGCTGCATCAACCAATGATGGAACATGCAACTTATCACTTCATCTTCAATCCCCTAATGCCATATCTTGCATCCAATTGATAAATAAAGTCAAACAATGAGCCTAGACCTGCAGATTAAAGAACAAATACACAAATCATGAATAAACCAAATAAACTCACCAAATCAAAACCCAGTGCAACAAATTAAAGAACAAATACACAGGTAAAATCATGAGATATCAAATAAACTCACGAATCAAAACCTAAAAGAACAAATACACAAATCATGAATAAACCAAATAAACTCACCAAATCAAAACCCAGTACAGTAAATTAAAGAAAAAATACACAGGTAAAATCATGAGATATTAAATAAACCACCAATCAAAACCTAGTACAACTATAAAGAACACATACACAAATAATGAATAAGTTATACAACTTATTTTCACTTCTAATCAAGTATGTACTTATACCAGAAAACCAAGCAACAGAAAAGTGAAAGAGAAAACAGAAAACAGAGCAAAATCAAACAGAAAGAAAGTGAAAACAGAAAACATAAATAAGAGAAAACATAAAACCCTAAGTATACTTATACCAAAAAGTATAGTTAACCCATTACTATGCTTACACCATCGAACAAATAAGTGAAACTATGTATAACTATAAGTATTTAATTATAACTATATATAAGAAACTATTTATATCTATACTTATAAGAAACTATATTTATAAGAAACTATACCAGAGTTACTACATAAGAATCTCATGTACAAATAGTAAACTACATAAGAATCTCATGTACTTGAACATGTATACATATATATAAGAATCTCATATAATAAGCCAATAAACATGTAAAAAGAGTGTCACTGAGCCATCAATTTGACACAGTTTCACAAATTCGAAATTCACTAAGATAAAGGACCATGCTGTACATTAGAACTCCATATCTAAAGAATAAATTGAAGTTCAAACAACAAAGCAAATAGATAGTTCAACCCACAGATGTTCAAGATGTTCAATAAACACGGTATCACTTGTGGCAGAAATGTGAGGATAGTCTTGTGAAGGTATTGTAGCCAAGGTCCTTTTTTTTTTATATAATATTTGCATCCATAAAATTTACTATATGCACCACATCTGCGAATTTTCATTTCATTTTTCGAGCAGACTATCTTGTTTAGTGCGAAATCAAAGGAATGGACAAAGAAAATATATATTTTGTATAGTTATTGCTGTTGAATTGTGTAAGCTGAACCTATATAGTATAACTTATATGCTGCTTGCTCAGGCCACCGAACATCACACTAAAAACCTCACTAATTTCTTGAAAATTTTAGTGTTTTATGGGGGAAGAAAGCATTTTATGCTGTATATGATTATTTGGAACTATGGGACTGAAATCAGCATAGATTTGAGTTGTACTGAAATCAGCACACTGAGAACCTCGCTAACTGAAATCAGCGTACACTAAGAACATGGGCTACTTTCGGAGCTGTTTTGGGGGCTATTTCAGATCTTTGCCGGGGGTGGTTCTTTTGGCAAACTATTGTTGTATTGCTTGGCTACAATATAGGGTTGAAATCTGCCAAGCTGCATGTATTGTATGTCATGGAGCTGACTTTGGTATTTTTTTAGTGCACGTTCCTTTGTGGTTTTAGCAACAATACTCAATGCAGGCATGTTGTCTATCTTTATTTTTTTTCGAAACAAGATAAGAGTTAGGGAGGTTCCCGATATCCGGGAGGCCTTCCTAGAGCGTCTAGACGGACGCGATCAGCCAACAAATGATCAGACGAGCAGCTATCCTCGGTAGGGTTATGTAGGCCAGACGTGCTATCATGTCCGCTACAGCATTGGATTCCCTGAAAATATGATGAATACCAACATTACTAAAGAAGGAAAGATCAATACAAGTATCCGATTGAAGCAGCTCAATGTTCTAGGGACACAACCAGTCACCCAGCAGAGCTTTGATAACCGCTAGACAATCACCCTCTATAAGTAGATTATCTAGGTTAAGCTGTTTATCTTTAAGAACTCTCAACCGAAGCGCCAGAGCTTCAACATATAGAGCGGAGTTACTATGGCAAGTACCGTTCCCCAAGGAAACAATACCTCCAACATTATTTCTAATTACAAAACCGAAAGTGTCGGATCCATTGGATCTGAAGGAGCCGTCGAAATTCAGTTTATAGAAATGTGATGGCGGCTTCTGCCACGGAATTGGCCTTTTTTTATTAGCCAATTGATTGCCTGTTGACTGATCTCTAGATAAGGATTGTACACCACTTTTAGACCCCATCGTAGCTTCGTAATGCAATAAATCCTTAGTAGCAGACCATGTATTACAAGTGGTAGATATAAATACAACAATATCAATTACCGTCAAAGTAAAGGCAGGATCAAACACAGCCTTATTCCTAAAGTACCATGTCCCCCACCAAACTGTTGCCAGAAGCGCCATAGAAGACTTACCTATAGAGGAGTACATGTGATTAAGCAGAAGGTTATAATCGTTGTGAATACTAGCACCCACAGTAGGTGGAATTTTGATATGAAACTTATCGAGAAGAATGGATGTAATATGACACTCCAAAAGAAAATGGAACCCCGTCTCGAGCGTGTTACCGCAAAGAGGGCACCTTGAAGGCACTGCCATATGCGAAGGTTGCAGACGTTCAGTTGTAGGCAAACCGTCCTGTGAGACTTTCCACATGAAGTGACTGACTTTATAAGGAGTGTCAAGTTTCCAAATCCAATTACAGTTATAATTTGGATCACCTTTAGAAGAAGGGATAATAGCTATTACAAATTTCGCAGAAAACCACCCATCCTTGCTCGGACCCAAGTAAAGACGGTCATGAAAGGAGTTAGTTGGTAAGTTGGAAGCTAAAATGTTATTAATATGAATAGGTGACAAAAGCCCACGGAGATCGTTGGATAATTTGTTGTAGTCCCATGAATTATTAGTAGTATTGATGAAGCGGGAAACCTTCCAACTCAACGCGGAGTCTGAAGGATGCGAACTAGCCACATTGGGGAGCGGATGGCCATAGATCCAGTTATCGTTCCAGAAATCAACGTTTGTGCCATCGTCGATAGACCATCTAAGTCCTAGAGTGAACAAATGTTTTATCGACTGAAGTTTAAACCATTGCCAGGATGTATTCCCCTTCCGAGTATACTTCATGAGAGGAGTTCCCTTTAGATATTTGACAGAAATAAGACGTACCCACTGATTACTCGGTTCAACAAGAATCTTCCACAATAACTTCATTTGCAGTGCAATGTTCATAGTTTCAGCTTTGTACAAGCCCAGACCACCAGTTAGAGTGTCCGAACAGATCTTGTCCCAGCTTATCGTGGGTGTGTACTTCGTATTTTTTTTTCCAGAAAAAGTTTTTGTAAACCTTGTCCAACTCGTGTAAGATAGAAGTTGGCAGTAAAAAGGCTTGCATTATAAAAATCGGTTTGGCGTTGAGATTAGCTTTGATAAGAACCTTTCGTCCTTCTACAGACACAGATGAGGCTTTCCACTTGGTTAACTATTGTTTCAATTTTAAAACTACGTCATAAAACGTTTCACCGTTTACTCTCCCGTTAACAATTGGGCAACCTAAATATTTTTCCAAATTATTTGCTTGTGGAATGCCCAAACAAGCCGTAATGGTGTTGACCGACGAATGGGATATATTTGGCAAAGCTTGGAAGCCAGATTTGTGAAGGTTTACTTTTTGGCCTGAAAGGAGACAGAACCTCTGTATAATAGAATTTACTTTGAAGCAAGCAGTTTGGGAAGCCTTTGTGAAGATGATAATGTCGTCCGCAAATGCTAGAAAAGGGATTTTGATCAAACCTCTACCAAACGAGAAACCTAAATCTTTGTTTATGTTTGCTTTTTTTTTTTGCAAGTTGCGAGCCATCACTTCAGTTGTTAGTATGAACAGAAAAGGTGAGAGATGGTCGCCTTGATGTAAACCCCTTGTGGGAATGAACGGAACAGATGGTTCATCGTTAATCAAAATCGAGTATGAGACCGTGGTGATGCACTTGTGAATCCACTGGTTAAACCTAGGAGTGAAGACAAAGTTACTCAAAATTTGGAAAAGAAAAGGCCACTCAATACGATCATATGCCTTTTCCATATCCAGTTTAATTGCAACCGATCCACATTTTGCTTTAAGGGATCTAAATGAGTGAAAGATCTCATGAGCAATCAGGATATTATCCTGTATAGACCTTCCTTTGGTGAAAGCGCCCTGCAAAGGGTGAATTAGTTTGTCGAAAACCACCGATAGCCTAGTAGAAATGATTTTGGGGATAACTTTGTAAATGGTGGAGCAAAGACTGATAGGTCTGTAGTGATTTACAGTCGTCGGATCCTCCCACTTAGGAAGTAAAGTAATAAAAGTATGGTTCACTTGTTTGAGTAGCTTACCCGATGCGAAGAAAGATTTAATTGCTTTAGTCACAGAAGGGCCTACAATAGCCCAATAATTCTGATAAAAACCAGGAGGCATCCCGTCGGGACCCGGCGACTTATCTGCTTTCATGGAGAAAATATCTTTTTTTTTTATTTCTGCATTTGTGACTGAGGCAGTGAGGTTATCGTTGTCACCAGAAGTAATTTCAGGCGAAATTAATTCCAGATCATTTGTTAGCGATAAACTAGGGTCCAGCGTAGATTTGAACCTAGCCTTAAAATCGGAAACGAATTCCTACTCGATAAGCCTATTGTCGGAGATACATAATCCCATATCATTGTTAATAAATTTGATAAATTTCCTTCCCCGTTTGGAGGATGCAATTTTGTGGAAATATGCAGTGTTTGAGTCATTTAGTTTAATATGTTTTACCTTAGCTCGCTGACTCTAGTAATGGCGCTGAAAGTCTAGTAGGTGCTCTCTTTTGTTAAGAAGTTATTTTTGCTTTAAACGATCAGAATCAGAGAAAGACAAAAGAAGAGAAGTTTGTAGATTCAACATCGCTTCATCCGTAAGTAGAATATGACGAATAATATTGCCGAAGTTTGCCTTATGCCATCTTTTAGCGAGTACTTTAAGAAGGGAAGTCTTCTTCACAAGGTTGAACATATTAGAACCCACAGTATGCAGTCGCCACGCTTGAGACACAATATTAGCAAAGTCCGGTTTTTTTGCCCAAGCTAGCTCGAATCGGAAAGGTAAAAGTAATTGTTGTCTTGTGTTCTGAAGTCCACGGAAATCGGAGCATGGTCAAAAGATGTGAAAGGGTGGATCTGCACCCTTAGAGAATCAAAGCATATGACGATCGTCCGGTGTGGTAAAAACCAGTCAAGTTTAGCGAAGGAATTATCAGGTTCCCCAAACTTTTTCCGACGCCAAGTGAATTGACCCCCAAAGGATGAAACCTTTGTCAGGTCCATTGAGTCCTGAATGGACTGTAATCGTGTGAAACGACTCAGAGATGGAGGAGCCCCACCTAACTTATCACTCGGAGAAGAAATCTCATTAAGATCCCCCATTATACAGATCGGATGAAGACAATGAGTGGAGTAAGACCAAAAAGAAAACCAGAATGCCTCTTTACTGTTATAATCCGGCGGAGCGTACACAATGATAACAACAATAGTCATATTCTTGAGAGTATCAAAATAGTCGAAGTGAATAAACATGTGTTGTATCGAAACCAAAGTAATTTGACCACATGCTGGAGGCAAGTCCTTCCAAAGGAGGCAAACACCTCCCGAGAAACCCACAGAAGGGTCAAACACAATGTTATTAAAGCCACATTTTCGCCAGTGCTTATCCTCTGGCGGTGAACTCGCTTTCGTTTCAAGAAGAGCGAGAACATTAATAAAGTTATTTCGACAGAAGATATCAACATTAGTCCAAAAATTCCGACGACGAATACCTCGACAATTCCATGTAGCAATATTCATAAAAAAACAGATTTTAGTTGGAACCGTTGGTACAACTGTTTTGAATGACGAAACGAGCAGCCTAAGCATATAATTTGAAGCCGATTTTAATCTTAGTTAAAACGATTTTAATTTTGATGGAATTATAAATAGCAGACTTAATCGTGTCACACGTAAGCCGAATGAAACAAGTGAGTTGCCACCTATCACACTTACTGATAATTCTGTTAGTTGAGAGGGCGATCTCAAATTGCGTTGAGGCATAAGTTTGTACAGCTAGCAACTTGAGGGATCCTACGTCCCTCACAATTGAATATTTCGGCAGAGGAATCCTCGTAACCGAACAACCATGACCAAAATGAATAAAGTAATTGGTGATCACATTCAAAAATTGAAAATGAGTAAAAATGCTAAGCATTACATCGAAGGGAGGACTTGGCATGAGCTGGCCAGGTGCAAATGCACAACCCTCAAAAGAACCGAACTTCAAATGTCGCCCGACTAAGTAACTTATGAATTGAGATCTGGATAGTAAAAAGAAGTTACACAAAATGAACACAAACCCCAAAGGTTTTACATTAGGAGTGGTCCTCTGAACTGTTGTGAGGCAGTTTGTCGTCCTCGTAAGGCTTCCCAACCGATAAGACCTGAGATGCTGAGTAAGCCCATTTGAATGAAGCTGTAAGCATCAAACAAACAACAGATGGGAGATC
The DNA here is from genome assembly GCA_963922045.1 of Persicaria maculosa. Classification (NCBI taxonomy): domain Eukaryota; kingdom Viridiplantae; phylum Streptophyta; class Magnoliopsida; order Caryophyllales; family Polygonaceae; genus Persicaria; species Persicaria maculosa. Next base: position 20,643,006 of record OY998257.1, read on the forward strand.
TCCCATAGGTACGAGCCTGTAAGGCTAAAGACATCAGGTGCACTATGATAACATCTATTTTAGACTAATTTTAGGCGTACATTGGCATATTAGTTTAGGCCATTTTTATGCATATTTGACGTATTTTATGCTTTATTTGTTTTATTTTACATTTTTGGAGTCTACACCTAGTTTTTATGTGTTTCAGGCATTTTGAGGCTAATATTGAGGAAATTCAAGATTTAATACGGAGCAGCGAGCATTTTGGGATTGGACCGAGCAGCTAATTCCGGAAGTTGTGGAATTTAGGGTTGTTTTGCGTGTTAAATCTATAATTGAATGTTGGGCTAGTTTTTAATTATTTAAGTTTGTGGGTTAAAATTGTAATTTCCTAAAAATAAAATTATATACTCCCGTGTATTTAGAATTCAAGGGGAGTTGGAGTTCAGGTTTTGCCGTACATAGCTTCGGCCTCTTCTTAGGCTTTAGGTTCTTTGTTTTTGACGGTATATGCTTTGGATCGAGGACGGAAATTTCGGTTTGCATTCTATTCTAAACTTTGATCTATTTCTGTCTATAACCTAGTTCATTGTTTTTTATATTATGCTTTCTTAATTTCTTCGTTCTAGGGTTTGGGTAGACCTGTCAAAACACAACCCGACCCGGTTGACCCAACCCTAACGCCCGGAAAATTTCCGAACCAAACCCGGAAATTTTGTCTGACCCGAACCCGAAAACCCGGAAATTTTCTGGGTAATCTGGGTTTCTACCCGGTGACCCGATACCCGGTAATTTTGACCCGATTTACCCAATTGACCCGATTGACCCGGTTGATTTATAATTATATATGATTAAATTTTTTTATGGAGATTCCAATTTATTACATTTTATAATTACAATCACTTGATCTTTCATTTTCAAATCAACTTTTATATTTATTTGTATTGTGTAATACTCCGTCCGATCGATAGTATTTGATTTTTTGTTTTTCAACAGACTTTTTTAAGAAGATAAAAATTCTAAAAAATATTAAAAAAAATTATATGCTTATTACTAATTGCATGAAATTTTTTTAAAAAAATTATTTGAAAATTTGATATTTTATATATTATTACATTTTATTAAAAATTATGAGAAATAATAAAAAAATCAAATGTTTTTAATAAAATAAAATAATATATAGAATATCAATTTTTTAATAAAATTATTTTTACACAATTATTTAAAATTTTGTTATTTATATATTATTACATTTTACTAAAAATTATGAGAAATAATTAAAATCAAATATTTTAGATCAGATATAGTATATAATTACAAGAACTAGAACTTATGAACAATGTATTTCATTTTAGATTTTTAAATTTATCGCAAAATTATCAAATTATGATTTTTTTAATTTAAAAAAGAAAAAATTGACCAACCCGAAATCGACCCGAAACCCGGTCAAACCCGAGTTCGATTCAACCCAGAAATACCCGAAATTCGTATTACCCGGGACCCGTATTACCCGAGATCCGAAGTGACCCGACCAGAACCCGACCCGAATGACCCGTTTGACAGGTCTAGGTTTGGGTGATCCCGACGATGAATTAGTAGTGTTGAGATTGATATTCGTTTGTTTGATAATTTGTTAGATTTAATCCTATTGCGCCAGCCCTAATTGATGAAAATGGGTTATAACTGATTTAGGGTTTGAAATCGAAAGACTAAAACCCTAAGTTAGAATTTAGATGGTGAATTTAGGCTGAAAAGCTATTTGATCCATCAGAACCATAGGATTAAACTTGAAGTTTGATTTATCGAAAGATAATTGAATTTCTTGAGGATTTATAGATTGTCATAGATATTTTAGATGATTTTGATATTGATCGAGACCGAAAGGCGACGTCAGTATGACTATCACCTACAATTCTAAGAACTTAAAGAGTTTGATTTGGTTGCTTGAGTTCGAAAGGAGATTGTTCACCAATTTAGGCACATTCGCTTTGATACTGAAAGGAGATTTGCGATTACCTTAGACAACCTACCTTCAACAAAATCATACAAGATAACACAAATATTAATTTTAATATGCTAAAGCATCGTTGTGGTGATCTTTTACCCTAGATTTGCCTCGTATCCATTGTTTACTACCAATTTTGTATAGTTGCTTCCTTTTAGTTGGTTACTTTTCTCCATTCCATATAATTATTTCTCCGTAATTTTTCTTGGCTTAGTTAAGTCTGTTTGAATTGACAATCCATACCACATAGTCCTTGTGGATACGACACTCGATATACTACAACTGAACCCGTACACTTGCGGTGTAGGTTTTAGCCTATCACACTAGAGTTGTGCGTGTAAATCCATGCCGAAGAAATTGGTTACCAATCAAAACCAGAATGAGTAAGCAATGAACCTAGACCAACAGAAACAAATAACCCATTAAGGGATAGAACACACTTAAACGTCGAAAGCACTCAAGGGTAAACTGATGACCACAATTAACGCGAACGTCGATAGTTGAATAGGTGGCAAGCCCAGAGAAAACTAGTTTCAAGTGGGTGTAGACCCGACAATTAGGACGACTAACCTGTCGTGTGGCCGAATTGCTGGTGAGCGGGAGGACTTGCATCTCAACAAGAGATGAAGAGGGATTGTGAATCCAAAGAGTAAGTGAAAGTTGTGATATACAATCATACAATTGGTAGGCAAACATGGTTAAAAGGGAGTCGAGGGTAGTAGGACATAGACTCACAGACACAGAGATGACAAGAGACGCCTGAATCTAGCCAGGGGAGGATCCGACTCCCGAAACCACCCAATCGAACAACCAACCCTTCCACCTGGTAAATCGGCGCCAACCGACGAGAGAGCACCATCCTCTCCCATCCTTCATTAAGTTTTTGATGCAAGTTGCAAACGATCTTAACCAGAAGCTTTTTGACAACGGCGAAATCGAAACTGGTTCCTCCGCCGCATCACTACCATGAAACAAATACGAGGGATTCGTGATGGCAACGAGCAAGCAAGAGGGATTTCTACTGCTTTTAGGCGAAGAGGGGTAAAAATCCAGTTGATTGGAGTTGCTAGGAGGCAGGTTGAAGGCGGCGAGAAGGCCAGGAGGCAGGGACTTAAGGTTATTACAGGGCGACTGTGCACAAAAGGAATATGAAAGGAGTAGGCGCGTGGAGGCGCGTTCATAGGGTGAAAAAAGGTGTTCCATTTTGATCAGTTTTTAATGGTGTTGTCTATCTTTATTCTACCGCACTAGTCCCTCTTTTATTTTATTTGTTCTTTGTTCAACTGGATTTTCTTTATCACTAGTCCATTTGTCACCTATATAGCCTATATGTCATAGTTTTGTTTGTCAGGTATCTGTCATAGTTTTTTTTGTCAGCTATCTGTCATAGTTTTGTTTATCAAATGTATGTCATAGTTTCGTTTGTTAGCTGTCTGTCATAGTTAGAAGCGGTAAACAGTTAGGGGGATGATCGGTGGACATTTAACTTATAAATCTTAGATGATGGACATTTAATTAATTAGGTCTTATTATATGGACATTTATTTTGTTCTCCCATTTTCCTTTTCAGTGCAGTTGTTAGCAAACAAGCCCAAAGGGTGGGCCCATATCTGGTGTACACCAGGAAGGCAAGGAGGAAGCCCATCTAGGGGAATAATTCTGAGGGGTTGGAAGTTCGTTGCAATAAGTGGCCATTAGTGCCATGGCCAACTTGAATGCTAGCTAGTGATGGGGGGTCATAGAGGAGGTTAAATAGGGAAGGGTGAGTCTGTGGGGGATCATCCAGAAAAGTGTTAAGGAAATTGGCGTTATGCCTTTTGGGCTCATTGGGGGGTTTTTTCCTTTGAGAAGAATTGTAATCTGTCTTGGAAATCCAATTAGAGTGAGTTGATCGGGGTTTGGGTTGTTCAATTTTCCTCCTGTCTAACAAATTGGTGCTCTCGTTGAGAGATCAGCCTAGATATGACAAGGGCTAGAGAGTTAGATGCGAGGATCGGGTCAGTGGAGAGTGGACTCGAAGAACTCCGGAGGGGCCAGGATGAGATCAGAGGAAGAGGAGTCGAAACCAATCAGAGGATCGAAGTCCTAGAGTTGAGCTTATCCACGATGAAAGATCAGATGCTACAAGCTATGAAGGAGATGCAAGAAAAAATCGCGAGTCAGTTTGATGCGTGCCTTTCGATGGGGAATTCGCCCACCCCCAGCGGAATTGGTGGCTCAACCTCAAATGCTCCATTGGGAGGGGAGACGCCGAAATCCGTCCAAACAGAGAACGAGACCATTCCGTCGTCACTTGTGGCTCGGAAGGTTGAGTTACCCTTGTTTGACGGGGAGGATCCCTTGACTTGGATCTCAAAGGCTGAGCAATATTTTGATATCCAGTCAACGAAGCCGTTCGAGCGTGTCACAATTGCAATGGTAAGTATGGATGGGGCAGCCCTAAATTGGGTGCGTTGGATTAGTCAGCAGCGATCAGACTTCTCATGGGGAGAGTTGAAGGCGGAGCTTGTCAAGAGGTTCATGGGCACTCAAGCGGCAAACCGTTTTGAGCACTTGAGTCTCTTGCAGCAGACTGGGACGGTGGATGAGTTTGTTGATGAGATAGTTGCGTGTGCAGCACACATAACTGGATTGGGGAACGATCAACTAGGGGGATATTTCTTGGCTGGACTGAAACCTCAAATCCGCGTTGAGTTGTAGAGTTTTGAGGAAGTGGAGCTCTTCGCTGCCATGGATGGTGCATGACGAGCAGAAAGGAAGTTAAACTTTGATCAAGGGCTGGGACGTGGCCCTTGGAAGCGGGCTTTATCAGGGTCCGGATCTGGACAGAAGGGGTCTCCAAGCAAAAGTCCTGCCTCGTTCCAGGGGTCTGCAGCAAGCGGAATTGGGCCAAATGAGGGTTAAGGCCAAAGCAAGCCCATCGGGTTGGGGGCCCAGTTCACCTTCAGCAGGGTCAACCCAATTCTCTACGTCTAAGCCTCGCTTCATTAGGTCAGTCTCGCCAAAGGATTTCAGCGAACTAAAGGCAAAAGGCCTATGCTACAAATGCCGACAACCATATAGTCCTCTTCACCGGTTTGAGGAGAAAGTCTTCAAGCTCATGGAGTGTGAGGAAGATGAGTGGGAGGATGCCAACGCAGAAATGGAGTTGTTCCAAATAGGGGACGACGAGCCACTAAAATATAATCCACAAGCCGACTCGGATCTACAGTGGCTAGAACTACCCCTCAACGCTTTGGGAGGTACGTGTAACCCCAGAGCGTTGAAGATTCGAGCCAAATTAGGGGATAGGAAGGTGGTGGTACTCGTTGATAGCGGGGCAAGCCATAATTTTATGAATTGTCGGATCGTTGAAGTGGAAGAACTTCCGATTGAGGCAACTGGAACTTTTGGGGTGAGACTTGGTAATGGTCACAAGGTGGAAACCAAGGGAATCTGCAAGGATATGCCTCTTAAATTTGGCTCCTGTGAGATGAAAGTTGATTGCTACCCATTTGATTTGGGGGGCATAGATGTAGTCTTGGGCTATGCTTGGTTGTTATCAATGGGAAAGACCACAGTGGATTGGGAAACGATGACGGTGGAGTTTAATCGAGGTGGGAAGGCGGTTACCATTCAGGGAGACCCGACCTTAGCCATTGCATCAGCCTCATTTAACTCCTTACAAAAGATGTCAGAAGTTGATTATGGGGCCTGGGTGTGGGAATCAAAGATGCCCGATGAGACAGTCGAATTGGGTACAAGAGATGGAAAGGACGCAGAGGAATTGAACCAGCTACTAGTTGAATTTGGGGATGTATTTGAAGAAAGGCAGGGACTGCCCCCTAAGAGGAATATTGATCACCAAATTGTGCTCAAGGAAGGGGTGAAGGCAGTGAATGTTAAGCCATATCGTTATGGGCATCACCAGAAGGATGAAATTGAAAGATTGGTTGCTGAAATGCTAAGATCAGGAGTCATACGGCCAAGTCAGAGTCCCTTTTCCAGCCCGGTATTGCTAGTGAAGAAGAAGGACGGTAGTTGGAGGTTCTGCGTGGACTACCGAGCCTTGAATGAAGCAACGATTTCGGACAAGTACCCTATTCCAGTCATACAGGAGATGCTAGACGAGCTGGGAGGGGCTAAAGTGTTCTCCAAAATAGATCTTCGTTCGGGTTATCACCAGATTCGGGTGGCTGCGAAAGATGTCGCCAAGACCGCATTCAGAACAAACACCGGTCACTACGTATTTTTGGTTATGCCATTTGGGCTTACCAATGCTCTGGCCACCTTTCAAGCCACCATGAAAGAACTATTTCGACCCTTTCTTCGAAAGTTCATTTTGGTATTTTTTGATGATATATTAGTTTACAGTGGAAGCTGGGAGGCACATATGGTTCAGCTCAAACAAGTCCTACAGATTCTACGTGAGCAAACTCTAATAGCTAATAAGAAGAAGTGTGCGTTTGGGAAAAGCTCAGTGGAATACCTAGGGCATATATTATCTGCTAAAGGAGTGGAGATGGACCCAGCAAAGATAGCAAGTATTCTTACTTGGTCGGAGCCAAAATCAGTGAAGGAGGTCCGAGGCTTCCTCGGGTTGACGGGGTATTACAGAAAGTTTGTAAGGGATTATGGGAAGATAGAGAGGCCTCTCACCGAGTTGTTGAAGAAGGAAAATAAATTTCCCTTTAAGTGGAAAGAAGAAGCTCAGGAGGCTTTCAGCAGCCTTCAACAAGCTATGACCACAACTCCTGTCTTGGCCCTACCACACTTCAGCCAACAATTTGTAATTGAATGTGATGCTTCAGGAGCGGGCGTAGGGGCTGTCCTAATGCAGAGGGGTAGACCTTTGGCTTAGTTTAGCAAAGGATTCTCAGGGAAGGTGCTGTCAAGATCGGCTTATGAAAAGGAATTAATGGCGCTAGTTATGGCTGTCCAACACTAGCGACCCTATTTATTGGGCAGCAAGTTCCTTGTTAGAACTGATCATCGAAGCTTGAAACACCTTCTCTACCAACCTATCACGTCGCCTGCACAACAAAATTGGGTAGCAAAGCTCATTGGGTTCGATATGGAGATCGAGTATCGGACAGGAACCTCTAATCGTGCAGCTGATGCTCTGTCGCGGCGTGAGGAAGCACAGTTGAATGCTCTAACAAGGCTACACTTGGAGAATTGGGATGACCTGCAGAGAGAGATCTTAGCAGACCCAGCATTGGAAGAAATCAGAGAGAAGATAGGAAGGGGAGAAGCTCTAAAGCAACCGTTTGTTTTAGTTGGGGAGAAGTTATTTCACAAAGGGAGAATATGTATTCCAGCTACCTCTACATGGATCCCTAGACTACTGGATGAATTCCATGCCACACCAATTGGAGGTCATTCGAGTGCTTGGCGGACCTACAAGCGTCTCGCAGCTAATGTCTATTGGCCAGGCATGTTTAAAAGGGTACAGGAGTATGTGGCAAAATGCTTGATTTGTCAAAAAAATAAATATGAAGCTTTGTCCCCTACTGGTCTCTTGCAACCCTTGCTGACTCCGGAAAAGGTGTGGGAAGACATCTCACTCGACTTCATTGGAGGATTGCTAAAATCCCAAGGCTTCGACTGCATACTAGTGGTAGTGGATCGACTTTCGAAGTATGCCCACTTCCTGCTTTTTAAGCATCCTTTCACGGCCATAGGAGTTGCGGATACCTTCATTAAAGGTGTGGTCAGGTTACATGGCATACCTCGCTCCATGGTTAGTGATTGAGATCCTCTTTTTCTTAGTAGTTTCTGGAAGGAATTGTTTGCTAAGCAGGGAACGAAGTTAAAGATGAGTAGTTCGTATCATCCGGAAACCGATGGGCAAACAGAGGTTGTCAACCGTTGCCTTGAGACCTATCTGAGATGTTTTTCGGCTGAGCAACCTAAGCAATGGGCTGGCTGGATTCATTGGGCCGAATATTGGTACAACACCAATTTCCAAGGGGCGGCGGGAATGACACCATTTGAGTGTGTGTATGATAGGAAGCCCCCTGGAATTCAGCAACATCTTCCCGGAGAGTTTATAGTGGTATCGGTGGCAGAAGAGTTCTGGAATCGTGATGAGATTCTTAGGCAGCTGAAGTTCAATTTGGATCGATCCAGGAAAAGAATGTTGGCGTCAGCAAATCGAAAAAGGAAGGAGTTAGAATTCCAAGAAGGAGAGTTGGTGTTTCTTAAATTGAGGCCCCACAGGCAGTCAACACTGATAAGAAGGGTCAATCAGAAACTATCAGCCAAGTACTTTGGGCCTTTCAAGATTCTAAGGAAAGTGGGTGTCGTTGCCTAACAGCTCGAGCTTCCTCCCGCGGCCAAAGTCCACTCGCTGTTTCATGTATCCTTGCCGAGGAAGGTTGTGGGAGACCACAAGCCTATTGCTGAACTGCCTCCAGATTTAGTCATGGAAGAAGAAGAGTTTGTGCCCGACAACATTGTTGAAGTGGTGGCCACTTCTGGACAGTCCAAAGCTTGCCACAAGGTGCTTGTTGAATGGGAAGGCAAGCCAAAAGAAGAAGCGACATGGATGACTTGCGAGGAATTTAAGCGTCAGTTCCCAACATCAAACCTTGTGGGCAAGGTTTGTTCGATCGGGGGTGGAATTGTTAGCAAACAAGCCCAAAGGGTGGGCCCATATCTGGTGTACACCAGGAAGGCAAAGAGGAAGCCCATCTAGGGGAATAATTCAGAGGGGTGGGAAGTTAGTTATTAGGGGTATTTCAATCGTTGTAATATGTGGCCATTAGTGCCATGACCAACTTGAATGCTGGCTAGTGATGGGGGGTTGTAGAGGAGGTTAAATAGGGTATGGTGAGTCTGTGGGGAATCATCCAGAAAAGTGTTAAGGAAATTGGCGTTATGCCTTTTGAGCTCATTGGGGGGTTTTTCCCTTTGGGAAGAATTGTAATCTGTCTTGAAAATCCAATTAGAGTGAGTTGATCGGGGTTTGGGTTGTTCAATTGTCCTCCTGTCTAACAGTAGTGTTATTTCTTGTTTTGTTCAGTGTGATGGAGTTGTTTGGAATCACGATGTTTGCATTTCACATGCCCGCTTAATTTCCTAGTACTTAATCTAACATCTTTACTAAGTTCTTTTTGGGCATTGGGTGTAATCAATTACTCCAATAAAGCTCCAATTCTTCAAAAGGAAGGATGTGTTTTCTAGCGAGTATAGAGGGGATGAAGAGGGTTGGAGGATGGGAGATGAAGGGGTGGAGCGGGGAGGAAAAAGTGGGAATTTCCCACCCATTGGGGACAAGATTAGGGGGGGGGGGGGGTGACCTATAGAGAATAGGGGTGGATGAATTTTTCACCATTTTACCCCAGTGCTCCATATACATAGTCATATTTTCTCCTTTTAGGAACTATCTTCTAGCCACCGCTCACCTGTCACCACCTCATTTCAACATTCGGCGTCCCCAATCTCTCTCTATCACCAACGCCACTTTAGATTTGCCCTCGCCATCACAGGTATCCTCGACCTCTCTCTCCTCTCTTCTTTGCATCTCTTGTTCATAGTTGCTGCTGTGCTAGATGATGAGCCAACCATGGTGGAGGGGCGACACCAGCTGGGGATGACACCAGTTGGGAGGGATGTAATTAGTCGCCCCTGTTGGTATAGCTAGGCAATTTGATTTGCTTGTGAGTTTGTAAGAGAATAGAAAAAGTTGGAAATGGATGAAGAAAGCATCCAAGCTGCATGCTGGTGCAAATCGATGCTACTGTATTTCAATGTGAAACACTGTCCTAATTCAGTTCTTCTAATTTTAAAACGGTAAAATGTTTGTTCTCTCAAAACTATAAAAATATAATCTTCAATCATCCAAACACCTGTAAAGGCTCGGATTTTTTAATACTAATTTTTTTCGGAAAAAGGAAATTAAAAATGTATTTAAATCGGATTTAAAACTCGTACAACGGATTCCGACATGAAATTAAAATTTGACGAACGATTTCGTCATTTCACCTCGAGAAATTAAAATAATTATCGGTCGACGATATCCTTTTCGGTTTTAAAAATTTAATCGATCGAGAAAGCGGGATTCGGGGAAACTAACTTTCGGAGACTAAATTCGGGGTTCGATATTCGCATATTCGGGATTTATTTTTCGGGTATTTGTTTGACTTCTTTTAACCTATTCAATACTCAATCTCACACCCACTCCTTCTCTATACCCTGCAACCCGAACCCATCCCTCTTCGGTTCACCTGCCCACCGTCATTTCTCATCATCACCATCACCAAATACCCATCCCCACGCCATCACCATTCCCGCTTCCTTCCTCCTTCATTCATCTCGTTTCATCAGCACCATCACCACCTCCTCCCCACCAAGGACCATCAGCAGCCCCTCGACACCTCCTCGGAGCCACCAGCAGCAGCCGGTGCCGCCCAGAAGCCGCCACCGAGCCACCGGAGCTCCACCTCCTCCGTTCGAGCGCGAACGCCACTTCGATAAGCCGTTCTTCTCCGTTTTCGATCGAAATCACTCTCGAGCTTCAACATCACACTCACCCATGCCCGACGTAGGTTCAACGAGCCATCGAGAGCCTCCGACGATGCCCAAACCTCAGGTCGAAGCCTCGACGCCCGCGAATATCTCGGTGAGCTTCGTTCGTTCTATTCCTTGCATTTGATCCGTTGTTGTGCATTCTTAATGGTCGGAAATGAGTGTCGAAGAGGGTGAGAGGGGGAGGAAATGGGAAAAACTCGAGCTCCAACGACAAGGACAAACCTGTCCGTTGAAAGGGAGGTAGAAGATGAAGGCCGCGAGCGCGGCCAAGACGCGACCGCAACAATATGGCAGCGGCCGCGCCACTGTTCACCTGGACCATTTTTGGCGCGACTTCTTGGGCCGGTTTTCTTATTTAAATTATTTATTTAATTAATTAATATTATTTGAGGAAAAATATATTATTCAAAGATTTTATAAAAGGTCGGTTTTATTAAATAAAAATTGTTGGGATTTTAATGGATTTGGAAATACTTTTTTTTTTCGAAGGTACTTAATAAATGGTATTTAAAATATCATATAATATAATTTGGGATTTAAAATATATAAATTGAGACTTGAAGTTTTAAAGAGAAATTTGGAAAATAATTGCAAGGTTGGAAAATGATTTAATAAATGAGTTGAAAAAGAAATTTTGTGAGCAATTTAAAGGGTCGGAATTGTTAACTACTTGCCGCGGTTTTTGAAACGGTTTTAAAACTAACTTGGGAATCCAACTTGTTCGATGACTAACTAGCATGATGATATGATCGGTTGATTAATGGTATGATATGTGTGACTGATAGCATGACTTGTGGTGATTTATTATAAGTAGATGAGTATTAGTTACTTATGGTGATGGCGATGCATATATATTTTTATGCTAAGCGTGAGTATTAAATGGTAATATGCGGATTTGGCTAAGAATGATTGGGGGGTTGTCTAAGTTAATGAGTTGACAAGTTAAGATGAATATGGTATGAGACAAGAGATGATTGATCGTGATGAATTGAAAGTATGATAAATGCGATTTTGTTTATTTATTTTCTTGTATGAGCGTGTGATATATATGTTCGGAGTAGCTATAGAAATATACTCAGTGTATTCTCGTGATGTATTTAGGTGATATTCTGTGATTGTGCTTGCTGTGTGCTGGGTTCCTATTTTGTTGTTCTGCTAGCCAGGTAAGTCTCTTCGGAGCTTACTCAGATTGAATAGATCTCCCTGCTATATGTGCATGATATACTAGGTGCTTGCATATCATGATCAACATGCCATGTAGTATCATGCTAAGTTGCATTGACCATTGATCATTCTATTTTTGTATGTGTATGTAAACAGAACGGCCATTATATGTGAAGTCATTAGAGTCTTTGCTAGGGTCATAGGACGGCCCAGCCCCATCGGGTCTCGTCCTGAGTCATTGATTCGTATGGTAACACCTCTACTTATATTTCGAGCACGAGGATTATGAACGATATGATGATGAATATGATGATTATGATGAGTATGCTTATGGGTTGGGCTAATCGGCTTGATCCAATATTTATGGAACAGAATGCATTCACGAACTGGCCAGTCTCCGCCCTATCGAGAAGGGGGGTGGAGGTAGGAGAGGGATATACCAGTTGGTATTCTGTGATAAGGCCTTATTATTATTAGTATTATGCACTTGATCTTAGGGGCATGCTAGTGTGTTAATATTCCGCCTTGCATTTAGAAGCACGATTATTAGGTATAGCTTATCTGTGTACATATTGTGGGGGTAGCACCCTTAAGGAAGGGACAGACCCAAGTGGGCATCGATCTGATCCCGCCCACTATTAACGTTTTTAGGTATCCGTTTTGCTTGTCATCATTGCTGCTGATTTGGCTCCATGACCGCGGGGTCTAACATGGCGGAAAGAGAGAGTCGAGACTCTGACTTCACCAATTATTTAACGATATGGTTTTTACATGTTTTGATCATGTTTTGACCCGAGTCTGCCGTGGCAACCTTATGTATGAATTTGGAATCTTTCTTGGTTGTATGATCAATGAATTTCGCGACTTAGGCCATAGGGCAGGTACAGGGGACTTACCCCAGGGATTCCAACGGACCCGAGGTTTTGGGTATGAAATTCCACTTTCAAAGCGCTATTGTTAGTTTTCAAACCTTCAACCTATACTCGGAGCACAAGATCCAACGAGGGGTTTTATCCCTCGAAACGTAACTCGTGAATCATAATCCCGGGCCGTTACAACACCTACGAAGTTATTTTCGAAAACTAATCTCCACTTCTTTACCCCCAACAATCCAAAAAGATAATCTCTATTTCCTTCCTAAGATAATTTAATGTTTCGTTTGTTCAAGCTCAAGCTAGTACACGAACAAACAGGGCATCTAGAATAGAAAGTAGAAGAAAAAGATTGTAATAGAGAAGTCTATTAATTATCTATATATAATTATATACACTAAAACAAAGGCCTCAAACGACTTCTAATACGATTCACATATGTGTCGTATTATGGTTATATCTTTTTTACCCACAACAATTAATAATCCAATACCTACACACTACTCCAAATACACTCATTAATGCCATTTAAACAATGACGTTTTTCATGAAATGTCATTAAAAGGGGATTTAACGATGATTTAAAGCCAAACGTCATTAATTTGTGGAATGCAATACTTCCATAGCGTTTTGAAAAACGCCATAAATTTTATAGCGTTTAAAAATGCCATGAATTCAAGGTAATATGCTATTTGGAATGCTAGTATGTCATGGCATTTTAAAAACGCCATAAATAATACTACTTTATGACGTTTAAAAAATGCCATGAAATATGAAGGATACTATGGCTTTTGAAAACACCATGCTTTATATGCTGGAATGGGCGGAAATTTTCGCGCAAATTTGATGCCAAAATTTGTAATTCCCACAAAAAACCCCACAACAATTTGTAAAATTAAAAAAAATTCTCAAAAGTCAAATTAGCCCCAATCTCCTTCCTCATCTTATCCTTCAATCAGATACATGACACAAAGAAGCCATTCCCGCATGTTAAAACCGAGATTCGAAAGATAACAAAAACGATAAGCATGCAAGAACGAACACCAGGGTTTTACGAGGTTCGGCAAAAATTGCCTACATCCTCGGGGCGTCAAGAATCGGCCGAATCCACTAAGTAATCGTTCACATAGGGTACAATCAAGTAACAGATACACAGAAGAACCCTAAACTAGCATGCATGTGAATCAGAGATAAGGGAAGAAGAAGATCCCCCTGTGTGGGAACACCGGAGATCGAAGAGCTCTTCGAATCTCCAAAACCCTAAATCTTCAGACAAGGAGGAAACATGCATCCAAGCTAGAAGCTTTGCTGCACCACCACCAGAAGATCTTTGAGAGCAACCAACTTCTTCCTCTCAACACTTGTCGGGAAGGAGACCACAGGGATTGAGATCAAACCCTAGAAACCTTGAAACCCTAGGAGAGTGTTTGAAGAGACGGAGGAGAGAGGAAGCTGAATCTGAAGAGCTTCAGGAACTGTAGCGAGTATATATAGCTAGGTCACAGAGGTTATAAGAAGCGCCAGGTAAAACACAACATTTCAACAATCTGAAGACCCGGGCTACCAAGCTCAACTCCCATCTGAAGATCACTGGGCCGGTTTTGGCCAAAGTCCACACCATCTGTCTTCTTCCCATAATATCATACATATTATACATATATTATATACCATATGGTATACACTATACTCCATTATTGTCCATTAGACCCGTTAGAGGATCAAGTCGATATCGACTCAATACGACTCAGTCGGGTCTAACTACAACCGTGCATCTATGTATACCATAGTATATAATATGTATAATATTTATACTCATCACATACACATACATGATTACAAGCACATAAAAATATTACATGTAACTTATATAAAACAAGACATAGGGAAATAAACACATATCATTACAAATCACCATCTATTTTTCTAAGTCTTGCTCCAAGCAGACTATAGCCTAATCATAGTGGATTCTCTACCAGTCTATCATCAGCCTATGCTTTGCAAAGATCACCCAGTAAAATCCTCCAGATGGAGGAAGTTCCTACAGAACATAAACTTGTCATAAGGAACAATTTTAGTGCCAAAATCTGCAAGATTAAGTTTACCATCAATTTTCTTAACATAAATGACATTATCTTCCACCTTTTCTCTAATAAAGTGGTATCTAACATTAATATGTTTAGTACGCTCATGGTACATGGGATCCCTGCAGATAGAGTGCACTTTGACTGTCAATATGTAATACTGAAGTATAGTGCCTTTTCTCTATCTCCTTGAGAATACCTTGCAGCCAGGTGGCCTCTTTACAGGCCTTTGTAGCTGTAATATATTCTGCTTCAGTGGATGATAATTCAACCATGGGTTGTTGCTGGGATTTCCATGAAACATAATTGCCTGCCCATGTATACACATAGGAGGTACTTGATTTCTTGGTATCCTTGTTAGACGCATAATCAGCATCCACAAAGCCATGCAAGTTATAAAAAGAAGAATGTTCAATATATAACAAACACAGACTAGAAGAACCAAGTAAGGATCTCAGCAAGTATTTCATAAATATCCAGTGTTTTTCAGCAGGCTCAGACATGAATCTACTAAGAGTACTTATAGCAAAAGCAAGATTAGGTTTAGTACAAATCATAGAGTACAAAACAGACCCAACAACATCATCATAAGGGATATATTTCATTTTATTCAACTCAGCAACAGATAACTTTCCTTTTAATTTTATGAGATCAAGATGAGCTCCTAAAGGAATATTGTTAATCTTATCACCAGAAATATGAAATCTTTCAAGCACCTTTAGCACATAATCACACTGATGCAGCCACAAGTTCTTATGCTTTCTATCTCTTATAATAGACATGCATAAGATATTTTTAGCAATGCTTAAATCTTTCATGTCAAAATGCTTCTGCATGTTCTTTTTAAGTTCATGAATAACATCAATGGACTTAGAGATAAGTAAGATGTTATCAACATATAAAAGAACATATAACACAGGACTCTTACCAATACTTTTGAAATACAAACATGTATCAAACTTACTCCTTTTAAAACCTAGACTGAACCTCATGCATTTGTCAGACTTAATATTCCATTGTCTAGGTGATTGCTTTAAACCATAGATGGATTTATTTAACAAACAAGCATGATTGGGACGTTGTTTTTGCTCAAATGTGTCCCAAACATGTTTATATGGTTTATAGGTCATAATGGGAGCTTTGTGCACGAAAAGCTTTCCGTGAAATTTTCGGACCAAAAGTGACCATATCAGCGTCACCTTTCTTTATCCACAAAAACTGTGTTTTTTCGCTCAAATGCATCCCAAACATGTTTATATGGTTTATAGGTCATAATAGGAGCTTTGTGCGCGAAAAGCTTTCCGTGAAATTTTCGGAACAAAAGTGACCATATCGGCGTCGCCTTTGTTTATCCACCAAAAGTGTGTTGTTTTTGCTCAAATGTGTCCCAAACATGTTTATATGGTTTATATGTCATAATGGGAGCTTTGTGCGCGAAAAGCTTTCCGTGAAATTTTCGGAACAAAAGTGACCATATCGGCGTCACCTTTGTTTATCCACCAAAACTGTTTTGTTTTTGATCAAATGCATCCCAAACATGTTTATATGGTTTATAGGTAATAATGGGAGCTTTGTGCGCGAAAAGCTTTCCGTGAAATTTTCGGACCAAAAGTGACCATATCGGCGTCACCTTTGTTTATCCACCAAAACTATGTTGTTTTCGCTCAAATGTGTCCCAAACATGTTTATATGGTTTATAGGTCATAATGGGAGCTTTGTGCGCGAAATGATTTCCGTGAAATTTTCAGACTAAAAGTGACCATATCGGCGTCACCTTTGTTTATCCACCAAAACTGTGTTGTTTTCGCTCAAATGTGTCCCAAATATGTTTATATGGTTTATAGGTCATAATGGCAGCTTTGTGCGCGAAAAGCTGTCCGTGAAATTTTCGGACCAAAAGTGACCATATCGGCGTCACCTTTATTTATCCACCAAAACTGTGTTGTTTTCGCTCAAATGTGCCCCAAACATGTTTATATGGTGTATAGGTCATAATAGGTGCTTTGTGCGCGAAAAGCTTTCCGTTAAATTTTCGGACCAAAAGTGACATATCGGCGTCACCCTTTTCATCCACAAAAACTGTGTTGTTTTCCCTCAAATGCGTCCCAAACATGTTTAATGGTTTATAGGTCATAATGGGCGCTTTGTGCGCGAAAAGCTTTCCGTGAAATTTTCGGACCAAAAGTGACTATATCGGCGTCACCTTTCTTTATCCACAAAAACTGTGTTGTTTTCGCTAAAATGTGTCGCAAACATGTTTATAAGGTGTATAGGTCATAATGGGAGCTTTCTGCGCGAAAATCTTTCCGTGAAATTTTCGGACCAAAAGTAACCATATCGGCGTTACCTTTTATTATCCACAAAAAATGTGTTGTTTTCACTCAAATGTGTCCCAAACATGTTTATATGGTTTATAGGTCATAATGGGAGCTTTGTGCACGAAAAGCTTTCCGTGAAATTTTCGGACCAAAAGTGACCATATCGGCGTCACCTTTCTTTATCCACAAAAGCTGTGTTTTTTTCGCTCAAATGCATCCCAAACATGTTTATATGGTTTATAGGTCATAATGGGAGCTTTGTGCGCGAAAAGCTTTCCGTGAAATTTTCGGACCAAAAGTGACCATATCGGCGTCACCTTGTTTATCCACCAAAACTGTGTTGTTTTTGCTCAAATATGTCCCAAACATATTTAAATCGTTTATAGGTCATAATGGGAGCTTTGTGCGCGAAAAGCTTTCCGTGAAATTTTCGGACCAAAAGTGACCATATCGGCGTCACCTTTGTTTATCCACCAAAACTGTGTTGTTTTCGCTCAAATATGTCCCAAACATGTTTAAATGGTTTATAGGTCATAATGGGAGCTTTCTGCGCGAAAAGCTTTCCGTGAAATTTTCGGACCAAAAGTAACCATATCGGCGTCACCTTTTATTATCCACAAAAAATGTGTTGTTTTCTCTCAAATGTGTCCCAAACATGTTTATATGGTTTATAGGTCATAATGGGAGCTTTGTGCACGAAAAGCTTTCCGTGAAATTTTCGGACCAAAAGTGACCATATCGGCGTCACCTTTCTTTATCCACAAAAACTGTGTTTTCTTCGCTCAAATGCATCCCAAAAATGTTTATATGGTTTATAGGTCATAATGGGAGCTTTGTGCGCGAAAAGCTTACCGTGAAATTTTCGGACCAAAAGTGACCATGTCGGCGTCACCTTTCTTTATCCACAAAAACCGTGTTTTTTCGCTCAAATGCATCCCAAACATGTTTATATGGTTTATAGGTCATAATGGGAGCTTTGTGCACGAAAAGCTTTCCGTGAAATTTTCGGAACAAAAGTGACCATATCGGCGTCACCTTTGTTTATCCACCAAAACTGTGTTGTTTTTGCTCAAATGTGTCCCAAACATGTTTACATGGTTTATATGTCATAATGGGAGCTTTGTGCGCGAAAAGCTTTCCGTGAAATTTTCGGAACAAAAGTGACCATATCGACGTCACCTTTGTTTATCCACCAAAACTGTTTTGTTTTTGATCAAATGCGTCCCAAGCATGTTTATATGGTTTATAGGTCATAATGGGAGCTTTGTGCGCGAAAAGTTTTCCGTGAAATTATCGGACCAAAAGTGACCATATCGGCGTCATCTTTGTTTATCCACCAAAACTGTGTTGTTTTCGCTCAAATGTGTCCCAAACATGTTTATATGGTTTATAGGTCATAATGGGAGCTTTGTGCGCGAAATGCTTTCCGTGAAAATTTTCGGACTAAAAGTGACCATATCGGCGTCACCTTTGTTTATCCACCAAAACTGTGTTGTTTTCGCTCAAATGTGTCCCAAACATGTTTATATGATTTATAAGTCATAATGGGAGCTTTGTGCACGAAAAGCTGTCCGTGAAATTTTCGGACCAAAAGTGACCGTATCGGCGTCACCTTTATTTATCCACCAAAACTGTGTTGGTTTCGCTCAAATGTGCCCCAAACATGTTTATATGGTGTATAGGTCATAATAGGTGCTTTGTGCGCGAAAAGCTTTCCGTGAAATTTTCGGACCAAAAGTGACATATCGGCGTCACCCTTTTCATTCACAAAAACTGTGTTGTTTTCCCTCAAATGCGTCCCAAACATGTTTAATGGTTTATAGGTCATAATGGGCGCTTTGTGCGCGAAAAGCTTTCCGTGAAATTTTCGGACCAAAAGTGACTATATCGGCGTCACCTTTCTTTATCCACAAAAACTGTGTTGTTTTCGCTCAAATGTGTCGCAAACATGTTTATATGGTGGATAGGTCCTAATGGGAGCTTTGTACGCGAAAAGCTGTCCGTGAAATTTTCGGACCAAAAGTGACCGTATCGGCGTCACCTTTATTTATCCACCAAAACTGTGTTGTTTTCGCTCAAATGTGCCCCAAACATGTTTATATGGTGTATAGGTCATAATAGGTGCTTTGTGCGCGAAAAGCTTTCCGTGAAATTTTCGGACCAAAAGTGACATATCGGCGTCACCCTTTTCATTCACAAAAACTGTGTTGTTTTCCCTCAAATGCGTCCCAAACATGTTTAATGGTTTATAGGTCATAATGGGCGCTTTGTGCGCGAAAAGCTTTCCGTGAAATTTTCGGACCAAAAGTGACTATATCGGCGTCACCTTTCTTTATCCACAAAAACTGTGTTGTTTTCGCTCAAATGTGTCGCAAACATGTTTATATGGTGTATAGGTCCTAATGGGAGCTTTGTGCGCGAAAAGCTTTCCGTGAAATTTTCGGACCAAAAGTGACGATATCGGCGTCACCTTTCTTTATCCACAAAAACTGTGTTGTTTTCGATCAAATGCGTCCCAAACATGTTTATATGGTTTATAGGTCATAATGGGAGCTTTGTGCGCGAAAAGCTTTCCGTGAAATTTTCGGACCAAAAGTGACCATATCGGCGTCACCTTTGTTTATCCACCAAAACTGTGTTGTTTTCGCTCAAATATGTCCCAAACATGTTTAAATTGTTTATAGGTCATAATGAGAGCTTTCTGCGCGAAAAGCTTTCCGTGAAATTTTCGGACCAAAAGTAACCATATCGGCGTTACCTTTTATTATCAACAAAAAATGTGTTGTTTTCACTCAAATGTGTCACAAACATGTTTATATGGTTTATAGGTCATAATGGGAGCTTTGTGCACGAAAAGCTTTCCGTGAAATTTTCGGACCAAAAATGACCATATAGGCGTCACCTTTGTTTATCCACCAAAACTGTGTTGTTTTCGCTCAAATGTGTCCCAAACATGTTTATATGGTTTATAGGTCATAATGGGAGCTTTGTGCGCGAAATGCTTTCCGTGAAATTTTCAGACTAAAAGTGACCATATCGGCGTCACCTTTGTTTATCCACCAAAACTGTGTTGTTTTCGCTCAAATGTGTCCCAAATATGTTTATATGGTTTATAGGTCATAATGGGAGCTTTGTGAGCGAAAAGCTGTCCGTGAAATTTTCGGACCAAAAGTGATCATATCGGCGTCACCTTTATTTATCCACCAAAACTGTGTTGTTTTCGCTCAAATGTGCCCCAAACATGTTTATATGGTGTATAGGTCATAATAGGTGCTTTGTGCGCGAAAAGCTTTCCGTTAAATTTTCGGACCAAAAGTGACATATCGGCGTCACCCTTTTCATCCACAAAAACTGTGTTGTTTTCCCTCAAATGCGTCCCAAACATGTTTAATGGTTTATAGGTCATAATGGGCGCTTTGTGCGCGAAAAGCTTTCCGTGAAATTTTCGGACCAAAAGTGACTATATCGGCGTCACCTTTCTTTATCCACAAAAACTGTGTTGTTTTCGCTAAAATGTGTCGCAAACATGTTTATAAGGTGTATAGGTCATAATGGGAGCTTTCTGCGCGAAAATCTTTCCGTGAAATTTTCGGACCAAAAGTAACCATATCGGCGTTACCTTTTATTATCCACAAAAAATGTGTTGTTTTCACTCAAATGTGTCCCAAACATGTTTATATGGTTTATAGGTCATAATGGGAGCTTTGTGCACGAAAAGCTTTCCGTGAAATTTTCGGACCAAAAGTGACCATATCGGCGTCACCTTTCTTTATCCACAAAAGCTGTGTTTTTTTCGCTCAAATGCATCCCAAACATGTTTATATGGTTTATAGGTCATAATGGGAGCTTTGTGCGCGAAAAGCTTTCCGTGAAATTTTCGGACCAAAAGTGACCATATCGGCGTCACCTTTGTTTATCCACCAAAACTGTGTTGTTTTTGCTCAAATATGTCCCAAACATATTTAAATCGTTTATAGGTCATAATGGGAACTTTGTGCGCGAAAAGCTTTCCGTGAAATTTTCGGACCAAAAGTGACCATATCGGCGTCACCTTTGTTTATCCACAAAAACTGTGTTGTTTTCGCTCAAATATGTCCCAAACATGTTTAAATGGTTTATAGGTCATAATGGGAGCTTTCTGCGCGAAAAGCTTTCCGTGAAATTTTCGGACCAAAAGTAACCATATCGGCGTCACCTTTTATTATCCACAAAAAATGTGTTGTTTTCTCTCAAATGTTTCCCAAACATGTTTATATGGTTTATAGGTCATAATGGGAGCTTTGTGCACGAAAAGCTTTCCGTGAAATTTTCGGACCAAAAGTGACCATATCGGCTTCACCTTTCTTTATCCACAAAAACTGTGTTTTCTTCGCTCAAATGCATCCCAAACATGTTTATATGGTTTATAGGTCATAATGGGAGCTTTGTACGCGAAAAGCTTTCCGTGAAATTTTCGGACCAAAAGTGACCATGTCGGCGTCACCTTTCTTTATCCACAAAAACTGTGTTTTTTCGCTCAAATGCATCCCAAACATGTTTATATGGTTTATAGGTCATAATGGGAGATTTGTGCACGAAAAGCTTTCCGTGAAATTTTCGGAACAAAAGTGACCATATCGGCGTCACCTTTGTTTATCCACCAAAACTGTGTTGTTTTTGCTCAAATGTGTCCCAAACATGTTTATATGGTTTATATGTCATAATGGGAGCTTTGTGCGCGAAAAGCTTTCCGTGAAATTTTCGGAACAAAAGTGACCATATCGGCGTCACCTTTGTTTATCCACCAAAATTGTTTTGTTTTTGATCAAATGCATCCCAAACATGTTTATATGGTTTATAGGTCAAAATGTGAGCTTTGTGCGCGAAAAGCTTTCCGTGAAATTATCGGACCAAAAGTGACCATATCGGCGTCACCTTTGTTTATCCACCAAAACTGTGTTGTTTTCGCTCAAATGTGTCTCAAACATGTTTATATGGTTTATAGGTCATAATGGGAGCTTTGTGCACGAAAAGCTTTCCGTGAAATTTTCGGACCAAAAGTGACCATATCGGCGTCACCTTTCTTTATCCACAAAAACTGTGTTTTTTTCGCTCAAATGCATCCCAAACATGTTTATATGGTTTATAGGTCATAATGGGTGCTTTGTGCGCGAAAAGCTTTCCGTGAAATTTTCGGACCAAAAGTGACCATATCGGCGTCACCTTTTTTTATCCACAAAAACTGTGTTTTTTTCACTCAAATGCATCCCAAACATGTTTATATGGTTTATAGGTCATAATGGGAGCTTTGTGCGCGAAAAGCTTTCCGTGAAATTTTCGGACCAAAAGTGACCATATCGGCGTCACCGTTGTTTATCCACCAAAACTGTGTTGTTTTCGCTCAAATATGTCCCAAACATGTTTAAATTGTTTATAGGTCATAATGAGAGCTTTCTGCGCGAAAAGCTTTCCGTGAAATTTTCGGACCAAAAGTATACATATCGGCGTTACCTTTTATTATCAACAAAAAATGTGTTGTTTTCACTCAAATGTGTCACAAACATGTTTATATGGTTTATAGGTCATAATGGGAGCTTTGTGCACGAAAAGCTTTCCGTGAAATTTTCGGACCAAAAGTGACGATATCGGCGTCACCTTTCTTTATCCACAAAAACTGTGTTGTTTTCGATCAAATGCGTCTCAAACATGTTTATATGGTTTATAGGTCATAATGGGAGCTTTGTGCGCGAAAAGCTTTCCGTGAAATTTTCGGACCAAAAGTGACCATATCGGCGTCACCTTTTATTATCCACAAAAAATGTGTTGTTTTCTCTCAAATGTGTCCCAAACATGTTTATATGGTTTATAGGTCATAATGGGAGCTTTGTGCACGAAAAGCTTTCCGTGAAATTTTCGGACCAAAAGTGACCATATCGGCGTCACCTTTCTTTATCCACAAAAACTGTGTTGTTTTCGCTCAAATATGTCCCAAACATGTTTAAATTGTTTATAGGTCATAATGAGAGCTTTCTGCGTGAAAAGCTTTCCGTGAAATTTTCGGACCAAAAGTAACCATATCGGCGTTACCTTTTATTATCAACAAAAAATGTGTTGTTTTCACTCAAATGTGTCACAAACATGTTTATATGGTTTATAGGTCATAATGGGAGCTTTGTGCACGAAAAGCTTTCCGTGAAATTTTCGGACCAAAAGTGACCATATCGGCGTCACCTTTCTTTATCCACAAAAACTGTGTTTTTTTCGCTAAAATGCATCCCAAACATGTTTATATGGTTTATAGGTCATAATGGGAGCTTTGTGCGCGAAAAGCTTTCCGTGAAATTTTCGGACCAAAAGTGACCATATCGGCGTCACCTTTTTTTATCCACAAAAACTGTGTTTTTTTCACTCAAATGCATCCCAAACATGTTTATATGGTTTATAGGTCATAATGGGAGCTTTGTGCGCGAAAAGCTTTCCGTGAAATTTTCGGACCAAAAGTGACCATATGGGCGTCACCTTTGTTTATCCACCAAAACTGTGTTGTTTTCGCTCAAATATGTCCCAAACATGTTTAAATTGTTTATAGGTCATAATGAGAGCTTTCTGCGCGAAAAGCTTTCCGTGAAATTTTCGGACCAAAAGTAACCATATCGACGTTACCTTTTATTATCAACATAAAATGTGTTGTTTTCACTCAAATGTGTCACAAACATGTTTATATGGTTTATAGGTCATAATGGGAGCTTTGTGCACGAAAAGCTTTCCGTGAAATTTTCGGACCAAAAGTGACCATATCGGCGTCACCTTTCTTTATCCACAAAAACTGTGTTTTTTTCGCTCAAATGCATCCCAAACATGTTTATATGGTTTATAGGTGATAATGGGAGCTTTTTGCGCGAAAAGTTTTCCGTGAAATTTTCGGACCAAAAGTGACCATGTCGGCGTCACCTTTCTTTATCCACAAAAACTGTGTTTTTTCGCTCAAATGCATCCCAAACATGTTTATATGGTGTATAGGTCCTAATGTGAGCTTTGTGCGCGAAAAGCTTTCCGTGAAATTTTCGGACCAAAAGTGACCATATCGACGTCACCTTTGTTTATCCACCAAAACTGTTTTGTTTTTGATCAAATGCGTCCCAAACATGTTTATATGGTTTATAGGTCATAATGGGAGCTTTGTGCGCGAAAAGCTTTCCGTGAAATTATCGGACCAAAAGTGACCATATCGGCGTCACCTTTGTTTATCCACCAAAACTGTGTTGTTTTCGCTCAAATGTGTCCCAAACATGTTTATATGGTTTATAGGTCATAAATTATGGGAGCTTTGTGCGCGAAATGCTTTCCGTGAAATTTTTCGGACTAAAAGTGACCATATCGGCGTCACCTTTGTTTATCCACCAAAACTGTGTTGTTTTCGCTCAAATGTGTCCCAAACATGTTTATATGATTTATAAGTCATAATGGGAGCTTTGTGCACGAAAAGCTGTCCGTGAAATTTTCGGACCAAAAGTGACCGTATCGGCGTCACCTTTATTTATCCACCAAAACTGTGTTGTTTTCGCTCAAATGTGCCCCAAACATGTTTATATGGTGTATAGGTCATAATAGGTGCTTTGTGCGCGAAAAGCTTTCCGTGAAATTTTCGGACCAAAAGTGACATATCGGCGTCACCCTTTTCATTCACAAAAACTGTGTTGTTTTCCCTCAAATGCGTCCCAAACATGTTTAATGGTTTATAGGTCATAATGGGCGCTTTGTGCGCGAAAAGCTTTCCGTGAAATTTTCGGACCAAATGTGACTATATCGGCGTCACCTTTCTTTATCCACAAAAACTGTGTTGTTTTCGCTCAAATGTGTCGCAAACATGTTTATATGGTGTATAGGTCCTAATGGGAGCTTTGTACGCGAAAAGCTGTCCGTGAAATTTTCGGACCAAAAGTGACCGTATCGGCGTCACCTTTATTTATCCACCAAAACTGTGTTGTTTTCGCTCAAATGTGCCCCAAACATGTTTATATGGTGTATAGGTCATAATAGGTGCTTTGTGCGCGAAAAGCTTTCCGTGAAATTTTCGGACCAAAAGTGACATATCGGCGTCACCCTTTTCATTCACAAAAACTGTGTTGTTTTCCCTCAAATGCGTCCCAAACATGTTTAATGGTTTATAGGTCATAATGGGCGCTTTGTGCGCGAAAAGCTTTCCGTGAAATTTTCGGACCAAAAGTGACTATATCGGCGTCACCTTTCTTTATCCACAAAAACTGTGTTGTTTTCGCTCAAATGTGTCGCAAACATGTTTATATGGTGTATAGGTCCTAATGGGAGCTTTGTGCGCGAAAAGCTTTCCGTGAAATTTTCGGACCAAAAATGACCATATAGGCGTCACCTTTGTTTATCCACCAAAATTGTGTTGTTTTCGCTCAAATGTGTCCCAAACATGTTTATATGGTTTATAGGTCATAATGGGAGCTTTGTGCGCGAAATGCTTTCCGTGAAATTTTCAGACTAAAAGTGACCATATCGGCGTCACCTTTGTTTATCCACCAAAACTGTGTTGTTTTCGCTCAAATGTGTCCCAAATATGTTTATATGGTTTATAGGTCATAATGGGAGCTTTGTGAGCGAAAAGCTGTCCGTGAAATTTTCGGACCAAAAGTGACCATATCGGCGTCACCTTTATTTATCCACCAAAACTGTGTTGTTTTCGCTCAAATGTGCCCCAAACATGTTTATATGGTGTATAGGTCATAATAGGTGCTTTGTGCGCGAAAAGCTTTCCGTTAAATTTTCGGACCAAAAGTGACATATCGGCGTCACCCTTTTCATCCACAAAAACTGTGTTGTTTTCCCTCAAATGCGTCCCAAACATGTTTAATGGTTTATAGGTCATAATGGGCGCATTGTGCGCGAAAAGCTTTCCGTGAAATTTTCGGACCAAAAGTGACTATATCGGCGTCACCTTTCTTTATCCACAAAAACTGTGTTGTTTTCGCTAAAATGTGTCGCAAACATGTTTATAAGGTGTATAGGTCATAATGGGAGCTTTCTGCGCGAAAATCTTTCCGTGAAATTTTCGGACCAAAAGTAACCATATCGGCGTTACCTTTTATTATCCACAAAAAATGTGTTGTTTTCACTCAAATGTGTCTCAAACATGTTTATATGGTTTATAGGTCATAATGGGAGCTTTGTGCACGAAAAGCTTTCCGTGAAATTTTCGGACCAAAAGTGACCATATCGGCGTCACCTTTCTTTATCCACAAATGCTGTGTTTTTTTCGCTCAAATGCATCCCAAACATGTTTATATGGTTTATAGGTCATAATGGGAGCTTTGTGCGCGAAAAGCTTTCCGTGAAATTTTCGGACCAAAAGTGACCATATCGGCGTCACCTTTGTTTATCCACCAAAACTGTGTTGTTTTTGCTCAAATATGTCCCAAACATATTTAAATCGTTTATAGGTCATAATGGGAGCTTTGTGCGCGAAAAGCTTTCCGTGAAATTTTCGGACCAAAAGTGACCATATCGGCGTCACCTTTGTTTATCCACCAAAACTGTGTTGTTTTCGCTCAAATATGTCCCAAACATGTTTAAATGGTTTATAGGTCATAATGGGAGCTTTCTGCGCGAAAAGCTTTCCGTGAAATTTTCGGACCAAAAGTAACCATATCGGCGTCACCTTTTATTATCCACAAAAAATGTGTTGTTTTCTCTCAAATGTGTCCCAAACATGTTTATATGGTTTATAGGTCATAATGGGAGCTTTGTGCACGAAAAGCTTTCCGTGAAATTTTCGGACCAAAAGTGACCATATCGGCGTCACCTTTCTTTATCCACAAAAACTGTGTTTTCTTCGCTCAAATGCATCCCAAACATGTTTATATGGTTTATAGGTCATAATGGGAGCTTTGTACGCGAAAAGCTTTCCGTGAAATTTTCGGAACAAAAGTGACCATATCGACGTCACCTTTGTTTATCCACCAAAACTGTTTTGTTTTTGATCAAATGCGTCCCAAACATGTTTATATGGTTTATAGGTCATAATGGGAGCTTTGTGCGCGAAAAGCTTTCCGTGAAATTATCGGACCAAAAGTGACCATATCGGCGTCACCTTTATTTATCCACCAAAACTGTGTTGTTTTCGCTCAAATGTGTCCCAAACATGTTTATATGGTTTATAGGTCATAATGGGAGCTTTGTGCGCGAAATGCTTTCCGTGAAATTTTTCGGACTAAAAGTGACCATATCGGCGTCACCTTTGTTTATCCACCAAAACTGTGTTGTTTTCGCTCAAATGTGTCCCAAACATGTTTATATGATTTATAAGTCATAATGGGAGCTTTGTGCACGAAAAGCTGTCCGTGAAATTTTCGGACCAAAAGTGACCGTATCGGCGTCACCTTTATTTATCCACCAAAACTGTGTTGTTTTCGCTCAAATGTGCCCCAAACATGTTTATATGGTGTATAGGTCATAATAGGTGCTTTGTGCGCGAAAAGCTTTCCGTGAAATTTTCGGACCAAAAGTGACATATCGGCGTCACCCTTTTCATTCACAAAAACTGTGTTGTTTTCCCTCAAATGCGTCCCAAACATGTTTAATGGTTTATAGGTCATAATGGGCGCTTTGTGCGCGAAAAGCTTTCCGTGAAATTTTCGGACCAAAAGTGACTATATCGGCGTCACCTTTCTTTATCCACAAAAACTGTGTTGTTTTCGCTCAAATGTGTCGCAAACATGTTTATATGGTGTATAGGTCCTAATGGGAGCTTTGTACGCGAAAAGCTGTCCGTGAAATTTTCGGACCAAAAGTGACCGTATCGGCGTCACCTTTATTTATCCACCAAAACTGTGTTGTTTTCGCTCAAATGTGCCCCAAACATGTTTATATGGTGTATAGGTCATAATAGGTGCTTTGTGCGCGAAAAGCTTTCCGTGAAATTTTCGGACCAAAAGTGACATATCGGCGTCACCCTTTTCATTCACAAAAACTGTGTTGTTTTCCCTCAAATGCGTCCCAAACATGTTTAATGGTTTATAGGTCATAATGGGCGCTTTGTGCGCGAAAAGCTTTCCGTGAAATTTTCGGACCAAAAGTGACTATATCGGCGTCACCTTTCTTTATCCACAAAAACTGTGTTGTTTTCGCTCAAATGTGTCGCAAACATGTTTATATGGTGTATAGGTCCTAATGGGAGCTTTGTGCGCGAAAAGCTTTCCGTGAAATTTTCGGACCAAAAATGACCATATAAGCGTCACCTTTGTTTATCCACAAAAACTGTGTTGTTTTCGATCAAATGCGTCTCAAACATGTTTATATGGTTTATAGGTCATAATGGGAGCTTTGTGCGCGAAAAGCTTTCCGTGAAATTTTCAGACTAAAAGTGACCATATCGGCGTCACCTTTGTTTATCCACCAAAACTGTGTTGTTTTCGCTCAAATGTGTCCCAAATATGTTTATATGGTTTATAGGTCATAATGGGAGCTTTGTGAGCGAAAAGCTGTCCGTGAAATTTTCGGACCAAAAGTGACCATGTCGGCGTCACCTTTCTTTATCCACAAAAACTGTGTTTTTTCGCTCAAATGCATCCCAAACATGTTTATATGGTGTATAGGTCCTAATGTGAGCTTTGTGCGCGAAAAGCTTTCCGTGAAATTTTCGGACCAAAAGTGACGATATCGGCGTCACCTTTCTTTATCCACAAAAACTGTGTTGTTTTCGATCAAATGCGTCCCAAACATGTTTATATGGTTTATAGGTCATAATGGGAGCTTTGTGCGCGAAAAGCTTTCCGTGAAATTTTCGGACCAAAAGTGACCATATCGGCGTCAGCTTTGTTTATCCACCAAAACTGTGTTGTTTTTGCTCAAATGTGTCCCAAACATGTTTATATGGTTTATATGTCATATTGGGAGCTTTGTGCGCGAAAAGCTTTTCGTGAAATTTTCGGAACAAAAGTGACCATATCGGCGTCACCTTTCTTTATCCACAAAAACTGTGTTTTTTTCACTCAAATGCATCCCAAACATGTTTATAAGGTTTATAGGTGATAATGGGAGCTTTGTGCGCAAAAAGCTTTCCGTGAAATTTTCGGACCAAAAGTGACCATGTCGGCGTCACCTTTCTTTATCCACAAAAACTGTGTTTTTTCGCTCAAATGCATCCCAAACATGTTTATATGGTTTATAGGTCATAATGGGAGCTTTGTGCGCGAAAAGCTTTCCGTGAAATTTTCGGAACAAAAGTGACCATATCGGCGTCAGCTTTGTTTATCCACCAAAACTGCGTTGTTTTTGCTCAAATGTGTCCCAAACATGTTTATATGGTTTACATGTCATAATGGGAGCTTTGTGCGCGAAAAGCTTTCCGTGAAATTTTCGGAAGAAAAGTGACCATATCGGCGTCACCTTTGTTTATCCACCAAAACTATTTTGTTTTTGATCAAATGCGTCCCAAACATGTTTATATGGTTTATAGGTCATAATGGGAGCTTTGTGCGCGAAAAGCTTTCCGTGAAATTTTCGGACCAAAAGTGACCATATCGGCGTCACCTTTGTTTATCCACAAAAACTGTGTTGTTTTCGCTCAAATGTGTCCCAAACATGTTTATATGGTTTATAGGTCATAATGGGAGCTTTGTGCGCGAAATGCTTTCCGTGAAATTTTCGGACTAAAAGTGACCATATCGGCGTCACCTTTGTTTATCCACCAAAACTGTGTTGTTTTCGCTCAAATGTGTCCCAAACATGTTTATATGGTTTATAAGTCATAATGGGAGCTTTGTGCGCGAAAAGCTGTCCGTGAAATTTTCGGACCAAAAGTTACCATATCGGCGTCACCTTTATTTATCCACCAAAACTGTGTTGTTTTCGCTCAAATGTGTCCCAAACATGTTTATATGGTGTATAGGTCATAATAGGTGCTTTGTGCGCGAAAAGCTTTCCGTGAAATTTTCGGACCAAAAGTGACCATATCGGCGTCACCTTTCTTTATCCACAAAAACTGTGTTGTTTTCGTTCAAATGTGTCCCAAACATGTTTATATGGTTTATAGGTCATAATGTGAGATTTGTGCGCGAAAAGGTTTCCGTGAAATTTTCGGACCAAAAGTGACCATATCAGCGTCACCTTTCTTTATCCACCAAAAATGTGGTGTTTTTGCTCAAATGTGTCCCAAACATGTTTATATGGTTTATATGTCATAATGGGAGCTTTGTGCGCGAAAAGCTTTCCGTGAAATTTTCGGAACAAAAGTGACCATATCGGCGTCACCTTTGTTTATCCACCAAAACTGTTTTGTTTTTGATCAAATGCGTCCCAAACATGTTTATATGGTTTATAGGTCATAATGGGAGCTTTGTGCGCGAAAAGCTTTCCGTGAAATTTTCGGACCAAAAGTGACCATATCGGCGTCACCTTTGTTTATCCACCAAAACTGTGTTGTTTTCGCTCAAATGTGTCCCAAACATGTTTATATGGTTTATAGGTCATAATGGGAGCTTTGTGCGCGAAATGCTTTCCGTGAAATTTTCGGACTAAAAGTGACCATATCGGTGTCACCTTTGTTTATCCACCAAAACTGTGTTGTTTTCGCTCAAATGTGTCCCAAACATGTTTATATGGTTTATAAGTCATAATGGGAGCTTTGTGCGCGAAAAGCTGTCCGTGAAATTTTCGGACCAAAAGTGACCATATCGACGTCACCTTTATTTATCCACCAAAACTGTGTTGTTTTCGCTCAAATGTGTCCCAAACATGTTTATATGGTGTATAGGTCATAATAGGTGCTTTGTGCGCGAAAAGCTTTCCGTGAAATTTTCGGACCAAAAGTGACAAATCGGCGTCACCCTTTTCATCCACAAAAACTGTGTTGTTTTCGCTGAAATGTGTCCCAAACATGTTTATATGGTTTATAGGTCATAATGGGAGCTTCGTGCGTGAAAAGCTTTTCGTGAAATTTTCGGACCAAAAGTGACTATATCGGCGTCACCTTTGTTTATCCACCAAAACTGTGTTGTTTTCGCTCAAATGTGTCCCAAACATGTTTATATGGTTTATAGGTCATAATGGGAGCTTTGTGCGCAAAAAAGCTTTCTGTGAAATTTTTGGACCAAAAGTGACCATGTCGGCGTCACCTTTCTTTATCCACCAAAACCGTGTAGTTTTCGCTCAATTGTGTCCAAAACATGTTTATATGGTTTATAGGTCATAATGAGAGCTTTGAGCACGAAAAGCTTTCCGTGAAATTTTCGGACACAAAGTGACCATAACGGCGTCACCTTTGTTTATCCACAAAAACTGTGTTGTTTTAGCTCAAATGTGTCCCAAACATGTTTATATGGTTTATAGGTCATAATGGGAGCTTTGTGCACGAAAAGCTTTCCGTGAAATTTTCGGAACAAAAGTGACCATATCGGCGTCACCTTTCTTTATCCACAAAAACTGTGTTTTTTTTCGCTCAAATGCATCCCAAACATGTTTATATGATTTATAGGTCATAATGGGAGCTTTGTGCGTGAAAAGCTTTTCGTGAAATTTTCGGACCAAAAGTGACCAGATCGGCGTCACCTTTGTTTATCCACCAAAACTGTGTTGTTTTCGCTCAAATGTGTCCCAAACATGTTTAAATGGTTTATAGGTCATAATGGGAGGTTTCTGCGCGAAAACCTTTCCGTGAAATTTTCGGACCAAAAGTAACAATATCGGCGTCACCTTTTATTATCCACCAAAACTGTGTTGTTTTCGCTGAAATGTGTCCCAAACATGTTTATATGGTTTATAGGTCATAATGGGAGCTTCGTGCGTGAAAAGCTTTCCGTGAAATTTTCGGACAAAAAGTGACCATAACGGCGTCACATTTGTTTATCCACAAAAACTGTGTTGTTTTCGCTCAAATGTGTCCCAAACATGTTTATATGGTTTATAGGTCATAATGGGAGCTTTGTGCACGAAAAGCTTTCCATGAAATTTTAGGACCAAAAGTAACCATATCGGCGTCACCTTTCATTATCCACCAAAAGTGTGATGTTTTCGCTCAAATGTGTCCCAAACATGTTTATATGGTTTATAGGTCATAATGTGAGCTTTGTGCACGAAAAGCATTCCGTGAAATTTTCGGACCAAAAGTGACCATATCGGCGTCACCTTTCTTTATCCACCAAAACTGTGTTGTTTTCGCTCAAATGTGTCCCAAACATGTTTATATGGTTTATAGGTCATAATGGGAGCTTTGTGCACGAAAAGCTTTCCATGAAATTTTAGGACCAAAAGTAACCATATCGGCGTCACCTTTCATTATCCACCAAAAGTGTGATGTT
This sequence comes from Persicaria maculosa, assembly GCA_963922045.1. Classification (NCBI taxonomy): domain Eukaryota; kingdom Viridiplantae; phylum Streptophyta; class Magnoliopsida; order Caryophyllales; family Polygonaceae; genus Persicaria; species Persicaria maculosa. The sequence goes on from OY998257.1 coordinate 20,675,238, forward strand.
TTCGCTCAAATGTGTCCCAAACATGTTTATATGGTTTATAGGTCATAATGTGAGCTTTGTGCACGAAAAGCATTCCGTGAAATTTTCGGACCAAAAGTGACCATATCGGCGTCACCTTTCTTTATCCACCAAAACTGTGTTGTTTTCGCTCAAATGTGTCCCAAACATGTTTATATGGTTTATAAGTCATAATGGGAGCTTTCTGCGCAAAAAGCTTTCCGTGAAATTTTCGGACCAAAAGTAACCATATCGGCGTCACCTTTTATTATCCACCAAAACTGTGTTGTTTTCGCTCAAATGTGTCCCAAACATGTTTATATGGTTTATAGGTCATAATGGGAGCTTTGTGCACAAAAAGCTTTCCGTGAAATTTTCGGACCAAAAGTGACCATATCGGCGTCACCTTTCTTTATCCACAAAAACTGTGTTTTTTTCGCTCAAATGCATCCCAAACATGTTTATATGGTTTATAGGTCATAATGGGAGCTTTGTGCACGAAAAGCTTTCCGTGAAATTTTCGGACCAAAAGTGACCATATCGGCGTCACCTTTCTTTATCCACAAAAACTGTGTTTTTTTCGCTCAAATGCATCCCAAACATGTTTATATGGTTTATAGGTCATAATGGGAGCTTTGTGCACGAAAAGCTTTCCGTGAAATTTTCGGACCAAAAGTGACCATATCGGCGTCCCCTTTGTTTATCCACCAAAACCGTGTAGTTTTCGCTCAAATGTGTCCCAAACATGTTTATATGGTTTATAGGTCATAATGGGAGCTTTGTGCGCGAAAAGCTTTCCGTGAAATTTTCGAACCAAAAGTGACCATATCGGCGTCACCTTTGTTTATCCACCAAAACTGTGCTGTTTTCGCTCAAATATGTCCCAAACATGTTTATATGGTTTATAGGTCATAATGGAGCTTTGTGCGCGAAAAGCTTTCCGTTAAATTTTCGGACCAAAAGTGACCATATCGGTGTCACCTTTGTTTATCCACCAAAACTGTGTTGTTTACGCTCAAATGTGTCCCAAACATGTTTATATGGTTTATAGGTCATAATGTGAGCTTTGTGCGCGAAAAGCTTTCCGTGAAATTTTCGAACCAAAAGTGACCATATCAGCGTCACCTTTGTTTATCCACCAAAACTGTGTTGTTTTCGCTCAAATATGTCCCAAACATGTTAATATGGTTTATAGGTCATAATGGAGCTTTGTGCGCGAAAAGCTTTCCGTGAAATTTTCGGACCAAAAGTGACCATATCGGCGTCACCTTTTTTTATCCACAAAAACTGTGTTTTTTCACTAAAATGCATCCCAAACATGTTTATATGGTTTATAGGTCATAATGGGAGCTTTGTGCGCGAAAAGCTTTCCGTGAAATTTTCGGACCAAAAGTGACCATATCGGCGTCACCTTTGTTTATCCACCAAAACTGTGTTGTTTTCGCTCAAATGTGTCCCACACATGTTTATATGGTTTATATGTCATAATGGGAGCTTTCTGCGCGAAAAGCTTTTCGTGAAATTTTCGGGCCAAAAGTGACCATATCGGCGTCACCTTTATTTATCCACCAAAACTGTGTTGTTTTTGCTCAAATGTGTCCCAAACATGTTTATATGGTGTATAGGTCATAATAGGTGCTTTGAGCGCGAAAAGCTTTTCGTGAAATTTTCGGACCAAAAGTGACCATATCGGCGTCACCTTTGTTTATCCACCAAAACTGTGTTGTTTTCGCTCAAATATGTCCCAAACATGTTTATATGGTTTATAGGTCATAATGGAGCTTTGTGCGCGAAAAGCTTTCCGTGAAATTTTCGGACCAAAAGTCACCATATCGGCGTCACCTTTATTTATCCTCCAAAACTATGTTGTTTTCGCTCAAATGTGTCCCAAACATGTTTATATGGTGTATAGGTCATAATAGCTGCTTTGTGCGCGAAAAGCTTTCCGTGAAATTTTCGGACCAAAAGTGACCATATCGGCGCCACCTTGTTTATCCACCAAAACTGTTTTGTTTTCGATCAAATGCGTCTCAAACATGTTTATATGGTTTATAGGTCATAATGGGAGCTTTGTGCGCGAAATACTTTCCGTGAAATTTTCGGACCAAAAGTGACCATATCGGCGTCACCTTTGTTTATCCACCAAAACTGTGTTGTTTTCGCTCAAATGTGTCCCAAACATGTTTATATGGTTTATAGGTCATAATGGGAGCTTTGTGCGCAAAAAAGCTTTCTGTGAAATTTTCGGACCAAAAGTGACCATGTCGGCGTCACCTTTGTTTATCCACCAAAACCGTGTAGTTTTCGCTCAATTGTGTCCAAAACATGTTTATATGGTTTATAGGTCATAATGGGAGCTTTGTGCACGAAAAGCTTTCCGTAAAATTTTCGGACCAAAAGTGACCATATCGGCGTCACCTTTCTTTATCCACAAAAACTGTGTTTTTTATGCTCAAATTCATCCCAAACATGTTTATATGGTTTATAGGTCATAATGAGAGCTTTGTGCACGAAAAGCTTTCCGTGAAATTTTCGGAACAAAAGTGACCATATCGGCGCCACCTTTGTTTATCCACCAAAACTGTGTTGTTTTCGCTCAAATGTGTCCCAAACATGTTTATATGGTTTATAGGTCATAATGGGAGCTTTGTGCGCGAAATGCTTTCCGTGAAATTTTCGGACCAAAAGTGACCATATCGGCGTCACCTTTGTTTATCCACCAAAACTGTGTTGTTTTCGCTCAAATGTGTCCCAAACATGTTTATATTGTTTATAGGTCATAATGGGAGCTTTGTGCACGAAAAGCTTTCCGTGAAATTTTCGAACCAAAAGTGACCATATCAGCGTCACCTTTGTTTATCCACCAAAACTGTGTTGTTTTCGCTCAAATATGTCCCAAACATGTTATGGTTTATAGGTCATAATGGAGCTTTGTGCGCGAAAAGCTTTCCGTGAAATTTTCGGACCAAAAGTGACCATATTGGCGTCACCTTTGTTTATCCACAAAAACTGTGTTGTTTTCGCTCAAATGTGTCCCAAACATGTTTATATGGTTTATATGTCATAATGGGAGTTTTGTGCGTGAAAAGCTTTCCGTGAAATTTTCGAACCAAAGGTGACCATATCAGCGTGAACTTTGTTTATCCACCAAAACTGTGTTGTTTTCGCTCAAATATGTCCCAAACATGTTAATATGGTTTATAGGTCATAATGGAGCTTTGTGCGCGAAAAGCTTTCCGTGAAAGTTTCGGACCAAAAGTGACCATATCGGCGTCACCTTTGTTTATCCACCAAAACTGTGTTGTTTTCGCTCAAATGTGTCCCAAACATGTTTATATGGTTTATAGGTCATAATGGGAGCTTTGTGCGCAAAAAAGCTTTTTGTGAAATTTTCGGACCAAAAGTGACTATGTCGGCGTCACCTTTGTTTAACCACCAAAACCGTGTAGTTTTCGCTCAATTGTTTCCAAAACATGTTTATATGGTTTATAGGTCATAATGAGAGCTTTGTGCACGAAAAGCTTTTCGTGAAATTTTCGGACCAAAAGTGACCATATCGGCGTCACCTTTGTTTATCCACCAAAACTGTGTTGTTTTCGCTCAAATGTGTCCCAAACATGTTTATATGGTTTATAAGTCATAATGGGAGCTTTGTGCATGAAAAGCTTTCCGTGAAATTTTCGGACCAAAAGTGACCATATCGGCGTCACCTTTGTTTATCCACCAAAACTGTGTTGTTTTCGCTCAAATGTGTCCCAAACATGTTTATATGGTTTATAGGTCATAATGGGAGCTTTGTGCGCGAAATGCTTTCCGTGAAATTTTCGGACCAAAAGTGACCATATCGGCGTCACCTTTTATTATCCACCAAAACTGTGTTGTTTTCGCTGAAATGTGTCCCAAACATGTTTATATGGTTTATAGGTCATAATGGGAGCTTCGTGCGTGAAAAGCTTTCCGTGAAATTTTCGGACATAAAGTGACCATAACGGCGTCACGTTTGTTTATCAACAAAAACTGTGTTGTTTTCGCTCAAATGTGTCCCAAACATGTTAATATGGTTTATAGGTCATAATGGAGCTTTGTGCGCGAAAAGCTTTCCGTGAAATTTTCGGACCAAAAGTGACCATATCGGCGTCACCTTTGTTTATCCACCAAAACTGTGTTGTTTTCGCTCAAATGTGTCCCAAACATGTTTATATGGTTTATAGGTCATAATGGGAGCTTTGTGCGCGAAATACTTTCCGTGAAATTTTTGGACCAAAAGTAACCATATCGGCGTCACCTTTGTTTATCCACCAAAACTGTGTTGTTTTCGCTCAAATGTGTCCCACACATATTTATATGGTTTATAGGTCATAATGGGAGCTTTCTGCGCGAAAAGCTTTTCGTGAAATTTTCGGGCCAAAAGTGACCATATCGGCGTCACCTTTATTTATCCACCAAAACTGTGTTGTTTTTGCTCAAATGTGTCCCAAACATGTTTATATGGTGTATAGGTCATAATAGGTGCTTTGAGCGCGAAAAGCTTTTCGTGAAATTTTCGGACCAAAAGTGACCATATTGGCGTCACCTTTGTTTATCCACAAAAACTGTGTTGTTTTCGCTCAAATGTGTCCCAAACATGTTTATATGGTTTATAGGTCATAATGGGAGTTTTGTGCGTGAAAAGCTTTCCGTGAAATTTTCGAACCAAAGGTGACCATATCAGCGTCACCTTTGTTTATCCACCAAAACTGTGTTGTTTTCGCTCAAATATGTCCCAAACATGTTAATATGGTTTATAGGTCATAATGGAGCTTTGTGCGCGAAAAGCTTTCCGTGAAAGTTTCGGACCAAAAGTGACCATATCGGCGTCACCTTTCTTTATCCACAAAAACTGTGTTTTTTATGCTCAAATTCATCCCAAACATGTTTATATGGTTTATAGGTCATAATGAGAGCTTTGTGCACGAAAAGCTTTCCGTGAAATTTTCGGAACAAAAGTGACCATATCGGCGCCACCTTTGTTTATCCACCAAAACTGTGTTGTTTTCGCTCAAATGTGTCCCAAACATGTTTATATGGTTTATAGGTCATAATGGGAGCTTTGTGCGCGAAATGCTTTCCGTGAAATTTTCGGACCAAAAGTGACCATATCGGCGTCACCTTTGTTTATCCACCAAAACTGTGTTGTTTTCGCTCAAATGTGTCCCAAACATGTTTATATGGTTTATAGGTCATAATGGGAGCTTTGTGCACGAAAAGCTTTCCGTGAAATTTTCGAACCAAAAGTGACCATATCAGCGTCACCTTTGTTTATCCACCAAAACTGTGTTGTTTTCGCTCAAATATGTCCCAAACATGTTATGGTTTATAGGTCATAATGGAGCTTTGTGCGCGAAAAGCTTTCCGTGAAATTTTCGGACCAAAAGTGACCATATTGGCGTCACCTTTGTTTATCCACAAAAACTGTGTTGTTTTCGCTCAAATGTGTCCCAAACATGTTTATATGGTTTATAGGTCATAATGGGAGTTTTGTGCGTGAAAAGCTTTCCGTGAAATTTTCGAACCAAAGGTGACCATATCAGCGTGACCTTTGTTTATCCACCAAAACTGTGTTGTTTTCGCTCAAATATGTCCCAAACATGTTAATATGGTTTATAGGTCATAATGGAGCTTTGTGCGCGAAAAGCTTTCCGTGAAAGTTTCGGACCAAAAGTGACCATATCGGCGTCACCTTTGTTTATCCACCAAAACTGTGTTGTTTTCGCTCAAATGTGTCCCAAACATGTTTATATGGTTTATAGGTCATAATGGGAGCTTTGTGCGCAAAAAAGCTTTCTGTGAAATTTTCGGACCAAAAGTGACTATGTCGGCGTCACCTTTGTTTAACCACCAAAACCGTGTAGTTTTCGCTCAATTGTTTCCAAAACATGTTTATATGGTTTATAGGTCATAATGGGAGCTTTGTGCACGAAAAGCTTTCCGTGAAATTTTCGGACCAAAAGTGACCATATCGGCGTCACCTTTCTTTATCCACAAAAATTGTGTTTTTTTCGCTCAAATGCATCGCAAACATGTTTATATGGTTTATAGGTCATAATGAGAGCTTTGTGCACGAAAAGCTTTTCGTGAAATTTTCGGACCAAAAGTGACCATATCGGCGTCACCTTTGTTTATCCACCAAAACTGTGTTGTTTTCGCTCAAATGTGTCCCAAACATGTTTATATGGTTTATAGGTCATAATGGGAGCTTTGTGCGCGAAATGCTTTCCGTGAAATTTTCGGACCAAAAGTGACCATATCGGCGTCACCTTTTATTATCCACCAAAACTGTGTTGTTTTCGCTGAAATGTGTCCCAAACATGTTTATATGGTTTATAGGTCATAATGGGAGCTTCGTGCGTGAAAAGCTTTCCGTCAAATTTTCGGACATAAAGTGACCATAACGGCGTCACGTTTGTTTATCAACAAAAACTGTGTTGTTTTCGCTCAAATGTGTCCCAAACATGTTAATATGGTTTATAGGTCATAATGGAGCTTTGTGCGCGAAAAGCTTTCCGTGAAATTTTCGGACCAAAAGTGACCATATCGGCGACACCTTTGTTTATCCACCAAAACTGTGTTGTTTTCGCTCAAATGTGTCCCAAACATGTTTATATGGTTTATAGGTCATAATGGGAGCTTTGTGCGCGAAATACTTTCCGTGAAATTTTTGGACCAAAAGTAACCATATCGGCGTCACCTTTGTTTATCCACCAAAACTGTGTTGTTTTCGCTCAAATGTGTCCCACACATGTTTATATGGTTTATAGGTCATAATGGGAGCTTTCTGCGCGAAAAGCTTTTCGTGAAATTTTCGGGCCAAAAGTGACCATATCGGCGTCACCTTTATTTATCCACCAAAACTGTGTTGTTTTTGCTCAAATGTGTCCCAAACATGTTTATATGGTGTATAGGTCATAATAGGTGCTTTGAGCGCGAAAAGCTTTTCGTGAAATTTTCGGACCAAAAGTGACCATATTGGCGTCACCTTTGTTTATCCACAAAAACTGTGTTGTTTTCGCTCAAATGTGTCCCAAACATGTTTATATGGTTTATAGGTCATAATGGGAGTTTTGTGCGTGAAAAGCTTTCCGTGAAATTTTCGAACCAAAGGTGACCATATCAGCGTCACCTTTGTTTATCCACCAAAACTGTGTTGTTTTCGCTCAAATATGTCCCAAACATGTTAATATGGTTTATATGTCATAATGGAGCTTTGTGCGCGAAAAGCTTTCCGTGAAAGTTTCGGACCAAAAGTGACCATATTGGCGTCACCTTTGTTTATTCACCAAAACTGTGTTGTTTTCGCTCAAATGTGTCCCAAACATGTTTATATGGTTTATAGGTCATAATGGGAGCTTTGTGCGCAAAAAAGCTTTCTGTGAAATTTTCGGACCAAAAGTGACTATGTCGGCGTCACCTTTATTTAACCACCAAAACCGTGTAGTTTTCGCTCAATTGTTTCCAAAACATGTTTATATGGTTTATAGGTCATAATGGGAGCTTTGTGCACGAAAAGCTTTCCGTGAAATTTTCGGACCAAAAGTGACCATGTCGGCGTCACCTTTGTTTATCCACCAAAACCGTGTAGTTTTCGCTCAATTGTGTCCAAAACATGTTTATATGGTTTATAGGTCATAATGGGAGCTTTGTGCACGAAAAGCTTTCCGTGAAATTTTCGGACCAAAAGTAACCATATCGGCGTCACCTCTCTTTATCCACAAAAACAGTGTTTTTTATGCTCAAATGCATCCCAAACATGTTTATATGATTTATAGGTCATAATGAGAGCTTTGTGCACGAAAAGCTTTCCGTGAAATTTTCGGACCAAAAGTGACCATATCGGCGCCACCTTTGTTTATCCACCAAAACTGTGTTGTTTTCGCTCAAATGTGTCCCAAACATGTTTATATTGTTTATAGGTCATAATGGGAGCTTTGTGCGCGAAATACTTTCCGTGAAATTTTCGGACCAAAAGTGACCATATCGGCGTCACCTTTGTTTATCCACCAAAACTGTGTTGTTTTCGCTCAAATATGTCCCAAACATGTTATGGTTTATAGGTCATAATGGAGCTTTGTGCGCGAAAAGCTTTCCATGAAATTTTCGGACCAAAAGTGACCATATTGGCGTCACCTTTGTTTATCCACAAAAACTGTGTTGTTTTCGCTCAAATGTGTCCCAAACATGTTTATATGGTTTATAGGTCATAATGAGAGTTTTGTGCGTGAAAATCTTTCCGTGAAATTTTCGAACTAAAGGTGACCATATCAGCGTCACCTTTGTTTATCCACCAAAACTGTGTTGTTTTCGCTCAAATATGTCCCAAACATGTTAATTTGGTTTATAGGTCATAATGGAGCTTTGTGCGCGAAAAGCTTTCCGTGAAAGTTTCGGACCAAAAGTGACCATATCGGCGTCACCTTTGTTTATCCACCAAAACTGTGTTGTTTTCGCTCAAATGTGTCCCAAACATGTTTATATGGTTTATAGGTCATAATGGGAGCTTTGTGCGCAAAAAAGCTTTCTGTGAAATTTTCGGACCAAAAGTGACTATGTCGGCGTCATCTTTGTTTAACCACCAAAACCGTGTAGTTTTCGCTCAATTGTTTCCAAAACATGTTTATATGGTTTATAGGTCATAATGGGAGCTTTGTGCACGAAAAGCTTTCCGTGAAATTTTCGGACCAAAAGTGACCATATCGGCGTCACCTTTCTTTATCCACAAAAATTGTGTTTTTTTCGCTCAAATGCATCGCAAACATGTTTATATGGTTTATAGGTCATAATGAGAGCTTTGTGCACGATAAGCTTTCCGTGAAATTTTCGGACCAAAAGTGACCATATCGGCGTCACCTTTGTTTATCCACCAAAACTGTGTTGTTTTCGCTCAAATGTGTCCCAAACATGTTTATATGGTTTATAGGTCATAATGGGAGCTTTGTGCGCGAAATGCTTTCCGTGAAATTTTCGGACCAAAAGTGTCCATATCGGCGTCACGTTTGTTTATCCACCAAAACTGTGTTGTTTTCGCTCAAATGTGTCCCAAACATGTTTATATGGTTTATAGGTCATAATGGGAGCTTTGTGCACGAAAAGCTTTCCGTGAAATTTTCGAACCAAAAGTGACCATATCAGCGTCACCTTTGTTTATCCACCAAAACTGTGTTGTTTTCGCTCAAATATGTCCCAAACATGTTAATATGGTTTATAGGGCATAATGGAGCTTTGTGCGCGAAAAGCTTTCCGTGAAATTTTCGGACCAAAAGTGACCATATTGGCGTCACCTTTGTTTATTCACCAAAACTGTGTTGTTTTCGCTCAAATGTGTCCCAAACATGTTTATATGGTTTATAGGTCATAATGGGAGTTTTGTGCGCGAAAAGCTTTCCGTGAAATTTTCGAACCAAAGGTGACCATATCAGCGTCACCTTTGTTTATCAACAAAAACTGTGTTGTTTTCGCTCAAATATGTCCCAAACATGTTAATATGGTTTATAGGTCATAATGGAGCTTTGTGCGCGAAAAGCATTCCGTGAAAGTTTCGGACCAAAAGTGACAATATCGGCGTAACCTTTGTTTATCCACCAAAACTGTGTTGTTTTCGCTCAAATGTGTCCCAAACATGTTTATATGGTTTATAGGTCATAATGGGAGCTTTGTGCGCGAAATACTTTCCGTAAAATTTTCGGACCAAAAGTGACCATATCGGCGCCACCGTTGTTTATCCACCAAAACTGTGTTGTTTTCGCTCAAATGTGTCCCAAACATGTTTATATGGTTTATAGGTCATAATGGGAGTTTTGTGCGCGAAAAGCTTTCCGTGAAATTTTCGAACCAAAGGTGACCATATCAGCGTCACCTTTGTTTATCCACCAAAACTGTGTTGTTTTCGCTCAAATATGTCCCAAACATGTTAATATGGTTTATAGGTCATAATGGAGCTTTGTGCGCGAAAAGCTTTCCGTGAAAGTTTCGGACCAAAAGTGACCATATCGGCGTCACCTTTGTTTATCCACCAAAACTGTGTTGTTTTCGCTCAAATGTGTCCCAAACATGTTTATATGGTTTATAGTTCATAATGGGAGCTTTGTGCGCAAAAAAGCTTTCTGTGAAATTTTCGGACCAAAAGTGACTATGTCGGCGTCACCTTTGTTTAACCACCAAAACCGTGTAGTTTTCGCTCAATTGTTTCCAAAACATGTTTATATGGTTTATAGGTCATAATGGGAGCTTTGTGCACGAAAAGCTTTCCGTGAAATTTTCGGACCAAAAGTGACCATATCGGCGTCACCTTTCTTTATCCACAAAAATTGTGTTTTTTTCGCTCAAATGCATCGCAAACATGTTTATATGGTTTATAGGTCATAATAAGAGCTTTGTGCACGAAAAGCTTTTCGTGAAATTTTCGGACCAAAAGTGACCATATCGGCGTCACCTTTGTTTATCCACCAAAACTGTGTTGTTTTCGCTCAAATGTGTCCCAAACATGTTTATATGGTTTATAGGTCATAATGGGAGCTTTGTGCGCGAAATGCTTTCCGTGAAATTTTCGGACCAAAAGTGACTATGTCGGCGTCACCTTTGTTTAACCACCAAAACTGTGTAGTTTTCGCTGAAATGTGTCCCAAACATGTTTATATGGTTTATAGGTCATAATGGGAGCTTCGTGCACGAAAAGCTTTCCGTGAAATTTTCGGACCAAAAGTGACCATAACGGCGTCACCTTTCTTTATCCACAAAAACTGTGTTTTTTATGCTCAAATGCATTCCAAACATGTTTATATGGTTTATAGGTCATAATGGGAGCTTCGTGCACGAAAAGCTTTCCGTGAAATTTTCGAACCAAAAGTGACCATATCAGCGTCACCTTTGTTTATCCACCAAAACTGTGTTGTTTTCCCTCAAATATGTCCCAAACATGTTAATATGGTTTATAGGTCATAATGGGAGCTTTGTGCGCGAAATGCTTTCCGTGAAATTTTCGGACCAAAAGTGTCCATATCGGCGTCACCTTTGTTTATCCACCAAAACTGTGTTGTTTTCGCTCAAATGTGTCCCAAACATGTTTATATGGTTTATAGGTCATAATGGGAGCTTTGTGCACGAAAAGCTTTCCGTGAAATTTTCGAACCAAAAGTGACCATATCAGCGTCACCTTTGTTTATCCACCAAAACTGTGTTGTTTTCCCTCAAATATGTCCCAAACATGTTAATATGGTTTATAGGGCATAATGGAGCTTTGTGCGCGAAAAGCTTTCCGTGAAATTTTCGGACCAAAAGTGACCATATTGGCGTCACCTTTGTTTATCCACCAAAACTGTGTTGTTTTCGCTCAAATGTGTCCCAAACATGTTTATATGGTTTATAGGTCATAATGGGAGTTTTGTGCGCAAAAAGCTTTCCGTGAAATTTTCGAACCAAAGGTGACCATATCAGCGTCACCTTTGTTTATCAACCAAAACTGTGTTGTTTTCGCTCAAATATGTCCCAAACATGTTAATATGGTTTATAGGTCATAATGGAGCTTTGTGCGCGAAAAGCTTTCCGTGAAAGTTTCGGACCAAAAGTGACCATATCGGCGTCACCTTTGTTTATCCACCAAAACTGTGTTTTTTTTCGCTCAAATGTGTCCCAAACATGTTTATATGGTTTATAGGTCATAATGGGAGCTTTGTGCGCGAAATACTTTCCGTGAAATTTTCGGACCAAAAGTGACCATATCGGCGTCACCTTTGTTTATCCACCAAAACTGTGTTGTTTTCGCTTAAATGTGTCCCAAACATGTTTATATGGTTTATAGGTCATAATGGGAGCTTTGTGCGCAAAAAAGCTTTCTGTGAAATTTTCGGACCAAAAGTGACCATGTCGGCGTCACCTTTGTTTATCCACCAAAACCGTGTAGTTTTCGCTCAATTGTGTCCAAAACATGTTTATATGGTTTATAGGTCATAATGGGAGCTTTGTGCACGAAAAGCTTTCCGTGAAATTTTCGAACCAAAAGTGACCATATCGGCGTCACCTTTCTTTATCCACAAAAACTGTGTTTTTTATGCTCAAATGCATTCCAAACATGTTTATATGGTTTATAGGTCATAATGAGAGCTTTGTGCACGAAAAGCTTTCCGTGAAATTTTCGGACCAAAAGTGACCATATCCGCGCCACCTTTGTTTATCCACCAAAACTGAGTTGTTTTCGCTCAAATGTGTCCCAAACATGTTTATATGGTTTATAGGTCATAATGGGAGCTTTGTGCGCGAAATGCTTTCCGTGAAATTTACGGACCAAAAGTGACCATATCGGCGTCACATTTGTTTATCCACCAAAACTGTGTTGTTTTCGCTCAAATGTGTCCCAAACATGTTTATATGGTTTATAGGTCATAATGGGAGCTTTGTGCACGAAAAGCTTTCCGTGAAATTTTCGAACCAAAAGTGACCATACTAGCGTCACCTTTGTTTATCCACCAAAACTGTGTTGTTTTCGCTCAAATATGTCCCAAACATGTTAATATGGTTTATAGGTCATAATGGAGCTTTGTGCGCGAAAAGCTTTCCGTGAAATTTTCGGACCAAAAGTGACCATATTGGCGTCACCTTTGTTTATCCACCAAAACTGTGTTGTTTTCGCTCAAATGTGTCCCAAACATGTTTATATGGTTTATAGGTCATAATGGGAGTTTTGTGCGTGAAAAGCTTTCCGTGAAATTTTCGAACCAAAGTTGACCATATCAGCGTCACCTTTGTTTATCCACCAAAACTTTGTTGTTTTCGCTCAAATATGTCCCAAACATGTTAATATGGTTTATAGGTCATAATGGAGCTTTGTGCGCGAAAAGCTTTCCGTGAAAGTTTCGGACCAAAAGTGACCATATCGGCGTCACCTTTGTTTATCCACCAAAACTGTGTTGTTTTCGCTCAAATGTGTCCCAAACATGTTTATATGGTTTATAGGTCATAATGGGGGCTTTGTGAGCAAAAAAGTTTTCTGTGAAATTTTCGGACCAAAAGTGACTATGTCGGCGTCACCTTTGTTTAACCACCAAAACCGTGTAGTTTTCGCTCAATTGTGTCCAAAACATGTTTATATGGTTTCTAGGTCATAATGGGAGCTTTGTGCACGAAAAGCTTTCCGTGAAATTTTCGGACCAAAAGTGACCATATCGGCGTCACCTTTCTTTATCCACAAAAACTGTGTTTTTTTCGCTCAAATGCATCGCAAACATGTTTATATGGTTTATTGGTCATAATGAGAGCTTTGTGCACGAAAAGCTTTCCGTGAAATTTTCGGACCAAAAGTGACCATATCGGCGTCACATTTGTTTATCCACCAAAACTGTGTTGTTTTCGCTCAAATGTGTCCCAAACATGTTTATACGGTTTATAGGTCATAATGGGAGCTTTGTGCGCGAAAAGCTTTCCGTGAAAGTTTCGGACCAAAAGTGACCATATCGGCGTCACCTTTGTTTATCCACCAAAACTGTGTTGTTTTCGCTCAAATGTGTCCCAAACATGTTTATATGGTTTATAGGTCATAATGGGAGCTTTGTGCACGAAAAGCTTTCCGTAAAATTTTCGAACCAAAAGTGACCATATCAGCGTCACCTTTGTTTATCCACCAAAACTGTGTTGTTTTCACTCAAATATTTCCCAAACATGTTAATATGGTTTATAGGTCATAATGGAGCTTTGTGCGCGAAAAGCTTTCCGTGAAATTTTCGGACCAAAAGTGACCATATTGGCGTCACCTTTGTTTATCCACCAAAACTGTGTTGTTTTCACTCAAATGTGTCCCAAACATGTTTATATGGTTTATAGGTCATAATGGGAGCTTTGTGCACGAAAAGCTTTCCGTGAAATTTTCGAACCAAAAGTGACCATATTAGCGTCACCTTTGTTTATCCACCAAAACTGTGTTGTTTTCGCTCAAATATGTCCCAAACATGTTAATATGGTTTATAGGTCATAATAGCTGCTTTGTGCGCGAAAAGCTTTCCGTGAAAGTTTCGGACCAAAAGTGACCATATCGGCGTCACCTTTGTTTATCCACCAAAACTGTGTTGTTTTCGCTCAAATGTGTCCCAAACATGTTTATATGGTTTATAGGTCATAATGGGAGCTTTGTGCACGAAAAGCTTTCCGTAAAATTTTCGAACCAAAAGTGACCATATCAGCGTCACCTTTGTTTATCCACCAAAACTGTGTTGTTTTCGCTCAAATATTTCCCAAACATGTTAATATGGTTTATAGGTCATAATGGAGCTTTGTGCGCGAAAAGCTTTCCGTGAAATTTTCGGACCAAAAGTGACCATATTGGCGTCACCTTTGTTTATCCACCAAAACTGTGTTGTTTTCCCTCAAATGTGTCCCAAAAATGTTTATATGGTTTATAGGTCATAATGGGAGTTTTGTGCGTGAAAAGCTTTTCGTGAAATTTTCGAACCAAAGGTGACCATATCAGCGTCACCTTTGTTTATCCACCAAAACTGTTTTTGTTTTCGCTCAAATATGTCCAAAACATGTTAATATGGTTTATAAGTCATAATGGAGCTTTGTGCGCGAAAAGGTTTCCGTGAAAGTTTCGGACCAAAAGTGACCATATCGGCGTCACCTTTGTTTATCCACCAAAACTGTGTTGTTTTCGCTCAAATGTGTCCCAAACATGTTTATATGGTTTATAGGTCATAATGGGAGCTTTGTGCGCAAAAAAGCTTTCTGTGAAATTTTCGGACCAAAAGTCACTATGTCGGCGTCACCTTTGTTTATCCACCAAAACCGTGTAGTTTTCGCTCAATTGTGTCCAAAACATGTTTATATGGTTTATAGGTCATAATGGGAGCTTTGTGCACGAAAAGCTTTCCGTGAAATTTTCGGACCAAAAGTGACCATATCGGCGTCACCTTTCTTTATCCACAAAAACTGTGTTTTTTTCGCTCAAATGCATCGCAAACATGTTTATATGGTTTATAGGTCATAATGAGAGCTTTGTGCACGAAAAGCTTTCCGTGAAATTTTCGGACCAAAAGTGACCATATCGGCGTCACATTTGTTTATCCACCAAAACTGTGTTGTTTTCGCTCAAATGTGTCCCAAACATGTTTATATGGTTTATAGGTCATAATGGGAGCTTTGTGCGCGAAATGCTTTCCGTGAAATTTTCGGACCAAAAGTGACCATATCGGCGTCACCTTTGTTTATCCACCAAAACTGTGTTGTTTTCGCTCAAATGTGTCCCAAACATGTTTATATGGTTTATAGGTCATAATGGGAGCTTTGTGCACAAAAAGCTTTCCGTGAAATTTTCGGACCAAAAGTGACCATATCGGCGTCACCTTTCTTTATCCACAAAAACTGTGTTTTTTTCGCTCAAATGCATCGCAAACATGTTTATATGGTTTATAGGTCATAATGAGAGCTTTGTGCACGAAAAGCTTTCCGTGAAATTTTCGGACCAAAAGTGACCATATCGGCGTCACATTTGTTTATCCACCAAAACTGTGTTGTTTTCGCTCAAATGTGTCCCAAACATGTTTATACGGTTTATAGGTCATAATGGGAGCTTTGTGCGCGAAATGCTTTCCGTGAAATTTTCGGACCAAAAGTGACCATATCGCCGTCACCTTTGTTTATCCACCAAAACTGTGTTGTTTTCGCTCAAATGTGTCCCAAACATGTTTATATGGTTTATAGGTCATAATGGGAGCTTTGTGCACAAAAAGCTTTTCGTGAAATTTTCGAACCAAAAGTGACCATATCAGCGTCACCTTTGTTTATCCACCAAAACTGTGTTGTTTTCGCTCAAATATGTCCCAAAGATGTTAATATGGTTTATAGGGCATAATGGAGCTTTGTGCGCGAAAAGCTTTCCGTGAAATTTTCGGACCAAAAGTGACCATATTGGCGTCACCTTTGTTTATCCACCAAAACTGTGTTGTTTTCGCTCAAATGTGTCCCAAACATGTTTATATGGTTTATAGGTCATAATGGGAGTTTTGTGCGCGAAAAGCTTTCCGTGAAATTTTCGAACCAAAGGTGACCATATCAGCGTCACCTTTGTTTATCCACCAAAACTGTGTTGTTTTCGCTCAAATATGTCCCAAACATGTTAATATGGTTTATAGGGCATAATGGGAGCTTTGTGCGCGAAAAGCTTTCCGTGAAAGTTTCGGACCAAAAGTGACCATATCGGCGTCACCTTTGTTTATCCACCAAAACTGTGTTGTTTTTGCTCAAATGTGTCCCAAACATGTTTATATGGTTTATAGGTCATAATGGGAGCTTTGTGCGCAAAAAAGCTTTCTGTGAAATTTTCGGACCAAAAGTCACTATGTCGGCGTCACCTTTGTTTATCCACCAAAACCGTGTAGTTTTCGCTCAATTGTGTCCAAAACATGTTTATATGGTTTATAGGACATAATGGGAGCTTTGTGCACGAAAAGCTTTCCGTGAAATTTTCGGACCAAAAGTGACCATATCGGCGTCACCTTTCTTTATCCACAAAAACTGTGTTTTTTTCGCTCAAATGCATCGAAAACATGTTTATATGGTTTATAGGTCATAATGAGAGCTTTGTGCGTGAAAAGCTTTCCGTGAAATTTTCGGACCAAAAGTGACCATATCGGCGTCACCTTTGTTTATCCACAAAAACTGTGTTTTTTTCGCTCAAATGCATCGCAAACATGTTTATATGGTTTATAGGTCATAATGAGAGCTTTGTGCGTGAAAAGCTTTCCGTGAAATTTTCGGACCAAAACTGACCATATCGGCGTCACCTTTGTTTATCCACCAAAACTGTGTTGTTTTCGCTCAAATGTGTCCCAAACATGTTTATATGGTTAATAGGTCATAATGGGAGCTTTGTGCGCGAAATGCTTTCCGTGAAATTTTCGGACCAAAAGTGACCATATCGGCGTCACCTTTGTTTATCCACCAAAACTGTGTTGTTTTCGCTCAAATGTGTCCCAAACATGTTTATATGGTTTATAGGTCATAATGGGAGCTTTGTGCACGAAAAGCTTTCCGTGAAATTTTCGAACCAAAAGT
Source organism: Persicaria maculosa (assembly GCA_963922045.1). NCBI lineage: Eukaryota > Viridiplantae > Streptophyta > Magnoliopsida > Caryophyllales > Polygonaceae > Persicaria > Persicaria maculosa. Next base: position 20,692,305 of record OY998257.1, read on the forward strand.
GACCATATCAGCGTCACCTTTGATTATCCACCAAAACTGTGTTGTTTTCGCTCAAATATGTCCCAAACATGTTAATATGGTTTATAGGTCATAATGGAGCTTTGTGCGCGACAAGCTTTCCGTGAAATTTTCGGACCAAAAGTGACCATATTGGCGTCACCTTTGTTTATCCACCAAAACTTTGTTGTTTTCGCTCAAATGTGTCCCAAACATGTTTATATGGTTTATAGGTCATAATGGGAGTTTTGTGCGCGAAAAGCTTTCCGTGAAATTTTCGAACCAAAGGTGACCATATCAGCGTCACCTTTGTTTATCCACCAAAACTGTGTTGTTTTCGCTCAAATATATCCCAAACATGTTAATATGGTTTATAGGTCATAATGGAGCTTTGTGCGCGAAAAGCTTTCCGTGAAAGTTTCGGACCAAAAGTGACCATATCGGCGTCACCTTTGTTTATCCACCAAAACTGTGTTGTTTTCGCTCAAATGTGTCCCAAACATGTTAATATGGTTCAAAGGTCATAATGGGAGCTTTGTGCGCGAAATACTTTCCGTGAAATTTTCGGATCAAAAGTTACCATATCGGCGTCACCTTTGTTTATCCACCAAAACTGTGTTGTTTTCGCTCAAATGTGTCCCACACATGTTTATATGGTTTATAGGTCATAATGGATGCTTTGTTCACGAAAAGCTTTCCGTGAAATTTTCGGGCCAAAAGTGACCATATCGGCGTCACCTTTATTTATCCACCAAAACTGTGTTGTTTTCGCTTAAATGTGTCCCAAACATGTTTATATGGTGTATAGGTCATAAAAGGTGCTTTGTGCGCGAAAAGCTTTCCGTGAAATTTTCGGACCAAAAGTGACCATATCGGCGTCACCTTTATTTATCCACCAAAACTGTGTTGTTTTCGCTCAAATATGTCCCAAACATGTTTATATGGTTTATACGTCATAATGGAGCTTTGTGCGCGAAAAGCTTTCCGTAAAAATTTTGGGACCAAAAGTGACCATATTGGCGTTACCTTTGTTTATCCACCAAAACTGTGTTGTTTTCGCTCAAATGTGTCCCAAACATGTTTATATGGTGTATAGGTCATAAAAGGTGCTTTGTGCGCGAAAAGCTTTCCGTGAAATTTTCGGACCAAAAGTGACCATATCGGCGTCACCTTTATTTATCCACCAAAACTGTGTTGTTTTCGCTCAAATATGTCCCAAACATGTTTATATGGTTTATACGTCATAATGGAGCTTTGTGCGCGAAAAGCTTTCCGTAAAAATTTTGGGACCAAAAGTGACCATATTGGCGTTACCTTTGTTTATCCACCAAAACTGTGTTGTTTTCGCTCAAATGTGTCCCAAACATGTTTATATGGTTTATAGGTCATAATGGGAGCTTTGTGCGCGAAATACTTTCCGTGAAATTTTTGGACCAAAAGTGACCATATCAGCGTCACCTTTGTTTATCCACCAAAACTGTGTTGTTTTCGCTCAAATGTGTTCCACACATGTTTATATGGTTTATAGGTCATAATGGGAGCTTTGTGCCCGAAAAGCTTTCCGTGAAATTTTCGGACCAAAAGTGGCCATATCGGCGTCACCTTTGTTTATCCACCAAAACTGTGTTGTTTCCGCTCAAATATGTCCCAAACATGTTTATATGGTTTATAGGTCATAATGGAGCTTTGTGCGCGAAAAGCTTTCCGTGAAATTTTCGGACCAAAAGTGACCATATCGGCGTCACCTTTGTTTATCCACCAAAACTGTGTTGTTTTCGCTCAAATGTGTCCCAAACATGTTTATATGGGTTATAAGTCATAATGGGAGCTTTGTGCGCGAAATGCTTTACGTGAAATTTTCGGACCAAAAGTGACCATATCGGCGTCACCTTTGTTTATCCACCAAAACTGTGTTGTTTTCGCTCAAATGTGTCCCAAACATGTTTATATGGTTTATAGGTCATAATGGGAGCTTTGTGCGCGAAAGGCTTTCCGTGAAATTTTAGAACCAAAAGTGACCATATCGGTGTCACCTTGTTTATCCACCAAAACTGTTTTGTTTTCGATCAAATGCATCCCAAACATGTTTACATGGTTTATAGGTCATAATGGGAGCTTTCTGCGGGAAAAGATTTCCGTGAAATTTTAGAACCAAAAGTGACCATATCGGTGTCACCTTGTTTATCCACCAAAACTGTTTTGTTTTCGATCAAATGCATCCCAAACATGTTTACATGGTTTATAGGTCATAATGGGAGCTTTGTGCGCGAAAAGCTTTCCGTGAAATTTTCGAACCAAAAGTGACCATATCGGCGTCACCTTTGTTTATCCAGTCAAACTGTGTTGTTTTCGCTCAAATATGTCCCAAACATGTTTATATGGTTTATAGGTCTTAATGGAGCTTTGTGCGCGAAAAGCTTTCCGTGAAATTTTAGGACCAAAAGTTACCATATCGGCGTCACCTTTGTTTATCCACCAAAACTGTGTTGTTTTCGCTCAAATGTGTCCCAAACATGTTTATATGGTTTATAGGTCATAATGGGAGCTTTGTGCGCGAAATGCTTTCCGTGAAATTTTCGGACCAAAAGTGACCATATCGGCGTCACCTTTGTTTATCCACCTAAACTGTGTTGTTTTCGCTCAAATGTGTCCCAAACAAGTTTATATGGTTTATAGGTCATAATGGGAGCTTTGTGCGCGAAATGCTTTCCGTGAAATTTTCAGACCAAAAGTGACCATATCGGAGTCACCTTTGTTTATCCACCAAAACTGTTTTGTTATCGCTCAAATGTGTCCCAAACATGTTTATATGGTTTATAGGTCATAATGGGAGTTTTGTGCGTGAAAAGCTTTCCGTGAAATTTTCGAACCAAAGGTGACCATATCAGCGTCACCTTTATTTATCCACCAAAACTGTGTTGTTTTCGCTCAAATATGTCCCAAACATGTTAATATGGTTTATAGGTCATAATGGAGCTTTGTGCGCGAAAAGCTTTCCGTGAAAGTTTCGGACCAAAAGTGACCATATCGGCGTCACCTTTGTTTATCCACCAAAACTGTGTTGTTTTTCGCTCAAATGTGTCCCAAACATGTTTATATGGTTTATAGGTCATAATGGGAGCTTTGTGCGCGAAATACTTTCCGTGAAATTTTCGGACCAAAAGTTACCATATCGGCGTCACCTTTGTTTATCCACCAAAACTGTGTTGTTTTCGCTCAAATGTGTCCCACACATGTTTATATGGTTTATAGGTCATAATGGAAGCTTTGTTCACGAAAAGCTTTCCGTGAAATTTTCGGGCCAAAAGTGACCATATCGGCGTCACCTTTATTTATCCACCAAAACTGTGTTGTTTTCGCTTAAATGTGTCCCAAACATGTTTATATGGTGTATAGGTCATAAAAGGTGCTTTGTGCGCGAAAAGCTTTCCGTGAAATTTTCGGACCAAAAGTGACCATATCGGCGTCACCTTTTTTTATCCACCAAAACTGTGTTGTTTTCGCTCAAATGTGTCCCAAACATGTTTATATGGTTTATAGGTCATAATGGGAGCTTTGTGCGCGAAATGCTTTCCGTGAAATTTTCGGACCAAAAGTGACCATATCGGCGTCACCTTTGTTTATCCACCTAAACTGTGTTGTTTTCGCTCAAATGTGTCCCAAACAAGTTTATATGGTTTATAGGTCATAATGGGAGCTTTGTGCGCGAAATGCTTTCCGTGAAATTTTCGGACCAAAAGTGACCATATCGGAGTCACCTTTGTTTATCCACCAAAACTGTTTTGTTATCGCTCAAATGTGTCCCAAACATGTTTATATGGTTTATAGGTCATAATGGGAGTTTTGTGCGTGAAAAGCTTTCCGTGAAATTTTCGAACCAAAGGTGACCATATCAGCGTCACCTTTATTTATCCACCAAAACTGTGTTGTTTTCGCTCAAATATGTCCCAAACATGTTAATATGGTTTATAGGTCATAATGGAGCTTTGTGCGCGAAAAGCTTTCCGTGAAAGTTTCGGACCAAAAGTGACCATATCGGCGTCACCTTTGTTTATCCACCAAAACTGTGTTGTTTTTCGCTCAAATGTGTCCCAAACATGTTTATATGGTTTATAGGTCATAATGGGAGCTTTGTGCGCGAAATACTTTCCGTGAAATTTTCGGACCAAAAGTTACCATATCGGCGTCACCTTTGTTTATCCACCAAAACTGTGTTGTTTTCGCTCAAATGTGTCCCACACATGTTTATATGGTTTATAGGTCATAATGGAAGCTTTGTTCACGAAAAGCTTTCCGTGAAATTTTCGGGCCAAAAGTGACCATATCGGCGTCACCTTTATTTATCCACCAAAACTGTGTTGTTTTCGCTTAAATGTGTCCCAAACATGTTTATATGGTGTATAGGTCATAAAAGGTGCTTTGTGCGCGAAAAGCTTTCCGTGAAATTTTCGGACCAAAAGTGACCATATCGGCGTCACCTTTTTTTATCCACCAAAACTGTGTTGTTTTCGCTCAAATGTGTCCCAAACATGTTTATATGGTTTATAGGTCATAATGGGAGCTTTGTGCGCGAAATGCTTTCCGTGAAATTTTCGGACCAAAAGTGACCATATCGGCGTCACCTTTGTTTATCCACCTAAACTGTGTTGTTTTCGCTCAAATGTGTCCCAAACAAGTTTATATGGTTTATAGGTCATAATGGGAGCTTTGTGCGCGAAATGCTTTCCGTGAAATTTTCGGACCAAAAGTGACCATATCGGAGTCACCTTTGTTTATCCACCAAAACTGTTTTGTTATCGCTCAAATGTGTCCCAAACATGTTTATATGGTTTATAGGTCATAATGGGAGTTTTGTGCGTGAAAAGCTTTCCGTGAAATTTTCGAACCAAAGGTGACCATATCAGCGTCACCTTTATTTATCCACCAAAACTGTGTTGTTTTCGCTCAAATATGTCCCAAACATGTTAATATGGTTTATAGGTCATAATGGAGCTTTGTGCGCGAAAAGCTTTCCGTGAAAGTTTCGGACCAAAAGTGACCATATCGGCGTCACCTTTGTTTATCCACCAAAACTGTGTTGTTTTTCGCTCAAATGTGTCCCAAACATGTTTATATGGTTTATAGGTCATAATGGGAGCTTTGTGCGCGAAATACTTTCCGTGAAATTTTCGGACCAAAAGTTACCATATCGGCGTCACCTTTGTTTATCCACCAAAACTGTGTTGTTTTCGCTCAAATGTGTCCCACACATGTTTATATGGTTTATAGGTCATAATGGAAGCTTTGTTCACGAAAAGCTTTCCGTGAAATTTTCGGGCCAAAAGTGACCATATCGGCGTCACCTTTATTTATCCACCAAAACTGTGTTGTTTTCGCTTAAATGTGTCCCAAACATGTTTATATGGTGTATAGGTCATAAAAGGTGCTTTGTGCGCGAAAAGCTTTCCGTGAAATTTTCGGACCAAAAGTGACCATATCGGCGTCACCTTTATTTATCCACCAAAACTGTGTTGTTTTCGCTCAAATATGTCCCAAACATGTTTATATGGTTTATACGTCATAATGGAGCTTTGTGCGCGAAAAGCTTTCCGTAAAAATTTTCGGACCAAAAGTGACCATATTGGCGTTATCTTTGTTTATCCACCAAAACTGTGTTGTTTTCGCTCAAATGTGTCCCAAACATGTTTATATGGTTTATAGGTCATAATGGGAGCTTTGTGCGCGAAATACTTTCCGTGAAATTTTCGGACCAAAAGTGACCATATCAGCGTCACCTTTGTTTATCCACCAAAACTGTGTTATTTTCGCTCAAATGTGTTCCACACATGTTTATATGGTTTATAGGTCATAATGGGAGCTTTGTGCGCGAAAAGCTTTCCGTGAAATTTTCGAGCCAAAAATGACCATATCGGCGTCAACTTTATTTATCCATTAAAACTGTTTTATTTTCGCTCAAATGTGTCCCAAACATGTTTATATGGTGTATAGGTCATAATAGGTGCTTTGTGCCCGAAAAGCTTTCCGTGAAATTTTCGGACCAAAAGTGGCCATATCGGCGTCACCTTTGTTTATCCACCAAAACTGTGTTGTTTCCGCTCAAATATGTCCCAAACATGTTTATATGGTTTATAGGTCATAATGGAGCTTTGTGCGCGAAAAGCTTTCCGTGAAATTTTCGGACCAAAAGTGACCATATCGGCGTCACCTTTGTTTATCCACCAAAACTGTGTTGTTTTCGCTCAAATGTGTCCCAAACATGTTTATATGGGTTATAAGTCATAATGGGAGCTTTGTGCGCGAAATGCTTTACGTGAAATTTTCGGACCAAAAGTGACCATATCGGCGTCACCTTTGTTTATCCACCAAAACTGTGTTGTTTTCGCTCAAATGTGTCCCAAACATGTTTATATGGTTTATAGGTCATAATGGAGCTTTGTGTGCGAAAAGCTTTCCGTGAAATTTTCGGACCAAAAGTGAACATATCGGAGTCACCTTTCTTTATCCACCAAAACTGTGTTGTTTCCGCTCAAATGTGTCCCAAACATGTTTATATGGTTTATAGGTCATAATGGAGCTTTGTGCGCGAAAAGCTTTCCGTGAAAGTTTCGGACCAAAAGTGACCATATCGGCGTCACCTTTGTTTATCCACCAAAACTGTGTTGTTTTCGCTCAAATGTGTCCCAAACATGTTAATATGGTTCAAAGGTCATAATGGGAGCTTTGTGCGCGAAATACTTTCCGTGAAATTTTCGGACCAAAAGTTACCATATCGGCGTCACCTTTGTTTATCCACCAAAACTGTGTTGTTTTCGCTCAAATGTGTCCCACACATGTTTATATGGTTTATAGGTCATAATGGAAGCTTTGTTCACGAAAAGCTTTCCGTGAAATTTTCGGGCCAAAAGTGACCATATCGGCGTCACCTTTATTTATCCACCAAAACTGTGTTGTTTTCGCTTAAATGTGTCCCGAACATGTTTATATGGTGTATAGGTCATAAAAGGTGCTTTGTGCGCGAAAAGCTTTCCGTGAAATTTTCGGACCAAAAGTGACCATATCGGCGTCACCTTTATTTATCCACCAAAACTGTGTTGTTTTCGCTCAAATATGTCCCAAACATGTTTATATGGTTTATACGTCATAATGGGAGCTTTGTGCGCGAAATACTTTCCGTGAAATTTTCGGACCAAAAGTGACCATATCAGCGTCACCTTTGTTTATCCACCAAAACTGTGTTGTTTTCGCTCAAATGTGTTCCACACATGTTTATATGGTTTATAGGTCATAATGGGAGCTTTGTGCCCGAAAAGCTTTCCGTGAAATTTTCGGACCAAAAGTGGCCATATCGGCGTCACCTTTGTTTATCCACCAAAACTGTGTTGTTTCCGCTCAAATATGTCCCAAACATGTTTATATGGTTTATAGGTCATAATGGAGCTTTGTGCGCGAAAAGCTTTCCGTGAAATTTTCGGACCAAAAGTGACCATATCGGCGTCACCTTTGTTTATCCACCAAAACTGTGTTGTTTTCGCTCAAATGTGTCCCAAACATGTTTATATGGGTTATAAGTCATAATGGGAGCTTTGTGCGCGAAATGCTTTACGTGAAATTTTCGGACCAAAAGTGACCATATCGGCGTCACCTTTGTTTATCCACCAAAACTGTGTTGTTTTCGCTCAAATGTGTCCCAAACATGTTTATATGGTTTATAGGTCATAATGGGAGATTTGTGCGCGAAAGGCTTTCCGTGAAATTTTCGGACCAAAAGTGACCATATCGGTGTCACCTTGTTTATCCACCAAAACTGTTTTGTTTTCGATCAAATGCATCCCAAACATGTTTACATGGTTTATAGGTCATAATGGGAGCTTTGTGCGCGAAAAGCTTTCCGTGAAATTTTCGAACCAAAAGTGACCATATCGGCGTCACCTTTGTTTATCCAGTCAAACTGTGTTGTTTTCGCTCAAATATGTCCCAAACATGTTTATATGGTTTATAGGTCTTAATGGAGCTTTGTGCGCGAAAAGCTTTCCGTGAAATTTTCGGACCAAAAGTTACCATATCGGCGTCACCTTTGTTTATCCACCAAAACTGTGTTGTTTTCGCTCAAATGTGTCCCAAACATGTTTATATGGTTTATAGGTCATAATGGGAGCTTTGTGCGCGAAATGCTTTCCGTGAAATTTTCGGACCAAAAGTGACCATATCGGCGTCACCTTTGTTTATCCACCTAAACTGTGTTGTTTTCGCTCAAATGTGTCCCAAACAAGTTTATATGGTTTATAGGTCATAATGGGAGCTTTGTGCGCGAAATGCTTTCCGTGAAATTTTCGGACCAAAAGTGACCATATCGGAGTCACCTTTGTTTATCCACCAAAACTGTTTTGTTATCGCTCAAATGTGTCCCAAACATGTTTATATGGTTTATAGGTCATAATGGGAGTTTTGTGCGTGAAAAGCTTTCCGTGAAATTTTCGAACCAAAGGTGACCATATCAGCGTCACCTTTATTTATCCACCAAAACTGTGTTGTTTTCGCTCAAATATGTCCCAAACATGTTAATATGGTTTATAGGTCATAATGGAGCTTTGTGCGCGAAAAGCTTTCCGTGAAAGTTTCGGACCAAAAGTGACCATATCGGCGTCACCTTTGTTTATCCACCAAAACTGTGTTGTTTTTCGCTCAAATGTGTCCCAAACATGTTTATATGGTTTATAGGTCATAATGGGAGCTTTGTGCGCGAAATACTTTCCGTGAAATTTTCGGACCAAAAGTTACCATATCGGCGTCACCTTTGTTTATCCACCAAAACTGTGTTGTTTTCGCTCAAATGTGTCCCACACATGTTTATATGGTTTATAGGTCATAATGGAAGCTTTGTTCACGAAAAGCTTTCCGTGAAATTTTCGGGCCAAAAGTGACCATATCGGCGTCACCTTTATTTATCCACCAAAACTGTGTTGTTTTCGCTTAAATGTGTCCCAAACATGTTTATATGGTGTATAGGTCATAAAAGGTGCTTTGTGCGCGAAAAGCTTTCCGTGAAATTTTCGGACCAAAAGTGACCATATCGGCGTCACCTTTTTTTATCCACCAAAACTGTGTTGTTTTCGCTCAAATATGTCCCAAACATGTTTATATGGTTTATACGTCATAATGGAGCTTTGTGCGCGAAAAGCTTTCCGTAAAAATTTTCGGACCAAAAGTGACCATATTGGCGTTATCTTTGTTTATCCACCAAAACTGTGTTGTTTTCGCTCAAATGTGTCCCAAACATGTTTATATGGTTTATAGGTCATAATGGGAGCTTTGTGCGCGAAATACTTTCCGTGAAATTTTCGGACCAAAAGTGACCATATCAGCGTCACCTTTGTTTATCCACCAAAACTGTGTTATTTTCACTCAAATGTGTTCCACACATGTTTATATGGTTTATAGGTCATAATGGGAGCTTTGTGCGCGAAAAGCTTTCCGTGAAATTTTCGAGCCAAAAATGACCATATCAGCGTCAACTTTATTTATCCATTAAAACTGTTTTATTTTCGCTCAAATGTGTCCCAAACATGTTTATATGGTGTATAGGTCATAATAGGTGCTTTGTGCCCGAAAAGCTTTCCGTGAAATTTTCGGACCTAAAGTGGCCATATCGGCGTCACCTTTGTTTATCCACCAAAACTGTGTTGTTTCCGCTCAAATATGTCCCAAACATGTTTATATGGTTTATAGGTCATAATGGAGCTTTTTGCGCGAAAAGCTTTCCGTGAAATTTTCGGACCAAAAGTGACCATATCGGCGTCACCTTTGTTTATCCACCAAAACTGTGTTGTTTTCGCTCAAATGTTTCCCAAACATGTTTATATGGGTTATAAGTCATAATGGGAGCTTTGTGCGCGAAATGCTTTACGTGAAATTTTCGGACCAAAAGTGACCATATCGGCGTCACCTTTGTTTATCCACCAAAACTGTGTTGTTTTCGCTCAAATGTGTCCCAAACATGTTTATATGGTTTATAGGTCATAATGGAGCTTTGTGTGCGAAAAGCTTTCCGTGAAATTTTCGGACCAAAAGTGACCATATCGGCGTCACCTTTCTTTATCCACCAAAACTGTGTTGTTTTCGCTCAAATGTGTCCCAAACATGTTTATATAGTTTATAGGTCATAATGGGAGCTTTGTGCGCGAAATGCTTTCCGTGAAATTTTCGGACCAAAAGTGACCATATCGGCGTCACCTTTCTTTATCCACAAAAACTGTGTTTTTTTCGCTCAAATGCATCCCAAACATGTTTATATGGTTTATTGGTCATAATGGGAGCTTTGTGCGCGAAAAGCTTTTCGTGAAATTTTCGGACCAAAAGTGACCAGATCGGCGTCACCTTTGTTTATCCACCAAAACTGTGTTTTTTCGCTCAAATGTGTCCCAAACATGTTTAAATGGTTTATAGGTCATAATGGGAGCTTTCTGCGCGAAAACCTTTCCGCGAAATTTTCGGACCAAAAGTAACCATATCGGCGTCACCTTTGTTTATCCACCAAAACTGTGTTGTTTTCGCTCAAATATGTCCCAAACATGTTTATATGGTTTATAGGTCGTAATTGAGCTTTTTGCGCGAAAAACTTTCCGTGAAATTTTGGGACCAAAAGTGACCATATCGGCGTCACCTTTCTTTTTCCACAAAAACTGTGTTTTTTTCGCTCAAATGCATCCCAAACATGTTTATATGGTTTATAGGTCATAATGGGAGCTTTGTGCACGAAAAGCTTTCCGTGAAATTTTCGGACCAAAAGTGACCATATCGGCGTCACCATTCTTTATCCACAAAAACTGTGTTTTTTTCGCTCAAATGCATCCCAAACATGTTTATATGGTTTATAGGTCATAATGGGAGCTTTGTGCACGAAAAGATTTCCGTGAAATTTTCGGACCAAAAGTGACCATATCGGCGTCACCTTTGTTTATCCACCAAAACCGTGCAGTTTTCACTCAAATGTGTCCCAAACATGTTTATATGGTTTATAGATCATAATGGGAGCTTTGTGCGCGAAATGCTTTCCGTGAAATTTTCGGACCAAAATTGACCATATCGGCGTCACCTTTGTTTATCCACCAAAACTGTGTTGTTTTCGCTCAAATGTGTCCCAAACATGTTTATATGGTTTATAGGTCATAATGGGAGCTTTGTGCGCGAAAAGCTTTCCGTGAAATTTTCGGACCAAAAGTGACCATATCGGCGTCACCTTTGTTTATCCACCAAAACTGTATTGTTTTCGCTCAAATATGTCCCAAACATGTTTATATGGTTTATAGGTCATAATGGAGCTTTGTGCGTGAAAAGCTTTCCGTGAAATTTTCGGACCAAAAGTGACCATATCGGCGTCACCTTTCTTTATCCACCAAAACTGTGTTGTTTTCGCTCAAATGTGTCCCAAACATGTTTATATAGTTTATAGGTCATAATGGGAGCTTTGTGCGCGAAATGCTTTCCGTGAAATTTTCGGACCAAAAGTGACCATATCGGCGTCACCTTTCTTTATCCACAAAAACTGTGTTTTTTCGTTCAAATGCATCCCAAACATGTTTATATGGTTTATAGGTCATAATGGGAGCTTTGTGCGCGAAAAGCTTTCCGTGAAATTTTCGGACCAAAAGTGACCATATCGGCGTCACCTTTCTTTATCCACAAAAACTGTGTTTTTTTCGCTCAAATGCATCCCAAACATGTTTATATGGTTTATAGGTCATAATGGGAGCTTTGTGCACGAAAAGATTTCCGTGAAATTTTCGGACCAAAAGTGACCATATCGGCGTCACCTTTGTTTATCCACCAAAACCGTGCAGTTTTCACTCAAATGTGTCCCAAACATGTTTATATGGTTTATAGATCATAATGGGAGCTTTGTGCGCGAAATGCTTTCCGTGAAATTTTCGGACCAAAATTGACCATATCGGCGTCACCTTTGTTTATCCACCAAAACTGTGTTGTTTTCGCTCAAATGTGTCCCAAACATGTTTATATGGTTTATAGGTCATAATGGGAGCTTTGTGCGCGAAAAGCTTTCCGTGAAATTTTCGGACCAAAAGTGACCATATCGGCGTCACCTTTGTTTATCCACCAAAACTGTATTGTTTTCGCTCAAATATGTCCCAAACATGTTTATATGGTTTATAGGTCATAATGGAGCTTTGTGCGTGAAAAGCTTTCCGTGAAATTTTCGGACCAAAAGTGACCATATCGGCGTCACCTTTCTTTATCCACCAAAACTGTGTTGTTTTCGCTCAAATGTGTCCCAAACATGTTTATATAGTTTATAGGTCATAATGGGAGCTTTGTGCGCGAAATGCTTTCCGTGAAATTTTCGGACCAAAAGTGACCATATCGGCGTCACCTTTCTTTATCCACAAAAACTGTGTTTTTTTCGCTCAAATGCATCCCAAACATGTTTATATGGTTTATTGGTCATAATGGGAGCTTTGTGCGCGAAAAGCTTTTCGTGAAATTTTCGGACCAAAAGTGACCAGATCGGCGTCACCTTTATTTATCCACCAAAACTGTGTTGTTTTCGCTTAAATGTGTCCCAAACATGTTTATATGGTGTATAGGTCATAAAAGGTGCTTTGTGCGCGAAAAGCTTTCCGTGAAATTTTCGGACCAAAAGTGACCATATCGGCGTCACCTTTATTTATCCACCAAAACTGTGTTGTTTTCGCTCAAATATGTCCCAAACATGTTTATATGGTTTATACGTCATAATGGAGCTTTGTGCGCGAAAAGCTTTCCGTAAAAATTTTGGGACCAAAAGTGACCATATTGGCGTTACCTTTGTTTATCCACCAAAACTGTGTTGTTTTCGCTCAAATGTGTCCCAAACATGTTTATATGGTGTATAGGTCATAAAAGGTGCTTTGTGCGCGAAAAGCTTTCCGTGAAATTTTCGGACCAAAAGTGACCATATCGGCGTCACCTTTATTTATCCACCAAAACTGTGTTGTTTTCGCTCAAATATGTCCCAAACATGTTTATATGGTTTATACGTCATAATGGAGCTTTGTGCGCGAAAAGCTTTCCGTAAAAATTTTGGGACCAAAAGTGACCATATTGGCGTTACCTTTGTTTATCCACCAAAACTGTGTTGTTTTCGCTCAAATGTGTCCCAAACATGTTTATATGGTTTATAGGTCATAATGGGAGCTTTGTGCGCGAAATACTTTCCGTGAAATTTTCGGACCAAAAGTGACCATATCAGCGTCACCTTTGTTTATCCACCAAAACTGTGTTGTTTTCGCTCAAATGTGTTCCACACATGTTTATATGGTTTATAGGTCATAATGGGAGCTTTGTGCCCGAAAAGCTTTCCGTGAAATTTTCGGACCAAAAGTGGCCATATCGGCGTCACCTTTGTTTATCCACCAAAACTGTGTTGTTTCCGCTCAAATATGTCCCAAACATGTTTATATGGTTTATAGGTCATAATGGAGCTTTGTGCGCGAAAAGCTTTCCGTGAAATTTTCGGACCAAAAGTGACCATATCGGCGTCACCTTTGTTTATCCACCAAAACTGTGTTGTTTTCGCTCAAATGTGTCCCAAACATGTTTATATGGGTTATAAGTCATAATGGGAGCTTTGTGCGCGAAATGCTTTACGTGAAATTTTCGGACCAAAAGTGACCATATCGGCGTCACCTTTGTTTATCCACCAAAACTGTGTTGTTTTCGCTCAAATGTGTCCCAAACATGTTTATATGGTTTATAGGTCATAATGGGAGCTTTGTGCGCGAAAGGCTTTCCGTGAAATTTTCGGACCAAAAGTGACCATATCGGTGTCACCTTGTTTATCCAGTCAAACTGTGTTGTTTTCGCTCAAATATGTCCCAAACATGTTTATATGGTTTATAGGTCTTAATGGAGCTTTGTGCGCGAAAAGCTTTCCGTGAAATTTTCGGACCAAAAGTTACCATATCGGCGTCACCTTTGTTTATCCACCAAAACTGTGTTGTTTTCGCTCAAATGTGTCCCAAACATGTTTATATGGTTTATAGGTCATAATGGGAGCTTTGTGCGCGAAATGCTTTCCGTGAAATTTTCGGACCAAAAGTGACCATATCGGCGTCACCTTTGTTTATCCACCTAAACTGTGTTGTTTTCGCTCAAATGTGTCCCAAACAAGTTTATATGGTTTATAGGTCATAATGGGAGCTTTGTGCGCGAAATGCTTTCCGTGAAATTTTCAGACCAAAAGTGACCATATCGGAGTCACCTTTGTTTATCCACCAAAACTGTTTTGTTATCGCTCAAATGTGTCCCAAACATGTTTATATGGTTTATAGGTCATAATGGGAGTTTTGTGCGTGAAAAGCTTTCCGTGAAATTTTCGAACCAAAGGTGACCATATCAGCGTCACCTTTATTTATCCACCAAAACTGTGTTGTTTTCGCTCAAATATGTCCCAAACATGTTAATATGGTTTATAGGTCATAATGGAGCTTTGTGCGCGAAAAGCTTTCCGTGAAAGTTTCGGACCAAAAGTGACCATATCGGCGTCACCTTTGTTTATCCACCAAAACTGTGTTGTTTTTCGCTCAAATGTGTCCCAAACATGTTTATATGGTTTATAGGTCATAATGGGAGCTTTGTGCGCGAAATACTTTCCGTGAAATTTTCGGACCAAAAGTTACCATATCGGCGTCACCTTTGTTTATCCACCAAAACTGTGTTGTTTTCGCTCAAATGTGTCCCACACATGTTTATATGGTTTATAGGTCATAATGGAAGCTTTGTTCACGAAAAGCTTTCCGTGAAATTTTCGGGCCAAAAGTGACCATATCGGCGTCACCTTTATTTATCCACCAAAACTGTGTTGTTTTCGCTTAAATGTGTCCCAAACATGTTTATATGGTGTATAGGTCATAAAAGGTGCTTTGTGCGCGAAAAGCTTTCCGTGAAATTTTCGGACCAAAAGTGACCATATCGGCGTCACCTTTTTTTATCCACCAAAACTGTGTTGTTTTCGCTCAAATGTGTCCCAAACATGTTTATATGGTTTATAGGTCATAATGGGAGCTTTGTGCGCGAAATGCTTTCCGTGAAATTTTCGGACCAAAAGTGACCATATCGGCGTCACCTTTGTTTATCCACCTAAACTGTGTTGTTTTCGCTCAAATGTGTCCCAAACAAGTTTATATGGTTTATAGGTCATAATGGGAGCTTTGTGCGCGAAATGCTTTCCGTGAAATTTTCGGACCAAAAGTGACCATATCGGAGTCACCTTTGTTTATCCACCAAAACTGTTTTGTTATCGCTCAAATGTGTCCCAAACATGTTTATATGGTTTATAGGTCATAATGGGAGTTTTGTGCGTGAAAAGCTTTCCGTGAAATTTTCGAACCAAAGGTGACCATATCAGCGTCACCTTTATTTATCCACCAAAACTGTGTTGTTTTCGCTCAAATATGTCCCAAACATGTTAATATGGTTTATAGGTCATAATGGAGCTTTGTGCGCGAAAAGCTTTCCGTGAAAGTTTCGGACCAAAAGTGACCATATCGGCGTCACCTTTGTTTATCCACCAAAACTGTGTTGTTTTTCGCTCAAATGTGTCCCAAACATGTTTATATGGTTTATAGGTCATAATGGGAGCTTTGTGCGCGAAATACTTTCCGTGAAATTTTCGGACCAAAAGTTACCATATCGGCGTCACCTTTGTTTATCCACCAAAACTGTGTTGTTTTCGCTCAAATGTGTCCCACACATGTTTATATGGTTTATAGGTCATAATGGAAGCTTTGTTCACGAAAAGCTTTCCGTGAAATTTTCGGGCCAAAAGTGACCATATCGGCGTCACCTTTATTTATCCACCAAAACTGTGTTGTGTTCGCTTAAATGTGTCCCAAACATGTTTATATGGTGTATAGGTCATAAAAGGTGCTTTGTGCGCGAAAAGCTTTCCGTGAAATTTTCGGACCAAAAGTGACCATATCGGCGTCACCTTTATTTATCCACCAAAACTGTGTTGTTTTCGCTCAAATATGTCCCAAACATGTTTATATGGTTTATACGTCATAATGGAGCTTTGTGCGCGAAAAGCTTTCCGTAAAAATTTTCGGACCAAAAGTGACCATATTGGCGTTATCTTTGTTTATCCACCAAAACTGTGTTGTTTTCGCTCAAATGTGTCCCAAACATGTTTATATGGTTTATAGGTTATAATGGGAGCTTTGTGCGCGAAATACTTTCCGTGAAATTTTCGGACCAAAAGTGACCATATCAGCGTCACCTTTGTTTATCCACCAAAACTGTGTTATTTTCGCTCAAATGTGTTCCACACATGTTTATATGGTTTATAGGTCATAATGGGAGCTTTGTGCGCGAAAAGCTTTCCGTGAAATTTTCGAGCCAAAAATGACCATATCGGCGTCAACTTTATTTATCCATTAAAACTGTTTTATTTTCGCTCAAATGTGTCCCAAACATGTTTATATGGTGTATAGGTCATAATAGGTGCTTTGTGCCCGAAAAGCTTTCCGTGAAATTTTCGGACCAAAAGTGGCCATATCGGCGTCACCTTTGTTTATCCACCAAAACTGTGTTGTTTCCGCTCAAATATGTCCCAAACATGTTTATATGGTTTATAGGTCATAATGGAGCTTTGTGCGCGAAAAGCTTTCCGTGAAATTTTCGGACCAAAAGTGACCATATCGGCGTCACCTTTGTTTATCCACCAAAACTGTGTTGTTTTCGCTCAAATGTGTCCCAAACATGTTTATATGGGTTATAAGTCATAATGGGAGCTTTGTGCGCGAAATGCTTTACGTGAAATTTTCGGACCAAAAGTGACCATATCGGCGTCACCTTTGTTTATCCACCAAAACTGTGTTGTTTTCGCTCAAATGTGTCCCAAACATGTTTATATGGTTTATAGGTCATAATGGAGCTTTGTGTGCGAAAAGCTTTCCGTGAAATTTTCGGACCAAAAGTGAACATATCGGAGTCACCTTTCTTTATCCACCAAAACTGTGTTGTTTCCGCTCAAATGTGTCCCAAACATGTTTATATGGTTTATAGGTCATAATGGAGCTTTGTGCGCGAAAAGCTTTCCGTGAAAGTTTCGGACCAAAAGTGACCATATCGGCGTCACCTTTGTTTATCCACCAAAACTGTGTTGTTTTCGCTCAAATGTGTCCCAAACATGTTAATATGGTTCAAAGGTCATAATGGGAGCTTTGTGCGCGAAATACTTTCCGTGAAATTTTCGGACCAAAAGTTACCATATCGGCGTCACCTTTGTTTATCCACCAAAACTGTGTTGTTTTCGCTCAAATGTGTCCCACACATGTTTATATGGTTTATAGGTCATAATGGAAGCTTTGTTCACGAAAAGCTTTCCGTGAAATTTTCGGGCCAAAAGTGACCATATCGGCGTCACCTTTATTTATCCACCAAAACTGTGTTGTTTTCGCTTAAATGTGTCCCGAACATGTTTATATGGTGTATAGGTCATAAAAGGTGCTTTGTGCGCGAAAAGCTTTCCGTGAAATTTTCGGACCAAAAGTGACCATATCGGCGTCACCTTTATTTATCCACCAAAACTGTGTTGTTTTCGCTCAAATATGTCCCAAACATGTTTATATGGTTTATACGTCATAATGGGAGCTTTGTGCGCGAAATACTTTCCGTGAAATTTTCGGACCAAAAGTGACCATATCAGCGTCACCTTTGTTTATCCACCAAAACTGTGTTGTTTTCGCTCAAATGTGTTCCACACATGTTTATATGGTTTATAGGTCATAATGGGAGCTTTGTGCCCGAAAAGCTTTCCGTGAAATTTTCGGACCAAAAGTGGCCATATCGGCGTCACCTTTGTTTATCCACCAAAACTGTGTTGTTTCCGCTCAAATATGTCCCAAACATGTTTATATGGTTTATAGGTCATAATGGAGCTTTGTGCGCGAAAAGCTTTCCGTGAAATTTTCGGACCAAAAGTGACCATATCGGCGTCACCTTTGTTTATCCACCAAAACTGTGTTGTTTTCGCTCAAATGTGTCCCAAACATGTTTATATGGGTTATAAGTCATAATGGGAGCTTTGTGCGCGAAATGCTTTACGTGAAATTTTCGGACCAAAAGTGACCATATCGGCGTCACCTTTGTTTATCCACCAAAACTGTGTTGTTTTCGCTCAAATGTGTCCCAAACATGTTTATATGGTTTATAGGTCATAATGGGAGATTTGTGCGCGAAAGGCTTTCCGTGAAATTTTCGGACCAAAAGTGACCATATCGGTGTCACCTTGTTTATCCACCAAAACTGTTTTGTTTTCGATCAAATGCATCCCAAACATGTTTACATGGTTTATAGGTCATAATGGGAGCTTTGTGCGCGAAAAGCTTTCCGTGAAATTTTCGAACCAAAAGTGACCATATCGGCGTCACCTTTGTTTATCCAGTCAAACTGTGTTGTTTTCGCTCAAATATGTCCCAAACATGTTTATATGGTTTATAGGTCTTAATGGAGCTTTGTGCGCGAAAAGCTTTCCGTGAAATTTTCGGACCAAAAGTTACCATATCGGCGTCACCTTTGTTTATCCACCAAAACTGTGTTGTTTTCGCTCAAATGTGTCCCAAACATGTTTATATGGTTTATAGGTCATAATGGGAGCTTTGTTCACGAAAAGCTTTCCGTGAAATTTTCGGGCCAAAAGTGACCATATCGGCGTCACCTTTATTTATCCACCAAAACTGTGTTGTTTTCGCTTAAATGTGTCCCGAACATGTTTATATGGTGTATAGGTCATAAAAGGTGCTTTGTGCGCGAAAAGCTTTCCGTGAAATTTTCGGACCAAAAGTGACCATATCGGCGTCACCTTTATTTATCCACCAAAACTGTGTTGTTTTCGCTCAAATATGTCCCAAACATGTTTATATGGTTTATACGTCATAATGGGAGCTTTGTGCGCGAAATACTTTCCGTGAAATTTTCGGACCAAAAGTGACCATATCAGCGTCACCTTTGTTTATCCACCAAAACTGTGTTGTTTTCGCTCAAATGTGTTCCACACATGTTTATATGGTTTATAGGTCATAATGGGAGCTTTGTGCCCGAAAAGCTTTCCGTGAAATTTTCGGACCAAAAGTGGCCATATCGGCGTCACCTTTGTTTATCCACCAAAACTGTGTTGTTTCCGCTCAAATATGTCCCAAACATGTTTATATGGTTTATAGGTCATAATGGAGCTTTGTGCGCGAAAAGCTTTCCGTGAAATTTTCGGACCAAAAGTGACCATATCGGCGTCACCTTTGTTTATCCACCAAAACTGTGTTGTTTTCGCTCAAATGTGTCCCAAACATGTTTATATGGGTTATAAGTCATAATGGGAGCTTTGTGCGCGAAATGCTTTACGTGAAATTTTCGGACCAAAAGTGACCATATCGGCGTCACCTTTGTTTATCCACCAAAACTGTGTTGTTTTCGCTCAAATGTGTCCCAAACATGTTTATATGGTTTATAGGTCATAATGGGAGATTTGTGCGCGAAAGGCTTTCCGTGAAATTTTCGGACCAAAAGTGACCATATCGGTGTCACCTTGTTTATCCACCAAAACTGTTTTGTTTTCGATCAAATGCATCCCAAACATGTTTACATGGTTTATAGGTCATAATGGGAGCTTTGTGCGCGAAAAGCTTTCCGTGAAATTTTCGAACCAAAAGTGACCATATCGGCGTCACCTTTGTTTATCCAGTCAAACTGTGTTGTTTTCGCTCAAATATGTCCCAAACATGTTTATATGGTTTATAGGTCTTAATGGAGCTTTGTGCGCGAAAAGCTTTCCGTGAAATTTTCGGACCAAAAGTTACCATATCGGCGTCACCTTTGTTTATCCACCAAAACTGTGTTGTTTTCGCTCAAATGTGTCCCAAACATGTTTATATGGTTTATAGGTCATAATGGGAGCTTTGTGCGCGAAATGCTTTCCGTGAAATTTTCGGACCAAAAGTGACCATATCGGCGTCACCTTTGTTTATCCACCTAAACTGTGTTGTTTTCGCTCAAATGTGTCCCAAACAAGTTTATATGGTTTATAGGTCATAATGGGAGCTTTGTGCGCGAAATGCTTTCCGTGAAATTTTCGGACCAAAAGTGACCATATCGGAGTCACCTTTGTTTATCCACCAAAACTGTTTTGTTATCGCTCAAATGTGTCCCAAACATGTTTATATGGTTTATAGGTCATAATGGGAGTTTTGTGCGTGAAAAGCTTTCCGTGAAATTTTCGAACCAAAGGTGACCATATCAGCGTCACCTTTATTTATCCACCAAAACTGTGTTGTTTTCGCTCAAATATGTCTCAAACATGTTAATATGGTTTATAGGTCATAATGGAGCTTTGTGCGCGAAAAGCTTTCCGTGAAAGTTTCGGACCAAAAGTGACCATATCGGCGTCACCTTTGTTTATCCACCAAAACTGTGTTGTTTTTCGCTCAAATGTGTCCCAAACATGTTTATATGGTTTATAGGTCATAATGGGAGCTTTGTGCGCGAAATACTTTCCGTGAAATTTTCGGACCAAAAGTTACCATATCGGCGTCACCTTTGTTTATCCACCAAAACTGTGTTGTTTTCGCTCAAATGTGTCCCACACATGTTTATATGGTTTATAGGTCATAATGGAAGCTTTGTTCACGAAAAGCTTTCCGTGAAATTTTCGGGCCAAAAGTGACCATATCGGCGTCACCTTTATTTATCCACCAAAACTGTGTTGTTTTCGCTTAAATGTGTCCCAAACATGTTTATATGGTGTATAGGTCATAAAAGGTGCTTTGTGCGCGAAAAGCTTTCCGTGAAATTTTCGGACCAAAAGTGACCATATCGGCGTCACCTTTTTTTATCCACCAAAACTGTGTTGTTTTCGCTCAAATATGTCCCAAACATGTTTATATGGTTTATACGTCATAATGGAGCTTTGTGCGCGAAAAGCTTTCCGTAAAAATTTTCGGACCAAAAGTGACCATATTGGCGTTATCTTTGTTTATCCACCAAAACTGTGTTGTTTTCGCTCAAATGTGTCCCAAACATGTTTATATGGTTTATAGGTCATAATGGGAGCTTTGTGCGCGAAATACTTTCCGTGAAATTTTCGGACCAAAAGTGACCATATCAGCGTCACCTTTGTTTATCCACCAAAACTGTGTTATTTTCACTCAAATGTGTTCCACACATGTTTATATGGTTTATAGGTCATAATGGGAGCTTTGTGCGCGAAAAGCTTTCCGTGAAATTTTCGAGCCAAAAATGACCATATCAGCGTCAACTTTATTTATCCATTAAAACTGTTTTATTTTCGCTCAAATGTGTCCCAAACATGTTTATATGGTGTATAGGTCATAATAGGTGCTTTGTGCCCGAAAAGCTTTCCGTGAAATTTTCGGACCAAAAGTGGCCATATCGGCGTCACCTTTGTTTATCCACCAAAACTGTGTTGTTTCCGCTCAAATATGTCCCAAACATGTTTATATGGTTTATAGGTCATAATGGAGCTTTGTGCGCGAAAAGCTTTCCGTGAAATTTTCGGACCAAAAGTGACCATATCGGCGTCACCTTTGTTTATCCACCAAAACTGTGTTGTTTTCGCTCAAATGTGTCCCAAACATGTTTATATGGGTTATAAGTCATAATGGGAGCTTTGTGCGCGAAATGCTTTACGTGAAATTTTCGGACCAAAAGTGACCATATCGGCGTCACCTTTGTTTATCCACCAAAACTGTGTTGTTTTCGCTCAAATGTGTCCCAAACATGTTTATATGGTTTATAGGTCATAATGGAGCTTTGTGTGCGAAAAGCTTTCCGTGAAATTTTCGGACCAAAAGTGAACATATCGGAGTCACCTTTCTTTATCCACCAAAACTGTGTTGTTTCCGCTCAAATGTGTCCCAAACATGTTTATATGGTTTATAGGTCATAATGTGAGCTTTGTGCACGAAAAGCTTTCCGTGAAATTTTCAGACCAAAAGTGACCATATCGGCGTCACCTTTCTTTATCCAAAAAAACTGTGTTTTTTTCGCTCAAATGCATCCCAAACATGTTTATATGGTTTATAGGTCATAGTGTGAGCTTTGTGCACGAAAAGCTTTCAGTGAAATTTTCGGACCAAAAGTGACCATATCGGCGTCACCTTTGTTTATCCACCAAAACAGTGTAGTTTTCGCTCAAATGTGTCCCAAACATGTTTATATGGTTTATAGGTCATAATGGGAGCTTTGTGCGCGAAAAGCTTTCCGTGAAATTTTCGAACAAAAAATGACCATATCGGCGTCACCTTTGTTTATCCACCAAAACTCTGTTGTTTTCGCTCAAATATGTCCCAAACATGTTTATATGGTTTATAGGTCATAATGGAGCTTTGTGCGCGAAAAGCTTTCCGTGAAATTTTCGGACCAAAAGTGAACATATCGGAGTCACCTTTGTTTATCCACAAAAACTGTGTTGTTTTCGCTCAAATGTGTCCCAAACATGTTTAAATGGTTTATAGGTCATAATGGGAGCTTTCTGCGCGAAAACCTTTCCGTGAAATTTTCGGACCAAAAGTAACCATATCGGCGTCACCTTTTATTATCCACCAAAACTGTGTTTTTTTCGCTCAACTGCATCCCAAACATTTTTATATTGTTTATAGGTCATAATGGGAGCTTTGTGCGCGAAAAGTCTTCCGTGAAATTTTCGGACCAAAAGTGACCATATCGGCGTCACCTTTGTTTATCCACCAAAACTGTGTTATTTTCGCTCAAATATGTCCCAAACATGTTTAAATGGTTTATAGGTCATAATGGGAGCTTTCTGCTCGAAAAGCTTTCCGCGAAATTTTCGGACCAAAAGTAACCATATCGGCGTCACCTTTTATTATCCACCAAAACTGTGTTGTTTTCGCTCAAATGTGTCCCAAACATGGTTATATGGTTAATAGGTCATAATGGGAGCTTCGTGCGCGAAAAGTTTTCCGTGAAATTTTCGGACAAAAAGTGACCATATCGGCGTCACCTTTGTTTATCCACAAAAACTGTGTTGTTTTCGCTCAAATGTGTCCCAAACATGTTTATATGGTTTATAAGTCATAATGGGAGCTTTGTGCACGAAAAACTTTCCGTGAAATTTTCGGACCAAAAGTGACCATATCGGCGTCACCTTTCTTTATCCACAAAAACTGTGTTTTTTTCGCTCAAATGCATCCCAAACATGTTTATATGGTTTATTGGTCATAATGGGAGCTTTGTGCGCGAAAAGCTTTTCGTGAAATTTTCGGACCAAAAGTGACCAGATCGGCGTCACCTTTGTTTATCCACCAAAACTGTGTTTTTTCGCTCAAATGTGTCCCAAACATGTTTAAATGGTTTATAGGTCATAATGGGAGCTTTCTGCGCGAAAACCTTTCCGCGAAATTTTCGGACCAAAAGTAACCATATCGGCGTCACCTTTTTTTATCCACCAAAACTGTGTTGTTTTCGCTCAAATATGTCCCAAACATGTTTATATGGTTTATAGGTCGTAATTGAGCTTTTTGCGCGAAAAACTTTCCGTGAAATTTTCGGACCAAAAGTGACCATATCGGCGTCACCTTTCTTTTTCCACAAAAACTGTGTTTTTTTCGCTCAAATGCATCCCAAACATGTTTATATGGTTTATAGGTCATAATGGGAGCTTTGTGCACGAAAAGCTTTCCGTGAAATTTTCGGACCAAAAGTGACCATATCGGAGTCACCTTTGTTTATCCACAAAAACTGTGTTGTTTTCGCTCAAATGTGTCCCAAACATGTTTAAATGGTTTATAGGTCATAATGGGAGCTTTCTGCGCGAAAACCTTTCCGTGAAATTTTCGGACCAAAAGTAACCATATCGGCGTCACCTTTTATTATCCACCAAAACTGTGTTTTTTTCGCTCAACTGCATCCCAAACATTTTTATATTGTTTATAGGTCATAATGGGAGCTTTGTGCGCGAAAAGTCTTCCGTGAAATTTTCGGACCAAAAGTGACCATATCGGCGTCACCTTTGTTTATCCACCAAAACTGTGTTATTTTCGCTCAAATATGTCCCAAACATGTTTAAATGGTTTATAGGTCATAATGGGAGCTTTCTGCTCGAAAAGCTTTCCGCGAAATTTTCGGACCAAAAGTAACCATATCGGCGTCACCTTTTATTATCCACCAAAACTGTGTTGTTTTCGCTCAAATGTGTCCCAAACATGGTTATATGGTTAATAGGTCATAATGGGAGCTTCGTGCGCGAAAAGTTTTCCGTGAAATTTTCGGACAAAAAGTGACCATATCGGCGTCACCTTTGTTTCTCCACAAAAACTGTGTTGTTTTCGCTCAAATGTGTCCCAAACATGTTTATATGGTTTATAAGTCATAATGGGAGCTTTGTGCACGAAAAACTTTCCGTGAAATTTTCGGACCAAAAGTGACCATATCGGCGTCACCTTTCTTTATCCACAAAAACTGTGTTTTTTTCGCTCAAATGCATCCCAAACATGTTTATATGGTTTATTGGTCATAATGGGAGCTTTGTGCGCGAAAAGCTTTTCGTGAAATTTTCGGACCAAAAGTGACCAGATCGGCGTCACCTTTGTTTATCCACCAAAACTGTGTTTTTTCGCTCAAATGTGTCCCAAACATGTTTAAATGGTTTATAGGTCATAATGGGAGCTTTCTGCGCGAAAACCTTTCCGCGAAATTTTCGGACCAAAAGTAACCATATCGGCGTCACCTTTTTTTATCCACCAAAACTGTGTTGTTTTCGCTCAAATATGTCCCAAACATGTTTATATGGTTTATAGGTCGTAATTGAGCTTTTTGCGCGAAAAACTTTCCGTGAAATTTTCGGACCAAAAGTGACCATATCGGCGTCACCTTTCTTTTTCCACAAAAACTGTGTTTTTTTCGCTCAAATGCATCCCAAACATGTTTATATGGTTTATAGGTCATAATGGGAGCTTTGTGCACGAAAAGCTTTCCGTGAAATTTTCGGACCAAAAGTGACCATATCGGCGTCACCTTTCTTTATCCACAAAAACTGTGTTTTTTTCGCTCAAATGCATCCCAAACTTGTTTATATGGCTTATAGGTCATAATGGGAGCTTTGTGCACGAAAAGATTTCCGTGAAATTTTCGGACCAAAAGTGACCATATCGGCGTCACCTTTGTTTATCCACCAAAACCGTGCAGTTTTCACTCAAATGTGTCCCAAACATGTTTATATGGTTTATAGATCATAATGGGAGCTTTGTGCGCGAAATGCTTTCCGTGAAATTTTCGGACCAAAATTGACCATATCGGCGTCACCTTTGTTTATCCACCAAAACTGTGTTGTTTTCGCTCAAATGTGTCCCAAACATGTTTATATGGTTTATAGGTCATAATGGGAGCTTTGTGCGCGAAAAGCTTTCCGT
Source organism: Persicaria maculosa (assembly GCA_963922045.1). Classification (NCBI taxonomy): domain Eukaryota; kingdom Viridiplantae; phylum Streptophyta; class Magnoliopsida; order Caryophyllales; family Polygonaceae; genus Persicaria; species Persicaria maculosa. The sequence continues at coordinate 20,717,735 of OY998257.1, forward strand.
GAAATTTTCGGACCAAAAGTGACCATATCGGCGTCACCTTTGTTTATCCACCAAAACTGTATTGTTTTCGCTCAAATATGTCCCAGACATGTTTATATGGTTTATAGGTCATAATGGAGCTTTGTGCGTGAAAAGCTTTCCGTGAAATTTTCGGACCAAAAGTGACCATATCGGCGTCACCTTTCTTTATCCACCAAAACTGTGTTGTTTTCGCTCAAATGTGTCCCAAACATGTTTATATAGTTTATAGGTCATAATGGGAGCTTTGTGCGCGAAATGCTTTCCGTGAAATTTTCGGACCAAAAGTGACCATATCGGCGTCACCTTTCTTTATCCACAAAAACTGTGTTTTTTCGTTCAAATGCATCCCAAACATGTTTATATGGTTTATAGGTCATAATGGGAGCTTTGTGCGCGAAAAGCTTTCCGTGAAATTTTCGGACCAAAAGTGACCATATCGGCGTCACCTTTGTTTATCCACCAAAACTGTATTGTTTTCGCTCAAATATGTCCCAAACATGTTTATATGGTTTATAGGTCATAATGGAGCTTTGTGCGCGAAAAGCTTTCCGTGAAATTTTCGGACCAAAAGTGACCATATCGGCGTCACCTTTCTTTATCCACCAAAACTCTGTTGTTTTCGCTCAAATGTGTCCCAAACATGTTTATATGGTTTATAGGTCATAATGGGAGCTTTGTGCACGAAAAGCTTTCCGTGAAATTTTCAGACCAAAAGTGACCATATCGGCGTCACCTTTGTTTATCCACAAAAACTGTGTTTTTTTCGCTCAAATGCATCCCAAACATGTTTATATGGTTTATAGGTCATAATGGGAGCTTTGTGCACGAAAAGCTTTCCGTGAAATTTTCGGACCAAAAGTAACCATATCGGCGTCACCTTTGTTTATCCACCAAAACTGTGTTTTTTTCGCTCAAATGCATCCCAAACATGTTTATATGGTTTATAGGTCATAATGAGAGCTTTGTGCGCGAAAAGCTTTCCGTGAAATTTTCGGACCAAAAATGACCATATCGGCGTCACCTGTCTTTATCCACCAAAACTCTGTTGTTTTCGCTCAAATGTGTCCCAAACATGTTTATATGGTTTATAGGTCATAATGGAGCTTTGTGCGCGAAAAGCTTTCCGTGAAATTTTCGAACCAAAAGTGAACATATCGGCGTCACCTTTCTTTATCCACAAAAACTGTGTTGTTTTCGCTCAAATGTGTCCCAAACATGTTTAAATGGTTTATAGGTCATAATGAGAGCTTTCTGCGCGAAAACCTTTCCGTGAAATTTTCGGGACAAAAGTGACCATATCGGCGTCACCTTTTATTATCCACCAAAACTGTGTTTTTTTCGCTCAAATGTGTCGCAAACATGTTTATATGGTGTATAGGTCATAATGGGAGCTTTGTGCACGAAAAGCTTTCCGCGAAATTTTCGGACCAAAATTGACCATATCGGTGTCACCTTTGTTTATCCACCAAAACTGTGTTGTTTTCGCTCAAATGTGTCCCAAACATGTTTATATGGTTTATAGGTCATAATGGGAGCTTTGTGCGCGAAAAGCTTTCCGTGAAATTTTCGAACCAAAAGTGACAATATCGGCGTCACCTTTGTTTATCCACCAAAACTGTGTTGTTTTCGCTCAAATGTGTCCCAAACATGTTTATATGGTGTATAGGTCATAATAGGTGCTTTGTGCGCGAAAAGCTTTCCGTGAAATTTTCGGACCAAAAGTGACCATATCGGCGTCATCTTTCTTCATCCACAAAAACTGTTATGTTTTCGCTCAAATGCGTCCCAAACATGTTTAATGGTTTATAGGTCATAATGGGCGCTTTGTGCGCGAAAAGCTTTCCGTGAAATTTTCGGACCAAAAGTGACTATATCGGCTTCACCTTTCTTTATCCACAAAAACTGTGTTGTTTTCGCTCAAATGTGTCCATAACATGTTTATATGGTGTATATGTCATAATTGGAGCTTTGTGCGCGAAAAGGTTTCCGTGAAATTTTCGGAGCAAAAGTGACCATATCGGCGTCACCTTTCTTTATCCACAAAACTCTGTTGTTTTCGATTAAATGCGTCCCAAACATGTTTATATGGTTTATAGGTCATAATGGGAGATTTGTGCACGAAAAGCTTTCCGTGAAATTTTCGGACCAAAAGTAACCATATCGGCGTCACCTTTTATTATCCACAAAAACTGTGTTGTTTTCGCTCAAATGTATCCCAAACATGTTTATATGGTTTATAGGTCATAATGGGAGCTTTGTGCACGAAATGCTTTCCGTGAAATTTTCGGACCAAAAGTGACCATATCGGCGTCACCTTTCTTTATCCACAAAAACTGTGTTTTTTTCGCTCAAATGCATCCCAAACTTGTTTATATGGTTTATAGGTCATAATGGGAGCTTTGTGCACGAAAAGATTTCCGTGAAATTTTCGGACCAAAAGTGACCATATCGGCGTCACCTTTGTTTATCCACCAAAACCGTGCAGTTTTCACTCAAATGTGTCCCAAACATGTTTATATGGTTTATAGATCATAATGGGAGCTTTGTGCGCGAAATGCTTTCCGTGAAATTTTCGGACCAAAATTGACCATATCGGCGTCACCTTTGTTTATCCACCAAAACTGTGTTGTTTTCGCTCAAATGTGTCCCAAACATGTTTATATGGTTTATAGGTCATAATGGGAGCTTTGTGCGCGAAAAGCTTTCCGTGAAATTTTCGGACCAAAAGTGACCATATCGGCGTCACCTTTGTTTATCCACCAAAACTGTATTGTTTTCGCTCAAATATGTCCCAAACATGTTTATATGGTTTATAGGTCATAATGGAGCTTTGTGCGTGAAAAGCTTTCCGTGAAATTTTCGGACCAAAAGTGACCATATCGGCGTCACCTTTCTTTATCCACCAAAACTGTGTTGTTTTCGCTCAAATGTGTCCCAAACATGTTTATATAGTTTATAGGTCATAATGGGAGCTTTGTGCGCGAAATGCTTTCCGTGAAATTTTCGGACCAAAAGTGACCATATCGGCGTCACCTTTCTTTATCCACAAAAACTGTGTTTTTTCGTTCAAATGCATCCCAAACATGTTTATATGGTTTATAGGTCATAATGGGAGCTTTGTGCGCGAAAAGCTTTCCGTGAAATTTTCGGACCAAAAGTGACCATATCGGCGTCACCTTTGTTTATCCACCAAAACTGTATTGTTTTCGCTCAAATATGTCCCAAACATGTTTATATGGTTTATAGGTCATAATGGAGCTTTGTGCGCGAAAAGCTTTCCGTGAAATTTTCGGACCAAAAGTGACCATATCGGCGTCACCTTTCTTTATCCACCAAAACTCTGTTGTTTTCGCTCAAATGTGTCCCAAACATGTTTATATGGTTTATAGGTCATAATGGGAGCTTTGTGCACGAAAAGCTTTCCGTGAAATTTTCAGACCAAAAGTGACCATATCGGCGTCACCTTTGTTTATCCACAAAAACTGTGTTTTTTTCGCTCAAATGCATCCCAAACATGTTTATATGGTTTATAGGTCATAATGGGAGCTTTGTGCACGAAAAGCTTTCCGTGAAATTTTCGGACCAAAAGTAACCATATCGGCGTCACCTTTGTTTATCCACCAAAACTGTGTTTTTTTCGCTCAAATGCATCCCAAACATGTTTATATGGTTTATAGGTCATAATGAGAGCTTTGTGCGCGAAAAGCTTTCCGTGAAATTTTCGGACCAAAAATGACCATATCGGCGTCACCTGTCTTTATCCACCAAAACTCTGTTGTTTTCGCTCAAATGTGTCCCAAACATGTTTATATGGTTTATAGGTCATAATGGAGCTTTGTGCGCGAAAAGCTTTCCGTGAAATTTTCGAACCAAAAGTGAACATATCGGCGTCACCTTTCTTTATCCACAAAAACTGTGTTGTTTTCGCTCAAATGTGTCCCAAACATGTTTAAATGGTTTATAGGTCATAATGAGAGCTTTCTGCGCGAAAACCTTTCCGTGAAATTTTCGGGACAAAAGTGACCATATCGGCGTCACCTTTTATTATCCACCAAAACTGTGTTTTTTTCGCTCAAATGTGTCGCAAACATGTTTATATGGTGTATAGGTCATAATGGGAGCTTTGTGCACGAAAAGCTTTCCGCGAAATTTTCGGACCAAAATTGACCATATCGGTGTCACCTTTGTTTATCCACCAAAACTGTGTTGTTTTCGCTCAAATGTGTCCCAAACATGTTTATATGGTTTATAGGTCATAATGGGAGCTTTGTGCGCGAAAAGCTTTCCGTGAAATTTTCGAACCAAAAGTGACAATATCGGCGTCACCTTTGTTTATCCACCAAAACTGTGTTGTTTTCGCTCAAATGTGTCCCAAACATGTTTATATGGTGTATAGGTCATAATAGGTGCTTTGTGCGCGAAAAGCTTTCCGTGAAATTTTCGGACCAAAAGTGACCATATCGGCGTCATCTTTCTTCATCCACAAAAACTGTTATGTTTTCGCTCAAATGCGTCCCAAACATGTTTAATGGTTTATAGGTCATAATGGGCGCTTTGTGCGCGAAAAGCTTTCCGTGAAATTTTCGGACCAAAAGTGACTATATCGGCTTCACCTTTCTTTATCCACAAAAACTGTGTTGTTTTCGCTCAAATGTGTCCATAACATGTTTATATGGTGTATATGTCATAATTGGAGCTTTGTGCGCGAAAAGGTTTCCGTGAAATTTTCGGAGCAAAAGTGACCATATCGGCGTCACCTTTCTTTATCCACAAAACTCTGTTGTTTTCGATTAAATGCGTCCCAAACATGTTTATATGGTTTATAGGTCATAATGGGAGATTTGTGCACGAAAAGCTTTCTGTGAAATTTTCGGACCAAAAGTAACCATATCGGCGTCACCTTTTATTATCCACAAAAACTGTGTTGTTTTCGCTCAAATGTATCCCAAACATGTTTATATGGTTTATAGGTCATAATGGGAGCTTTGTGCACGAAATGCTTTCCGTGAAATTTTCGGACCAAAAGTGACCATATCGGCGTCACCTTTCTTTATCCACAAAAACTGTGTTTTTTTTGCTCAAATGAATCCCAAACATATTTATATGGTTTATAGGTCATAATGGGAGCATTGTGCGCGAAAAGCTTTCCGTGAAATTTTCGAACCAAAAGTGACCATATCGGTGTCACCTTTGTTTATCCACAAAAACTGTGTTATTTTCACTCAAATGTGTCCCAAACATGTTTATATGGTTTATAGGTCATAATGGGAGCTTTGTGCGCGAAATGCTATCCGTGAAATTTTCGGACCAAAAGTGACCAAATCGGCGTCACCTTTGTTTATCCACCAAAACTGTGTTGTTTTCGCTCAAATGTGTCCCAAACATGTTTATATGGATTATAGGTCACAATGGGAGCTCTGTGCGCGAAAAGCTTTCCGTGAAATTTTCGGACCAAAAGTGACCATATCGGCGTCACCTTTATTTATCCACCAAAACTGTGTTGTTTTCGCTCAAATATGTCACAAACATGTTTATATGGTGTATAGGTCATAATAGGTGCTTTGTGCGCGAAAAGCTTTCCGTGAAATTTTCGGACCAAAATTGACCATATCGGCGTCACCTTTGTTTATCCACAAAAACTGTGTTGTTTTCGCTCAAATGCGTCCCAAACATGTTTAATGGTTTATAGGTCATAATGGGCGCTTTGTGCGCGAAAAGCTTTCCGTGAAATTTTCAGACCCCACAAAAACTGTGTTGTTTTCACTCAAATGTGTCCCAAACATGTTTATATCGTGTATAGTGACATAATAGGTGCTTTGTGCCCGAAAAGCTTTCCGTGAAATTTTCGGACCAAAAGTGACCATATCGGCGTCACCTTTATTTATCCACCAAAACTGTGTTGTTTTCGCTCAAATATGTCCCAAACATGTTTATATGGTTTATAGGTCATAATGGAGCGTTGTGCGCGAAATGCTTTCCGTGAAATTTTCGAACAAAAGTGACCATATCGGCGTCACCTTTGTTTATCCACCAAAACTGTGTTGTTTTCGCTCAAATGTGTCCCAAATATGTTTATATGGTTTATAGGTCATAATGGGAGCTTTGTGCGCCAAAAGCTGTCCGTGAAATTTTCGGACCAAAAGTGACCATATCGGCATAACCTTTATTTATCCACAAAAACTGTGTTGTTTTCGCTCAAATGTGTCCCAAACATGTTTATATGGTGTATAGGTCATAATAGGTGCTTTGTGCGCGAAAAGCTTTCCGTCAAATTTTCGGACCAAAAGTGACCATATCGGCGTAACCTTTACTTATCCACCAAAACTGTGTTGTTTTCGCTCAAATGTGTCGCAAACATGTTTATATGGTGTATAGGTCATAATAGGTGCTTTGTGCGCGAAAAGCTTTCCGTGAAATTTTCGGACCAAAAGTGACCATATCGGCGTCACCTTTCTTCATCCACAAAAACTGTTATGTTTTCGCTCAAATGCGTCCCAAACATGTTTAATGGTTTATAGGTCATAATGGGCGCTTTGTGCGCGAAAAGCTTTCCGTGAAATTTTCGGACCAAAAGTGACCATATCGGTGTCACCTTTTATTATCCACAAACACTGTGTTGTTTTCGCTCAAATATGTCCCAAACATGTTTATATGGTTTATAGGTCATAATGGGAGCTTTGTGCGCGAAATACCTTCCGTGAAATTTTCGGACCAAAGTGACCATATCGGCGTCACCTTTGTTTATCCACCAAAATTGTGTTGTTTTCGCTCAAATGTGTCCCACACATGTTTATATGGTTTATAGGTTATAATGGGAGCTTTGTGCGCGAAAAGCTTTCCGTGAAATTTTCGGGCCAAAAGTGACCATATCGGCGTCACCTTTATTTATCCACCAAAACTGTGTTGTTTTCGCTCAAATGTGTCCCAAACATGTTTATATGGTGTATAGGTCATAATGGACGCTTTGTGCGCGAAAAGCTTTCCATGAAATTTTTGAACCAAAAGTGACCATATCGGCGTCACCTTTGTTTATCCACCAAAACTGTGTTGTTTTCGCTCAAATATGTCCCATACATGTTTATATGGTTTATAGGTCATAATGGAGCTTTGTGCGCAAAAAAGCTTTCTGTGAAATTTTCGGACCAAAAGTCACTATGTCGGCGTCACCTTTGTTTATCCACCAAAACCGTGTAGTTTTCGCTCAATTGTGTCCAAAACATGTTTATATGGTTTATAGGTCATAATGGGAGCTTTGTGCACGAAAAGCTTTCCGTGAAATTTTCGGACCAAAAGTGACCATATCTGCGTCACCTTTGTTTATCCACCAAAACTGTGTTGTTTTCGCTCAAATGTGTCCCAAACATGTTTATATTGTTTATAGGTCATAATGGGAGCTTTGTGCGCGAAAAGCTGTCCGTGAAATTTTCGGACCAAAAGTGACCATATCGGCGTAACCTTTACTTATCCACCAAAACTGTGTTGTTTTCGCTCAAATGTGTCGCAAATATGTTTATATGGTGTATAGGTCATAATAGGTGCTTTGTGCGCGAAAAGCTTTCCGTGAAATTTTCGGACCAAAAGTGACCATATCGGCGTCACCTTTCTTCATCCACAAAAACTGTTATGTTTTCGCTCAAATGCGTCCCAAACATGTTTAATGGTTTATAGGTCATAATGGGCGCTTTGTGCGCGAAAAGCTTTCCGTGAAATTTTCGGACCAAAAGTGACTATATCGGCGTCACCTTTCTTTATCCACAAAAACTGTGTTGTTTTCGCTCAAATGTGTCCAAAACATGTTTATATGGTGTATATGTCATAATGGGAGCTTCTTGCGCGAAAAGGTTTCAGTGAAATTTTCGGACCAAAAGTGACCATATCGGCGTCACCTTTCTTTATCCACAAAAACTGTGTTGTTTTCGATTAAATGCGTCCCAAACATGTTTATATGATTTATAGGTCATAATGCGAGCTTTGTGCACGAAAAGCTTTCCGTGAAATTTTCGGACCAAAAGTAACCATATCGGCGTCACCTTTTATTATCCACAAAAACTGTGTTGTTTTCGCTCAAATGTGTCCCATACATGTTTATATGGTTTATAGGTCATAATGGGAGCTTTGTGCACGAAATGCTTTCCGTGAAATTTTCGCACCAAAAGTGACCATATCGGCGTCACCTTTCTTTATCCACAAAAACTGTGTTTTTTTCGCACAAATGCATCCCAAACATATTTATATGGTTTATAGGTCATAATGGGAGCATTGTGCGCGAAAAGCTTTCCGTGAAATTTTCGGACCAAAAGTGACCATATCGGCGTCACCTTTGTTTATCCACAAAAACTGTGTTGTTTTCACTCAAATGTTTCCCAAACATGTTTATATGGTTTATAGGTCATAATGGGAGCTTTGTGCACGAAAAGCTTTCCGTGAAATTTTCGGACCAAAAGTGACCATATCGGCGTCACCTTTCTTTATCCACAAAAACTGTGTTTTTTTCGCTCAAATACATCCCAAACATGTTTATAAGGTTTATAGGTCATAATAGGAGCTTTGTGCGCGAAAAGCTTTCCGTGAAATTTTCGGACCAAAAGTGACCATATCGGCGTCATCTTTATTTATCCACCAAAACTGTGTTGTTTTCGCTCAAATGTGTCCCAAACATGTTTATATGGTGTATAGGTCATAATAGGTGCTTTGTGCGCGAAAAGCTTTCCGTGAAATTTTCGGACCAAAAGTGACCATATTGGCGTCACCTTTCTTCATCCACAAAAACTGTGTTGTTTTCGCTCAAATGCGTCCCAAACATGTTTATATGGTTTATAGGTCATAATGGGCGCTTTGTGCGCGAAAAGCTTTCCGTGAAATTTTCGGACCAAAAATGACCATATCGGCGTCACCTTTGTTTATCCACCAAAACTGTGTTGTTTTCACTCAAATGTGTTCCAAACATGTTTATATGGTTTATAGGTCATAATGGGAGCTTTGTGCGCGAAATGCTTTCCGTGAAATTTTCGGACCAAAAGTGACCATATCGGTGTCACCTTTCTTTATCCACCAAAACTGTGTTGTTTTCGCTCAAAAGTGTCCCAAACATGTTTTTATGGTTTATAAGTCATAATGAGAGCTTTGTGCGCGAAAAGCTGTCCGTGAAATTTTTAGACCAAAAGTGATCATATCGGCGTAACCTTTATTTATCCACCAAAACTGTGTTGTTTTCGCTCAAATGTGTCCCAAACATGTGTATATGGTGTATAGGTCATAATAGGTGCTTTGTGCGCGAAAAGCTTTCCGTGAAATTTTCGGACCAAAAGTGACCATATCGGTATCACCTTTCTTTATCCACAAAAACTGTGTTGTTTTCGCTCAAATGCATCCCAAACATGTTTAATGGTTTATAGGTCATAATGGGCGCTTTGTGCGCGAAAAGCTTTCCGTGAAATTTTCAGACCAAAAGTGACTACCTAGGCGTCACCTTTCTTTATCCACAAAAACTGTATTGTTTCCGCTCAAATGTGTCCCAAACATGTTTATATGGTGTATAGGTCTTAATAGGAGCTTTGTGCGCGAAAAGCTTTCCGTGAAATTTTCGGACCAAAAGATACCATATCGGCGTCACCTTTCTTTATCCACAAAAACTGTGTTGTTTTCGATCAAATGCGTCCCAAACATGTTTATATGGTTTATAGGTCATAATGTGAGCTTTGTGCACGAAAAGCTTTCCGTGAAATTTTCGGACCAAAAGTAACCATATCGGTGTCACCTTTTATTATCCACAAACACTGTGTTGTTTTCGCTCAAATGTGTCCCAAACATGTTTATATGGTTTATAGGTCATAATGGGAGTATTGTGCACGAAATACCTTCCGTGGAATTTTCGGACCAAAAGTGACCATATCGGCGTCACCTTTGTTTATCCACCAAAACTGTGTTGTTTTCGCTCAAATGTGTCCCACACATGTTTATATGGTTTATAGGTCATAATGGGAGCTTTGTGCGCGAAAAGCTTTCCGTGAAATTTTCGGGCCAAAAGTGACCATATCGGCGTCACCTTTGTTTATACACGAAAACTGTGTTGTTTTGGCTCAAATGTGTCCCAAACATGTTTATATGGTTTATAGGTCATAATGGGAGCTTTGTGCGCGAAATGCTTTCCGTGAAATTTTCGAACCAAAAGTGACCATATCGGCGTCACCTTTGTTTATCCACCAAAACTGTGTTGTTTTCGCTCAAATGTGTCCCAAACATGTTTATATGGTTTATAGGTCATAATGGGAGCTTTGTGCGCGAAAAGCTGTCCGTGAAATTTTCGGACCAAAAGTGACCATATCGGCGTAACCTTTATTTATCCACCAAAACTGTGTTGTTTTCGCTCAAATGTGTCCCAAACATGTTTATATGGTGTATAGGTCATAATAGGTGCTTTGTGCGCGAAAAGCTTTCCGTGAAATTTTCGGACCAAAAGTGACCATATCGGCGTCACCTTTCTTCATCCACAAAAACTGTTATGTTTTCGCTCAAATGCGTCCCAAACATGTTTAATGGTTTATAGGTCATAATGGGCGTTTTGTGCGCGAAAAGCTTTCCGTGAAATTTTCGGACCAAAAGTGACTATATCGGCGTCACCTTTCTTTATCCACAAAAACTGTGTTGTTTTCGCTCAAATGTGTCCAAAACATGTTTATATGGTGTATATGTCATAATGGGAGCTTTGTGCGCGAAAAGGTTTCCGTGAAATTTTCGGACCAAAAGTGACCATATCGGTGTCACCTTTCTTTATCCACAAAACTGTGTTGTTTTCGATTAAATGCGTCCCAAACATGTTTATATGATTTATAGGTCATAATGGGAGCTTTGTGCACGAAAAGCTTTCCGTGAAATTTTCGGACCAAAAGTAACCATATCAGCGTCACCTTTTATTATCCACAGAAACTGTGTTGTTTTCGCTGAAATGTGTCCCAAACATGTTTATATGGTTTATAGGTCATAATGGGAGCTTTGTGCACGAAATGCTTTCCGTGAAATTTTCGCACCAAAAGTGACCATATCGGCGTCACCTTTCTTTATCCACAAAAACTGTGTTGTTTTCGCTCAAATGTGTCCAAAACATGTTTATATGGTGTATATGTCATAATCGGAGCTTTGTGCGCGAAAAGGTTTCCGTGAAATTTTCGGACCAAAAGTGACCATATCGGCGTCACCTTTCTTTATCCACAAAACTGTGTTGTTTTCGATTAAATGCGTCCCAAACATGTTTATATGATTTATAGGTCATAATGGGAGCTTTGTGCACGAAAAGCTTTCCGTGAAATTTTCGGACCAAAAGTAACCATATCGGCGTCACCTTTTATTATCCACAAAAACTGTGTTGTTTTCGCTCAAATGTGTTCCAAACATGTTTATATGGTTTATAGGTCATAATGGGAGCTTTGTGCACGAAATGCTTTCCGTGAAATTTTCGCACCAAAAGTGACCATATCGGCGTCACCTTTCTTTATCCACAAAAACTGTGTTTTTTTCGCACAAATGCATCCCAAACATATTTATATGGTTTATAGGTCATAATGGGAGCATTGTGCGCGAAAAGCTTTCCGTGAAATTTTCGGACCAAAAGTGACCATATCGGCGTCACCTTTGTTTATCCACAAAAACTGTGTTGTTTTCACTCAAATGTGTCCCAAACATGTTTATATGGTTTATAGGTCATAATGTGAGCTTTGTGCACGAAAAGCTTTCCGTGAAATTTTCGGACCAAAAGTAACCATATCGGTGTCACCTTTTATTATCCACAAACACTGTGTTGTTTTCGCTCAAATGTGTCCCAAACATGTTTATATGGTTTATAGGTCATAATGGGAGTATTGTGCACGAAATACCTTCCGTGGAATTTTCGGACCAAAAGTGACCATATCGGCGTCACCTTTGTTTATCCACCAAAACTGTGTTGTTTTCGCTCAAATGTGTCCCACACATGTTTATATGGTTTATAGGTCATAATGGGAGCTTTGTGCGCGAAAAGCTTTCCGTGAAATTTTCGGGCCAAAAGTGACCATATCGGCGTCACCTTTGTTTATACACGAAAACTGTGTTGTTTTGGCTCAAATGTGTCCCAAACATGTTTATATGGTTTATAGGTCATAATGGGAGCTTTGTGCGCGAAATGCTTTCCGTGAAATTTTCGAACCAAAAGTGACCATATCGGCGTCACCTTTGTTTATCCACCAAAACTGTGTTGTTTTCGCTCAAATGTGTCCCAAACATGTTTATATGGTTTATAGGTCATAATGGGAGCTTTGTGCGCGAAAAGCTGTCCGTGAAATTTTCGGACCAAAAGTGACCATATCGGCGTAACCTTTATTTATCCACCAAAACTGTGTTGTTTTCGCTCAAATGTGTCCCAAACATGTTTATATGGTGTATAGGTCATAATAGGTGCTTTGTGCGCGAAAAGCTTTCCGTGAAATTTTCGGACCAAAAGTGACCATATCGGCGTCACCTTTCTTCATCCACAAAAACTGTTATGTTTTCGCTCAAATGCGTCCCAAACATGTTTAATGGTTTATAGGTCATAATGGGCGTTTTGTGCGCGAAAAGCTTTCCGTGAAATTTTCGGACCAAAAGTGACTATATCGGCGTCACCTTTCTTTATCCACAAAAACTGTGTTGTTTTCGCTCAAATGTGTCCAAAACATGTTTATATGGTGTATATGTCATAATGGGAGCTTTGTGCGCGAAAAGGTTTCCGTGAAATTTTCGGACCAAAAGTGACCATATCGGTGTCACCTTTCTTTATCCACAAAACTGTGTTGTTTTCGATTAAATGCGTCCCAAACATGTTTATATGATTTATAGGTCATAATGGGAGCTTTGTGCACGAAAAGCTTTCCGTGAAATTTTCGGACCAAAAGTAACCATATCAGCGTCACCTTTTATTATCCACAGAAACTGTGTTGTTTTCGCTGAAATGTGTCCCAAACATGTTTATATGGTTTATAGGTCATAATGGGAGCTTTGTGCACGAAATGCTTTCCGTGAAATTTTCGCACCAAAAGTGACCATATCGGCGTCACCTTTCTTTATCCACAAAAACTGTGTTGTTTTCGCTCAAATGTGTCCAAAACATGTTTATATGGTGTATATGTCATAATCGGAGCTTTGTGCGCGAAAAGGTTTCCGTGAAATTTTCGGACCAAAAGTGACCATATCGGCGTCACCTTTCTTTATCCACAAAACTGTGTTGTTTTCGATTAAATGCGTCCCAAACATGTTTATATGATTTATAGGTCATAATGGGAGCTTTGTGCACGAAAAGCTTTCCGTGAAATTTTCGGACCAAAAGTAACCATATCGGCGTCACCTTTTATTATCCACAAAAACTGTGTTGTTTTCGCTCAAATGTGTTCCAAACATGTTTATATGGTTTATAGGTCATAATGGGAGCTTTGTGCACGAAATGCTTTCCGTGAAATTTTCGCACCAAAAGTGACCATATCGGCGTCACCTTTCTTTATCCACAAAAACTGTGTTTTTTTCGCACAAATGCATCCCAAACATATTTATATGGTTTATAGGTCATAATGGGAGCATTGTGCGCGAAAAGCTTTCCGTGAAATTTTCGGACCAAAAGTGACCATATCGGCGTCACCTTTGTTTATCCACAAAAACTGTGTTGTTTTCACTCAAATGTGTCCCAAACATGTTTATATGGTTTATAGGTCATAATGGGAGCTTTGTGCACGAAAAGCTTTCCGTGAAATTTTCGGACCAAAAGTGACCATATCGGCGTCACCTTTATTTATCCACCAAAACTGTGTTGTTTTCGCTCAAATGTGTCCCAAACATGTTTATATGGTGTATAGGTCATAATAGGTGCTTTGTGCCCGAAAAGCTTTCCGTGAAATTTTCGGACCAAAAGTGACCATATTGGCGTCACCTTTCTTCATCCACAAAAACTGTGTTGTTTTCGCTCAAATGCGTCCCAAACATGTTTATATGGTTTATAGGTCATAATGGGCGCTTTGTGCGCGAAAAGCTTTCCGTGAAATTTTCGGACCAAAAGTGACTATATCGGCGTCACCTTTCTTTATCCACAAAAACTGTGTTGTTTTCGCTCAAATGTGTCCCAAACATGTTTATATGGTGTATAGGTCATAATGGGAGCGTTGTGTGCGAAAAGCTTTCCGTGAAATTTTCGGACCAAAAATGACCATATCGGCGTCACCTTTGTTTATCCACAAAAACTGTGTTGTTTTCACTCAAATGTGTCCCAAACATGTTTATATGGTTTATAGGTCATAATGGGAGCTTTGTGCGCGAAATGCTTTCCGTGAAATTTTCGGACCAAAAGTGACCATATCGGCGTCACCTTTGTTTATCCACCAAAACTGTGTTGTTTTCCCTCAAAAGTGTCCCAAACATGTTTTTATGGTTTATAAGTCATAATGGGAGCTTTGTGCGCGAAAAGCTGTCCGTGAAATTTTTAGACCAAAAGTGACCATATCGGCGTAACCTTTATTTATCCACCAAAACTGTTTTGTTTTCGCTCAAATGTGTCCCAAACATGTTTATATGGTGTATAGGTCATAATAGGTGCTTTGTGCGCGAAAAGCTTTCCGTGAAATTTTCGGACCAAAAGTGACCATATCGGTGTCACCTTTCTTTATCCACAAAAACTGTGTTGTTTTCGCTCAAATGCGTCCCAAACATGTTTAATGGTTTATAGGTCATAATGGGCGCTTTGTGCGCGAAAAGCTTTCCGTGAAATTTTCAGACCAAAAGTGACTATATAGGCGTCTGTTTCTTTATCCACAAAAACTGTATTGTTTCCGCTCAAATGTGTCCCAAACATGTTTATATGGTGTATAGGTCTTAATAGGAGCTTTGTGCGCGAAAAGCTTTCCGTGAAATTTTCGGACCAAAAGTGACCATATCGGCGTCACCTTTCTTTATCCACAAAAACTGTGTTGTTTTCGATCAAATGCGTCCCAAACATGTTTATATGGTTTATAGGTCATAATGTGAGCTTTGTGCACGAAAAGCTTTCCGTGAAATTTTCGGACCAAAAGTAACCATATCGGTGTCACCTTTTATTATCCACAAACACTGTGTTGTTTTCGCTTAAATGTGTCCCAAACATGTTTATATGGTTTATAGGTCATAATGGTAGTATTGTGCGCGAAATACCTTC
This sequence comes from Persicaria maculosa, assembly GCA_963922045.1. Taxonomy (NCBI): domain Eukaryota; kingdom Viridiplantae; phylum Streptophyta; class Magnoliopsida; order Caryophyllales; family Polygonaceae; genus Persicaria; species Persicaria maculosa. The sequence goes on from OY998257.1 coordinate 20,732,937, forward strand.
CGTGGAATTTTCGGACCAAAAGTGACCATATCGGCGTCACCTTTGTTTATCCACCAAAACTGTGTTGTTTTCGCTCAAATGTGTCCCACACGTGTTTATATGGTTTATAGGTCATAATGGGAGCTTTGTGCGCGAAAAGCTTTCCGTGAAATTTTCGGGCCAAAAGTGACCATATCGGCGTCACCTTTGTTGATCCACGAAAACTGTGTTGTTTTTGCTCAAATGTGTCCCAAACATGTTTATATGGTTTATAGGTCATAATGGGAGCTTTGTGCGCGAAATACTTTCCGTGAAATTTTCGAACCAAAAGTGACCATATCGGCGTCACCTTTGTTTATCCACCAAAACTGTGTTGTTTTCGCTCAAATGTTTCCCAAACATGTTTATATGGTTTATAGGTCATAATGGGAGCTTTGTGCGCGAAAAGCTGTCCGTGAAATTTTCGGACCAAAAGTGACCATATCGGCGTAACCTTTATTTATCCACCAAAACTGTGTTGTTTTCGCTCAAATGTGTCCCAAACATGTTTATATGGTGTATAGGTCACAATAGGTGCTTTGTGCGCGAAAAGCTTTCCGTGAAATTTTCGGACCAAAAGTGACAATATCGGCGTCACCTTTCTTCATCCACAAAAACTGTTATGTTTTCGCTCAAATGCGTCCCAAACATGTTTAATGGTTTATAGGTCATAATGGGCGCTTTGTGCGCGAAAAGCTTTCCGTGAAATTTTCGGACCAAAAGTGACTATATCGGCGTCACCTTTCTTTATCCACAAAAACTGTGTTGTTTTCGCTCAAATGTGTCCAAAACATGTTTATATGGTGTATATGTCATAATGGGAGCTTTGTGCGCGAAAAGGTTTCCGTGAAATTTTCGGACCAAAAGTGACCATATCGGCGTGACCTTTCTTTATCCACAAAACTGTGTTGTTTTCGATTAAATGCGTCCCAAACATGTTTATATGGTTAATAGGTCATAATGGGAGCTTTGTGCACGAAAAGCTTTCCGTGAAATTTTCGGACCAAAAGTAACCATATCGGCGTCACCTTTTATTATCCACAAAAACTGTGTTGTTTTCGCTCAAATGTGTCCTAAACATGTTTATATGGTTTATAGGTCATAATGGGAGCTTTGTGCACGAAATGCTTTCCGTGAAATTTTCGCACCAAAAGTGACCATATCGGCGTCACCTTTCTTTATCCACAAAAACTGTGTTTTTTTCGCTCAAATGCATCCCAAACATATTTATATGGTTTATAAGTCATAATGGGAGCATTGTGCGCGAAAAGCTTTCCGTGAAATTTTCGGACCAAAAGTGACCATATCGGCGTCACCTTTGTTTATCCACAAAAACTGTGTTGTTTTCACTCAAATGTGTCCCAAACATGTTTATATGGTTTATAGGTCATAATGGGAGCTTTGTGCACGAAAAGCTTTCCGTGAAATTTTCGGACCAAAAGTGACCATATCGGCGTCACCTTTCTTTATCCACAAAAACTGTGTTTTTTTCGCTCAAATGCATCCCAAACATGTTTATATGGTTTATAGGTCATAATAGGAGCTTTGTGCGCGAAAAGTTTTCCGTGAAATTTTCGGACCAAAAGTGACCATATCGGCGTCACCTTTATTTATCTACCAAAACTGTGTTGTTTTCGCTCAAATGTGTCCCAAACAGGTTTATATGGTGTATAGGTCATAATAGGTGCTTTGTGCGCGAAAAGCTTTCTGTGAAATTTTCGGACCAAAAGTGACCATATCGGCGTCACCTTTCTTCATCCACAAAAACTGTGTTGTTTTCGCTCAAATGCGTCCCAAACATGTTTATATGGTTTATAGGTCATAATGGGCGCTTTGTGCGCGAAAAGCTTTCCGTGAAATTTTCGGACCAAAAGTGACTATATCGGCGTCACCTTTCTTTATACACAAAAACTGTGTTGTTTTCGCTCAAATGTGTCCCAAACATGTTTATATGGTGTATAGGTCATAATGGGAGCGTTGTGCGCGAAAAGCTTTCCGTGAAATTTTCGGACCAAAAATGACCATATCGGCGTCACCTTTGTTTATCCACCAAAACTGTGTTGTTTTCGCTCAAATGTGTCCCACACATGTTTATATGGTTTATAGGTCATAATGGGAGCTTTGTGCGCGAAAAGCTTTCCGTGAAATTTTCGGGCCAAAAGTGACCATATCGGCGTCACCTTTGTTTATCCACCAAAACTGTGTTGTTTTCGCTCAAATGTGTCCCAAACATGTTTATATGGTTTCTAGGTCATAATGGAGCTTTGTGCGCGAAAAGCTTTCCGTGAAATTTTCGGACCAAAAGTGACCATATCGGCGTCACCTTTGTTTATCCACCAAAACTGTGTTGTTTTCGCTCAAATGTGTGTCCCAAACATGTTTATATGGTGTATAGGTCATAATAGGTGCTTTGTGCGCGGAAAGCTTTCCGTGAAATTTTCGGACCAAAAGTGACCATATCGGCGTCACCTTTCTTCATCCACAAAAACTGTTATGTTTTCGCTCAAATGCGTCCCAAACATGTTTAATGGTTTATAGGTCATAATGGGAGCTTTGTGCGCGAAAAGCTTTCCGTGAAATTTTCGGGCCAAAAGTGACCATATCGGCGTCACCTTTGTTTATCCACCAAAACTGTGTTGTTTTCGCTCAAATGTGTCCCAAACATGTTTATATGGTTTATAGGTCATAATGGAGGTTTGTGCGCGAAATGCTTTCCGTGATATTTTCGGACCAAAAGTGACCATATCGGCGTGACCTTTGTTTATCCACCAAAACTGTGTTGTTTTCGCTCAAATGTGTCCCAAACATGTTTATATAGTTTATAGGTCATAATGGGAGCTTTGTGCGTGAAAAGCTGTCCGTGAAATTTTCGGACCAAAAGTGACCATATCGGCGTAACCTTTATTTATCCACCAAAACTGTGTTGTTTTCGCTCAAATGTGTCCCAAACATGTTTATATGATGTATAGGTCATAATAGGTGCTTTGTGCGCGAAAAGCTTTCCGTGAAATTTTCGGACCAAAAGTGACCATATCGGCGTCAACTTTCTTCATCCACAAAAACTGTTATGTTTTCGCTCAAATGCGTCCCAAACATGTTTAATGGTTTATAGGTCATAATGGGCGCTTTGTGCGCGAAAAGCTTTCCGTGAAATTTTCGGACCAAAAGTGACTATATCGGCGTCACCTTTCTTTATCCACAAAAACTGTGTTGTTTTCGCTCAAATGTGTCCAAAACATGTTTATATGGTGTATATGTCATAATGGGAGCTTTGTGCACGAAAAGGTTTCCGTGAAATTTTCGGACCAAAAGTGACCATTCGGTGTCACCTTTCTTTATCCACAAAACTGTATTGTTTTCAATTAAATGCGTCCCAAACATGTTTATATGGTTTATAGGTCATAATGCGAGCTTTGTGCACGAAAAGCTTTCCGTGAAATTTTCGGACCAAAAGTAACCATATCGGCGTCACCTTTTATTATCCACAAAAACTGTGTTGTTTTCGCTCAAATGTGTCCCAAACATGTTTATATGGTTTATAGGTCATAATGGGAGCTTTGTGCACGAAATGCTTTCCGTGAAATTTTCGGACCAAAAGTGACCATATCGGCGTCACCTTTCTTTATCCTCAAAAACTGTGATTTTTTCGCTCAAATGCATCCCAAACATATTTATATGGTTTATAGGTCATAATGAAAGCATTGTGCGCGAAAAGCTTTCCGTGAAATTTTCGGACCAAAAGTGACCATATCCGCGTCACCTTTGTTTATCCACAAAAACTGTGTTGTTTTCACTCAAATGTGTCCCAAACATGTTTATATGGTTTATAGGTCATAATGGGAGCTTTGTGCACGAAAAGCTTTCTGTGAAATTTTCGGACCAAAAGTGACCATATCGGCGTCACCTTTCTTTATCCACAAAAACTGTGTTTTTTTCGCTCAAATGCATCCCAAACATGTTTATATGGTTTATAGGTCATAATATGAGCTTTGTGCGCGAAAAGCTTTCCGTGAAATTTTCGGACCAAAAATGACCATATCGGCGTCACCTTTGTTTATCCACCAAAACTGTGTTGTTTTCGCTCAAATGTGTCCCAAACATGTTTATATGGTTTATAGGTCATAATGGGAGCTTTGTGCGCGAAAAGCTTTCCGTGAAATTTTCGGACCAAAAATGACCATATCGGCGTCACCTTTGTTTATCCACCAAAACTGTGTTGTTTTCGCTCAAATGTGTCCCACACATGTTTATATGGTTTATAGGTCATAATGGGAGCTTTGTGCGCGAAAAGCTTTCCGTGAAATTTTCGGGCCAAAAGTGACCATATCGGCGTCACCTTTGTTTATCCACCAAAACTGTGTTGTTTTCGCTCAAATGTGTCCCAAACATGTTTATATGGTTTATAGGTCATAATGTAGCTTTGTGCGCGAAAAGCTTTCCGTGAAATTTTCGGACCAAAAGTGACCATATCGGCGTCACCTTTGTTTATCCACCAAAACTGTGTTGTTTTCGCTCAAATGTGTCCCAAACATGTTTATATGGTTTATAGGTCATAATGGAGCTTTGTGCGCGAAAAGCTTTCCGTGAAATTTTCGGTCCAAAAGTGACCATATCGGCGTCACCTTTCTTTATCCACAAAAACTGTGTTGTTTTCGCTCAAATGTGTCCAAAACATGTTTATATGGTGTATATGTCATAATGGGAGCTTTGTGCGCGAAAAGGTTTCCGTGAAATTTTCGGACCAAAAGTGACCATATCGGCGTCACCTTTCTTTATCCACAAAACTGTGTTGTTTTCGATTAAATGCGTCCCAAACATGTTTATATGATTTATAGGTCATAATGGGAGCTTTGTGCACGAAAAGCTTTCCGTGAAATTTTCGGACCAAAAGTAACCATATCGGCGTCACCTTTTATTATACACAAAAACTGTGTTGTTTTCGCTCAAATGTGTCCCAAACATGTTTATATGGTTTATAGGTCATAATGGGAGCTTTGTGCACGAAATGCTTTCCGTGAAATTTTCGCACCAAAAGTGACCATATCGGCGTCACCTTTCTTTATCCACAAAAACTGTGTTTTTTTCGCACAAATGCATCCCAAACATATTTATATGGTTTATAGGTCATAATGGGAGCATTGTGCGCGAAAAGCTTTCCGTGAAATTTTCGGACCAAAAGTGACCATATCGGCGTCACCTTTGTTTATCCACAAAAACTGTGTTGTTTTCACTCAAATGTGTCCCAAACATGTTTATATGGTTTATAGGTCATAATGGGAGCTTTGTGCGCGAAAAGCTTTCCGTGAAATTTTCGGACCAAAAGTGACCATATCGGCGTCACCTTTATTTATCCACCAAAACTGTGTTGTTTTCGCTCAAATGTGTCCCAAACATGTTTATATGGTGTATAGGTCATAATAGGTGCTTTGTGCGCGAAAAGCTTTCCGTGAAATTTTCGGACCAAAAGTGACCATATTGGCGTCACCTTTCTTCATCCACAAAAACTGTGTTGTTTTCGCTCAAATGCGTCCCAAACATGTTTATATGGTTTATAGGTCATAATGGGCGCTTTGTGCGCGAAAAGCTTTCCGTGAAATTTTCGGACCAAAAGTGACTATATCGGCGTCACCTTTCTTTATCCACAAAAACTGTGTTGTTTTCGCTCAAATGTGTCCCAAACATGTTTATATGGTGTATAGGTCATAATGGGAGCGTTGTGTGCGAAAAGCTTTCCGTGAAATTTTCGGACCAAAAATGACCATATCGGCGTCACCTTTGTTTATCCACAAAAACTGTGTTGTTTTCACTCAAATGTGTCCCAAACATGTTTATATGGTTTATAGGTCATAATGGGAGCTTTGTGCGCGAAATGCTTTCCGTGAAATTTTCGGACCAAAAGTGACCATATCGGCGTCACCTTTGTTTATCCACCAAAACTGTGTTGTTTTCGCTCAAATGTGTCCCAAACATGTTTATATGGTTTATAGGTCATATAATGGGCGCTTTGTGCGCGAAAAGCTTTCCGTGAAATTTTCGGACCAAAAGTGACCATATCGGTGTCACCTTTCTTTATCCACAAAAACTGTGTTGTTTTCGCTCAAATGCGTCCCAAACATATTTAATGGTTTATAGGTCATAATGGGCGCTTTGTGCGCGAAAAGCTTTCCGTGAAATTTTCAGACCAAAAGTGACTATATAGGCGTCACCTTTCTTTATCCACAAAAACTGTATTGTTTCCGCTCAAATGTGTCCCAAACATGTTTATATGGTGTATAGGTCTTAATAGGAGCTTTGTGCGCGAAAAGCTTTCCGTGAAATTTTCGGACCAAAAGTGACCATATCGGCGTCACCTTTCTTTATCCACAAAAACTGTGTTTTTTTCGCTCAAATGCATCCCAAACATGTTTATATGGTTTATAGGTCATAATATGAGCTTTGTGCGCGAAAAGCTTTCCGTGAAATTTTCGGACCAAAAATGACCATATCGGCGTCACCTTTGTTTATCCACCAAAACTGTGTTGTTTTCGCTCAAATGTGTGCCAAACATGTTTATATGGTTTATAGGTCATAATGGGAGCTTTGTGCGCGAAAAGCTTTCCGTGAAATTTTCGGACCAAAAATGACCATATCGGCGTCACCTTTGTTTATCCACCAAAACTGTGTTGTTTTCGCTCAAATGTGTCCCACACATGTTTATATGGTTTATAGGTCATAATGGGAGCTTTGTGCGCGAAAAGCTTTCCGTGAAATTTTCGGGCCAAAAGTGACCATATCGGCGTCACCTTTGTTTATCCACCAAAACTGTGTTGTTTTCGCTCAAATGTGTCCCAAACATGTTTATATGGTTTATAGGTCATAATGTAGCTTTGTGCGCGAAAAGCTTTCCGTGAAATTTTCGGACCAAAAGTGACCATATCGGCGTCACCTTTGTTTATCCACCAAAACTGTGTTGTTTTCGCTCAAATGTGTCCCAAACATGTTTATATGGTTTATAGGTCATAATGGAGCTTTGTGCGCGAAAAGCTTTCCGTGAAATTTTCGGTCCAAAAGTGACCATATCGGCGTCACCTTTCTTTATCCACAAAAACTGTGTTGTTTTCGCTCAAATGTGTCCAAAACATGTTTATATGGTGTATATGTCATAATGGGAGCTTTGTGCGCGAAAAGGTTTCCGTGAAATTTTCGGACCAAAAGTGACCATATCGGCGTCACCTTTCTTTATCCACAAAACTGTGTTGTTTTCGATTAAATGCGTCCCAAACATGTTTATATGATTTATAGGTCATAATGGGAGCTTTGTGCACGAAAAGCTTTCCGTGAAATTTTCGGACCAAAAGTAACCATATCGGCGTCACCTTTTATTATACACAAAAACTGTGTTGTTTTCGCTCAAATGTGTCCCAAACATGTTTATATGGTTTATAGGTCATAATGGGAGCTTTGTGCACGAAATGCTTTCCGTGAAATTTTCGCACCAAAAGTGACCATATCGGCGTCACCTTTCTTTATCCACAAAAACTGTGTTTTTTTCGCACAAATGCATCCCAAACATATTTATATGGTTTATAGGTCATAATGGGAGCATTGTGCGCGAAAAGCTTTCCGTGAAATTTTCGGACCAAAAGTGACCATATCGGCGTCACCTTTGTTTATCCACAAAAACTGTGTTGTTTTCACTCAAATGTGTCCCAAACATGTTTATATGGTTTATAGGTCATAATGGGAGCTTTGTGCGCGAAAAGCTTTCCGTGAAATTTTCGGACCAAAAGTGACCATATCGGCGTCACCTTTATTTATCCACCAAAACTGTGTTGTTTTCGCTCAAATGTGTCCCAAACATGTTTATATGGTGTATAGGTCATAATAGGTGCTTTGTGCGCGAAAAGCTTTCCGTGAAATTTTCGGACCAAAAGTGACCATATTGGCGTCACCTTTCTTCATCCACAAAAACTGTGTTGTTTTCGCTCAAATGCGTCCCAAACATGTTTATATGGTTTATAGGTCATAATGGGCGCTTTGTGCGCGAAAAGCTTTCCGTGAAATTTTCGGACCAAAAGTGACTATATCGGCGTCACCTTTCTTTATCCACAAAAACTGTGTTGTTTTCGCTCAAATGTGTCCCAAACATGTTTATATGGTGTATAGGTCATAATGGGAGCGTTGTGTGCGAAAAGCTTTCCGTGAAATTTTCGGACCAAAAATGACCATATCGGCGTCACCTTTGTTTATCCACAAAAACTGTGTTGTTTTCACTCAAATGTGTCCCAAACATGTTTATATGGTTTATAGGTCATATAATGGGCGCTTTGTGCGCGAAAAGCTTTCCGTGAAATTTTCGGACCAAAAGTGACCATATCGGTGTCACCTTTCTTTATCCACAAAAACTGTGTTGTTTTCGCTCAAATGCGTCCCAAACATATTTAATGGTTTATAGGTCATAATGGGCGCTTTGTGCGCGAAAAGCTTTCCGTGAAATTTTCAGACCAAAAGTGACTATATAGGCGTCACCTTTCTTTATCCACAAAAACTGTATTGTTTCCGCTCAAATGTGTCCCAAACATGTTTATATGGTGTATAGGTCTTAATAGGAGCTTTGTGCGCGAAAAGCTTTCCGTGAAATTTTCGGACCAAAAGTGACCATATCGGCGTCACCTTTCTTTATCCACAAAAACTGTGTTGTTTTCGATCAAATGCGTCCCACACATGTTTATATGGTTTATAGGTCATAATGGGAGCTTTGTGCGCGAAAAGCTTTCCGTGAAATTTTCGGACCAAAAGTGACCATATCGGCGTCACCTTTGTTTATCCACCAAAACTGTGTTGTTTTCGCTCAAATGTGTCCCAAACATGTTTATATGGTGTATAGGTCATAATAGGTGCTTTGTGCGCGGAAAGCTTTCCGTGAAATTTTCGGACCAAAAGTGACCATATCGGCGTCACCTTTCTTCATCCACAAAAACTGTTATGTTTTCGCTCAAATGCGTCCCAAACATGTTTAATGGTTTATAGGTCATAATGGGAGCTTTGTGCGCGAAAAGCTTTCCGTGAAATTTTCGGACCAAAAGTGACCATATCGGCGTCACCTTTGTTTATCCACAAAAACTGTGTTGTTTTCACTCAAATGTGTCCCAAACAGGTTTATATGGTGTATAGGTCATAATGGGAGCGTTGTGCGCGAAAAGCTTTCCGTGAAATTTTCGGACCAAAAGTGACCATATCGGCGTCACCTTTGTTTATCCACAAAAACTGTGTTGTTTTCACTCAAATGTGTCCCAAACAGGTTTATATGGTGTATAGGTCATAATGGGAGCGTTGTGCGCGAAAAGCTTTCCGTGAAATTTTCGGACCAAAAATGACCATATCGGCGTCACCTTTGTTTATCCACCAAAACTGTGTTGTTTTCGCTCAAATGTGTCCCAAACAGGTTTATATGGTGTATAGGTCATAATAGGTGCTTTGTGCGCGAAAAGCTTTCCGTGAAATTTTCGGACCAAAAGTTACCATATCGGCGTCACCTTTCTTCATCCACAAAAACTGTGTTGTTTTCGCTCAAATGCGTCCCAAACATATTTATATGGTTTATAGGTCATAATGGGCGCTTTGTGCGCGAAAAGCTTTCCGTGAAATTTTCGGACCAAAAGTGACTATATCGGCGTCACCTTTCTTTATCCACAAAAACTGTATTGTTTGTGCTCAAATGTGTCCCAAACATGTTTATATGGTTTCTAGGTCATAATGGAGATTTGTGCGCGAAAAGCTTTCCGTGAAATTTTCGGACCAAAAGTGACCATATCGGCGTCACATTTCTTTATCCACAAAAACTGTGTTGTTTTCGCTCAAATGTGTCCCAAACATGTTTATATGGTTTATAGGTCATAATGTGAGCTTTGTGCACGAAAAGCTTTCCGTGAAATTTTCGGACCAAAAGTAACCATATCGGTGTCACCTTTTATTATCCACAAACACTGTGTTGTTTTCGCTCAAATGTGTCCCAAACATGTTTATATGGTTTATAGGTCATAATGGGAGCTTTGTGCGCGAAATACCTTCCGTGGAATTTTCGGACCAAAAGTGACCATATCGGCGTCACCTTTGTTTATCCACCAAAACTGTGTTGTTTTTGCTTAAATGTGTCCCACACATGTTTATATGGTTTATAGGTCATAATGGGAGCTTTGTGCGCGAAAAGCTTTCCGTGAAATTTTCGGGCCAAAAGTGACCATATCGGCGTCACCTTTATTTATCCACCAAAACTGTGTTGTTTTCGCTCAGATGTGACCCAAACATGTTTATATGGTGTATAGGTCATAATTGGCGTTTTGTGCGCGAAAAGCTTTCCATGAAATTTTCGAAACAAAAGTGACCTTATCGGCGTCACCTTTGTTTATCCACCAAAACTGTGTTGTTTTCGCTCAAATATGTCCCAAACATGTTTATATGGTTTATAGGTCATAATGGAGCTTTGTGCGCGAAAAGCTTTCCGTGAAATTTTCGGACTAAAAGTGACCATATCGGCGTCACCTTTGTTTATCCACCAAAACTGTGGGTTGTTTTCGCTCAAATGTGTCCCAAACATGTTTATATGGTTTATAGGTCATAATGGGAGCTTTGTGCGCGAAAAGCTGTCCGTGAAATTTTCGGACAAAAAGTGACCATATCGGCGTAACCTTTATTTATCCACCAAAACTGTGTTGTTTTCGCTCAAATGTGTCCCAAACATGTTTATATGGTGTATAGGTCATAATAGGTGCTTTGTGCGCGAAAAGCTTTCCCTGAAATTTTCGGACCAAAAGTGACCATATCGGCGTCACCTTTCTTTATCCACAAAACTGTATTGTTTTCAATTAAATGTGTCCCAAACATGTTTATATGGTTTATAGGTCATAATGGTAGCTTTGTGCACGAAAAGCTTTCCGTGAAATTTTCGGACCAAAAGTAACCATATCGGCGTCACCTTTTATTATCCACAAAAACTGTGTTGTTTTCGCTCAAATGTGTCCCAAACATGTTTATATGGTTTATAGTCATAATGGGAGCTTTGTGCACGAAATGCTTTCCGTGAAATTTTCGGACCAAAAGTGACCATATCGGCGTCACCTTTCTTTATCCACAAAAACTGTGATTTTTTCGCTCAAATGCATCCCAAACATATTTATATGGTTTATAGGTCATAATGGGAGCATTGTGCGCGAAAAGCTTTCCGTGAAATTTTCGGACCAAAAGTGACCATATCGGCGTCACCTTTGTTTATCCACAAAAACTGTGTTGTTTTCACTCAAATGTGTCCCAAACATGTTTATATGGTTTATAGGTCATAATGGGAGCTTTGTGCACGAAAAGCTCTCTGTGAAATTTTCGGACCAAAAGTGACCATATCGGCGTCACCTTTCTTTATCCACAAAAACTGTGTTTTTTTTCGCTCAAATGCATCCCAAACATGTTTATATGGTTTATAGGTCATAATAGGAGCTTTGTGCGCGAAAAGCTTTCCGTGAAATTTTCGGACCAAAAATGACCATATCGGCGTCACCTTTGTTTATCCACCAAAACTGTGTTGTTTTCGCTCAAATGTGTCCCAAACATGTTTATATGGTTTATAGGTCATAATGGAGGTTTGTGCGCGAAATGCTTTCCGTGAAATTTTCGGACCAAAAGTGACCATATCGGCGTCACCTTTGTTTATCCACCAAAACTGTGTTGTTTTCGCTCAAATGTGTCCCAAACATATTTATATAGTTTATAGGTCATAATGGGAGCTTTGTGCGCGAAAAGCTGTCCGTGAAATTTTCAGACCAAAAGTGACCATATCGGCGTAATCTTTATTTATCCACCAAAACTGTGTTGTTTACGCTCAAATGTGTCCCAAACATGTTTATATGGTGTATAGGTCATAATAGGTGCTTTGTGCGCGAAAAGCTTTCCGTGAAATTTTCGGACCAAAAGTGACCATATCGGTGTCACCTTTCTTTATCCACAAAAACTGTGTTGTTTTCGCTCAAATGCGTCCCAAACATGTTTAATGGTTTATAGGTCATAATGGGCGCTTTGTGCGCGAAAAGTTTTCCATGAAATTTTCAGACCAAAAGTGACTATATAGGCGTCACCTTTCTTTATCCACAAAAACTGTATTGTTTCCGCTCAAATGTGTCCCAAACATGTTTATATGGTGTATAGGTCTTAATAGGAGATTTGTGCGCGAAAAGCTTTCCGTGAAATTTTCGGACCAAAAGTGACCATATCGGCGTCACCTTTCTTTATCCACAAAAACTGTGTTGTTTTCGATCAAATGCATCCCAAACATGTTTATATGGTTTATAGGTCATAATGTGAGCTTTGTGCACGAAAAGCTTTCCGTGAAATTTTCGGACCAAAAGTAACCATATCGGTGTCACCTTTTGTTATCCACAAACACTGTGTTGTTTTCGCTCAAATGTGTCCCAAACATGTTTATATGGTTTATAGGTCATAATGGGAGCTTTGTGCGCGAAATACCTTCCGTGGAATTTTCGGACCAAAAGTGACCATATCGGCGTCACCTTTGTTTATCCACCAAAACTGTGTTGTTTTTGCTTAAATGTGTCCCACACATGTTTATATGGTTTATAGGTCATAATGGGAGCTTTGTGCACGAAAAGCTTTCCGTGAAATTTTCGGACCAAAAGTGACCATATCGGCGTCACCTTTCTTTATCCACAAAAACTGTGTTTTTTTTCGCTCAAATGCATCCCAAACATGTTTATATGGTTTATAGGTCATAATAGGAGCTTTGTGCGCGAAAAGCTTTCCGTGAAATTTTCGGACCAAAAGTGAGCTATCGGCGTCACCTTTATTTATCCACCAAAACTGTGTTGTTTTCGCTCAAATGCGTCCCAAACATGTTTATATGGTTTATAGGTCATAATAGGTGCTTTGTGCGCGAAAAGCTTTCCGTGAAATTTTCGGACCAAAAGTGACCATATCGGCGTCACCTTTCTTCATCCACAAAAACTGTGTTGTTTTTGCTCAAATGCGTCCCAAACATGTTTATATGGTTTATAGGTCATAATGGGCGCTTTGTGCGCGAAAAGCTTTCCGTGAAATTTTCGGACCAAAAGTGACTATATCGGCGTCACCTTTCTTTATCCACAAAAACTGTGTTGTTTTCGCTCAAATGTGTCCCAAACATGTTTATATGGTGTATAGGTCATAATGGGAGCTTTGTGCGCGAAAAGCTTTCCGTGAAATTTTCGGACCTAAAATGACCATATCGGCGTCACCTTTGTTTATCCACCAAAACTGTGTTGTTTTCGCTCAAATATGTCCCAAACATGTTTATATGGTTTATAGGTCATAATGGAGCTTTGTGCGTGAAAAGCTTTCCGTGAAATTTTCGGACCTAAAGTGACCATATCGGCGTCACCTTTGTTTATCCACGAAAACTGTGTTGTTTTCGCTCAAATGTTTCCCAAACATGTTTATAGGGTTTATAGGGCATAATGGGAGGTTTGTGCGCGAAATGCTTTCCGTGAAATTTTCGGACCAAAAGTGACCATATCGGCGTCACCTTTGTTTATCCACCAAAACTGTGTTGTTTTCGCTCAAATGTGTCCCAAACATGTTTATATGGTTTATAGGTCATAATGGGAGCTTTGTGCACGAAAAGCTGTCCGTGAAATTTTCGAACCAAAAGTGACTATATAGGCATCACCTTTCTTTATCCACAAAAACTGTGTTGTTTCCGCTCAAATGTGTCCCAAACATGTTTACATGGTGTATAGGTCATAATGGGAGCTTTGTGCGCGAAAAGCTTTCCGTGAAATTTTCGGACCAAAAGTGACTATATCGGCGTCACCTTTCTTTATCCACAAAAACTGTGTTGTTTTGGCTCAAATGCGTCCCAAACATGTTTATATGGTTTATAGGTCATAATGGGAGCTTTGTGCACGAAAAGATTTCCGTGAAATTTTCGGACCAAAAGTAACCATATCGGCGTCACCTTTTATTATCCACAAAAACTCTGTTGTTTTCGCTCAAATGGGTCCCAAACATGTTTATATGGTTTATAGGTCATAATGGGCGCTTTATGTGCGAAAAGCTTTCCGTGAAATTTTCGGACCAAAAGTGACCATATCGGCGTCACCTTTCTTTATCCACCAAAACTGTGTTGTTTTCGCTCAAATGTGTCCCAAACATGTTTATATGGTTTATAGGTCATAATGGGAGCTTTGTGCGCGAAAAGCTTTCCGTGAAATTTTCTGACCAAAAGTGACCATATCGGCATCACCTTTGTTTATCCACCAAAACTGTGTTGTTTTCGCTCAAATGTGTCCCAAACATGTTTATATGGTTTATAGGTCATAATGGGAGCTTTGTGCGCGAAAAGCTGTCCGTGAAATTTTCGGACCAAAAGTGACTATATAGGCATCACCTTTCTTTATCCACAAAAACTGTGTTTTTTCCGCTCAAATGTGTCCCAAACATGTTTATATGGTTTATAGGTCATAATGGGAGCTTTGTGCGCGAAAAGCTTTCCGTGAAATTTTCGGACCAAAAGTAACCATATCGGCGTCACCTTTCTTTATCCACAAAAACTGTGTTGTTTTCGCTCAAATGCGTCCCAAACATGTTTATATGGTTTATAGGTCATAATGGGAGCTTTGTGCACGAAAAGCTTTCTGTGAAATTTTCGGACCAAAAGTAACTATATCGGCGTCACCTTTCTTTATCCACAAAAACTGTGTTGTTTTCGCTCAAATGTATCCCAAACATGTTTATATGGTGTATAGGTCATAATGTGAGCTTTGTGCGCGAAAAGCTTTCCGTGAAATTTTCGGACCAAAAGTGACCATATCGGCGTCACCTTTCTTTATCCACAAAAACCCTGTTGTTTTCGATTAAATGGGTCCCAAACATGTTTATATGGTTTATAGGTCATAATGGGAGCTTTGTGCACGAAATGCTTTCCGTGAAATTTTCGAACCAAAAGTAACCATATCGGCGCCACCTTTTATTATCCACAAAAACTGTGTTGTTTTCGCTCAAATGTGTCCCAAACATGTTTATATGGTTTATAGGTCATAATGGGAGCTTTGTGCACGAAAAGCTTTCCGTGAAATTTTCGGACCAAAAGTGACTATATCGGCGTCACCTTTCTTTATCCACAAAAACTGTGTTGTTTTCGCTCAAATGTGTCCCAAACATGTTTATATGGTGTATAAGTCATAATGTGAGCTTTGTGCGCGAAAAGCTTTCCTTGAAATTTTCGGACCAAAAGTGACCATATCGGCGTCACCTTTCTTTATCCACAAAAACTGTGTTGTTTTCGATTAAATGCGTCCCAAACATGTTTATATGGTTTATAGGTCATAATGGGAGCTTTGTGCACGAAAAGCTTTCCGTGAAATTTTCGGACCAAAAGTAACCATATCGGCGTCACCTTTTATTATCCACAAAAACTCTGTTGTTTTCGATCAAATGGGTCCCAAACATGTTTATATGGTTTATAGGTCATAATGGGAGCTTTGTGCATGAAAAGCTTTCCGTCAAATTTTCGGACCAAAAGTAACCATATCGGCGTCACCTTTTATTATCAACAAAAACTGTGTTGTTTTCGCTCAAATGTGTCCCAAACATGTTTATATGGTTTATAGGTCATAATGGGAGCTTTGTGCGCGAAAAGCTTTCCGTGAAATTTTCGAACCAAAAGTGACCATATCGGCGTCACCTTTCTTTATCCACAAAAACTGTGTTGTTTTCGATTAAATGCGTCCCAAACATGTTTATATGGTTTATAGGTCATAATGGGAGCTTTGTGCACGAAAAGCTTTCCGTGAAATTTTCGGACCAAAAGTAACCATATCGGCGTCACCTTTTATTATCCACAAAAACTCTGTTGTTTTCGCTCAAATGGGTCCCAAACATGTTTATATGGTTTATAGGTCATAATGGGCGCTTTGTGTGCGAAAAGCTTTCCGTGAAATTTTCGGACCAAAAGTGACCATATCGGCGTCACCTTTCTTTATCCACAAGAACTGAGTAGTTTTTGCTCAAATGCGACCCAAACATATTTATATGGTTTATAGATCATAATGAGAGCTTTGTGCGCGAAAAGCTTTCCGTGAAATTTTCGGAACAAAAGTGACCATATCGACGTCACCTTTCTTTATCCACAAAAACTGTGTTGTTTTCGCTCAAATGCATCCCAAACTTGTTTATAAGGTTTATAGGTCATAATGGGAGCTTTGTGCGCGAAAAGCTTTCCGTGAAATTTTCGGACCAAAAGTGACCATATCGGCGTCACCTTTCTTTATCCACAAAAACTGTGTTGTTTTCGATTAAATGCGTCCCAAACATGTTTATATGGTTTATAGGTCATAATGGGAGCTTTGTGCACGAAAAGCTTTCCGTGAAATTTTCGGACCAAAAGTAACCATATCGGCGTCACCTTTTATTATCCACAAAAACTCTGTTGTTTTCGATCAAATGGGTCCCAAACATGTTTATATGGTTTATAGGTCATAATGGGAGCTTTGTGCATGAAATGCTTTCCGTGAAATTTTCGAACCAAAAGTAACCATATCGGCGCCACCTTTTATTATCCACAAAAACTGTGTTGTTTTCGCTCAAATGTGTCCCAAACATGTTTATATGGTTTATAGGTCATAATGGGAGCTTTGTGCACGAAAAGCTTTCCGTGAAATTTTCGGACCAAAAGTGACTATATCGGCGTCACCTTTCTTTATCCACAAAAACTGTGTTGTTTTCGCTCAAATGTGTCCCAAACATGTTTATATGGTGTATAAGTCATAATGTGAGCTTTGTGCGCGAAAAGCTTTCCTTGAAATTTTCGGACCAAAAGTGACCATATCGGCGTCACCTTTCTTTATCCACAAAAACTGTGTTGTTTTCGATTAAATGCGTCCCAAACATGTTTATATGGTTTATAGGTCATAATGGGAGATTTGTGCACGAAAAGCTTTCCGTGAAATTTTCGGACCAAAAGTAACCATATCGGCGTCACCTTTTATTATCCACAAAAACTCTGTTGTTTTCGATCAAATGGGTCCCAAACATGTTTATATGGTTTATAGGTCATAATGGGAGCTTTGTGCATGAAAAGCTTTCCGTCAAATTTTCGGACCAAAAGTAACCATATCGGCGTCACCTTTTATTATCAACAAAAACTGTGTTGTTTTCGCTCAAATGTGTCCCAAACATGTTTATATGGTTTATAGGTCATAATGGGAGCTTTGTGCGCGAAAAGCTTTCCGTGAAATTTTCGGACCAAAAGTGACCATATCGGCGTCACCTTTGTTTATCCACCAAAACTGTGTTGTTTTCGCTCAAATGTGTCCCAAACATGTTTATATGGTTTATAGGTCATAATGGGAGCTTTGTGCGCGAAAAGCTGTCCGTGAAATTTTCGGACCAAAAGTGACTATATAGGCATCACCTTTCTTTATCCACAAAAACTGTGTTGTTTCCGCTCAAATGTGTCCCAAACATGTTTATATGGTGTATAGGTCATAATGGGAGCTTTGTGCGCGAAAAGCTTTCCGTGAAATTTTCGGACCAAAAGTGACTATATCGGCGTCACCTTTCTTTATCCACAAAAACTGTGTTGTTTTCGCTCAAATGCGTCCCAAACATGTTTATATGGTTTATAGGTCATAATGGGAGCTTTGTGCACGAAAAGATTTCCGTGAAATTTTCGGACCAAAAGTAACCATATCGGCGTCACCTTTTATTATCCACAAAAACTCTGTTGTTTTCGCTCAAATGGGTCCCAAACATGTTTATATGGTTTATAGGTCATAATGGGCGCTTTGTGTGCGAAAAGCTTTCCGTGAAATTTTCGGACCAAAAGTGACCATATCGGCGTCACCTTTCTTTATCCACCAAAACTGTGTTGTTTTCGCTCAAATGTGTCCCAAACATGTTTATATGGTTTATAGGTCATAATGGGAGCTTTGTGCGCGAAAAGCTTTCCGTGAAATTTTCTGACCAAAAGTGACCATATCGGCATCACCTTTGTTTATCCACCAAAACTGTGTTGTTTTCGATTAAATGCGTCCCAAACATGTTTATATGGTTTATAGGTCATAATGGGAGCTTTGTGCATGAAATGCTTTCCGTGAAATTTTCGAACCAAAAGTAACCATATCGGCGCCACCTTTTATTATCCACAAAAACTGTGTTGTTTTCGCTCAAATGTGTCCCAAACATGTTTATATGGTTTATAGGTCATAATGGGAGCTTTGTGCACGAAAAGCTTTCCGTGAAATTTTCGGACCAAAAGTGACTATATCGGCGTCACCTTTCTTTATCCACAAAAACTGTGTTGTTTTCGCTCAAATGTGTCCCAAACATGTTTATATGGTGTATAAGTCATAATGTGAGCTTTGTGCGCGAAAAGCTTTCCTTGAAATTTTCGGACCAAAAGTGACCATATCGGCGTCACCTTTCTTTATCCACAAAAACTGTGTTGTTTTCGATTAAATGCGTCCCAAACATGTTTATATGGTTTATAGGTCATAATGGGAGCTTTGTGCACGAAAAGCTTTCCGTGAAATTTTCGGACCAAAAGTAACCATATCGGCGTCACCTTTTATTATCCACAAAAACTATGTTGTTTTCGATCAAATGGGTCCCAAACATGTTTATATGGTTTATAGGTCATAATGGGAGCTTTGTGCATGAAAAGCTTTCCGTCAAATTTTCGGACCAAAAGTAACCATATCGGCGTCACCTTTTATTATCAACAAAAACTGTGTTGTTTTCGCTCAAATGTGTCCCAAACATGTTTATATGGTTTATAGGTCATAATGGGAGCTTTGTGCGCGAAAAGCTTTCCGTGAAATTTTCGGACCAAAAGTGACCATATCGGCGTCACCTTTCTTTATCCACAAAAACTGTGTTGTTTTCGATTAAATGCGTCCCAAACATGTTTATATGGTTTATAGGTCATAATGGGAGCTTTGTGCACGAAAAGCTTTCCGTGAAATTTTCGGACCAAAAGTAACCATATCGGCGTCACCTTTTATTATCCACAAAAACTCTGTTGTTTTCGCTCAAATGGGTCCCAAACATGTTTATATGGTTTATAGGTCATAATGGGCGCTTTGTGTGCGAAAAGCTTTCCGTGAAATTTTCGGACCAAAAGTGACCATATCGGCGTCACCTTTCTTTATCCACCAAAACTGTTTTGTTTTCGCTCAAATGTGTCCCAAACATGTTTATATGGTTTATAGGTCTTAATGGGAGCTTTGTGCGCGAAAAGCTTTCCGTGAAATTTTCGGACCAAAAGTGACCATATCGGCATCACCTTTGTTTATCCACCAAAACTGTGTTGTTTTCGATTAAATGCGTCCCAAACATGTTTATATGGTTTATAGGTCATAATGGGAGCTTTGTGCACGAAAAGCTTTCCGTCAAATTTTCGGACCAAAAGTAACCATATCGGCGTCACCTTTTATTATCAACAAAAACTGTGTTGTTTTCGCTCAAATGTGTCCCAAACATGTTTATATGGTTTATAGGTCATAATGGGAGCTTTGTGCACGAAAAGCTTTCTGTGAAATTTTCGGACCAAAAGTAACTATATCGGCGTCACCTTTCTTTATCCACAAAAACTGTGTTGTTTTCGCTCAAATGTATCCCAAACATGTTTATATGGTGTATAGGTCATAATGTGAGCTTTGTGCGCGAAAAGCTTTCCGTGAAATTTTCGGACCAAAAGTGACCATATCGGCGTCACCTTTCTTTATCCACAAAAACTGTGTTGTTTTCGATTAAATGCGTCCCAAACATGTTTATATGGTTTATAGGTCATAATGGGAGCTTTGTGCGCGAAAAGCTTTCCGTGAAATTTTCGGACCAAAAGTAACCATATCGGCGTCACCTTTTATTATCCACAAAAACTCTGTTGTTTTCGATCAAATGGGTCCCAAACATGTTTATATGGTTTATAGGTCATAATGGGAGCTTTGTGCACGAAATGCTTTCCGTGAAATTTTCGAACCAAAAGTAACCATATCGGCGCCACCTTTTATTATCCACAAAAACTGTGTTGTTTTCGCTCAAATGTGTCCCAAACATGTTTATATGGTTTATAGGTCATAATGGGAGCTTTGTGCACGAAAAGCTTTCCGTGAAATTTTCGGACCAAAAGTGACTATATCGGCGTCACCTTTCTTTATCCACAAAAGCTGTGTTGTTTTCGCTCAAATGTGTCCCAAACATGTTTATATGGTGTATAAGTCATAATGTGAGCTTTGTGCGCGAAAAGCTTTCCTTGAAATTTTCGGACCAAAAGTGACCATATCGGCGTCACCTTTCTTTATCCACAAAAACTGTGTTGTTTTCGATTAAATGCGTCCCAAACATGTTTATATGGTTTATAGGTCATAATGGGAGCTTTGTGCACGAAAAGCTTTCCGTGAAATTTTCGGACCAAAAGTAACCATATCGGCGTCACCTTTTATTATCCACAAAAACTCTGTTGTTTTCGATCAAATGGGTCCCAAACATGTTTATATGGTTTATAGGTCATAATGGGAGCTTTGTGCATGAAAAGCTTTCCGTCAAATTTTCGGACCAAAAGTAACCATATCGGCGTCACCTTTTATTATCAACAAAAACTGTGTTGTTTTCGCTCAAATGTGTCCCAAACATGTTTATATGGTTTATAGGTCATAATGGGAGCTTTGTGCGCGAAAAGCTTTCCGTGAAATTTTCGGACCAAAAGTGACCATATCGGCGTCACCTTTCTTTATCCACAAAAACTGTGTTGTTTTCGATTAAATGCGTCCCAAACATGTTTATATGGTTTATAGGTCATAATGGGAGCTTTGTGCACGAAAAGCTTTCCGTGAAATTTTCGGACCAAAAGTAACCATATCGGCGTCACCTTTTATTATCCACAAAAACTCTGTTGTTTTCGCTCAAATGGGTCCCAAACATGTTTATATGGTTTATAGGTCATAATGGGCGCTTTGTGTGCGAAAAGCTTTCCGTGAAATTTTCGGACCAAAAGTGACCATATCGGCGTCACCTTTCTTTATCCACCAAAACTGTTTTGTTTTCGCTCAAATGTGTCCCAAACATGTTTATATGGTTTATAGGTCTTAATGGGAGCTTTGTGCGCGAAAAGCTTTCCGTGAAATTTTCGGACCAAAAGTGACCATATCGGCATCACCTTTGTTTATCCACCAAAACTGTGTTGTTTTCGATTAAATGCGTCCCAAACATGTTTATATGGTTTATAGGTCATAATGGGAGCTTTGTGCACGAAAAGCTTTTCGTCAAATTTTCGGACCAAAAGTAACCATATCGGCGTCACCTTTTATTATCAACAAAAACTGTGTTGTTTTCGCTCAAATGTGTCCCAAACATGTTTATATGGTTTATAGGTCATAATGGGAGCTTTGTGCACGAAAAGCTTTCTGTGAAATTTTCGGACCAAAAGTAACTATATCGGCGTCACCTTTCTTTATCCACAAAAACTGTGTTGTTTTCGCTCAAATGTATCCCAAACATGTTTATATGGTGTATAGGTCATAATGTGAGCTTTGTGCGCGAAAAGCTTTCCGTGAAATTTTCGGACCAAAAGTGACCATATCGGCGTCACCTTTGTTTATCCACCAAAACTGTGTTGTTTTCGCTCAAATGTGTCCCAAACATGTTTATATGGTTTATAGGTCATAATGGGAGCTTTGTGCGCGAAAAGCTGTCCGTGAAATTTTCGGACCAAAAGTGACTATATAGGCATCACCTTTCTTTATCCACAAAAACTGTGTTGTTTCCGCTCAAATGTGTCCCAAACATGTTTATATGGTGTATAGGTCATAATGGGAGCTTTGTGCGCGAAAAGCTTTCCGTGAAATTTTCGGACCAAAAGTGACTATATCGGCGTCACCTTTCTTTATCCACAAAAACTGTGTTGTTTTCGCTCAAATGCGTCCCAAACATGTTTATATGGTTTATAGGTCATAATGGGAGCTTTGTGCACGAAAAGATTTCCGTGAAATTTTCGGACCAAAAGTAACCATATCGGCGTCACCTTTTATTATCCACAAAAACTCTGTTGTTTTCGCTCAAATGGGTCCCAAACATGTTTATATGGTTTATAGGTCATAATGGGCGCTTTGTGTGCGAAAAGCTTTCCGTGAAATTTTCGGACCAAAAGTGACCATATCGGCGTCACCTTTCTTTATCCACCAAAACTGTGTTGTTTTCGCTCAAATGTGTCCCAAACATGTTTATATGGTTTATAGGTCATAATGGGAGCTTTGTGCGCGAAAAGCTTTCCGTGAAATTTTCTGACCAAAAGTGACCATATCGGCATCACCTTTGTTTATCCACCAAAACTGTGTTGTTTTCGATTAAATGCGTCCCAAACATGTTTATATGGTTTATAGGTCATAATGGGAGCTTTGTGCACGAAATGCTTTCCGTGAAATTTTCGAACCAAAAGTAACCATATCGGCGCCACCTTTTATTATCCATAAAAACTGTGTTGTTTTCGCTCAAATGTGTCCCAAACATGTTTATATGGTTTATAGGTCATAATGGGAGCTTTGTGCACGAAAAGCTTTCCGTGAAATTTTCGGACCAAAAGTGACTATATCGGCGTCACCTTTCTTTATCCACAAAAACTGTGTTGTTTCCGCTCAAATGTGTCCCAAACATGTTTATATGGTGTATAAGTCATAATGTGAGCTTTTTGCGCGAAAAGCTTTCCTTGAAATTTTCGGACCAAAAGTGACCATATCGGCGTCACCTTTCTTTATCCACAAAAACTGTGTTGTTTTCGATTAAATGCGTCCCAAACATGTTTATATGGTTTATAGGTCATAATGGGAGCTTTGTGCACGAAAAGCTTTCCGTGAAATTTTCGGACCAAAAGTAACCATATCGGCGTCACCTTTTATTATCCACAAAAACTCTGTTGTTTTCGATCAAATGGGTCCCAAACATGTTTATATGGTTTATAGGTCATAATGGGAGCTTTGTGCATGAAAAGCTTTCCGTCAAATTTTCGGACCAAAAGTAACCATATCGGCGTCACCTTTTATTATCAACAAAAACTGTGTTGTTTTCGCTCAAATGTGTCCCAAACATGTTTATATGGTTTATAGGTCATAATGGGAGCTTTGTGCGCGAAAAGCTTTCCGTGAAATTTTCGGACCAAAAGTGACCATATCGGCGTCACCTTTCTTTATCCACAAAAACTTTGTTGTTTTCGATTAAATGCGTCCCAAACATGTTTATATGGTTTATAGGTCATAATGGGAGCTTTGTGCACGAAAAGCTTTCCGTGAAATTTTCGGACCAAAAGTAACCATATCGGCGTCACCTTTTATTATCCACAAAAACTCTGTTGTTTTCGCTCAAATGGGTCCCAAACATGTTTATATGGTTTATAGGTCATAATGGGCGCTTTGTGTGCGAAAAGCTTTCCGTGAAATTTTCGGACCAAAAGTGACCATATCGGCGTCACCTTTCTTTATCCACCAAAACTGTTTTGTTTTCGCTCAAATGTGTCCCAAACATGTTTATATGGTTTATAGGTCTTAATGGGAGCTTTGTGCGCGAAAAGCTTTCCGTGAAATTTTCGGACCAAAAGTGACCATATCGGCATCACCTTTGTTTATCCACCAAAACTGTGTTGTTTTCGATTAAATGCGTCCCAAACATGTTTATATGGTTTATAGGTCATAATGGGAGCTTTGTGCACGAAAAGCTTTCCGTCAAATTTTCGGACCAAAAGTAACCATATCGGCGTCACCTTTTATTATCAACAAAAACTGTGTTGTTTTCGCTCAAATGTGTCCCAAACATGTTTATATGGTTTATAGGTCATAATGGGAGCTTTGTGCACGAAAAGCTTTCTGTGAAATTTTCGGACCAAAACTAACTATATCGGCGTCACCTTTCTTTATCCACAAAAACTGTGTTGTTTTCGCTCAAATGTATCCCAAACATGTTTATATGGTGTATAGGTCATAATGTGAGCTTTGTGCGCGAAAAGCTTTCCGTGAAATTTTCGGACCAAAAGTGACCATATCGGCGTCACCTTTCTTTATCCACAAAAACTGTGTTGTTTTCGATTAAATGCGTCCCAAACATGTTTATATGGTTTATAGGTCATAATGGGAGCTTTGTGCACGAAAAGCTTTCCGTGAAATTTTCGGACCAAAAGTAACCATATCGGCGTCACCTTTTATTATCCACAAAAACTCTGTTGTTTTCGCTCAAATGGGTCCCAAACATGTTTATAAGGTTTATAGGTAATAATGGGCGCTTTGTGTGCGAAAAGCTTTCCGTGAAATTTTCGGACCAAAAGTGACCATATCGGCATCACCTTTCTTTATCCACCAAAACTGTGTTGTTTTCGCTCAAATGCGTCCCAAACATGTTTATATGGTTTATAGGTCATAATGGGAGCTTTGTGCGCGAAAAGCTTTCCGTGAAATTTTCTGGCCAAAAGTGACCATATCGGCATCACCTTTGTTTATCCACAAAAACTGTGTTGTTTTCGCTCAAATGTGTCCCAAACATGTTTAAATCGTTTATAGGTCATAATGGGAGCTTTCTGCGCGAAAAGCTTTCCGTGAAATTTTCGGACCAAAAGTAACCATATCGGCATCACCTTTTATTATCCACCAAATCTGTGGTGTTTTCGTTCAAATGTGTCCCAAACATGTTTATATGGTTTATAGGTCATAATATGAGCTTTCTGCGCGAAAAGCTTTCCGTAAAATTTTCGGACCAAAAGTAACCATATCGGTGTCACCTTTTATTATCCACAAACACTATGTTGTTTTCGCTCAAATGTGTCCCAAACATGTTTATATGGTTTATAGGTCCTAATGGGAGCTTTGTGCACGAAAAGCTTTCCGTGAAATTTTCGGACCAAAAGTGACCAGATCGGCGTCACCTTTCTTCATCCACAAAAACTGTGTTTTTTTCGCTCAAATGCATCCAAAAAATGTTTATATGGTTTATAGGTCATAATGGAAGCTTTGTGCGCGAAAAGCTTTCCGGAAATTTTCGGACCAAAAGTGACTATATCGGCGTCACCTTTGTTTATCAACAAAAACTATGTTATTTTCGCTCAAATGTGTCCCAAACATGTTTATATGGTGTATAGGTCATAATGTGAACTTTGTGCGCGAAAAGCTTTCCGTGAAATTTTCGGACCAAAAGTGACCATATCGGCGTCACCTTTCTTTATCCACAAAAACTGTGTTGTTTTCGATTAAATGCGTCTCAAACATGTTTATATGGTTTATAGGTCATAATGGGAGCTTTGTGCACGAAAAGCTTTCCGTGAAATTTTCGGACCAAAAGTGACCATATCGGCGTCACCTTTCTTTATCCACAAAAACTGTGTTGTTTCGATTAAATGCGTCCCAAACATGTTTAAATGGTTTATAGGTCATAATGGGAGCTTTGTGCACGAAAAGCTTTCCGTGAAATTTTCGGACCAAAAGTAACCATATCGGCGTCATCTTTTATTATCCACAAAAACTGTGTTGTTTTCGCTCAAATGTGTCCCAAACATGTTTATATGGTTTATAGGTCATAATGGGAGCTTTGTGCACGAAAAGCTTTCCGTGAAATTTTCGGACCAAAAGTGACCATATCGGCATCACCTT
Organism: Persicaria maculosa; assembly: GCA_963922045.1. Classification (NCBI taxonomy): domain Eukaryota; kingdom Viridiplantae; phylum Streptophyta; class Magnoliopsida; order Caryophyllales; family Polygonaceae; genus Persicaria; species Persicaria maculosa. Next base: position 20,758,595 of record OY998257.1, read on the forward strand.
TGTTTATCCACCAAAACTGTGTTGTTTTCGATTAAATGCGTCCCAAACATGTTTATATGGTTTATAGGTCATAATGGGAGCTTTGTGCACGAAAAGCTTTCCGTCAAATTTTCGGACCAAAAGTAACCATATCGGCGTCACCTTTTATTATCAACAAAAACTGTGTTGTTTTCGCTCAAATGTGTCCTAAACATGTTTATATGGTTTATAGGTCATAATGGGAGCTTTGTGCACGAAAAGCTTTCTGTGAAATTTTCGGACCAAAAGTAACTATATCGGCGTCACCTTTCTTTATCCACAAAAACTGTGTTGTTTTCGCTCAAATGTATCCCAAACATGTTTATATGGTGTATAGGTCATAATGTGAGCTTTGTGCGCGAAAAGCTTTCCGTGAAATTTTCGGACCAAAAGTGACCATATCGGCGTCACCTTTCTTTATCCACAAAAACTGTGTTGTTTTCGATTAAATGCGTCCCAAACATGTTTATATGGTTTATAGGTCATAATGGGAGCTTTGTGCACGAAAAGCTTTCCGTGAAATTTTCGGACCAAAAGTAACCATATCGGCGTCACCTTTTATTATCCACAAAAACTCTGTTGTTTTCGCTCAAATGGGTCCCAAACATGTTTATATGGTTTATAGGTAATAATGGGCGCTTTGTGTGCGAAAAGCTTTCCGTGAAATTTTCGGACCAAAAGTGACCATATCGACATCACCTTTCTTTATCCACCAAAACTGTGTTGTTTTCGCTCAAATGCGTCCCAAACATGTTTATATGGTTTATAGGTCATAATGGGAGCTTTGTGCGCGAAAAGCTTTCCGTGAAATTTTCTGACCAAAAGTGACCATATCGGCATCACCTTTGTTTATCCACAAAAACTGTGTTGTTTTCGCTCAAATGTGTCCCAAACATGTTTAAATCGTTTATAGGTCATAATGGGAGCTTTCTGCGCGAAAAGCTTTCCGTGAAATTTTCGGACCAAAAGTAACCATATCGGCATCACCTTTTATTATCCACCAAATCTGTGTTGTTTTCGTTCAAATGTGTCCCAAACATGTTTATATGGTTTATAGGTCATAATATGAGCTTTCTGCGCGAAAAGCTTTCCGTAAAATTTTCGGACCAAAAGTAACCATATCGGTGTCACCTTTTATTATCCACAAACACTATGTTGTTTTCGCTCAAATGTGTCCCAAACATGTTTATATGGTTTATAGGTCCTAATGGGAGCTTTGTGCACGAAAAGCTTTCCGTGAAATTTTCGGACCAAAAGTGACCAGATCGGCGTCACCTTTCTTCATCCACAAAAACTGTGTTTTTTTCGCTCAAATGCATCCAAAACATGTTTATATGGTTTATAGGTCATAATGGAAGCTTTGTGCGCGAAAAGCTTTCCGTGAAATTTTCGGACCAAAAGTGACCATATCGGCGTCACCTTTCTTCTTCCACAAAAACTGTGTTGTTTTCGCTCAAATGCGTCCCAAACATGTTTAATGGTTTATAGGTCATAATGGGCGCTTTGTGCGCGAAAAGCTTTCCGTGAAATTTTCGGACCAAAAGTGACTATATCGGCGTCACCTTTGTTTATCAACAAAAACTATGTTATTTTCGCTCAAATGTGTCCCAAACATGTTTATATGGTGTATAGGTCATAATGTGAACTTTGTGCGCGAAAAGCTTTCCGTGAAATTTTCGGACCAAAAGTGACCATATCGGCGTCACCTTTCTTTATCCACAAAAACTGTGTTGTTTTCGATTAAATGCGTCTCAAACATGTTTATATGGTTTATAGGTCATAATGGGAGCTTTGTGCACGAAAAGCTTTCCGTGAAATTTTCGGACCAAAAGTGACCATATCGGCGTCACCTTTCTTTATCCACAAAAACTGTGTTGTTTCGATTAAATGCGTCCCAAACATGTTTAAATGGTTTATAGGTCATAATGGGAGCTTTGTGCACGAAAAGCTTTCCGTGAAATTTTCGGACCAAAAGTAACCATATCGGCGTCACCTTTTATTATGCACAAAAACTGTGTTGTTTTCGCTCAAATGTGTCCCAAACATGTTTATATGGTTTATAGGTCATAATGGGAGCTTTGTGCACGAAAAGCTTTCCGTGAAATTTTCGGACCAAAAGTGACCATATCGGCATCACCTTTGTTTATCCACCAAAACTGTGTTGTTTTCGATTAAATGCGTCCCAAACATGTTTATATGGTTTATAGGTCATAATGGGAGCTTTGTGCACGAAAAGCTTTCCGTGAAATTTTCGGACCAAAAGTAACCATATCGGCGTCACCTTTTATTATCCACAAAAACTCTGTTGTTTTCGCTCAAATGGGTCCCAAACATGTTTATATGGTTTATAGGTAATAATGGGCGCTTTGTGTGCGAAAAGCTTTCCGTGAAATTTTCGGACCAAAAGTGACCATATCGACAGCACCTTTCTTTATCCACCAAAACTGTGTTGTTTTCGCTCAAATGCGTCCCAAACATGTTTATATGGTTTATAGGTCATAATGGGAGCTTTGTGCGCGAAAAGCTTTCCGTGAAATTTTCTGACCAAAAGTGACCATATCGGCATCACCTTTGTTTATCCACAAAAACTGTGTTGTTTTCGCTCAAATGTGTCCCAAACATGTTTAAATCGTTTATAGGTCATAATGGGAGCTTTCTGCGCGAAAAGCTTTCCGTGAAATTTTCGGACCAAAAGTAACCATATCGGCATCACCTTTTATTATCCACCAAATCTGTGTTGTTTTCGTTCAAATGTGTCCCAAACATGTTTATATGGTTTATAGGTCATAATATGAGCTTTCTGCGCGAAAAGCTTTCCGTAAAATTTTCGGACCAAAAGTAACCATATCGGTGTCACCTTTTATTATCCACAAACACTATGTTGTTTTCGCTCAAATGTGTCCCAAACATGTTTATATGGTTTATAGGTCCTAATGGGAGCTTTGTGCACGAAAAGCTTTCCGTGAAATTTTCGGACCAAAAGTGACCAGATCGGCGTCACCTTTCTTCATCCACAAAAACTGTGTTTTTTTCGCTCAAATGCATCCAAAACATGTTTATATGGTTTATAGGTCATAATGGAAGCTTTGTGCGCGAAAAGCTTTCCGTGAAATTTTCGGACCAAAAGTGACCATATCGGCGTCACCTTTCTTCTTCCACAAAAACTGTGTTGTTTTCGCTCAAATGCGTCCCAAACATGTTTAATGGTTTATAGGTCATAATGGGCGCTTTGTGCGCGAAAAGCTTTCCGTGAAATTTTCGGACCAAAAGTGACTATATCGGCGTCACCTTTGTTTATCAACAAAAACTATGTTATTTTCGCTCAAATGTGTCCCAAACATGTTTATATGGTGTATAGGTCATAATGTGAACTTTGTGCGCGAAAAGCTTTCCGTGAAATTTTCGGACCAAAAGTGACCATATCGGCGTCACCTTTCTTTATCCACAAAAACTGTGTTGTTTTCGATTAAATGCGTCTCAAACATGTTTATATGGTTTATAGGTCATAATGGGAGCTTTGTGCACGAAAAGCTTTCCGTGAAATTTTCGGACCAAAAGTGACCATATCGGCGTCACCTTTCTTTATCCACAAAAACTGTGTTGTTTCGATTAAATGCGTCCCAAACATGTTTAAATGGTTTATAGGTCATAATGGGAGCTTTGTGCACGAAAAGCTTTCCGTGAAATTTTCGGACCAAAAGTAACCATATCGGCGTCACCTTTTATTATGCACAAAAACTGTGTTGTTTTCGCTCAAATGTGTCCCAAACATGTTTATATGGTTTATAGGTCATAATGTGAACTTTGTGCGCGAAAAGCTTTCCGTGAAATTTTCGGACCAAAAGTGACCATATCGGCGTCACCTTTCTTTATCCACAAAAACTGTGTTGTTTTCGATTAAATGCGTCTCAAACATGTTTATATGGTTTATAGGTCATAATGGGAGCTTTGTGCACGAAAAGCTTTCCGTGAAATTTTCGGACCAAAAGTGACCATATCGGCGTCACCTTTCTTTATCCACAAAAACTGTGTTGTTTTCGATTAAATGCGTCCCAAACATGTTTATATGGTTTATAGGTCATAATGGGAGCTTTGTGCACGAAAAGCTTTCCGTGAAATTTTCGGACCAAAAGTAACCATATCGGCGTCACCTTTTATTATCCACAAAAACTCTGTTGTTTTCGCTCAAATGGGTCCCAAACATGTTTATATGGTTTATAGGTAATAATGGGCGCTTTGTGTGCGAAAAGCTTTCCGTGAAATTTTCGGACCAAAAGTGACCATATCGACAGCACCTTTCTTTATCCACCAAAACTGTGTTGTTTTCGCTCAAATGCGTCCCAAACATGTTTATATGGTTTATAGGTCATAATGGGAGCTTTGTGCGCGAAAAGCTTTCCGTGAAATTTTCTGACCAAAAGTGACCATATCGGCATCACCTTTGTTTATCCACAAAAACTGTGTTGTTTTCGCTCAAATGTGTCCCAAACATGTTTAAATCGTTTATAGGTCATAATGGGAGCTTTCTGCGCGAAAAGCTTTCCGTGAAATTTTCGGACCAAAAGTAACCATATCGGCATCACCTTTTATTATCCACCAAATCTGTGTTGTTTTCGTTCAAATGTGTCCCAAACATGTTTATATGGTTTATAGGTCATAATATGAGCTTTCTGCGCGAAAAGCTTTCCGTAAAATTTTCGGACCAAAAGTAACCATATCGGTGTCACCTTTTATTATCCACAAACACTATGTTGTTTTCGCTCAAATGTGTCCCAAACATGTTTATATGGTTTATAGGTCCTAATGGGAGCTTTGTGCACGAAAAGCTTTCCGTGAAATTTTCGGACCAAAAGTGACCAGATCGGCGTCACCTTTCTTCATCCACAAAATCTGTGTTTTTTTCGCTCAAATGCATCCAAAACATGTTTATATGGTTTATAGGTCATAATGGAAGCTTTGTGCGCGAAAAGCTTTCCGTGAAATTTTCGGACCAAAAGTGACCATATCGGCGTCACCTTTCTTCTTCCACAAAAACTGTGTTGTTTTCGCTCAAATGCGTCCCAAACATGTTTAATGGTTTATAGGTCATAATGGGCGCTTTGTGCGCGAAAAGCTTTCCGTGAAATTTTCGGACCAAAAGTGACTATATCGGCGTCACCTTTGTTTATCAACAAAAACTATGTTATTTTCGCTCAAATGTGTCCCAAACATGTTTATATGGTGTATAGGTCATAATGTGAACTTTGTGCGCGAAAAGCTTTCCGTGAAATTTTCGGACCAAAAGTGACCATATCGGCGTCACCTTTCTTTATCCACAAAAACTGTGTTGTTTTCGATTAAATGCGTCTCAAACATGTTTATATGGTTTATAGGTCATAATGGGAGCTTTGTGCACGAAAAGCTTTCCGTGAAATTTTCGGACCAAAAGTGACCATATCGGCGTCACCTTTCTTTATCCACAAAAACTGTGTTGTTTCGATTAAATGCGTCCCAAACATGTTTAAATGGTTTATAGGTCATAATGGGAGCTTTGTGCACGAAAAGTTTTCCGTGAAATTTTCGGACCAAAAGTAACCATATCGGCGTCACCTTTTATTATCCACAAAAACTGTGTTGTTTTCGCTCAAATGTGTCCCAAACATGTTTATATGGTTTATAGGTCATAATGGGAGCTTTGTGCACGAAAAGCTTTCCGTGAAATTTTCGGACCAAAAGTGACCATATCGGCATCACCTTTGTTTATCCACCAAAACTGTGTTGTTTTCGATTAAATGCGTCCCAAACATGTTTATATGGTTTATAGGTCATAATGGGAGCTTTGTGCACGAAAAGCTTTCCGTCAAATTTTCGGACCAAAAGTAACCATATCGGCGTCACCTTTTATTATCAACAAAAACTGTGTTGTTTTCGCTCAAATGTGTCCTAAACATGTTTATATGGTTTATAGGTCATAATGGGAGCTTTGTGCACGAAAAGCTTTCTGTGAAATTTTCGGACCAAAAGTAACTATATCGGCGTCACCTTTCTTTATCCACAAAAACTGTGTTGTTTTCGCTCAAATGTATCCTAAACATGTTTATATGGTGTATAGGTCATAATGTGAGCTTTGTGCGCGAAAAGCTTTCCGTGAAATTTTCGGACCAAAAGTGACCATATCGGCGTCACCTTTCTTTATCCACAAAAACTGTGTTGTTTTCGATTAAATGCGTCCCAAACATGTTTATATGGTTTATAGGTCATAATGGGAGCTTTGTGCGCGAAAAGCTTTCCGTGAAATTTTCTGACCAAAAGTGACCATATCGGCATCACCTTTGTTTATCCACAAAAACTGTGTTGTTTTCGCTCAAATGTGTCCCAAACATGTTTAAATCGTTTATAGGTCATAATGGGAGCTTTCTGCGCGAAAAGCTTTCCGTGAAATTTTCGGACCAAAAGTAACCATATCGGCATCACCTTTTATTATCCACCAAATCTGTGTTGTTTTCGTTCAAATGTGTCCCAAACATGTTTATATGGTTTATAGGTCATAATATGAGCTTTCTGCGCGAAAAGCTTTCCGTAAAATTTTCGGACCAAAAGTAACCATATCGGTGTCACCTTTTATTATCCACAAACACTATGTTGTTTTCGCTCAAATGTGTCCCAAACATGTTTATATGGTTTATAGGTCCTAATGGGAGCTTTGTGCACGAAAAGCTTTCCGTGAAATTTTCGGACCAAAAGTGACCAGATCGGCGTCACCTTTCTTCATCCACAAAAACTGTGTTTTTTTCGCTCAAATGCATCCAAAACATGTTTATATGGTTTATAGGTCATAATGGAAGCTTTGTGCGCGAAAAGCTTTCCGTGAAATTTTCGGACCAAAAGTGACCATATCGGCGTCACCTTTCTTCTTCCACAAAAACTGTGTTGTTTTCGCTCAAATGCGTCCCAAACATGTTTAATGGTTTATAGGTCATAATGGGCGCTTTGTGCGCGAAAAGCTTTCCGTGAAATTTTCGGACCAAAAGTGACTATATCGGCGTCACCTTTGTTTATCAACAAAAACTATGTTATTTTCGCTCAAATGTGTCCCAAACATGTTTATATGGTGTATAGGTCATAATGTGAACTTTGTGCGCGAAAAGCTTTCCGTGAAATTTTCGGACCAAAAGTGACCATATCGGCGTCACCTTTCTTTATCCACAAAAACTGTGTTGTTTTCGATTAAATGCGTCTCAAACATGTTTATATGGTTTATAGGTCATAATGGGAGCTTTGTGCACGAAAAGCTTTCCGTGAAATTTTCGGACCAAAAGTGACCATATCGGCGTCACCTTTCTTTATCCACAAAAACTGTGTTGTTTCGATTAAATGCGTCCCAAACATGTTTAAATGGTTTATAGGTCATAATGGGAGCTTTGTGCACGAAAAGCTTTCCGTGAAATTTTCGGACCAAAAGTAACCATATCGGCGTCACCTTTTATTATCCACAAAAACTGTGTTGTTTTCGCTCAAATGTGTCCCAAACATGTTTATATGGTTTATAGGTCATAATGGGAGCTTTGTGCACGAAAAGCTTTCCGTGAAATTTTCGGACCAAAAGTGACCATATCGGCATCACCTTTGTTTATCCACCAAAACTGTGTTGTTTTCGATTAAATGCGTCCCAAACATGTTTATATGGTTTATAGGTCATAATGGGAGCTTTGTGCACGAAAAGCTTTCCGTCAAATTTTCGGACCAAAAGTAACCATATCGGCGTCACCTTTTATTATCAACAAAAACTGTGTTGTTTTCGCTCAAATGTGTCCTAAACATGTTTATATGGTTTATAGGTCATAATGGGAGCTTTGTGCACGAAAAGCTTTCTGTGAAATTTTCGGACCAAAAGTAACTATATCGGCGTCACCTTTCTTTATCCACAAAAACTGTGTTGTTTTCGCTCAAATGTATCCCAAACATGTTTATATGGTGTATAGGTCATAATGTGAGCTTTGTGCGCGAAAAGCTTTCCGTGAAATTTTCGGACCAAAAGTGACCATATCGGCGTCACCTTTCTTTATCCACAAAAACTGTGTTGTTTTCGATTAAATGCGTCCCAAACATGTTTATATGGTTTATAGGTCATAATGGGAGCTTTGTGCACGAAAAGCTTTCCGTGAAATTTTCGGACCAAAAGTAACCATATCGGCGTCACCTTTTATTATCCACAAAAACTCTGTTGTTTTCGCTCAAATGGGTCCCAAACATGTTTATATGGTTTATAGGTAATAATGGGCGCTTTGTGTGCGAAAAGCTTTCCGTGAAATTTTCGGACCAAAAGTGACCATATCGACAGCACCTTTCTTTATCCACCAAAACTGTGTTGTTTTCGCTCAAATGCGTCCCAAACATGTTTATATGGTTTATAGGTCATAATGGGAGCTTTGTGCGCGAAAAGCTTTCCGTGAAATTTTCTGACCAAAAGTGACCATATCGGCATCACCTTTGTTTATCCACAAAAACTGTGTTGTTTTCGCTCAAATGTGTCCCAAACATGTTTAAATCGTTTATAGGTCATAATGGGAGCTTTCTGCGCGAAAAGCTTTCCGTGAAATTTTCGGACCAAAAGTAACCATATCGGCATCACCTTTTATTATCCACCAAATCTGTGTTGTTTTCGTTCAAATGTGTCCCAAACATGTTTATATGGTTTATAGGTCATAATATGAGCTTTCTGCGCGAAAAGCTTTCCGTAAAATTTTCGGACCAAAAGTAACCATATCGGTGTCACCTTTTATTATCCACAAACACTATGTTGTTTTCGCTCAAATGTGTCCCAAACATGTTTATATGGTTTATAGGTCCTAATGGGAGCTTTGTGCACGAAAAGCTTTCCGTGAAATTTTCGGACCAAAAGTGACCAGATCGGCGTCACCTTTCTTCATCCACAAAAACTGTGTTTTTTTCGCTCAAATGCATCCAAAACATGTTTATATGGTTTATAGGTCATAATGGAAGCTTTGTGCGCGAAAAGCTTTCCGTGAAATTTTCGGACCAAAAGTGACCATATCGGCGTCACCTTTCTTCTTCCACAAAAACTGTGTTGTTTTCGCTCAAATGCGTCCCAAACATGTTTAATGGTTTATAGGTCATAATGGGCGCTTTGTGCGCGAAAAGCTTTCCGTGAAATTTTCGGACCAAAAGTGACTATATCGGCGTCACCTTTGTTTATCAACAAAAACTATGTTATTTTCGCTCAAATGTGTCCCAAACATGTTTATATGGTGTATAGGTCATAATGTGAACTTTGTGCGCGAAAAGCTTTCCGTGAAATTTTCGGACCAAAAGTGACCATATCGGCGTCACCTTTCTTTATCCACAAAAACTGTGTTGTTTTCGATTAAATGCGTCTCAAACATGTTTATATGGTTTATAGGTCATAATGGGAGCTTTGTGCACGAAAAGCTTTCCGTGAAATTTTCGGACCAAAAGTGACCATATCGGCGTCACCTTTCTTTATCCACAAAAACTGTGTTGTTTCGATTAAATGCGTCCCAAACATGTTTAAATGGTTTATAGGTCATAATGGGAGCTTTGTGCACGAAAAGCTTTCCGTGAAATTTTCGGACCAAAAGTAACCATATCGGCGTCACCTTTTATTATCCACAAAAACTGTGTTGTTTTCGCTCAAATGTGTCCCAAACATGTTTATATGGTTTATAGGTCATAATGGGAGCTTTGTGCACGAAAAGCTTTCCGTGAAATTTTCGGACCAAAAGTGACCATATCGGCATCACCTTTGTTTATCCACCAAAACTGTGTTGTTTTCGATTAAATGCGTCCCAAACATGTTTATATGGTTTATAGGTCATAATGGGAGCTTTGTGCACGAAAAGCTTTCCGTCAAATTTTCGGACCAAAAGTAACCATATCGGCGTCACCTTTTATTATCAACAAAAACTGTGTTGTTTTCGCTCAAATGTGTCCTAAACATGTTTATATGGTTTATAGGTCATAATGGGAGCTTTGTGCACGAAAAGCTTTCTGTGAAATTTTCGGACCAAAAGTAACTATATCGGCGTCACCTTTCTTTATCCACAAAAACTGTGTTGTTTTCGCTCAAATGTATCCCAAACATGTTTATATGGTGTATAGGTCATAATGTGAGCTTTGTGCGCGAAAAGCTTTCCGTGAAATTTTCGGACCAAAAGTGACCATATCGGCGTCACCTTTCTTTATCCACAAAAACTGTGTTGTTTTCGATTAAATGCGTCCCAAACATGTTTATATGGTTTATAGGTCATAATGGGAGCTTTGTGCACGAAAAGCTTTCCGTGAAATTTTCGGACCAAAAGTAACCATATCGGCGTCACCTTTTATTATCCACAAAAACTCTGTTGTTTTCGCTCAAATGGGTCCCAAACATGTTTATATGGTTTATAGGTAATAATGGCCGCTTTGTGTGCGAAAAGCTTTCCGTGAAATTTTCGGACCAAAAGTGACCATATCGACATCACCTTTCTTTATCCACCAAAACTGTGTTGTTTTCGCTCAAATGCGTCCCAAACATGTTTATATGGTTTATAGGTCATAATGGGAGCTTTGTGCGCGAAAAGCTTTCCGTGAAATTTTCTGACCAAAAGTGACCATATCGGCATCACCTTTGTTTATCCACAAAAACTGTGTTGTTTTCGCTCAAATGTGTCCCAAACATGTTTAAATCGTTTATAGGTCATAATGGGAGCTTTCTGCGCGAAAAGCTTTCCGTGAAATTTTCGGACCAAAAGTAACCATATCGGCATCACCTTTTATTATCCACCAAATCTGTGTTGTTTTCGTTCAAATGTGTCCCAAACATGTTTATATGGTTTATAGGTCATAATATGAGCTTTCTGCGCGAAAAGCTTTCCGTAAAATTTTCGGACCAAAAGTAACCATATCGGTGTCACCTTTTATTATCCACAAACACTATGTTGTTTTCGCTCAAATGTGTCCCAAACATGTTTATATGGTTTATAGGTCCTAATGGGAGCTTTGTGCACGAAAAGCTTTCCGTGAAATTTTCGGACCAAAAGTGACCAGATCGGCGTCACCTTTCTTCATCCACAAAAACTGTGTTTTTTTCGCTCAAATGCATCCAAAACATGTTTATATGGTTTATAGGTCATAATGGAAGCTTTGTGCGCGAAAAGCTTTCCGTGAAATTTTCGGACCAAAAGTGACCATATCGGCGTCACCTTTCTTCTTCCACAAAAACTGTGTTGTTTTCGCTCAAATGCGTCCCAAACATGTTTAATGGTTTATAGGTCATAATGGGCGCTTTGTGCGCGAAAAGCTTTCCGTGAAATTTTCGGACCAAAAGTGACTATATCGGCGTCACCTTTGTTTATCAACAAAAACTATGTTATTTTCGCTCAAATGTGTCCCAAACATGTTTATATGGTGTATAGGTCATAATGTGAACTTTGTGCGCGAAAAGCTTTCCGTGAAATTTTCGGACCAAAAGTGACCATATCGGCGTCACCTTTCTTTATCCACAAAAACTGTGTTGTTTTCGATTAAATGCGTCTCAAACATGTTTATATGGTTTATAGGTCATAATGGGAGCTTTGTGCACGAAAAGCTTTCCGTGAAATTTTCGGACCAAAAGTGACCATATCGGCGTCACCTTTCTTTATCCACAAAAACTGTGTTGTTTCGATTAAATGCGTCCCAAACATGTTTAAATGGTTTATAGGTCATAATGGGAGCTTTGTGCACGAAAAGCTTTCCGTGAAATTTTCGGACCAAAAGTAACCATATCGGCGTCACCTTTTATTATCCACAAAAACTGTGTTGTTTTCGCTCAAATGTGTCCCAAACATGTTTATATGGTTTATAGGTCATAATGGGAGCTTTGTGCACGAAAAGCTTTCCGTGAAATTTTCGGACCAAAAGTGACCATATCGGCATCACCTTTGTTTATCCACCAAAACTGTGTTGTTTTCGATTAAATGCGTCCCAAACATGTTTATATGGTTTATAGGTCATAATGGGAGCTTTGTGCACGAAAAGCTTTCCGTCAAATTTTCGGACCAAAAGTAACCATATCGGCGTCACCTTTTATTATCAACAAAAACTGTGTTGTTTTCGCTCAAATGTGTCCTAAACATGTTTATATGGTTTATAGGTCATAATGGGAGCTTTGTGCACGAAAAGCTTTCTGTGAAATTTTCGGACCAAAAGTAACTATATCGGCGTCACCTTTCTTTATCCACAAAAACTGTGTTGTTTTCGCTCAAATGTATCCCAAACATGTTTATATGGTGTATAGGTCATAATGTGAGCTTTGTGCGCGAAAAGCTTTCCGTGAAATTTTCGGACCAAAAGTGACCATATCGGCGTCACCTTTCTTTATCCACAAAAACTGTGTTGTTTTCGATTAAATGCGTCCCAAACATGTTTATATGGTTTATAGGTCATAATGGGAGCTTTGTGCACGAAAAGCTTTCCGTGAAATTTTCGGACCAAAAGTAACCATATCGGCGTCACCTTTTATTATCCACAAAAACTCTGTTGTTTTCGCTCAAATGGGTCCCAAACATGTTTATATCGTTTATAGGTAATAATGGGCGCTTTGTGTGCGAAAAGCTTTCCGTGAAATTTTCGGACCAAAAGTGACCATATCGACATCACCTTTCTTTATCCACCAAAACTGTGTTGTTTTCGCTCAAATGCGTCCCAAACATGTTTATATGGTTTATAGGTCATAATGTGAGCTTTGTGCGCGAAAAGCTTTCCGTGAAATTTTCTGACCAAAAGTGACCATATCGGCATCACCTTTGTTTATCCACAAAAACTGTGTTGTTTTCGCTCAAATGTGTCCCAAACATGTTTAAATCGTTTATAGGTCATAATGGGAGCTTTCTGCGCGAAAAGCTTTCCGTGAAATTTTCGGACCAAAAGTAACCATATCGGCATCACCTTTTATTATCCACCAAATCTGTGTTGTTTTCGTTCAAATGTGTCCCAAACATGTTTATATGGTTTATAGGTCATAATATGAGCTTTCTGCGCGAAAAGCTTTCCGTAAAATTTTCGGACCAAAAGTAACCATATCGGTGTCACCTTTTATTATCCACAAACACTATGTTGTTTTCGCTCAAATGTGTCCCAAACATGTTTATATGGTTTATAGGTCCTAATGGGAGCTTTGTGCACGAAAAGCTTTCCGTGAAATTTTCGGACCAAAAGTGACCAGATCGGCGTCACCTTTCTTCATCCACAAAAACTGTGTTTTTTTCGCTCAAATGCATCCAAAACATGTTTATATGGTTTATAGGTCATAATGGAAGCTTTGTGCGCGAAAAGCTTTCCGTGAAATTTTCGGACCAAAAGTGACCATATCGGCGTCACCTTTCTTCTTCCACAAAAACTGTGTTGTTTTCGATTAAATGCGTCTCAAACATGTTTATATGGTTTATAGGTCATAATGGGAGCTTTGTGCACGAAAAGCTTTCCGTGAAATTTTCGGACCAAAAGTAACCATATCGGCGTCACCTTTTATTATCCACAAAAACTGTGTTGTTTTCGCTCAAATGGGTCCCAAACATGTTTATATGGTTTATAGGTCATAATGGGCGCTTTGTGTGCGAAAAGCTTTCCGTGAAATTTTCGGACCAAAAGTGACCATATCGGCGTCACCTTTCTTTATCCACAAAAACTGTGTTGTTTTCGATTAAATGCGTCCCAAACATGTTTATATGGTTTATAGGTCATAATGGGAGCTTTGTGCACGAAAAGCTTTCCGTGAAATTTTCGGACCAAAAGTTACCATATCGGCGTCACCTTTGTTTATCCACAAAAACTGTGTTGTTTTCGCTCAAATGTGTCCCAAACATGTTTATATGGTTTATAGGTCATAATGGAATCTTTGTGCACGAAAAGCTTTCCGTGAAATTTTCGGACCAAAAGTGACCATATCGGCGTCACCTTTCTTTATCCACAAAAACTGTGTTGTTTCGATTAAATGCGTCCCAAACATGTTTATATGGTTTATAGGTCATAATGGGAGCTTTGTGCACGAAAAGTTTTCCGTGAAATTTTCGGACCAAAAGTAACCATATCGGCGTCACCTTTTATTATCCACAAAAAATGTGTTGTTTTCGCTCAAATGTGTCCCAAACATGTTTATATGGTTTATAGGTCATAATGGGAGCTTTGTGCACGAAAAGCTTTCCGTGAAATTTTCGGACCAAAAGTGACTATATCGGCGTCACATTTCTTTATCCACAAAAACTGTGTTGTTTTCGCTCAAATGTGTCCCAAACATGTTTATATGGTGTATAGGTCATAATGTGAGCTTTGTGCGCGAAAAGCTTTCCGTGAAATTTTCGGACCAAAAGTGACTATATCGGCGTCACCTTTCTTTATCCACAAAAACTGTGTTGTTTTCGATTAAATGCGTCTCAAACATGTTTATATGGTTTATAGGTCATAATGGGAGCTTTGTGCACGAAAAGCTTTCCGTGAAATTTTCGGACCAAAAGTAACCATATCGGCGTCACCTTTTATTATCCACAAAAACTGTGTTGTTTTCGCTCAAATGGGTCCCAAACATGTTTATATGGTTTATAGGTCATAATGGGCGCTTTGTGTGCGAAAAGCTTTCCGTGAAATTTTCGGACCAAAAGTGACCATATCGGCGTCACCTTTCTTTATCCACCAAAACTGTGTTGTTTTCGCTCAAATGTGTCCCAAACATGTTTATATGGTTTATAGGTCATAATGGGAGCTTTGTGCGCGAAAAGCTTTCCGTGAAATTTTCGGACCAAAAGTGACCATATCAGCATCACCTTTGTTTATCCACCAAAACTGTGTTGTTTTCGCTCAAATGTGTCCCAAACATGTTTAAATCGTTTATAGGTCATAATGGGAGCTTTCTGCGCGAAAAGCTTTCCGTGAAATTTTCGGACCAAAAGTAACCATATCGGCATCACCTTTTATTATCCACCAAAACTGTGTTGTTTTTGCTCAAATGTGTCCCAAACATGTTTATATGGTTTATAGGTCATAATGGGAACTTTCTGCGCGAAAAGCTTTCGGTAAAATTTTCGGACCAAAAGTAACCATATCGGTGTCACCTTTTATTATCCACAAACACTGTGTTGTTTTCGCTCAAATGCGTCCGAAACATGTTTAATGGTTTATAGGTCATAATGGGCGCTTTGTGCGCGAAAAGCTTTCCGTGAAATTTTCGGACCAAAAGTGACTATATCGGCGTCACCTTTCTTTATCCACAAAAACTGTGTTATTTTCGCTCAAATGCTTCCCAAACATGTTTAATGGTTTATAGGTCATAATGGGCGCTTTGTGCGCGAAAAGCTTTCCGTGAAATTTTCGGACCAAAAGTGACTATATCGGCGTCACCTTTGTTTATCAACAAAAACTATGTTATTTTCGCTCAAATGTGTCCCAAACATGTTTATATGGTGTATAGGTCATAATGTGAACTTTGTGCGCGAAAAGCTTTCCGTGAAATTTTCGGACCAAAAGTGACCATATCGGCGTCACCTTTCTTTATCCACAAAAACTGTGTTGTTTCGATTAAATGCGTCCCAAACATGTTTATATGGTTTATAGGTCATAATGGGAGCTTTGTGCACGAAAAGCTTTCCGTGAAATTTTCGGACCAAAAGTAACCATATCGGCGTCACCTTTTATTATCCACAAAAACTGTGTTGTTTTCGCTCAAATGTGTCCCAAACATGTTTATATGGTTTATAGGTCATAATGGGAGCTTTGTGCACGAAAAGCTTTCCGTGAAATTTTCGGACCAAAAGTGACTATATCGGCGTCACCTTTCTTTATCCACAAAAACTGTGTTGTTTTCGCTCAAATGTGTCCCAAACATGTTTATATGGTGTATAGGTCATAATGTGAGCTTTGTGCGCGAAAAGCTTTCCGTGAAATTTTCGGACCAAAAGTGACCATATCGGCGTCACCTTTCTTTATCCACAAAAACTGTGTTGTTTTCGATTAAATGCGTCTCAAACATGTTTATATGGTTTATAGGTCATAATGGGAGCTTTGTGCACGAAAAGCTTTCCGTGAAATTTTCGGACCAAAAGTGACCATATCAGCATCACCTTTGTTTATCCACCAAAACTGTGTTGTTTTCGCTCAAATGTGTCCCAAACATGTTTAAATCGTTTATAGGTCATAATGGGAGCTTTCTGCGCGAAAAGCTTTCCGTGAAATTTTCGGACCAAAAGTAACCATATCGGCATCACCTTTTATTATCCACCAAAACTGTGTTGTTTTTGCTCAAATGTGTCCCAAACATGTTTATATGGTTTATAGGTCATAATGGGAACTTTCTGCGCGAAAAGCTTTCGGTAAAATTTTCGGACCAAAAGTAACCATATCGGTGTCACCTTTTATTATCCACAAACACTGTGTTGTTTTCGCTCAAATGTGTCCCAAACATGTTTATATGGTTTATAGGTCCTAATGGGAGCTTTGTGCACGAAAAGCTTTCCGTGAAATTTTCGGACCAAAAGTGATCATATCGGCGTCACCTTTCTTTATCCACAAAAACTGTGTTTTTTTCGCTCAAATGCATCCCAAACATGTTTATATGGTTTATAGGTCATAATGGGAACTTTCTGCGCGAAAAGCTTTCGGTAAAATTTTCGGACCAAAAGTAACTATATCGGCGTCACCTTTCTTTATCCACAAAAACTGTGTTGTTTTCGCTCAAATGTATCCCAAACATGTTTATATGGTGTATAGGTCATAATGTGAGCTTTGTGCGCGAAAAGCTTTCCGTGAAATTTTCGGACCAAAAGTGACCATATCGGCGTCACCTTTCTTTATCCACAAAAACTGTGTTGTTTTCGATTAAATGCGTCCCATACATGTTTATATGGTTTATAGGTCATAATGGGAGCTTTGTGCACGAAAAGCTTTCCGTGAAATTTTCGGACCAAAAGTAACCATATCGGCGTCACCTTTTATTATCCACAAAAACTCTGTTGTTTTCGCTCAAATGGGTCCCAAACATGTTTATATCGTTTATAGGTAATAATGGGCGCTTTGTGTGCGAAAAGCTTTCCGTGAAATTTTCGGACCAAAAGTGACCATATCGACATCACCTTTCTTTATCCACCAAAACTGTGTTGTTTTCGCTCAAATGCGTCCCAAACATGTTTATATGGTTTATAGGTCATAATGTGAGCTTTGTGCGCGAAAAGCTTTCCGTGAAATTTTCTGACCAAAAGTGACCATATCGGCATCACCTTTGTTTATCCACAAAAACTGTGTTGTTTTCGCTCAAATGTGTCCCAAACATGTTTAAATCGTTTATAGGTCATAATGGGAGCTTTCTGCGCGAAAAGCTTTCCGTGAAATTTTCGGACCAAAAGTAACCATATCGGCATCACCTTTTATTATCCACCAAATCTGTGTTGTTTTCGTTCAAATGTGTCCCAAACATGTTTATATGGTTTATAGGTCATAATATGAGCTTTCTGCGCGAAAAGCTTTCCGTAAAATTTTCGGACCAAAAGTAACCATATCGGTGTCACCTTTTATTATCCACAAACACTATGTTGTTTTCGCTCAAATGTGTCCCAAACATGTTTATATGGTTTATAGGTCCTAATGGGAGCTTTGTGCACGAAAAGCTTTCCGTGAAATTTTCGGACCAAAAGTGACCAGATCGGCGTCACCTTTCTTCATCCACAAAAACTGTGTTTTTTTCGCTCAAATGCATCCAAAACATGTTTATATGGTTTATAGGTCATAATGGAAGCTTTGTGCGCGAAAAGCTTTCCGTGAAATTTTCGGACCAAAAGTGACCATATCGGCGTCACCTTTCTTCTTCCACAAAAACTGTGTTGTTTTCGATTAAATGCGTCTCAAACATGTTTATATGGTTTATAGGTCATAATGGGAGCTTTGTGCACGAAAAGCTTTCCGTGAAATTTTCGGACCAAAAGTAACCATATCGGCGTCACCTTTTATTATCCACAAAAACTGTGTTGTTTTCGCTCAAATGGGTCCCAAACATGTTTATATGGTTTATAGGTCATAATGGGCGCTTTGTGTGCGAAAAGCTTTCCGTGAAATTTTCGGACCAAAAGTGACCATATCGGCGTCACCTTTCTTTATCCACAAAAACTGTGTTGTTTTCGATTAAATGCGTCCCAAACATGTTTATATGGTTTATAGGTCATAATGGGAGCTTTGTGCACGAAAAGCTTTCCGTGAAATTTTCGGACCAAAAGTTACCATATCGGCGTCACCTTTGTTTATCCACAAAAACTGTGTTGTTTTCGCTCAAATGTGTCCCAAACATGTTTATATGGTTTATAGGTCATAATGGAATCTTTGTGCACGAAAAGCTTTCCGTGAAATTTTCGGACCAAAAGTGACCATATCGGCGTCACCTTTCTTTATCCACAAAAACTGTGTTGTTTCGATTAAATGCGTCCCAAACATGTTTATATGGTTTATAGGTCATAATGGGAGCTTTGTGCACGAAAAGTTTTCCGTGAAATTTTCGGACCAAAAGTAACCATATCGGCGTCACCTTTTATTATCCACAAAAAATGTGTTGTTTTCGCTCAAATGTGTCCCAAACATGTTTATATGGTTTATAGGTCATAATGGGAGCTTTGTGCACGAAAAGCTTTCCGTGAAATTTTCGGACCAAAAGTGACTATATCGGCGTCACATTTCTTTATCCACAAAAACTGTGTTGTTTTCGCTCAAATGTGTCCCAAACATGTTTATATGGTGTATAGGTCATAATGTGAGCTTTGTGCGCGAAAAGCTTTCCGTGAAATTTTCGGACCAAAAGTGACTATATCGGCGTCACCTTTCTTTATCCACAAAAACTGTGTTGTTTTCGATTAAATGCGTCTCAAACATGTTTATATGGTTTATAGGTCATAATGGGAGCTTTGTGCACGAAAAGCTTTCCGTGAAATTTTCGGACCAAAAGTAACCATATCGGCGTCACCTTTTATTATCCACAAAAACTGTGTTGTTTTCGCTCAAATGGGTCCCAAACATGTTTATATGGTTTATAGGTCATAATGGGCGCTTTGTGTGCGAAAAGCTTTCCGTGAAATTTTCGGACCAAAAGTGACCATATCGGCGTCACCTTTCTTTATCCACCAAAACTGTGTTGTTTTCGCTCAAATGTGTCCCAAACATGTTTATATGGTTTATAGGTCATAATGGGAGCTTTGTGCGCGAAAAGCTTTCCGTGAAATTTTCGGACCAAAAGTGACCATATCAGCATCACCTTTGTTTATCCACCAAAACTGTGTTGTTTTCGCTCAAATGTGTCCCAAACATGTTTAAATCGTTTATAGGTCATAATGGGAGCTTTCTGCGCGAAAAGCTTTCCGTGAAATTTTCGGACCAAAAGTAACCATATCGGCATCACCTTTTATTATCCACCAAAACTGTGTTGTTTTTGCTCAAATGTGTCCCAAACATGTTTATATGGTTTATAGGTCATAATGGGAACTTTCTGCGCGAAAAGCTTTCGGTAAAATTTTCGGACCAAAAGTAACCATATCGGTGTCACCTTTTATTATCCACAAACACTGTGTTGTTTTCGCTCAAATGCGTCCGAAACATGTTTAATGGTTTATAGGTCATAATGGGCGCTTTGTGCGCGAAAAGCTTTCCGTGAAATTTTCGGACCAAAAGTGACTATATCGGCGTCACCTTTCTTTATCCACAAAAACTGTGTTATTTTCGCTCAAATGCTTCCCAAACATGTTTAATGGTTTATAGGTCATAATGGGCGCTTTGTGCGCGAAAAGCTTTCCGTGAAATTTTCGGACCAAAAGTGACTATATCGGCGTCACCTTTGTTTATCAACAAAAACTATGTTATTTTCGCTCAAATGTGTCCCAAACATGTTTATATGGTGTATAGGTCATAATGTGAACTTTGTGCGCGAAAAGCTTTCCGTGAAATTTTCGGACCAAAAGTGACCATATCGGCGTCACCTTTCATTATCCACAAAAACTGTGTTGTTTCGATTTAATGCGTCCCAAACATGTTTATATGGTTTATAGGTCATAATGGGAGCTTTGTGCACGAAAAGCTTTCCGTGAAATTTTCGGACCAAAAGTAACCATATCGGCGTCACCTTTTATTATCCACAAAAACTGTGTTGTTTTCGCTCAAATGTGTCCCAAACATGTTTATATGGTTTATAGGTCATAATGGGAGCTTTGTGCACGAAAAGCTTTCCGTGAAATTTTCGGACCAAAAGTGACTATATCGGCGTCACCTTTCTTTATCCACAAAAACTGTGTTGTTTTCGCTCAAATGTGTCCCAAACATGTTTATATGGTTTATAGGTCATAATGTGAGCTTTGTGCGCGAAAAGCTTTCCGTGAAATTTTCGGACCAAAAGTGACCATATCGGCGTCACCTTTCTTTATCCACAAAAACTGTGTTGTTTTCGATTAAATGCGTCTCAAACATGTTTATATGGTTTATAGGTCATAATGGGAGCTTTGTGCACGAAAAGCTTTCCGTGAAATTTTCGGACCAAAAGTAACCATATCGGCGTCACCTTTTATTATCCACAAAAACTGTGTTGTTTTCGCTCAAATGGGTCCCAAACATGTTTATATGGTTTATAGGTCATAATGGGCGCTTTGTGTGCGAAAAGCTTTCCGTGAAATTTTCGGACCAAAAGTGACCATATCGGCGTCACCTTTCTTTATCCACCAAAACTGTGTTGTTTTCGCTCAAATGTGTCCCAAACATGTTTATATGGTTTATAGGTCATAATGGGAGCTTTGTGCGCGAAAAGCTTTCCGTGAAATTTTCGGACCAAAAGTGACCATATCAGCATCACCTTTGTTTATCCACCAAAACTGTGTTGTTTTCGCTCAAATGTGTCCCAAACATGTTTAAATCGTTTATAGGTCATAATGGGAGCTTTCTGCGCGAAAAGCTTTCCGTGAAATTTTCGGACCAAAAGTAACCATATCGGCATCACCTTTTATTATCCACCAAAACTGTGTTGTTTTTGCTCAAATGTGTCCCAAACATGTTTATATGGTTTATAGGTCATAATGGGAACTTTCTGCGCGAAAAGCTTTCGGTAAAATTTTCGGACCAAAAGTAACCATATCGGTGTCACCTTTTATTATCCACAAACACTGTGTTGTTTTCGCTCAAATGCGTCCGAAACATGTTTAATGGTTTATAGGTCATAATGGGCGCTTTGTGCGCGAAAAGCTTTCCGTGAAATTTTCGGACCAAAAGTGACTATATCGGCGTCACCTTTCTTTATCCACAAAAACTGTGTTATTTTCGCTCAAATGCTTCCCAAACATGTTTAATGGTTTATAGGTCATAATGGGCGCTTTGTGCGCGAAAAGCTTTCCGTGAAATTTTCGGACCAAAAGTGACTATATCGGCGTCACCTTTGTTTATCAACAAAAACTATGTTATTTTCGCTCAAATGTGTCCCAAACATGTTTATATGGTGTATAGGTCATAATGTGAACTTTGTGCGCGAAAAGCTTTCCGTGAAATTTTCGGACCAAAAGTGACCATATCGGCGTCACCTTTCATTATCCACAAAAACTGTGTTGTTTCGATTTAATGCGTCCCAAACATGTTTATATGGTTTATAGGTCATAATGGGAGCTTTGTGCACGAAAAGCTTTCCGTGAAATTTTCGGACCAAAAGTAACCATATCGGCGTCACCTTTTATTATCCACAAAAACTGTGTTGTTTTCGCTCAAATGTGTCCCAAACATGTTTATATGGTTTATAGGTCATAATGGGAGCTTTGTGCACGAAAAGCTTTCCGTGAAATTTTCGGACCAAAAGTGACTATATCGGCGTCACCTTTCTTTATCCACAAAAACTGTGTTGTTTTCGCTCAAATGTGTCCCAAACATGTTTATATGGTTTATAGGTCATAATGTGAGCTTTGTGCGCGAAAAGCTTTCCGTGAAATTTTCGGACCAAAAGTGACCATATCGGCGTCACCTTTCTTTATCCACAAAAACTGTGTTGTTTTCGATTAAATGCGTCTCAAACATGTTTATATGGTTTATAGGTCATAATGGGAGCTTTGTGCACGAAAAGCTTTCCGTGAAATTTTCGGACCAAAAGTAACCATATCGGCGTCACCTTTTATTATCCACAAAAACTGTGTTGTTTTCGCTCAAATGGGTCCCAAACATGTTTATATGGTTTATAGGTCATAATGGGCGCTTTGTGTGCGAAAAGCTTTCCGTGAAATTTTCGGACCAAAAGTGACCATATCGGCGTCACCTTTCTTTATCCACCAAAACTGTGTTGTTTTCGCTCAAATGTGTCCCAAACATGTTTATATGGTTTATAGGTCATAATGGGAGCTTTGTGCGCGAAAAGCTTTCCGTGAAATTTTCGGACCAAAAGTGACCATATCAGCATCACCTTTGTTTATCCACCAAAACTGTGTTGTTTTCGCTCAAATGTGTCCCAAACATGTTTAAATCGTTTATAGGTCATAATGGGAGCTTTCTGCGCGAAAAGCTTTCCGTGAAATTTTCGGACCAAAAGTAACCATATCGGCATCACCTTTTATTATCCACCAAAACTGTGTTGTTTTTGCTCAAATGTGTCCCAAACATGTTTATATGGTTTATAGGTCATAATGGGAACTTTCTGCGCGAAAAGCTTTCGGTAAAATTTTCGGACCAAAAGTAACCATATCGGTGTCACCTTTTATTATCCACAAACACTGTGTTGTTTTCGCTCAAATGTGTCCCAAACATGTTTATATGGTTTATAGGTCCTAATGGGAGCTTTGTGCACGAAAAGCTTTCCGTGAAATTTTCGGACCAAAAGTGATCATATCGGCGTCACCTTTCTTTATCCACAAAAACTGTGTTTTTTTCGCTCAAATGCATCCCAAACATGTTTATATGGTTTATAGGTCATAATGGGAGCTTTGTGCGCGAAAAGCTTTCCGTTAAATTTTCGGACCAAAAGTGACCATATCGGCGTCACCTTTCTTCATCCACAAAAACTGTGTTGTTTTCGCTCAAATGCGTCCGAAACATATTTAATGGTTTATAGGTCATAATGGGCGCTTTGTGCGCGAAAAGCTTTCCGTGAAATTTTCGGACCAAAAGTGACTATATCGGCGTCACCTTTCTTTATCCACAAAAACTGTGTTATTTTCGCTCAAATGTGTCCCAAACATGTTTATATGGTGTATAGGTCATAATGTGAGCTTTGCACGCGAAAAGCTTTCCGTGAAATTTTCGGACCAAAAGTGACCATATCGGCGTCACCTTTCTTTATCCACAAAAACTGTGTTGTTTTCGCTCAAATGTGTCCCAAACATGTTTATATGGTTTATAGGTCATAATGGAATCTTTGTGCACGAAAAGCTTTCCGTGAAATTTTCGGACCAAAAGTGACCATATCGGCGTCACCTTTCTTTATCCACAAAAACTGTGTTGTTTCGATTAAATGCGTCCCAAACATGTTTATATGGTTTATAGGTCATAATGGGAGCTTTGTGCACGAAAAGTTTTCCGTGAAATTTTCGGACCAAAAGTAACCATATCGGCGTCACCTTTTATTATCCACAAAAAATGTGTTGTTTTCGCTCAAATGTGTCCCAAACATGTTTATATGGTTTATAGGTCATAATGGGAGCTTTGTGCACGAAAAGCTTTCCGTGAAATTTTCGGACCAAAAGTGACTATATCGGCGTCACATTTCTTTATCCACAAAAACTGTGTTGTTTTCGCTCAAATGTGTCCCAAACATGTTTATATGGTGTATAGGTCATAATGTGAGCTTTGTGCGCGAAAAGCTTTCCGTGAAATTTTCGGACCAAAAGTGACTATATCGGCGTCACCTTTCTTTATCCACAAAAACTGTGTTGTTTTCGATTAAATGCGTCTCAAACATGTTTATATGGTTTATAGGTCATAATGGGAGCTTTGTGCACGAAAAGCTTTCCGTGAAATTTTCGGACCAAAAGTAACCATATCGGCGTCACCTTTTATTATCCACAAAAACTGTGTTGTTTTCGCTCAAATGGGTCCCAAACATGTTTATATGGTTTATAGGTCATAATGGGCGCTTTGTGTGCGAAAAGCTTTCCGTGAAATTTTCGGACCAAAAGTGACCATATCGGCGTCACCTTTCTTTATCCACCAAAACTGTGTTGTTTTCGCTCAAATGTGTCCCAAACATGTTTATATGGTTTATAGGTCATAATGGGAGCTTTGTGCGCGAAAAGCTTTCCGTGAAATTTTCGGACCAAAAGTGACCATATCAGCATCACCTTTGTTTATCCACCAAAACTGTGTTGTTTTCGCTCAAATGTGTCCCAAACATGTTTAAATCGTTTATAGGTCATAATGGGAGCTTTCTGCGCGAAAAGCTTTCCGTGAAATTTTCGGACCAAAAGTAACCATATCGGCATCACCTTTTATTATCCACCAAAACTGTGTTGTTTTTGCTCAAATGTGTCCCAAACATGTTTATATGGTTTATAGGTCATAATGGGAACTTTCTACGCGAAAAGCTTTCGGTAAAATTTTCGGACCAAAAGTAACCATATCGGTGTCACCTTTTATTATCCACAAACACTGTGTTGTTTTCGCTCAAATGCGTCCGAAACATGTTTAATGGTTTATAGGTCATAATGGGCGCTTTGTGCGCGAAAAGCTTTCCGTGAAATTTTCGGACCAAAAGTGACTATATCGGCGTCACCTTTCTTTATCCACAAAAACTGTGTTATTTTCGCTCAAATGCTTCCCAAACATGTTTAATGGTTTATAGGTCATAATGGGCGCTTTGTGCGCGAAAAGCTTTCCGTGAAATTTTCGGACCAAAAGTGACTATATCGGCGTCACCTTTGTTTATCAACAAAAACTATGTTATTTTCGCTCAAATGTGTCCCAAACATGTTTATATGGTGTATAGGTCATAATGTGAACTTTGTGCGCGAAAAGCTTTCCGTGAAATTTTCGGACCAAAAGTGACCATATCGGCGTCACCTTTCATTATCCACAAAAACTGTGTTGTTTCGATTAAATGCGTCCCAAACATGTTTATATGGTTTATAGGTCATAATGGGAGCTTTGTGCACGAAAAGCTTTCCGTGAAATTTTCGGACCAAAAGTAACCATATCGGCGTCACCTTTTATTATCCACAAAAACTGTGTTGTTTTCGCTCAAATGTGTCCCAAACATGTTTATATGGTTTATAGGTCATAATGGGAGCTTTGTGCACGAAAAGCTTTCCGTGAAATTTTCGGACCAAAAGTGACTATATCGGCGTCACCTTTCTTTATCCACAAAAACTGTGTTGTTTTCGCTCAAATGTGTCCCAAACATGTTTATATGGTTTATAGGTCATAATGTGAGCTTTGTGCGCGAAAAGCTTTCCGTGAAATTTTCGGACCAAAAGTGACCATATCGGCGTCACCTTTCTTTATCCACAAAAACTGTGTTGTTTTCGATTAAATGCGTCTCAAACATGTTTATATGGTTTATAGGTCATAATGGGAGCTTTGTGCACGAAAAGCTTTCCGTGAAATTTTCGGACCAAAAGTAACCATATCGGCGTCACCTTTTATTATCCACAAAAACTGTGTTGTTTTCGCTCAAATGGGTCCCAAACATGTTTATATGGTTTATAGGTCATAATGGGCGCTTTGTGTGCGAAAAGCTTTCCGTGAAATTTTCGGACCAAAAGTGACCATATCGGCGTCACCTTTCTTTATCCACCAAAACTGTGTTGTTTTCGCTCAAATGTGTCCCAAACATGTTTATATGGTTTATAGGTCATAATGGGAGCTTTGTGCGCGAAAAGCTTTCCGTGAAATTTTCGGACCAAAAGTGACCATATCAGCATCACCTTTGTTTATCCACCAAAACTGTGTTGTTTTCGCTCAAATGTGTCCCAAACATGTTTAAATCGTTTATAGGTCATAATGGGAGCTTTCTGCGCGAAAAGCTTTCCGTGAAATTTTCGGACCAAAAGTAACCATATCGGCATCACCTTTTATTATCCACCAAAACTGTGTTGTTTTTGCTCAAATGTGTCCCAAACATGTTTATATGGTTTATAGGTCATAATGGGAACTTTCTGCGCGAAAAGCTTTCGGTAAAATTTTCGGACCAAAAGTAACCATATCGGTGTCACCTTTTATTATCCACAAACACTGTGTTGTTTTCGCTCAAATGTGTCCCAAACATGTTTATATGGTTTATAGGTCCTAATGGGAGCTTTGTGCACGAAAAGCTTTCCGTGAAATTTTCGGACCAAAAGTGATCATATCGGCGTCACCTTTCTTTATCCACAAAAACTGTGTTTTTTTCGCTCAAATGCATCCCAAACATGTTTATATGGTTTATAGGTCATAATGGGAGCTTTGTGCGCGAAAAGCTTTCCGTTAAATTTTCGGACCAAAAGTGACCATATCGGCGTCACCTTTCTTTATCCACAAAAACTGTGTTATTTTCGCTCAAATGTGTCCCAAACATGTTTATATGGTGTATAGGTCATAATGTGAGCTTTGCACGCGAAAAGCTTTCCGTGAAATTTTCGGACCAAAAGTGACCATATCGGCGTCACCTTTCTTTATCCACAAAAACTGTGTTGTTTTCGATTAAATGCGTCCCAAACATGTTTATATGGTTTATAGGTCATAATGGGAGCTTTGTGCACGAAAAGCTTTCCGTGAAATTTTCGGACCAAAAGTGACCATATCGGCGTCACCTTTGTTTATCCACAAAAACTGTGTTGTTTTCGCTCAAATGTGTCCTAAACATGTTTATATGGTTTATAGGTCATAATGGAATCTTTGTGCACGAAAAGCTTTCCGTGAAATTTTCGGACCAAAAGTGACCATATCGGCGTCACCTTTCTTCTTCCACAAAAACTGTGTTGTTTTCGCTCAAATGCGTCCCAAACATGTTTAATGGTTTATAGGTCATAATGGGCGCTTTGTGCGCGAAAAGCTTTCCGTGAAATTTTCGGACCAAAAGTGACTATATCGGCGTCACCTTTGTTTATCAACAAAAACTATGTTATTTTCGCTCAAATGTGTCCCAAACATGTTTATATGGTGTATAGGTCATAATGTGAACTTTGTGCGCGAAAAGCTTTCCGTGAAATTTTCGGACCAAAAGTGACCATATCGGCGTCACCTTTCTTTATCCACAAAAACTGTGTTGTTTTCGATTAAATGCGTCTCAAACATGTTTATATGGTTTATAGGTCATAATGGGAGCTTTGTGCACGAAAAGCTTTCCGTGAAATTTTCGGACCAAAAGTGACCATATCGGCGTCACCTTTCTTTATCCACAAAAACTGTGTTGTTTCGATTAAATGCGTCCCAAACATGTTTAAATGGTTTATAGGTCATAATGGGAGCTTTGTGCACGAAAAGCTTTCCGTGAAATTTTCGGACCAAAAGTAACCATATCGGCGTCACCTTTTATTATCCACAAAAACTGTGTTGTTTTCGCTCAAATGTGTCCCAAACATGTTTATATGGTTTATAGGTCATAATGGGAGCTTTGTGCACGAAAAGCTTTCCGTGAAATTTTCGGACCAAAAGTGACCATATCGGCATCACCTTTGTTTATCCACCAAAACTGTGTTGTTTTCGATTAAATGCGTCCCAAACATGTTTATATGGTTTATAGGTCATAATGGGAGCTTTGTGCACGAAAAGCTTTCCGTCAAATTTTCGGACCAAAAGTAACCATATCGGCGTCACCTTTTATTATCAACAAAAACTGTGTTGTTTTCGCTCAAATGTGTCCTAAACATGTTTATATGGTTTATAGGTCATAATGGGAGCTTTGTGCACGAAAAGCTTTCTGTGAAATTTTCGGACCAAAAGTAACTATATCGGCGTCACCTTTCTTTATCCACAAAAACTGTGTTGTTTTCGCTCAAATGTATCCCAAACATGTTTATATGGTGTATAGGTCATAATGTGAGCTTTGTGCGCGAAAAGCTTTCCGTGAAATTTTCGGACCAAAAGTGACCATATCGGCGTCACCTTTCTTTATCCACAAAAACTGTGTTGTTTTCGATTAAATGCGTCCCAAACATGTTTATATGGTTTATAGGTCATAATGGGAGCTTTGTGCACGAAAAGCTTTCCGTGAAATTTTCGGACCAAAAGTAACCATATCGGCGTCACCTTTTATTATCCACAAAAACTCTGTTGTTTTCGCTCAAATGGGTCCCAAACATGTTTATATGGTTTATAGGTAATAATGGGCGCTTTGTGTGCGAAAAGCTTTCCGTGAAATTTTCGGACCAAAAGTGACCATATCGACATCACCTTTCTTTATCCACCAAAACTATGTTGTTTTCGCTCAAATGCGTCCCAAACATGTTTATATGGTTTATAGGTCATAATGGGAGCTTTGTGCGCGAAAAGCTTTCCGTGAAATTTTCTGACCAAAAGTGACCATATCGGCATCACCTTTGTTTATCCACAAAAACTGTGTTGTTTTCGCTCAAATGTGTCCCAAACATGTTTAAATCGTTTATAGGTCATAATGGGAGCTTTCTGCGCGAAAAGCTTTCCGTGAAATTTTCGGACCAAAAGTAACCATATCGGCATCACCTTTTATTATCCACCAAATCTGTGTTGTTTTCGTTCAAATGTGTCCCAAACATGTTTATATGGTTTATAGGTCATAATATGAGCTTTCTGCGCGAAAAGCTTTCCGTAAAATTTTCGGACCAAAAGTAACCATATCGGTGTCACCTTTTATTATCCACAAACACTATGTTGTTTTCGCTCAAATGTGTCCCAAACATGTTTATATGGTTTATAGGTCCTAATGGGAGCTTTGTGCACGAAAAGCTTTCCGTGAAATTTTCGGACCAAAAGTGACCAGATCGGCGTCACCTTTCTTCATCCACAAAAACTGTGTTTTTTTCGCTCAAATGCATCCAAAACATGTTTATATGGTTTATAGGTCATAATGGAAGCTTTGTGCGCGAAAAGCTTTCCGTGAAATTTTCGGACCAAAAGTGACCATATCGGCGTCACCTTTCTTCTTCCACAAAAACTGTGTTGTTTTCGATTAAATGCGTCTCAAACATGTTTATATGGTTTATAGGTCATAATGGGAGCTTTGTGCACGAAAAGCTTTCCGTGAAATTTTCGGACCAAAAGTAACCATATCGGCGTCACCTTTTATTATCCACAAAAACTGTGTTGTTTTCGCTCAAATGGGTCCCAAACATGTTTATATGGTTTATAGGTCATAATGGGCGCTTTGTGTGCGAAAAGCTTTCCGTGAAATTTTCGGACCAAAAGTGACCATATCGGCGTCACCTTTCTTTATCCACAAAAACTGTGTTGTTTTCGATTAAATGCGTCCCAAACATGTTTATATGGTTTATAGGTCATAATGGGAGCTTTGTGCACGAAAAGCTTTCCGTGAAATTTTCGGACCAAAAGTGACCATATCGGCGTCACCTTTGTTTATCCACAAAAACTGTGTTGTTTTCGCTCAAATGTGTCCCAAACATGTTTATATGGTTTATAGGTCATAATGGAATCTTTGTGCACGAAAAGCTTTCCGTGAAATTTTCGGACCAAAAGTGACCATATCGGCGTCACCTTTCTTTATCCACAAAAACTGTGTTGTTTCGATTAAATGCGTCCCAAACATGTTTATATGGTTTATAGGTCATAATGGGAGCTTTGTGCACGAAAAGTTTTCCGTGAAATTTTCGGACCAAAAGTAACCATATCGGCGTCACCTTTTATTATCCACAAAAACTGTGTTGTTTTCGCTCAAATGTGTCCCAAACATGTTTATATGGTTTATAGGTCATAATGGGAGCTTTGTGCACGAAAAGCTTTCCGTGAAATTTTCGGACCAAAAGTGACTATATCGGCGTCACATTTCTTTATCCACAAAAACTGTGTTGTTTTCGCTCAAATGTGTCCCAAACATGTTTATATGGTGTATAGGTCATAATGTGAGCTTTGTGCGCGAAAAGCTTTCCGTGAAATTTTCGGACCAAAAGTGACTATATCGGCGTCACCTTTCTTTATCCACAAAAACTGTGTTGTTTTCGATTAAATGCGTCTCAAACATGTTTATATGGTTTATAGGTCATAATGGGAGCTTTGTGCACGAAAAGCTTTCCGTGAAATTTTCGGACCAAAAGTAACCATATCGGCGTCACCTTTTATTATCCACAAAAACTGTGTTGTTTTCGCTCAAATGGGTCCCAAACATGTTTATATGGTTTATAGGTCATAATGGGCGCTTTGTGTGCGAAAAGCTTTCCGTGAAATTTTCGGACCAAAAGTGACCATATCGGCGTCACCTTTCTTTATCCACCAAAACTGTGTTGTTTTCGCTCAAATGTGTCCCAAACATGTTTATATGGTTTATAGGTCATAATGGGAGCTTTGTGCGCGAAAAGCTTTCCGTGAAATTTTCGGACCAAAAGTGACCATATCAGCATCACCTTTGTTTATCCACCAAAACTGTGTTGTTTTCGCTCAAATGTGTCCCAAACATGTTTAAATCGTTTATAGGTCATAATGGGAGCTTTCTGCGCGAAAAGCTTTCCGTGAAATTTTCGGACCAAAAGTAACCATATCGGCATCACCTTTTATTATCCACCAAAACTGTGTTGTTTTTGCTCAAATGTGTCCCAAACATGTTTATATGGTTTATAGGTCATAATGGGAACTTTCTGCGCGAAAAGCTTTCGGTAAAATTTTCGGACCAAAAGTAACCATATCGGTGTCACCTTTTATTATCCACAAACACTGTGTTGTTTTCGCTCAAATGCGTCCGAAACATGTTTAATGGTTTATAGGTCATAATGGGCGCTTTGTGCGCGAAAAGCTTTCCGTGAAATTTTCGGACCAAAAGTGACTATATCGGCGTCACCTTTCTTTATCCACAAAAACTGTGTTATTTTCGCTCAAATGCTTCCCAAACATGTTTAATGGTTTATAGGTCATAATGGGCGCTTTGTGCGCGAAAAGCTTTCCGTGAAATTTTCGGACCAAAAGTGACTATATCGGCGTCACCTTTGTTTATCAACAAAAACTATGTTATTTTCGCTCAAATGTGTCCCAAACATGTTTATATGGTGTATAGGTCATAATGTGAACTTTGTGCGCGAAAAGCTTTCCGTGAAATTTTCGGACCAAAAGTGACCATATCGGCGTCACCTTTCTTTATCCACAAAAACTGTGTTGTTTCGATTAAATGCGTCCCAAACATGTTTATATGGTTTATAGGTCATAATGGGAGCTTTGTGCACGAAAAGCTTTCCGTGAAATTTTCGGACCAAAAGTAACCATATCGGCGTCACCTTTTATTATCCACAAAAACTGTGTTGTTTTCGCTCAAATGTGTCCCAAACATGTTTATATGGTTTATAGGTCATAATGGGAGCTTTGTGCACGAAAAGCTTTCCGTGAAATTTTCGGACCAAAAGTGACTATATCGGCGTCACCTTTCTTTATCCACAAAAACTGTGTTGTTTTCGCTCAAATGTGTCCCAAACATGTTTATATGGTGTATAGGTCATAATGTGAGCTTTGTGCGCGAAAAGCTTTCCGTGAAATTTTCGGACCAAAAGTGACCATATCGGCGTCACCTTTCTTTATCCACAAAAACTGTGTTGTTTTCGATTAAATGCGTCTCAAACATGTTTATATGGTTTATAGGTCATAATGGGAGCTTTGTGCACGAAAAGCTTTCCGTGAAATTTTCGGACCAAAAGTGACCATATCAGCATCACCTTTGTTTATCCACCAAAACTGTGTTGTTTTCGCTCAAATGTGTCCCAAACATGTTTAAATCGTTTATAGGTCATAATGGGAGCTTTCTGCGCGAAAAGCTTTCCGTGAAATTTTCGGACCAAAAGTAACCATATCGGCATCACCTTTTATTATCCACCAAAACTGTGTTGTTTTTGCTCAAATGTGTCCCAAACATGTTTATATGGTTTATAGGTCATAATGGGAACTTTCTGCGCGAAAAGCTTTCGGTAAAATTTTCGGACCAAAAGTAACCATATCGGTGTCACCTTTTATTATCCACAAACACTGTGTTGTTTTCGCTCAAATGTGTCCCAAACATGTTTATATGGTTTATAGGTCCTAATGGGAGCTTTGTGCACGAAAAGCTTTCCGTGAAATTTTCGGACCAAAAGTGATCATATCGGCGTCACCTTTCTTTATCCACAAAAACTGTGTTTTTTTCGCTCAAATGCATCCCAAACATGTTTATATGGTTTATAGGTCATAATGGGAGCTTTGTGCGCGAAAAGCTTTCCGTTAAATTTTCGGACCAAAAGTGACCATATCGGCGTCACCTTTCTTCATCCACAAAAACTGTGTTGTTTTCGCTCAAATGCGTCCGAAACATGTTTAATGGTTTATAGGTCATAATGGGCGCTTTGTGCGCGAAAAGCTTTCCGTGAAATTTTCGGACCAAAAGTGACTATATCGGCGTCACCTTTCTTTATCCACAAAAACTGTGTTATTTTCGCTCAAATGTGTCCCAAACATGTTTATATGGTGTATAGGTCATAATGTGAGCTTTGCACGCGAAAAGCTTTCCGTGAAATTTTCGGACCAAAAGTGACCATATCGGCGTCACCTTTCTTTATCCACAAAAACTGTGTTGTTTTCGATTAAATGCGTCCCAAACATGTTTATATGGTTTATAGGTCATAATGGGAGCTTTGTGCACGAAAAGCTTTCCGTGAAATTTTCGGACCAAAAGTGACCATATCGGCGTCACCTTTGTTTATCCACAAAAACTGTGTTGTTTTCGCTCAAATGTGTCCTAAACATGTTTATATGGTTTATAGGTCATAATGGAATCTTTGTGCACGAAAAGCTTTCCGTGAAATTTTCGGACCAAAAGTGACCATATCGGCGTCACCTTTCTTTATCCACAAAAACTGTGTTGTTTTCGCTCAAATGCATCCCTAACTTGTTTATAAGGTTTATAGGTCATAATGGGAGCTTTGTGCGCGAAAAGCTTTCCGTGAAATTTTCGGACCAAAAGTGACCATATCGGCGTCACCTTTATTTATCAACCAAAACTTGATTGTTTTCGCTCAAATGCGTCCCAAACATGTTTATATGGTTTATAGGTCATAATCGGAGCTTTGTGCACGAAAAGCATTCCGTG
This sequence comes from Persicaria maculosa, assembly GCA_963922045.1. Taxonomy (NCBI): domain Eukaryota; kingdom Viridiplantae; phylum Streptophyta; class Magnoliopsida; order Caryophyllales; family Polygonaceae; genus Persicaria; species Persicaria maculosa. The sequence goes on from OY998257.1 coordinate 20,791,785, forward strand.
AAATTTTCGGACCAAAAGTGACCATATCGGCGTCACCTTTCTTTATCCACCAAAACTGTGTTGTTTTCGCTCAAATGTGTCCCAAACATGTTTATATGGTGTATAGGTCATAATGGGAGCTTTGTGCGCGAAAAGCTTTCCGTGAAATTTTCGGACAAAAGTGACTATATCGGCGTCACCTTTCTTTATCCACCAAAACTGTGTTGTTTTCGCTCAAATGTGTCTCAAACATGTTTATATGGTGTATAGGTCATAATAGGTGCTTTGTGCGCGAAAAGCTTTCCGTGAAATTTTCGGACCAAAAGTGACCATATCGGCGTCACCTTTCTTCATCCACAAAAACTGTGTTGTTTTCGCTCAAATGCGTCCCAAACATGTTTATATGGTTTACAGGTCATAATGGGCGCTTTGTGCGCGAAAAGCTTTCCGTGAAATTTTCGGACCAAAAGTGACTATATCGGCGTCACCTTTCTTTATCCACAAAAACTGTGTTGTTTTCGATCAAATGCGTCCCAAACATGTTTATATGGTTTATAGGTCATAATGGGAGCTTTGTGCACGAAAAGCTTTCCGTGAAATTTTCGGACCAAAAGTAACCAAATCGGCGTCACCTTTCTTTATCCACAAAAACTGATTTGTTTTCGTTCAAATGCATCCCAAACATGTTTATATGGTTTAAAGGTCATAATGAGAGCTTTGTGCGCGAAAAGCTTTCCGTGAAATTTTCGGACCAAAAGTGACCATATCGGCGTCACCTTTCTTTATCAACCAAAACTGTGTTGTTTTCGCTCAAATGCGTCCCAAACATTTTTATATGGTTTATAGTTCATAATGGGAGCTTTGTGCTCGAAAAGCTTTCCGTGAAATTTTCGTACCAAAAGTGACCATATCGGCGTCACCTTTGTTTATCCACAAAAACTGTGTTGTTTTCGCTCAAATGTGTCCCAAACATGTTTATATGGTTTGTAGGTCATAATGGGAGCTTTGTGCACGAAAAGCTTTCAGTGAAATTTTCGGACCAAAAGTGACCATATCGGCGTCAACTTTGTTTATCCACAAAAACTGTGTTGTTTTCACTCAAATGGGTCCCAAACATGTTTATATGGTTTGTAGGTCATAATAGGAGCTTTGCGCGTGAAAAGCTTTCCGTGAAATTTTCGGACTAAAAGTGACCATATCGGCGTCACCTTTTATTATCCACAAACACTGTGTTATTTTCGCTCAAATGTGTCCCAAACATGTTTATATGATTTACAGGTCATAATGGGAGCTTTGTGCACGAAAAGCTTTCCGTGAAATTTTCGGACCAAAAGTGACCATATCGGCGTCACTTTTCTTTATCCACAAAAACTCTGTTTTTTTCTCTCAAATGCATCCCAAACATGTTTATATGGTTTATAGTTCATAATTGGAGCTTTGTGCACGAAAAGCTTTCCGTGAAATTTTCGGACCAAAAGTGACCATATCGGCGTCACCTTTCTTCATCCACAAAAACTGAGTAGTTTTCGCTCAAATGCGTCCCAAACATGTTTAATGGTTTATAGGTCATAATGGCCACTTTGTGCGCGAAAAGCTTTACGTGAAATTTTCGGAACAAAAGTGACCATATCGGCGTCACCTTTGTTTATCCACCAAAACTGTGTTGTTTTCACTCAAATATGTCCCAAACATGTTTATATGGTTTATAGGTCATAATGGGAGCTTTGTGCGCGAAAAGCTTTCCGTGAAATTTTCGGACTAAAAGTGACCATATAGGCGTCACCTTTCTTTATCCACCAAAACTGTGTTTTTTTCGCTCAAATGCATCCCAAACATGTTTATGTGGTTTATATGTCATAATGGGAGCTTTGTGCGCGAAAAGTATTCCGTGAAATTTTCGGACCAAAAGTTACCATATCGGCGTCACCTTTCTTTATCCACCAAAACTGTGTTGTTTTCGCTCAAATGCATCCCAAACATGTTTATGTGGTTTATATGTCATAATGGGAGCTTTGTGCGCGAAAAGCTTTCCGTGAAATTTTCGGAACAAAAGTGACCATATCGGCGTCACCTTTGTTTATCCACCAAAACTGTGTTGTTTTCGATCAAATGCGTCCCAAAAATGTTTATATGGTTTATAGGTCATAATGGGCGCTTTGTGCGCGAAAAGCTTTACGTGAAATTTTCGGACCAAAAGTGACCATATCAGCGTCACCTTTGTTTATCCACCAAAACTGTGTTGTTTTCTCTCAAATGTGTCCCAAACATGTTTATATGGTGTATAGGTCATAATAGGAGCTTTCTGCGCGAAAAGCTTTCCGTGAAATTTTCGGACCAAAAGTAACCATATCGGCGTCACCTTTCATTATCCACCAACACTGTGTTTTTTTCGCTCAAATGTGTCCCAAACATGTTTATATGGTGTATAGGTCATAATAGGAGCTTTGTGCGCGAAAAGCTTTACGTGAAATTTTCGGAACAAAAGTGACCATATCGGCGTCACCTTTCTTTATCCACCAAAACTGTGTTGTTTTCGCTCAACTGTGTCCCAAACATGTTTATATGGTGTATAGGTCATAATTTGAGCTTTGTGCGCGAAAAGCTTTCCGTGAAATTTTCGGACCAAAAGTGGCCATATCGGCGTCACCTTTCTTTATCCACAAAAACTGTGTTGTTTCGATTAAATGCGTCCCAAACATGTTTATATGGTTTATAGGTCATAATGGGAGCTTTGTGCACGAAAAGCTTTCCGTGAAATTTTCGGACCAAAAGTAACCATATCGGCGTTACCTTTTATTATCCACAAAAACTCTGTTGTTTTCGCTCAAATGGGTCCCAAACATGTTTATATGGTTTATAGGTCATAATGGGCGCTTTGTGTGCGAAAAGCTTTCCGTGAAATTTTCGGACCAAAAGTGACCATATCGGCGTCACCTTTCTTTATCCACCAAAACTGTGTTGTTTTCGCTCAAATGTGTCCCAAACATGTTTATATGGTTTATAGGTCATAATGGGCGCTTTGTGTGCGAAAAGCTTTCCGTGAAATTTTCGGATCAAAAGTGACCAAATCGGCGTCACCTTTCTTTATCCAAAAAAACTGTGTTGTTTTTGCTCAAATGCGTTCCAAACATGTTTATATGTGTTTATAGGTCATTATGGGAGCTTTGTGCGCAAAAAGCTTTCCGTGAAATTTTCGGAACAAAAGTGACCATATCGGCATCACCTTTGTTTATCCACCAAAACTGTGTTGTTTTCGATCAAATGCGTCCCAAAAATGTTTATATGGTTTATAGGTCATAATGGGCGCTTTGTGCGCGAAAAGCTTTAAGTGAAATTTTCGGACCAAAAGTGACTATATCGGCGTCACCTTTATTTATCCACAAAAACTGTGTTGTTTTCGCTCAAATGTGTCCCAAACATGTTTATATGGTGTATAGGTCATAATGGGAGCTTTGTGCGCGAAAAGCTTTCCGTGAAATTTTCGGACCAAAAGTGACTATATCGGCGTCACCTTTATTTATCCACCAAAACTATGTTGTTTTCGCTCAAATGTGTCTCAAACATGTTTATATGGTGTATAGGTCATAATAGGTGCTTTGTGCGCGAAAAGCTTTCCGTGAAATTTTCGGACCAAAAGTGACCATATCGGCGTCACCTTTCTTCATCCACAAAAACTGTGTTGTTTTCGCTCAAATGCGTCCCAAACATGTTTATATGGTTTACAGGTCATAATGGGCGCTTTGTGCGCGAAAAGCTTTCCGTTAAATTTTCGGACCAAAAGTGACTATATCGGCGTCACCTTTCTTTATCCACAAAAACTGTGTTGTTTTCGCTCAAATGTGTCCCAAACATGTTTATATGGTTTGTAGGTCATAATGGGAGCTTTGTGCGCGAAAAGCTTTCCGTGAAATTTTCGGACCAAAAGTGACCATATCGGCTTCACCTTTCTTTATCCACAAAAACTGTGTTGTTTTGGATCAAATGCGTCCCAAACATGTTTATATGGTTTATAGGTCATAATGGGAGCTTTGTGCACGAAAAGCTTTCCGTGAAATTTTCGGACCAAAAGTAACCAAATCGGCGTCACCTTTCTTTATCCACAAAAACTGATTTGTTTTCGTTCAAATGCATCCCAAACATGTTTATATGGTTTAAAGGTCATAATGGGAGCTTTGTGCGCGAAAAGCTTTCCGTGAAATTTTCGGATCAAAAGTGACCATATCGGCGTCACCTTTGTTTATCCACAAAAACTGTGTTGTTTTCACTCAAATGTGTCCCAAACATGTTTATATGGTTTGTAGGTCATAATGGGAGCTTTGTGCACGAAAAGGTTTCACTGAAATTTTCGGACCAAAAGTGACCATATCGGCGTCAACTTTGTTTATCCACAAAAACTGTGTTGTTTTCACTCAAATGTGTCCCAAACATGTTTATATGGTTTGTAGGTCATAATAGGAGCTTTGTGCGCGAAAAGCTTTCCGTGAAATTTTCGGAACAAAAGTGACCATATCGGCGTCACCTTTCTTTATCCACAAAAACTGTGTTTTTTTCGCTCAAATGCATCCCAAACATGTTTATATGGTTTATAGGTCATAATGGGAGCTTTGCGCGCGAAAAGCTTTCCGAGAAATTTTCGGACTAAAAGTGACCATATCGGCGTCACCTTTGTTTATCCACCAAAACTGTGTTGTTTTTGCACAAATGTGTCCCAAACATGTTTATATGGTTTATATGTCATAATGGGCGATTTGTGTGCGAAAAGCATTCCGTGAAATTTTCGGACCAAAAGTGACCATATCGGCGTCACTTTTCTTTATCCACAAAAACTCTGTTGTTTTCGCTCAAATGGGTCCCAAACATGTTTATATGGTTTATAGGTCATAATGAGCGCTTTGTGTGCGAAAAGCTTTCCGTGAAATTTTCGGACCAAAAGTGACCATATCGGCGTCACCTTTCTTTATCCACAAAAACTGAGTAGTTTTCGCTCAAATGCGTTCTAAACATGTTTATATTGTTTATAGGTCATAATGGGAGATTTGTGCGCGAAAAGCTTTCCGTGAAATTTTCGGATCAAAAGTGACTATATCGGCGTCACCTTTCTTTATCCACAAAAACTGTGTTGTTTTCACTCAAATGTGTCCCAAACATGTTTATATGGTGTATAGGTCATAATGTGAGCTTTGTGCGCGAACATCTTTCCGTGAAATTTTCGGAACAAAAGTGACCATATGGGCGTCACCTTTATTTATTCACAAAAACTCTTTTGTTTTCGCTCAAATGAGTCCCAAACATGTTTATATGGTTTATAGGTCATAATGGGCGCTTTGTGTGCGAAAAGCTTTCCGTGAAATTTTCGGACCAAAAGTGACCATATCGGCGTCACCTTTCTTTATCCACCAAAACTGTGTTGTTTTCGCTCAAATGTGTCCCAAAGATGGTTATATGGTTTATAGGTCATAATGGGAGCTTTGTGCGCGAAAAGCTTTCCGTGAAATTTTCGGACCAAAAGTGACCATATCGGCATCACCTTTGTTTATCCACCAAAACTGTGTTGTTTTCGCTCAAATGTGTCCCAAACATGTTTAAATCGTTTATAGGTCATAATGAGAGTTTTCTGCGCGAAAAGCTTTCCGTGAAATTTTCGGACCAAAAGTAACCATATCGGCATCACCTTTTATTATCCACCAAAACTGTGTTGTTTTCGCTCAAATGTGTCCCAAACATGTTTATATGGTTTATAGGTCATAATGGGAGCTTTGTGCACGAAAAGCTTTCCGTGAAATTTTCGGACCAAAAGTGACCAAATCGGCGTCACCTTTTATTATCCACCAAAACTGTGTTTTTTTCGCTCAAATATGTCCCAAACATGTTTATATGGTGTATAGGTCATAATAGATGCTTTGTGCACGAAAAGCTTTCCGTGAAATTTTCGGACCAAAAGTGACCATATCGGCGTCACCTTTCTTTATCCACAAAAACTGAGTAGTTTTCGCTCAAATGCGTCCTAAACATGTTTATATTGTTTATAGGTCATAATGGGAGATTTGTGCGCGAAAAGCTTTCCGTGAAATTTTCGGATCAAAAGTGACTATATCGGCGTCACCTTTCTTTATCCACAAAAACTGTGTTATTTTCGCTCAAATGTGTCCCAAACATGTTTATATGGTGTATAGGTCATAATAGGAGCTTTGTGCGCGAAAAGCTTTCCGTGAAATTTTCGGACCAAAAGTGACCATATCGGCGTCACCTTTCTTCATCCACAAAAAATGTGTTGTTTTCGCTCAAATGCGTCCCAAACATGTTTAATGGTTTATAGGTCATAATGGGCGCTTTGTGCGCGAAAAGCTTTACGTGAAATTTTCAGAACAAAAGTGACTATATCGGCGTCACCTTTGTTTATCCACCAAAACTATGTTGTTTTCGCTCAAATATGTCCCAAACATGTTTATATGGTTTATAGGTCATAGTGGGAGCTTTGTGCGCGAAAAGCTTTCCGTGAAATTTTCGGAACAAAAGTGACCATATCGGCGTCACCTTTCTTTATCCACCAAAACTGTGTTGTTTTCACTCAAATGTGTCCCAAACATGTTTATATGGTTTATAGGTCATAATGGGAGCTTTGTGCGCGAAATGCTTTCCGTGAAATTTTTCGGACTAAAAGTGACCATATCGGCGTCACCTTTGTTTATCCACCAAAACTGTGTTGTTTTCGCTCAAATGGGTCCAAACATGTTTATATGGTTTATAGGTCATAATGGGCGCTTTGTGTGCGAAAAGCATTCCGTGAAATTTTCGGACCAAAAGTGACCATATCGGCGTCACCTTTCTTTATCCATAAAAACTCTGTTGTTTTCGCTCAAATGGGTCCAAACATGTTTATATGGTTTATAGGTCATAATGGGCGCTTTGTGTGCGAAAAGCTTTCCGTGAAATTTTCGGACCAAAAGTGACCATATCGGCGTCACCTTTCTTTATCCACCAAAACTGTGTTGTTTTCGCTCAACTGTGTCCCAAACATGTTTATATGGTGTATAGGTCATAATTTGAGCTTTGTGCGCGAAAAGCTTTCCGTGAAATTTTCGGACCAAAAGTGGCCATATCGGCGTCACCTTTTATTATCCACAAAAACTCTGTTGTTTTCGCTCAAATGGGTCCCAAACATGTTTATATGGTTTATAGGTCATAATGGGCGCTTTGTGTGCGAAAAGCTTTCCGTGAAATTTTCGGACCAAAAGTGACCATATCGGCGTCACCTTTCTTTATCCACCAAAACTGTGTTGTTTTCGCTCAAATGTGTCCCAAACATGTTTATATGGTTTATAGGTCATAATGGGAGCTTTGTGCGCGAAAAGCTTTCCGTGAAATTTTCGGACCAAAAGTGACCATATCAGCATCACCTTTGTTTATCCACCAAAACTGTGTTGTTTTCGCTCAAATGTGTCCCAAACATGTTTAAATCGTTTATAGGTCATAATGGGAGCTTTCTGCGCGAAAAGCTTTCCGTGAAATTTTCGGACCAAAAGTAACCATATCGGCATCACCTTTTATTGTCCACCAAAACTGTGTTGTTTTCGCTCAAATGTGTCCCAAACATGTTTATATGGTTTATAGGTCATAATGGGAGCTTTCTGCGCGAAAAGCTTTTCGTAAAATTTTCGGACCAAAAGTAACCATATCGGTGTCACCTTTTATTATCCACAAACACTGTGTTGTTTTCGCTCAAATGTGTCCCAAACATGTTTATATGGTTTATAGATCCTAATGGGAGCTTTGTGCACGAAAAGCTTTCCGTGAAATTTTCGGACCAAAAGTGACCATATCGGCGTCACCTTTCTTTATCCACAAAAACTGTGTTTTTTTCGCTCAAATGCATCCCAAACATGTTTATATGGTTTATAGGTCATAATGGAAGCTTTGTGCGCGAAAAGCTTTCCGTGAAATTTTCGGACCAAAAGTGACCATATCTGCGTCACCTTTGTTTATCCTCCAAAACCGTGTAGTTTTCGCTCAAATGTGTCCCAAACATGTTTATATGGTTTATAGGTCATAATGGGAGGTTTGTGCGCGAAAAGCTTTCCGTTAAATTTTCGGACCAAAAGTGACCATATCGGCGTCACCTTTCTTCATCCACAAAAATTATGTTGTTTTCGCTCAAATGCGTCCCAAACATGTTTAATGGTTTATAGGTCATAATGGGCGCTTTGTGCGCGAAAAGCTTTCCGTGAAATTTTCGGACCAAAAGTGACTATATCGGCGTCACCTTTCTTTATCCACAAAAACTGTGTTATTTTCGCTCAAATGTGTCCCAAACATGTTTATATGGTGTATAGGTCATAATGTGAGCTTTGTGCGCGAAAAGCTTTCCTTGAAATTTTCGGACCAAAAGTGACCATATCGGCGTCACCTTTCTTTATCCACAATAACTGTGTTGTTTTCGATTAAATGCGTCCCAAACATGTTTATATGGTTTATAGGTCATAATTGGAGCTTTGTGCACGAAAAGCTTTCCGTGAAATTTTCGGACCAAAAGTGACCATATCGGCGTCACCTTTGTTTATCCACAAAAACTGTGTTGTTTTCGCTCAAATGTGTCCCAAACATGTTTATATGGTTTATAGGTCATAATGGAATCTTTGTGCACAAAAAGCTTTCCGTGAAATTTTCGGACCTAAAGTGACCATATCGGCGTCAACTTTCTTTATCCACAAAAACTGTGTTTTTTTCGCTCAAATGCATCCCAAACATGTTTATATGGTTTATAGGTCATAATGGGAGCTTTGTGCGCGAAAAGCTTTCCGTGAAATTTTCGGACCAAAAGTGCCTATATCGGCGTCACCTTTATTTATCCACAAAAACTGTGTTGTTTTCGCTCAAATGTGTCCCAAACATGTTTATATGGTGTATAGGTCATAATGGGAGCTTTGTGCGCGAAAAGCTTTCCGTGAAATTTTCGGACCAAAAGTGACTATATCGGCGTCACCTTTATTTATCCACCAAAACTGTGTTGTTTTCGCTCAACTGTGTCCCAAACATGTTTATATGGTGTATAGGTCATAATGTGAGCTTTGTGCGCGAAAAGCTTTCCGTGAAATTTTCGGACCAAAAGTGGCCATATCGGCGTCACCTTTCTTTATCCACAAAAACTGTGTTGTTTCGATTAAATGCGTCCCAAACATGTTTATATGGTTTATAGGTCATAATGGGAGCTTTGTGCGCGAAAAGCTTTCCGTGAAATTTTCGGACCAAAAGTGACCATATCGGCGTCACATTTCTTTATCAACCAAAACTGTGTTGTTTTCGCTCAAATGCGTCCCAAACATTTTTATATGGTTTATAGTTCATAATGGGAGCTTTGTGCTCGAAAAGCTTTCCGTGAAATTTTCGTACAAAAGTGACCATATCGGCGTCACCTTTGTTTATCCACAAAAACTGTGTTGTTTTCGCTCAAATGTGTCCCAAACATGTTTATATGGTTTGTAGGTCATAATGGGAGCTTTGTGCGTGAAAAGCTTTCCGTGAAATTTTCGAAACAAAAGTGACCATGTCGGCGTCACCTTTCATTATCCACAAATACTGTGTTAATTTCGCTCAAATGTGTCCCAAACATGTTTATATGATTTACAGGTCATAATGGGAGCTTTGTGCACGAAAAGCTTTCCGTGAAATTTTCGGACCAAAAGTGACCATATCGGCGTCACCTTTCTTTATCCACAAAAACTTTGTTTTTTTCTCTCAAATGCATCCCAAACATGTTTATACTGTTTATAGGTCATAATGGGAGCTTTGTGCGCGAAAAGCTTTCCGTGAAATTTTCGGACCAAAAGTGACCATATCGGCGTCACCTTTCTTCATCCACAAAAAATGTGTTGTTTTCGCTCAAATGCGTCCCAAACATGTTTAATGGTTTATAGGTCATAATGGGAACTTTGTGCGCGAAAACTGTGTTGTTTTTGCACAAATGTGTCCCAAACATGTTTATATGGTTTATATGTCATAATGGGCGATTTGTGTGCGAAAAGCATTCCGTGAAATTTTCGGACCAAAAGTGACCATATCGGCGTCACTTTTCTTTATCCACAAAAACTCTGTTGTTTTCGCTCAAATGGGTCCCAAACATGTTTATATGGTTTATAGGTCATAATGAGCGCTTTGTGTGCGAAAAGCTTTCCGTGAAATTTTCGGACCAAAAGTGACCATATCGGCGTCACCTTTCTTTATCCACAAAAACTGAGTAGTTTTCGCTCAAATGCGTTCTAAACATGTTTATATTGTTTATAGGTCATAATGGGAGATTTGTGCGCGAAAAGCTTTCCGTGAAATTTTCGGATCAAAAGTGACTATATCGGCGTCACCTTTCTTTATCCACAAAAACTGTGTTGTTTTCACTCAAATGTGTCCCAAACATGTTTATATGGTGTATAGGTCATAATGTGAGCTTTGTGCGCGAACATCTTTCCGTGAAATTTTCGGAACAAAAGTGACCATATGGGCGTCACCTTTATTTATCCACAAAAACTCTTTTGTTTTCGCTCAAATGAGTCCCAAACATGTTTATATGGTTTATAGGTCATAATGGGCGCTTTGTGTGCGAAAAGCTTTCCGTGAAATTTTCGGACCAAAAGTGACCATATCGGCGTCACCTTTCTTTATCCACCAAAACTGTGTTGTTTTCGCTCAAATGTGTCCCAAAGATGGTTATATGGTTTATAGGTCATAATGGGAGCTTTGTGCGCGAAAAGCTTTCCGTGAAATTTTCGGACCAAAAGTGACCATATCGGCATCACCTTTGTTTATCCACCAAAACTGTGTTGTTTTCGCTCAAATGTGTCCCAAACATGTTTAAATCGTTTATAGGTCATAATGAGAGTTTTCTGCGCGAAAAGCTTTCCGTGAAATTTTCGGACCAAAAGTAACCATATCGGCATCACCTTTTATTATCCACCAAAACTGTGTTGTTTTCGCTCAAATGTGTCCCAAACATGTTTATATGGTTTATAGGTCATAATGGGAGCTTTGTGCACGAAAAGCTTTCCGTGAAATTTTCGGACCAAAAGTGACCAAATCGGCGTCACCTTTTATTATCCACCAAAACTGTGTTTTTTTCGCTCAAATATGTCCCAAACATGTTTATATGGTGTATAGGTCATAATAGATGCTTTGTGCACGAAAAGCTTTCCGTGAAATTTTCGGACCAAAAGTGACCATATCGGCGTCACCTTTCTTTATCCACAAAAACTGAGTAGTTTTCGCTCAAATGCGTCCTAAACATGTTTATATTGTTTATAGGTCATAATGGGAGATTTGTGCGCGAAAAGCTTTCCGTGAAATTTTCGGATCAAAAGTGACTATATCGGCGTCACCTTTCTTTATCCACAAAAACTGTGTTATTTTCGCTCAAATGTGTCCCAAACATGTTTATATGGTGTATAGGTCATAATAGGAGCTTTGTGCGCGAAAAGCTTTCCGTGAAATTTTCGGACCAAAAGTGACCATATCGGCGTCACCTTTCTTCATCCACAAAAAATGTGTTGTTTTCGCTCAAATGCGTCCCAAACATGTTTAATGGTTTATAGGTCATAATGGGCGCTTTGTGCGCGAAAAGCTTTACGTGAAATTTTCAGAACAAAAGTGACTATATCGGCGTCACCTTTGTTTATCCACCAAAACTATGTTGTTTTCGCTCAAATATGTCCCAAACATGTTTATATGGTTTATAGGTCATAGTGGGAGCTTTGTGCGCGAAAAGCTTTCCGTGAAATTTTCGGAACAAAAGTGACCATATCGGCGTCACCTTTCTTTATCCACCAAAACTGTGTTGTTTTCACTCAAATGTGTCCCAAACATGTTTATATGGTTTATAGGTCATAATGGGAGCTTTGTGCGCGAAATGCTTTCCGTGAAATTTTTCGGACTAAAAGTGACCATATCGGCGTCACCTTTGTTTATCCACCAAAACTGTGTTGTTTTCGCTCAAATGGGTCCAAACATGTTTATATGGTTTATAGGTCATAATGGGCGCTTTGTGTGCGAAAAGCATTCCGTGAAATTTTCGGACCAAAAGTGACCATATCGGCGTCACCTTTCTTTATCCATAAAAACTCTGTTGTTTTCGCTCAAATGGGTCCAAACATGTTTATATGGTTTATAGGTCATAATGGGCGCTTTGTGTGCGAAAAGCTTTCCGTGAAATTTTCGGACCAAAAGTGACCATATCGGCGTCACCTTTCTTTATCCACCAAAACTGTGTTGTTTTCGCTCAACTGTGTCCCAAACATGTTTATATGGTGTATAGGTCATAATTTGAGCTTTGTGCGCGAAAAGCTTTCCGTGAAATTTTCGGACCAAAAGTGGCCATATCGGCGTCACCTTTTATTATCCACAAAAACTCTGTTGTTTTCGCTCAAATGGGTCCCAAACATGTTTATATGGTTTATAGGTCATAATGGGCGCTTTGTGTGCGAAAAGCTTTCCGTGAAATTTTCGGACCAAAAGTGACCATATCGGCGTCACCTTTCTTTATCCACCAAAACTGTGTTGTTTTCGCTCAAATGTGTCCCAAACATGTTTATATGGTTTATAGGTCATAATGGGAGCTTTGTGCGCGAAAAGCTTTCCGTGAAATTTTCGGACCAAAAGTGACCATATCAGCATCACCTTTGTTTATCCACCAAAACTGTGTTGTTTTCGCTCAAATGTGTCCCAAACATGTTTAAATCGTTTATAGGTCATAATGGGAGCTTTCTGCGCGAAAAGCTTTCCGTGAAATTTTCGGACCAAAAGTAACCATATCGGCATCACCTTTTATTGTCCACCAAAACTGTGTTGTTTTCGCTCAAATGTGTCCCAAACATGTTTATATGGTTTATAGGTCATAATGGGAGCTTTCTGCGCGAAAAGCTTTTCGTAAAATTTTCGGACCAAAAGTAACCATATCGGTGTCACCTTTTATTATCCACAAACACTGTGTTGTTTTCGCTCAAATGTGTCCCAAACATGTTTATATGGTTTATAGATCCTAATGGGAGCTTTGTGCACGAAAAGCTTTCCGTGAAATTTTCGGACCAAAAGTGACCATATCGGCGTCACCTTTCTTTATCCACAAAAACTGTGTTTTTTTCGCTCAAATGCATCCCAAACATGTTTATATGGTTTATAGGTCATAATGGAAGCTTTGTGCGCGAAAAGCTTTCCGTGAAATTTTCGGACCAAAAGTGACCATATCTGCGTCACCTTTGTTTATCCTCCAAAACCGTGTAGTTTTCGCTCAAATGTGTCCCAAACATGTTTATATGGTTTATAGGTCATAATGGGAGGTTTGTGCGCGAAAAGCTTTCCGTTAAATTTTCGGACCAAAAGTGACCATATCGGCGTCACCTTTCTTCATCCACAAAAATTATGTTGTTTTCGCTCAAATGCGTCCCAAACATGTTTAATGGTTTATAGGTCATAATGGGCGCTTTGTGCGCGAAAAGCTTTCCGTGAAATTTTCGGACCAAAAGTGACTATATCGGCGTCACCTTTCTTTATCCACAAAAACTGTGTTATTTTCGCTCAAATGTGTCCCAAACATGTTTATATGGTGTATAGGTCATAATGTGAGCTTTGTGCGCGAAAAGCTTTCCTTGAAATTTTCGGACCAAAAGTGACCATATCGGCGTCACCTTTCTTTATCCACAATAACTGTGTTGTTTTCGATTAAATGCGTCCCAAACATGTTTATATGGTTTATAGGTCATAATTGGAGCTTTGTGCACGAAAAGCTTTCCGTGAAATTTTCGGACCAAAAGTGACCATATCGGCGTCACCTTTGTTTATCCACAAAAACTGTGTTGTTTTCGCTCAAATGTGTCCCAAACATGTTTATATGGTTTATAGGTCATAATGGAATCTTTGTGCACAAAAAGCTTTCCGTGAAATTTTCGGACCTAAAGTGACCATATCGGCGTCAACTTTCTTTATCCACAAAAACTGTGTTTTTTTCGCTCAAATGCATCCCAAACATGTTTATATGGTTTATAGGTCATAATGGGAGCTTTGTGCGCGAAAAGCTTTCCGTGAAATTTTCGGACCAAAAGTGCCTATATCGGCGTCACCTTTATTTATCCACAAAAACTGTGTTGTTTTCGCTCAAATGTGTCCCAAACATGTTTATATGGTGTATAGGTCATAATGGGAGCTTTGTGCGCGAAAAGCTTTCCGTGAAATTTTCGGACCAAAAGTGACTATATCGGCGTCACCTTTATTTATCCACCAAAACTGTGTTGTTTTCGCTCAACTGTGTCCCAAACATGTTTATATGGTGTATAGGTCATAATGTGAGCTTTGTGCGCGAAAAGCTTTCCGTGAAATTTTCGGACCAAAAGTGGCCATATCGGCGTCACCTTTCTTTATCCACAAAAACTGTGTTGTTTCGATTAAATGCGTCCCAAACATGTTTATATGGTTTATAGGTCATAATGGGAGCTTTGTGCGCGAAAAGCTTTCCGTGAAATTTTCGGACCAAAAGTGACCATATCGGCGTCACATTTCTTTATCAACCAAAACTGTGTTGTTTTCGCTCAAATGCGTCCCAAACATTTTTATATGGTTTATAGTTCATAATGGGAGCTTTGTGCTCGAAAAGCTTTCCGTGAAATTTTCGTACAAAAGTGACCATATCGGCGTCACCTTTGTTTATCCACAAAAACTGTGTTGTTTTCGCTCAAATGTGTCCCAAACATGTTTATATGGTTTGTAGGTCATAATGGGAGCTTTGTGCGTGAAAAGCTTTCCGTGAAATTTTCGAAACAAAAGTGACCATGTCGGCGTCACCTTTCATTATCCACAAATACTGTGTTAATTTCGCTCAAATGTGTCCCAAACATGTTTATATGATTTACAGGTCATAATGGGAGCTTTGTGCACGAAAAGCTTTCCGTGAAATTTTCGGACCAAAAGTGACCATATCGGCGTCACCTTTCTTTATCCACAAAAACTTTGTTTTTTTCTCTCAAATGCATCCCAAACATGTTTATACTGTTTATAGGTCATAATGGGAGCTTTGTGCGCGAAAAGCTTTCCGTGAAATTTTCGGACCAAAAGTGACCATATCGGCGTCACCTTTCTTCATCCACAAAAAATGTGTTGTTTTCGCTCAAATGCGTCCCAAACATGTTTAATGGTTTATAGGTCATAATGGGAACTTTGTGCGCGAACATCTTTCCGTGAAATTTTCGGAACAAAAGTGACCATATGGGCGTCACCTTTCTTTATCCACAAAAACTGTGTTTTTTTCGCTCAAATGCATCCCAAACATGTTGATATGGTGTATAGGTCATAATGGGAGTTTTGTGCGCGAAAAGCTTTCCGTGAAATTTTCGGACCAAAAGTGACCATATAGGCGTCACCTTTCATTATCCACAAAAACTATGTTTTTTTCGCTCAAATGAGTCCCAAACATGTTTATATGGTTTATAGGTCATAATGGGCGTTTTGTGTGCGAAAAGCTTTCCGTGAAATTTTCGGACCAAAAGTGACCATATCGGCGTGACCTTTCTTTATCCACCAAAACTGTGTTGTTTTCGCTCAAATGCGTCCCAAAGATGTTTATATGGTTTATAGGTCATAATGGGAGCTTTGTGCGCGAAAAGCTTTCCGTGAAATTTTCGGACCAAAAGTGACCATATCGGCGTCACCTTTCTTTATCCACCAAAACTGTGTTGTTTTCGCTCAACTGTGTCCCAAACATGTTTATATGGTGTATAGGTCATAATTTGAGCTTTGTGCGCGAAAAGCTTTCCGTGAAATTTTCGGACCAAAAGTGGCCATATCGGCGTCACCTTTCTTTATCCACAAAAACTGTGTTGTTTCGATTAAATGCGTCCCAAACATGTTTATATGGTTTATAGGTCATAATGTGAGCTTTGTGCACGAAAAGCTTTCCGTGAAATTTTCGGACCAAAAGTAACCATATCGGCGTTACCTTTTATTATCCACAAAAACTCTTTTGTTTTCGCTCAAATGGGTCCCAAACATGTTTTATGGTTTATAGGTCATAATGGGCGCTTTGTGTGCGAAAAGCTTTCCGTGAAATTTTCGCACCAAAAGTGACCATATCGGCGTCACCTTTCTTTATCCACCAAAACTGTGTTGTTTTCGCTCAAATGTGTCCCAAACATGTTTATATGGTTTATAGGTCATAATGGGAGCTTTGTGCGCGAAAAGCTTTCCGTGAAATTTTCGGACCAAAAGTGACCATATCAGCATCACCTTTGTTTATCCACCAAAACTGTGTTGTTTTCGCTCAAATGTGTCCCAAACATGCTTAAATCGTTTATAGGTCATAATGGGAGCTTTTTGCGCGAAAAGCTTTCCGTGAAATTTTCGGACCAAAAGTAACCATATCGGCATCACCTTTTATTATCCACCAAAACTGTGTTGTTTTCGCTCAAATGTGTCCCAAACATGTTTATATGGTTTATAGGTCATAATGGGAGCTTTCTGCGCGAAGAGCTTTCCGTAAAATTTTCGGACCAAAAGTAACCATATCGGTGTCACCTTTTATTATCCACAAACACTGTGTTGTTTTCGCTCAAATGTGTCCCAAACATGTTTATATGGTTTATAGATCCTAATGGGAGCTTTGTGCACGAAAAGCTTTCCGTGAAATTTTCGGACCTAAAGTGACCATATCGGCGTCACCTTTCTTTATCCACAAAAACTGTGTTTTTTTCGCTCAAATGCATCCCAAACATGTTGATATGGTTTATAGGTCATAATGGGAGCTTTGTGCGCGAAAAGCTTTCCGTGAAATTTTCGGACCAAAAGTGACTATATCGGCGTCACCTTTATTTATCCACAAAAACTGTGTTGTTTTCGCTCAAATGTGTCCCAAACATGTTTATATGGTGTATAGGTCATAATAGGTTCTTTGTGCGCGAAAAGCTTTCCGTGAAATTTTCGGATCAAAAGTGACCATATCGGCGTCACCTTTCTTTATCCACCAAAACTGTGTTGTTTTCGCTCAACTGTGTCCCAAACATGTTTATATGGTGTATAGGTCATAATGTGAGCTTTGTGCGCGAAAAGCTTTCCGTGAAATTTTCGGACCAAAAGTGGCCATATCGGCGTCACCTTTCTTTATCCACAAAAACTGTGTTGTTTCGATTAAATGCGTCCCAAACATGTTTATATGGTTTATAGGTCATAATGGGAGCTTTGTGCGCGAAAAGCTTTCCGTGAAATTTTCGGACCAAAAGTGACCATATCGGCGTCACCTTTCTTTATCCACAAAAACTGTGTTTTTTTCGCTCAAATGCATCCCAAACATGTTTATATGGTTTATAGGTCATAATGGAAGCTTTGTGCGCGAAAAGCTTTCCGTGAAATTTTCGGACCAAAAGTGACCATATCTGCGTCACCTTTGTTTATCCTCCAAAACCGTGTAGTTTTCGCTCAAATGTGTCCCAAACATGTTTATATGGTTTATAGGTCATAATGGGAGGTTTGTGCGCGAAAAGCTTTCCGTTAAATTTTCGGACCAAAAGTGACCATATCGGCGTCACCTTTCTTCATCCACAAAAATTATGTTGTTTTCGCTCAAATGCGTCCCAAACATGTTTAATGGTTTATAGGTCATAATGGGCGCTTTGTGCGCGAAAAGCTTTCCGTGAAATTTTCGGACCAAAAGTGACTATATCGGCGTCACCTTTCTTTATCCACAAAAACTGTGTTATTTTCGCTCAAATGTGTCCCAAACATGTTTATATGGTGTATAGGTCATAATGTGAGCTTTGTGCGCGAAAAGCTTTCAGTGAAATTTTCGGACCAAAAGTGACCATATCGGCGTCACCTTTCTTTATCCACAATAACTGTGTTGTTTTCGATTAAATGCGTCCCAAACATGTTTATATGGTTTATAGGTCATAATTGGAGCTTTGTGCACGAAAAGCTTTCCGTGAAATTTTCGGACCAAAAGTGACCATATCGGCGTCACCTTTGTTTATCCAGAAAAACTGTGTTGTTTTCGCTCAAATGTGTCCCAAACATGTTTATATGGTTTATAGGTCATAATGGAATCTTTGTGCACGAAAAGCTTTCCGTGAAATTTTCGGACCTAAAGTGACCATATCGGCGTCACCTTTCTTTATCCACAAAAACTGTGTTTTTTTCGCTCAAATGCATCCCAAACATGTTGATATGGTTTATAGGTCATAATGGGAGCTTTGTGCGCGAAAAGCTTTCCGTGAAATTTTTGGACCAAAAGTGACTATATCGGCGTCACCTTTATTTATCCACAAAAACTGTGTTGTTTTCGCTCAAATGTGTCCCAAACATGTTTATATGGTGTATAGGTCATAATAGGTTCTTTGTGCGCGAAAAGCTTTCCGTGAAATTTTCGGATCAAAAGTGACCATATCGGCGTCACCTTTCTTTATCCACCAAAACTGTGTTGTTTTCGCTCAACTGTGTCCCAAACATGTTTATATGGTGTATAGGTCATAATGTGAGCTTTGTGCGCGAAAAGCTTTCCGTGAAATTTTCGGACCAAAAGTGGCCATATCGGCGTCACCTTTCTTTATCCACAAAAACTGTGTTGTTTCGATTAAATGCGTCCCAAACATGTTTATATGGTTTATAGGTCATAATGGGAGCTTTGTGCGCGAAAAGCTTTCCGTGAAATTTTCGGACTAAAAGTGACCATATCGGCGTCACATTTCTTTATCAACCAAAACTGTGTTGTTTTCGCTCAAATGCGTCCCAAACATTTTTATATGGTTTATAGTTCATAATGGGAGCTTTGTGCTCGAAAAGCTTTCCGTGAAATTTTCGTACAAAAGTGACCATATCGGCGTCACCTTTGTTTATCCACAAAAACTGTGTTGTTTTCGATCAAATGCGTCCCAAAAATGTTTATATGGTTTATAGGTCATAATGGGCGCTTTGTGCGCGAAAAGCTTTACGTGAAATTTTCGGACCAAAAGTGACCATATCAGCGTCACCTTCGTTTATCCACCAAAACTGTGTTGTTTTCTCTCAAATGTGTCCCAAACATGTTTATATGGTGTATAGGTCATAATAGGAGCTTTCTGCGCGAAAAGCTTTCCGTGAAATTTTCGGACCAAAAGTAACCATATCGGCGTCACCTTTCATTATCCACCAAAACTGTGTTTTTTTCGCTGAAATGTGTCCCAAACATGTTTATATGGTGTATAGGTCATAATAGGCGCTTTGTGCGCGAAAAGCTTTCCGTGAAATTTTCGGACCAAAAGTGACCAAATCGGCGTCACCTTTCTTTATCCACAAAAAATGAGTAGTTTTCGTTCAAATGCGTCCTAAACATGTTTATATGGTTTATAGGTCATAATGGGAGCTTTGTGCGCGAAAAGCTTTCCGTGAAATTTTCGGACCAAAAGTGACTATATCGGCGTCACCTTTATTTATCCACCAAAACCGTGTAGTTTTCGCTCAAATGCGTCCCAAACATGTTTATATGGTGTATAGGTCATAATGGGCGCTTTGTGTGCGAAAAGCTTTCCGTAAAATTTTCTGACCAAAAGTGACCAAATCGGCGTCACCTTTCTTTATCCACAGAAACTGAGTAGTTTTCGTTCAAATGCGTCTGAAACATGCATATATGGTTTATAGGTCATAATGGGAGCTTTGTGCGCGAAAAGCTTTCCGTGAAATTTTCGGACCAAAAGTGACCATATCGGCGTCACCTTTCTTTATCCACAAAAACTGAGTAGTTTTTGCTCAAATGCGTTCCAAACATGTTTATATGTGTTTATAGGTCATTATGGGAGCTTTGTGCGCGAAAAACTTTCCGTGAAATTTTCGGAACAAAAGTCACCATATCGGCGTCACCTTTGTTTATCCACCAAAACTGTATTGTTTTCGATCAAATGCGTCCCAAAAATGTTTATATGGTTTATAGGTCATAATGGGCGCTTTGTGCGCGAAAAGCTTTACGTGAAATTTTCGGACCAAAAGTGACCATATCAGCGTCACCATTGTTTATCCACCAAAACTGTGTTGTTTTCTCTCAAATGTGTCCCAAAAATGTTTATATGGTGTATAGGTCATAATAGGAGCTTTCTGCGCGAAAAGATTTCCGTGAAATTTTCGGACCAAAAGTAACCATATCGGCGTCACCTTTCATTATCCACCAAAACTGTGTTTTTTTCGCTCAAATGTGTCCCAAACATGTTTATATGGTGTATAGGTCATAACAGGAGCTTTGTGCGCGAAAAGCTTTCCGTGAAATTTTTGGACCAAAAGTGACCATATCGACGTCACCTTTCTTCATCCACAAAAACTGTGTTTTTTTCGCTCAAATGTGTCCCACACATGTTTATATGGTTTATAGGTCATAATGGGCGCTTTGTGTGCGAAAAGCTTTCCGTGAAATTTTCGGACCAAAAGTGACCATATCAGCGTCACCTTTGTTTATCCACCAAAACTGTGTTGTTTTCTCTCAAATGTGTCCCAAACATGTTTATATGGTGTATAGGTCATAATAGGAGCTTTCTGCGCGAAAAGCTTTCCGTGAAATTTTTGGACCAAAAGTAACCATATCGGCGTCACCTTTCATTATCCACCAAAACTGTGTTTTTTTCGCTCAAATGTGTCCCAAACATGTTTATATGGTGTATAGGTCATAATAGGAGCTTTGTGCGCGAAAAGCTTTCCGTGAAATTTTCGGACCAAAAGTGACCATATCGACGTCACCTTTCTTCATCCACAAAAACTGTGTTTTTTTCGCTCAAATGTATCCCACACATGTTTATATGGTTTATAGGTCATAATGGGCGCTTTGTGTGCGAAAAGCTTTCCGTGAAATTTTCGGACCAAAAGTGACCAAATCGGCGTCACCTTTCTTTATCCACAAAAAATGAGTAGTTTTCGTTCAAATGCGTCCTAAACATGTTTATATGGTTTATAGGTCATAATGGGAGCTTTGTGCGCGAAAAGCTTTCCATGAAATTTTCGGACCAAAAGTGACTATATCGGCGTCACCTTTGTTTATCCACCAAAACCGTGTAGTTTTCGCTCAAATGTGCCCCAAACATGTTTATATGGTGTATAGGTCATAATAGGAGCTTTGTGCGCGAAAAGCTTTCCGTGAAATTTTCGGACCAAAAGTAACCATATCGGCGTCACCTTTCTTCATCCACCAAAACTGTGTTGTTTTCGCTCAAATGTGTCCCAAACATGTTTATATGGTTTATAGGTCATAATGGGAGCTTTGTGAGCGAAAAGCTTTCCGTGAAATTTTCGGACCAAAAGTGACCATATCGGCGTCCCCTTTCTTCATCGACAAAAACTGTGTTGTTTTCGCTCAAATGTGTCCCAAACATGTTTATATGGTGTATTGGTCATAATAGGTGCTTTGTGCGCGAAATGCTTTCCGTGAAATTTTCGGACCAAAAGTGACCATATCGGCGTCACCTTTCTTTATCCACCAAAACTGTTTTGTTTTCGCTCAAATGTGTCCCAAACATGTTTTTATGGTTTATAGGTCATAATGGGAGCTTTGTGAGCGAAAAGCTTTCCGTGAAATTTTCGGACCAAAAGTGACCAAACCGGCGTCACCTTTCTTTATCCACAAAAACTGAGTAGTTTTCGTTCAAATGCGTCTGAAACATGCATATATGGTTTATAGGTCATAATGGGAGCTTTGTGCGCGAAAAGCTTTCCGTGAAATTTTCGGACAAAAAGTGACCATATCGGCGTCACCTTTCTTTATCCACAAAAACTGAGTAGTTTTTGCTCAAATGCGTTCCAAACATGTTTATATGTGTTTATAGGTCATTATGGGAGCTTTGTGCGCGAAAAGCTTTCCGTGAAATTTTCGGAACAAAAGTGACCATATCGGCGTCACCTTTGTTTATCCACCAAAACTGTGTTGTTTTCGATCAAATGCGTCCCAAAAATGTTTATATGGTTTATAGGTCATAATGGGCGCTTTGTGCGCGAAAAGCTTTACGTGAAATTTTCGGACCAAAAGTGACCATATCAGCGTCACCTTCGTTTATCCACCAAAACTGTGTTGTTTTCTCTCAAATGTGTCCCAAACATGTTTATATGGTGTATAGGTCATAATAGGAGCTTTCTGCGCGAAAAGCTTTCCGTGAAATTTTCGGACCAAAAGTAACCATATCGGCGTCACCTTTCATTATCCACCAAAACTGTGTTTTTTTCGCTGAAATGTGTCCCAAACATGTTTATATGGTGTATAGGTCATAATAGGCGCTTTGTGCGCGAAAAGCTTTCCGTGAAATTTTCGGACCAAAAGTGACCAAATCGGCGTCACCTTTCTTTATCCACAAAAAATGAGTAGTTTTCGTTCAAATGCGTCCTAAACATGTTTATATGGTTTATAGGTCATAATGGGAGCTTTGTGCGCGAAAAGCTTTCCGTGAAATTTTCGGACCAAAAGTGACTATATCGGCGTCACCTTTATTTATCCACCAAAACCGTGTAGTTTTCGCTCAAATGCGTCCCAAACATGTTTATATGGTGTATAGGTCATAATGGGCGCTTTGTGCACGAAAAGCTTTCCGTGAAATTTTCGGACCAAAAGTGACCATATCGGCGTCACCTTTCTTTATCCACAAAAACTGTGTTTTTTTCGCTCAAATGCATCCCAAACATGTTTATATGGTTTATAGGTCATAATGGAAGCTTTGTGCGCGAAAAGCTTTCCGTGAAATTTTCGGACCAAAAGTGACCATATCGGCGTCACCTTTCTTTATCCACAAAAATTGAGTAGTTTTTGCTCAAATGCGTCCCAAACATGTTTATATGGTTTATAGGTCATAATGGGAGATTTGTGCGCGAAAAGCTTTCCGTGAAATTTTCGGAACAAATGTGACCATATCGGCGTCACCTTTCTTTATCCACAAAAACTGTGTTGTTTTCGCTCAAATGCATCCCAAACATGTTTATAAGGTTTATAGGTCATAACGGGAGCTTTGTGCGCGAAAAGCTTTCCGTGAAATTTTCGGACCAAAAGTGACCATATCGGCGTCACCTTCATTATCCACAAAAACTGAGTAGTTTTTGCTCAAATGCGTCCCAAACATGTTTATATGGTTTATAGGTCATAATGGGAGATTTGTGCGCGAAAAGCTTTCCGTGAAATTTTCGGAACAAAAGTGACTATATCGGCGTCACCTTTTATTATCCACCAAAACTGTGATGTTTTCGCTCAAATGCATCCCAAAACCGTGTAGTTTTCGCTCAAATGTGCCCCAAACATGTTTATATGGTGTATAGGTCATAATAGGAGCTTTGTGCGCGAAAAGCTTTCCGTGAAATTTTCGGACCAAAAGTAACCATATCGGCGTCACCTTTCTTCATCCACCAAAACTGTGTTGTTTTCGCTCAAATGTGTCCCAAACATGTTTATATGGTTTATAGGTCATAATGGGAGCTTTGTGAGCGAAAAGCTTTCCGTGAAATTTTCGGACCAAAAGTGACCATATCGGCGTCCCCTTTCTTCATCGACAAAAACTGTGTTGTTTTCGCTCAAATGTGTCCCAAACATGTTTATATGGTGTATTGGTCATAATAGGTGCTTTGTGCGCGAAATGCTTTCCGTGAAATTTTCGGACCAAAAGTGACCATATCGGCGTCACCTTTCTTTATCCACCAAAACTGTTTTGTTTTCGCTCAAATGTGTCCCAAACATGTTTTTATGGTTTATAGGTCATAATGGGAGCTTTGTGAGCGAAAAGCTTTCCGTGAAATTTTCGGACCAAAAGTGACCAAACCGGCGTCACCTTTCTTTATCCACAAAAACTGAGTAATTTTCGTTCAAATGCGTCTGAAACATGCATATATGGTTTATAGGTCATAATGGGAGCTTTGTGCTCGAAAAGCTTTCCCTGAAATTTTCGGACCAAAAGTGACCATATCGGCATCACCTTTCCTTATCAACCAAAACTGTGTTGTTTTCGCTCAAATGCGTCCCAAACATGTTTATCTGGTTTATAGGTCATAATGGGAGCTTTGTGCACGAAAAGCTTTCCGTGAAATTTTCGGACCAAAAGTGACCATATCGGCATCACCTTTCTTTATCCACCAAAACTGTGTTGTTTTCGCTCAAATGTGTCCCAAACATGTTTATATGGTTTATAGGTCATAATGTGAGCTTTTTGCGGGAAAAGATTTCCGTGAAATTTTAGGACCAAAAGTAACCATATCGGCGTCACCTTTCTTCATCCACAAGAACTGAGTAGTTTTTGCTCAAATGCGACCCAAACATGTTTATATGGTTTATAGGTCATAATGGGAGCTTTGTGCGCGAAAAGCTTTCCGTGAAATTTTCGGAACAAAAGTGACCATATCGACGTCACCTTTCTTTATCCACAAAAACTGTGTTGTTTTCGCTCAAATGCATCCCAAACTTGTATATAAGGTTTATAGGTCATTATGGGAGCTTTGTGCGCGAAAAGCTTTTCGTGAAATTATCGGACCATAAGTGACCATATCGGCATCACCTTTCTTTATCAACCAAAACTTTGTTGTTTTCGCTTAAATGCGTCCCAAACATGTTTATATGGTTTATAGGTCATAATGGGAGCTTTGTGCACGAAAAGCTTTCCGTGAAATTTTCGGACCAAAAGTAACCATATCAGCGTCACCTTTCTTTATCCACCAAAACTGTGTTGTTTTCGCTCAAATGTGTCCCAAACATGTTTATATGGTTTATAGGTCATAATGGGAGCTTTGTGCGCGAAAAGCTTTCTGATACGGGGTTAGCCGTGTGATGGTCCGATCTTCGACAACAAATAAGAACTAAACAAGAAACAAAACAAGACTCGAAATTTAAGAACAAGAATTGAAAGACTCGACCTGATAAGGACTGAAACGATCTATGTAGAACAAGATAGAAACCCCAGGCTTCCGTAGAAGGTAGGAACCAATATCAATGACTACACAACCCGCCTCTACAACCCTACACAATCAAGCGGACAACTTGAAAGCACAAGGAGGGGGCTTGTGAATACTAGGATCACCAAGTCTTGCGAAGTTGATGAACGGCAAAGCAAACCAAGCTGAGATTATCAATTCGACAATTGAAGAGCGCTGCTCTATTCAATCGACAACTCTCTAAGTGTTTCACACGTTTAAGAGAAAGCAATTTCATTCAATAATGTTCCAACTGATTCTAATGAGGGTAAACGGCATATATAGCCTACAAGGCTTGTTCTGGCCGGTTTTCTAGGTTAAAATAGATAAAAGAAGATAAATAACAACTTAAAGGAATTAATAAAATTACCCTAAAGTTTCCTAAATAACTTAAGTAAAATTAATACTAAAATTGGAAATAAGTGGGAGCCCCAACACTTAGGCTAATTCGGCAGCCTTTATGTTCAAGGTGGCTCTTCATCTTGAATCCCTAGGCACATATAGGTCTTCAATGTAGGCTCGGGAAGTTGAACCTTCTCGAGAACAAAGCATGACTCACAAATAGGAATGAGTCTCATTGAAGCTTCTTAGCTCGAGCTCGAGTCATAGGTCCTTCTCCAAGAATGATGGGTGTGTCAGGAGCTGTAGAAGATGGTCCCGCATCAACCTCCCCTTCTTGAAAAGGATTCGACCACGAATCCAAGTCTTCATCCACAGCGAAGTAACGGATTAGATCTGCGACGTTGAATGTAGCGCTCACGCCCATGTCTCCAAGAAGCTCCAATTGGTAGGCATTGTCGCCCACTCTCCTCTTGACTTTGAATGGTCCATCACCACGAGGTGACAGCTTGTTCTTCCGGGCTTCTGGAAACCGTTCCTTCCTTAAGTGCACCCATACAAGATCTCCAGGCTGAAATGTGACCAATCGACGTCCCTTGTTGGCCTTGTTAGCATTGTATTCAGCCTTTAACTTCAGCTTCTCACGAGTTCGTTCATGCAGCTCCTTAATGAACTCGACATGCTTACCTGCCTCAAATGATTCTTTGTCTCTCATAGGATATGGAGTAAGATCAAAAGGGGTTAGTGGGTTAACACCATACACACATTCAAATGGACTGATTTTAGTAGCCGAATGCATGGTTCTGTTATAAGCAAATTCCACATGAGGTAAGGCTTCTTCCCAAAGTTTCAAATTCTTCCTAATAATGGCTCTTAGGACAGTAGCAAGGGTTCTATTAGTCACCTCAGTTTGGCCATCAGTTTGGGGGTGGCTAGAAGTAGAGAATAACAATCTAGTTCCCAATTTATTCCATAAGGTTCGCCAAAAATGACTTAAGAATTTCACATCCCTATCACTAACAATGGTTTTAGGCACGCCATGCAACCTAACTACTTCTCTAAAGAATAGATTAGCAACGTTAGTAGCATCATCAATTTTATGACATGCAATGAAATGAGCCATTTTAGAGAATCTATCAACCACTACAAATATAGAATCTCTCCCCTTCTTAGTTCTAGGCAACCCAACTATAAAATCCATGGAAATGTCTTCCCAAGGGGCTGAGGGGGTCGGCAGTGGTGTATAAAGGCCATGGGGCATAAGCTTAGCTTTGGCTTTTATGCAATCTATGCATCTTTTAAGGCAATGTTCTACATCCCTAAGCATATGTGGCCAATAAAAGTGAGATTTCAGTGTATTATATGTCTTATCTCTACCAAAATGTCCCATTAATCCACCACTATGGGCTTCACTAACAAGTAATAATCGTAGAGAACATCTAGGTATGCACACTTGATCTTTTCGAAATAAGAATCCTTCATGTATATAAAAGCTGTCATTAGGACCCTTTTCTAAGCATTTTCGAAAGATATCACCAAAATCCAAATCAGAGTCATACAATTCCTTTATGTAAACAAAGCCTAAGACTCTAGAATCCAAAGTGGTTAAAAGAACATGTCTCCTAGCTAACACATTAGACTCGAAATCAGCTCCTAAAGCATGCCTTCTAGATAATGCATCAGCAACCACATTGTCCTTGCCTTTCTTATACTTAATCACATAAGGAAATGTTTCAATGAATTCCATCCACCTACCATGTCTCCTATCAAGTTTATCTTGGCTTTTAAAGTGTTTTAAAGACTCATGATCAGTCCTAAGGATAAACTCGCTAGGCCATAAATAGTGAGACCATGTCTTAAGTACTCTAAACAAAGCATATAATTCCTTATCATAGGTAGAGTAATTAAGACAAGCACCTTTCAACTTCTCAGAAAAGAAAGCAATAGGCTTACCTCCCTGCATAAGGACTCCACCAATTCCAATTCCGCTAGCATCACACTCTACTTCAAAGGGCTGAGAGAAGTCCGGCAAAGCTAGTAGAGGTGCGTGAGTGAGCTTGTCCTTAAGTGTGTTGAATGCTTCCTCCTGAGCTACTCCCTATGTGAATTCACTCCTCTTTTTCGTGAGCTCAGTGAGGGGTGCCGAGATGGTGCTGAAGTCCCGCACGAATCGACGATAGAAGCTCGCCAATCCTTGGAAGCTGCGCACATGGCCGATGTTGGTGGGTGTTGGCCACTCTTGGATTGCCTTGATCTTAGCCTCATCGACACGCAGTCCATTCGAACTCACTACAAATCCAAGAAAAGACACTTGTTCATTACATAGCTCACATTTCTTTAAATTGGCATACAAGCGTTCAATTCTTAGTGTTTTAAGCACTTCTCTAAGATGTGATTCATGTTCATTAGAAGACTTGCTATAAACCAGAATATCATCAAAATAAACTACAACAAATTTTCCAATGAAGTCTCGAAGCACATGATTCATTAAGCGCATAAAAGTGCTAGGAGCATTAGTTAAACCAAAAGGCATAACCAACCACTCATATAAGCCTAGCTTAGTCTTAAAGGCTGTTTTCCATTCATCACCCTCTTTCATTCTAATTTGATGATAGCCACTCCTAAGATTAATTTTAGAAAATATAGAAGCTCCATGTAACTCATCTAGCATATCATCTAATCTAGGAATAGGATGACAATATTTAATAGTGATGTTGTTAATAGCCCTACAATCTACACACATTCTCCATGAACCATCTTTCTTAGGGACTAATAACACAGGCACAGCGCTAGGACTTAAGCTAATTCGAATATAACCCTTATCCAACAGTTCCTGGACATGGGTTTGGACCTCTTGGGTCTCAGTGGGATTCATACGGTACGCAGGTCTATTAGGCAATGCAGCCCCCGGAATAAGATCAATTTGATGCTCAATTCAACGAATAGGGGGTAGACCTGGTGGTATGTCATCGGGAAACTGATACGGGGATTAGCCGTGGATGTCCCGATCTTTCGACAACAAGCACAAAAACACAAAGGTCACAAGTTAGATGTGAAAGAACTCAATAAAGACTCAAATGACTAGACAAAGCAAGGATAAATGGATGAGAAAGTCTAGGTAGAACGAGCGAATAGACCCTTGATCCCAATTGAACAAAGTCCTAAACCAACGACTAGCTAACCAATCTCTACAATCTCACACAACCAGGGACGTATCCAAGGAGCACGAGAAGGGGGCTCGTGGGAGCTTGATAGCACCAATCAACTAGCGAAGATCGACACACACAAGACAAACCAAGCGGATTCAACACCAAGAACTCTCGGCAATCTTGAAACACTCAAGACAATTTGGCTTGCAAAGCAATGCTCATAAGATGAATAAAAATGATCAATGTTGTGTGTGATTACAACCGGCCTAGGGGCTATTTATAGCCTTAGATGGGAATAGAAAAGCTGAAAATAAATGACAATTAAAAGAAATTCAGCAACTTAAAAGAAATTCAGAAAATGGCAAATAGAATCCCTAAAATCTAGGACAAGCCTAAAGACTAGGACAACTAGCCGTTAGTGGTTATAATGGGCTGCGTGGTGCTCGGTACAGCCTCGGCACTAATCCGCACAAGGGTCCGTAGCTTGGGCTGCGTTGATTCCGAGTCCTCTTTAGCTAAGGCATGACTCACGAGATTGAGAAGAGCTTGGTGAAGCTTCTTGGCACGAGCTCGAGTCATTGGCCCATCCGTCATCATTGGTGCATTTGGAGGAGGTCTAGGCTCGGATGGTCCCTCATCATCCTCCCCTTCTTGAAAAGGGTTCGACCACGAACCTAAGTCTTCATCAATAGCTAGATAAGGCACCAAATCAGCCACATTGAAGGTGGCACTCACACCATACTCTCCCGGGAGCTCCAATTTGTATGCATTGTCTCCAATTCGTTGAAGCACCTTGAAAGGTCCATCTCCACGTGGTGACAACTTGCTCTTTCTACGCTCCGGGAACCTCTCCTTCCTTAGGTGAACCCACACAAGATCTCCGGGTTGGAAGATCACTTGACGCCGTCCCTTGTTAGCTCTTGTGGCATTGTACTCGGCCTTTTGCACAAGCTTTAGCCTCGTACGTTCGTGCAACTCCTTGATGAACTCCACATGCTTACCTGCGTCAAAAGACTCCTTTTCCCTCATAGGATATGGGGCTAGATCTAGTGGGGTTAGTGGGTTAGTGCCATAAACACATTCAAATGGAGTAAGCTTAGTAGATGAATGCATGGTTCGATTATAAGCAAATTCCACATGTGGCAAAGCTTCCTCCCACAACCTAAGGTTTTTCTTGATTATAGCTCTAAGGATGGTAGTTAGCGTTCTATTGGTGACCTCGGTTTGCCCATCGGTTTGAGGGTGGCTAGAGGTAGAAAATAACAACTTAGTTCCCATTTTATGCCATAATGTCTTCCAAAAACAACTTAGGAACTTAGTGTCACGGTCACTAACTATGGTCCTCGGAATGCCATGTAACCTAACAATTTCTCTAAAGAACAAATCAGCTACATTAGAGGCATCATCGGTTTTATGACAAGCTATAAAATGTGCCATTTTAGAGAAACGATCAACAACCACAAAGATCGAATCTCTCCCCTTCTTAGTCCTAGGTAACCCCACAATAAAATCCATCGATATGTCTTCCCAAGGGGCTGTAGGTGTAGGCAAAGGGGTATACAATCCATGGGGCATTAACCTAGATTTGGCTCTAAGGCACTCAAGGCATCTCTTAAGACAATGCTCTACATCCCTTAACATATGTGGCCAATAGAAATGATTCCTAAGGGTGTGGTATGTCTTATCTCGGCCAAAGTGTCCCATAAGTCCTCCACGGTGTGCTTCATCAACTAACAATAGCCTAAGGGAACATCTAGGGATACAAACTTTATCCTTTCTAAACAAAAATCCCTCAAAGACATAAAAGCTCTCAAATGAACCCTTTTCGGCACACTTATTGAAAACATCTCCAAAATCCAAGTCATCCACATATAACTCTTTAATATAAGCAAAGCCTAATACTCTAGAGTCTAAGGTAGTTAACAAGGTGTATCTCCTAGATAGGGCATCGGCAACTATATTGTCTTTACCCTTCTTATATTTAATCACATAAGGAAATGTTTCAATAAACTCCATCCATCTACCATGTCTCCTATCAAGCTTGTCTTGGCTCTTAAAATGTTTCAAAGATTCATGATCTGTTTTCAAAACAAACTCTCTAGGCCATAGGTAGTGTTGCCAAGTCTTAAGTACTCTAAAAAGGGCATAAAGTTCCTTATCATATGTAGAATAATTAAGACTAGCACCTTTTAGCTTCTCTGAAAAATAAGCAATGGGTTTACCTTCTTGCATGAGCACGCCACCTATTCCAACTCCACTAGCATCACATTCCACTTCAAATGGCTTGGTGAAGTCCGGAAGGGCTAAGAGTGGTGCCTCGGTCAACCTTTGCTTGAGGGTGTAAAACGCTTTTTCTTGAGCTGTTCCCCAATGAAACTCACTCCTTTTCTTGGTTACTTCAGTGAGAGGGGCGGCAATTGAGCTGAAATCCTTCACAAATCGTCTATAGAAGCTTGCAAGGCCATGGAAGCTCCTAACTTGGCCGATTGTGCTAGGTGTAGGCCATTCTTGTATTGCCTTGATCTTGGCCTCATCCACTTGTAGTCCTTTGCTGTTCACTACAAAACCAAGAAAAGAGACTTGATTAGTGCACAATTCACATTTCTTTAAATTAGCATACAAGTGCTCTAATCGAAGTGTAGAGAGTACTTCCCTTAAATGTGCTTCATGTTCTTCGGAAGACTTGCTGTAAATCAAAATATCATCAAAATATACAACAACAAATTTCCCTATAAAATTCCTAAGCACATGATTCATAAGACGCATAAATGTACTTGGAGCATTAGTTAGACCGAATGGCATAACAAGCCATTCATATAGACCAAATTTGGTCTTGAAGGCTGTTTTCCACTCATCCCCTTCTCTCATCCTTATTTGATGGTATCCACTCTTCAAATCTATCTTAGAAAATAGAGTAGCACCATGTAGTTCATCTAGCATGTCATCTAGACGAGGGATGGGGTGTCTATACTTGACCGTGATGTTGTTAATGGCTCGACAATCGACGCACATTCTCCATGTGTTGTCTTTCTTCGGCACTAGCAACACCGGAACGGCACAAGGACTCTTGCTCTCTCGTACGTATCCCTTGTCCAACAATTCTTGAACTTGGGATTGGACCTCTTGGGTCTCGGTAGGATTCATCCTATAAGCCGGCCTATTAGGCAAAGAAGCCCCAGGCATGAGATCAATTTGATGCTCAATCCCTCGGATAGGGGGCAGGCCGGTTGGGATCTCTTCGGGGAATACATCCCTATATTCCTCAAGTAGGGCCAAGATCCGTGGGGGTAAGGTGGCTCGAAGCTCCTCACTTAACAAACTCAACTCTTTGCATAAGAGCATGAGTGTCGTTTCCCCATCCAAGTACTCGTCCTCAAATCCTCCCTTTGATGCAAAGAGAACATTTGGGGCTCGAGGGCTTGTGTTTTGGCTCGATGGAGCCGGCCCTTGTGTCTTACCTTCACTTACCTTCTTCTTCTCAAACTCGTCGGCCACTTGCGTGGGTGTCATGGGCTTGAGAGTGATGTTCTTTCCCTTATGCACAAAAGAATAGCGGTTAGTGAAACCATCATGTAAGACCTTGCGATCAAATTGCCATGGACGACCAAGAAGAATATGACAAGCTTGCATGGGCACTATATCACATAACACATCATCTTCATAATGTCCTAGTTTAATAGAAACCTTAACTTGCTTGTTTACTTTCAATGCACCACAATCGTTCATCCAATGCAACTTATAAGGCCTAGGGTGATGTATAGTAGGAAGTTGTAACTTTTCAACCATTTCTACACTAGCAATATTGCAACAACTACCTCCATCAACAATTACATCACAAACCTTGCCTTTGACTAAACATCTTGTATGAAATAAGTTTTCTCTTTGGTTATCATCACATGGGGTTGGTTTAGCATGCAAGGCTCTCCTAGCAATCAAACATTCACCATGTTCATACTCAATGCAGTCATTATCATCATAGTCATCATAGGAATTCACATTAGCATCACAATCATCATGCAAACACTCATCAACTTCATCATGCTCAATATCATCTTCACAAGTGTTGCCTTGGTGATCTAGTATAAGAGTTTTCCTATGTGGGCAATCCTTCATCATATGGCCTCTATCTTGGCACTTGAAACACACAATTTCCCTATTTCTAGAGGCGGAAGGGTTAGGGTTACCTCCCTTGGTGTTACCGGTGGTGTTACTCGGGGTCCGAGTGCCATTCGTCGCTCCCGCGCTCGCGGCTGCGTGATTTGGCGTCCCGCGGTATCCACTCCCGGTCCTTGCTTCTCCCCCATGCCCGGGGCCTTGCCTCGGTACCGAGGGCTCTCTCCCGTAGGGTGGTGTGACTCGGCGGCCTTGATAGCTTTGGCTTCCCGAGCTCCGGTTTCCTTGAGCTCCTAAGCTTCTTGCCTTCAATTTCCTATCAACCTTCACGGCTAAATGTAAGAGATCAATGCTAGTATTATAAGGATAACAATCAACTTCTCTAGCCAAGTAAGGGTGTAGGATTCTTAAGAACCGAGCATTGGTGTCTTCCTCATCTTCTACCACGTTTGCCCTTGCCATAGCCAATTGCATGGCATTGAATGCTTCCTCCACACTCATGGAACCTTGCTTGAGGTTCTCAAGCCGCTGCTTGAGTTCCCTAGCGTAGTGTTGAGGGATGAATCGTGCCCTCATGAGTGCCTTCATTTGTTCCCACGTGGCTACGGGTGCGTCTAGGGCTCTTCTCCTTTCCTTCACAAGGGTATCCCACCATATTAGTGCAAAACCGCTAAATTCAAGGGTGGCTAGTTGTACCTTCTTGTAATCGGTGAAGTTGTGGCAGCTCCAAATGTGCTCGATCTTGGTCTCCCATTCGAGGTAAGTGTCCGGATCGCACTTTCCCTCAAAAGGTGGGATTGTGACCTTGACCTTGCCAACTCCGTCTTGCTCGGGCTCTCGGGGCCTCCGTGGACGGGGTCCTTGTTCATGCCTTCTCGATTGGCGCTCCCATTGATCCTCTTCTTCTTGGAAACCCTCAAAGTGTTCATAGGGCTCAAAGTCATCCTGCACATCACGAAAATGATTAAAACGACCACGCCTCTCACGAGGAGGTGGGTTCTCTTCCGGTGGAGTATTTCGTGCATAAATAGGAGTTCTAGGAGGATCTTCCCGGTTGTCTTGGGTGTGCTCCGGGGGTGGAACGCGGCTGTGATGTCCGGAAGCCGAAGGCTGGCCTTGGGGTGCCCTAGGCATCTCCGTGGACATCGAAGGACGTGCCTCTAGGGCTGCCATCCTTTCCATCAACGTCGTGATGTTGTTGTTCATTTTGTTCAACATGTTGAACAACTCCGGGGAAATGGGCTCGGAAGTCTCCGACCTTGGTGATTTGTTACCTATAGTCATCACAACTCAAACAAACACGTAAATAGGTTAAGGTTAGACAAAACAAAAACTTCCTCAAAAGTGTTTGCTCTCGACACTCCTCTCCCTTTGGTGCTGAAATGCTTGTTGTTGCAATTTGTCTTACGATAGTCAATCACTCAAGCTAGTCAAAAGGACAATCAAAAATCCTCTAACCAAAAGAGATTAGCTAGACAATCAATGATAAGGGTCCAAGCTGAAAATTTCAGAAATGAATCAAAGAAAGTGAGATCAAGAGATAATAGAAACAAAGGACAAGAATAAAATGGTAAGAAAGGACTAAGCACAAAACTTGATCAAATCAACCTTGTCTAACCTTCAAACTACAAGCAAGATAGTTGTTGGTAGGCTAAGGATAGGTTGAATGGTAAGATGGTGTTTAGGCTTTCTTGGCTCACAATGGCTCTTGTTCACTTGCAATGCTTACTCTTGCACTTCTCTTGTACACTTAGAACAATCAACAACAATGCAACTCAAATCTGATTTTTTTTTTTTTTTCTAAATTCTTTTTCTTTCTTTCTTCTCTTTTTTTTTTCACTGTCGACTTCTCTTTCTTTTTTTTTTTGAAGTCTGATTTTTTTTTTTTTTTTTTTTTGACTTTCAGCAATTAAATAACAAATGAAAAATCTGAAAATGAAAATAAAAGAGACCTTGTAACTAATAGAGCTGTTGGGATGGAAGTGTGGCTAAAAAATAGGAGCTGGAAATGGTATGGCTAAAATGTAGGGATTTTTTTGACTTTTTCTTTTGAATTTCAGAAAATAGCAAAAATAGAAGACCAAAAATCTGATTTTTCTTGGTGGTGATGAAAGGGTGGTCGAATGGTGGTCTGATGGTGGTGATAGGGTGGCGGTATGGTGGTGATGAATTGGTGATGGGGTCGGCAGAAGGTAATGCCTAAGCAAACCAACAACAACCAATGCTAATAGTAAGAAAAATCAAACAAAAGAAGAGATGATCAAACCTTGCACTCCAATGGAGTTTTTGAGTTTTTTTTGATGATGACAATGGAGATGAGACACTTGATGTCGGTAGCCGAAGCTCTGATACCAATTTGATACGGGGATTAGCCGTGGATGTCCCGATCTTTCGACAACAAGCACAAAAACACAAAGGTCACAAGTTAGATGTGAAAGAACTCAATAAAGACTCAAATGACTAGACAAAGCAAGGATAAATGGATGAGAAAGTCTAGGTAGAACGAGCGAATAGACCCTTGATCCCAATTGAACAAAGTCCTAAACCAACGACTAGCTAACCAATCTCTACAATCTCACACAACCAGGGACGTATCCAAGGAGCACGAGAAGGGGGCTCGTGGGAGCTTGATAGCACCAATCAACTAGCGAAGATCGACACACACAAGACAAACCAAGCGGATTCAACACCAAGAACTCTCGGCAATCTTGAAACACTCAAGACAATTTGGCTTGCAAAGCAATGCTCATAAGATGAATAAAAATGATCAATGTTGTGTGTGATTACAACCGGCCTAGGGGCTATTTATAGCCTTAGATGGGAATAGAAAAGCTGAAAATAAATGACAATTAAAAGAAATTCAGCAACTTAAAAGAAATTCAGAAAATGGCAAATAGAATCCCTAAAATCTAGGACAAGCCTAAAGACTAGGACAACTAGCCGTTAGTGGTTATAATGGGCTGCGTGGTGCTCGGTACAGCCTCGGCACTAATCCGCACAAGGGTCCGTAGCTTGGGCTGCGTTGATTCCGAGTCCTCTTTAGCTAAGGCATGACTCACGAGATTGAGAAGAGCTTGGTGAAGCTTCTTGGCACGAGCTCGAGTCATTGGCCCATCCGTCATCATTGGTGCATTTGGAGGAGGTCTAGGCTCGGATGGTCCCTCATCAGAAACACATCCTTAAACTCCTCAAGAAGAGCGAGAATGTTTGATGGAAGAGAAGCTTTAAGCTCTTCACTCAACATGCTCAAGCTCTTGCAAAGGCGCATAAGAACAGTTCCACCATCCGCAAAGTCGTCTATGAATGTGCTTTTGAAAGCCAAGAACACACTCTTAGGCCGATTTTGAGGATCCACTTGGCTCGACTGAGCCTCCTTATCTAACTCACCTTTACTTACCTTGCGCTTCTCAATCTCATCAGCTACTTGCGTAGGTGTCATGGGCTTGAGAATGACATTCTTTCCCTGAAAAGTAAAGGTATAGCGATTAGTAAATCCATCATGAATAACCTTACGATCAGATTGCCAAGGACGTCCTAATAGAATATGACAAGCTTGCATAGGCACAATATCACATAAAACATCATCTTCATAATGTCCTAGTTTAAAATGCACTTTAACTTGCCTACTAACTTTCAATAGTCCACAATCATTCATCCAATGTAATTTGTAAGGTCTAGGGTGTTGGATAGTAGGTAGATGCAATTTCTCAACCATCTCTTGACTACCTAAATTACAACAACTACCTCCATCAATGATCACATTTACAACCTTTCCTTTAACCAGACAACGAGTATG
Source organism: Persicaria maculosa (assembly GCA_963922045.1). Taxonomy (NCBI): domain Eukaryota; kingdom Viridiplantae; phylum Streptophyta; class Magnoliopsida; order Caryophyllales; family Polygonaceae; genus Persicaria; species Persicaria maculosa. The sequence continues at coordinate 20,828,058 of OY998257.1, forward strand.
AAACAAGTTTTCTCTTTGATTATCATCACATGGTGTAGGAACAACACTTAAAACCCTCCTAACAATCAAAGAGTCTCCATGCTCATATTCCACCTCATCATCATCATTATCATAACAAACAAGGTTTAGATTCTGATCATTGTCATTAGCATGCTCGTCATGTTCATCACAAGAATTTTCAGATTCATATTCTCCTAAGTGATTGACCATGAGAGTTTTCTTATTAGGGCAATCCTTCATATAATGACCTCTACCTTGACATTTAAAGCACACAATATCTCTAGAACGAAGGGTAGAAGGGTTAGGATTACTCCCTTTGGGACCAGTAGATGTCCCAGACGATTCTCGTCCATTCCATGGACCTTTCCCTTTGTCGAGGGGCTGTTGGGGCTGTCGGCTATCACTCCTCCCTTGGGGCTGCTGAGCTCGCTCTCTAAAGCCCACCTCCGAGCGCCCTTGGGGCTGTTGTGGCCGAGATTGGCGCCACCCTTGCTGTTGGTTGCCACTCGACATCCTATTGCCTTGACTCTTGTAGCGTTGTCCCTTTTCTACTTTCATAGCTAGGTGTAATAAATCAGTAGGAGTAGTATAGGGAAAATAATCAATCTCATGAGCTAAAGCGGGATGCAAGATCCTAAGATATCTAACATTAGTTTGCTCATGAGTTTCTACTACATTAGCTCGAGCCATGGCTTCTTGCATAATATTGAATGTTTCCTCAACAGTTTTACTACCTTGTTTTAGATTTTCTAATCTACTCAATAGCTCTCTATCATAGTGTTGAGGTACAAACCTATTTCTCATTACTACCTTTAGTTGTTCCCAAGAAGCAATAGGTGCATCAAGGGATCTTCTTCTTTCTTTAACAAGATTGTCCCACCAGATTAATGCAAAACCTTGAAATTCTAGGGAAGCTAGTTGTACTTTCTTAGGTTCGGAGAAATTATGACAATTCCAGATTTGCTCCATTTTAATTTCCCAATCAATATAAGCATCGGGATCAGTCTTACCATCAAAAGGAGGAATCTTTACCTTAACCTTACCGATGCCGTCGTCATCATTGTATCTAGGCGGTCGGTTCTGATTTCCCCTTTGATTCCGTCTCGGGCGCTGCTCCCAATACTCTTCTTCTTGGAGGTCATCATCTTGCTCCGAGTCATAGAACCTCTCCTGGTAGTCCCGGCCTCTTCCCCTTCCTCGTCCTTGACCTTGCACATTAACAAACCCATTATTCCGATCATTTCTCCCGCCTCGTGGAGAGTTGTTTTCATTGAATAAAGGATTCTGTGAATGAATATTAACATGATTAGGATTAGGAATAGGGTTAGGATTAGCGACCTCCCTTTCATCTTGTGGCACCTCAACTTGCACTCGCACTTGCTGGCCACCTACGGTGTTAGAACCACTCGGCCTAGAATTCTCCAAAGCCGTCATCTTGGCTTGTAGTGTAGCCGTCATCGGCGTCACCTTTTTTTATCAACCAAAACTGTGTTGTTTTCGCTCAAATGTGTCCCAAACATGTTTATATGGTTTATAGGTCATAATGGGAGCTTTCTGCGGGAAAAGATTTCCGTGAAATTTTAGAACCAAAAGTAACCATATCGGCGTCACCTTTCATTATCCACCAAAAGTGTGTTGTTTTTGCTCAAATGTGTCCCAAACATGTTTATATGGTTTATAGGTCATAATGGGAGCTTTCTGCGCAAAAAGCTTTCTGTGAAATTTTCGAACCAAAAGTAACCATATCGGCGTCACCTTTTATTATCCACAAAAACTGTGTTGTTTTCGCTCAAATGTGTCCCAAACATGTTTATATGGTGTATAGGTCATAATAGGAGCTTTGTGCGCGAAAAGCTTTCCGTGAAATTTTCGGACCAAAAGTGACCCTATCGGCGTCCCCTTTCTTCATCCACAAAAACTGTGTTGTTTTTGCTCAAATGCGTCCCAAACATGTTTATATGGTTTATAGGTCATAATGGGCGCTTTGTGTGCGAAAAGCTTTCCGTGAAATTTTCGGACCAAAAGTGACCATATCGGCGTCACCTTTCTTTATCCACAAAAACTGAGTAGTTTTTGCTCAAATGCGTCCCAAACATGTTTATATGGTTTATAGGTCATAATGGGCACTTTGTGTGCGAAAAGCTTTCCGTGAAATTTTCGGACCAAAAGTGACCATATCGGCGTCACCTTTCTTTATCCACAAAAATTGTGTTGTTTTCGCGCAAATGTGTCCCAAACATGTTTATATGGTTTATAGGTCATAATGGGAGCTTTCTGCGGGAAAAGATTTCCATGAAATTTTAGGACCAAAAGTAACCATATCGGCGTCACCTTTCATTATCCACCAAAAGTGTGATGTTTTCGCTCAAATGTGTCCCAAACATGTTTATATGGTTTATAGGTCATAATGAGAGCTTTCTGCACAAAAACCTTTCCGTGAAATTTTTCGGACCAAAAGTAACCATATCGGCGTCACCTTTTATTATCCACCAAAACATGTTTATATGGTTTATAGGTCATAATGGGAGCTTTGTGCGCGATAAGCTTTCCTTGAAATTTTCGGACCAAAAGTGACCATATCGGCGTCACCTTTGTTTATCCACCAAAACTGTGTTGTTTTCGCTCAAATGTGTCCCAAACATGTTTATATGGTTTATAGGTCATAATGGGAGCTTTCTGCGGGAAAAGCTTTCCGTGAAATTTTAGGACCAAAAGTAACCATATCGGCGTCACCTTTCATTATCCATCAAAAGTGTGTTGTTTTCGCTCAAATGTGTCCCAAACATGTTTATATGGTGTATAGGTCATAATAGGAGCTTTGTGCGCGAAAAGGTTTCCGTGAAATTTTCGAACCAAAAGTGACCATATCGGCATCACCTTTCTTTATCAACCAAAACTTGATTGTTTTCGCTCAAATGCGTCCCAAACATGTTTATATGGTTTATAGATCATAATGGGAGCTTTGTGCACGAAAAGCATTCCGTGAAATTTTCGGACCAAAAGTGACCATATCGGCGTCACCTTTGTTTATCCACCAAAACTGTGTTGTTTTCGCTCAAATGTGTCCCAAACATGTTTAAATGGTTTATAGGTCATAATGGGAGCTTTCTGCGTGAAAAGCTTTCCGTGAAATTTTCGGACCAAAATTAACCATATCGGCGCCACCTTTTATTATCCACCAAAACTGTGTTGTTTTCGCTAAAATGCGTCCTAAACATGTTTATATGGTTTATAGGTCATAATGGGCGCTTTGTGTGCGAAAAGCTTTCCGTGAAATTTTCGGACCAAAAGTGACCATATCGGCGTCACCTTTCTTTATCCACAACAACTGAGTAGTTTTTGCTCAAATGCGAACCAAACATGTTTATGGTTTATAGGTCATAATGGGAGCTTTGTGCGCGAAAAGCTTTCCGTGAAATTTTCGGAACAAAAGTGACCATATCGACGTCACCTTTCTTTATCCACAAAAACTGTGTTGTTTTCGCTCAAATGCATCCCAAACTTGTTTATAAGGTTTATAGGTCATAATGGGAGCTTTGTGCGCGAAAAGCTTTCCGTGAAATTTTCGGACCAAAAGTGACCATATCGGCGTCACCTTTCTTTATCCACCAAAACTGTGTTGTTTTCGCTCAAATTTGTCCCAAACATGTTTATATGGTTTATAGGTCATAATGGGAGCTTTGTGCACGAAAAGCTTTCCATAAAATTTTCGGACCAAAAGTAACCATATCGGCGTCACCTTTCTTTATCCACAAAAACTGAGTAGTTTTTGCTCAAATGCGTCCCAAACATGTTTATATGGTTTATAGGTCATAATGGGCACTTTGTGTGCGAAAAGCTTTCCGTGAAATTTTCGGACCAAAAGTGACCATATAGGCGTCACCTTTCTTTATCCACAAAAACTGTGTTGTTTTCGCTCAAATGTGTCCCAAACATGTTTAAATGGTTAATAGGTCATAATGGGAGCTTTCTGCGCGAAAAGCTTTCCGTGAAATTTTCGGACCAAAAGTAACCATATCAGCGCCACCTTTTATTATCCACCAAAACTGTGTTGTTTTCGCTCAAATGCGTCCCAAACATGTTTATATGGTTTATAGGTCATAATGGGCGCTTTGTGTGCGAAAAGCTTTCCGTGAAATTTTCGGACCAAAAGTGACCATATCGACGTCACCTTTCTTTATCCACAAAAACTGTGTTGTTTTCGCTCAAATGCATCCCAAACTTGTTTATAAGGTTTATAGGTCATAATGTGAGCTTTGTGCGCGAAAAGCTTTCCGTGAAATTTTCGGACCAAGAGTGACCATATCGGCGTCACCTTTCTTTATCAACCAAAACTTGATTGTTTTCGCTCAAATGCGTCCCAAACATGTTTATATGGTTTATAGGTCATAATGGGAGCTTTGTGCACGAAAAGCATTCCGTGAAATTTTCGGACCAAAAGTGACCATATCGGCGTCACCTTTCTTTATCCACCAAAACTGTGTTGTTTTCGCTCAAATGTGTCCCAAACATGTTTAAATGGTTTATAGGTCATAATGGGAGCTTTCTGCGCGAAAAGCTTTCCGTGAAATTTTCGGACCAAAAGTAACCATATCATCGCCACCTTTTATTATCCACCAAAACTGTTGTTTTCGCTCAAATGCGTCCCAAACATGTTTATATGGTTTATAGGTCATAATGGGCGCTTTGTGTGCGAAAAGCTTTCCATGAAATTTTCGGACCAAAAGTGACCATATCGACGTCACCTTTCTTTATCCACAAAAACTGTGTTGTTTTCGCCCAAATGCATCCCAAACTTGTTTATAAGGTTTATAGGTCATAATGGGAGCTTTGTGCGCGAAAAGCTTTCCGTGAAATTTTCGGACCAAAAGTGACCATATCGGCGTCACCTTTGTTTATCCACCAAAACTGTGTTGTTTTCGCGCAAATGTGTCCCAAACATGTTTATATGGTTTATAGGTCATAATGGGAGCTTTCTGCGGGAAAAGATTTCCATGAAATTTTAGGACCAAAAGTAACCATTTCGGCGTCACCTTTCATTATCCACCAAAAGTGTGATGTTTTCGCTCAAATGTGTCCCAAACATGTTTATATGGTTTATAGGTCATAATGAGAGCTTTCTGCACAAAAACCTTTCCGTGAAATTTTTCGGACCAAAAGTAACCATATCGGCGTCACCTTTTATTATCCACCAAAACATGTTTATATGGTTTATAGGTCATAATGGGAGCTTTGTGCGCGATAAGCTTTCCTTGAAATTTTCGGACCAAAAGTGACCATATCGGCGTCACCTTTGTTTATCCACCAAAACTGTGTTGTTTTCGCTCAAATGTGTCCCAAACATGTTTATATGGTTTATAGGTCATAATGGGAGCTTTCTGCGGGAAAAGCTATCCGTGAAATTTTAGGACCAAAAGTAACCATATCGGCGTCACCTTTCATTATCCATCAAAAGTGTGTTTTTTTCGCTCAAATGTGTCCCAAACATGTTTATATGGTGTATAGGTCATAAAAGGAGCTTTGTGCGCGAAAAGGTTTCCGTAAAATTTTCGAACCAAAAGTGACCATATCGGCATCACCTTTCTTTATCAACCAAAACTTGATTGTTTTCGCTCAAATGCGTCCCAAACATGTTTATATGGTTTATAGGTCATAATGGGAGCTTTGTGCACGAAAAGCATTCCGTGAAATTTTCGGACCAAAAGTGACCATATCGGCGTCACCTTTCTTTATCCACCAAAACTGTGTTGTTTTCGCTCAAATGTGTCCCAAACATGTTTATATGGTTTATAGGTCATAATGGGAGCTTTCTGCGCAAAAAGCTTTCCGTGAAATTTTCGGACCAAAAGTAACCTATCGGCGTCACCTTTTATTATCCACCAAAACTGTGTTGTTGTCGCTCAAATGTGTCCCAAACATGTTTATATGGTTTATAGGTCATAATGGGAGCTTCATGCACGAAAAGCTTTCCGTGAAATTTTCGGAACAAAAGTCACCATATCGGCGTCACCTTTGTTTATCCACCAAAACTGTGTTGTTTTCGCTCAAATGTGTCCCAAACATGTTTAAATGGTTTATAGGTCATAATGGGAGCTTTCTGCGCGAAAAGCTTTCCGTGAAATTTTCGGACCAAAAGTAACCATATCGGCGCCACCTTTTATTATCCACCAAAACTGTGTTGTTTTCGCTCAAATGCGTCCCAAACATGTTTATATGGTTTATAGGTCATAATGGGCGCTTTGTGTGCGAAAAGCTTTCCGTGAAATTTTCGGACCAAAAGTGACCATATCAGCGTCACCTTTCTTTATCCACAAGAACTGAGTAGTTTTTGCTCAAATGCGAACCAAACATGTTTATGGTTTATAGGTCATAATGGGAGCTTTGTGCGCGAAAAGCTTTCCGTGAAATTTTCGGAACAAAAGTGACCATATCGACGTCACCTTTCTTTATCCACAAAAACTGTGTTGTTTTCGCTCAAATGCATCCCAAACTTGTTTATAAGGTTTATAGGTCATAATGGGAGCTTTGTGCGCGAAAAGCTTTCCGTGAAATTTTCGGACCAAAAGTGACCATATCGGCGTCACCTTTCTTTATCCACCAAAACTGTGTTGTTTTCGCTCAAATGTGTCCCAAACATGTTTATATGGTTTATAGGTCATAATGGGAGCTTTGTGCGCGAAAAGCTTTCCATGAAATTTTCGGACCAAAAGTGACCATATCGGCGTCACCTTTCTTTATCCACAAAAACTGAGTAGTTTTTGCTCAAATGCGTCCCAAACATGTTTATATGGTTTATAGGTCATAATGGGCACTTTGTGTGCGAAAAGCTTTCCGTGAAATTTTCGGACCAAAAGTGACCATATCGGCGTCACCTTTCTTTATCCACAAAAACTGTGTTGTTTTCGCGCAAATGTGTCCCAAACATGTTTATATGGTTTATAGGTCATAATGGGAGCTTTCTGCGCGAAAAGCTTTCCGTGAAATTTTCGGACCAAAAGTAACCATATCAGCGCCACCTTTTCTTATCCACCAAAACTGTGTTGTTTTCGCTAAAATGCGTCCCAAACATGTTTATATGGTTTATAGGTCATAATGGGCGCTTTGTGTGCGAAAAGCTTTCCGTGAAATTTTCGGACCAAAAGTGACCATATCGGCGTCACCTTTCTTTATCCACAAGAACTGAGTAGTTTTTGCTCAAATGCGAACCAAACATGTTTATAAGGTTTATAGGTCATAATGGGAGCTTTGTGCGCGAAAAGCTTTCCGTGAAATTTTCGGACCAAAAGTGACCATATCGGCGTCACCTTTGTTTATCCACAAAAACTGTGTTGTTTTCGCGCAAATGTGTCCCAAACATGTTTATATGGTTTATAGGTCATAATGGGAGCTTTCTGCGGGAAAAGATTTCCATGAAATTTTAGGACCAAAAGTAACCATATCGGCGTCACCTTTCATTATCCACCAAAAGTGTGATGTTTTCGCTCAAATGTGTCCCAAACATGTTTATATGGTTTATAGGTCATAATGAGAGCTTTTCTGCACAAAAACCTTTCCGTGAAATTTTTCGGACCAAAAGTAACCATATCGGCGTCACCTTTTATTATCGACCAAAACATGTTTATATGGTTTATAGGTCATAATGGGAGCTTTGTGCGCGATAAGCTTTCCTTGAAATTTTCGGACCAAAAGTGACCATATCGGCGTCACCTTTGTTTATCCACCAAAACTGTGTTGTTTTCGCTCAAATCTGTCCCAAACATGTTTATATGGTTTATAGGTCATAATGGGAGCTTTCTGCGGGAAAAGCTTTCCGTGAAATTTTAGGACCAAAAGTAACCATATCGGCGTCACCTTTCATTATCCATCAAAAGTGTGTTGTTTTCGCTCAAATGTGTCCCAAACATGTTTATATGGTGTATAGGTCATAATAGGAGCTTTGTGCGCGAAAAGGTTTCCGTGAAATTTTCGGACCAAAAGTAACCATATCGGCGCCACCTTTTATTATCCACCAAAACAGTGTTGTTTTCGCTCAAATGCGTCCCAAACATGTTTATATGGTTTATAGGTCATAATGGGAGCTTTCTGCGCGAAAAGCTTTCCGTGAAATTTTCGGACCAAAAGTAACCATATCAGCGCCACCTTTTATTATCCACCAAAACTGTGTTGTTTTCGCTCAAATGCGTCCCAAACATGTTTATATGGTTTATAGGTCATAATGGGCGCTTTGTGTGCGAAAAGCTTTCCGTGAAATTTTCGGACCAAAAGTGACCATATCAGCGTCACCTTTCTTTATCCACAAGAACTGAGTAGTTTTTGCTCAAATGCGAACCAAACATGTTTATGGTTTATAGGTCATAATGGGAGCTTTGTGCGCGAAAAGCTTTCCGTGAAATTTTCGGAACAAAAGTGACCATATCGACGTCACCTTTCTTTATCCACAAAAACTGTGTTGTTTTCGCTCAAATGCATCCCAAACTTGTTTATAAGGTTTATAGGTCATAATGGGAGCTTTGTGCGCGAAAAGCTTTCCGTGAAATTTTCGGACCAAAAGTGACCATATCGGCGTCACCTTTATTTATCCACCAAAACTGTGTTGTTTTCTCTCAAATGTGTCCCAAACATGTTTATATGGTTTATAGGTCATAATGGGAGCTTTGTGCGCGAAACGCTTTCCATGAAATTTTCGGACCAAAAGTGACCATATCGGCGTCACCTTTCTTTATCCACAAAAACTGAGTTGTTTTCGCTCAAATGCGTCCCAAACATGTTTATAAGGTTTATAGGTCATAATGGGAGCTTTGTGTGCGAAAAGCTTTCCGTGAAATTTTCGGACCAAAAGTGACCATATCGGCGTCACCTTTCTTTATCCACAAAAACTGTGTTGTTTTCGCGCAAATGTGTCCCAAACATGTTTATATGGTTTATAGGTCATAATGGGAGCTTTCTGCGGGAAAAGATTTCCGTGAAATTTTAGGACCAAAAGTAACCATATCGGCGTCACCTTTCATTATCCACCAAAACTGTGTTGTTTTCGCTCAAATGTGTCCCAAAAATGTTTATATGGTTTATAGGTCATAATGGGAGCTTTCTGCGGGAAAAGCTATCCGTGAAATTTTAGGACCAAAAGTAACCATATCGGCGTCACCTTTCATTATCCATCAAAAGTGTGTTGTTTTCGCTCAAATGTGTCCCAAACATGTTTATATGGTGTATAGGTCATAATAGGAGCTTTGTGCGCGAAAAACTTTCCGTGAAATTTTCGGACCAAACGTGACCATATCGGCATCACCTTTCTTTATCAACCAAAACTTGATTGTTTTCGCTCAAATGCGTCCCAAACATGTTTATATGGTTTATAGGTCATAATGGGAGCTTTGTGCACGAAAAGCATTCCGTGAAATTTTCGGACCAAAAGTGACCATATCGGCGTCACCTTTGTTTATCCACAAAAACTGTGTTGTTTTCGCTCAAATGCGTCCCAAACATGTTTAATGGTTTATAGGTCATAATGGGAGCTTTGTGCGCGATAAGCTTTCCTTGAAATTTTCGGACCAAAAGTGACTATATAGGCGTCACCTTTGTTTATCCAACAAAACTGTGTTGTTTTCGCTCAAATGTGTCCCAAACATGTTTATATGGTTTATAGGTCATAATGGGAGCTTTCTGCGGGAAAAGATTTCCGTGAAATTTTAGGACCAAAAGTAACCATATCGGCGTCACCTTTCATTATCCATCAAAATTGTGTTGTTTTCGCTCAAATGTGTCCCAAACATGCTTATATGGTGTATAGGTCATAATAAGAGCTTTGTGCGCGAAAAGGTTTCCGTGAAATTTTCGAACCAAAAGTGACCATATCGGCATCACCTTTCTTTATCAACCAAAACTTGATTGTTTTCGCTCAAATGCGTCCCAAACATGTTTATATGGTTTATAGGTCATAATGGGAGCTTTGTGCACGAAAAGCATTCCGTGAAATTTTCGGACCAAAAGTGACCATATCGGCGTCACCTTTCTTTATCCACCAAAACTGTGTTGTTTTCGCTCAAATGTGTCCCAAACATGTTTATATGGTTTATAGGTCATAATGGGAGCTTTCTGCGCAAAAAGCTTTCCGTGAAATTTTCGGACCAAAAGTAACCATATCGGCGTCACTTTTTATTATCCACCAAAACTGTGTTGTTTTCGCTCAAATGTGTCCCAAACATGTTTAAATGGTTTATAGGTCATAATGGGAGCTTCATGCACGAAAAGCTTTCCGTGAAATTTTCGGACCAAAAGTCACCATATCGGTGTCACCTTTGTTTATCCACCAAAACTGTGTTGTTTTCGCTCAAATGTGTCCCAAACATGTTTAAATGGTTTATAGGTCATAATGGGAGCTTTCTGCGCGAAAAGCTTTCCGTGAAATTTTCGGACCAAAAGTAACCATATCGGCGCCACCTTTTATTATCCACCAAAACTGTGTTGTTTTCGCTCAAATGCGTCCCAAACATGTTTATATGGTTTATAGGTCATAATGGGCGCTTTGTGTGCGAAAAGCTTTCCGTGAAATTTTCGGACCTAAAGTGACCATATCGGCGTCACCTTTCTTTATCCACAAGAACTGAGTAGTTTTTGCTCAAATGCGAACCAAACATGTTTATGGTTTATAAGTCATAATGGGAGCTTTGTGCGCGAAAAGCTTTCCGTTAAATTTTCGGAACAAAAGTGACCATATCGACGTCACCTTTCTTTATCCACAAAAACTTTGTTGTTTTCGCTCAAATGCATCCCAAACTTGTTTATAAGGTTTATAGGTCATAATGGGAGCTTTGTGCGCGAAAAGCTTTCCGTGAAATTTTCGGACCAAAAGTGACCATATCGGCGTCACCTTTCTTTATCCACCAAAACTGTGTTGTTTTCGCTCAAATGTGTCCCAAACATGTTTATATGGTTTATAGGTCATAATGGGAGCTTTGTGCGCGAAAAGCTTTCCATGAAATTTTCGGACCAAAAGTGACCATATCGGCGTCACCTTTCTTTATCCACAAAAACTGAGTAGTTTTTGCTCAAATGCGTCCCAAACATGTTTATATGGTTTATAGGTCATAATGGGCACTTTGTGTGCGAAAAGCTTTCCGTGAAATTTTCGGACCAAAAGTGACCATATCGGCGTCACCTTTCTTTATCCACAAAAACTGTGTTGTTTTCGCGCAAATGTGTCCCAAACATGTTTATATGGTTTATAGGTCATAATGGGAGCTTTCTGCGCGAAAAGCTTTCCGTGAAATTTTCGGACCAAAAGTAACCATATCAGCGCCACCTTTTCTTATCCACCAAAACTGTGTTGTTTTCGCTCAAATGCGTCCCAAACATGTTTATATGGTTTATAGGTCATAATGGGCGCTTTGTGTGCGAAAAGCTTTCCGTGAAATTTTCGGACCAAAAGTGACCATATCGGCGTCACCTTTCTTTATCCACAAGAACTGAGTAGTTTTTGCTCAAATGCGAACCAAACATGTTTATAAGGTTTATAGGTCATAATGGGAGCTTTGTGCGCGAAAAGTTTTCCGTGAAATTTTCGGACCAAAAGTGACCATATCGGCGTCACCTTTGTTTATCCACAAAAACTGTGTTGTTTTCGCGCAAATGTGTCCCAAACATGTTTATATGGTTTATAGGTCATAATGGGAGCTTTCTGCGCGAAAAGCTTTCCGTGAAATTTTCGGACCAAAAGTAACCATATCAGCGCCACCTTTTCTTATCCACCAAAACTGTGTTGTTTTCGCTCAAATGCGTCCCAAACATGTTTATATGGTTTATAGGTCATAATGGGCGCTTTGTGTGCGAAAAGCTTTCCGTGAAATTTTCGGACCAAAAGTGACCATATCGGCGTCACCTTTCTTTATCCACAAGAACTGAGTAGTTTTTGCTCAAATGCGAACCAAACATGTTTATATGGTTTATAGGTCATAATGGGAGCTTTGTGCGCGAAAAGCTTTCCATGAAATTTTCGGACCAAAAGTGACCATATCGGCGTCACCTTTCTTTATCCACAAAAACTGAGTAGTTTTTGCTCAAATGCGTCCCAAACATGTTTATATGGTTTATAGGTCATAATGGGCACTTTGTGTGCGAAAAGCTTTCCGTGAAATTTTCGGACCAAAAGTGACCATATCGGCGTCACCTTTCTTTATCCACAAAAACTGTGTTGTTTTCGCGCAAATGTGTCCCAAACATGTTTATATGGTTTATAGGTCATAATGGGAGCTTTCTGCGCGAAAAGCTTTCCGTGAAATTTTCGGACCAAAAGTAACCATATCAGCGCCACCTTTTCTTATCCACCAAAACTGTGTTGTTTTCGCTCAAATGCGTCCCAAACATGTTTATATGGTTTATAGGTCATAATGGGCGCTTTGTGTGCGAAAAGCTTTCCGTGAAATTTTCGGACCAAAAGTGACCATATCGGCGTCACCTTTCTTTATCCACAAGAACTGAGTAGTTTTTGCTCAAATGCGAACCAAACATGTTTATAAGGTTTATAGGTCATAATGGGAGCTTTGTGCGCGAAAAGTTTTCCGTGAAATTTTCGGACCAAAAGTGACCATATCGGCGTCACCTTTGTTTATCCACAAAAACTGTGTTGTTTTCGCGCAAATGTGTCCCAAACATGTTTATATGGTTTATAGGTCATAATGGGAGCTTTCTGCGCGAAAAGCTTTCCGTGAAATTTTCGGACCAAAAGTAACCATATCAGCGCCACCTTTTCTTATCCACCAAAACTGTGTTGTTTTCGCTCAAATGCGTCCCAAACATGTTTATATGGTTTATAGGTCATAATGGGCGCTTTGTGTGCGAAAAGCTTTCCGTGAAATTTTCGGACCAAAAGTGACCATATCGGCGTCACCTTTCTTTATCCACAAGAACTGAGTAGTTTTTGCTCAAATGCGAACCAAACATGTTTATATGGTTTATAGGTCATAATGGGAGCTTTGTGCGCGAAAAGCTTTCCATGAAATTTTCGGACCAAAAGTGACCATATCGGCGTCACCTTTCTTTATCCACAAAAACTGAGTAGTTTTTGCTCAAATGCGTCCCAAACATGTTTATATGGTTTATAGGTCATAATGGGCACTTTGTGTGCGAAAAGCTTTCCGTGAAATTTTCGGACCAAAAGTGACCATATCGGCGTCACCTTTCTTTATCCACAAAAACTGTGTTGTTTTCGCGCAAATGTGTCCCAAACATGTTTATATGGTTTATAGGTCATAATGGGAGCTTTCTGCGCGAAAAGCTTTCCGTGAAATTTTCGGACCAAAAGTAACCATATCAGCGCCACCTTTTCTTATCCACCAAAACTGTGTTGTTTTCGCTCAAATGCGTCTCAAACATGTTTATATGGTTTATAGGTCATAATGGGCGCTTTGTGTGCGAAAAGCTTTCCGTGAAATTTTCGGACCAAAAGTGACCATATCGGCGTCACCTTTCTTTATCCACAAGAACTGAGTAGTTTTTGCTCAAATGCGAACCAAACATGTTTATAAGGTTTATAGGTCATAATGGGAGCTTTGTGCGCGAAAAGTTTTCCGTGAAATTTTCGGACCAAAAGTGACCATATCGGCGTCACCTTTGTTTATCCACAAAAACTGTGTTGTTTTCGCGCAAATGTGTCCCAAACATGTTTATATGGTTTATAGGTCATAATGGGAGCTTTCTGCGGGAAAAGATTTCCATGAAATTTTAGGACCAAAAGTAACCATATCGGCGTCACCTTTCATTATCCACCAAAAGTGTGATGTTTTCGCTCAAATGTGTCCCAAACATGTTTATATGGTTTATAGGTCATAATGAGAGCTTTTCTGCACAAAAACCTTTCCGTGAAATTTTTCGGACCAAAAGTAACCATATCGGCGTCACCTTTTATTATCCACCAAAACATGTTTATATGGTTTATAGGTCATAATGGGAGCTTTGTGCGCGATAAGCTTTCCTTGAAATTTTCGGACCAAAAGTGACCATATCGGCGTCACCTTTGTTTATCCACCAAAACTGTGTTGTTTTCGCTCAAATCTGTCCCAAACATGTTTATATGGTTTATAGGTCATAATGGGAGCTTTCTGCGGGAAAAGCTTTCCGTGAAATTTTAGGACCAAAAGTAACCATATCGGCGTCACCTTTCATTATCCATCAAAAGTGTGTTGTTTTCGCTCAAATGTGTCCCAAACATGTTTATATGGTGTATAGGTCATAATAGGAGCTTTGTGCGCGAAAAGGTTTCCGTGAAATTTTCGAACCAAAAGTGACCATATCGGCATCACCTTTCTTTATCAACCAAAACTTGATTGTTTTCGCTCAAATGCGTCCCAAACATGTTTATATGGTTTATAGGTGATACGGGGTTAGCCGTGTGATGGTCCGATCTTCGACAACAAATAAGAACTAAACAAGAAACAAAATAAGACTCGAAATTTACGAGCAAGAATTGAAAGACTCGACCTGATAAGGACTGAAACGATCTATGTAGAACAAGATAGAAACCCCAGGCTTCCGTAGAAGGTAGGAACCAATATCAATGACTACACAACCCGCCTCTACAACCCTACACAATCAAGCGGACAACTTGAAGGCACAAGGAGGGGGCTTGTGGATACTAGGATCACCAAGTCTTGCGAAGTTGATGAACGGCAAAGCAAACCAAGCTGAGATTATCAATTCGACAATTGAAGAGCGCTGCTCTATTCAATCGACAACTCTCTAAGTGTTTCACACGTTTAAGAGAAAGCAATTTCATTCAATAATGTTCCAACTGATTCTAATGAGGGCATACGGCATATATAGCCTACATGGCTGTTCTTGGCCGGTTTTTCTAGGTTAAAATAGATAAAAGAAGATAAAATAACAACTTAAAGGAATTAATAAAATTACCCTAAAGTTTCCTAGAATAACTTAAGTAAAATTAATACTAAAAATGGAAATAAGTGGGAGCCCCAACACTTAGGCTAATTCGGCAGCCCTTATGTTCAAGGTGGCTCTTCATCTTGAATCCCTATGCACATATAGGTCTTCAATGTAGGCTCGGGAAGTTGAACCTTGCTCGAGAACAAAGCATGACTCACAAATAGGAATGAGTCTCGTTGAAGCTTCTTAGTTCGGGCTCGAGTCATAGGTCCTTCTCCAAGAATGATGGGTGTGTCTGGAGCTGTAGAAGATGGTCCCGCATCAACCTCCCCTTCTTGAAAAGGATTCGACCACGAATCCAAGTCTTCATCCACAGCAAAGTAAGGGATTAGATCCGCGACGTTGAATGTAGCGCTCACGCCCATGTCTCCAGGAAGCTCCAATTGGTAGGCATTGTCGCCCACTCTCCTCTTGACTTTGAATGGTCCATCACCACGAGGTGACAGCTTGTTCTTCCGGGCTTCTGGAAACCGTTCCTTCCTTAAGTGCACCCATACAAGATCTCCAGGCTGAAATGTGACCAATCGACGTCCCTTGTTGGCCTTGTTAGCATTGTATTCAGCCTTTAACTTCAGCTTCTCACGAGTTCGTTCATGCAGCTCCTTAATGAACTCGACATGCTTACCTGCCTCAAATGATTCTTTGTCTCTCATAGGATATGGAGTAAGATCAAAAGGGGTTAGTGGGTTAACACCATACACACATTCAAATGGACTGATTTTAGTAGCCGAATGCATGGTTCTGTTATAAGCAAATTCCACATGAGGTAAGGCTTCTTCCCAAAGTTTCAAATTCTTCCTAATAATGGCTCTTAGGACAGTAGCAAGGGTTCTATTAGTCACCTCAGTTTGGCCATCAGTTTGGGGGTGGCTAGAAGTAGAGAATAACAATCTAGTTCCCAATTTATTCCATAAGGTTCGCCAAAAATGACTTAAGAATTTCACATCCCTATCACTAACAATGGTTTTAGGCACGCCATGCAACCTAACTACTTCTCTAAAGAATAGATTAGCAACGTTAGTAGCATCATCAGTTTTATGACATGCAATGAAATGAGCCATTTTAGAGAATCTATCAACCACTACAAATATAGAATCTCTCCCCTTCTTAGTTCTAGGCAACCCAACTATAAAATCCATGGAAATGTCTTCCCAAGGGGCTGAGGGGGTCGGCAGTGGTGTATAAAGGCCATGGGGCATAAGCTTAGCTTTGGCTTTTATGCAATCTATGCATCTTTTAAGGCAATGTTCTACATCCCTAAGCATATGTGGCCAATAAAAGTGTGATTTCAGTGTATTATATGTCTTATCTCTACCAAAATGTCCCATTAATCCACCACTATGGGCTTCACTAACAAGTAATAATCGTAGAGAACATCTAGGAATGCACACTTGATCTTTTCGAAATAAGAATCCTTCATGTATATAAAAGCTGTCATTAGGACCCTTTTCTAAGCATTTTCGAAAGATATCACCAAAATCCAAATCAGAGTCATACAATTCCTTTATGTAAACAAAGCCTAAGACTCTAGAATCCAAAGTGGTTAAAAGAACATGTCTCCTAGCTAACACATTAGACTCGAAATCAGCTCCTAAAGCATGCCTTCTAGATAATGCATCAGCAACCACATTGTCCTTGCCTTTCTTATACTTAATCACATAAGGAAATGTTTCAATGAATTCCATCCACCTACCATGTCTCCTATCAAGTTTATCTTGGCTTTTAAAGTGTTTTAAAGACTCATGATCAGTCCTAAGGATAAACTCGCTAGGCCATAAATAGTGAGACCATGTCTTAAGTACTCTAAACAAAGCATATAATTCCTTATCATAGGTAGAGTAATTAAGACAAGCACCTTTCAACTTCTCAGAAAAGAAAGCAATAGGCTTACCTCCCTGCATAAGGACTCCACCAATTCCAATTCCGCTAGCATCACACTCTACTTCAAAGGACTGAGAGAAGTCCGGCAAAGCTAGTAGAGGTGCGTGAGTGAGCTTGTCCTTAAGTGTGTTGAATGCTTCCTCCTGAGCTACTCCCCATGTGAATTCACTCCTGTTTTTCGTGAGCTCAGTGAGGGGTGCCGAGATGGTGCTGAAGTCCCGCACGAATCGACGATAGAAGCTCGCCAATCCTTGGAAGCTGCGCACATGGCCGATGTTGGTGGGTGTTGGCCACTCTTGGATCGCCTTGATCTTAGCCTCATCGACACGCAGTCCATTCGAACTCACTACAAATCCAAGAAAAGACACTTGTTCATTACATAGCTCACATTTCTTTAAATTAGCATACAAGCGTTCAATTCTTAGTGTTTTAAGCACTTCTCTAAGATGTGATTCATGTTCATTAGAAGACTTGCTATAAACCAGAATATCATCAAAATAAACTACAACAAATTTTCCAATGAAGTCTCGAAGCACATGATTCATTAAGCGCATAAAAGTGCTAGGAGCATTAGTTAAACCAAAAGGCATAACCAACCACTCATATAAGCCTAGCTTAGTCTTAAAGGCTGTTTTCCATTCATCACCCTCTTTCATTCTAATTTGATGATAGCCACTCCTAAGATCAATTTTAGAAAATATAGAAGCTCCATGTAACTCATCTAGCATATCATCTAATCTAGGAATAGGATGACGATATTTAATAGTGATGTTGTTAATAGCCCTACAATCTACACACATTCTCCATGAACCATCTTTCTTAGGGACTAATAACACAGGCACAGCGCTAGGACTTAAGCTAATTCGAATATAGCCCTTATCCAACAAATCTTGGACTTGGGTTTGGACCTCTTGGGTCTCAGTGGGATTCATACGGTACGCAGGTCTATTAGGCAATGCAGCCCCCGGAATAAGATCAATTTGATGCTCAATTCCACGGATAGGGGGTAGACCTGGTGGTATGTCATCGGGAAACACATCCTTAAACTCCTCAAGAAGAGCGAGAATGTTTGATGGAAGAGAAGCTTTAAGCTCTTCACTCAACATGCTCAAGCTCTTGCAAAGGCGCATAAGAATAGTTCCACCATCCGCAAAGTCGTCTATGAATGTGCTTTTGGAAGCCAAGAACACACTCTTAGGCCGATTTTGAGGATCCACTTGGCTCGACTGAGCCTCCTTATCTAACTCACCTTTACTTACCTTGCGCTTCTCGATCTCATCAGCTACTTGCGTAGGTGTCATGGGCTTGAGAATGACATTCTTTCCCTGAAAAGTAAAGGTATAGCGATTAGTAAACCCATCATGAATAACCTTACGATCAGATTGCCAAGGACGTCCTAATAGAATATGACAAGCTTGCATAGGCACAATATCACATAAAACATCATCTTCATAATGTCCTAGTTTTAAATGCACTTTAACTTGCCTACTAACTTTCAATAGTCCACAATCATTCATCCAATGTAATTTGTAAGGTCTAGGGTGTTGGACAGTAGGTAGATGCAATTTCTCAACCATCTCTTGACTAGCTAAATTACAGCAACTACCTCCATCAATGATCACATTTACAACCTTTCCTTTAACCAGACAACGAGTATGAAACAAGTTTTCTCTTTGATTATCATCACATGGTGTAGGAACAACACTTAAAACTCTCCTAACAATCAAAGATTCTCCATGCTCATATTCAACCTCATCATCATCATTATCATAACAAACAAGGTTTAGATTCTGATCATTGTTATTAGCATGCTCGTCATGTTCATCACAAGAATTTTCAGATTCATATTCTCCTAAGTGATTGACCATGAGAGTTTTCTTATTAGGGCAATCCTTCATATAATGACCTCTACCTTGACATTTAAAGCACACAATATCTCTAGAACGAAGGGTAGAAGGGTTAGGATTACTCCCTTTGGGACCAGTAGATGTCCCAGACGATTCTCGTCCATTCCATGGACCTTTCCCTTTGTCGAGGGGCTGTTGGGGCTGTCGGCTATCACTCCTCCCTTGGGGCTGCTGAGCTCGCTCTCTAAAGCCCACTTCCGAGCGCCCTTGGGGCTGTTGTGGCCGAGATTGGCGCCACCCTTGCTGTTGGTTGCCACTCGACATCCTATTGCCTTGACTCTTGTAGCGTTGTCCCTTTTCTACTTTCATAGCTAGGTGTAATAAATCAGTAGGAGTAGTATAGGGAAAATAATCAATCTCATGAGCTAAAGCGGGATGCAAGATCCTAAGATATCTAACATTAGTTTGCTCATGAGTTTCTACTACATTAGCTCGAGCCATGGCTTCTTGCATAATATTGAATGTTTCCTCAACAGTTTTACTACCTTGTTTTAGATTTTCTAATCTACTCAATAGCTCTCTATCATAGTGTTGAGGTACAAACCTATTTCTCATTACTACCTTTAGTTGTTCCCAAGAAGCAATAGGTGCATCAAGGGATCTTCTTCTTTCTTTAACAAGATTGTCCCACCAGATTAATGCAAAACCTTGAAATTCTAGGGAAGCTAGTTGTACTTTCTTAGGTTCGGAGAAATTATGACAATTCCAGATTTGCTCCATTTTAATTTCCCAATCAATATAAGCATCTGGATCCGTCTTACCATCAAAAGGAGGAATCTTTACCTTAACCTTACCGATGCCGTCGTCATCATTGTATCTAGGCGGTCGGTTCTGATTTCCCCTTTGATTCCGTCTCGGGCGCTGCTCCCAATACTCTTCTTCTTGGAGGTCATCATCTTGCTCCGAGTCATAGAACCTCTCCTGGTAGTCCCGGCCTCTTCCCCTTCCTCGTCCTTGACCTTGCACATTAACAAACCCATTATTCCGATCATTTCTCCCACCTCGTGGAGAGTTGTTTTCATTGAATAAAGGATTCTGTACATGAATATTAACATGATTAGGATTAGGAATAGGGTTAGGATTAGCGACTTCCCTTTCATCTTGTGGCACCTCAACTTGCACTCGCTCTTGCTGGCCACCTACGGTGTTAGAACCACTCGGCCTAGAATTCTCCAAAGCCGTCATCTTGGCTTGTAGTGTAGCCAAGGTTTCAGGGACGGTAGCCATGCCCGCCAATGTGTTCATCATGTTGTTCACATTGTTCATCAAGACGGCAAATTGCTCGGGAGTTACTGTTGTACTTGAGGAAGTGGCGTTGTTGCCACCGTTGTTATTCTGACTATTAGACATTATAACAAAAGAAAAGAAACAATGAACTATGTTAAGGTTAGTAAAAACTTATAAACAGCTCACAATTGTGTTTCGCTCACACTCCCTCTCTCCGATTGATATATCACGCTTGCTAGGGCAATCCGCTTTGGGCAAATCAACTACCAAGCAAAGACTAAGTAATCAAAGTATGTAACCAAGAGAATGAATGAAACAACGCAGAAGAGTACTCAACAAGGGCTGTAGAGAACTCGATGTAAGCAAACAACTCGATCCAAGCACTCGACAAGAGAGAAAGAGTGCTCAACAGTAGCTATAAACACTTGATTTAAGCAAAACAGATGGGTAATTGCAAGAAATCAACTCAACACAACAAGGAGATCACTCGGCAAGGGCTGAGAGTTCTCGACACTAACAAACTCACTCGATATAGACAACAAGAGAACTCGACCAGGTGGAGATCTCTTCGACACACACACAAACAACTCGATATCCAGCAGAGAGTACTCGACACAGGTGATATGGTACTCGACACAAACTGAATTCAAGAGAAAATAAGGAAAAATAAAAGAAAGCTTGGAAATTTACCTCTTTTGATTGAAAACCTTTAAGTTAGGATGTTGTAGTTGCAAGGTAGGGTTTCAATTTCAAGAAGGATATGTGTTTTGGGATAGGTAATGTCGAATAGGGCTGGATAGGTTCACCAAAGATGTCCTTGGGAGCTTTCTTGCACTAGATCAACAATACTTCTTTTTTTTTTTTTTTTTTTTTGACACTGATTTTTTTTTTTTTTTTTATAAGACTAATGCAAGAAAAGACTCTAAGCTATAGATAAGGACTCGAAAATATAAAAGATAGGTGAAGGGATGAATGAAAAATCAGCCCTAATGAAGAGTATAGACAACCTTTGAGTAAATTTGGTAAGTGGATCTATCTTTAGCCTTAATAGATATTTGATAGATAAAATATATTAATTCTACCAAAAATCAGAATATCAAAAGGCACTTAATAATGGATTTAGATAAAAGATAGATAGAAGTTCCAAAGATAGAACAAAGCACAAACTAGGGTTTTCTTGTGGTATAGGGTTCGGCCAAGCTTGACTTATGGGGACAGAATTTCTGCCGTCGGCTAGGGTGATGCACAAGGGTGCTTCACGGCTTGGTCGACTCCACTGGTCTCGGCTAGGCTTGTGTTTAGGCTTATGCAACCACAAACAATCACAAACTCAAGATTAGTGCAATAATCAATAAAGAATGCAAGAAGTAAAAGACCAAAACAAGAAAAGGACTCTTTTTGTGGGTTTTTGTGTTTATGTAAAGAAAAGACTCAATTTGATGTCGGAAACCTAAGCTCTGATGCCAATTTGATACGGGGTTAGCCGTGTGATGGTCCGATCTTCGACAACAAATAAGAACTAAACAAGAAACAAAATAAGACTCGAAATTTACGAGCAAGAATTGAAAGACTCGACCTGATAAGGACTGAAACGATCTATGTAGAACAAGATAGAAACCCCAGGCTTCCGTAGAAGGTAGGAACCAATATCAATGACTACACAACCCGCCTCTACAACCCTACACAATCAAGCGGACAACTTGAAGGCACAAGGAGGGGGCTTGTGGATACTAGGATCACCAAGTCTTGCGAAGTTGATGAACGGCAAAGCAAACCAAGCTGAGATTATCAATTCGACAATTGAAGAGCGCTGCTCTATTCAATCGACAACTCTCTAAGTGTTTCACACGTTTAAGAGAAAGCAATTTCATTCAATAATGTTCCAACTGATTCTAATGAGGGCATACGGCATATATAGCCTACATGGCTGTTCTTGGCCGGTTTTTCTAGGTTAAAATAGATAAAAGAAGATAAAATAACAACTTAAAGGAATTAATAAAATTACCCTAAAGTTTCCTAGAATAACTTAAGTAAAATTAATACTAAAAATGGAAATAAGTGGGAGCCCCAACACTTAGGCTAATTCGGCAGCCCTTATGTTCAAGGTGGCTCTTCATCTTGAATCCCTATGCACATATAGGTCTTCAATGTAGGCTCGGGAAGTTGAACCTTGCTCGAGAACAAAGCATGACTCACAAATAGGAATGAGTCTCGTTGAAGCTTCTTAGTTCGGGCTCGAGTCATAGGTCCTTCTCCAAGAATGATGGGTGTGTCTGGAGCTGTAGAAGATGGTCCCGCATCAATAGGTCATAATGGGAGCTTTGTGCACGAAAAGCATTCCGTGAAATTTTCGGACCAAAAGTGACCATATCGGCGTCACCTTTCTTTATCCACAAAAACTGTGTTGTTTTCGCGCAAATGTGTCCCAAACATGTTTATATGGTTTATAGGTCATAATGGGAGCATTCTGCGGGAAAAGATTTCCGTGAAATTTTAGGACCAAAAGTAACCATATCGGCGTCACCTTTTATTATCCACCAAAACTGTGTTGTTTTCGCTTGAATAGGTAAATATATAGATAAGGTAGTTACCAGGTTACAAAAATTATGCAACCATACCAAGGGTCACATGTAAAAAGAGGAATCAAATAAACAAAAGGATTCCTCAAGTAGACTACTCCCCTAAGAACACAAAATACATCCGTATCCCCATATCTCAAGCACCCTACATCTCCTAACCCCATATATGTTAGTACTAATATTCCCAAGCAAGTTTCCGTTCCAGTCTTTGCACCAGTGACTTGCATTTCCACTTAGCGGAAAGACGGGAACGACAACTTGTTACAATATGTAATGCACACGTTTTAGGAACAAATTGTTCATTACTAAATACTAGCTTGTTTCTATGTATCCATGTGAAATAGATGGTAGCAATAAAAACTAAAAGTTTTGCTTGGAAGAGCTGCGTTCTTTGGATGGTCAATGACTCACGGCCAAACCAGTCGAGCCAATCCTCCACTGTAGTGTGCCTGCAGCTGATGCCTATCCACCCGAACACTAGATCCTGCACTTCACTCGTAACAGGGCACTCAAACCACAAGTGGTTCTCACTTTCCTCCGTGGCTCTGCAAAGCAAACACACAGCTGCATCCACGCCTTTCCAATGCTTCACTTTCCTCCCCGTTGTCAATCTTTGCTTCGCAGCCAACCAAGCCACAAAAGACCATTTCCGACATTGCAACCTCTTCCAGATTAATCTTCCCCAGCTTACCTCTTCTCTCTTGTCACGCAGCAAGTTGTATGTTTGGGAACAATCTATGCGGCCTGTAGGTGCAAGGAGCTGATCAAAGGCGCTTGCTGTTGCAATCAGTGGAGCATCAGGTGGAATCAACTTCCTTTTTAACTCATCTCTGGTAGCAAGAAGTCCTTTCCAAAGCCAAGTGTCGTCCACTTTCTTTTGTAAAGTCCAGAGATCGTCGCCCCTCAAGTGGTTATGGACACACCAACTGTACCAGATGCTCGGGTGCTGTAGCACAAGGTCACCTAGCAGTTTTGCTTGGATGCTCCTATTCCAAGACAAAAGCTCACAGATTTCTAGTCCTCCCTCCATGTATGGTTTAGTGACCTCAGTCCATTTTACTAAACATTTTTTCCCCTCAATATCTCCATTCCAAAGGAATCTTTTACATAAGCTTTCAATTCTGTCCATGACTCCTTTAGGAAGCACTATGACTTGGCTCCAGAAAGAAGTTATACCCCCACACACCGCCTTGAGAAGTTGGAGCCTCCCTGCGTAAGAGATTCTCCTAGCCGCCCAAGATTGAAGTAAGCCTCTGAACTTGTCAAACAGAGAGCCATATTCAGCAACTGTTACAGTTCTGGAATGAAGGGGGATGCCCAGATAACGTACAGGAAAGTTGCCAGTGACGAATTCCAGCTTCTGCGTGATCTGCTCAGCCACCATAGCATGAACACCAGCGACAAAGATAGTGCTTTTATCTTTATTAGCACATAGTCCAGACGCAGCAAAAAAAGAATCTAAGCAGTCCTTAATGACACCCACTGAATCCAGATCAGCATGACAAAACACAAGTAGGTCATCCGCAAAAGCCAAATGTGTTAATTTGAGTCGTTTGCACCTCGGATGGAACTTAAATTTTGGATGTTCAGCAGCCCGCTGCAGCATTCTACTAAGAATTTCCATACAAAGGACAAATAAATATGGCGAAAGCGGATCCCCTTGCCTAATCCCCCTTTTTCCTGGAAAATGTCCTTTCGGGGCACCGTTGATTATAATCGAGAAGGATGTTGAGGTAATACATTCCATGACAAGATCCACAAACCTCGTCGGGTAGTTGAAGTACAAGAGGGTGGCTTTAATGAAATCCCAATTAAGGTAATCATAGGCTTTTTGAAGATCCACCTTAATAGCACACCTCGGAGACACTCTCTTGGTACCATAGCCATTTACCACCTCAATCGCAACAGCACAATTATGCGCAATAGATCGTCCTGGAATGAAGGCTCCTTGACTCTCTGAGATCAGCAAATTCAGATCGTCCTTGATTCTTGCTGCTAAGATTTTCGTTACTACCTTCATAACCGTATTACAACAAGAAATTGGCCTCAAATCTTTGACATAAGTGGGGTTCACAACCTTCGGGATGAGTGAGATGAAAGTAGCATTGAGTTGCTTGAGTACTTTCCCGTTTCTGAAAATTCCCGTATAGCCTCACAAGTGTCATTACCTACTATACTCCATGCATCTCTAAAAAACTTGCTACCGAAACCATCAGGTCCCGGTGATTTGTTCACCCCTATGCTCCACATTGTTCTCCTGATCACATCATAACTGGGCAGCTGAAGTAAATCAGACTCACGGCCATCTGCTACCTTAGTCCCTTGTAGATTATCTGGGAAGCCATCTGTAGCAGCTGTAGTCGAGAGCAGATCAGTGAAGAAACCCAGTATATGCTCTCTAATGTCATCCTCTTTATCAATTCGAATGCCTGCTGAATTTCTCATAAATAAAATAGCATTCCTTGATTGTCTTTCTTTCACATTTCTGTAGAAAATTGAGGAGGTTTCCTCACCCATAGTGAGCCAATGCAACTTCGCTTTCTGGGACATTAAGCTAACAAGCCTACCCATCAAAGATCTCAGCTCTTTTCCTGCAGCCTCAATTTGTTCATCCAGGTCAATATTCTCCTTCTCCTCTCTACTTCTAATTTGAAGTTCATGAAGTATTCCTTTGCTCAACCTAATCTGATTTTGCAGCTCAGGAAATCTGGCCTTGTCCCAGGGTTTTAAAGCCTCCTTTACATTCTTCAGCTTTTTAACCAGTTTAAATTGCCTAGAACCAGCCTCTGTATTAGTCCACGCAGCCTTAACAATTGCTTCAAAATCCTCCTCCTGTCCCCAAAAGTTCTTGTATTTGAATGGATACTTCTTTTTGGAAAGCGCATTATGAATTAAAGCAACTGCAGGCGAATGATCAGAGAAGCTAGGTGTATCAAACAGGGCTTTAGTATTTCCATAAGCAACCATCCAACTGTCATTGACCATTACACGGTCCAGTTTCCTCTCAATTTTTTTCTTTCCTTTTTGTCTGTTAGTCCATGTAAGCGCAGCTCCAGTAAACGGCAAGTCTGAGAAACCACAGGCCTCCATCACAGATCGTAGTTCCTCAAACTCATCATATCTTGCAACCTTCTGAGGCCATTTTTCTTCCATACTAAGAATGCAATTCATGTCCCCAAGCACAATCCAAGGCCCACCCATCAGTGCAGCAATTTGTTGCATTTCAGTCCACAAGTGAAGCCTCTCAGTTCTGGTGTTACAAGCATAGACAAACGTCGCCTCGAAAACAAATTTCAAATCCTTAGTAGCCACCCTACAATGAATCAATTGCTCACTGATGCGGAGCACTACAACATCAAACATAGCTGGGTTCCAAGTAACCCATATCCTTCCTTTGACAGTCTGATCTCCATTCATGCAGCAGTCCCAGTTCCTCATTAAACCATTTTTTATTTCATCTATATTTCTATGCAAAACCTTAGTCTCCAATAACCCAATCATGCCAATATCATTCTCAAAACAAAACGAATTAATCATACTATGCTTAAACGAGTCCTTCAGACCCGCAATGTTCCAAGAAGCAATTTTAACTTTATTCATTAAAACTGGTGGAGTGAGTGCTACACTCACCAGCTGTCCTCGTACCCTCCTCTGTCAAGCAACTCTTCTCTGCAGCACCTGACACGGCTTCAAGAGAAGAAAATCTGGACCCCGTGCCTCCAGTAGTGCCCCAAGCTAATGAAGCCTCAATATTGCCTTTGATCTTAGCACATTTCTTCCTCTGCTGCACAGACCAGACTCCACCCAGGCTGGTCTCACCATTCAAAGCCCCATTGCTAGAACACAGCAGTCCAAGATCAGCTCTCTGTGGAACCATTACATCAGTCATATTACACTGCTGCACACTTTCTGACTGCTTCTCTTTACAGTCGGCTCCACCAATCCTCAAGTTTGTGCAAATGCTGTTCGTAGGGACATTTTGAGATTTCGCTCCTCCTTTTGGGTCACCTTTGCAAATAAGGCCAGGAGGGGTTCCTGAAGTTACAGCATCCACATACAACCCTTTTCCTTTCTTATCAATCACCACCTGACCTGAATGCTCTTTGCTGTTAACGACAGCACTCTTAGGCACCCACATTGATCTGTTAGCCTTCCTATTCCAAGCAGAACTGCCTCTTAAGGAGTCAATTTGCTGTCGTCTGTAGCATCTCTCCACTGAATGCCCGAATTTCTCACACAAATTGCACATAGCAGGTAACCATTCAAAGATAACGGGCTGTTGGTACTTAGAGCCATCAAGATTTTCAATTTCAATGGACTTGATAGCTGCCTCCTTAACTGTGACTTCCACCAGCATTCTTGCAAACGAAAGCCTTTCTCCCCTAGCTGTCATATCATCCAAACAGATGGGGGTTCCAATCGAGCTCCCTAACCTGCCCAGAGTCGTATTCGTCATGAAGGTAGGCTCTAGATCAGGGATACAAACCTAACTGGGGATGGCATCAAAGGCGCTCCATGACAAAGGCATACCAGGCACCCATCTTTTCAGAATGAGAGGTTTCGAGCCCTGCACAGTCCATGGTCCATTGCTAAGCACCCAAACCAAGTCCGCTTCGGACCCAAATCTGAAAACGAAAACTCCATTGTTCTTCACAAAAACCCTCGGCTTATCAATGTTCCAATTCAGCTCACACCATTCACATAGCACCCTAAACGGTACATGGCCCCCAGCCACCACTCCAATAAGAGTTGCAGCCCAGACCTTTTTGGATTGTTCCACATCCTCCGGACGAATCTTGAGCTTGCCCTTCTCCACCTTCGGATAAAAGGTAAGCTTGTCGGCGGCTACAATGTCTCTATTGGTTCTCGGGTTCAGCTGCCCACGAATATGTTGTCGATGCTTTTCAAAGCTTTTCCTTAGGGCTTGAGCAAAGGAGGGGCCCTCGGTAGCTCCATTAATGCTCTTATCTTGCACCACCTGCCCT
This sequence comes from Persicaria maculosa, assembly GCA_963922045.1. Taxonomy (NCBI): domain Eukaryota; kingdom Viridiplantae; phylum Streptophyta; class Magnoliopsida; order Caryophyllales; family Polygonaceae; genus Persicaria; species Persicaria maculosa. Next base: position 20,855,574 of record OY998257.1, read on the forward strand.
TCACCAACCCTTTTCACACTCTCACCTACCTTAGGCACCTCATTAATGCTCAGATCTACTTTTCCTTTCACAGTCTCCATCTTACTGCACGAGCTGCTCTCTCTCACAGCCGAGATACCAATCTTCTCATCACCTTTCCCTCCCCGACGTGGGGATGCCTTCTTGGCCATAACCAGAGAACCCGTCGGCACAACCTCCGTGAGGGAGGCCAGTGACAGATTCCGATCCGGCGGAGAATCGCTCAAAGTGTACGGACAACTGTGTACTGTGTTACTATTGTGTTTTTGTGTTGTTTCTGTGTTACTGTGTGGTTTTTACCTGTGTTGTTTTCGCTCAAATGTGTCCCAAACATGTTTATATGGTTTATAGGTCATAATGGGCACTTTGTGTGCGAAAAGCTTTCCGTGAAATTTTCGGACCAAAAGTGACCATATCGGCGTCACCTTTCTTTATCCACAAAAACTGTGTTGTTTTCGCGCAAATGTGTCCCAAACATGTTTATATGGTTTATAGGTTATAATGGGAGCTTTCTGCGCGAAAAGATTTCCGTGAAATTTTAGGACCAAAAGTAACCATATCGGCGTCACCTTTCATTATCCACCAAAACTGTGTTGTTTTCGCTCAAATGTGTCCCAAACATGTTTATATGGTTTATAGGTCATAATGGGAGCTTTCTGCGGGAAAAGCTATCCGTGAAATTTTAGGACCAAAAGTAACCATATCGGCGTCACCTTTCATTATCCATCAAAAATGTGTTGTTTTCGCTCAAATGCGTCCCAAACATGTTTATATGGTGTATAGGTCATAATAGGAGCTTTGTGTGCGAAAAGGTTTCCGTGAAATTTTCGAACCAAAAGTGACCATATCGGCATCACCTTTCTTTATCAACCAAAACTTGATTGTTTTCGCTCAAATGCGTCCCAAACATGTTTATATGGTTTATAGGTCATAATGGGAGCTTTGTGCACGAAAAGCATTCCGTGAAATTTTCGGACCAAAAGTGACCATATCGGCGTCACCTTTCTTTATCCACCAAAACTGTGTTGTTTTCGCTCAAATGGGTCCCAAACATGATGCGGGACCATCCAAGACACCTTCGGACACATCTATGCTTGGGAATAGACCTATGATTCAAGCTCGTGAGAAGGAAGTCATCCTCAAGAGGAAGAAGAAGGCTCCACCATGGGAGAAGGTCCAAAGGTGCAAGCTTGATCAAATGACGTTTTAGACTCTCGTGCAGAATTTTGACAGCTTTTCGACGTCTCTGTAAAATGGGTCGTACGGATTCAATATTTATCGGATTGAGGCGTGCCATACCTTGTTGGAACGAGGACAAAGAGATCTACAACTTTGCTGTTGAAGGTTTTTCCAGATTCGACCTAGAGCTTGGCCGAAATCCACATTATTTGAGCTGTCTCTGGTTTTGACGGGATTTTAATTAAGTCTTAAACATTATATTTATTTCCTATTCTTAGTATTATTTTTACTTAAGTTATTTTAGGAAACTTTAGGGTTAATTGCTCCTTTTATTATTTTCGGCCCATAAGCCCATATTAGGGTTATATAATGCTGATTTCAGCCTTTGTAAAGAGGACGTTCAATTCTCTTATGAAATTTCAGATTTGTGTTAAACACATTGAGTGAAAGTCAATCGATTCGAAGCATTGCTCATCGATTGCAAATTGGTATCTATCTCAGCTTGGTTTGCTTTGTGTTCGTCAACTTCGCAAGACTTGGTGATCCTAGTATCCACAAGCCCCCTCCTTGTGCCTCCAAGTTGTCCGCTTGGTTGTGTAGGGTTGTAGAGGCGGGTTATATAGTCATTGGTATTGGTTCCTACCCTCTAAGGAGGCCTGGGGTCTTTATCTTGTTCTATATAGATCGACTCAGTCCTTATCGGTCGTGTCTTTCCATTATCGCTGCGTTTCTTTGAGTCTTTTGCTTCCGTTCTTGTCTTTGAGTCTTGATTGTCGAAGATCGGGCCATCCTACGGCTAACCCCGTATCAAATTGGTATCAGAGCTTAGGTTTCCGACATCAAATTGAGTCTTTTCTTTTCATAAACACAAAAACCCACAAAAAGAGTCCTTTTCTTGTTTTGGTCTTTTACTTCTTAATTTCTGAATTTTGATTATTGCACTAATCTTTTGTTTGTGATTGTTGTGGTTGCATAGCCTAAACACAAAGCCTAGCCGAGACCGTGGAGTCGACCAGCCCGTGAGCACATCTCCTTGTGCAAACCCTAGCCGACGGCACCTTGTGTCCTCATAGTTGAAGCTTGGTCGAAATCAGTCCTCCACACAAGACAAACCCTAGTTTGTTCTATCTTTAACCTATTGATTCTATCTATTTACTTGCCTTATCAAAAATCAGATTTTATTTGGTAGATTTAATTCATTATATCTATCATATATCTTTTAAGGCTTAGATAGATCCAATTACCAAAATTAGCCAATTCTATCTATATCTATTTCATTAGGGTTGATTTTTTTTTTATCACCTTCTATCTCAGAATTTTTGAGTCCTTCATAGCATCTTAGAGTCTTTCTTGCATTAGGTCAAAAAAAAAATCAGTTTCGAAATTCTTCAAAAAAAAAAAAAGGATTGAACTTGGACCTAGGAGGATAAAATTCACTAGGGGCAAAAGTAAGTCAAAAAAAAAAAAAAAAGTTTGTTGATTCAATCTAGTGCAAGAAAGCTCCCAAAGGACCAACCTTGGTGATCTACCTAGCCCTAGTCGACATACCCTTATCCCCAAACACATTACCTCCCACAAATCACAAAATTGAAACCCTACCTTGCAACTACAACATCCTAACTTAAAGTTTTTCAATCAAAAAGAGGTAAATTTCCATTCTTTCTTAGTTTTTCTTTTATTTCTCTTTGTTTACAGCTGTGTCGAGTTGATTATTGGCTGTGTCGAGCACTTCTCCCCATTGTCGAGTGCTTGAATTGCTTGTGTCGAGTGTATTTGACCCCTGTCGAGTACACCCTTGCTTGTGTCGAGTACTTACAGCCCTTGTGAGTGCTTGTTTGAGTCTGTCGAGTACTTCTCTCCCACGTCGAGTACTTGTTGTGTGATCCTTGCTACTGTCGAGTCCTATACTTGCTTGGATCGAGTTGCTTTGCTTGTGTCGAGTTCTCTGCAGCCTTTGTCGAGTACTATTGCTGATTGTTTCATTCATTCTCTTGATTTGCACACTTTGATTGCTTAGTTCCTTGCTTGAGTGTTGGTTCGCCCAAAGCGGATTGCCCCAGCAAGCGTGATATACCAATCGGAGAGAAGAGTGTGAGCGAAACACAATTGCGAGGTTGTTTATATTTTTCTAACTTTTACATAGTTCTTTGTTTGTTGCTTTGAGATGTCTAATAGCCAGGGCAATGACTGGTACACTACCTTCATGGAGAACATGGCTAAGATGAATGCAAGCATAGCTAAGATAAATGTGGGAATGAAGGCGATAGAGTTTCAGCGTCCTCACAATGAAAGGGAAGTAACTAATCCTAACCCCCTTCCTAATCTTAATGCAAATCAGTACCATATTGTTAATCCTCATATAGCTAAACCTTTATTTGATAAGAACATCTCTCCACAAAGGGAGAGACATGGTAGGTATAATGCGTTTGCTAATATGCAGGGACGAGGGAAAGGACGATGGCAACAAGAAGAGTACTACTTCTCAGAGGACGACGACGACTTCCAAGAGGATGATTATTGGGAGCAACGTCCTAGACGAAATGATAGAGGAGGTCGATACCACTATCGAGCACCTAGAGAGCCTGCGCAAGATGGCATAGGTAAGGTAAAGGTAGAGATCCCTCAATTTTATGGTACCACCGATCCCGATGCATATATTGATTGGGAAACTAAAATGGATCGAATATGGATTTGTCATAACTTCTCTGAACATAAAAAGGTGCAACTAGCTTCCCTAGAATTTCAAAGTTTTGCTTTAATCTGGTGGGATAATCTAGTAAAGGAAAGAAGAAGAAACCTTGATGCACCTGTTGCTTCTTGGATTCAATTAAAAGCACTTATGAGAAGTAGGTTTGCTCCTCCACATTATGCTAGCAAGCTTAGACAACGATTAGAAAATCTTAAGCAAGGTAGCAAAACTGTTGAGGAAACCTTTTATGCAATGCAAGAAACCATGGCTAGAGCTAATGTAGTTGAACCTTATGAAGATACAAATGCTAGGTTTCTTAGAATATTGCACCCCGCCTTAGCTCATGAAATTAATTACTCTCCTTATTCTACGCCTACTGAACTTTTATATTTAGCTATGAAAGTAGAAAGGAATGCTAGATACAGGAGCCAAGGTGGTAGAATGTCGAGTGGGCAACCCCAAAGGTGGCACCAAGGCCATGTGCAGCAGCCCCAAAGGAGGTTTGATGGCGGTTCAACGGAGAGAGCAAGTCAACCCCAAGGGAGGAGTGAAGTCCGAATGCCTCAGGAACCCATCGACAATGGCAAAGCGCCTTGGAACAGACGTGATTCGTCTGGGGCATCTACTGGCCCTAAAGGGAGTAATCCTAACTCTTCTACTCTTGAACCTATGTACATTCCTTGCTTTATATGTCAAGGTAGTGGACATGTTATGAAGGATTGCCCAAATAAGAAGCCTCTCATGACTAATCACCTAGACAAAAATGAATCTGAAAATTCTAGTGATACACATGATGAGCATGTTCATAATGATCAAGATATTAGTTTACTTGCCTCTAAAGATGATTGCCTTGAACATGAGCATGTTGATTCTTTGATTGATTTAAATGTTCAACCTATACTCTGTGCTGATAATCAAAGCAAAGATTTGTGTCAAACTACATACTTAGAAGAAGGCATAGTTTCTAATATGATCATTGATGATGAAACTTCTTCTACTATTGCTAGCATCGAGTTAATTGAAAATTCAGCCTTGGAAAAGGATGAAAACTTGCTAGCATTGGATGAAAACTTAGGGATTAATGACCAAGCTAAAGTGCATATTACGTTAGAACATCATGACGATAACATGAAATATGAATTATGCACTAATAAAGTTTCTTTTCTTGATTTTGTAGCTGAGACAATAACCATCAAGGAGTGGTGCCCTACAACAATCGGTCTCGCGAGGAGTTTCCATGGGCATGAGGTATTTGATCCAGGAGCTCGTGTGGATGCTTTTGCGGAATCTTATGCGACCTTGGATTCGAGGTCGAATCCTTTTCAAGAAAGGGAGGATGATGCGGGACCATCCAAGACACCTTCGGACACATCTATGCTTGGGAATAGACCTATGATTCAAGCTCGTGAGAAGGAAGTCATCCTCAAGAGGAAGAAGAAGGCTCCACCATGGGAGAAGGTCCAAAGGTGCAAGCTTGATCAAATGACGTTTTAGACTCTCGTGCAGAATTTTGACAGCTTTTCGACGTCTCTGTAAAATGGGTCGTACGGATTCAATATTTATCGGATTGAGGCGTGCCATACCTTGTTGGAACGAGGACAAAGAGATCTACAACTTTGCTGTTGAAGGTTTTTCCAGATTCGACCTAGAGCTTGGCCGAAATCCACATTATTTGAGCTGTCTCTGGTTTTGACGGGATTTTAATTAAGTCTTAAACATTATATTTATTTCCTATTCTTAGTATTATTTTTACTTAAGTTATTTTAGGAAACTTTAGGGTTAATTGCTCCTTTTATTATTTTCGGCCCATAAGCCCATATTAGGGTTATATAATGCTGATTTCAGCCTTTGTAAAGAGGACGTTCAATTCTCTTATGAAATTTCAGATTTGTGTTAAACACATTGAGTGAAAGTCAATCGATTCGAAGCATTGCTCATCGATTGCAAATTGGTATCTATCTCAGCTTGGTTTGCTTTGTGTTCGTCAACTTCGCAAGACTTGGTGATCCTAGTATCCACAAGCCCCCTCCTTGTGCCTCCAAGTTGTCCGCTTGGTTGTGTAGGGTTGTAGAGGCGGGTTATATAGTCATTGGTATTGGTTCCTACCCTCTAAGGAGGCCTGGGGTCTTTATCTTGTTCTATATAGATCGACTCAGTCCTTATCGTTCGTGTCTTTCCATTATCGCTGCGTTTCTTTGAGTCTTTTGCTTCCGTTCTTGTCTTTGAGTCTTGATTGTCGAAGATCGGGCCATCCTACGGCTAACCCCGTATCAAAACATGTTTAAATGGTTTATAGGTCATAATGGGAGCTTTCTGCGCGAAAAGCTTTCCGTGAAATTTTCGGACCAAAAGTAACCATATCAGCGCCACCTTTTATTATCCACCAAAACTGTGTTGTTTTCGCTTAAATGCGTCCCAAACATGTTTATATGGTTTATAGGTCATAATGGGCGCTTTGTGTGCGAAAAGCTTTCCGTGAAATTTTCGGACCAAAAGTGACCATATCGGCGTCACCTTTCTTTATCCACAAGAACTGAGTAGTTTTTGCTCAAATGCGAACCAAACATGTTTATAAGGTTTATAGGTCATAATGGGAGCTTTGTGCGCGAAAAGCTTTCCGTGAAATTTTCGGACCAAAAGTGACCATATCGGCGTCACCTTTGTTTATCCACCAAAACTGTGTTGTTTTCGCGCAAATGTGTCCCAAACATGTTTATATGGTTTATAGGTCATAATGGGAGCTTTCTGCGGGAAAAGATTTCCATGAAATTTTAGGACCAAAAGTAACCATATCGGCGTCACCTTTCATTATCCACCAAAAGTGTGATGTTTTCGCTCAAATGTGTCCCAAACATGTTTATATGGTTTATAGGTCATAATGTGAGCTTTGTGCACGAAAAGCATTCCGTGAAATTTTCGGACCAAAAGTGACCATATCGGCGTCACCTTTCTTTATCCACCAAAACTGTGTTGTTTTCGCTCAAATGTGTCCCAAACATGTTTATATGGTTTATAGTCATAATGGGAGCTTTCTGCGCAAAAAGCTTTCCGTGAAATTTTCGGACCAAAAGTAACCATATCGGCGTCACCTTTTATTATCCACCAAAACTGTGTTGTTTTCGCTCAAATGTGTCCCAAACATGTTTATATGGTTTATAGGTCATAATGGGAGCTTCATGCACGAAAAGCTTTCCGTGAAATTTTCGGACCAAAAGTCACCATATCAGCGTCACCTTTGTTTATCCACCAAAACTGTGTTGTTTTCGCTCAAATGTGTCCCAAACATGTTTAAATGGTTTATAGGTCATAATGGGAGCTTTCTGCGCGAAAAGCTTTCCGTGAAATTTTCGGACCAAAAGTAACCATATCGGCGCCACCTTTTATTATCCACCAAAACTGTGTTGTTTTCGCTCAAATGCGTCCCAAACATGTTTATATGGTTTATAGGTCATAATGGGCGCTTTGTGTGCGAAAAGCTTTCCGTGAAATTTTCGGACCTAAAGTGACCATATCGGCGTCACCTTTCTTTATCCACAAGAACTGAGTAGTTTTTGCTCAAATGCGAACCAAACATGTTTATGGTTTATAAGTCATAATGGGAGCTTTGTGCGCGAAAAGCTTTCCGTGAAATTTTCGGAACAAAAGTGACCATATCGACGTCACCTTTCTTTATCCACAAAAACTTTGTTGTTTTCGCTCAAATGCATCCCAAACTTGTTTATAAGGTTTATAGGTCATAATGGGAGCTTTGTGCGTGAAAAGCTTTCCGTGAAATTTTCGGACCAAAAGTGACCATATCGGCGTCACCTTTCTTTATACACCAAAACTGTGTTGTTTTCGCTCAAATGTGTCCCAAACATGTTTATATGGTTTATAGGTCATAATGGGAGCTTTTCTGCACAAAAACCTTTCCGTGAAATTTTTCGGACCAAAAGTAACCATATCGGCGTCACCTTTTATTATCCACCAAAACATGTTTATATGGTTTATAGGTCATAATGGGAGCTTTCTGCGGGAAAAGCAATCCGTGAAATTTTAGGACCAAAAGTAACCATATCGGCGTCACCTTTCATTATCCATCAAAAGTGTGTTGTTTTCGCTCAAATGCGTCCCAAACATGTTTATATGGTGTATAGGTCATAATAGGAGCTTTGTGCGCGAAAAACTTTCCGTGAAATTTTCGGACCAAACGTGACCATATCGGCATCACCTTTCTTTATCAACCAAAACTTGATTGTTTTCGCTCAAATGCGTCCCAAACATGTTTATATGGTTTATAGGTCATAATGGGAGCTTTGTGCACGAAAAGCATTCCGTGAAATTTTCGGACCAAAAGTGACCATATCGGCGTCACCTTTCTTTATCCACCAAAACTGTGTTGTTTTCGCTCAAATGGGTCCCAAACATGTTTAAATGGTTTATAGGTCATAATGGGAGCTTTCTGCGCGAAAAGCTTTCCGTGAAATTTTCGGACCAAAAGTAACCATATCAGCGCCACCTTTTATTATCCACCAAAACTGTGTTGTTTTCGCTCAAATGCGTCCCAAACATGTTTATATGGTTTATAGGTCATAATGGGCGCTTTGTGTGCGAAAAGCTTTCCGTGAAATTTTCGGACCAAAAGTGACCATATCGGCGTCACCTTTCTTTATCCACAAGAACTGAGTAGTTTTTGCTGAAATGCGAACCAAACATGTTTATAAGGTTTATAGGTCATAATGGGAGCTTTGTGCGCGAAAAGCTTTCCGTGAAATTTTCGGACCAAAAGTGACCATATCGGCGTCACCTTTGTTTATCCACCAAAACTGTGTTGTTTTCGCGCAAATGTGTCCCAAACATGTTTATATGGTTTATAGGTCATAATGGGAGCTTTCTGCGGGAAAAGATTTCCATGAAATTTTAGGACCAAAAGTAACCATATCGGCGTCACCTTTCATTATCCACCAAAAGTGTGATGTTTTCGCTCAAATGTGTCCCAAACATGTTTATATGGTTTATAGGTCATAATGTGAGCTTTGTGCACGAAAATCATTCCGTGAAATTTTCGGACCAAAAGTGACCATATCGGCGTCACCTTTCTTTATCCACCAAAACTGTGTTGTTTTCGCTCAAATGTGTCCCAAACATGTTTATATGGTTTATAAGTCATAATGGGAGCTTTCTGCGCAAAAAGCTTTCCGTGAAATTTTCGGACCAAAAGTAACCATATCGGCGTCACCTTTTATTATCCACCAAAACTGTGTTGTTTTCGCTCAAATGTGTCCCAAACATGTTTATATGGTTTATAGGTCATAATGGGAGCTTCATGCACGAAAAGCTTTCCGTGAAATTTTCGGACCAAAAGTCACCATATCAGCGTCACCTTTGTTTATCCACCAAAACTGTGTTGTTTTCGCTCAAATGTGTCCCAAACATGTTTAAATGGTTTATAGGTCATAATGGGAGCTTTCTGCGCGAAAAGCTTTCCGTGAAATTTTCGGACCAAAAGTAACCATATCGGCGCCACCTTTTATTATCCACCAAAACTGTGTTGTTTTCGCTCAAATGCGTCCCAAACATGTTTATATGGTTTATAGGTCATAATGGGCGCTTTGTGTGCGAAAAGCTTTCCGTGAAATTTTCGGACCTAAAGTGACCATATCGGCGTCACCTTTCTTTATCCACAAGAACTGAGTAGTTTTTGCTCAAATGCGAACCAAACATGTTTATGGTTTATAAGTCATAATGGGAGCTTTGTGCGCGAAAAGCTTTCCGTGAAATTTTCGGAACAAAAGTGACCATATCGACGTCACCTTTCTTTATCCACAAAAACTTTGTTGTTTTCGCTCAAATGCATCCCAAACTTGTTTATAAGGTTTATAGGTCATAATGGGAGCTTTGTGCGTGAAAAGCTTTCCGTGAAATTTTCGGACCAAAAGTGACCATATCGGCGTCACCTTTCTTTATACACCAAAACTGTGTTGTTTTCGCTCAAATGTGTCCCAAACATGTTTATATGGTTTATAGGTCATAATGGGAGCTTTTCTGCACAAAAACCTTTCCGTGAAATTTTTCGGACCAAAAGTAACCATATCGGCGTCACCTTTTATTATCCACCAAAACATGTTTATATGGTTTATAGGTCATAATGGGAGCTTTCTGCGGGAAAAGCAATCCGTGAAATTTTAGGACCAAAAGTAACCATATCGGCGTCACCTTTCATTATCCATCAAAAGTGTGTTGTTTTCGCTCAAATGCGTCCCAAACATGTTTATATGGTGTATAGGTCATAATAGGAGCTTTGTGCGCGAAAAACTTTCCGTGAAATTTTCGGACCAAACGTGACCATATCGGCATCACCTTTCTTTATCAACCAAAACTTGATTGTTTTCGCTCAAATGCGTCCCAAACATGTTTATATGGTTTATAGGTCATAATGGGAGCTTTGTGCACGAAAAGCATTCCGTGAAATTTTCGGACCAAAAGTGACCATATCGGCGTCACCTTTCTTTATCCACCAAAACTGTGTTGTTTTCGCTCAAATGGGTCCCAAACATGTTTAAATGGTTTATAGGTCATAATGGGAGCTTTCTGCGCGAAAAGCTTTCCGTGAAATTTTCGGACCAAAAGTAACCATATCAGCGCCACCTTTTATTATCCACCAAAACTGTGTTGTTTTCGCTCAAATGCGTCCCAAACATGTTTATATGGTTTATAGGTCATAATGGGCGCTTTGTGTGCGAAAAGCTTTCCGTGAAATTTTCGGACCAAAAGTGACCATATCGGCGTCACCTTTCTTTATCCACAAGAACTGAGTAGTTTTTGCTGAAATGCGAACCAAACATGTTTATAAGGTTTATAGGTCATAATGGGAGCTTTGTGCGCGAAAAGCTTTCCGTGAAATTTTCGGACCAAAAGTGACCATATCGGCGTCACCTTTGTTTATCCACCAAAACTGTGTTGTTTTCGCGCAAATGTGTCCCAAACATGTTTATATGGTTTATAGGTCATAATGGGAGCTTTCTGCGGGAAAAGATTTCCATGAAATTTTAGGACCAAAAGTAACCATATCGGCGTCACCTTTCATTATCCACCAAAAGTGTGATGTTTTCGCTCAAATGTGTCCCAAACATGTTTATATGGTTTATAGGTCATAATGTGAGCTTTGTGCACGAAAAGCATTCCGTGAAATTTTCGGACCAAAAGTGACCATATCGGCGTCACCTTTCTTTATCCACCAAAACTGTGTTGTTTTCGCTCAAATGTGTCCCAAACATGTTCATATGGTTTATAAGTCATAATGGGAGCTTTTTGCGCAAAAAGCTTTCCGTGAAATTTTCGGACCAAAAGTAACCATATCGGCGTCACCTTTTATTATCCACCAAAACTGTGTTGTTTTCGCTCAAATGTGTCCCAAACATGTTTATATGGTTTATAGGTCATAATGGGAGCTTCATTCACGAAAAGCTTTCCGTGAAATTTTCGGACCAAAAGTCACCATATCGGCGTCACCTTTGTTTATCCACCAAAACTGTGTTGTTTTCGCTCAAATGTGTCCCAAACATGTTTAAATGGTTTATAGGTCATAATGGGAGCTTTCTGCGCGAAAAGCTTTCCGTGAAATTTTCGGACCAAAAGTAACCATATCGGCGCCACCTTTTATTATCCACCAAAACTGTGTTGTTTTCGCTCAAATGCGTCCCAAACATGTTTATATGGTTTATAGGTCATAATGGGCGCTTTGTGTGCGAAAAGCTTTCCGTGAAATTTTCGGACCAAAAGTGACCATATCGGCGTCACCTTTCTTTATCCACAAGAACTGAGTAGTTTTTGCTCAAATGCGTCCCAAACATGTTTATATGGTTTATAGGTCATAATGGGCACTTTGTGTGCGAAAAGCTTTCCGTGAAATTTTCGGACCAAAAGTGACCATATCGGCGTCACCTTTCTTTATCCAAAAAACTGTGTTGTTTTTGCTGAAATGCGAACCAAACATGTTTATAAGGTTTATAGGTCATAATGGGAGCTTTGTGCGCGAAAAGCTTTCCGTGAAATTTTCGGACCAAAAGTGACCATATCGGCGTCCCCTTTCATTATCCACCAAAAGTGTGATGTTTTCGCTCAAATGTGTCCCAAACATGTTTATATGGTTTATAGGTCATAATGAGAGCTTTTCTGCACAAAAACCTTTCCGTGAAATTTTTCGGACCAAAAGTAACCATATCGGCGTCACCTTTTATTATCCACCAAAACATGTTTATATGGTTTATAGGTCATAATGGGAGCTTTGTGCGCGATAAGCTTTCCTTGAAATTTTCGGACCAAAAGTGACCATATCGGCGTCACCTTTCTTTATCCACAAAAACTGAGTTGTTTTCGCTCAAATGCATCCCAAACTTGTTTATAAGGTTTATAGGTCATAATGGGAGCTTTGTGCGCGAAAAGCTTTCCGTGAAATTTTCGGACCAAAAGTGACCATATCGGCATCACCTTTCTTTATCAACCAAAACTGTGTTGTTTTCGCTCAAATGCGTCCCAAACTTGTTTATATGGTTTATATGTCATAATGGGAGCTTTGTGCAAGAAAAGCATTCCGTAAAATTTTCGGACCAAAAGTGACCATATCGGCGTCACCTTTCTTTATCCACCAAAACTGTGTTGTTTTCGCTCAAATGTACCCCAAACATGTTTATATGGTTTATAGATCATAATGGGAGCTTAATGCGTGAAAAGCTTTCCGTGAAATTTTCGGACCAAAAGTGACCATATCGGCGTCACCTTTGTTTATCCACCAAAACTGTGTTGTTTTCGCTCAAATGTGTCCTAAACATGTTTAAATGGTTTATAGGTCATAATGGGAGCTTTCTACGCGAAAAGCTTTCCGTGAAATTTTCGGACCAAAAGTAACTATATCGCGCCACCTTTTATTATCCACCAAAACTGTGTTGTTTACGCTCAAATGTGTCCCAAACATGTTTATATGGTTTATAGGTCATAATGGGCACTTTGTGTGCGAAAAGTTTTCCGTGAAATTTTCGGACCAAAAGTGACCATATCGGCGTCACCTTTCTTTATCCACAAAAACTGTGTTGTTTTCACGCAAATGTGTCCCAAACATGTTTATATGGTTTATAGGTCATAATGGGAGCTTTCTGCGGGAAAAGATTTCCGTGAAATTTTAGGACCAAAAGTAACCATATCGGCGTCACCTTTCATTATCCACCAAAACTGTGTTGTTTTCGCTCAAATGAGTCCCAAACATGTTTATATGGTTTATAGGTCATAATGGGAGCTTTCTGCGGGAAAAGATTTCCGTGAAATTTTAGGACCAAAAGTAACCATATCGGCGTCACCTTTCATTATCCACCAAAACTGTGTTGTTTTCGCTCAAATGTATCCCAAACATGTTTATATGGTTTATAGGTCATAAGGGGAGCTTTCTGCGGGAAAAGCTTTCCGTGAAATTTTAGGACCAAAAGTAACCATATCGGCGTCACCTTTCATTATCCATCAAAAGTGTGATGTTTTCGCTCAAATGTGTCCCAAACATGTTTATATGGTGTATAGGTCATAATAGGAGCTTTGTGCGTGAAAAACTTTCCGTGAAATTTTCGGACCAAAAGTGACCATATCGGCATCACCTTTCTTTATCAACCAAAACTTGATTGTATTCGCTCAAATGCGTCCCAAACATGTTTATATGGTTTATAGGTCATAATGGGAGCTTTGTGCACGAAAAGCATTCCGTGAAATTTTCGGACCAAAAGTGACCATATCGGCGTCACCTTTCTTTATCCACCAAAACTGTGTTGTTTTCGCTCAAATGTGTCCCAAACATGTTTAAATGGTTTATAGGTCATAATGGGAGCTTTCTCCGCGAAAAGCTTTCCGTGAAAATTTCGGACCAAAAGTAACCATATCAGCGCCACCTTTTATTATCCACCAAAACTGTGTTGTTTTCGCTCAAATGCGTCCCAAACATGTTTATATGGTTTATAGGTCATAATGGGCGCTTTGTGTGCGAAAAGCTTTCCGTGAAATTTTCGGACCAAAAGTGACCATATCGGCGTCACCTTTCTTTATCCACAAGAACTGAGTAGTTTTTGCTCAAATGCGAACCAAACATGTTTATATGGTTTATAGGTCATAATGAGAGCTTTGTGCGCGAAAAGCTTTCCGTGAAATTTTCGGAACAAAACTGACCATATCGACGTCACCTTTCTTTATCCACAAAAACTGTGTTGTTTTCGCTCAAATGCATCCCAAACTTGTTTATAAGGTTTATAGGTCATAATGGGAGCTTTGTGCGCGAAAAGCTTTCCGTGAAATTTTCGGACCAAAAGTGACCATATCGGCATCACCTTTCTTTATCAACCAAAACTGTGTTGTTTTCGCTCAAATGCGTCCCAAACTTGTTTATATGGTTTATATGTCATAATGGGAGCTTTGTGCACGAAAAGCATTCCGTGAAATTTTCGGACCAAAAGTGACCATATCGGCGTCACCTTTCTTTATCCACCAAAACTGTGTTGTTTTCGCTCGAATGTGTCCCAAACATGTTTATATGGTTTATAGGTCATAATGGGAGCTTAATGCGCGAAAAGCTTTCCGTGAAATTTTCGGACCAAAAGTGACCATATCGGCGTCACCTTTGTTTATCCACCAAAACTGTGTTGTTTTCGCTCAAATGGGTCCCAAACATGTTTAAATGGTTTATAGGTCATAATGGGAGCTTTCTGCGCGAAAAGCTTTCCGTGAAATTTTCGGACCAAAAGTAACCATATCAGCGCCACCTTTTATTATCCACCAAAACTGTGTTGTTTTCGCTTAAATGCGTCCCAAACATGTTTATATGGTTTATAGGTCATAATGGGCGCTTTGTGTGCGAAAAGCTTTCCGTGAAATTTTCGGACCAAAAGTGACCATATCGGCGTCACCTTTCTTTATCCACAAGAACTGAGTAGTTTTTGCTCAAATGCGAACCAAACATGTTTATATGGTTTATAGGTCATAATGAGAGCTTTGTGCGCGAAAAGCTTTCCGTGAAATTTTCGGAACAAAACTGACCATATCGACGTCACCTTTCTTTATCCACAAAAACTGTGTTGTTTTCGCTCAAATGCATCCCAAACTTGTTTATAAGGTTTATAGGTCATAATGGGAGCTTTGTGCGCGAAAAGCTTTCCGTGAAATTTTCGGACCAAAAGTGACCATATCGGCATCACCTTTCTTTATCAACCAAAACTGTGTTGTTTTCGCTCAAATGCGTCCCAAACTTGTTTATATGGTTTATATGTCATAATGGGAGCTTTGTGCACGAAAAGCATTCCGTGAAATTTTCGGACCAAAAGTGACCATATCGGCGTCACCTTTTTTTATCCACCAAAACTGTGTTGTTTTCGCTCAAATGAGTCCCAAACATGTTTATATGGTTTATAGGTCATAATGTGAGCTTTCTGCGGGAAAAGATTTCCGTGAAATTTTAGGACCAAAAGTAACCATATCGGCGTCACCTTTCATTATCCACCAAAACTGTGTTGTTTTCGCTCAAATGTATCCCAAACATGTTTATATGGTTTATAGGTCATAATGGGAGCTTTCTGCGGGAAAAGCTTTCCGTGAAATTTTAGGACCAAAAGTAACCATATCGACGTCACCTTTCATTATCCATCAAAAGTGTGATGTTTTCGCTCAAATGTGTCCCAAACATGTTTATATGGTGTATAGGTCATAATAGGAGCTTTGTGCGCGAAAAACTTTCCGTGAAATTTTCGGACCAAAAGTGACCATATCGGCATCGCCTTTCTTTATCAACCAAAACTTGATTGTATTCGCTCAAATGCGTCCCAAACATGTTTATATGGTTTATAGGTCATAATGGGAGCTTTGTGCAAGAAAAGCATTCCGTGAAATTTTCGGACCAAAAGTGACCATATCGGCGTCACCTTTCTTTATCCACCAAAACTGTGTTGTTTTCGCTCAAATGTGTCCCAAACATGTTTAAATGGTTTATAGGTCATAATGGGAGCTTTCTGCGCGAAAAGCTTTCCGTGAAATTTTCGGACCAAAAGTAACCATATCAGCGCCACCTTTTATTATCCACCAAAACTGTGTTGTTTTCGCTCAAATGCGTCCCAAACATGTTTATATGGTTTATAGGTCATAATGGGCGCTTTGTGTGCGAAAAGCTTTCCGTGAAATTTTCGGACCAAAAGTGACCATATCGGCGTCACCTTTCTTTATCCACAAGAACTGAGTAGTTTTTGCTCAAATGTGAACCAAACATGTTTATATGGTTTATAGGTCATAATGAGAGCTTTGTGCGCGAAAAGCTTTCCGTGAAATTTTCGGAACAAAACTGACCATATCGACGTCACCTTTCTTTATCCATAAAAACTGTGTTGTTTTCACGCAAATGTGTCCCAAACATGTTTATATGGTTTATAGGTCATAATGGGAGCTTTCTGCGGGAAAAGATTTCCGTGAAATTTTAGGACCAAAAGTAACCATATCGGCGTCACCTTTCATTATCCACCAAAACTGTGTTGTTTTCGCTCAAATGAGTCCCAAACATGTTTATATGGTTTATAGGTCATAATGGGAGCTTTCTGCGGGAAAAGATTTCCGTGAAATTTTAGGACCAAAAGTAACCATATCGGCGTCACCTTTCATTATCCACCAAAACTGTGTTGTTTTCGCTCAAATGTATCCCAAACATGTTTATATGGTTTATAGGTCATAAGGGGAGCTTTCTGCGGGAAAAGCTTTCCGTGAAATTTTAGGACCAAAAGTAACCATATCGGCGTCACCTTTCATTATCCATCAAAAGTGTGATGTTTTCGCTCAAATGTGTCCCAAACATGTTTATATGGTGTATAGGTCATAATAGGAGCTTTGTGCGTGAAAAACTTTCCGTGAAATTTTCGGACCAAAAGTGACCATATCGGCATCACCTTTCTTTATCAACCAAAACTTGATTGTATTCGCTCAAATGCGTCCCAAACATGTTTATATGGTTTATAGGTCATAATGGGAGCTTTGTGCACGAAAAGCATTCCGTGAAATTTTCGGACCAAAAGTGACCATATCGGCGTCACCTTTCTTTATCCACCAAAACTGTGTTGTTTTCGCTCAAATGTGTCCCAAACATGTTTAAATGGTTTATAGGTCATAATGGGAGCTTTCTCCGCGAAAAGCTTTCCGTGAAAATTTCGGACCAAAAGTAACCATATCAGCGCCACCTTTTATTATCCACCAAAACTGTGTTGTTTTCGCTCAAATGCGTCCCAAACATGTTTATATGGTTTATAGGTCATAATGGGCGCTTTGTGTGCGAAAAGCTTTCCGTGAAATTTTCGGACCAAAAGTGACCATATCGGCGTCACCTTTCTTTATCCACAAGAACTGAGTAGTTTTTGCTCAAATGCGAACCAAACATGTTTATATGGTTTATAGGTCATAATGAGAGCTTTGTGCGCGAAAAGCTTTCCGTGAAATTTTCGGAACAAAACTGACCATATCGACGTCACCTTTCTTTATCCACAAAAACTGTGTTGTTTTCGCTCAAATGCATCCCAAACTTGTTTATAAGGTTTATAGGTCATAATGGGAGCTTTGTGCGCGAAAAGCTTTCCGTGAAATTTTCGGACCAAAAGTGACCATATCGGCATCACCTTTCTTTATCAACCAAAACTGTGTTGTTTTCGCTCAAATGCGTCCCAAACTTGTTTATATGGTTTATATGTCATAATGGGAGCTTTGTGCACGAAAAGCATTCCGTGAAATTTTCGGACCAAAAGTGACCATATCGGCGTCACCTTTCTTTATCCACCAAAACTGTGTTGTTTTCGCTCGAATGTGTCCCAAACATGTTTATATGGTTTATAGGTCATAATGGGAGCTTAATGCGCGAAAAGCTTTCCGTGAAATTTTCGGACCAAAAGTGACCATATCGGCGTCACCTTTGTTTATCCACCAAAACTGTGTTGTTTTCGCTCAAATGGGTCCCAAACATGTTTAAATGGTTTATAGGTCATAATGGGAGCTTTCTGCGCGAAAAGCTTTCCGTGAAATTTTCGGACCAAAAGTAACCATATCAGCGCCACCTTTTATTATCCACCAAAACTGTGTTGTTTTCGCTTAAATGCGTCCCAAACATGTTTATATGGTTTATAGGTCATAATGGGCGCTTTGTGTGCGAAAAGCTTTCCGTGAAATTTTCGGACCAAAAGTGACCATATCGGCGTCACCTTTCTTTATCCACAAGAACTGAGTAGTTTTTGCTCAAATGCGAACCAAACATGTTTATATGGTTTATAGGTCATAATGAGAGCTTTGTGCGCGAAAAGCTTTCCGTGAAATTTTCGGAACAAAACTGACCATATCGACGTCACCTTTCTTTATCCACAAAAACTGTGTTGTTTTCGCTCAAATGCATCCCAAACTTGTTTATAAGGTTTATAGGTCATAATGGGAGCTTTGTGCGCGAAAAGCTTTCCGTGAAATTTTCGGACCAAAAGTGACCATATCGGCATCACCTTTCTTTATCAACCAAAACTGTGTTGTTTTCGCTCAAATGCGTCCCAAACTTGTTTATATGGTTTATATGTCATAATGGGAGCTTTGTGCACGAAAAGCATTCCGTGAAATTTTCGGACCAAAAGTGACCATATCGGCGTCACCTTTTTTTATCCACCAAAACTGTGTTGTTTTCGCTCAAATGTGTCCCAAACATGTTTATATGGTTTATAGGTCATAATGGGAGCTTAATGCGCGAAAAGCTTTCCGTGAAATTTTCGGACCAAAAGTGACCATATCGGCGTCACCTTTGTTTATCCACCAAAACTGTGTTGTTTACGCTCAAATGTGTCCCAAACATGTTTATATGGTTTATAGGTCATAATGGGCACTTTGTGTGCGAAAAGCTTTCCGTGAAATTTTCGGACCAAAAGTGACCATATCGGCATCACCTTTCTTTATCAACCAAAACTGTGTTGTTTTCGCTCAAATGCGTCCCAAACATTTTTATATGGTTTATATGTCATAATGGGAGCTTTGTGCACGAAAAGCATTCCGTGAAATTTTCGGACCAAAAGTGACCATATCGGCGTCACCTTTCTTTATCCACAAAAACTGTGTTGTTTTCACGCAAATGTGTCCCAAACATTTTTATATGGTTTATAGGTCATAATGGGAGCTTTCTGCGGGAAAAGATTTCCGTGAAATTTTAGGACCAAAAGTAACCATATCGGCGTCACCTTTCATTATCCACCAAAACTGTGTTGTTTTCGCTCAAATGAGTCCCAAACATGTTTATATGGTTTATAGGTCATAATGTGAGCTTTCTGCGGGAAAAGATTTCCGTGAAATTTTAGGACCAAAAGTAACCATATCGGCGTCACCTTTCATTATCCACCAAAACTGTGTTGTTTTCGCTCAAATGTATCCCAAACATGTTTATATGGTTTATAGGTCATAATGGGAGCTTTCTGCGGGAAAAGCTTTCCGTGAAATTTTAGGACCAAAAGTAACCATATCGACGTCACCTTTCATTATCCATCAAAAGTGTGATGTTTTCGCTCAAATGTGTCCCAAACATGTTTATATGGTGTATAGGTCATAATAGGAGCTTTGTGCGCGAAAAACTTTCCGTGAAATTTTCGGACCAAAAGTGACCATATCGGCATCGCCTTTCTTTATCAACCAAAACTTGATTGTATTCGCTCAAATGCGTCCCAAACATGTTTATATGGTTTATAGGTCATAATGGGAGCTTTGTGCAAGAAAAGCATTCCGTGAAATTTTCGGACCAAAAGTGACCATATCGGCGTCACCTTTCTTTATCCACCAAAACTGTGTTGTTTTCGCTCAAATGTGTCCCAAACATGTTTAAATGGTTTATAGGTCATAATGGGAGCTTTCTGCGCGAAAAGCTTTCCGTGAAATTTTCGGACCAAAAGTAACCATATCAGCGCCACCTTTTATTATCCACCAAAACTGTGTTGTTTTCGCTCAAATGCGTCCCAAACATGTTTATATGGTTTATAGGTCATAATGGGCGCTTTGTGTGCGAAAAGCTTTCCGTGAAATTTTCGGACCAAAAGTGACCATATCGGCGTCACCTTTCTTTATCCACAAGAACTGAGTAGTTTTTGCTCAAATGTGAACCAAACATGTTTATATGGTTTATAGGTCATAATGAGAGCTTTGTGCGCGAAAAGCTTTCCGTGAAATTTTCGGAACAAAACTGACCATATCGACGTCACCTTTCTTTATCCATAAAAACTGTGTTGTTTTCGCTCAAATGCATCCCAAACTTGTTTATAAGGTTTATAGGTCATAATGGGAGCTTTGTGCGCGAAAAGCTTTCCGTGAAATTTTCGGACCAAAAGTGACCATATCGGCATCACCTTTCTTTATCAACCAAAACTGTGTTGTTTTCGCTCAAATGCGTCCCAAACATGTTTATATGGTTTATAGGTCATATAATGGGCGCTTTGTGTGCGAAAAGCTTTCCATGAAATTTTCGGACAAAAAGTGACCATATCGGCGTCACCTTTCTTTATCCACAAGAACTGAGTAGTTTTTGCTCAAATGCGAACCAAACATGTTTATATGGTTTATAGGTCATAATGGGAGCTTAATACGCGAAATGCTTTCCGTGAAATTTTCGGACCAAAAGTGACCATATCGACATCACCTTTCTTTGTCAACCAAAACTGTGTTGTTTTCGCTCAAATTCATCCCAAACATGTTTATATGGTTTATAGGTCATAATGAGAGCTTTGTGTACGAAAAGCTTTCCGTGAAATTTTTGGACCAAAAGTGACCATATGGCGTTACCTTTCTTTATCCACCAAAACTGTGTTGTTTTCGCTCAAATGCGTCCCAAACATGTTTATATGGTTTATAGGTCATAATGGGAGCTTTTTGCGTAAAAAGCTTTCCGTGAAATTTTCGGACCAAAAGTAACCATATCGGCGTCACCTTATATTATCCACCAAAACTGTGTTGTTTTCGCTCAAATGTGTCCCAAACATGTTTATATGGTTTATAGGTCATAATGGGAGCTTCATGTGCGAAAAGCTTTCCGTAAAATTTTCGGACCAAAAGTGACCCTATCGGCGTCACCTTCTTTATCCACAAAAACTGTGTTGTTTTCGCGCAAATGTGTCCCAAACATGTTTATAATATTATAGGTCATAATGGGAGCTTTCTGCGGAAAAGCTTTCCGTGAAATTTTACGACCAAAAGTAACCATATCGGCGTCACCTTTCATTATCCATCAAAAGTGTGTTGTTTTCGCTCAAATGTGTCCCAAACATGTTTATATGGTGTATAGGTCATAATAGGAGCTTTGTGCGCGAAAAACTTTCCGTGAAATTTTCGGACCAAAAGTGACCATATCGGCATCACCTTTCTTTATCAACCAAAACTTGATTGTTTTCGCTCAAATGCGTCCCAAACATGTTTATATGGTTTATAGGTCATAATGGGAGCTTTGTGCACGAAAAGCATTCCGTGAAATTTTCGGACCAAAAGTGACCATATCGGCGTCACCTTTCTTTATCCACCAAAACTGTGTTTTTTTCGCTCAAATGTGTCCCAAACATGTTTAAATGGTTTATAGGTCATAATGGGAGCTTTCTGCGCGAAAAGCTTTCCGTGAAATTTTCGGACCAAAAGTAACCATATCGGTGCCACCTTTTATTATCCACCAAAACTGTGTTGTTTTCGCTCAAATGCGTCCCAAACATGTTTATATGGTTTATAGGTCATATAATGGGCGCTTTGTGTGCGAAAAGCTTTCCATGAAATTTTCGGACAAAAAGTGACCATATCGGCGTCACCTTTCTTTATCCACAAGAACTGAGTAGTTTTTGCTCAAATGCGAACCAAACATGTTTATATGGTTTATAGGTCATAATGGGAGCTTAATGCGCGAAAAGCTTTCCGTGAAATT
The DNA here is from genome assembly GCA_963922045.1 of Persicaria maculosa. Lineage (NCBI taxonomy): Eukaryota > Viridiplantae > Streptophyta > Magnoliopsida > Caryophyllales > Polygonaceae > Persicaria > Persicaria maculosa. The sequence continues at coordinate 20,877,401 of OY998257.1, forward strand.
TTCGGACCAAAAGTGACCATATCGACATCACCTTTCTTTGTCAACCAAAACTGTGTTGTTTTCGCTCAAATTCATCCCAAACATGTTTATATGGTTTATAGGTCATAATGAGAGCTTTGTGTACGAAAAGCTTTCCGTGAAATTTTTGGACCAAAAGTGACCATATGGCGTTACCTTTCTTTATCCACCAAAACTGTGTTGTTTTCGCTCAAATGCGTCCCAAACATGTTTATATGGTTTATAGGTCATAATGGGAGCTTTCTGCGTAAAAAGCTTTCCGTGAAATTTTCGGACCAAAAGTAACCATATCGGCGTCACCTTTTATTATCCACCAAAACTGTGTTGTTTTCGCTCAAATGTGTCCCAAACATGTTTATATGGTTTATAGGTCATAATGGGAGCTTCATGTGCGAAAAGCTTTCCGTAAAATTTTCGGACCAAAAGTGACCCTATCGGCGTCACCTTCTTTATCCACAAAAACTGTGTTGTTTTCGCGCAAATGTGTCCCAAACATGTTTATAATATTATAGGTCATAATGGGAGCTTTCTGCGGGAAAAGATTTCCGTGAAATTTTAGGACCAAAAGTAACCATATCGGCGTCACCTTTCATTATCCACCAAAACTGTGTTGTTTTCGCTCAAATGTGTCCCAAACATGTTTATATGGTGTATAGGTCATAATAGGAGCTTTGTGCGCGAAAAACTTTCCGTGAAATTTTCGGACCAAAATTGACCATATCGGCATCACCTTTCTTTATCAACCAAAACTTGATTGTTTTCGCTCAAATGCGTCCCAAACATGTTTATATGGTTTATAGGTCATAATGGGCACTTTGTGTGCGAAAAGCTTTCCGTGAAATTTTCGGACCAAAAGTAACCATATCGGCGCCACCTTTTATTATCCACCAAAACTGTGTTGTTTTCGCTCAAATGCGTCCCAAACATGTTTATATGGTTTATAGGTCATAATGGGCGCTTTGTGTGCGAAAAGCTTTCCTTGAAATTTTCGGACCAAAAGTGACCATATCGGCGTCACCTTTCTTTATCCACAAGAACTGAGTAGTTTTTGCTCAAATGCGAACCAAACATGTTTATATGGTTTATAGGTCATAATGGGAGCTTTGTGCGCGAAAAGCTTTCCGTGAAATTTTCGGAACAAAATTGACCATATCGACGTCACCTTTCTTTATCCACAAAAACTGTGTTGTTTTCGCTCAAATGCATCCCAAACTTGTTTATAAGGTTTATAGGTCATAATGGGAGCTTTGTGCGCGAAAAGCTTTCCGTGAAATTTTCGGACCAAAAGTGACCATATCGGCATCACCTTTCTTTATCAACCAAAACTGTGTTGTTTTCGCTCAAATGCGTCCCAAACATGTTTATATGGTTTATATGTCATAATGGGAGCTTTGTGCACGAAAAGCTTTCCGTGAAATTTTCGGACCAAAAGTGACCATATCGGCGTCACCTTTCTTTATCCACCAAAACTGTGTTGTTTTCGCTCAAATGTGTCCCAAACATGTTTATATGGTTTATAGGTCATAATGGGAGCTTTGTGCGCGAAAAGCTTTCCGTGAAATTTTCGGAACAAAAGTGACCATATCGGCGTCACCTTTCTTTATCCACAAAAACTGAGTAGTTTTTGCTCAAATGCGTCCCAAATATGTTTATATGGTTTATAGGTCATAATGGGCACTTTGTGTGCGAAAAGCTTTCCGTGAAATTTTCGGACCAAAAGTAACCATATCGGCGCCACCTTTTATTATCCACCAAAACTGTGTTGTTTTCGCTCAAATGCGTCCCAAACATGTTTATATGGTTTATAGGTCATAATGTGCGCTTTGTGTGCGAAAAGCTTTCCGTGAAATTTTCGGACCAAAAGTGACCATATCGGCGTCACCTTTCTTTATCCACAAGAACTGAGTAGTTTTTGCTCAAATGCGAACCAAACATGTTTATGGTTTATAGGTCATAATGGGAGCTTTGTGCGCGAAAAGCTTTCCGTGAAATTTTCGGAACAAAAGTGACCATATCGACGTCACCTTTCTTTATCCACAAAAACTGTGTTGTTTTCGCTCAAATGCATCCCAAACTTGTTTATAAGGTTTATAGGTCATAATGGGAGCTTTGTGCGCGAAAAGCTTTCCGTGAAATTTTCGGAAAAAAAGTGACCATATCGACGTCACCTTTCTTTATCCACAAAAACTGTGTTGTTTTCGCTCAAATGCATCCCAAACTTGTTTATAAGGTTTATAGGTCATAATGGGAGCTTTGTGCGCGAAAAGCTTTCCGTGAAATTTTCGGACCAAAAGTGACCATATCGGCATCACCTTTCTTTATCAACCAAAACTGTGTTGTTTTCGCTCAAATGCGTCCCAAACATGTTTATATGGTTTATATGTCATAATGGGAGCTTTGTGCACGAAAAGCTTTCCGTGAAATTTTCGGACCAAAAGTGACCATATCGGCGTCACCTTTCTTTATCCACCAAAACTGTGTTGTTTTCGCTCAAATGTATCCCAAACATGTTTATATGGTTTATAGGTCATAATGGGAGCTTTGTGCGCGAAAAGCTTTCCGTGAAATTTTCGGACCAAAAGTGACCATATCGGCGTCACCTTTCTTTATCCACAAAAACTGAGTAGTTTTTGCTCAAATGCGTCCCAAATATGTTTATATGGTTTATAGGTCATAATGGGCACTTTGTGTGCGAAAAGCTTTCCGTGAAATTTTCGGACCAAAAGTAACCATATCGGCGCCACCTTTTATTATCCACCAAAACTGTGTTGTTTTCGCTCAAATGCGTCCCAAATATGTTTATATGGTTTATAGGTCATAATGTGCGCTTTGTGTGCGAAAAGCTTTCCGTGAAATTTTCGGACCAAAAGTGACCATATCGGCGTCACCTTTCTTTATCCACAAGAACTGAGTAGTTTTTGCTCAAATGCGAACCAAACATGTTTATGGTTTATAGGTCATAATGGGAGCTTTGTGCGCGAAAAGCTTTCCGTGAAATTTTCGGAACAAAAGTGACCATATCGACGTCACCTTTCTTTATCCACAAAAACTGTGTTGTTTTCGCTCAAATGCATCCCAAACTTGTTTATAAGGTTTATAGGTCATAATGGGAGCTTTGTGCGCGAAAAGCTTTCCGTGAAATTTTCGGACCAAAAGTGACCATATCGGCATCACCTTTCTTTATCAAACAAAACTGTGTTGTTTTCGCTCAAATGCGTCCCAAACATTTTTATATGGTTTATATGTCATAATGGGAGCTTTGTGCACGAAAAGCTTTCCGTGAAATTTTCGGACCAAAAATTGACCATCTCGGCGTCACCTTTCTTTATCCACCAAAACTGTGTTGTTTTCGCTCAAATGTGTCCCAAACATGTTTATATGGTTTATAGGTCATAATGGGAGCTTTGTGCGCGAAAAGCTTTCCGTGAAATTTTCGGACCAAAAGTGACCATATCGGCGTCACCTTTGTTTATCCACAAAAACTGTGTTGTTTTCGCTCAAATGTCTCTCAAACATGTTTATATGGTTTATAGGTCATAATGGGAGCTTTGTGCGCGGAAAGCTTTCCGTGAAATTTTCGGACCAAAAGTGACCATATCGGCGTCACCTTTCTTTATCCACAAAAACTGTGTTGTTTTCGCGCAAATGTGTCCCAAACATGTTTATATGGTTTATAGGTCATAATGGGAGCTTTCTGCGGGAAAAGCTTTCCGTGAAATTTTAGGACCAAAAGTAACCATATCGGCGTCACCTTTCATTATCCATCAAAAGTGTGTTGTTTTCGCTCAAATGTGTCCCAAACATGTTTATATGGTGTATAGGTCATAATAGGAGCTTTGTGCGCGAAAAACTTTCCGTGAAATTTTCGGACCAAAAGTGACCATATCGGCATCCCCTTTCTTTATCAACCAAAACTTGATTGTTTTCGCTCAAATGCGTCCCAAACATGTTTATATGGTTTATAGGTCATAATGGGAGCTTTGTGCGCGAAAAGCATTTCGTGAAATTTTCGGACCAAAAGTGACCATATCGGCGTCACCTTTCTTTATCCACCAAAACTGTGTTGTTTTCCCTCAAATGTGTCCCAAACATGTTTAAATGGTTTATAGGTCATAATGGGAGCTTTCTGCGCGAAAAGCTTTCCGTGAAATTTTCGGACCAAAAGTGACCATATCGTCGTCACCTTTCTTTATCCACCAAAACTGTGTTGTTTTCGCTCAAATGCGTCCCAAACATGTTTATATGGTTTATAGGTCATAATGGGCGCTTTGTGTGCGAAAAGCTTTCCGTGAAATTTTCGGAACAAAAGTGACCATATCGACGTCACCTTTCTTTATCCACAAAAACTGAGTAGTTTTTGCTCAAATACATCCCAAACATGTTTATAAGGTTTATAGGTCATAATGGGAGCTTTGTGCGCGAAAAGCTTTCCGTGAAATTTTCGGAACAAAAGTGACCATATCGACGTCACCTTTCTTTATCCACAAAAACTGTGTTGTTTTCGCTCAAATGCATCCCAAACTTGTTTATAAGGTTTATAGGTCATAATGGGAGCTTTGTGCGCGAAAAGCTTTCCGTGAAATTTTCGGACCAAAAGTGACCATATCGGCATCACCTTTCTTTATCAACCAAAACTGTGTTGTTTTCGCTCAAATGCGTCCCAAACATGTTTATATGGTTTATATGTCATAATGGGAGCTTTGTGCATGAAAAGCTTTCCGTGAAATTTTCGGACCAAAAGTGACCATATCGGCGTCACCTTTCTTTATCCACCAAAACTGTGTTGTTTTCGCTCAAATGTGTCCCAAACATGTTTATATGGTTTATAGGTCATAATGGGAGCTTTGTGCGCGAAAAGCTTTCCGTGAAATTTTCGGACCAAAAGTGACCATATCGGCGTCACCTTTCTTTATCCACAAAAACTGAGTAGTTTTTGCTCAAATGCGTTCCAAATATGTTTATATGGTTTATAGGTCATAATGGGCACTTTGTGTGCGAAAAGCTTTCCGTGAAATTTTCGGACCAAAAGTAACCATATCGGCGCCACCTTTTATTATCCACCAAAACTGTGTTGTTTTCGCTCAAATGCGTCCCAAACATGTTTATATGGTTTATAGGTCATAATGGGAGCTTTGTGCGCGAAAAGCTTTCCGTGAAATTTTCGGATTAAAAGTTACCATATCGGCGTCACCTTTGTTTATCCACAAAAACTGTGTTGTTTTCGCTCAAATGTCTCTCAAACATGTTTATATGGTTTATAGGTCATAATGGGAGCTTTGTGCGCGGAAAGCTTTCCGTGAAATTTTCGGACCAAAAGTGACCATATCGGCGTCACCTTTCTTTATCCACAAAAACTGTGTTGTTTTCGCGCAAATGTGTCTCAAACATGTTTATATGGTTTATAGGTCATAATGGGAGCTTTCTGCGGGAAAAGCTTTCCGTGAAATTTTAGGACCAAAAGTAACCATATCGGCGTCACCTTTAATTATCCATCAAAAGTGTGTTGTTTTCGCTCAAATGTGTCCCAAACATGTTTATATGGTGTATAGGTCATAATAGGAGCTTTGTGCGCGAAAAACTTTCCGTGATATTTTCGGACCAAAAGTGACCATATCGGCATCCCCTTTCTTTATCAACCAAAACTTGATTGTTTTCGCTCAAATGCGTCCCAAACATGTTTATATGGTTTATAGGTCATAATGGGAGCTTTGTGCACGAAAAGCATTCCGTGAAATTTTCGGACCAAAAGTGACCATATCGGCGTCACCTTTCTTTATCCACAAAAACTGTGTTGTTTTCGCTCAAATGCATCCCAAACTTGTTTATAACGTTTATAGGTCATAATGTGAGCTTTGTGCGTGAAAAGCTTTCCGTGAAATTTTCGGACCAAAAGTGACCATATCGGCATCACCTTTCTTTATCAACCAAAACTGTGTTGTTTTCGCTCAAATGCGTCCCAAACATGTTTATATGGTTTATATGTCATAATGGGAGCTTTGTGCACAAAAAGCTTTCCGTGAAATTTTCGGACCAAAAGTGACCATATCGGCGTCACCTTTCTTTATCCACCAAAACTGTGTTGTTTTCGCTCAAATGTGTCCCAAAAATGTTTATATGGTTTATAGGTCATAATGGGAGCTTTGTGCGCGAAAAGCTTTCCGTGAAATTTTCGGACCAAAAGTGACCATATCGGCGTCACCTTTCTTTATCCACAAAAACTGAGTAGTTTTTGCTCAAATGCGTCCCAAATATGTTTATATGGTTTATAGGTCATAATGGGCACTTTGTGTGCGAAAAGCTTTCCGTGAAATTTTCGGACCAAAAGTAACCATATCGGCGCCACCTTTTATTATCCACCAAAACTGTGTTGTTTTCGCTCAAATGCGTCCCAAACATGTTTATATGGTTTATAGGTCATAATGTGCGCTTTGTGTGCGAAAAGCTTTCCGTGAAATTTTCGGACCAAAAGTGACCATATCGGCGTCACCTTTCTTTATCCACAAGAACTGAGTAGTTTTTGCTCAAATGCGAACCAAACATGTTTGTGGTTTATAGGTCATAATGGGAGCTTTGTGCGCGAAAAGCTTTCCGTGAAATTTTCGGAACAAAAGTGACCATATCGACGTCACCTTTCTTTATCCACAAAAACTGTGTTGTTTTCGCTCAAATGCATCCCAAACTTGTTTATAAGGTTTATAGGTCATAATGGGAGCTTTGTGCGCGAAAAGCTTTCCGTGAAATTTTCGGACCAAAAGTGACCATATCGGCGTCACCTTTCTTTATCCACCAAAACTGTGTTGTTTTCGCTCAAATGTGTCCCAAACATGTTTATATGGTTTATAGGTCATAATGGGAGCTTTGTGCGCGAAAAGCTTTCCGTGAAATTTTCGGACCAAAAGTGACCATATCGGCGTCACCTTTGTTTATCCACAAAAACTGTGTTGTTTTCGCTCAAATGTCTCTCAAACATGTTTATATGGTTTATACGTCATAATGGGAGCTTTGTGCGCGGAAAGCTTTCCGTGAAATTTTTGGACCAAAAGTGACCATATCGGCGTCACCTTTCTTTATCCACAAAAACTGTGTTTTTTTTCGCTCAAATGCATCCCAAACATGTTTATATGGGTTATAGGTCATAATGGGAGCTTTGTGCACGAAAAGCTTTCCGTGAAATTTTCGGACCAAAAGTTACCATATCGGCGTCACCTTTCTTTATCCACCAAAACTGTGTTGTTTACGCTCAAATGTGTCCCAAACATGTTTATATGGTTTATAGGTCATAATGTGAGCTTTGTGCGCGAAAAGCTTTCCCTGAAATTTTCGGACCAAAAGTGACCAAATCGGCGTCACCTTTGTTTATCCACCAAAACTGTGTTGTTTTCGCTCAAATGTGTCCCAAACATGTTTAAATGGTTTATAGGTCATAATGGGAGCTTTCTGCGCGAAAAGCTTTCCGTGAAATTTTCGGACCAAAAGTAACCATATCGGCGTCACCTTTCTTTATCCACCAAAACTGTGTTGTTTTCGCTCAAATGTGTCCCAAACATGTTTATATGGTTTATAGGTCATAATGGGAGCTTCATACACGAAAAGCTTTCCGTGAAATTTTCGGACCAAAAGTGACCATATCGGCGTCACCTTTCTTTATCCACCAAAACTGTGTTGTTTTCGCTCAAATGTGTCCCAAACATGTTTATATGGTTTATAGGTCATAATGGGAGCTTAATGCGCGAAAAGCTTTCCGTGAAATTTTCGGACCAAAAGTGACCATATCGGCATCACCTTTCTTTATCAACCAAAACTGTGTTGTTTTCACTCAAATGTGTCCCAAACATGTTTATATGGTTTATATGTCACAATGGGAGCTTTGTGCACGAAAAGCTTTCCGTGAAATTTTCGGACCAAAAGTGACCATATCGGTGTCACCTTTCTTTATCCACAAAAACTGTGTTGTTTTCGCTCAAATGCATCCCAAACTTGTTTATAAGGTTTATAGGTCATAATGGGAGCTTTGTGCGCGAAAAGCTTTCCGTGAAATTTTCGGACCAAAAGTGACCATATCGGCATCACCTTTCTTTATCAACCAAAACTGTGTTGTTTTTGCTCAAATGCGTCCCAAACATGTTTATATGCTTTATATGTCATAATGGGAGCTTTGTGCACGAAAAGCTTTCCGTGAAATTTTCGGACCAAAAGTGACCATATCGGCGTCACCTTTCTTTATCCACAAAAACTGTGTTGTTTTCGCGCAAATGTGTCCCAAACATGTTTATATGGTTTATAGGTCATAATGGGAGCTTTCTGCGGGAAAAGCTTTCCGTGAAATTTAAGGACCAAAAGTAACCATATCGGCGTCACCTTTCATTATCCACCAAAACTGTGTTGTTTTCGCTCAAATGCGTCCCAAACATGTTTATATGGTTTATAGGTCATAATGGGCGCTTTCTGTGCGAAAAGCTTTCCGTGAAATTTTCGGACCAAAAGTGACCATATCGGCGTCACCTTTCTTTATCCACAAGAACTGAGTAGTTTTTGCTCAAATTCGAACCAAACATGTCTATATGGTTTATAGGTCATAATGAGAGCTTTGTCCGAGAAAAGCTTTCCGTGAAATTTTCGGACCAAAAGTGACCATATCGGCGTTACCTTTCTTTATCCACCAAAACTGTGTTGTTTTCGCTCAAATGTGTCCCAAACATGTTTATATGGTGTATAGGTCGTAATGGGAGCTTTCTGCGTAAAAAGCTTTCCGTGAAATTTTCGGACCAAAAGTAACCATATCGGCGTCACCTTTTATTATCCACCAAAACTGTGTTGTTTTCACTCAAATGTGTCCCAAACATGTTTATATGGTTTATAGGTCATATTTGGAGCTTCATGTGCGAAAAGCTTTCCGTGAAATTTTCGGACCAAAAGTGACCATATCGGCGTCACCTTTCTTTATCCACAAAAACTGTGTTGTTTTCGCGCAAATGTGTCCCAAACATGTTTATATGGTTTATAGGTCATAATGGGAGCTTTCTGCGGGAAAATATTTCCGTGAAATTTTAGGACCAAAAGTAACCATATCGGCGTCACCTTTCATTATCCACCAAAACTGTGTTGTTTTCGCTCAAATGAGTCCCAAACATGTTTATATGGTTTATAGGTCATAATGGGAGCTTTCTCCAGGAAAAGCTTTCCGTGAAATTTTAGGACCAAAAGTAACCATATCGGCGTCACCTTTCATTATCCATCAAAAGTGTGTTGTTTTCGCTCAAATGTGTCCCAAACATGTTTATATGGTGTATAGGTCATAATAGGAGCTTTGTGCGCGAAAAACTTTCCGTGAAATTTTCGGACCAAAAGTGACCATATCGGCATCACCTTTCTTTATCAACCAAAACTTGATTGTTTTCGCTCAAATGCGTCCCAAACATGTTTATATGGTTTATAGGTCATAATGGGAGCTTTGTGCACGAAAAGCATTCCGTGAAATTTTCGAACCAAAAGTGACCATATCGGCGTCACCTTTCTTTATCCACCAAAACTGTGTTGTTTTCGCTCAAATGTGTCCCAAACATGTTTAAATGGTTTATAGGTCATAAAGGGAGCTTTCTGCGCGAAAAGTTTTCCGTGAAATTTTCGGACCAAAAGTAACCATATCGGTGCCACCTTTTATTATCCACCAAAACTGTGTTGTTTTCGCTCAAATGCGTCCCAAACATGTTTATATGGTTTATAGGTCATAATGGGCGCTTTGTGTGCGAAAAGCTTTCCGTGAAATTTTCGGACCAAAAGTGACCATATCGGCGTCACCTTTCTTTATCCACAAGAACTGAGTAGTTTTTGCTCAAATGCGAACCAAACATGTTTATATGGTTTATAGGTCATAATGAGAGCTTTGTCCGAGAAAAGCTTTCCGTGAAATTTTCGGAACAAAATGACCATATCGACCTCACCTTTCTTTATCCACAAAAACTGTGTTGTTTTCGCTCAAATGCATCCCAAACTTGTTTATAAGGTTTATAGGTCATAATGTGAGCTTTGTGCGCGAAAAGCTTTCCGTGAAATTTTCGGACCAAAAGTGACCATATCGGCATCACCTTTCTTTATCAACCAAAACTGTGTTGTTTTCGTTCAAATGCGTCCCAAACATGTTTATATGGTTTATATGTCATAATGGGAGCTTTGTGCACGAAAAGCTTTCCGTGAAATTTTCGGACCAAAAGTGACCATATCGGCATCACCTTTGTTTACCCACCAAAACTGTGTTGTTTTCGGTCAAATGTATCCCAAACATGTTTATATGGTTTATAGGTCATAATGGGAGCTTTGTGCGCGAAAAGCTTTCCGTGAAATTTTCGGACCAAAAGTGACCATATCGGCGTCACCTTTCTTTATCCACAAAAACTGAGTAGTTTTTGCTCAAATGCGTCCCAAACATGTTTATATGGTTTATAGGTCATAATGGGCACTTTGTGTGCGAAAAGCAATCCGTGAAATTTTCGGACCAAAAGTAACCATATCGGCGTCACCTTTCATTATCCACCAAAACTGTGTTGTTTTCGCTCAAATGCGTCCCAAACATGTTTATATGGTTTATAGGTCATAATGGGCGCTTTGTGCGCGAAAAGCTTTCCGTGAAATTTTCGGACCAAAAGTGACCATATCGGCGTCACCTTTCTTTATCCACAAGAACTGAGTAGTTTTTGCTCAAATGCGAACCAAACATGTTTTTGCTCAAAAGCTTTCCGTGAAATTTTCGGACCAAAAGTGACCATATCGGACCAAAAGTAACCATATCGGCGTCACCTTTCTTTATCCACCAAAACTGTGTTGTTTTCGCTCAAATGTGTCCCAAACATGTTTATATGGTTTATAGGTCATAATGGGAGCTTTGTGCGCGAAAAGCTTTCCGTGAAATTTTCGGACCAAAAGTGACCATATCGGCGTCACCTTTGTTTATCCACCAAAACTGTGTTGTTTTCGCTCAAATGTGTCCCAAACATGTTTATATGGTTTATAGGTCATAATGGGAGCTTTCTGCGGGAAAAGATTTCCGTGAAATTTAGGACCAAAAGTAACCATATCGGCGTCACCTTTCATTATCCACCAAAAGTGTGTTGTTTTCGCTCAAATGCGTCCCAAACATGTTTATATGGTTTATAGGTCATAATGGGCGCTTTGTGTGCGAAAAGCTTTCCGTGAAATTTTCGGACCAAAAGTGACCATATCGGCGTCACCTTTCTTTATCCACAAGAACTGAGTAGTTTTTGCTCAAATGCGACCCAAACATGTTTATATGGTTTATAGATCATAATGGGAGCTTTGTGCACGAAAAGCTTTCCGTGAAATTTTCGGACCAAAAGTGACTATATCGGCGTCACCTTTCTTTATCCACCAAAACTGTGTTGTTTTCGCTCAAATGTGTCCCAAACATGTTTATATGGTTTATAGGTCATAATGGGAGCTTTGTGCGCGAAAAGCTTTCCGTGAAATTTTCGGAACAAAAGTGACCATATCGGCGTCACCTTTGTTTATCCACCAAAACTGTGTTGTTTTCGCTCAAATGTGTCCGAAACATGTTTATATGGTTTATAGGTCATAATGGGAGCTTTCTGCGTGAAAAGATTTTCGTGAAATTTTAGGACCAAAAGTAACCATAACGGCGTCACCTTTCATTATCCACCAAAAGTGTGTTGTTTTCGCTCAAATGTGTCCCAAACATGTTTATATGGTGTATAGGTCATAATAGGAGCTTTGTGCGCGAAAAGCTTTCCGTGAAATTTTCGGACCAAAAGTGACCATATCGACATCACCTTTCTTTACCAACCAAAACTGTGTTGTTTTCGCTCAAATGCGTCCCAAACATGTTTATATGGTTTATAGGTCATAATGGGCGCTTTGTGTGCGAAAAGCTTTCCGTGAAATTTTCGGACCAAAAGTGACCATATCGGCGTCACCTTTCTTTATCCACAAGAACTGAGTAGTTATTGCTCAAATGCGAACCAAACATGTTTATATGGTTTATAGGTCATAATGAGAGCTTTGTCCGAGAAAAGCTTTCCGTGAAATTTTCGGAACAAAATGACCATATCGACCTCACCTTTCTTTATCCACAAAAACTGTGTTGTTTTCGCTCAAATGCATCCCAAACTTGTTTATAAGGTTTATAGGTCATAATGTGAGCTTTGTGCGCGAAAAGCTTTCCGTGAAATTTTCGGACCAAAAGTGACCATATCGGCATCACCTTTCTTTATCAACCAAAACTGTGTTGTTTTCGCTCAAATGCGTCCCAAACATGTTTATATGGTTTATATGTCATAATGGGAGCTTTGTGCACGAAAAGCTTTCCGTGAAATTTTCGGACCAAAAGTGACAAAACTGTGTTGTTTTCGGTCAAATGTATCCCAAACATGTTTATATGGTTTATAGGTCATAATGGGAGCTTTGTGCGCGAAAAGCTTTCCGTGAAATTTTCGGACCAAAAGTAACCATATCGGCGCCACCTTTTATTATCCACCAAAACTGTGTTGTTTTCGCTCAAATGCGTCCCAAACATGTTTATATGGTTTATAGGTCATAATGGGCGCTTTGTGTGCGAAAAGCTTTCCGTGAAATTTTCGGACCAAAAGTGACCATATCGGCGTCACCTTTCTTTATCCACAAGAACTGAGTAGTTTTGCTCAAATGCGAACCAAACATGTTCATGGTTTATAGGTCATAATGGGAGCTTTGTGCGCGAAAAGCTTTCCGTGAAATTTTCGGAACAAAAGTGACCATATCGACGTCACCTTTCTTTATCCACAAAAACTGTGTTGTTTTCGCTCAAATGCATCCCAAACTTGTTTATAAGGTTTATAGGTCATAATGGGAGCTTTGTGCGCGAAAAGCTTTCCGTGAAATTTTCGGACCAAAAGTGACCATATCGGCATCACCTTTCTTTATCAACCAAAACTGTGTTGTTTTCGCTCAAATGCGTCCCAAACATGTTTATATGGTTTATATGTCATAATGGGAGCTTTGTGCGCGAAAAGCATTCCGTGAAATTTTCGGACCAAAAGTGACCATATCGGCGTCACCTTTGTTTATCCACCAAAACTGTGTTGTTTTCGCTCAAATGTGTCCCAAACATGTTTATATGGATTATAGGTCATAATGGGAGCTTTCTGCGTGAAATGATTTCCGTGAAATTTTAGGACCAAAAGTAACCATATCGGCGTCACCTTTCATTATCCACCAAAAGTGTGTTGTTTTCGCTCAAATGCATCCCAAACATGTTTATATGGTTTATAGGTCATAATGAGAGCTTTGTGTACGAAAAGCTTTCCGTGAAATTTTCGGACCAAAAGTGACCATATCGGCGTTACCTTTCTTTATCCACCAAAACTGTGTTGTTTTCGCTCAAATGTGTCCCAAACATGTTTATATGGTGTATAGGTCGTAATGGGAGCTTTCTGCGTAAAAAGCTTTCCGTGAAATTTTCGGACCAAAAGTAACCATATCGGCGTCACCTTTTATTATCCACCAAAACTGTGTTGTTTTCACTCAAATGTGTCCCAAACATGTTTATATGGTTTATAGGTCATATTTGGAGCTTCATGTGCGAAAAGCTTTCCGTGAAATTTTCGGACCAAAAGTGACCATATCGGCGTCACCTTTCTTTATCCACAAAAACTGTGTTGTTTTCGGGCAAATGTGTCCCAAACATGTTTATATGGTTTATAGGTCATAATGGGAGCTTTCTGCGGGAAAATATTTCCGTGAAATTTTAGGACCAAAAGTAACCATATCGGCGTCACCTTTCATTATCCACCAAAACTGTGTTGTTTTCGCTCAAATGAGTCCCAAACATGTTTATATGGTTTATAGGTCATAATGGGAGCTTTCTGCAGGAAAAGCTTTCCGTGAAATTTTAGGACCAAAAGTAACCATATCGGCGTCACCTTTCATTATCCATCAAAAGTGTGTTGTTTTCGCTCAAATGTGTCCCAAACATGTTTATATGGTGTATAGGTCATAATAGGAGCTTTGTGCGCGACAAACTTTCCGTGAAATTTTCGGACCAAAAGTGACCATATCGGCATCACCTTTCTTTATCAACCAAAACTTGATTGTTTTCGCTCAAATGCGTCCCAAACATGTTTATATGGTTTATAGGTCATAATGGGAGCTTTGTGCACGAAAAGCATTCCGTGAAATTTTCGAACCAAAAGTGACCATATCGGCGTCACCTTTCTTTATCCACCAAAACTGTGTTGTTTTCGCTCAAATGTGTCCCAAACATGTTTAAATGGTTTATAGGTCATAAAGGGAGCTTTCTGCGCGAAAAGTTTTCCGTGAAATTTTCGGACCAAAAGTAACCATATCGGTGCCACCTTTTATTATCCACCAAAACTGTGTTGTTTTCGCTCAAATGCGTCCCAAACATGTTTATATGGTTTATAGGTCATAATGGGCGCTTTGTGTGCGAAAAGCTTTCCGTGAAATTTTCGGACCAAAAGTGACCATATCGGCGTCACCTTTCTTTATCCACAAGAACTGAGTAGTTTTTGCTCAAATGCGAACCAAACATGTTTATATGGTTTATAGGTCATAATGAGAGCTTTGTCCGAGAAAAGCTTTCCGTGAAATTTTCGGAACAAAATGATCATATCGACCTCACCTTTCTTTATCCACAAAAACTGTGTTGTTTTCGCTCAAATGCATCCCAAACTTGTTTATAAGGTTTATAGGTCATAATGTGAGCTTTGTGCGCGAAAAGCTTTCCGTGAAATTTTCGGACCAAAAGTGACCATATCGGCGTCACCTTTCTTTATCCACAAAAACTGAGTAGTTTTTGCTCAAATGCGTCCCAAACATGTTTATATGGTTTATAGGTCATAATGGGCACTTTGTGTGCGAAAAGCTTTCCGTGAAATTTTCGGACCAAAAGTAACCATATCGGCGCCACCTTTTGTTATCCACCAAAACTGTGTTGTTTTCGGTCAAATGCGTCCCAAACATGTTTATATGGTTTATAGGTCATAATGAGCGCTTTGTGCGCGAAAAGCTTTCCGTGAAATTTTCGGACCAAAAGTGACCATATCGGCGTCACCTTTCTTTATCCACAAAAACTGTGTTGTTTTCGCTCAAATGTCTCCCAAACAGTTTTATATGGTTTATAGGTCATAATGGGAGCTTTGTGCGCGAAAAGCTTTCCGTGAAATTTTCGGAACAAAAGTGACCATATCGACGTCACCTTTCTTTATCCACAAAACTGTGTTGTTTTCGCTCAAATGCATCCCAAACTTGTTTATAAGGTTTATAGGTCATAATGGGAGCTTTGTGCGCGAAAAGCTTTCCGTGAAATTTTCGGACCAAAAGTGACCATATCGGCATCACCTTTCTTTATCAACAAAAACTGTGTTGTTTTCGCTCAAATGCGTCCCAAACATGTTTGTATGGTTTATATGTCATAATGGGAGCTTTGTGCGCGAAAAGGTTTCCGTGAAATTTTCGGACCAAAAGTGACCATATCGGCGTCACCTTTGTTTATCCACCAAAACTGTGTTGTTTTCGCTCAAATGTGTCCCAAACATGTTTATATGGATTATAGGTCATAATGGGAGCTTTCTGCGTGAAAAGATTTCCGTGAAATTTTAGGACCAAAAGTAACCATATCGGCGTCACCTTTCATTATCCACCAAAAGTGTGTTGTTTTCGCTCAAATGTGTCCCAAATATGTTTATATGGTGTATAGGTCATAATAGAAGCTTTGTGCGCGAAAAGCTTTCCGTGAAATTTTCGGACCAAAAGTGACCATATCGACATCACCTTTCTTTATCAACAAAAACTGTGTTGTTTTCGCTCAAATGCATCCCAAACATGTTTATATGGTTTATAGGTCATAATGAGAGCTTTGTGTACGAAAAGCTTTCCGTAAAATTTTCGGACCAAAAGTGACCATATCGGCGTTACCTTTCTTTATCCACCAAAACTGTGTTGTTTTCGCTCAAATGTGTCCCAAACATGTTTATATGGTTTATAGGTCATAATGGGAGCTTTCTGCGTAAAAAGCTTTCCGTGAAATTTTCGGACCAAAAGTAACCATATCGGCGTCACCTTTTATTATCCACCAAAACTGTGTTGTTTTCGCTCAAATGTGTCCCAAACATGTTTATATGGTTTATAGGTCATAATGGGAGCTTCATGTGCGAAAAGCTTTCCGTGAAATTTTCGGACCAAAAGTGACCATGTCGGCGTCACCTTTCTTTATCCACAAAAACTGTGTTGTTTTCGCGCAAATGTGTCCCAAACATGTTTATATGGTTTATAGGTCATAATGGGAGCTTTGTGCGCGGAAAGCTTTCCGTGAAATTTTCGGACCAAAAGTGACCATATCGGCGTCACCTTTCTTTATCCACAAAATCTGTGTTTTTTTTCGCTCAAATGCATCCCAAACATGTTTATATGGTTTATAGGTCATAATGGGAGCTTTGTGCACGAAAAGCTTTCCGTGAAATTTTCGGACCAAAAGTGACCATATCGGCGTCACCTTTCTTTATCCACCAAAACTGTGTTGTTTACGCTCAAATGTGTCCCAAACATGTTTATATGGTTTATAGGTCATAATGGGAGCTTTGTGCGCGAAAAGTTTTCCCTGAAATTTTCGGACCAAAAGTGACCAAATCGGCGTCACCTTTGTTTATCCACCAAAACTGTGTTGTTTTCGCGCAAATGTGTCCCAAACATGTTTATATGGTTTATAGGTCATAATGGGAGCTTTCTGCGGGAAAAGATTTCCGTGAAATTTTAGGACCAAAAGTAACCATATCGGCTTCACCTTTCATTATCCACCAAAACTGTGTTGTTTTCGCTCAAATGAGTCCCAAACATGTTTATATGGTGTATAGGTCATAATAGAAGCTTTGTGCGCGAAAAGCTTTCCGTGAAATTTTCGGACCAAAAGTGACCAAATCGGCGTCACCTTTGTTTATCCACCAAAACTGTGTTGTTTTCGCGCAAATGTGTCCCAAACATGTTTATATGGTTTATAGGTCATAATGGGAGCTTTCTGCGGGAAAAGATTTCCGTGAAATTTTAGGACCAAAAGTAACCATATCGGCGTCTCCTTTCATTATCCACCAAAACTGTGTTGTTTTCGCTCAAATGAGTCCCAAACATGTTTATATGGTTTATAGGTCATAATGGGAGCTTTCTGCGTAAAAAGCTTTCCGTGAAATTTTCGGACCAAAAGTAACCATATCGGCGTCACCTTTTATTATCCACCAAAACTGTGTTGTTTTCGCTCAAATGTGTCCCAAACATGTTTGTATGGTTTATATGTCATAATGGGAGCTTTGTGCGCGAAAAGCTTTCCGTGAAATTTTCGGACCAAAAGTGACCATATCGGCGTCACCTTTGTTTATCCACCAAAACTGTGTTGTTTTCGCTCAAATGTGTCCCAAACATGTTTATATGGATTATAGGTCATAATGGGAGCTTTCTGCGTGAAAAGATTTCCGTGAAATTTTAGGACCAAAAGTAACCATATCGGCGTCACCTTTCATTATCCACCAAAACTGTGTTGTTTTCGCTCAAATGTGTCCCAAACATGTTTATATGGTGTATAGGTCATAATAGAAGCTTTGTGCGCGAAAAGCTTTCCGTGAAATTTTCGGACCAAAAGTGACCATATCGACATCACCTTTCTTTATCAACAAAAACTGTGTTGTTTTCGCTCAAATGCATCCCAAACATGTTTATATGGTTTATAGGTCATAATGAGAGCTTTGTGTACGAAAAGCTTTCCGTGAAATTTTCGGACCAAAAGTGACCATATCGGCGTTACCTTTCTTTATCCACCAAAACTGTGTTGTTTTCGCTCAAATGTGTCCCAAACATGCTTATATGGTTTATAGGTCATAATGGGAGCTTTCTGCGTAAAAAGCTTTCCGTGAAATTTTCGGACCAAAAGTAACCATATCGGCGTCACCTTTTATTATCCACCAAAACTGTGTTGTTTTCGCTCAAATGTGTCCCAAACATGTTTATATGGTTTATAGGTCATAATGGGAGCTTCATGTGCGAAAAGCTTTCCGTGAAATTTTCGGACCAAAAGTGACCATATCGGCGTCACCTTTCTTTATCCACAAAAACTGTGTTGTTTTCGCGCAAATGTGTCCCAAACATGTTTATATGGTTTATAGGTCATAATGGGAGCTTTGTGCGCGGAAAGCTTTCCGTGAAATTTTCGGACCAAAAGTGACCATATCGGCGTCACCTTTCTTTATCCACAAAATCTGTGTTTTTTTTCTCTCAAATGCATCCCAAACATGTTTATATGGTTTATAGGTCATAATGGGAGCTTTGTGCGCGGAAAGCTTTCCGTGAAATTTTCGGACCAAAAGTGACCATATCGGCGTCTCCTTTCTTTATCCACCAAAACTGTGTTGTTTACGCTCAAATGTGTCCCAAACACGTTTATATGGTTTATAGGTCATAATGGGAGCTTTGTGCGCGAAAAGCTTTCCCTGAAATTTTCGGACCAAAAGTGACCAAACCGGCGTCACCTTTGTTTATCCACCAAAACTGTGTTGTTTTCGCTCAAATGTGTCCCAAACATGTTTATATGGTTTATAGGTCATAAAGGGAGCTTTCTGCGCGAAAAGCTTTCCGTGAAATTTTCGGACCAAAAGTAACCATATCGGCGTCACCTTTCTTTATCCACCAAAACTGTGTTGTTTTCGCTCAAATGTGTCCCAAACATGTTTATATGGTTTATAGGTCATAATGGGAGCTTTGTGCGCGAAAAGCTTTCCGTGAAATTTTCGGACCAAAAGTGACCATATCGGCGTCACCTTTGTTTATCCACCAAAACTGTGTTGTTTTCGCTCAAATGTGTCCCAAACATGTTTATATGGTTTATAGGTCATAATGGGAGCTTCATGTGCGAAAAGCTTTCCGTGAAATTTTCGGACCAAAAGTGACCATATCGGCGTCACCTTTCTTTATCCACAAAAACTGTGTTGTTTTCGCGCAAATGTGTCCCAAACATGTTTATATGGTTTATAGGTCATAATGGGAGCTTTGTGCGCGGAAAGCTTTCCGTGAAATTTTCGGACCAAAAGTGACCATATCGGCGTCACCTTTCTTTATCCACAAAATCTGTGTTGTTTTCGCTCAAATGTATCCCAAACTTGTTTATAAGGTTTATAGGTCATAATGGGAGCTTTGTGCGCGAAAAGCTTTCCGTGAAATTTTCGGACCAAAAGTGACCATATCGGCATCACCTTTCTTTATCAACCAAAACTGTGTTTTTTTCACTCAAAAGCGTCCCAAACATGTTTATATGGTTTATATGTCATAATGAGAGCTTTGTGCACGAAAAGCTTTCCGTGAAATTTTCGGAACAAAAGTGACCATATCGGCATCACCTTTCTTTATCCACCAAAACTGTGTTGTTTTCGCTCAAATGTGTCCCAAACATGTTTATATGGTTTATAGGTCATAATGGGAGCTTTGTGCGCGAAAAGCTTTCCGTAAAATTTTCGGACCAAAAGTGACCATATCGGCGTCACCTTTGTTTATCCACCAAAACTGTGTTTTTTTCGCTCAAATGTGTCCCAAACATGTTTATATGGTTTATAGGTCATAATGGGAGCTTTCTGCGGGAAAAGATTTCCGTGAAATTTTAGGACCAAAAGTAACCATATCGGCGTTACCTTTCATTATCCACCAAAAGTGTGTTGTTTTCGCTCAAATGTGTCCCAAACATGTTTATATGGTGTATAGGTCATAATAGGAGCTTTGTGCGCGAAAAACTTTCCGTGAAATTTTCGGACCAAAAGTGACCATATCGGCGTCACCTTTCTTTATCCACCAAAACTGTGTTGTTTACGCTCAAATGTGTCCCAAACATGTTTATATGGTTTATAGGTCATAATGGGAGCTTTGTGCGCGAAAAGTTTTCCCTGAAATTTTCGGACCAAAAGTGACCAAATCGGCGTCACCTTTGTTTATCCACCAAAACTGTGTTGTTTTCGCGCAAATGTGTCCCAAACATGTTTATATGGTTTATAGGTCATAATGGGAGCTTTCTGCGGGAAAAGATTTCCGTGAAATTTTAGGACCAAAAGTAACCATATCGGCTTCACCTTTCATTATCCACCAAAACTGTGTTGTTTTCGCTCAAATGAGTCCCAAACATGTTTATATGGTGTATAGGTCATAATAGAAGCTTTGTGCGCGAAAAGCTTTCCGTGAAATTTTCGGACCAAAAGTGACCAAATCGGCGTCACCTTTGTTTATCCACCAAAACTGTGTTGTTTTCGCGCAAATGTGTCCCAAACATGTTTATATGGTTTATAGGTCATAATGGGAGCTTTCTGCGGGAAAAGATTTCCGTGAAATTTTAGGACCAAAAGTAACCATATCGGCGTCTCCTTTCATTATCCACCAAAACTGTGTTGTTTTCGCTCAAATGAGTCCCAAACATGTTTATATGGTTTATAGGTCATAATGGGAGCTTTCTGCGTAAAAAGCTTTCCGTGAAATTTTCGGACCAAAAGTAACCATATCGGCGTCACCTTTTATTATCCACCAAAACTGTGTTGTTTTCGCTCAAATGTGTCCCAAACATGTTTGTATGGTTTATATGTCATAATGGGAGCTTTGTGCGCGAAAAGCTTTCCGTGAAATTTTCGGACCAAAAGTGACCATATCGGCGTCACCTTTGTTTATCCACCAAAACTGTGTTGTTTTCGCTCAAATGTGTCCCAAACATGTTTATATGGATTATAGGTCATAATGGGAGCTTTCTGCGTGAAAAGATTTCCGTGAAATTTTAGGACCAAAAGTAACCATATCGGCGTCACCTTTCATTATCCACCAAAACTGTGTTGTTTTCGCTCAAATGTGTCCCAAACATGTTTATATGGTGTATAGGTCATAATAGAAGCTTTGTGCGCGAAAAGCTTTCCGTGAAATTTTCGGACCAAAAGTGACCATATCGACATCACCTTTCTTTATCAACAAAAACTGTGTTGTTTTCGCTCAAATGCATCCCAAACATGTTTATATGGTTTATAGGTCATAATGAGAGCTTTGTGTACGAAAAGCTTTCCGTGAAATTTTCGGACCAAAAGTGACCATATCGGCGTTACCTTTCTTTATCCACCAAAACTGTGTTGTTTTCGCTCAAATGTGTCCCAAACATGCTTATATGGTTTATAGGTCATAATGGGAGCTTTCTGCGTAAAAAGCTTTCCGTGAAATTTTCGGACCAAAAGTAACCATATCGGCGTCACCTTTTATTATCCACCAAAACTGTGTTGTTTTCGCTCAAATGTGTCCCAAACATGTTTATATGGTTTATAGGTCATAATGGGAGCTTCATGTGCGAAAAGCTTTCCGTGAAATTTTCGGACCAAAAGTGACCATATCGGCGTCACCTTTCTTTATCCACAAAAACTGTGTTGTTTTCGCGCAAATGTGTCCCAAACATGTTTATATGGTTTATAGGTCATAATGGGAGCTTTGTGCGCGGAAAGCTTTCCGTGAAATTTTCGGACCAAAAGTGACCATATCGGCGTCACCTTTCTTTATCCACAAAATCTGTGTTTTTTTTCTCTCAAATGCATCCCAAACATGTTTATATGGTTTATAGGTCATAATGGGAGCTTTGTGCGCGGAAAGCTTTCCGTGAAATTTTCGGACCAAAAGTGACCATATCGGCGTCTCCTTTCTTTATCCACCAAAACTGTGTTGTTTACGCTCAAATGTGTCCCAAACACGTTTATATGGTTTATAGGTCATAATGGGAGCTTTGTGCGCGAAAAGCTTTCCCTGAAATTTTCGGACCAAAAGTGACCAAATCGGCGTCACCTTTGTTTATCCACCAAAACTGTGTTGTTTTCGCTCAAATGTGTCCCAAACATGTTTATATGGTTTATAGGTCATAAAGGGAGCTTTCTGCGCGAAAAGCTTTCCGTGAAATTTTCGGACCAAAAGTAACCATATCGGCGTCACCTTTCTTTATCCACCAAAACTGTGTTGTTTTCGCTCAAATGTGTCCCAAACATGTTTATATGGTTTATAGGTCATAATGGGAGCTTTGTGCGCGAAAAGCTTTCCGTGAAATTTTCGGACCAAAAGTGACCATATCGGCGTCACCTTTGTTTATCCACCAAAACTGTGTTGTTTTCGCTCAAATGTGTCCCAAACATGTTTATATGGTTTATAGGTCATAATGGGAGCTTCATGTGCGAAAAGCTTTCCGTGAAATTTTCGGACCAAAAGTGACCATATCGGCGTCACCTTTCTTTATCCACAAAAACTGTGTTGTTTTCGCGCAAATGTGTCCCAAACATGTTTATATGGTTTATAGGTCATAATGGGAGCTTTGTGCGCGGAAAGCTTTCCGTGAAATTTTCGGACCAAAAGTGACCATATCGGCGTCACCTTTCTTTATCCACAAAATCTGTGTTGTTTTCGCTCAAATGTATCCCAAACTTGTTTATAAGGTTTATAGGTCATAATGGGAGCTTTGTGCGCGAAAAGCTTTCCGTGAAATTTTCGGACCAAAAGTGACCATATCGGCATCACCTTTCTTTATCAACCAAAACTGTGTTTTTTTCACTCAAAAGCGTCCCAAACATGTTTATATGGTTTATATGTCATAATGAGAGCTTTGTGCACGAAAAGCTTTCCGTGAAATTTTCGGAACAAAAGTGACCATATCGGCATCACCTTTCTTTATCCACCAAAACTGTGTTGTTTTCGCTCAAATGTGTCCCAAACATGTTTATATGGTTTATAGGTCATAATGGGAGCTTTGTGCGCGAAAAGCTTTCCGTAAAATTTTCGGACCAAAAGTGACCATATCGGCGTCACCTTTGTTTATCCACCAAAACTGTGTTTTTTTCGCTCAAATGTGTCCCAAACATGTTTATATGGTTTATAGGTCATAATGGGAGCTTTCTGCGGGAAAAGATTTCCGTGAAATTTTAGGACCAAAAGTAACCATATCGGCGTTACCTTTCATTATCCACCAAAAGTGTGTTGTTTTCGCTCAAATGTGTCCCAAACATGTTTATATGGTGTATAGGTCATAATAGGAGCTTTGTGCGCGAAAAACTTTCCGTGAAATTTTCGGACCAAAAGTGACCATATCGGCGTCACCTTTCTTTATTCACCAAAACTGTGTTGTTTTCGCTCAAATGTGTCCCAAACATGTTTATATGGTTTATAGGTCATAACGGGAGCTTTCTGCGCATAAAGCTTTCCGTGAAATTTTCGGACCAAAAGTAACCATATCGGCGTCACCTTTTATTATCCACCAAAACTGTGTTGTTTTCGCTCAAATGCGTCCCAAACATGTTTATATGGTTTATAGGTCATAATGGGCGCTTTGTGTGCGAAAAGCTTTCCGTGAAATTTTCGGACTAAAAGTGACCATATCGGCGTCACCTTTCTTTATCCACAACAACTGAGTAGTTTTTGCTCAAATGCGACCCAAACATGTTTATATAGTTTATAGGTCATAATGGTAGCTTTGTGCGCGAAAAGCTTTCCGTGAAATTTTCGTAACAAAAGTGACCATATTGACGTGACCTTTCTTTATCCACAAAAACTGTGTTGTTTTCGCTCAAATGCATCCCAAACTTGTTTATAAGGTTTATAGGTCATAATGGGAGCTTTGTGCACGAAAAGCTTTCCGTGAAATTTTCGGACCAAAAGTGACCATATCGGCATCACATTTCTTTATCAACCAAAACTGTGTTGTTTTCGCTCAAATGCGTCCCAAACAGGTTTATATGTCATAATGGGAGCTTTGTGCACGAAAAGCTTTCTGTGAAATTTTCGGAACAAAAGTGACCATATCGGCATCACCTTTCTTTATCCACCAAAACTGTGTTGTTTTCGCTCAAATGTGTCCCAAACATGTTTATATGGTTTATAGGTCATAACGGGAGCTTTCTGCGCATAAAGCTTTCCGTGAAATTTTCGGACCAAAAGTAACCATATCGGCGTCACCTTTTATTATCCACCAAAACTGTGTTGTTTTCGCTCAAATGCGTCCCAAACATGTTTATATGGTTTATAGGTCATAATGGGCGCTTTGTGTGCGAAAAGCTTTCCGTGAAATTTTCGGACTAAAAGTGACCATATCGGCGTCACCTTTCTTTATCCACAAGAACTGAGTAGTTTTTGCTCAAATGCGACCCAAACATGTTTATATGGTTTATAGGTCATAATGAGAGCTTTGTGCGCGAAAAGCTTTCCGTGAAATTTTCGGAACAAAAGTGACCATATCGACGTCACCTTTCTTTATCCACAAAAACTGTGTTGTTTTCGCTCAAATGCATCCCAAACTTGTTTATAAGGTTTATAGGTCATAATGGGAGCTTTGTGCGCGAAAAGCTTTCCGTGAAATTTTCGGACCAAAAGTGACCATATCGGCATCACCTTTCTTTATCAACCAAAACTGTGTTTTTTTCGCTCAAAAGCGTCCCAAACATGTTTATATGGTTTATATGTCATAATGGGAGCTTTGTGCCCGAAAAGCTTTCCGTGAAATTTTCGGAACAAAAGTGACCATATCGGCATCACCTTTCTTTATCCACCAAAACTGTGTTGTTTTCGCTCAAATGTGTCCCAAACATGTTTATATGGTTTATAGGTCATAATGGGAGCTTTGTGCGCGAAAAGCTTTCCGTAAAATTTTCGGACCAAAAGTGACCATATCGGCGTCACCTTTGTTTATCCACCAAAACTGTGTTTTTTTCGCTCAAATGTGTCCCAAACATTTTTATATGGTTTATAGGTCATAATGGGAGCTTTCTGCGGGAAAAGATTTCCGTAAAATTTTAGGACCAAAAGTAACCATATCGGCGTCACCTTTCATTATCCACCAAAAGTGTGTTGTTTTCGCTCAAATGTGTCCCAAACATATTTATATGGTGTATAGGTCATAATAGGAGCTTTGTGCGCGAAAAGCTTTCCGTGAAATTTTCGGACCAAAAGTGACCATATCGGCATCACATTTCTTTATCAACCAAAACTGTGTTGTTTTCGCTCAAATGCGTCCCAAACAGGTTTATATGGTTTATATGTCATAATGGGAGCTTTGTGCACGAAAAGCTTTCCGTGAAATTTTCGGAACAAAAGTGACCATATCGGCATCACCTTTCTTTATCCACCAAAACTGTGTTGTTTTCGCTCAAATGTGTCCCAAACATGTTTATATGGTTTATAGGTCATAACGGGAGCTTTCTGCGCATAAAGCTTTCCGTGAAATTTTCGGACCAAAAGTAACCATATCGGCGTCACCTTTTATTATCCACCAAAACTGTGTTGTTTTCGCTCAAATGCGTCCCAAACATGTTTATATGGTTTATAGGTGATGCGGGACCATCCAAGCTAAGGCCTTACACTCTTGTGAGCTATGCCCTAGCTCAAGAGCCGACGAGGCCTCAAGGAATCAATGCAGCCCAAGCCAACAAGCTAAGGCCTTACACTCTTGTGAGCTATGCCCTAGCTCAAGAACCGACGAGGCCTCAAGGAATCAACGCAGCCCAAGCCACGGACCCTTGTTTGGATTGATGCCGAGGTTGTACCGAGCACATGTGCCTACCTTGCTCCGTGAAGACCGGGTCCAAATACTAGCCGTTGACAGCCTTGCTAAGTGCTCAAGTGGCCAGCCATGAAGACCTATTCTTTAGGAGCCATGATTGAAGAAGTCAAGGCCACTTCCTATCTTTTAGGGATTTTATTTGCAATTTCTGAATTTGTTTTAATTTCCATTTAATTTTCTGAATTTCTTGCAATTTTCTGAATTTCTTTTGTTGTCATTTATTTTCAGCCTTTTCTATCTCCATTTAAGGCTATAAATAGCCTCCTAGGCCGGTTGTATTAGGGAAGAGACCCATATTTGATTAATGACAAGCATTGCTTTGCAAACTCATTGTTTCTTGAGGATTCAAGAGAGAGACCGAGAGGATTCTTGGTGAATTGATCTTGCTTGGTTTGTCTTGTGTGTGTCGATCTTCGCTAGTTGATTGGTGCTATCAAGCTTTCACGAGCCCCTTTCTTGTGCTCCTAGGATACGTCCTAGGTTGTGTAAGATCGTAGAGATTGGTTAGCTAGTCGTTGGTTTAGGACTTTGTTCAATTGGGATCAAGGGTCTATTCGCTCGTTCTACCTAGACTTTCTCCTGCCCTATCTATCTTTTTCATTACTATTGTCGAGTCCTTTGAGTCTTTGTCGAGTCATTATTGTCTAACTTGTGTTCTTTGTTTGTTTTGTGCTTGTTGTCGAAAGATCGGGACATCCACGGCTAATCCCCGTATCAAATTGGTATCAGAGCTTCGGCTACCGACATCAAGTGTCTCATCTCCATTGTCATCATCAAAAAAAACTCAAAAACTCCATTGGAGTGCAAGGTTTGATCATCTCTTCTTTTGTTTGATTTTTCTTACTATTAGCATTGGTTGTTGTTGGTTTGCTTAGGCATTACCTTCTGCCGACCCCATCACCAATTCATCACCACCATACCGCCACCCTATCACCACCATCAGACCACCATTCGACCACCCTTTCATCACCACCAAGAAAAATCAGATTTTTGGTCTTCTATTTTTGCTATTTTCTGAAATTCAAAAGAAAAAGTCAAAAAAATCCCTACATTTTAGCCATACCATTTCCAGCTCCTATTTTTTAGCCACACTTCCATCCCAACAGCTCTATTAGTTACAAGGTCTCTTTTATTTTCATTTTCAGATTTTTCATTTGTTATTTAATTGCTGAAAGTCAAAAAAAAAAATCAGACTTCAAAAAAAAAAGAAAGAGAAGTCGACAGTGAAAAAAAAAAGAGAAGAAAGAAAGAAAAAGAATTTAGAAAAAAAAATCAGATTTGAGTTGCATTGTTGTTGATTGTTCTAAGTGTACAAGAGAAGTGCAAGAGTAAGCATTGCAAGTGAACAAGAGCCATTGTGAGCCAAGAAAGCCTAAACACCATCTTACCATTCAACCTATCCTTAGCCTACCAACAACTATCTTGCTTGTAGTTTGAAGGTTAGACAAGGTTGATTTGATCAAGTTTTGTGCTTAGTCCTTTCTTACCATTTTATTCTTGTCCCTTGTTTCTATTATCTCTTGATCTCACTTTTTTTGATTCATTTCTGAAATTTTCAGCTTGGAACCTTATCATTGATTGTCTAGCTAATCTCTTGTGGTTAGAGGATTTTTGATTGTCCTTTTGACTAGCTTGAGTGATTGACTATCGTAAGACAAATTGCAACATCAAGCATTTCAGCACCAAAGGGAGAGGAGTGCCGAGAGCAAACACTTTTGAGGAAGTTTTTGTTTTGTCTAACCTTAACCTATTTACGTGTTTGTTTGAGTTGTGATGACTATAGGTAACAAATCACCAAGGTCGGAGACTTCCGAGCCCATTTCCCCGGAGTTGTTCAACATGTTGAACAAAATGAACAACAACATCACGACGTTGATGGAAAGGATGGCAGCCCTAGAGGCACGCCCTTCGACGTCCACGGAGATGCCTAGGGCACCCCAAGGCCAGCCTTCGGCTTCCGGACATCACAGCCGCGTTCCACCCCCGGAGCACACCCAAGACAACCGGGAAGATCCTCCTAGAACTCCTATTTATGCACGAAATACTCCACCGGAAGAGAACCCACCTCCTCGTGAGAGGCGTGGTCGTTTTAATCATTTTCGTGATGTGCAGGATGACTTTGAGCCCTATGAACACTTTGAGGGTTTCCAAGAAGAAGAGGATCAATGGGAGCGCCAATCGAGAAGGCATGAACAAGGACCCCGTCCACGGAGGCCCCGAGAGCCCGAGCAAGACGGAGTTGGCAAGGTCAAGGTCACAATCCCACCTTTTGAGGGAAAGTGCGATCCGGACACTTACCTCGAATGGGAGACCAAGATCGAGCACATTTGGAGCTGCCACAACTTCACCGATTACAAGAAGGTACAACTAGCCACCCTTGAATTTAGCGGTTTTGCACTAATATGGTGGGATACCCTTGTGAAGGAAAGGAGAAGAGCCCTAGACGCACCCGTAGCCACGTGGGAACAAATGAAGGCACTCATGAGGGCACGATTCATCCCTCAACACTACGCTAGGGAACTCAAGCAGCGGCTTGAGAACCTCAAGCAAGGTTCCATGAGTGTGGAGGAAGCATTCAATGCCATGCAATTGGCTATGGCAAGGGCAAACGTGGTAGAAGATGAGGAAGACACCAATGCTCGGTTCTTAAGAATCCTACACCCTTACTTGGCTAGAGAAGTTGATTGTTATCCTTATACTTCCGTTATTGATCTTTTACATCTAGCCGTGAAGGTTGATAGGAAGTTAAAGGCAAGAGACCAAGGAGGAGCTAGAGGAGGAAACCGAAGCTCAAGCACGCAGCCCTATGGCCGAGATGCCCTAGCACCAAGGGAGAAGCCTAGTCTCGGTAATGGAGGAGAGCAAGGGAATCGAGGAGGAGTTCAAGCCATATCGAGTGCCAAGCCACCTAGCCCTCTCGGTAACCCTAAAGGAGGTACCCCTAACCCTTCTAATTTGCGAAATAGGGAAGTTGTGTGTTTTAAGTGCCAAGATAGAGGACACATGATGAAAGATTGCCCACATAGGAAAGCTCTCATGGTTGATCACTTAGGCAACACCAATTCTGAAATTGAGCATGAAAATGATGAGTGTTTGCATTTTGATTGTGATCCTATCTTAAATTCCTATGATGATTGTGATGATGAAGGCATTGAGTATGAACATGGTGAAAGTTTGATTGTGAGGAGAGCTTTGCATGTCAATCCAACTCCATGTGATGATAACCAACGAGAGAACTTATTTCATACTAGATGCTTAGTAAAGGGTAAGGTTTGTAATGTCATTATTGATGGTGGAAGTTGTTGTAATCTTGCTAGCACTGAATTGGTTGAAAAACTACAACTTTCCACTATACACCACCCTAGGCCCTATAAATTGCATTGGATGAATGATTGCGGTGCATTAAAAGTGAATAAGCAAGTTAAGGTTTCTTTTAAGCTAGGACATTATGAAGATGATGTTTTGTGTGATATAGTACCTATGCAAGCTTCTCACTTACTTTTTGGTCGTCCATGGCAATTTGATCGAAAAGTCTTACATGATGGTTTCACTAACCGCTATTCCTTTGAGTATAAGGGCAGGAACTTCACTCTAAAGCCAATGACCTCTACTCAAATAGTCGGGGAGTTTGAGAAGAAGGAAAGTGGAGGGTCGGTGCCATCAAAAGTGTTCCTTGCCGCCAAGAGGGAGTTCGTGGACAAGAACTTGGATTCGTGGTCGAATCCTTTCAAAGAAGGGGAGGTTGATGCGGGACCATCCAAGCTAAGGCCTTACACTCTTGTGAGCTATGCCCTAGCTCAAGAGCCGACGAGGCCTCAAGGAATCAATGCAGCCCAAGCCAACAAGCTAAGGCCTTACACTCTTGTGAGCTATGCCCTAGCTCAAGAACCGACGAGGCCTCAAGGAATCAACGCAGCCCAAGCCACGGACCCTTGTTTGGATTGATGCCGAGGTTGTACCGAGCACATGTGCCTACCTTGCTCCGTGAAGACCGGGTCCAAATACTAGCCGTTGACAGCCTTGCTAAGTGCTCAAGTGGCCAGCCATGAAGACCTATTCTTTAGGAGCCATGATTGAAGAAGTCAAGGCCACTTCCTATCTTTTAGGGATTTTATTTGCAATTTCTGAATTTGTTTTAATTTCCATTTAATTTTCTGAATTTCTTGCAATTTTCTGAATTTCTTTTGTTGTCATTTATTTTCAGCCTTTTCTATCTCCATTTAAGGCTATAAATAGCCTCCTAGGCCGGTTGTATTAGGGAAGAGACCCATATTTGATTAATGACAAGCATTGCTTTGCAAACTCATTGTTTCTTGAGGATTCAAGAGAGAGACCGAGAGGATTCTTGGTGAATTGATCTTGCTTGGTTTGTCTTGTGTGTGTCGATCTTCGCTAGTTGATTGGTGCTATCAAGCTTTCACGAGCCCCTTTCTTGTGCTCCTAGGATACGTCCTAGGTTGTGTAAGATCGTAGAGATTGGTTAGCTAGTCGTTGGTTTAGGACTTTGTTCAATTGGGATCAAGGGTCTATTCGCTCGTTCTACCTAGACTTTCTCCTGCCCTATCTATCTTTTTCATTACTATTGTCGAGTCCTTTGAGTCTTTGTCGAGTCATTATTGTCTAACTTGTGTTCTTTGTTTGTTTTGTGCTTGTTGTCGAAAGATCGGGACATCCACGGCTAATCCCCGTATCTTTCACGAGCCCCTTTCTTGTGCTCCTAGGATACGTCCTAGGTTGTGTAAGATCGTAGAGATTGGTTAGCTAGTCGTTGGTTTAGGACTTTGTTCAATTGGGATCAAGGGTCTATTCGCTCGTTCTACCTAGACTTTCTCCTGCCCTATCTATCTTTTTCATTACTATTGTCGAGTCCTTTGAGTCTTTGTCGAGTCATTATTGTCTAACTTGTGTTCTTTGTTTGTTTTGTGCTTGTTGTCGAAAGATCGGGACATCCACGGCTAATCCCCGTATCAATAGGTCATAATGGGCGCTTTGTGTGCGAAAAGCTTTCCGTGAAATTTTCGGACTAAAAGTGACCATATCGGCGTCACCTTTCTTTATCCACAACAACTGAGTAGTTTTTGCTCAAATGCGACCCAAACATGTTTATATAGTTTATAGGTCATAATGGTAGCTTTGTGCGCGAAAAGCTTTCCGTGAAATTTTCGTAACAAAAGTGACCATATTGACGTGACCTTTCTTTATCCACAAAAACTGTGTTGTTTTCGCTCAAATGCATCCCAAACTTGTTTATAAGGTTTATAGGTCATAATGGGAGCTTTGTGCACGAAAAGCTTTCCGTGAAATTTTCGGACCAAAAGTGACCATATCGGCATCACATTTCTTTATCAACCAAAACTGTGTTGTTTTCGCTCAAATGCGTCCCAAACAGGTTTATATGGTTTATATGTCATAATGGGAGCTTTGTGCACGAAAAGCTTTCCGTGAAATTTTCGGAACAAAAGTGACCATATCGGCATAACCTTTCTTTATCCACCAAAACTGTGTTGTTTTCGCTCAAATGTGTCCCAAACATGTTTATATGGTTTATAGGTCATAACGGGAGCTTTCTGCGCATAAAGCTTTCCGTGAAATTTTCGGACCAAAAGTAACCATATCGGCGTCACCTTTTATTATCCACCAAAACTGTGTTGTTTTCGCTCAAATGCGTCCCAAACATGTTTATATGGTTTATAGGTCATAATGGGCGCTTTGTGTGCGAAAAGCTTTCCGTGAAATTTTCGGACTAAAAGTGACCATATCGGCGTCACCTTTCTTTATCCACAAGAACTGAGTAGTTTTTGCTCAAATGCGACCCAAACATATTTATATGGTTTATAGGTCATAATGAGAGCTTTGTGCGCGAAAAGCTTTCCGTGAAATTTTCGGAACAAAAGTGACCATATCGACGTCACCTTTCTTTATCCACAAAAACTGTGTTGTTTTCGCTCAAATGCATCCCAAACTTGTTTATAAGGTTTATAGGTCATAATGGGAGCTTTGTGCGCGAAAAGCTTTCCGTGAAATTTTCGGACCAAAAGTGACCATATCGGCATCACCTTTCTTTATCAACCAAAACTGTGTTTTTTTCGCTCAAAAGCGTCCCAAACATGTTTATATGGTTTATATGTCATAATGGGAGCTTTGTGCCCGAAAAGCTTTCCGTGAAATTTTCGGAACAAAAGTGACCATATCGGCATCACCTTTCTTTATCCACCAAAACTGTGTTGTTTTCGCTCAAATGTGTCCCAAACATGTTTATATGGTTTATAGGTCATAATGGGAGCTTTGTGCGCGAAAAGCTTTCCGTAAAATTTTCGGACCAAAAGTGACCATATCGGCGTCACCTTTGTTTATCCACCAAAACTGTGTTTTTTTCGCTCAAATGTGTCCCAAACATTTTTATATGGTTTATAGGTCATAATGGGAGCTTTCTGCGGGAAAAGATTTCCGTAAAATTTTAGGACCAAAAGTAACCATATCGGCGTCACCTTTCATTATCCACCAAAAGTGTGTTGTTTTCGCTCAAATGTGTCCCAAACATATTTATATGGTGTATAGGTCATAATAGGAGCTTTGTGCGCGAAAAGCTTTCCGTGAAATTTTCGGACCAAAAGTGACCATATCGGCATCACATTTCTTTATCAACCAAAACTGTGTTGTTTTCGCTCAAATGCGTCCCAAACAGGTTTATATGGTTTATATGTCATAATGGGAGCTTTGTGCACGAAAAGCTTTCCGTGAAATTTTCGGAACAAAAGTGACCATATCGGCATCACCTTTCTTTATCCACCAAAACTGTGTTGTTTTCGCTCAAATGTGTCCCAAACATGTTTATATGGTTTATAGGTCATAACGGGAGCTTTCTGCGCATAAAGCTTTCCGTGAAATTTTCGGACCAAAAGTAACCATATCGGCGTCACCTTTTATTATCCACTAAAACTGTGTTGTTTTCGCTCAAATGCGTCCCAAACATGTTTATATGGTTTATAGGTCATAATGGGCGCTTTGTGTGCGAAAAGCTTTCCGTGAAATTTTCGGACTAAAAGTGACCATATCGGCGTCACCTTTCTATCCACAAGAACTGAGTAGTTTTTGCTCAAATGCGACCCAAACATGTTTATTTGGTTTATAGGTCATAATGAGAACTTTGTGCGCGAAAAGCTTTCCGTGAAATTTTCGGAACAAAAGTGACCATATCGACGTCACCTTTCTTTATCCACAAAAACTGTGTTGTTTTCGCTCAAATGCATCCCAAACTTGTTTATAAGGTTTATAGGTCATAATGGGAGCTTTGTGCGCGAAAAGCTTTCCGTGAAATTTTCGGACCAAAAGTGACCATATCGGCATCACCTTTCTTTATCAACCAAAACTGTGTTTTTTTCGCTCAAAAGCGTCCCAAACATGTTTATATGGTTTATATGTCATAATGGGAGCTTTGTGCCCGAAAAGCTTTCCGTGAAATTTTCGGAACAAAAGTGACCATATCGGCATCACCTTTCTTTATCCACCAAAACTGTGTTGTTTTCGCTCAAATGTGTCCCAAACATGTTTATATGGTTTATAGGTCATAATAGGAGCTTTGTGCGCGAAAAGCTTTCCGTAAAATTTTCGGACCAAAAGTGACCATATCGGCGTCACCTTTGTTTATCCACCAAAACTGTGTTTTTTTCGCTCAAATGTGTCCCAAACATTTTTATATGGTTTATAGGTCATAATGGGAGCTTTCTGCGGGAAAAGATTTCCGTAAAATTTTAGGACCAAAAGTAACCATATCGGCGTCACCTTTCATTATCCACCAAAAGTGTGTTGTTTTCGCTCAAATGTGTCCCAAACATATTTATATGGTGTATAGGTCATAATAGGAGCTTTGTGCGCGAAAAGCTTTCCGTGAAATTTTCGGACCAAAAGTGACCATATCGACATCACCTTTCTTTATCAACCAAAACTGTGTTGTTTTCGCTAAAATGCGTCCCAAACATGTTTATATAGTTTATAGGTCATAATGGGAGCTTTGTGCGCGAAAAGCTTTCCGTGAAATTTTCGGACCAAAAGTGACCATATCGGCATCACCTTTCTTTATCAACCAAAACTGTGTTTTTTTCGCTCAAAAGCGTCCCAAACATGTTTATATGGTTTATATGTCATAATGGGAGCTTTGTGCACGAAAAGCTTTCCGTGAAATTTTCGGAACAAAAGTGACCATATCGGCATCACCTTTCTTTATCCACCAAAACTGTGTTGTTTTCGCTCAAATGTGTCCCAAACATGTTTATATGGTTTATAGGTCATAATGGAAGCTTTGTGCGTGAAAAGCTTTCCGTAAAATTTTCGGACCAAAAGTGACCATATCGGCGTCACCTTTGTTTATCCACCAAAACTGTGTTGTTTTCGCTCAAATGATCCCAAACTTGTTTATAAGGTTTATAGGTAAAAGCTTT
Organism: Persicaria maculosa; assembly: GCA_963922045.1. Classification (NCBI taxonomy): domain Eukaryota; kingdom Viridiplantae; phylum Streptophyta; class Magnoliopsida; order Caryophyllales; family Polygonaceae; genus Persicaria; species Persicaria maculosa. The sequence goes on from OY998257.1 coordinate 20,911,457, forward strand.
CTGCGGGAAAAGATTTCCGTGAAATTTTCGGACCAAAAGTGACCATATCGGCATCACCTTTCTTTATCAACCAAAACTGTGTTGTTTTCGCTCAAATGCGTCCCAAACATGTTTATATAGTTTATAGGTCATAATGGGAGCTTTGTGTATGAAAAGCTTTCCGTGAAATTTTCGGTCCAAAAGTGACCATATCGGCGTCACCTTTCTTTATCCACCAAAACTGAGTTGTTTTCGCTCAAATGTGTCCCAAACATGTTTATATGGTTTATATGTCATAATGGGAGCTTTGTGCACGAAAAGCTTTCCGTGAAATTTTCGGAACAAAAGTGACCATATCGGCATCACCTTTCTTTATCCACCAAAACTGTGTTGTTTTCGCTCAAATGTGTCCCAAACATGTTTATATGGTTTATAAGTCATAATGGGAGCTTTGTGCGCGAAAAGCTTTCCGTAAAATTTTCGGACCAAAAGTGACCATATCGACATCACCTTTCTTTATCAACCAAAACTGTGTTGTTTTCGCTCAAATGCGTCCCAAACATGTTTATATAGTTTATAGGTCATAATGGAAGCTTTGTGTACGAAAAGCTTTCCGTGAAATTTTCGGACCAAGAGTGACCATATCGGCGTCACCTTTCTTTATCCACCAAAACTGTGTTGTTTTCGCTCAAATGTGTCCCAAACATGTTTATATGGTTTATAGGTCATAACGGGAGCTTTCTGCGCATAAAGCTTTCCGTGAAATTTTCGGACCAAAAGTAACCATATCGGCGTCACCTTTTATTATCCACCAAAACTGTGTTGTTTTCGCTCAAATGCGTCCCAAACATGTTTATATGGTTTATAGGTCATAATGGGCGCTTTGTGTGCGAAAAGCTTTCCGTGAAATTTTCGGACTAAAAGTGACCATATCGGCGTCACCTTTCTTTATCCACAAGAACTGAGTAGTTTTTGCTCAAATGCGACCCAAACATGTTTATATAGTTTATAGGTCATAATGGGAGCTTTGTGCGCGAAAAGCTTTCCGTGAAATTTTCGGAACAAAAGTGACCATATCGACGTGACCTTTCTTTATCCACAAAAACTGTGTTGTTTTCGCTCAAATGCATCCCAAACTTGTTTATAAGGTTTATAGGTCATAATGGGAGCTTTGTGCGCGAAAAGCTTTCCGTGAAATTTTCGGAGTAAAAGTGACCATATCGGCATCACCTTTCTTTATCAACCGAAACTGTGTTGTTTTCGCTCAAATGCGTCCCAAACATGTTTATATGGTTTATATGTCATAATGGGAGCTTTGTGCACGAAAAGCTTTCCGTGAAATTTTCGGAACAAAAGTGACCATATCGGCATCACCTTTCTTTATCCACCAAAACTGTGTTGTTTTCGCTCAAATGTGTCCCAAACATGTTTATATGGTTTATAGGTCATAACGGGAGCTTTCTGCGCATAAAGCTTTCCGTGAAATTTTCGGACCAAAAGTAACCATATCGGCGTCACCTTTTATTATCCACCAAAACTGTGTTGTTTTCGCTCAAATGCGTCCCAAACATGTTTATATGGTTTATAGGTCATAATGGGCGCTTTGTGTGCGAAAAGCTTTCCGTGAAATTTTCGGACTAAAAGTGACCATATCGGCGTCACCTTTCTTTATCCACAAGAACTGAGTAGTTTTTGCTCAAATGCGACCCAAACATGTTTATATAGTTTATAGGTCATAATGGGAGCTTTGTGCGCGAAAAGCTTTCCGTGAAATTTTCGGAACAAAAGTGACCATATCGACGTGACCTTTCTTTATCCACAAAAACTGTGTTGTTTTCGCTCAAATGCATCCCAAACTTGTTTATAAGGTTTATAGGTCATAATGGGAGCTTTGTGCGCGAAAAGCTTTCCGTGAAATTTTCGGACTAAAAGTGACCATATCGGCATCACCTTTCTTTATCAACCGAAACTGTGTTGTTTTCGCTCAAATGCGTCCCAAACATGTTTATATGGTTTATATGTTATAATGGGAGCTTTGTGCACGAAAAGCTTTCCGTGAAATTTTCGGAACAAAAGTGACCATATCGGCATCACCTTTCTTTATCCACCAAAACTGTGTTGTTTTCGCTCAAATGTGTCCCAAACATTTTTATATGGTTTATAGGTCATAACGGGAGCTTTCTGCGCATAAAGCTTTCCGTGAAATTTTCGGACCAAAAGTAACCATATCGGCGTCACCTTTTATTATCTACCAAAACTGTGTTGTTTTCGCTCAAATGCGTCCCAAACATGTTTATATGGTTTATAGGTCATAATGGGCGCTTTGTGTGCGAAAAGCTTTCCGTGAAATTTTCGGACTAAAAGTGACCATATCGGCGTCACCTTTCTTTATCCACAAGAACTGAGTAGTTTTAACTCCAATGCGACCCAAACATGTTTATATGGTTTATAGGTCATAATGAGAGCTTTGTCCGCGAAAAGCTTTCCGTGAAATTTTCGGAACAAAAGTGCCATATCGACGTCACCTTTCTTTATCCACAAAAACTGTGTTGTTTTCGCTCAAATGCATTCCAAACATGTTTATAAGGTTTATAGGTCATAATGGGAGCTTTGTGCGCGAAAAGCTTTCCGTGAAATTTTCGGACCAAAAGTGACCATATCGGCATCACCTTTCTTTATCAACCAAAACTGTGTTTTTTTCGCTCAAAAGCGTCCCAAACATGTTTATATGGTTTATATGTCATAATGGGAGCTTTGTGCACGAAAAGCTTTCCGTGAAATTTTCGGAACAAAAGTGACCATATCGGCATCACCTTTCTTTATCCACCAAAACTGTGTTGTTTTCGCTCAAATGTGTCCCAAACATGTTTATATGGTTTATAGGTCATAACGGGAGCTTTCTGCGCATAAAGCTTTCCGTGAAATTTTCGGACCAAAAGTAACCATATCGGCGTCACCTTTTATTATCCACCAAAACTGTGTTGTTTTCGCTCAAATGCGTCCCAAACATGTTTATATGGTTTATAGGTCATAATGGGCGCTTTGTGTGCGAAAAGCTTTCCGTGAAATTTTCGGACTAAAAGTGACCATATCGGCGTCACCTTTCTTTATCCACAAGAACTGAGTAGTTTTTGCTCAAATGCGACCCAAACATGTGATACGGGGATTAGCCGTGGATGTCCCGATCTTTCGACAACAAGCACAAAACAAACAAAGAACACAAGTTAGACAATAATGACTGGCCACTTCAATCATGGCTCCTAAAGAATAGGTCTTCATGGCTGGCCACTTGAGCACTTAGCAAGGCTGTCAACGGCTAGTATTTGGACCCGGTCTTCACGGAGCAAGGTAGGCACATGTGCTCGGTACAACCTCGGCATCAATCCAAACAAGGGTCCGTGGCTTGGGCTGCGTTGATTCCTTGAGGCCTCGTCGGTTCTTGAGCTAGGGCATAGCTCACAAGAGTGTAAGGCCTTAGCTTGTTGGCTTGGGCTGCATTGATTCCTTGAGGCCTCGTCGGCTCTTGAGCTAGGGCATAGCTCACAAGAGTGTAAGGCCTTAGCTTGGATGGTCCCGCATCAACATGTTTTATAGTTTATAGGTCATAATGGGAGCTTTGTGCGCGAAAAGCTTTCCGTGAAATTTTCGGAACAAAAGTGACCATATCGACGTGACCTTTCTTTATACACAAAAACTGTGTTGTTTTCGCTCAAATGCATCCCAAACTTGTTTATAAGGTTTATAGGTCATAATGGGAGCTTTGTGCGCGAAAAGCTTTCCGTGAAATTTTCGGACCAAAAGTGACCATATCGGCATCACCTTTCTTTATCAACCAAAACTGTGTTTTTTTCGCTCAAATGCGTCCCAAACATGTTTATATGGTTTATATGTCATAATGGGAGCTTTGTGCACGAAAAGCTTTCCGTGAAATTTTCGGACCAAAAGTGACCATATCGGCATCACCTTTCTTTATCCACCAAAACTGTGTTGTTTTCGCTCAAATGTGTCCCAAACATGTTTATATGGTTTATAGGTCATAATGGGAGCTTTGTGCGCGAAAAGCTTTCCGTAAAATTTTCGGACCAAAAGTGACCATATCGGCGTCACCTTTGTTTATCCACCAAAACTGTGTTGTTTTCGCTCAAATGTGTCCCAAACATGTTTATATGGTTTATATGTCATAATGGGAGCTTTGTGCGCGAAAAGCTTTCCTTGAAATTTTCGGACCAAAAGTGACCATATCGGCGTCACCTTTCTTTATCCACAAGAACTGAGTAGTTTTTGCTCGATTACGACCCAAACATGTTTATATGGTTTATAGGTCATAATGGGAGCTTTGTGCGCGAAAAGCTTTCCGTGAAATTTTCGGAACAAAAGTGACCATATCGGCGTCACCTTTCTTTATCCACCAAAACTGTGTTGTTTTCGCTCAAATGTGTCCCAAACATGTTTATATGGTTTATAGGTCATAATGGGAGCTTTGTGCGCGAAAAGCTTTCCGTAAAATTTTCGGACCAAAAGTGACCATATCGGCGTCACCTTTGTTTATCCACCAAAACTGTGTTTTTTTCGCTCAAATGTGTCCCAAACATTTTTATATGGTTTATAGGTCATAATGGGAGCTTTCTGCGGGAAAAGATTTCCGTAAAATTTTAGGACCAAAAGTAACCATATCGGCGTCACCTTTCATTATCCACCAAAAGTGTGTTGTTTTCGCTCAAATGTGTCCCAAACATATTTATATGGTGAATAGGTCATAATAGGAGCTTTGTGCGCGAAAAGCTTTCCGTGAAATTTTCGGACCAAAAGTGACCATATCGGCATCACATTTCTTTATCAACCAAAACTGTGTTGTTTTCGCTCAAATGCGTCCCAAACAGGTTTATATGGTTTATATGTCATAATGGGAGCTTTGTGCACGAAAAGCTTTCCGTGAAATTTTCGGAACAAAAGTGACCATATCGGCATCACCTTTCTTTATCCACCAAAACTGTGTTGTTTTCGCTCAAATGTGTCCCAAACATGTTTATATGGTTTATAGGTCATAACGGGAGCTTTCTGCGCATAAAGCTTTCCGTGAAATTTTCGGACCAAAAGTAACCATATCGGCGTCACCTTTTATTATCCACCAAAACTGTGTTGTTTTCGCTCAAATGCGTCCCAAACATGTTTATATGGTTTATAGGTCATAATGGGCGCTTTGTGTGCGAAAAGCTTTCCGTGAAATTTTCGGACTAAAAGTGACCATATCGGCGTCACCTTTCTTTATCCACAACAACTGAGTAGTTTTTGCTCAAATGCGACCCAAACATGTTTATATAGTTTATAGGTCATAATGGTAGCTTTGTGAGCGAAAAGCTTTCCGTGAAATTTTCGTAACAAAAGTGACCATATTGACGTGACCTTTCTTTATCCACAAAAACTGTGTTGTTTTCGCTCAAATGCATCCCAAACTTGTTTATAAGGTTTATAGGTCATAATGGGAGCTTTGTGCACGAAAAGCTTTCCGTGAAATTTTCGGACCAAAAGTGACCATATCGGCATCACATTTCTTTATCAACCAAAACTGTGTTGTTTTCGCTCAAATGCGTCCCAAACAGGTTTATATGGTTTATATGTCATAATGGGAGCTTTGTGCACGAAAAGCTTTCCGTGAAATTTTCGGAACAAAAGTGACCATATCGGCATCACCTTTCTTTATCCACCAAAACTGTGTTGTTTTCGCTCAAATGTGTCCCAAACATGTTTATATGGTTTATAGGTCATAACGGGAGCTTTCTGCGCATAAAGCTTTCCGTGAAATTTTCGGACCAAAAGTAACCATATCGGCGTCACCTTTTATTATCCACCAAAACTGTGTTGTTTTCGCTCAAATGCGTCCCAAACATGTTTATATGGTTTATAGGTCATAATGGGCGCTTTGTGTGCGAAAAGCTTTCCGTGAAATTTTCGGACTAAAAGTGACCATATCGGCGTCACCTTTCTTTATCCACAAGAACTGAGTAGTTTTTGCTCAAATGCGACCCAAACATGTTTATATGGTTTATAGGTCATAATGAGAGCTTTGTGCGCGAAAAGCTTTCCGTGAAATTTTCGGAACAAAAGTGACCATATCGACGTCACCTTTCTTTATCCACAAAAACTGTGTTGTTTTCGCTCAAATGCATCCCAAACTTGTTTATAAGGTTTATAGGTCATAATGGGAGCTTTGTGCGCGAAAAGCTTTCCGTGAAATTTTCGGACCAAAAGTGACCATATCGGCATCACCTTTCTTTATCAACCAAAACTGTGTTTTTTTCGCTCAAAAGCGTCCCAAACATGTTTATATGGTTTATATGTCATAATGGGAGCTTTGTGCCCGAAAAGCTTTCCGTGAAATTTTCGGAACAAAAGTGACCATATCGGCATCACCTTTCTTTATCCACCAAAACTGTGTTGTTTTCGCTCAAATGTGTCCCAAACATGTTTATATGGTTTATAGGTCATAATGGGAGCTTTGTGCGCGAAAAGCTTTCCGTAAAATTTTCGGACCAAAAGTGACCATATCGGCGTCACCTTTGTTTATCCACCAAAACTGTGTTTTTTTCGCTCAAATGTGTCCCAAACATTTTTATATGGTTTATAGGTCATAATGGGAGCTTTCTGCGGGAAAAGATTTCCGTAAAATTTTAGGACCAAAAGTAACCATATCGGCGTCACCTTTCATTATCCACCAAAAGTGTGTTGTTTTCGCTCAAATGTGTCCCAAACATATTTATATGGTGTATAGGTCATAATAGGAGCTTTGTGCGCGAAAAGCTTTCCGTGAAATTTTCGGACCAAAAGTGACCATATCGGCATCACCTTTCTTTATCCACCAAAACTGTGTTGTTTTCGCTCAAATGTGTCCCAAACATGTTTATATGGTTTATAGGTCATAACGGGAGCTTTCTGCGCATAAAGCTTTCCGTGAAATTTTCGGACCAAAAGTAACCATATCGGCGTCACCTTTTATTATCCACTAAAACTGTGTTGTTTTCGCTCAAATGCGTCCCAAACATGTTTATATGGTTTATAGGTCATAATGGGCGCTTTGTGTGCGAAAAGCTTTCCGTGAAATTTTCGGACTAAAAGTGACCATATCGGCGTCACCTTTCTATCCACAAGAACTGAGTAGTTTTTGCTCAAATGCGACCCAAACATGTTTATTTGGTTTATAGGTCATAATGAGAACTTTGTGCGCGAAAAGCTTTCCGTGAAATTTTCGGAACAAAAGTGACCATATCGACGTCACCTTTCTTTATCCACAAAAACTGTGTTGTTTTCGCTCAAATGCATCCCAAACTTGTTTATAAGGTTTATAGGTCATAATGGGAGCTTTGTGCCCGAAAAGCTTTCCGTGAAATTTTCGGAACAAAAGTGACCATATCGGCATCACCTTTCTTTATCCACCAAAACTGTGTTGTTTTCGCTCAAATGTGTCCCAAACATGTTTATATGGTTTATAGGTCATAATAGGAGCTTTGTGCGCGAAAAGCTTTCCGTAAAATTTTCGGACCAAAAGTGACCATATCGGCGTCACCTTTGTTTATCCACCAAAACTGTGTTTTTTTCGCTCAAATGTGTCCCAAACATTTTTATATGGTTTATAGGTCATAATGGGAGCTTTCTGCGGGAAAAGATTTCCGTAAAATTTTAGGACCAAAAGTAACCATATCGGCGTCACCTTTCATTATCCACCAAAAGTGTGTTGTTTTCGCTCAAATGTGTCCCAAACATATTTATATGGTGTATAGGTCATAATAGGAGCTTTGTGCGCGAAAAGCTTTCCGTGAAATTTTCGGACCAAAAGTGACCATATCGACATCACCTTTCTTTATCAACCAAAACTGTGTTGTTTTCGCTAAAATGCGTCCCAAACATGTTTATATAGTTTATAGGTCATAATGGGAGCTTTGTGCGCGAAAAGCTTTCCGTGAAATTTTCGGACCAAAAGTGACCATATCGGCATCACCTTTCTTTTATCAACCAAAACTGTGTTTTTTTCGCTCAAAAGCGTCCCAAACATGTTTATATGGTTTATATGTCATAATGGGAGCTTTGTGCACGAAAAGCTTTCCGTGAAATTTTCGGAACAAAAGTGACCATATCGGCATCACCTTTCTTTATCCACCAAAACTGTGTTGTTTTCGCTCAAATGTGTCCCAAACATGTTTATATGGTTTATAGGTCATAATGGCAGCTTTGTGCGTGAAAAGCTTTCCGTAAAATTTTCGGACCAAAAGTGACCATATCGGCGTCACCTTTGTTTATCCACCAAAACTGTGTTGTTTTCGCTCAAATGATCCCAAACTTGTTTATAAGGTTTATAGGTAAAAGCTTTCTGCGGGAAAAGATTTCCGTGAAATTTTCGGACCAAAAGTGACCATATCGGCATCACCTTTCTTTATCAACCAAAACTGTGTTGTTTTCGCTCAAATGCGTCCCAAACATGTTTATATAGTTTATAGGTCATAATGGGAGCTTTGTGTATGAAAAGCTTTCCGTGAAATTTTCGGTCCAAAAGTGACCATATCGGCGTCACCTTTCTTTATCCACCAAAACTGAGTTGTTTTCGCTCAAATGTGTCCCAAACATGTTTATATGGTTTATATGTCATAATGGGAGCTTTGTGCACGAAAAGCTTTCCGTGAAATTTTCGGAACAAAAGTGACCATATCGGCATCACCTTTCTTTATCCACCAAAACTGTGTTGTTTTCGCTCAAATGTGTCCCAAACATGTTTATATGGTTTATAAGTCATAATGGGAGCTTTGTGCGGGAAAAGCTTTCCGTAAAATTTTCGGACCAAAAGTGACCATATCGACATCACCTTTCTTTATCAACCAAAACTGTGTTGTTTTCGCTCAAATGCGTCCCAAACATGTTTATATAGTTTATAGGTCATAATGGAAGCTTTGTGTACGAAAAGCTTTCCGTGAAATTTTCGGACCAAGAGTGACCATATCGGCGTCACCTTTCTTTATCCACCAAAACTGTGTTGTTTTCGCTCAAATGTGTCCCAAACATGTTTATATGGTTTATAGGTCATAACGGGAGCTTTCTGCGCATAAAGCTTTCCGTGAAATTTTCGGACCAAAAGTAACCATATCGGCGTCACCTTTTATTATCCACCAAAACTGTGTTGTTTTCGCTCAAATGCGTCCCAAACATGTTTATATGGTTTATAGGTCATAATGGGCGCTTTGTGTGCGAAAAGCTTTCCGTGAAATTTTCGGACTAAAAGTGACCATATCGGCGTCACCTTTCTTTATCCACAAGAACTGAGTAGTTTTTGCTCAAATGCGACCCAAACATGTTTATATAGTTTATAGGTCATAATGGGAGCTTTGTGCGCGAAAAGCTTTCCGTGAAATTTTCGGAACAAAAGTGACCATATCGACGTGACCTTTCTTTATCCACAAAAACTGTGTTGTTTTCGCTCAAATGCATCCCAAACTTGTTTATAAGGTTTATAGGTCATAATGGGAGCTTTGTGCGCGAAAAGCTTTCCGTGAAATTTTCGGAGTAAAAGTGACCATATCGGCATCACCTTTCTTTATCAACCGAAACTGTGTTGTTTTCGCTCAAATGCGTCCCAAACATGTTTATATGGTTTATATGTCATAATGGGAGCTTTGTGCACGAAAAGCTTTCCGTGAAATTTTCGGAACAAAAGTGACCATATCGGCATCAACTTTCTTTATCCACCAAAACTGTGTTGTTTTCGCTCAAATGTGTCCCAAACATGTTTATATGGTTTATAGGTCATAACGGGAGCTTTCTGCGCATAAAGCTTTCCGTGAAATTTTCGGACCAAAAGTAACCATATCGGCGTCACCTTTTATTATCCACCAAAACTGTGTTGTTTTCGCTCAAATGCGTCCCAAACATGTTTATATGGTTTATAGGTCATAATGGGCGCTTTGTGTGCGAAAAGCTTTCCGTGAAATTTTCGGACTAAAAGTGACCATATTGGCGTCACCTTTCTTTATCCACAAGAACTGAGTAGTTTTTGCTCAAATGCGACCCAAACATGTTTATATAGTTTATAGGTCATAATGGGAGCTTTGTGCGCGAAAAGCTTTCCGTGAAATTTTCGGAACAAAAGTGACCATATCGACGTGACCTTTCTTTATCCACAAAAACTGTGTTGTTTTCGCTCAAATGCATCCCAAACTTGTTTATAAGGTTTATAGGTCATAATGGGAGCTTTGTGCGCGAAAAGCTTTCCGTGAAATTTTCGGACTAAAAGTGACCATATCGGCATCACCTTTCTTTATCAACCGAAACTGTGTTGTTTTCGCTCAAATGCGTCCCAAACATGTTTATATGGTTTATATGTTATAATGGGAGCTTTGTGCACGAAAAGCTTTCCGTGAAATTTTCGGAACAAAAGTGACCATATCGGCATCACCTTTCTTTATCCACCAAAACTGTGTTGTTTTCGCTCAAATGTGTCCCAAACATTTTTATATGGTTTATAGGTCATAACGGGAGCTTTCTGCGCATAAAGCTTTCCGTGAAATTTTCGGACCAAAAGTAACCATATCGGCGTCACCTTTTATTATCTACCAAAACTGTGTTGTTTTCGCTCAAATGCGTCCCAAACATGTTTATATGGTTTATAGGTCATAATGGGCGCTTTGTGTGCGAAAAGCTTTCCGTGAAATTTTCGGACTAAAAGTGACCATATCGGCGTCACCTTTCTTTATCCACAAGAACTGAGTAGTTTTAACTCCAATGCGACCCAAACATGTTTATATGGTTTATAGGTCATAATGAGAGCTTTGTCCGCGAAAAGCTTTCCGTGAAATTTTCGGAACAAAAGTGCCATATCGACGTCACCTTTCTTTATCCACAAAAACTGTGTTGTTTTCGCTCAAATGCATTCCAAACATGTTTATAAGGTTTATAGGTCATAATGGGAGCTTTGTGCGCGAAAAGCTTTCCGTGAAATTTTCGGACCAAAAGTGACCATATCGGCATCACCTTTCTTTATCAACCAAAACTGTGTTTTTTTCGCTCAAAAGCATCCCAAACATGTTTATATGGTTTATATGTCATAATGGGAGCTTTGTGCACGAAAAGCTTTCCGTGAAATTTTCGGAACAAAAGTGACCATATCGGCATCACCTTTCTTTATCCACCAAAACTGTGTTGTTTTCGCTCAAATGTGTCCCAAACATGTTTATATGGTTTATAGGTCATAACGGGAGCTTTCTGCGCATAAAGCTTTCCGTGAAATTTTCGGACCAAAAGTAACCATATCGGCGTCACCTTTTATTATCCACCAAAACTGTGTTGTTTTCGCTCAAATGCGTCCCAAACATGTTTATATGGTTTATAGGTCATAATGGGCGCTTTGTGTGCGAAAAGCTTTCCGTGAAATTTTCGGACTAAAAGTGACCATATCGGCGTCACCTTTCTTTATCCACAAGAACTGAGTAGTTTTTGCTCAAATGCGACCCAAACATGTTTTATAGTTTATAGGTCATAATGGGAGCTTTGTGCGCGAAAAGCTTTCCGTGAAATTTTCGGAACAAAAGTGACCATATCGACGTGACCTTTCTTTATCCACAAAAACTGTGTTGTTTTCGCTCAAATGCATCCCAAACTTGTTTATAAGGTTTATAGGTCATAATGGGAGCTTTGTGCGCGAAAAGCTTTCCGTGAAATTTTCGGACCAAAAGTGACCATATCGGCATCACCTTTCTTTATCAACCAAAACTGTTTTTTTTTCGCTCAAATGCGTCCCAAACATGTTTATATGGTTTATATGTCATAATGGGAGCTTTGTGCACGAAAAGCTTTCCGTGAAATTTTCGGACCAAAAGTGACCATATCGGCATCACCTTTCTTTATCCACCAAAACTGTGTTGTTTTCGCTCAAATGTGTCCCAAACATGTTTATATGGTTTATAGGTCATAATGGGAGCTTTGTGCGCGAAAAGCTTTCCGTAAAATTTTCGGACCAAAAGTGACCATATCGGCGTCACCTTTGTTTATCCACCAAAACTGTGTTGTTTTCGCTCAAATGTGTCCCAAACATGTTTATATGGTTTATATGTCATAATGGGAGCTTTGTGCGCGAAAAGCTTTCCTTGAAATTTTCGGACCAAAAGTGACCATATCGGCGTCACCTTTCTTTATCCACAAGAACTGAGTAGTTTTTGCTCGATTACGACCCAAACATGTTTATATGGTTTATAGGTCATAATGGGAGCTTTGTGCGCGAAAAGCTTTCCGTGAAATTTTCGGAACAAAAGTGACCATATCGACGTCACCTTTCTTTATCCACAAAAACTGTGTTGTTTTCGCTCAAATGATCCCAAACTTGTTTATAAGGTTTATAGGTCATAATGGGAGCTTTGTGCGCAAAAAGCTTTCCGTAAAATTTTCGGACCAAAAGTGACCATATCGGCGTCACCTTTGTTTATCCACCAAAACTGTGTTGTTTTCGCTCAAATGTGTCTCAAACATCTTTATATGGTTTATACGTCATAATGGGAGCTTTCTGCGGGAAAAGATTTCCGTGAAATTTTCGTACCAAAAGTAACCATATCGGCGTCACCTTTCATTATCCACCAAAAGTGTGTTGTTTTTGCTCAAATGCGTCCCAAACATGTTTATATGGTTTATAGGTCATAATGGGCGCTTTGTGTGCGAAAAGCTTTCCGTGAAATTTTCGGACCAAAAGTGACCATATCGGCGTCACCTTTCTTTATCCACAAGAACTGAGTAGTTTTTGCTCAAATGCGACCCAAACATGTTTATATGGTTTATAGGTCATAATGGGAGCTTTGTGCACGAAAAGCTTTCCGTGAAATTTTCGGACCAAAAGTGACCATATCGGCGTCACCTTTCATTATACACCAAAACTGTGTTGTTTACGCTCAAATGCGTCCCAAACATGTTTATATGGTTTATAGGTCATAATGGGAGCTTTGTGCGCAAAAAGCTTTCCGTGAAATTTTCGGACCAAAAGTGACCATATCGGCGTCACCTTTGTTTATCCACCAAAACTGTGTTGTTTTCGCTCAAATGTGTCCCAAACATGTTTAAATGGTTTATAGGTCATAATGGGAGCTTTCTGCGCGAAAAACTTTCCGTGAAATTTTCGGACCAAAAGTAACCATATCGGCGTCACCTTTCTTTATCCACCAAAACTGTGTTGTTTTCGCTCAAATGTGTCCCAAACATGTTTATATGGTTTATAGGTCATAATGGGAGCTTTGTGCGCGAAAAGCTTTCCGCGAAATTTTCGGACCAAAAGTGACCATATCGGCGTCACCTTTGTTTATCCACCAAAACTGTGTTGTTTTCGCTCAAATGTGTCCCAAACATCTTTATATGGTTTATACGTCATAATGGGAGCTTTCTGCGGGAAAAGATTTCCGTGAAATTTTAGGACCAAAAGTAACCATATCGGCGTCACCTTTCATTATCCACCAAAAGTGTGTTGTTTTTGCTCAAACGCGTCCCAAACATGTTTATATGGTTTATAGGTCATAATGGGCGCTTTGTGTGCGAAAAGCTTTCTGTGAAATTTTCGGACCAAAAGTGACCATATCGGCGTCACCTTTCTTTATCCACAAGAACTGAGTAGTTTTTGCTCAAATGCGACCCAAACATGTTTATATGGTTTATAGGTCATAATGGGAGCTTTGTGCGCGAAAAGCTTTCCGTGAAATTTTCGGACCAAAAGTGACAATATCGGCATCACCTTTCTTTATCAACCAAAACTGTGTTGTTTTCGCTCAAATGCGTCCCAAACATGTTTATATGGTTTATATGTCATAATGGGAGCTTTGTGCACGAAAAGCTTTCCGTGAAATTTTCGGACCAAAAGTGACCATATCGGCGTCACCTTTTTTTATCCACCAAAACTGTGTTGTTTTCGCTCAAATGTGTCCCAAACATGTTTATATGGTTTATAGGTCATAATGGGAGCTTTGTGCGCAATAAGCTTTCCTTGAAATTTTCGGACCAAAAGTGACCATATCGCCGTCACCTTTGTTTATCCACCAAAACTGTGTTGTTTTCGCTCAAATGTGTCCCAAACATGTTTATATGGTTTATAGGTCATAATGGGAGCTTTCTGCGGGAAAAGATTTCCGTGAAATTTTAGGACCAAAAGTAACCATATCGGCGTCACCTTTCATTATCCACCAAAAGTGTGTTGTTTTCGCTCAAATGTGTCCCAAACATGTTTATATGGTTTATAGGTCATAATGGGAGCTTTCTGCGGGAAAAGCTTTCCGTGAAATTTTAGGACCAAAAGTAACCATATCGGCATCACCTTTCATTATCCACCAAAAGTGTGTTGTTTTCTCTCAAAGGTGTCCCAAACATGTTTATATGGTGTATAGGTCATAATAGGAGCTTTGTGCGCGAAAAGCTTTCCGTGAAAATTTTCATAATAAAAGTGACCATATCGGCGTCACCTTTCTTCATCCACAAAAACTGTGTTGTTTTTGTTCAAATGCGTCCCAAACATGTTTATATGGTTATAGGTCATAATGGGCGCTTTGTGTGCGAAAAGCTTTCCGTGAAATTTTCGGACCAAAAGTGACCATATCGGCATCACCTTTCTTTATCCACAAAAACTGAGTAGTTTTTGCTCAAATGCGTCCCAAACATGTTTATATGGTTTATAGGTCATAATGGGAGCTTTGTGCACGAAAAGCTTTCCGTGAAATTTTCGGACCAAAAGTGACCATATCGGCGTCACCTTTTTTTATCCACCAAAACTGTGTTGTTTTCGCTCAAATGTGTCCCAACACATGTTTATATGGTTTATAGGTCATAATGGGAGCTTTGTGCGCGAAAAGCTTTCCGCGAAATTTTCGGACCAAAAGTGACCATATCGGCGTCACCTTTGTTTATCCACCAAAACTGTGTTGTTTTCGCTCAAATGTGTCCCAAACATCTTTATATGGTTTATACGTCATAATGGGAGCTTTCTGCGGGAAAAGATTTCCGTGAAATTTTCGTACCAAAAGTAACCATATCGGCGTCACCTTTCATTATCCACCAAAAGTGTGTTGTTTTTGCTCAAATGCGTCCCAAACATGTTTATATGGTTTATAGGTCATAATGGGCGCTTTGTGTGCGAAAAGCTTTCCGTGAAATTTTCGGACCAAAAGTGACCATATCGGCGTTACCTTTCTTTATCCACAAGAACTGAGTAGTTTTTGCTCAAATGCGACCCAAACATGTTTATATGGTTTATAGGTCATAATGGGAGCTTTGTGCACGAAAAGCTTTCCGTGAAATTTTCGGACCAAAAGTGACCATATCGGCGTCACCTTTCTTTATACACCAAAACTGTGTTGTTTACGCTCAAATGTGTCCCAAACATGTTTATATGGTTTATAGGTCATAATGGGAGCTTTGTGCGCAAAAAGCTTTCCCTGAAATTTTCGGACCAAAAGTGACCATATCGGCGTCACCTTTGTTTATCCACCAAAACTGTGTTGTTTTCGCTCAAATGTGTCCCAAACATGTTTAAATGGTTTATAGGTCATAATGGGAGCTTTCTGCGCGAAAAACTTTCCGTGAAATTTTCGGACCAAAAGTAACCATATCGGCGTCACCTTTCTTTATCCACCAAAACTGTGTTGTTTTCGCTCAAATGTGTCCCAAACATGTTTATATGGTTTATAGGTCATAATGGGAGCTTTGTGCGCGAAAAGCTTTCCTCGAAATTTTCGGACCAAAAGTGACCATATCGGCGTCACCTTTGTTTATCCACCAAAACTGTGTTGTTTTCGCTCAAATGTGTCCCAAACATCTTTATATGGTTTATACGTCATAATGGGAGCTTTCTGCGGGAAAAGATTTCCGTGAAATTTTAGGACCAAAAGTAACCATATCGGCGTCACCTTTCATTATCCACCAAAAGTGTGTTGTTTTTGCTCAAACGCGTCCCAAACATGTTTATATGGTTTATAGGTCATAATGGGCGCTTTGTGTGCGAAAAGCTTTCCGTGAAATTTTCGGACCAAAAGTGACCATATCGGCGTCACCTTTCTTTATCCACAAGAACTGAGTAGTTTTTGCTCAAATGCGACCCAAACATGTTTATATGGTTTATAGGTCATAATGGGAGCTTTGTGCGCGAAAAGCTTTCCGTGAAATTTTCGGACCAAAAGTGACAATATCGGCATCACCTTTCTTTATCAACCAAAACTGTGTTGTTTTCGCTCAAATGCGTCCCAAACATGTTTATATGGTTTATATGTCATAATGGGAGCTTTGTGCACGAAAAGCTTTCCGTGAAATTTTCGGACCAAAAGTGACCATATCGGCGTCACCTTTTTTTATCCACCAAAACTGTGTTGTTTTCGCTCAAATGTGTCCCAAACATGTTTATATGGTTTATAGGTCATAATGGGAGCTTTGTGCGCAATAAGCTTTCCTTGAAATTTTCGGACCAAAAGTGACCATATCGCCGTCACCTTTGTTTATCCACCAAAACTGTGTTGTTTTCGCTCAAATGTGTCCCAAACATGTTTATATGGTTTATAGGTCATAATGGGAGCTTTCTGCGGGAAAAGATTTCCGTGAAATTTTAGGACCAAAAGTAACCATATCGGCGTCACCTTTCATTATCCACCAAAAGTGTGTTGTTTTCGCTCAAATGTGTCCCAAACATGTTTATATGGTTTATAGGTCATAATGGGAGCTTTCTGCGGGAAAAGCTTTCCGTGAAATTTTAGGACCAAAAGTAACCATATCGGCATCACCTTTCATTATCCACCAAAAGTGTGTTGTTTTCTCTCAAAGGTGTCCCAAACATGTTTATATGGTGTATAGGTCATAATAGGAGCTTTGTGCGCGAAAAGCTTTCCGTGAAAATTTTCATAATAAAAGTGACCATATCGGCGTCACCTTTCTTCATCCACAAAAACTGTGTTGTTTTTGTTCAAATGCGTCCCAAACATGTTTATATGGTTATAGGTCATAATGGGCGCTTTGTGTGCGAAAAGCTTTCCGTGAAATTTTCGGACCAAAAGTGACCATATCGGCATCACCTTTCTTTATCCACAAAAACTGAGTAGTTTTTGCTCAAATGCGTCCCAAACATGTTTATATGGTTTATAGGTCATAATGGGAGCTTTGTGCACGAAAAGCTTTCCGTGAAATTTTCGGACCAAAAGTGACCATATCGGCGTCACCTTTTTTTATCCACCAAAACTGTGTTGTTTTCGCTCAAATGTGTCCCAACACATGTTTATATGGTTTATAGGTCATAATGGGAGCTTTGTGCGCGAAAAGCTTTCCGCGAAATTTTCGGACCAAAAGTGACCATATCGGCGTCACCTTTGTTTATCCACCAAAACTGTGTTGTCTTCGCTCAAATGTGTCCCAAACATCTTTATATGGTTTATACGTCATAATGGGAGCTTTCTGCGGGAAAAGATTTCCGTGAAATTTTCGTACCAAAAGTAACCATATCGGCGTCACCTTTCATTATCCACCAAAAGTGTGTTGTTTTTGCTCAAATGCGTCCCAAACATGTTTATATGGTTTATAGGTCATAATGGGCGCTTTGTGTGCGAAAAGCTTTCCGTGAAATTTTCGGACCAAAAGTGACCATATCGGCGTCACCTTTCTTTATCCACAAGAACTGAGTAGTTTTTGCTCAAATGCGACCCAAACATGTTTATATGGTTTATAGGTCATAATGGGAGCTTTGTGCACGAAAAGCTTTCCGTGAAATTTTCGGACCAAAAGTGACCATATCGGCGTCACCTTTCTTTATACACCAAAACTGTGTTGTTTACGCTCAAATGTGTCCCAAACATGTTTATATGGTTTATAGGTCATAATGGGAGCTTTGTGCGCAAAAAGCTTTCCCTGAAATTTTCGGACCAAAAGT
Source organism: Persicaria maculosa (assembly GCA_963922045.1). Lineage (NCBI taxonomy): Eukaryota > Viridiplantae > Streptophyta > Magnoliopsida > Caryophyllales > Polygonaceae > Persicaria > Persicaria maculosa. Next base: position 20,929,341 of record OY998257.1, read on the forward strand.
GACCATATCGGCGTCACCTTTGTTTATCCACCAAAACTGTGTTGTTTTCGCTCAAATGTGTCCCAAACATGTTTAAATGGTTTATAGGTCATAATGGGAGCTTTCTGCGCGAAAAACTTTCCGTGAAATTTTCGGACCAAAAGTAACCATATCGGCGTCACCTTTCTTTATCCACCAAAACTGTGTTGTTTTCGCTCAAATGTGTCCCAAACATGTTTATATGGTTTATAGGTCATAATGGGAGCTTTGTGCGCGAAAAGCTTTCCTCGAAATTTTCGGACCAAAAGTGACCATATCGGCGTCACCTTTGTTTATCCACCAAAACTGTGTTGTTTTCGCTCAAATGTGTCCCAAACATCTTTATATGGTTTATACGTCATAATGGGAGCTTTCTGCGGGAAAAGATTTCCGTGAAATTTTAGGACCAAAAGTAACCATATCGGCGTCACCTTTCATTATCCACCAAAAGTGTGTTGTTTTTGCTCAAACGCGTCCCAAACATGTTTATATGGTTTATAGGTCATAATGGGCGCTTTGTGTGCGAAAAGCTTTCCGTGAAATTTTCGGACCAAAAGTGACCATATCGGCGTCACCTTTCTTTATCCACAAGAACTGAGTAGTTTTTGCTCAAATGCGACCCAAACATGTTTATATGGTTTATAGGTCATAATGGGAGCTTTGTGCGCGAAAAGCTTTCCGTGAAATTTTCGGACCAAAAGTGACAATATCGGCATCACCTTTCTTTATCAACCAAAACTGTGTTGTTTTCGCTCAAATGCGTCCCAAACATGTTTATATGGTTTATATGTCATAATGGGAGCTTTGTGCACGAAAAGCTTTCCGTGAAATTTTCGGACCAAAAGTGACCATATCGGCGTCACCTTTTTTTATCCACCAAAACTGTGTTGTTTTCGCTCAAATGTGTCCCAAACATGTTTATATGGTTTATAGGTCATAATGGGAGCTTTGTGCGCAATAAGCTTTCCTTGAAATTTTCGGACCAAAAGTGACCATATCGCCGTCACCTTTGTTTATCCACCAAAACTGTGTTGTTTTCGCTCAAATGTGTCCCAAACATGTTTATATGGTTTATAGGTCATAATGGGAGCTTTCTGCGGGAAAAGATTTCCGTGAAATTTTAGGACCAAAAGTAACCATATCGGCGTCACCTTTCATTATCCACCAAAAGTGTGTTGTTTTCGCTCAAATGTGTCCCAAACATGTTTATATGGTTTATAGGTCATAATGGGAGCTTTCTGCGGGAAAAGCTTTCCGTGAAATTTTAGGACCAAAAGTAACCATATCGGCATCACCTTTCATTATCCACCAAAAGTGTGTTGTTTTCTCTCAAAGGTGTCCCAAACATGTTTATATGGTGTATAGGTCATAATAGGAGCTTTGTGCGCGAAAAGCTTTCCGTGAAAATTTTCATAATAAAAGTGACCATATCGGCGTCACCTTTCTTCATCCACAAAAACTGTGTTGTTTTTGTTCAAATGCGTCCCAAACATGTTTATATGGTTATAGGTCATAATGGGCGCTTTGTGTGCGAAAAGCTTTCCGTGAAATTTTCGGACCAAAAGTGACCATATCGGCATCACCTTTCTTTATCCACAAAAACTGAGTAGTTTTTGCTCAAATGCGTCCCAAACATGTTTATATGGTTTATAGGTCATAATGGGAGCTTTGTGCACGAAAAGCTTTCCGTGAAATTTTCGGACCAAAAGTGACCATATCGGCGTCACCTTTTTTTATCCACCAAAACTGTGTTGTTTTCGCTCAAATGTGTCCCAAACATGTTTATATGGTTTATAGGTCATAATGGGAGCTTTGTGCGCAATAAGCTTTCCTTGAAATTTTCGGACCAAAAGTGACCATATCGCCGTCACCTTTGTTTATCCACCAAAACTGTGTTGTTTTCGCTCAAATGTGTCCCAAACATGTTTATATGGTTTATAGGTCATAATGGGAGCTTTCTGCGGGAAAAGATTTCCGTGAAATTTTAGGACCAAAAGTAACCATATCGGCGTCACCTTTCATTATCCACCAAAAGTGTGTTGTTTTCGCTCAAATGTGTCCCAAACATGTTTATATGGTTTATAGGTCATAATGGGAGCTTTCTGCGGGAAAAGCTTTCCGTGAAATTTTAGGACCAAAAGTAACCATATCGGCATCACCTTTCATTATCCACCAAAAGTGTGTTGTTTTCTCTCAAAGGTGTCCCAAACATGTTTATATGGTGTATAGGTCATAATAGGAGCTTTGTGCGCGAAAAGCTTTCCGTGAAAATTTTCATAATAAAAGTGACCATATCGGCGTCACCTTTCTTCATCCACAAAAACTGTGTTGTTTTTGTTCAAATGCGTCCCAAACATGTTTATATGGTTATAGGTCATAATGGGCGCTTTGTGTGCGAAAAGCTTTCCGTGAAATTTTCGGACCAAAAGTGACCATATCGGCGTCACCTTTGTTTATCCACCAAAACTATGTTGTTTTCGCTCAAATGTGTCCCAAACATGTTTATATGGTTTATAGGTCATAATGGAAGCTTTCTGCGGGAAATGCTTTCCGTGAAATTTTAGGACCAAAAGTTACCATATCGGCGTCACATTTCATTATCCATCAAAAGTGTGTTGTTTTCGCTCAAATGTGTCCCAAACATGTTTATATGGTGTATAGGTCATAATAGGAGCTTTGTGCGCGAAAAGCTTTCCGTGAAATTTTCGGACCAAAAGTGACCATATCGGCATCACCTTTCTTTATCAACCAAAACTGTGTTGTTTTCGCTCAAATGCGTCCCAAACATGTTTATATGGTTTATACGTCATAATGGGAGCTTTGTGCACGAAAAGCTTTCCGTGAAATTTTCGGACCAAAAGTGACCATATCGGCGTCACCTTTCTTTATCCACCAAAATTGTGTTGTTTTCGCTCAAATGTGTCCCAAACATGTTTATATGGTTTATAGGTCATAATGGGAGCTTTGTGCGCGAAAAGCTTTCCGTGAAATTTTCGGACCAAAAGTGACCATATCGGCATTACCTTTCTTTATCAACCAAAACTGTGTTGTTTTCGCTCAAATGTGTCCCAAACATGTTTATATGGTTTATAGGTCATAATGAGAGCTTTGTGCGCGAAATGCTTTCCGTGAAATTTTCGAACCAAAAGTGACCATATCGGCGTCACCTTTGTTTATCCACCAAAACTGTGTTGTTTTCGCTCAAATGTGTCCCAAACATCTTTATATGGTTTATAGGTCATAATGGGAGCTTTCTGCGGGAAAAGATTTCCGTGAAATTTTAGGACCAAAAGTAACCATATCGGCGTCACCTTTCATTATCCACCAAAAGTGTGTTGTTTTCGCTCAAATACACCCCAAACTTGTTTATAAGGTTTATAGGTCATAATGGGAGCTTTGTGCGCAAAAAGCTTTCCGTGAAATTTTCGGACCAAAAGTGACAATATCGGCATCACCTTTCTTTATCAACCAAAACTGTGTTGTTTTCGCTCAAATGCGTCCCAAACAGTTTATATGGTTTATATGTCATAATGGGAGCTTTGTGCACGAAAAGCTTTCCGTGAAATTTTCGGACCAAAAGTGACCATATCGGCGTCACCTTTCTTTATCCACCAAAACTGTGTTGTTTTCGCTCAAATGTGTCCCAAACATGTTTATATGGTTTATAGGTCATAATGGGAGCTTTGTGCGCGATAAGCTTTCCTTGAAATTTTCGGACCAAAAGTGACCATATCGTCGTCACCTTTGTTTATCCACCAAAACTGTGTTGTTTTCGCTCAAATGTGTCCCAAACATGTTTATATGGTTTATAGGTCATAATGGGAGCTTTCTGCGGGAAAATATTTCCGTGAAATTTTAGTACCAAAAGTAACTATATCGGCGTCACCTTTCTTTATCCACAAGAACTGAGTAGTTTTTGCTCAAATGCATCCAAAACTTGTTTATAAGGTTTATAGGTCATAATGGGAGCTTTGTGCGTGAAAAGTTTTCCGTGAAATTTTCGGAACAAAAGTGACAATATCGACGTCACCTTTTTTTATCCATAAAAACTGTGTTGTTTTCGCTCAAATGCATCCCAAACTTGTTTATAAGGTTTATAGGTCGTAATGGGAGCTTTGTGCACGAAAAGCTTTCCGTGAAATTTTCGGACCAAAAGTGACCATATCGGCGTCACCTTTCTTTATCCACCAAAACTGTGTTGTTTTCGCTCAAATGTGTCCCAAACATGTTTATATGGTTTATAGGTCATAATGAGAGCTTTGTGCGCGGAATGCTTTCCGTGAAATTTTCGGACCAAAAGTGACCATATCGGCGTCACCTTTGTTTATCCACCAAAACTGTGTTGTTTTCGCTCAAATGTGTCCCAAACATGTTTATATGGTTTATAGGTCATAATGGGAGCTTTCTGCGGGAAAAGATTTCCGTGAAATTTTAGGACCAAAAGTAACCATCGGCGTCACCTTTCATTATCCACCAAAAGTGTGTTGTTTTCGCTCAAATGTGTCCCAAACATGTTTATATGGTGTATAGGTCATAATAGGAGCTTTGTGCGCGAAAAGCTTTCCGTGAAATTTTCGGACCAAAAGTGACCATATCGACATCACCTTTCTTTATCAACCAAAACTGTGTTGTTTTCGCTCAAATGCGTCCCAAACATGTTTATATGGTTTATAGGTCATAATGGGAGTTTTCTGCGGGAAAAGATTTCCGTGAAATTTTAGGACCAAAAGTAACCATATCGGCGTCACCTTTCATTATCCATCAAAAGTTTGTTGTTTTCGCTCAAATGTGTCCCAAACATGTTTATATGGTGTATAGGTCATAATTGGAGCTTTGTGCGCGAAAAGCTTTCCGTGAAATTTTCGGATCAAAAGTGACCATATCGGCATCACCTTTTATTTATCAACCAAAACTTGATTGTTTTCGCTCAAATGCGTCCCAAACATGTTTATATGGTTTATAGGTCATAATGGGAGCTTTGTGCACGAAAAGCTTTCTGTGAAATTTTCGGACCAAAAGTGACCATATCGGCGTCACCTTTCTTTATCCACCAAAACTGTGTTGTTTTCGCTCAAATCTGTCCCAAACATGTTTATATGGTTTATAGGTCATAATGGGAGGTAGTTTTCTTCTCCCGTATTGCACTCTCCTCGGTTTCCGTGTACGCCCTTTTGGGCGATCTCAGGGCGATTTCGCCGTCTGAGTTGGTGGCTACCGTCGAGCATGGGTAGATCTAGAAAGATAGACATGTTAAAGGGGAAGAAAGCGAGTGCGGTCTTCATGGAACCTAGGAGGATACTGGGCTTGAGCAAGGAAGGCCAGATTAGTGATGGAAACAAGGAGGAATCGACTGTTAGCTTGGTGGTTGGAAAGACAATTAATTCTACAGATATGGTTGGTGCTAGAGCTGTAAATGCTCCCACCTACCAACCAAAGAGCAAAGACCTTGATGAGGCTGCTCAGATCTCTCCTTCAGCTACAGATGCGGTCAGATCTGGAAATATTAATGAGGTAAGTAAAGCGGAGATTCAGAACGCAGGTAGGGTCTTAGGGGAGGAGAGCTCTAATCGATGGAAGGAACACATGTCATTTGTGGGAGCCCTTAAGAGAAGCTTTGCTCCGAGACAGGGGATATCCTTTAATGGTAAGCCAGAAGTTTCGATTTTTAAGGAAAATAGAAACATTGAGAATGCTATGAAACTCTCAGTCCATGAGGACGTAGTGAGAGGTAAGGTCAGCATTAGAAAAGCTGATATTGCAGAGACTAGAAAAGAATGGGAAGCTGTCTTGATTGGGATCGTGACTGGTAATGCCATTCCGTATAGCAAGATGAAACAGTTCATAGGAGAAGAATGGAAGAGCCTGAATCCTAAGCTGCTACAGAAAAGCAATGGGGTTTTTGTTTTCAAATTCCATTCTGAAAGAGAGAGGGATTGGGTGCTCAGCAATGGGCCGTGGCATGTTGATGGAACCAAACCTTTGATTTTGAAAGCTTGGCGCCCTGGTACCCCTATAGCTTGGAAGTCCTTTGAGAAAATCCCGGTTTGGGTCTGCTTGCCAGACTTAGACCCCTCGTACTTTAACCAAATTGCTCTAAGCAGGATTGGATGCGCTATAGGTACCCCAATCTGTGTCGATGAAAGGACTGCTCGTGGTGAGGGTATCTCTTATGCGAGAATGCTTATAGAAATTTCTGCTAAGGAAGCTATGACTAAGAGCATTGACATTGATGATGAGTTTGGAGTGAATTGTGTGCAGCAAGTCATTTTTGAGTGGCTACCTAAAGTGTGTAAGGAATGCTGTTGCTTTGGGCATACGATTGTTAATTGTGCTACTGCAAACGCTAAGAAAATGAGGACTGTTGTGGGTGCTGAACAGAGGCTACTATGGGTTCCTAAATTACTGTCTTCTAAAGGGGATGAGGGATCTGCTTCTGGTGCCACTGAGAGGGATTCTCTGAGCCAAGCTGAGGCGTCTCAATGCATTGGAACTGGAAAGGATGATAAGCTGGAAATGAAGAAGCCAAAGAATGGGACATCGGAAGAGAAGGCCGTGGAGGCTGCTGGTTCCAAGGATGCGCCCAAAGTGGTGAGTAATAGCAGCAGTAAAAAGGTGATTTGCCATGACAGTCCACGGAGCACTAATGGAAAGAGTGACTGTATAGGGATGGTTGTTGATAAGGAACCTCCCTTGGAGGCTACAGTTTCTCAAGATGACAAAGGAGGATGGGTTACACAGTCGGGCAAAAAGAAGGGGAAAGGCAAGAGGGTGTGCAATGACAGCAACAATGGTCTCTCCTCCTCAATGATGATCAGTCGTTTTTTCCCGATTGCGGATGTGGAGGACAGTGAGCTAGAAAAATATTTATTTGATCAAACAGATGCTCGTACGTGTGATGGTGAGGGTAGCACTCACGTGAAAGGTTGTGATGAATAAGGTCAAATTGGGTGCCTGGAACATATGTGGTCTCAACGACCACGTAAAGAATAATATCCTAACTCAATACTGTTGGGATAATGATGTAGGATTGATTGCTTTCTTGGAAACGAAAGTCTTACAGAAAAACATAAAAACAGTAAAAGAGAGTCTCATGCTTGGTTGGGAGTTCTTGGAGAATAGTAGTGCTAATAGAAAGGGACGAATTTGGGTGACTTGGAATCCTGCGGTTTTTGATGTTCACTTATTGGAGGAGCACGAACAGTTTCTGCACTGCTTAGTCACAACTAGGGACAACAAATTTAAGTTTGAAGGGACATTTGTTTATGCTAAGAATTATAGACAGGAGAGGACTGAATTATGGGAGTCTTTGAACAGAATTGCTGCACACATGAGCTCCGCGTGGGTGTTACTTGGAGATCTGAACTGCATTAGTGAAGTGGAAGATAAATGGCCTCCAGTGGCAGCTAGTCATGACAGTTTTGATGAGCTACTGGACCTCATGAGCAGCTGCAAACTGACAGAAATGGAGTATGTTGGGGCAAGACATACATGGAATAATGGGCAAAAGGGTGCTGAGAGAATTGAAAGAAAGATTGACAAAGTTTTGATTAATGACTTGTGGATGGATAGCTTCCCGTGTGCTAAGACTTTGTTTGATGTCCCTGGCTGCTCGGATCACTCCCCTGCCATTGTTACTCTTCGCAATGAGGAAAGAAGAAGGAAGTATCCATTTAGATTTAAAAACTTCTGGTGTGATGAGGAAGTGTTCAAGCCCACGGTCCTAAGTGCTTGGAGTGGTCACGTTCAAGGATCCAAACAATTCATTGTTGCACAGAAACTGAAGGCAGTTAAGGATGCGCTTAGAACGTGGGACCGTGCAGTGTTTCCGGACCTACAGGCTAAGATCAAGCTGAACAGAGACTGTTTACAGGAGGTACAAATCCGGCTTTTAAAAGAAAAGAATAATGTGAGCCTTGTGGAGAGAGCCAATCAGATTGAGAAGGAGTTAAGAGAGAATGTGCAGCGCCTGATTAGTCTAACTGCGCAGAGAGCGAAATTGCACTGGATTAAAATGGGAGAGGAGACTTCTTCCATGTTCTTCAGAAATGTAAAGGCAAGAAGGGCTGTAAATGCTGTGACAATCATGAAGGATGAGCATGGTAGGTGGCTTGAAGATGAAGAGGAGATTAGGAAGCACATTGTTACCTACTTTGAGCAGCTCCTTGCAAGTGAATCTGTACAAAGACCTTTCCCTCATGTCCCAATGGGAGCTTGTGTCCCTGATGAAGTGCATCTGGTGTTAAATGCCATACCCTCTGATGACTCCGTTAGGCAAGCAATGTGGTCCATCGGTAACAACAAGTCTCCAGGTCCTGACGGATTTGGGAGCCTATTTTTCAAGAGATGTTGGGGATTTATTGGGAAAGACATCTGTCGAGCTGTTCAAGAGGTTTTCACTAGTAGACGAGTACTTACTCAGATGAATGCCACATTTGTGTCCCTCATCCCTAAGGTCACGAACCCTACTGTTGTGAAGGATCTTCGCCCGATTTCCTGCTGCAATACTATTCAAAAAGTGATCAGTAAGATTCTTGTGCAAAGAATTAAACCCCTTCTTCCTGATCTCATTGGAGATAACCAAGGGGCCTTTGTCCCGGGGAGGTCTATAGCCCATAATTGCGCTGTGGCACTAGAGATTGTCAATGGGTATGGCACGAAGCGCGTCTCTCCTAGATGTATGTTGAAAGTGGATTTGCAGAAAGCGTATGACTATGTGAGGTGGGATTTTGTTCGGTTCTCGCTTGTGCAGCTGAATTTCCCACAAATGCTGATCGAAATTATTATGGAGTGCATGACCACGACTTCTTTCTCTATTCTGATTAATGGGGCACCTAAGGGACACTTCAAAGGGAAAAGAGGGCTTAGGCAGGGGGACCCGCTATCCCCGTATTTGTTTGTAATTTGCATGGAAATGCTCAGCCGAATGCTAGGAGATGCAGCTTGTGATCCGAACTTCAATTATCACCCGAGATGCAAGAACTTAAAGCTTGTGAACCTCTCTTTTGCTGATGATCTGCTGCTATTTTGTCGTGCTGATCTGGGGTCGATTAACATTCTGATGAACTCTCTTGCTCGGTTTTTAGAGGCTGCTGGTTTGTGCATAAATGAGGCCAAGAGCACCTTTTATATTGCGGGGGTGAACAATCAAGAGGAGGATGCGCTGCTGCAGCATCTGGGCTACCAAAAAGGTTCCTTCCCGGTTACCTATTTGGGGCTGCCATTGCATTCTAGAAGGATTGTAGTAGCTGAATATGGATGCCTCTTGGAGAAGGTCCATAGCCGAATTTTTACATGGGCATCCAGGTCCCTCTCTTATGCTGGAAGAGTCCAGCTTATTAAGGCTGTCCTTGGAGGGATTTTCACTTTCTGGGGGCAATCACTTGTGCTTCCTAGGACTGTTGTTAATCGGCTGAACAGCATGTGCAAAAGCTTCCTTTGGAGTGGCTGTGCAAGTGGTAAAGCTAGTCGGATAAGATGGGACACTATCACCCTTCCGTATTCTGAGGGTGGGCTTGGAATTGTACAGCTTCATGCTTGGAATCAAAGCTTGTTTGCGGCCTTGATTCGTGATATTATCACGCTGAAACGGAGTATCTGGACTAGATGGGTGGAATCCAATCACCTGAAAGGGGAGACAATCTGGAATGTCGAAGAACGGGTGTATGACACATGGATCTGGAAGCGAATTTTGGCTGTCAGAGATGATTTGCGCAGCAAGAGCATCTTGGACAGCGGGTTGGAGTTATCTCATCTCCTCAAATCTAACGGGGGGCTCTCTACAGGGAAGATTTATGAGGAGATCAGAGCAAGAGACCAGCTTGTGGACTGGGGAGGGATGATCTGGTCAGGTGCTCAATCTCGTAAGTGGTCTTTTGTTACTTGGGTTGCAGCAAGGGAGAGACTACAAACGGGTAGAATTGTCAAGCACTGGAAGGGGAATGACGCTGCGTTGTGCCCTCTTTGTCGGCTGGAAGAAGAGAGTGAAACGCACTTATGGTTTCAATGTGGCAAGATACAAGAAGTGCAACGAGTGGTGTGGGGATGGGCTGGACTCCCAGCTCGAACTGGTGGGATTATGGAATGGCTTACATGGTTTGCGGACGAGCCAGAAAAGATCAAGAGGAAGACCATGTTTCAAGTGAAGCTCTTCATCTTTAATGCTTTCATTTATTACACATGGATGGACAGAAATAGGGTGGTTTTTAGTGGGGAGCCGTGTAGGCCTAGTTTTTGGGCCTCTCGCATCATTGAGTCTTGTAAGCTCCGAATTTCCTCTAGGTGTAAAGGCAAAACACCTGCGGAAATTGGGTGGTTACACACATTATTAGTGGCGGATAGTTAGAGTGGTAGGGTGAGGTTTTTTTGAGATGGGTTCTAGGGGTATATGATGTATAGCTGGGTAGCCACACTTTTGAGTTTCATGCCGATAGATCGAGCATTACTTAGGCATTTGGTGATTTTGAGGTGAGGCATTTGTGTGCCTAGTACCTTTTTTTTTTGTAACTACCGTTTTCTTTCTATTGATTTACCTTTTCAAGTCATAATGGGAGGTTTCTGCGCAAAAAGCTTTCTGTGAAATTTTCGGACTAAAAGTAACCATATCGGCGTTACCATTTATTATCCACCAAAACTGTGTTGTTTTCGCTCAAATGCGTCCCAAACATGTTTATATGGTTTATATGTCATAATGGGAGCTTTGTGCCCGAAAAGCTTTCCGTGAAATTTTCGAACCAAAAGTGACAATATCGCCGTCACCTTTCTTTATCCACAAGAACTGAGTAGTTTTTGCTCAAATGCATCCAAAACTTGTTTATAAGGTTAATAGGTCATAATGGGAGCTTTGTGCGCGAAAAGCTTTCCGTGAAATTTTCGGACCAAAAGTGACCATATCGACATTACCTTACTTTATCAACCAAAACTGTGTTGTTTTCGCTCAAATGCGTCCCAAACATGTTTATATGGTTTATAGGTCATAATGGGAGTTTTCTGCGGGAAAAGCTTTCCGTGAAATTTTAGGACCAAAAGTAACCATATCGGCGTCACCTTTCATTATCCATCAAAAGTTTGTTGTTTTCGCTCAAATGTGTCCCAAACATGTTTATATGGTGTATAGGTCATAATAGGAGCTTTGTGCGCGAAAAGCTTTCCGTGAAATTTTCGGACCAAAAGTGACAATATCGGCATCACCTTTTATTTATCAACCAAAACTTGATTGTTTTCGCTCAAATGCGTCCCAAACATGTTTATATGGTTTATCGGTCATAATGGGAGCTTTGTGCACGAAAAGCTTTCTGTGAAATTTTCGGACCAAAAGTGACCATATCGGCGTCACCTTTCTTTATCCACAAAAACTGTGTCGTTTTCGCTCAAATCTGTCCCAAACATGTTTATATGGTTTATAGGTCATAATGGGAGATTTCTGCGCAAAAAGCTTTCTGTGAAATTTTCGGACCAAAAGTAACCATATCGGCGTCACCTTTTATTATCCACCAAAACTGTGTTGTTTTCGCTCAAATGCGTCCCAAACATGTTTATATGGTTTATATGTCATAATGGGAGCTTTGTGCGCGAAAAGCTTTCCGTGAAATTTTCGGAACAAAATTGACCATATCGGCATCACCTTTCTTTACCAACCAAAACTGTGTTGTTTTCGCTCAAATGCGTCCCAAACATGTTTATATGGTTTATATGTCATAATGGGAGCTTTGTGCCCGAAAAGCTTTCCGTTAAATTTTCGAACCAAAAGTGACCATATCGGCGTCACCTTTCTTTATCAACCAAAACTGTGTTGTTTTCGCTCAAATGCGTCCCAAACATGTTTATATGGATTATAGGTCATAATGGGAGCTTTGTGCACGAAAAGCTTTCCGTGAAATTTTCGGACCAAAAGTGACCATATCGGCGTCACCTTTCTTTATCCACCAAAACTGTGTTGTTTTCGCTCAAATGCCTCCCAAACATGTTTATATGGATTATAGGTCATAATGGGAGCTTTGTGCACGAAAAGCTTTCCGTGAAATTTTCGGACCAAAAGTGACCATATCGGCGTCACCTTTCTTTATCCACCAAAACTGTGTTGTTTTCGCTCAAATGTGTCCCAAACATGTTTATTTGGTTTATAGGTCATAATGGGAGCTTTGTGCGCGATAAGCTTTCCTTGAAATTTTCGGACCAAAAGGACCATATCGTCGTCACCTTTGTTTATCCACCAAAACTGTGTTGTTTTCGCTCAAATGTGTCCCAAACATGTTTATATGGTTTATAGGTCATAATGGGAGCTTTCTGCGGGAAAAGATTTCCGTGAAATTTTAGTACCAAAAGTAACTATATCGGCGTCACCTTTCTTTATCCACAAGAACTGAGTAGTTTTTGCTCAAATGCATCCAAAACTTGTTTATAAGGTTTATAGGTCATAATGGGAGCTTTGTGCGTGAAAAGTTTTCCGTGAAATTTTCGGAACAAAAGTGACAATATCGACGTCACCATTTTTTATCCATAAAAACTGTGTTGTTTTCGCTCAAATGCATCCCAAACTTGTTTATAAGGTTTATAGGTCGTAATGGGAGCTTTGTGCACGAAAAGCTTTCCGTGAAATTTTCGGACCAAAAGTGACCATATCGGCGTCACCTTTCTTTATCCACCAAAACTGTGTTGTTTTCGCTCAAATGTGTCCCAAACATGTTTATATGGTTTATAGGTCATAATGAGAGCTTTGTGCGCGGAATGCTTTCCGTGAAATTTTCGGACCAAAAGTGACCATATCGGCGTCACCTTTGTTTATCCACCAAAACTGTGTTGTTTTCGCTCAAATGTGTCCCAAACATGTTTATTTGGTTTATAGGTCATAATGGGAGCTTTGTGCGCGATAAGCTTTCCTTGAAATTTTCGGACCAAAAGTGACCATATCGTCGTCACCTTTGTTTATCCACCAAAACTGTGTTGTTTTCGCTCAAATGTGTCCCAAACATGTTTATATGGTTTATAGGTCATAATGGGAGCTTTCTGCGGGAAAAGATTTCCGTGAAATTTTAGTACCAAAAGTAACTATATCGGCGTCACCTTTCTTTATCCACAAGAACTGAGTAGTTTTTGCTCAAATGCATCCAAAACTTGTTTATAAGGTTTATAGGTCATAATGGGAGCTTTGTGCGCGAAAAGCTTTCCGTGAAATTTTCGGACCAAAAGTGACCATATCGACATTACCTTTCTTTATCAACCAAAACTGTGTTGTTTTCGCTCAAATGCGTCCCAAACATGTTTATATGGTTTATAGGTCATAATGGGAGTTTTCTGCGGGAAAAGCTTTCCGTGAAATTTTAGGACCAAAAGTAACCATATCGGCGTCACCTTTCATTATCCATCAAAAGTTTGTTGTTTTCGCTCAAATGTGTCCCAAACATGTTTATATGGTGTATAGGTCATAATAGGAGCTTTGTGCGCGAAAAGCTTTCCGTGAAATTTTCGGACCAAAAGTGACAATATCGGCATCACCTTTTATTTATCAACCAAAACTTGATTGTTTTCGCTCAAATGCGTCCCAAACATGTTTATATGGTTTATCGGTCATAATGGGAGCTTTGTGCAGGAAAAGCTTTCTGTGAAATTTTCGGACCAAAAGTGACCATATCGGCGTCACCTTTCTTTATCCACCAAAACTGTGTTGTTTTCGCTCAAATCTGTCCCAAACATGTTTATATGGTTTATAGGTCATAATGGGAGGTTTCTGCGCAAAAAGCTTTCGGTGAAATTTTCGGACCAAAAGTAACCATATCGGCGTCACCTTTTATTATCCACCAAAACTGTGTTGTTTTCGCTCAAATGCGTCCCAAACATGTTTATATGGTTTATATGTCATAATGGGAGCTTTGTGCCCGAAAAGCTTTCCGTGAAATTTTCGAACCAAAAGTGACAATATCGGCGTCACCTTTCTTTATCCACAAGAACTGAGTAGTTTTTGCTCAAATGCGACCCAAACATGTTTATATGATTTATAGGTCATAATGGGAGCTTTGTGCGCGAAAAGCTTTCCGTGAAATTTTCGGAACAAAATTGACCATATCGGCATCACCTTTCTTTACCAACCAAAACTGTGTTGTTTTCGCTCAAATGCGTCCCAAACATCTTTATATGGTTTATATGTCATAATGGGAGCTTTGTGCCCGAAAAGCTTTCCGTGAAATTTTCAGACCAAAAGTGACCATATCGGGCGTCACCTTTCTTTATCAACCAAAACTGTGTTGTTTTCGCTCAAATGCCTCCCAAACATGTTTATATGGATTATAGGTCATAATGGGAGCTTTGTGCACGAAAAGCTATCCGTGAAATTTTCGGACCAAAAGTGACCATATCGGCGTCACCTTTCTTTATCCACCAAAACTGTGTTGTTTTCGCTCAAATGTGTCCCAAAAATGTTTATTTGGTTTATAGGTCATAATGGGAGCTTTGTGCGCGATAAGCTTTCCTTGAAATTTTCGGACCAAAAGTGACCATATCGTCGTCACCTTTGTTTATCCACCAAAACTGTGTTGTTTTCGCTCAAATGTGTCCCAAACATGTTTATATGGTTTATAGGTCATAATGGGAGCTTTCTGCGGGAAAAGATTTCCGTGAAATTTTAGTACCAAAAGTAACTATATCGGCGTCACCTTTCTTTATCCACAAGAACTGAGTAGTTTTTGCTCAAATGCATCCAAAACTTGTTTATAAGGTTTATAGGTCATAATGGGAGCTTTGTGCGTGAAAAGTTTTCCGTGAAATTTTCGGAACAAAAGTGACAATATCGACGTCACCTTTTTTTATCCATAAAAACTGTGTTGTTTTCGCTCAAATGCATCCCAAACTTGTTTATAAGGTTTATAGGTCGTAATGGGAGCTTTGTGCACGAAAAGCTTTCCGTGAAATTTTCGGACCAAAAGTGACCATATCGGCGTCACCTTTCTTTATCCACCAAAACTGTGTTGTTTTCGCTCAAATGTGTCCCAAACATGTTTATATGGTTTATAGGTCATAATGAGAGCTTTGTGCGCGGAATGCTTTCCGTGAAATTTTCGGAC
Organism: Persicaria maculosa; assembly: GCA_963922045.1. Classification (NCBI taxonomy): domain Eukaryota; kingdom Viridiplantae; phylum Streptophyta; class Magnoliopsida; order Caryophyllales; family Polygonaceae; genus Persicaria; species Persicaria maculosa. Next base: position 20,944,412 of record OY998257.1, read on the forward strand.
CAAAAGTGACCATATCGGCGTCACCTTTGTTTATCCACCAAAACTGTGTTGTTTTCGCTCAAATGTGTCCCAAACATGTTTATATGGTTTATAGGTCATAATGGGAGCTTTCTGCGGGAAAAGATTTCCGTGAAATTTTAGGACCAAAAGTAACCATATCGGCGTCACCTTTCATTATCCACCAAAAGTGTGTTGTTTTCGCTCAAATGTGTCCCAAACATGTTTATATGGTGTATAGGTCATAATAGGAGCTTTGTGCGCGAAAAGCTTTCCGTGAAATTTTCGGACCAAAAGTGACCATATCGACATCACCTTTCTTTATCAACCAAAACTGTGTTGTTTTCGCTCAAATGCGTCCCAAACATGTTTATATGGTTTATAGGTCATAATGGGAGTTTTCTGCGGGAAAAGATTTTCGTGAAATTTTAGGACCAAAAGTAACCATATCGGCGTCACCTTTCATTATCCATCAAAAGTTTGTTGTTTTCGCTCAAATGTGTCCCAAACATGTTTATATGGTGTATAGGTCATAATTGGAGCTTTGTGCGCGAAAAGCTTTCCGTGAAATTTTCGGACCAAAAGTGACCATATCGGCATCACCTTTTATTTATCAACCAAAACTTGATTGTTTTCGCTCAAATGCGTCCCAAACATGTTTATATGGTTTATAGGTCATAATGGGAGCTTTGTGCACGAAAAGCTTTCTGTGAAATTTTCGGAACAAAAGTGACCATATCGGCGTCACCTTTCTTTATCCACCAAAACTGTGTTGTTTTCGCTCAAATCTGTCCCAAACATGTTTATATGGTTTATAGGTCATAATGGGAGGTTTCTGCGCAAAAAGCTTTCTGTGAAATTTTCGGACCAAAAGTAACCATATCGGCGTCACCATTTATTATCCACCAAAACTGTGTTGTTTTCGCTCAAATGCGTCCCAAACATGTTTATATGGTTTATATGTCATAATGGGAGCTTTGTGCCCGAAAAGCTTTCCGTGAAATTTTCAAACCAAAAGTGACAATATCGCCGTCACCTTTCTTTATCCACAAGAACTGAGTAGTTTTTGCTCAAATGCATCCAAAACTTGTTTATAAGGTTTATAGGTCATAATGGGAGCTTTGTGCGCGAAAAGCTTTCCGTGAAATTTTCGGACCAAAAGTGACCATATCGACATTACCTTTCTTTATCAACCAAAACTGTGTTGTTTTCGCTCAAATGCGTCCCAAACATGTTTATATGGTTTATAGGTCATAATGGGAGTTTTCTGCGGGAAAAGCTTTCCGTGAAATTTTAGGACCAAAAGTAACCATATCGGCGTCACCTTTCATTATCCATCAAAAGTTTGTTGTTTTCGCTCAAATGTGTCTCAAACATGTTTATATGGTGTATAGGTCATAATAGGAGCTTTGTGCGCGAAAAGCTTTCCGTGAAATTTTCGGACCAAAAGTGACAATATCGGCATCACCTTTTATTTATCAACCAAAACTTGATTGTTTTCGCTCAAATGCGTCCCAAACATGTTTATATGGTTTATCGGTCATAATGGGAGCTTTGTGCACGAAAAGCTTTCTGTGAAATTTTCGGACCAAAAGTGACCATATCGGCGTCACCTTTCTTTATCCACCAAAACTGTGTTGTTTTCGCTCAAATCTGTCCCAAACATGTTTATATGGTTTATAGGTCATAATGGGAGGTTTCTGCGCAAAAAGCTTTCTGTGAAATTTTCGGACCAAAAGTAACCATATCGGCGTCACCTTTTATTATCCACCAAAACTGTGTTGTTTTCGCTCAAATGCGTCCCAAACATGTTTATATGGTTTATATGTCATAATGGGAGCTTTGTGCGCGAAAAGCTTTCCGTGAAATTTTCGGAACAAAATTGACCATATCGGCATCACCTTTCTTTACCAACCAAAACTGTGTTGTTTTCGCTCAAATGCGTCCCAAACATGTTTATATGGTTTATATGTCATAATGGGAGCTTTGTGCCCGAAAAGCTTTCCGTGAAATTTTCGAACCAAAAGTGACCATATCGGCGTCACCTTTCTTTATCAACCAAAACTGTGTTGTTTTCGCTCAAATGCCTCCCAAACATGTTTATATGGATTATAGGTCATAATGGGAGCTTTGTGCACGAAAAGCTTTCCGTGAAATTTTCGGACCAAAAGTGACCATATCGGCGTCACCTTTCTTTATCCACCAAAACTGTGTTGTTTTCGCTCAAATGTGTCCCAAACATGTTTATTTGGTTTATAGGTCATAATGGGAGCTTTGTGCGCGATAAGCTTTCCTGAAATTTTCGGACCAAAAGTGACCATATCGGCGTCACTTTTCATTATCCACCAAAAGTGTGTTGTTTTCGCTCAAATGTGTCCCAAACATGTTTATATGGTGTATAGGTCATAATAGGAGATTTGTGCGCGAAAAGCTTTCCGTGAAATTTTCGGACCAAAAGTGACCATATCGACATCACCTTTCTTTATCAACCAAAACTGTGTTGTTTTCGCTCAAATGCGTCCCAAACATGTTTATATGGTTTATAGGACATAATGGGAGCTTTGTGTACGAAAAGCTTTCCGTGAAATTTTCGGACCAAAAGTGACCATATCGGCATCACCTTTTATTTATCAACCAAAACTTGATTGTTTTCGCTCAAATGCGTCCCAAACATGTTTATATGGTTTATAGGTCATAATGGGAGCTTTGTGCACGAAAAGCTTTCTGTGAAATTTTCGGACCAAAAGTGACCATATCGGCGTCACCTTTCTTTATCCACCAAAACTGTGTCGTTTTCGCTCAAATCTGTCCCAAACATGTTTATATGGTTTATAGGTCATAATGGGAGGTTTCTGCGCAAAAAGCTTTCTGTGAAATTTTCGGACCAAAAGTAACCATATCGGCGTCACCTTTTATTATCCACCAAAACTGTGTTGTTTTCGCTCAAATGCGTCCCAAACATGTGTATATGGTTTATATGTCATAATGGGAGCTTTGTGCGCGAAAAGCTTTCCGTGAAATTTTCGGAACAAAATTGACCATATCGGCATCACCTTTCTTTACCAACCAAAACTGTGTTGTTTTCGCTCAAATGCGTCCCAAACATGTTTATATGGTTTATATGTCATCATGGGAGCTTTGTGCCCGAAAAGCTTTCCGTGAAATTTTCGAACCAAAAGTGACCATATCGGCGTCACCTTTCTTTATCAACCAAAACTGTGTTGTTTTCGCTCAAATGCCTCCCAAACATGTTTATATGGATTATAGGTCATAATGGGAGATTTGTGCACGAAAAGATTTCCGTGAAATTTTCGGAACAAAAGTGACCATATCGGCGTCACCTTTCTTTATCCACCAAAACTGTGTTGTTTTCGCTCAAATTCCTCCCAAACATGTTTATATGGATTATAGGTCATAATGGGAGCTTTGTGCACGAAAAGCTTTCCGTGAAATTTTCGTACCAAAAGTGACCATATCGGCGTCACCTTTCTTTATCCACCAAAACTGTGTTGTTTTCGCTCAAATGTGTCCCAAACATGTTTATTTGGTTTATAGGTCATAATGGGAGCTTTGTGCGCGATAAGCTTTCCTTGAAATTTTCGGACCAAAAGGACCATATCGTCGTCACCTTTGTTTATCCACCAAAACTGTGTTGTTTTCGCTCAAATGTGTCCCAAACATGTTTATATGGTTTATAGGTCATAATGGGAGCTTTCTGCGGGAAAAGATTTCCGTGAAATTTTAGTACCAAAAGTAACTATATCGGCGTCACCTTTCTTTATCCACAAGAACTGAGTAGTTTTTGCTCAAATGCATCCAAAACTTGTTTATAAGGTTTATAGGTCATAATGGGAGCTTTGTGCGTGAAAAGTTTTCCGTGAAATTTTCGGAACAAAAGTGACAATATCGACGTCACCTTTTTTTATCCATAAAAACTGTGTTGTTTTCGCTCAAATGCATCCCAAACTTGTTTATAAGGTTTATAGGTCGTAATGGGAGCTTTGTGCACGAAAAGCTTTCCGTGAAATTTTCGGACCAAAAGTGACCATATCGGCGTCACCTTTCTTTATCCACCAAAACTGTGTTGTTTTCGCTCAAATGTGTCCCAAACATGTTTATATGGTTTATAGGTCATAATGAGAGCTTTGTGCGCGGAATGCTTTCCGTGAAATTTTCGGACCAAAAGTGACCATATCGGCGTCACCTTTGTTTATCCACCAAAACTGTGTTGTTTTCGCTCAAATGTGTCCCAAACATGTTTATATGGTTTATAGGTCATAATGGGAGCTTTCTGCGGGAAAAGATTTCCGTGAAATTTTAGGACCAACAGTAACCATATCGGCGTCACCTTTCATTATCCACCAAAAGTGTGTTGTTTTCGCTCAAATGTGTCCCAAACATGTTTATATGGTGTATAGGTCATAATAGGAGCTTTGTGCGCGAAAAGCTTTCCGTGAAATTTTCGGACCAAAAGTGACCATATCGACATCACCTTTCTTTATCAACCAAAACTGTGTTGTTTTCGCTCAAATGCGTCCCAAACATGTTTATATGGTTTATAGGTCATAATGGGAGTTTTCTGCGGGAAAAGATTTTCGTGAAATTTTAGGACCAAAAGTAACCATATCGGCGTCACCTTTCATTATCCATCAAAAGTTTGTTGTTTTCGCTCAAATGTGTCCCAAACATGTTTATATGGTGTATAGGTCATAATTGGAGCTTTGTGCGCGAAAAGCTTTCCGTGAAATTTTCGGACCAAAAGTGACCATATCGGCATCACCTTTTATTTATCAACCAAAACTTGATTGTTTTCGCTCAAATGCGTCCCAAACATGTTTATATGGTTTATAGGTCATAATGGGAGCTTTGTGCACGAAAAGCTTTCTGTGAAATTTTCGGACCAAAAGTGACCATATCGGCGTCACCTTTCTTTATCCACCAAAACTGTGTTGTTTTCGCTCAAATCTGTCCCAAACATGTTTATATGGTTTATAGGTCATAATGGGAGGTTTCTGCGCAAAAAGCTTTCTGTGAAATTTTCGGACCAAAAGTAACCATATCGGCGTCACCATTTATTATCCACCAAAACTGTGTTGTTTTCTCTCAAATGCGTCCCAAACATGTTTATATGGTTTATATGTCATAATGGGAGCTTTGTGCCTGAAAAGCTTTCCGTGAAATTTTCGAACCAAAAGTGACAATATCGCCGTCACCTTTCTTTATCCACAAGAACTGAGTAGTTTTTGCTCAAATGCATCCAAAACTTGTTTATAAGGTTTATAGGTCATAATGGGAGCTTTGTGCGCGAAAAGCTTTCCGTGAAATTTTCGGACCAAAAGTGACCATATCGACATTACCTTTCTTTATCAACCAAAACTGTGTTGTTTTCGCTCAAATGCGTCCCAAACATGTTTATATGGTTTATAGGTCATAATGGGAGTTTTCTGCGGGAAAAGCTTTCCGTGAAATTTTAGTACCAAAAGTAACCATATCGGCGTCACCTTTCATTATCCATCAAAAGTTTGTTGTTTTCGCTCAAATGTGTCCCAAACATGTTTATATGGTGTATAGGTCATAATAGGAGCTTTGTGCGCGAAAAGCTTTCCGTGAAATTTTCGGACCAAAAGTGACAATATCGGCATCACCTTTTATTTATCAACCAAAACTTGATTGTTTTCGCTCAAATGCGTCCCAAACATGTTTATATGGTTTATCGGTCATAATGGGAGCTTTGTGCACGAAAAGCTTTCTGTGAAATTTTCGGACCAAAAGTGACCATATCGGCGTCACCTTTCTTTATCCACCAAAACTGTGTTGTTTTCGCTCAAATCTGTCCCAAACATGTTTATATGGTTTATAGGTCATAATGGGAGGTTTCTGCGCAAAAAGCTTTCTGTGAAATTTTCGGACCAAAAGTAACCATATCGGCGTCACCTTTTATTATCCACCAAAACTGTGTTGTTTTCGCTCAAATGCGTCCCAAACATGTTTATATGGTTTATATGTCATAATGGGAGCTTTGTGCGCGAAAAGCTTTCCGTGAAATTTTCGGAACAAAATTGACAATATCGGCATCACCTTTCTTTACCAACCAAAACTGTGTTGTTTTCGCTCAAATGCGTCCCAAACATGTTTATATGGTTTATATGTCATAATGGGAGCTTTGTGCCCGAAAAGCTTTCCGTGAAATTTTCGAACCAAAAGTGACCATATCGGCGTCACCTTTCTTTATCAACCAAAACTGTGTTGTTTTCGCTCAAATGCCTCCCAAACATGTTTATATGGATTATAGGTCATAATGGGAGCTTTGTGCACGAAAAGCTTTCCGTGAAATTTTCGGACCAAAAGTGACCATATCGGCGTCACCTTTCTTTATCCACCAAAACTGTGTTGTTTTCGCTCAAATGTGTCCCAAACATGTTTATTTGGTTTATAGGTCATAATGGGAGCTTTGTGCGCGATAAGCTTTCCTGAAATTTTCGGACCAAAAGTGACCATATCGGCGTCACTTTTCATTATCCACCAAAAGTGTGTTGTTTTCGCTCAAATGTGTCCCAAACATGTTTATATGGTGTATAGGTCATAATAGGAGATTTGTGCGCGAAAAGCTTTCCGTGAAATTTTCGGACCAAAAGTGACCATATCGACATCACCTTTCTTTATCAACCAAAACTTTGTTGTTTTCGCTCAAATGCGTCCCAAACATGTTTATATGGTTTATAGGACATAATGGGAGCTTTGTGTACGAAAAGCTTTCCGTGAAATTTTCGGACCAAAAGTGACCATATCGGCATCACCTTTCTTTATCCACCAAAACTGTGTTGTTTTCACTCAAATGTGTCCCAAACATGTTTATATGGTTTATAGTTCATAATGGGAGCTTTCTGCGTAAAAAGCTTTCCGTGAAATTTTCGGACCAAAAGTAACCATATAGGCGTCACCTTTTATTATCAGCCAAAACTGTGTTGTTTTCGCTCAAATGTGTCCCAAACATGTTTATATGGTTTATAGGTCATAATGGGAGCTTAATGCGCGAAAAGCTTTCCGTGAAATTTTCGGACCAAAAGTGACCATATCGGCGTCACCTTTGTTTATCCACAAAAACTGTGTTGTTTTCGCTCAAATGTCTCCCAAACATGTTTATATGGTTTATAGGTCATAATGGGAGCTTTGTGCACGAAAAAGCTTTCCGTGAAATTTTCGGACCAAAAGTGACCATATCGGCGTCACCTTTCTTTATCCACAAAAACTGTGTTTTGTTTCGCTCAAATGCATCCCAAACATGTTTATATGGTTTATAGGTCATAATGTGAGCTTTGTGCGCGGAAAGCTTTCCGTGAAATTTTCGGACCAAAAGTGACCATATCGGCGTCACCTTTGTTTATCAACCAAAACTGTGTTGTTTTCGCTCAAATGTGTCCCAAACGTGTTTAAATGGTTTATAGGTCATAATGGGAGCTTTCTGCGCAAAAAGCTTTCCGTGAAATTTTCGGACCAAAAGTAACCATATCGGCGTCACCTTTTATTATCAACAAAAACTGTGTTGTTTTCGCTCAAATGTGTCCCAAACATTTTTATATGGTGTATAGGTCATATAAGGAGCTTTGTGCGCGAAAAGCTTTCCGTGAAATTTTCGGACCAAAAGTGACCATATCGGCGTCACCTTTGTTTATCCACCAAAACTGTGTTGTTTTCGCTCAAATGTGTCCCAAACATGTTTATATGGTTTATACGTCATAATGGGAGCTTTCTGCGGGAAAAGATTTCCGTGAAAATTTTAGGACCAAAAGTAACTATATCGGCGTCACCTTTCTTTATCCACAAGAACTGAGTAGTTTTTCCTCAAATGCATCCAAAACTTGTTTATAAGGTTTATAGGTCATAATGTGAGCTTTGTGCGTGAAAAGTTTTCCGTGAAATTTTCGGAACAAAAGTGACCATATCGACGTCACCTTTTTTTATCCACAAAAACTGTGTTGTTTTCGCTCAAATGCATCCCAAACTTGTTTATAAGGTTTATAGGTCATAATGGGAGCTTTGTGCGCGAAAAGCTTTCCGTGAAATTTTCGGACCAAAAGTGACCATATCGGCATTACCTTTCTTTATCAACCAAAACTGTGTTGTTTTCGCTCAAATGCGTCCCAAACATGTTTATATGGTTTATAGGTCATAATGGGAGTTTTCTGCGGGAAAAGCTTTCCGTGAAATTTTAGGACAAAAAGTAACCATATCGGCGTCACCTTTCATTATCCATCAAAAGTTTGTTGTTTTCGCTCAAATGTGTCCCAAACATGTTTATATGGTGTATAGGTCATAATAGGAGCTTTGTGCGCGAAAAGCTTTCCGTGAAATTTTCGGACCAAAAGTGACCATATCGGCATCACCTTTTATTTATCAACCAAAACTTGATTGTTTTCGCTCAAATGCGTCCCAAACATGTTTATATGGTTTATAGGTCATAATGGGAGCTTTGTGCACGAAAAGCTTTCTGTGAAATTTTCGGACCAAAAGTGACCATATCGGCGTCACCTTTCTTTATCCACCAAAACTGTGTTGTTTTCGCTCAAATCTGTCCCAAACATGTTTATATGGTTTATAGATCATAATGGGAGCTTCATGCAAGAAAAGCTTTCTGTGAAATTTTCGGACGAAAAGTGACCATATCGGCGTCACCTTTTTTTATCCACCAAAACGGTGTTGTTTTCGCTCAAATGTGTCCCAAACATGTTTAAATGGTTTATAGGTCATAATGGGAGCTTTCTGCGCGAAAAGCATTCCGTGAAATTTTCGGAACAAAAGTAACCATATCTGCGTCACCTTTTATTATCCATCGAAACTGTGTTGTTTTCGCTCAAATGCGTCCCAAACATGTTTATATGGTTTATAGGTGATAATGGGAGCTTTGTGCACGAAAAGCTTTCCGTGAAATTTTCGGACCAAAAGTGACCATATCGGCGTCACCTTTGTTTATCCACCAAAACTGTGTTGTTTTCGCTCAAATGTGTCCCAAACATGTTTATATGGTTTATAGGACATAATGGGAGCTTTGTGCGCGAAAAGCTTTCCGTGAAATTTTCGGACCAAAAGTGACCATATCGGCGTCACCTTTCTTTATCCACCAAAACTGTGTTGTTTTCGCTCAAATGTATTCCAAACATGTTTATATGGTTTATAGGTCATAATGGGAGCTTTCTGCGCAAAAAGCTTTCCGTGAAATTTTCGGACGAAAAGTGACCATATCGGCGTCACCTTTTTTTATCCACCAAAACGGTGTTGTTTTCGCTCAAATGTGTCCCAAACATGTTTATATGGTGTATAGGTCATAATAGGAGCTTTGTGCGCGAAAAGCTTTCCGTGAAATTGTCGGACCAAAAGTGGCCATATCGGCGTCCCCTTTCTTCATCCACAAAAACTGTGTTGTTTTCGCTCAAATGTGTCCCAAACATGTTTATATGGTGTATAGGTCATAATAGGAGCTTTGTGCGCGAAAAGCTTTCCGTGAAAATTTTCGGAACAAAAGTGACCATATCGGCGTCACCTTTCTTCATCCACAAAAACTGTGTTGTTTTCGTTCAAATGCGTCCCAAACATGTTTATATGGTTTATAGGTCATAATGGGTGCTTTGTGTGCGAAAAACTTTCCGTGAAATTTTCGGACCAAAAGTGACCATATCGGCCTCACCTTTGTTTATCAACCAAAACTGTGTTGTTTTCGCTCAAATGCGTCTGAAACATGTTTATATGGTTTATAGGTCATAATGGGAGCTTCATGCAAGAAAAGCTTTCTGTGAAATTTTCGGACGAAAAGTGACCATATCGGCGTCACCTTTTTTTATCCACCAAAACGGTGTTGTTTTCGCTCAAATGTGTCCCAAACATGTTTAAATGGTTTATAGGTCATAATGGGAGCTTTCTGCGCGAAAAGCTTTCCGTGAAATTTTCGGAACAAAAGTAACCATATCTGCGTCACCTTTTATTATCCATCGAAACTGTGTTGTTTTCGCTCAAATGCGTCCCAAACATGTTTATATGATTTATAGGTGATAATGGGAGCTTTGTGCACGAAAAGCTTTCCGTGAAATTTTCGGACCAAAAGTGACCATATCGGCGTCACCTTTGTTTATCCACCAAAACTGTGTTGTTTTCGCTCAAATGTGTCCCAAACATGTTTATATGGTTTATAGGACATAATGGGAGCTTTGTGCGCGAAAAGCTTTCCGTGAAATTTTCGGACCAAAAGTGACCATATCGGCGTCACCTTTCTTTATCCACCAAAACTGTGTTGTTTTCGCTCAAATGTATTCCAAACATGTTTATATGGTTTATAGGTCATAATGGGAGCTTTCTGCGCAAAAAGCTTTCCGTGAAATTTTCGGACGAAAAGTGACCATATCGGCGTCACCTTTTTTTATCCACCAAAACGGTGTTGTTTTCGCTCAAATGTGTCCCAAACATGTTTATATGGTTTATAAGTCATAATGGGAGCTTTCTGCGGGAAAAGATTTCCGTGAAATTTTAGGACCAAAAGTAATCATATCGGCGTCACCTTTCATTATCCACCAAAAGTGTGTTGTTTTCGCTCAAATGTGTCCCAAACATGTTTATATGGTGTATAGGTCATAATAAGAGCTTTGTGCGCGAAAAGCTTTTCGTGAAATTTTCGGACCAAAAGTGACCATATCGACATCACCTTTCTTTATCAACCAAAACTGTGTTGTTTTCGCTCCAATGCGTCCCAAACATGTTTATATGGTTTATAGGTCATAATGGGAGCTTTGTGTACGAAAAGCTTTCCGTGAAATTTTCGGACCAAAAGTGACCATATCGGCGTCACCTTTCTTTATCCACCAAAACTGTGTTGTTTTCGCTCAAATGTATTCCAAACATGTTTATATGGTTTATAGGTTATAATGGGAGCTTTCTGCGCAAAAAGCTTTCCGTGAAATTTTCGGACCAAAAGTAACCATATCGGCGTCACCTTTTATTATCCACCAAAACTGTGTTGTTTTCGCTCAAATGTGTCCCAAACATGCTTATATGGTTTCTAGGTCATAATGGGAGCTTCATGCGCGAAAAGCTTTCCGTGAAATTTTCGGACCAAAAGTGACCATATCGGCGTCACTTTTGTTTATCCACAAAAACTGTGTTGTTTTCGCTCAAATGTCTCCCAAACATGTTTATATGGTTTATAGGTCATAATGGGAGCTTTCTGCACGAAAAAGTTTCCGTGAAATTTTCGGACCAAAAGTGACCATATCGGCGTCACCTTTGTTTATCAACCAAAACTGTGTTGTTTTCGCTCAAATGCGTCTCAAACATGTTTATATGGTTTATAGGTCATAATGGGATCTTTGTGCACGAAAAGCTTTCCGTGAAATTTTCGGACCAAAAGTGACCATATCGGCGTCACCTTTCATTATCCACCAAAAGTGTGTTGTTTTCTCTCAAATGTGTCCCAAACATGTTTATATGGTGTATAGGTCATAATAGGAGCTTTGTGCGCGAAAAGCTTTCCGTGAAAATTTTCGGAACAAAAGTGACCATATCGGCGTCACCTTTCTTCATCCACAAAAACGGTGTTGTTTTCGTTCAAATGCGTCCCAAACATGTTTATATGGTTTATAGGTCATAATGGGCGCTTTGTGTGCGAAAAGCTTTCCGTGAAATTTTCGGACCAAAAGTGACCATATCGGCGTCACCTTTGTTTATCAACCAAAACTGTGTTGTTTTCGCTTAAATGCGTCTCAAACATGTTTATATGGTTTATAGGTCATAATGGGATCTTTGTGCACGAAAAGCTTTCCGTGAAATTTTCGGACCAAAAGTGACCATATCGGCGTCACCTTTCTTTATCCACCAAAACTGTGATGTTTTCGCTCAAATGTGTCCCAAACATGTTTATATGGTTTATAGGTCATAATGGGAGCTTTCTGCGCGATAAGCTTTACGTGAAATTTTCAGACCAAAAGTAACCATATCGGCGTCACCTTTTATTATCCACCAAAACTGTGTTGTTTTCGCTCAAATGTGTCCCAAACATGTTTATATGGTTGATAGGTCATAATGAGAGCTTCATGCATGAAAAGCTTTCCGTGAAATTTTCGGAACAAAAGTAACCATATCGGCGTCACCTTTTTTTATCCACAAAAACTGTGTTGTTTTCGCTCAAATGTCTCCCAAACAATTTTATATGGTTTATAGGTCATAATGGGAGCTTTGTGCACGAAAAGCTTTCCGTGAAATTTTCGGACCTAAAGTGACCATATCGGCGTCACCTTTCTTTATCCACAAAAACTGTGTTTTTTTTCGCTCAAATGCATCCCAAACATGTTTATATGGTTTATAGGTCATAATGGGAGCTTTGTGCGCGAAAAGCTTTCCGTGAAATTTTCGGACCAAAAGTGACCATATCGGAGTCACCTTTGTTTACCCACCAAAACTGTGTTGTTTTCGCTCAAATGTGTCCCAAACTTGTTTAAATGGTTTATAGGTCATAATGGGAGCTTTCTGTGCAAAAAGCTTTCCGTGAAATTTTCGGACGAAAAGTAACCATATCGGCATCACCTTTTATTATCCACAAAAACTGTGTTGTTTTCGCTCAAATGTGTCCCAAACATGTTTATATAATGTATAGGTCATAATAGGAGCTTTGTGCGCGAAAAGCTTTCCGTGAAAATTTTCGGAACAAAAGTGACCATATCGGCGTCACCTTTCTTCATCCACAAAAACTGTGTTGTTTTCGTTCAAATGCGTCCCAAACATGTTTATATGGTTTATAGGTCATAATGGGCGCTTTGTGTGCGAAAAGCTTTCCGTGAAATTTTCGGACCAAAAGTGACCATATCGGCGTCACCTTTGTTTATCAACCAAAACTGTGTTGTTTTCGCTCAAATGCGTCTCAAACATGTTTATATGGTTTATAGGTCATAATGGGATCTTTGTGCACGAAAAGCTTTCCGTGAAATTTTCGGACCAAAAGTGACCATATCGGCGTCACCTTTCTTTATCCACCAAAACTGTGATGTTTTCGCTCAAATGTGTCCCAAACATGTTTATATGGTTTATAGGTCATAATGGGAGCTTTCTGCGCGATAAGCTTTATGTGAAATTTTCAGACCAAAAGTAACCATATCGGCGTCACCTTTTATTATCCACCAAAACTGTGTTGTTTTCGCTCAAATGTGTCCCAAACATGTTTATATGGTTTATAGGTCATAATGGGAGCTTTGTGCGCAAAAAGCTTTCCCTGAAATTTTCGGACCAAAAGTGACCATATAGGCGTCACCTTTGTTTATCCACCAAAACTGTGTTGTTTTCGCTCAAATGTGTCACAAACATGTTTAAATGGTTTATAGGTCATAATGGGAGCTTTCTGCGCGAAAAGCTTTCCGTGAAATTTTCGGACCAAAAGTAACCATATCGGCGTCACCTTTCATTATCCACCAAAAGTGTGTTGTTTTCTCTCAAATGTGTCCCAAACATGTTTATATGGTGTATAGGTCATAATAGGAGCTTTGTGCGCGAAAAGCTTTCCGTGAAAATTTTCGGAACAAAAGTGACCATATCGGCGTCACCTTTCTTCATCCACAAAAACGGTGTTGTTTTCGTTCAAATGCGTCCCAAACATGTTTATATGGTTTATAGGTCATAATGGGCGCTTTGTGTGCGAAAAGCTTTCCGTGAAATTTTCGGACCAAAAGTGACCATATCGGCGTCACCTTTGTTTATCAACCAAAACTGTGTTGTTTTCGCTCAAATGCCTCTCAAACATGTTTATATGGTTTATAGGTCATAATGGGATCTTTGTGCACGAAAAGCTTTCCGTGAAATTTTCGGACCAAAAGTGACCATATCGGCGTCACCTTTCTTTATCCACCAAAACTGTGATGTTTTCGCTCAAATGTGTCCCAAACATGTTTATATGGTTTATAGGTCATAATGGGAGCTTTCTGCGCGATAAGCTTTACGTGAAATTTTCAGACCAAAAGTAACCATATCGGCGTCACCTTTTATTATCCACCAAAACTGTGTTGTTTTCGCTCAAATGTGTCCCAAACATGTTTATATGGTTTATAGGTCATAATGGGAGCTTCATGCATGAAAAGCTTTCCCTGAAATTTTCGGACCAAAAGTGACCATATAGGCGTCACCTTTGTTTATCCACCAAAACTGTGTTGTTTTCGCTCAAATGTGTCACAAACATGTTTAAATGGTTTATAGGTCATAATGGGAGCTTTCTGCGCGAAAAGCTTTCCGTGAAATTTTCGGACCAAAAGTAACCATATCGGCGACACCTTTTATTATCCACAAAAACTGTGTTGTTTTCGCTCAAATGTGTCCCAAACATGTTTATATGGTGTATAGGTCATAATAGGAGCTTTGTGCGCGAAAAGCTTTCCGTGAAAATTTTCGGAACAAAAGTGACCATATCGGCGTCACCTTTCTTCATCCACAAAAACTGTGTTGTTTTCGTTCAAATGCGTCCCAAACATGTTTATATGGTTTATAGGTCATAATGGGCGCTTTGTGTGCGAAAAGCTTTCCGTGAAATTTTCGGACCAAAAGTGACCATATCGGCGTCACCTTTGTTTATCAACCAAAACTGTGTTGTTTTCGCTCAAATGCGTCTCAAACATGTTTATATGGTTTATAGGTCATAATGGGATCTTTGTGCACGAAAAGCTTTCCGTGAAATTTTCGGACCAAAAGTGACCATATCGGCGTCACCTTTCTTTATCCACCAAAACTGTGTTGTTTTCTCTCAAATGTGTCCCAAACATGTTTATATGGTGTATAGGTCATAATAGGAGCTTTCTGCGCGAAAAGCTTTCCGTGAAAATTTTCGGAACAAAAGTGACCATATCGGCGTCACCTTTCTTCATCCACAAAAACTGTGTTGTTTTCGTTCAAATGCGTCCCAAACATGTTTATATGGTTTATAGGTCATAATGGGCGCTTTGTGTGCGAAAAGCTTTCCGTGAAATTTTCTGACCAAAAGTGACCATATCGGCGTCACCTTTGTTTATCAACTGATACGGGGATTAGCCGTGGATGTCCCGATCTTCCGACAACAAGCACAAAAACACAAAGAACACAAGTTAGACAATAATGACTCGACAAAGACTCAAAGGACTCGACAATGGTAATGAAAAAGATAGATAGGGCAGGAGAAAGTCTAGGTAGAACGAGCGAATAGACCCTTGATCCCAATTGAACAAAGTCCTAAACCAACGACTAGCTAACCAATCTCTACGATCTTACACAACCTAGGACGTATCCTAGGAGCACAAGAAAGGGGCTCGTGAAAGCTTGATAGCACCAATCAACTAGCGAAGATCGACACACACAAGACAAACCAAGCAAGGTCAATTCACCAAGAATCCTCTCGGTCTCTCTCTTGAATCCTCAAGAAACAATGTGTTTGCAAAGCAATGCTTTTCATTAATCAAATATGGGTTTGTTGCCTAATACAACCGGCCTAGGAGGCTATTTATAGCCTTAAATGGAGATAGAAAAGGCTGAAAATAAATGACAACAAAAGAAATTCAGAAAATTGCAAGAAATTCAGAAAATTAAATGGAAATTAAAACAAATTCAGAAATTGCAAATAAAATCCCTAAAAGATAGGAAGTGGCCTTGACTTCTTCAATCATGGCTCCTAAAGAATAGGTCTTCATGGCTGGCCACTTGAGCACTTAGCAAGGCTGTCAACGGCTAGTATTTGGACCCGGTCTTCACGGAGCAAGGTAGGCACATGTGCTCGGTACAACCTCGGCATCAATCCAAACAAGGGTCCGTGGCTTGGGCTGCGTTGATTCCTTGAGGCCTCGTCGGTTCTTGAGCTAGGGCATAGCTCACAAGAGTGTAAGGCCTTAGCTTGTTGGCTTGGGCTGCATTGATTCCTTGAGGCCTCGTCGGCTCTTGAGCTAGGGCATAGCTCACAAGAGTGTAAGGCCTTAGCTTGGATGGTCCCGCATCAACCTCCCCTTCTTTGAAAGGATTCGACCACGAATCCAAGTTCTTGTCCACGAACTCCCTCTTGGCGGCAAGGAACACTTTTGATGGCACCGACCCTCCACTTCCCTTCTTCTCAAACTCCCCGGCTATTTGAGTAGGGGTCATTGGCTTTAGAGTGAAGTTCCTGCCCTTATACTCAAAGGAATAGCGGTTAGTGAAACCATCATGTAAGACTTTTCGATCAAATTGCCATGGACGACCAAAAAGTAAGTGAGAAGCTTGCATAGGTACTATATCACACAAAACATCATCTTCATAATGTCCTAGCTTAAAAGAAACCTTAACTTGCTTATTCACTTTTAATGCACCGCAATCATTCATCCAATGCAATTTATAGGGCCTAGGGTGGTGTATAGTGGAAAGTTGTAGTTTTTCAACCAATTCAGTGCTAGCAAGATTACAACAACTTCCACCATCAATAATGACATTACAAACCTTACCCTTTACTAAGCATCTAGTATGAAATAAGTTCTCTCGTTGGTTATCATCACATGGAGTTGGATTGACATGCAAAGCTCTCCTCACAATCAAACTTTCACCATGTTCATACTCAATGCCTTCATCATCACAATCATCATAGGAATTTAAGATAGGATCACAATCAAAATGCAAACACTCATCATTTTCATGCTCAATTTCAGAATTGGTGTTGCCTAAGTGATCAACCATGAGAGCTTTCCTATGTGGGCAATCTTTCATCATGTGTCCTCTATCTTGGCACTTAAAACACACAACTTCCCTATTTCGCAAATTAGAAGGGTTAGGGGTACCTCCTTTAGGGTTACCGAGAGGGCTAGGTGGCTTGGCACTCGATATGGCTTGAACTCCTCCTCGATTCCCTTGCTCTCCTCCATTACCGAGACTAGGCTTCTCCCTTGGTGCTAGGGCATCTCGGCCATAGGGCTGCGTGCTTGAGCTTCGGTTTCCTCCTCTAGCTCCTCCTTGGTCTCTTGCCTTTAACTTCCTATCAACCTTCACGGCTAGATGTAAAAGATCAATAACGGAAGTATAAGGATAACAATCAACTTCTCTAGCCAAGTAAGGGTGTAGGATTCTTAAGAACCGAGCATTGGTGTCTTCCTCATCTTCTACCACGTTTGCCCTTGCCATAGCCAATTGCATGGCATTGAATGCTTCCTCCACACTCATGGAACCTTGCTTGAGGTTCTCAAGCCGCTGCTTGAGTTCCCTAGCGTAGTGTTGAGGGATGAATCGTGCCCTCATGAGTGCCTTCATTTGTTCCCACGTGGCTACGGGTGCGTCTAGGGCTCTTCTCCTTTCCTTCACAAGGGTATCCCACCATATTAGTGCAAAACCGCTAAATTCAAGGGTGGCTAGTTGTACCTTCTTGTAATCGGTGAAGTTGTGGCAGCTCCAAATGTGCTCGATCTTGGTCTCCCATTCGAGGTAAGTGTCCGGATCGCACTTTCCCTCAAAAGGTGGGATTGTGACCTTGACCTTGCCAACTCCGTCTTGCTCGGGCTCTCGGGGCCTCCGTGGACGGGGTCCTTGTTCATGCCTTCTCGATTGGCGCTCCCATTGATCCTCTTCTTCTTGGAAACCCTCAAAGTGTTCATAGGGCTCAAAGTCATCCTGCACATCACGAAAATGATTAAAACGACCACGCCTCTCACGAGGAGGTGGGTTCTCTTCCGGTGGAGTATTTCGTGCATAAATAGGAGTTCTAGGAGGATCTTCCCGGTTGTCTTGGGTGTGCTCCGGGGGTGGAACGCGGCTGTGATGTCCGGAAGCCGAAGGCTGGCCTTGGGGTGCCCTAGGCATCTCCGTGGACGTCGAAGGGCGTGCCTCTAGGGCTGCCATCCTTTCCATCAACGTCGTGATGTTGTTGTTCATTTTGTTCAACATGTTGAACAACTCCGGGGAAATGGGCTCGGAAGTCTCCGACCTTGGTGATTTGTTACCTATAGTCATCACAACTCAAACAAACACGTAAATAGGTTAAGGTTAGACAAAACAAAAACTTCCTCAAAAGTGTTTGCTCTCGACACTCCTCTCCCTTTGGTGCTGAAATGCTTGTTGTTGCAATTTGTCTTACGATAGTCAATCACTCAAGCTAGTCAAAAGGACAATCAAAAATCCTCTAACCAAAAGAGATTAGCTAGACAATCAATGATAAGGGTCCAAGCTGAAAATTTCAGAAATGAATCAAAGAAAGTGAGATCAAGAGATAATAGAAACAAAGGACAAGAATAAAATGGTAAGAAAGGACTAAGCACAAAACTTGATCAAATCAACCTTGTCTAACCTTCAAACTACAAGCAAGATAGTTGTTGGTAGGCTAAGGATAGGTTGAATGGTAAGATGGTGTTTAGGCTTTCTTGGCTCACAATGGCTCTTGTTCACTTGCAATGCTTACTCTTGCACTTCTCTTGTACACTTAGAACAATCAACAACAATGCAACTCAAATCTGATTTTTTTTTTTTTTAAATTCTTTTTCTTTCTTTCTTCTCTTTTTTTTTTTTCACTGTCGACTTCTCTTTCTTTTTTTTTTTTGAAGTCTGATTTTTTTTTTTGACTTTCAGCAATTAAATAACAAATGAAAAATCTGAAAATGAAAATAAAAGAGACCTTGTAACTAATAGAGCTGTTGGGATGGAAGTGTGGCTAAAAAATAGGAGCTGGAAATGGTATGGCTAAAATGTAGGGATTTTTTTTGACTTTTCCTTTGAATTTCAGAAAATAGCAAAAATAGAAGACCAAAAATCTGATTTTTCTTGGTGGTGATGAAAGGGTGGTCGAATGGTGGTCTGATGGTGGTGATAGGGTGGCGGTATGGTGGTGATGAATTGGTGATGGGGTCGGCAGAAGGTAATGCCTAAGCAAACCAACAACAACCAATGCTAATAGTAAGAAAAATCAAACAAAAGAAGAGATGATCAAACCTTGCACTCCAATGGAGTTTTTGAGTTTTTTTTTGATGATGACAATGGAGATGAGACACTTGATGTCGGTAGCCGAAGCTCTGATACCAATTTGATACGGGGATTAGCCGTGGATGTCCCGATCTTCCGACAACAAGCACAAAAACACAAAGAACACAAGTTAGACAATAATGACTCGACAAAGACTCAAAGGACTCGACAATGGTAATGAAAAAGATAGATAGGGCAGGAGAAAGTCTAGGTAGAACGAGCGAATAGACCCTTGATCCCAATTGAACAAAGTCCTAAACCAACGACTAGCTAACCAATCTCTACGATCTTACACAACCTAGGACGTATCCTAGGAGCACAAGAAAGGGGCTCGTGAAAGCTTGATAGCACCAATCAACTAGCGAAGATCGACACACACAAGACAAACCAAGCAAGGTCAATTCACCAAGAATCCTCTCGGTCTCTCTCTTGAATCCTCAAGAAACAATGTGTTTGCAAAGCAATGCTTTTCATTAATCAAATATGGGTTTGTTGCCTAATACAACCGGCCTAGGAGGCTATTTATAGCCTTAAATGGAGATAGAAAAGGCTGAAAATAAATGACAACAAAAGAAATTCAGAAAATTGCAAGAAATTCAGAAAATTAAATGGAAATTAAAACAAATTCAGAAATTGCAAATAAAATCCCTAAAAGATAGGAAGTGGCCTTGACTTCTTCAATCATGGCTCCTAAAGAATAGGTCTTCATGGCTGGCCACTTGAGCACTTAGCAAGGCTGTCAACGGCTAGTATTTGGACCCGGTCTTCACGGAGCAAGGTAGGCACATGTGCTCGGTACAACCTCGGCATCAATCCAAACAAGGGTCCGTGGCTTGGGCTGCGTTGATTCCTTGAGGCCTCGTCGGTTCTTGAGCTAGGGCATAGCTCACAAGAGTGTAAGGCCTTAGCTTGTTGGCTTGGGCTGCATTGATTCCTTGAGGCCTCGTCGGCTCTTGAGCTAGGGCATAGCTCACAAGAGTGTAAGGCCTTATCTTGGATGGTCCCGCATCATCAACCAAAACTGTGTTGTTTTCGCTCAAATGCGTCTCAAACATGTTTATATGGTTTATAGGTCATAATGGGATCTTTGTGCACGAAAAGCTTTCCGTGAAATTTTCGGACCAAAAGTAACCATATCGGCGTCACCTTTGTTTATCCACAAAAACTGTGTTGTTTTCGCTCAAATGTCTCCCAAACAATTTTATATGGTTTATAGGTCATAATGGGAGCTTTGTTCATGAAAAGCTTTCCGTGAAATTTTCGGACCAAAAGTGACCATATCGGCGTCACCTTTTTTTATCCACAAAACCTGTGTTTTTTTTCGCTCAAATGCATCCCAAACATGTTTATATGGTTTATAGGTCATAATGGGAGCTTTGTGCGCGAAAAGCTTTCCGTGAAATTTTCGGACCAAAAGTGACCATATCGGCGTCACCTTTGTTTACCCACCAAAACTGTGTTGTTTTCGCTCAAATGTGTCCCAAACTTGTTTAAATGGTTTATAGGTCATAATGGGAGCTTTCTGCGCAAAAAGCTTTCCGTGAAATTTTCGGACGAAAAGTAACCATATCGGCATCACCTTTTATTATCCACAAAAACTGTGTTGTTTTCGCTCAAATGTGTCCCAAACATGTTTATATGGTGTATAGGTCATAATAGGAGCTTTGTGCGCGAAAAGCTTTCCGTGAAAATTTTCGGAACAAAAGTGACCATATCGGCGTCACCTTTCTTCATCCACAAAAACTGTGTTGTTTTCGTTCAAATGCGTCCCAAACATGTTTATATGGTTTATAGGTCATAATGGGCGCTTTGTGTGCGAAAAGCTTTCCGTGAAATTTTCGGACCAAAAGTGACCATATCGGCGTCACCTTTGTTTATCAACCAAAACTGTGTTGTTTTCGCTCAAATGCGTCTCAAACATGTTTATATGGTTTATAGGTCATAATGGGATCTTTGTGCACGAAAAGCTATCCGTGAAATTTTCGGACCAAAAGTGACCATATCGGCGTCACCTTTCTTTATCCACCAAAACTGTGATGTTTTCGCTCAAATGTGTCCCAAACATGTTTATATGGTTTATAGGTCATAATGGGAGCTTTCTGCGCGATAAGCTTTCCGTGAAATTTTCAGACCAAAAGTAACCATATCGGCATCACCTTTTATTATCCACCAAAACTGTGTTGTTTTCGCTCAAATGTGTCCCAAACATGTTTATATGGTTTATAGGTCATAATGGGAGCTTCATGCATGAAAAGCTTTCCGTGAAATTTTCGGACCAAAAGTAACCATATCGGCGTCACCTTTGTTTATCCACAAAAACTGTGTTGTTTTCGCTCAAATGTCTCCCAAACAATTTTATATGGTTTATAGGTCATAATGGGAGCTTTGTGCACGAAAAGCTTTCCGTGAAATTTTCGGACCAAAAGTGACCATATCGGCGTCACCTTTCTTTATCCACAAAACCTGTGTTTTTTTTCGCTCAAATGCATCCCAAACATGTTTATATGGTTTATAGGTCATAATGGGAGCTTTGTGCGCGAAAAGCTTTCCGTGAAATTTTCGGACCAAAAATGACCATATCGGCGTCACCTTTGTTTATCAACCAAAACTGTGTTGTTTTCGCTCAAATGCGTCTCAAACATGTTTATATGGTTTATAGGTCATAATGGGATCTTTGTGTACGAAAAGCTTTCCGTGAAATTTTCGGACCAAAAGTAACCATATCGGCGTCACCTTTGTTTATCCACAAAAACTGTGTTGTTTTCGCTCAAATGTCTCCCAAACAATGTTATATTGTTTATAGGTCATAATGGGAGCTTTGTTCACGAAAAGCTTTCCGTGAAATTTTCGGACCAAAAGTGACCATATCGGCGTCACCTTTTTTTATCCACAAAACCTGTGTTTTTTTTCGCTCAAATGCATCCCAAACATGTTTATATGGTTTATAGGTCATAATGGGAGCTTTGTGCGCGAAAAGCTTTCCGTGAAATTTTCGGACCAAAAGTGACCATATCGGCGTCACCTTTGTTTACCCACCAAAACTGTGTTGTTTTCGCTCAAATGTGTCCCAAACTTGTTTAAATGGTTTATAGGTCATAATGGGAGCTTTCTGCGCAAAAAGCTTTCCGTGAAATTTTCGGACGAAAAGTAACCATATCGGCATCACCTTTTATTATCCACAAAAACTGTGTTGTTTTCGCTCAAATGTGTCCCAAACATGTTTATATGGTGTATAGGTCATAATAGGAGCTTTGTGCGCGAAAAGCTTTCCGTGAAATTGTCGGACCAAAAGTGACCATATCGGCGTCCCCTTTCTTCATCCACAAAAACTGTGTTGTTTTCGCTCAAATGTGTCCCAAACATGTTTATATGGTGTATAGGTCATAATAGGAGCTTTGTGCGCGAAAAGCTTTCCGTGAAAATTTTCGGAACAAAAGTGACCATATCGGCGTCACCTTTCTTCATCCACAAAAACTGTGTTGTTTTCGTTCAAATGCGTCCCAAACATGTTTATATGGTTTATAGGTCATAATGGGCGCTTTGTGTGCGAAAAGCTTTCCGTGAAATTTTCGGACCAAAAGTGACCATATCGGCGTCACCTTTGTTTATCAACCAAAACTGTGTTGTTTTCGCTCAAATGCGTCTCAAACATATTTATATGGTTTATAGGTCATAATGGGATCTTTGTGCACGAAAAGCTTTCCGTGAAATTTTCGGACCAAAAGTGACCATATCGGCGTCACCTTTCTTTATCCACCAAAACTGTGATGTTTTCGCTCAAATGTGTCCCAAACATGTTTATATGGTTTATAGGTCATAATGGGAGCTTTCTGCGCGATAAGCTTTCCGTGAAATTTTCAGACCAAAAGTAACCATATGGGCATCACCTTTTATTATCCACCAAAACTGTGTTGTTTTCGCTCAAATGTGTCCCAAACATGTTTATATGGTTTATAGGTCATAATGGGAGCTTCATGCATGAAAAGCTTTCCGTGAAATTTTCGGACCAAAAGTAACCATATCGGCGTCACCTTTGTTTATCCACAAAAACTGTGTTGTTTTCGCTCAAATGTCTCCCAAACAATTTTATATGGTTTATAGGTCATAATGGGAGCTTTGTACACGAAAAGCTTTCCGTGAAATTTTCGGACCAAAAGTGACCATATCGGCGTCACCTTTATTTATCCACAAAACCTGTGTTTTTTTTCGCTCAAATGCATCCCAAACATGTTTATATGGTTTATAGGTCATAATGGGAGCTTTGTGCACGAAAAGCTTTCCGTGAAATTTTCGGACCAAAAATGACCATATCGGCGTCACCTTTGTTTACCCACCAAAACTGTGTTGTTTTCGCTCAAATGTGTCCCAAACTTGTTTAAATGGTTTATAGGTCATAATGGGAGCTTTCTGTTCAAAAAGCTTTCCGTGAAATTTTCGGACGAAAAGTAACCATATCGGCATCACCTTTTATTATCCACAAAAACTGTGTTGTTTTCGCTCAAATGTGTCCCAAACATGTTTATATAATGTATAGGTCATAATAGGAGCTTTGTGCGCGAAAAGCTTTCCGTGAAAATTTTCGGAACAAAAGTGACCATATCGGCGTCACCTTTCTTCATCCACAAAAACTGTGTTGTTTTCGTTCAAATGCGTCCCAAACATGTTTATATGGTTTATAGGTCATAATGGGCGCTTTGTGTGCGAAAAGCTTTCCGTGAAATTTTCGGACCAAAAGTGACCATATCGGCGTCACCTTTGTTTATCAACCAAAACTGTGTTGTTTTCGCTCAAATGCGTCTCAAACATGTTTATATGGTTTATAGGTCATAATGGGATCTTTGTGCACGAAAAGCTTTCCGTGAAATTTTCGGACCAAAAGTGACCATATCGGCGACACCTTTTATTATCCACAAAAACTGTGTTGTTTTCGCTCAAATGTGTCCCAAACATGTTTATATGGTGTATAGGTCATAATAGGAGCTTTGTGCGTGAAAAGCTTTCCGTGAAAATTTTCGGAACAAAAGTGACCATATCGGCGTCACCTTTCTTCATCCACAAAAACTGTGTTGTTTTCGTTCAAATGCGTCCCAAACATGTTTATATGGTTTATAGGTCATAATGGGCGCTTTGTGTGCGAAAAGCTTTCCGTGAAATTTTCGGACCAAAAGTGACCATATCGGCGTCACCTTTGTTTATCAACCAAAACTGTATTGTTTTCGCTCAAATGCGTCTCAAACATGTTTATATGGTTTATAGGTCATAATGGGATCTTTGTGCACGAAAAGCTTTCCGTGAAATTTTCGGACCAAAAGTGACCATATCGGCGTCACCTTTCTTTATCCACCAAAACTGTGTTGTTTTCTCTCAAATGTGTCCCAAACATGTTTATATGGTGTATAGGTCATAATAGGAGCTTTCTGCGCGAAAAGCTTTCCGTGAAAATTTTCGGAACAAAAGTGACCATATCGGCGTCACCTTTCTTCATCCACAAAAACTGTGTTGTTTTCGTTCAAATGCGTCCCAAACATGTTTATATGGTTTATAGGTCATAATGGGCGCTTTGTGTGCGAAAAGCTTTCCGTGAAATTTTCGGACCAAAAGTGACCATATCGGCGTCACCTTTGTTTATCAACCAAAACTGTGTTGTTTTCGCTCAAATGCGTCTCAAACATGTTTATATGGTTTATAGGTCATAATGGGATCTTTGTGCACGAAAAGCTTTCCGTGAAATTTTCGGACCAAAAGTAACCATATCGGCGTCACCTTTGTTTATCCACAAAAACTGTGTTGTTTTCGCTCAAATGTCTCCCAAACAATTTTATATGGTTTATAGGTCATAATGGGAGCTTTGTTCACGAAAAGCTTTCCGTGAAATTTTCGGACCAAAAGTGACCATATCGGCGTCACCTTTTTTTATCCACAAAACCTGTGTTTTTTTTCGCTCAAATGCATCCCAAACATGTTTATATGGTTTATAGGTCATAATGGGAGCTTTGTGCGCGAAAAGCTTTCCGTGAAATTTTCGGACCAAAAGTGACCATATCGGCGTCACCTTTGTTTACCCACCAAAACTGTGTTGTTTTCGCTCAAATGTGTCCCAAACTTGTTTAAATGGTTTATAGGTCATAATGGGAGCTTTCTGCGCAAAAAGCTTTCCGTGAAATTTTCGGACGAAAAGTAACCATATCGGCATCACCTTTTATTATCCACAAAAACTGTGTTGTTTTCGCTCAAATGTGTCCCAAACATGTTTATATGGTGTATAGGTCATAATAGGAGCTTTGTGCGCGAAAAGCTTTCCGTGAAAATTTTCGGAACAAAAGTGACCATATCGGCGTCACCTTTCTTCATCCACAAAAACTGTGTTGTTTTCGTTCAAATGCGTCCCAAACATGTTTATATGGTTTATAGGTCATAATGGGCGCTTTGTGTGCGAAAAGCTTTCCGTGAAATTTTCGGACCAAAAGTGACCATATCGGCGTCACCTTTGTTTATCAACCAAAACTGTGTTGTTTTCGCTCAAATGCGTCTCAAACATGTTTATATGGTTTATAGGTCATAATGGGATCTTTGTGCACGAAAAGCTATCCGTGAAATTTTCGGACCAAAAGTGACCATATCGGCGTCACCTTTCTTTATCCACCAAAACTGTGATGTTTTCGCTCAAATGTGTCCCAAACATGTTTATATGGTTTATAGGTCATAATGGGAGCTTTCTGCGCGATAAGCTTTCCGTGAAATTTTCAGACCAAAAGTAACCATATCGGCATCACCTTTTATTATCCACCAAAACTGTGTTGTTTTCGCTCAAATGTGTCCCAAACATGTTTATATGGTTTATAGGTCATAATGGGAGCTTCATGCATGAAAAGCTTTCCGTGAAATTTTCGGACCAAAAGTAACCATATCGGCGTCACCTTTGTTTATCCACAAAAACTGTGTTGTTTTCGCTCAAATGTCTCCCAAACAATTTTATATGGTTTATAGGTCATAATGGGAGCTTTGTGCACGAAAAGCTTTCCGTGAAATTTTCGGACCAAAAGTGACCATATCGGCGTCACCTTTCTTTATCCACAAAACCTGTGTTTTTTTTCGCTCAAATGCATCCCAAACATGTTTATATGGTTTATAGGTCATAATGGGAGCTTTGTGCGCGAAAAGCTTTCCGTGAAATTTTCGGACCAAAAATGACCATATCGGCGTCACCTTTGTTTATCAACCAAAACTGTGTTGTTTTCGCTCAAATGCGTCTCAAACATGTTTATATGGTTTATAGGTCATAATGGGATCTTTGTGCACGAAAAGCTTTCCGTGAAATTTTCGGACCAAAAGTAACCATATCGGCGTCACCTTTGTTTATCCACAAAAACTGTGTTGTTTTCGCTCATATGTCTCCCAAACAATGTTATATGGTTTATAGGTCATAATGGGAGCTTTGTTCACGAAAAGCTTTCCGTGAAATTTTCGGACCAAAAGTGACCATATCGGCGTCACCTTTTTTTATCCACAAAACCTGTGTTTTTTTTCGCTCAAATGCATCCCAAACATGTTTATATGGTTTATAGGTCATAATGGGAGCTTTGTGCGCGAAAAGCTTTCCGTGAAATTTTCGGACCAAAAGTGACCATATCGGCGTCACCTTTGTTTACCCACCAAAACTGTGTTGTTTTCGCTCAAATGTGTCCCAAACTTGTTTAAATGGTTTATAGGTCATAATGGGAGCTTTCTGCGCAAAAAGCATTCCGTGAAATTTTCGGACGAAAAGTAACCATATCGGCATCACCTTTTATTATCCACAAAAACTGTGTTGTTTTCGCTCAAATGTGTCCCAAACATGTTTATATGGTGTATAGGTCATAATAGGAGCTTTGTGCGCGAAAAGCTTTCCGTGAAATTGTCGGACCAAAAGTGACCATATCGGCGTCCCCTTTCTTCATCCACAAAAACTGTGTTGTTTTCGCTCAAATGTGTCCCAAACATGTTTATATGGTGTATAGGTCATAATAGGAGCTTTGTGCGCGAAAAGCTTTACGTGAAAATTTTCGGAACAAAAGTGACCATATCGGCGTCACCTTTCTTCATCCACAAAAACTGTGTTGTTTTCGTTCAAATGCGTCCCAAACATGTTTATATGGTTTATAGGTCATAATGGGCGCTTTGTGTGCGAAAAGCTTTCCGTGAAATTTTCGGACCAAAAGTGACCATATCGGCGTCACCTTTGTTTATCAACCAAAACTGTGTTGTTTCGCTCAAATGCGTCTCAAACATGTTTATATGGTTTATAGGTCATAATGGGATCTTTGTGCACGAAAAGCTTTCCGTGAAATTTTCGGACCAAAAGTGACAATATCGGCGTCACCTTTCTTTATCCACCAAAACTGTGATGTTTTCGCTCAAATGTGTCCCAAACATGTTTATATGGTTTATAGGTCATAATGGGAGCTTTCTGCGCGATAAGCTTTCCGTGAAATTTTCAGACCAAAAGTAACCATATGGGCATCACCTTTTATTATCCACCAAAACTGTGTTGTTTTCGCTCAAATGTGTCCCAAACATGTTTATATGGTTTATAGGTCATAATGGGAGCTTCATGCATGAAAAGCTTTCCGTGAAATTTTCGGACCAAAAGTAACCATATCGGCGTCACCTTTGTTTATCCACAAAAACTGTGTTGTTTTCGCTCAAATGTCTCCCAAACAATTTTATATGGTTTATAGGTCATAATGGGAGCTTTGTACACGAAAAGCTTTCCGTGAAATTTTCGGACCAAAAGTGACCATATCGGCGTCACCTTTATTTATCCACAAAACCTGTGTTTTTTTCGCTCAAATGCATCCCAAACATGTTTATATGGTTTATAGGTCATAATAGGAGCTTTGTGCGCGAAAAGCTTTTCGTGAAATTTTCGGACCAAAAATGACCATATCGGCGTCACCTTTGTTTACCCACCAAAACTGTGTTGTTTTCGCTCAAATGTGTCCCAAACTTGTTTAAATGGTTTATAGGTCATAATGGGAGCTTTCTGCGCAAAAAGCTTTCCGTGAAATTTTCGGACGAAAAGTAACCATATCGGCATCACCTTTTATTATCCACAAAAACTGTGTTGTTTTCGCTCAAATGTGTCCCAAACATGTTTATATGGTGTATAGGTCATAATAGGAGCTTTGTGCGCGAAAAGCTTTCCGTGAAATTGTCGGACCAAAAGTGACCATATCGGCGTCCCCTTTCTTCATCCACAAAAACTGTGTTGTTTTCGCTCAAATGCGTCCCAAACATGTTTATATGGTTTATAGGTCATAATGGGCGCTTTGTGTGCGAAAAGCTTTCCGTGAAATTTTCGGACCAAAAGTGACTATATCGGCGTCACCTTTCTTTATCCACAAAATCTGAGTAGTTTTTGCTCAAATGCGTCCCAAACATGTTTATATGGTTTATAGGTCATAATGGGAGCTTTGTGCACGAAAAGCTTTCCGTGAAATTTTCGGACCAAAAGTATCGGCATCACCTTTCTTTATCAACCAAAACTCAGTAGATTTTGCTCAAATGCGTCCCAAACATGTTTATATGGTTTATAGGTCATAATGGGAGCTTTGTGCGCGAAAAGCTTTCCGTGAAATTTTCGGACCAAAAGTGACCATATCGGCGTCACCTTTGTTTATCCACCAAAACTGTGTTGTTTTCGCTCAAATGTGTCCCAAACTTGTTTAAATGGTTTATAGGTCATAATGGGAGCTTCCTGCGCAAAAAGCTTTCCGTGAAATTTTCGGACGAAAAGTAACCATATCGGCATCAGCTTTTATTATCCACAAAAACTGTGTTGTTTTCGCTCAAATGTGTCCCAAACATGTTTATATAATGTATAGGTCATAATAGGAGCTTTGTGCGCGAAAAGCTTTCCGTGAAAATTTTCGGAACAAAAGTGACCATATCGGCGTCACCTTTCTTCATCCACAAAAACTGTGTTGTTTTCGTTCAAATGCGTCCCAAACATGTTTATATGGTTTATAGGTCATAATGGGCGCTTTGTGTGCGAAAAGCTTTCCGTGAAATTTTCGGACCAAAAGTGACCATATCGGCGTCACCTTTGTTTATCAACCAAAACTGTGTTGTTTTCGCTCAAATGCGTCTCAAACATGTTT
The DNA here is from genome assembly GCA_963922045.1 of Persicaria maculosa. Taxonomy (NCBI): domain Eukaryota; kingdom Viridiplantae; phylum Streptophyta; class Magnoliopsida; order Caryophyllales; family Polygonaceae; genus Persicaria; species Persicaria maculosa. Next base: position 20,973,499 of record OY998257.1, read on the forward strand.
ATATGGTTTATAGGTCATAATGGGATCTTTGTGCACGAAAAGCTTTCCGTGAAATTGTCGGACCAAAAGTGACCATATCGGCGTCCCCTTTCTTCATCCACAAAAACTGTGTTGTTTTCGCTCAAATGCGCCCCAAACATGTTTATATGGTTTATAGGTCATAATGGGCGCTTTGTGTGCGAAAAGCTTTCCGTGAAATTTTCGGACCAAAAGTATCGGCATCACCTTTCTTTATCAACCAAAACTCAGTAGATTTTGCTCAAATGCGTCCCAAACATGTTTATATGGTTTATAGGTCATAATGGGAGCTTTGTGCGCGAAAAGCTTTCCGTGAAATTTTCGGACCAAAAGTGACCATATCGGAGTCACCTTTGTTTACCCACCAAAACTGTGTTGTTTTCGCTCAAATGTGTCCCAAACTTGTTTAAATGGTTTATAGGTCATAATGGGAGCTTTCTGTGCAAAAAGCTTTCCGTGAAATTTTCGGACGAAAAGTAACCATATCGGCATCACCTTTTATTATCCACAAAAACTGTGTTGTTTTCGCTCAAATGTGTCCCAAACATGTTTATATAATGTATAGGTCATAATAGGAGCTTTGTGCGCGAAAAGCTTTCCGTGAAAATTTTCGGAACAAAAGTGACCATATCGGCGTCACCTTTCTTCATCCACAAAAACTGTGTTGTTTTCGTTCAAATGCGTCCCAAACATGTTTATATGGTTTATAGGTCATAATGGGCGCTTTGTGTGCGAAAAGCTTTCCGTGAAATTTTCGGACCAAAAGTGACCATATCGGCGTCACCTTTGTTTATCAACCAAAACTGTGTTGTTTTCGCTCAAATGCGTCTCAAACATGTTTATATGGTTTATAGGTCATAATGGGATCTTTGTGCACGAAAAGCTTTCCGTGAAATTTTCGGACCAAAAGTGACCATATCGGCGACACCTTTTATTATCCACAAAAACTGTGTTGTTTTCGCTCAAATGTGTCCCAAACATGTTTATATGGTGTATAGGTCATAATAGGAGCTTTGTGCGCGAAAAGCTTTCCGTGAAAATTTTCGGAACAAAAGTGACCATATCGGCGTCACCTTTCTTCATCCACAAAAACTGTGTTGTTTTCGTTCAAATGCGTCCCAAACATGTTTATATGGTTTATAGGTCATAATGGGCGCTTTGTGTGCGAAAAGCTTTCCGTGAAATTTTCGGACCAAAAGTGACCATATCGGCGTCACCTTTGTTTATCAACCAAAACTGTGTTGTTTTCGCTCAAATGCGTCTCAAACATGTTTATATGGTTTATAGGTCATAATGGGATCTTTGTGCACGAAAAGCTTTCCGTGAAATTTTCGGACCAAAAGTGACCATATCGGCGACACCTTTTATTATCCACAAAAACTGTGTTGTTTTCGCTCAAATGTGTCCCAAACATGTTTATATGGTGTATAGGTCATAATAGGAGCTTTGTGCGCGAAAAGCTTTCCGTGAAAATTTTCGGAACAAAAGTGACCATATCGGCGTCACCTTTCTTCATCCACAAAAACTGTGTTGTTTTCGTTCAAATGCGTCCCAAACATGTTTATATGGTTTATAGGTCATAATGGGCGCTTTGTGTGCGAAAAGCTTTCCGTGAAATTTTCGGACCAAAAGTGACCATATCGGCGTCACCTTTGTTTATCAACCAAAACTGTGTTGTTTTCGCTCAAATGCGTCTCAAACATGTTTATATGGTTTATAGGTCATAATGGGATCTTTGTGCACGAAAAGCTTTCCGTGAAATTTTCGGACCAAAAGTGACCATATCGGCGTCACCTTTCTTTATCCACCAAAACTGTGTTGTTTTCTCTCAAATGTGTCCCAAACATGTTTATATGGTGTATAGGTCATAATAGGAGCTTTCTGCGCGAAAAGCTTTCCGTGAAAATTTTCGGAACAAAAGTGACCATATCGGCGTCACCTTTCTTCATCCACAAAAACTGTGTTGTTTTCGTTCAAATGCGTCCCAAACATGTTTATATGGTTTATAGGTCATAATGGGCGCTTTGTGTGCGAAAAGCTTTCCGTGAAATTTTCGGACCAAAAGTGACCATATCGGCGTCACCTTTGTTTATCAACCAAAACTGTGTTGTTTTCGCTCAAATGCGTCTCAAACATGTTTATATGGTTTATAGGTCATAATGGGATCTTTGTGCACGAAAAGCTTTCCGTGAAATTTTCGGACCAAAAGTAACCATATCGGCGTCACCTTTGTTTATCCACAAAAACTGTGTTGTTTTCGCTCAAATGTCTCCCAAACAATTTTATATGGTTTATAGGTCATAATGGGAGCTTTGTTCACGAAAAGCTTTCCGTGAAATTTTCGGACCAAAAGTGACCATATCGGCGTCACCTTTTTTTATCCACAAAACCTGTGTTTTTTTTCGCTCAAATGCATCCCAAACATGTTTATATGGTTTATAGGTCATAATGGGAGCTTTGTGCGCGAAAAGCTTTCCGTGAAATTTTCGGACCAAAAGTGACCATATCGGCGTCACCTTTGTTTACCCACCAAAACTGTGTTGTTTTCGCTCAAATGTGTCCCAAACTTGTTTAAATGGTTTATAGGTCATAATGGGAGCTTTCTGCGCAAAAAGCTTTCCGTGAAATTTTCGGACGAAAAGTAACCATATCGGCATCACCTTTTATTATCCACAAAAACTGTGTTGTTTTCGCTCAAATGTGTCCCAAACATGTTTATATGGTGTATAGGTCATAATAGGAGCTTTGTGCGCGAAAAGCTTTCCGTGAAATTGTCGGACCAAAAGTGACCATATCGGCGTCCCCTTTCTTCATCCACAAAAACTGTGTTGTTTTCGCTCAAATGTGTCCCAAACATGTTTATATGGTGTATAGGTCATAATAGGAGCTTTGTGCGCGAAAAGCTTTCCGTGAAAATTTTCGGAACAAAAGTGACCATATCGGCGTCACCTTTCTTCATCCACAAAAACTGTGTTGTTTTCGTTCAAATGCGTCCCAAACATGTTTATATGGTTTATAGGTCATAATGGGCGCTTTGTGTGCGAAAAGCTTTCCGTGAAATTTTCGGACCAAAAGTGACCATATCGGCGTCACCTTTGTTTATCAACCAAAACTGTGTTGTTTTCGCTCAAATGCGTCTCAAACATGTTTATATGGTTTATAGGTCATAATGGGATCTTTGTGCACGAAAAGCTTTCCGTGAAATTTTCGGACCAAAAGTGACCATATCGGCGTCACCTTTCTTTATCCACCAAAACTGTGATGTTTTCGCTCAATTGTGTCCCAAACATGTTTATATGGTTTATAGGTCATAATGGGAGCTTTCTGCGCGATAAGCTTTCCGTGAAATTTTCAGACCAAAAGTAACCATATCGGCATCACCTTTTATTATCCACCAAAACTGTGTTGTTTTCGCTCAAATGTGTCCCAAACATGTTTATATGGTTTATAGGTCATAATGGGAGCTTCATGCATGAAAAGCTTTCCGTGAAATTTTCGGACCAAAAGTAACCATATCGGCGTCACCTTTGTTTATCCACAAAAACTGTGTTGTTTTCGCTCAAATGTCTCCCAAACAATTTTATATGGTTTATAGGTCATAATGGGAGCTTTGTGCACGAAAAGCTTTCCGTGAAATTTTCGGACCAAAAGTGACCATATCGGCGTCACCTTTCTTTATCCACAAAACCTGTGTTTTTTTTCGCTCAAATGCATCCCAAACATGTTTATATGGTTTATAGGTCATAATGGGAGCTTTGTGCGCGAAAAGCTTTCCGTGAAATTTTCGGACCAAAAATGACCATATCGGCGTCACCTTTGTTTATCAACCAAAACTGTGTTGTTTTCGCTCAAATGCGTCTCAAACATGTTTATATGGTTTATAGGTCATAATGGGATCTTTGTGCACGAAAAGCTTTCCGTGAAATTTTCGGACCAAAAGTAACCATATCGGCGTCACCTTTGTTTATCCACAAAAACTGTGTTGTTTTCGCTCAAATGTCTCCCAAACAATGTTATATGGTTTATAGGTCATAATGGGAGCTTTGTTCACGAAAAGCTTTCCGTGAAATTTTCGGACCAAAAGTGACCATATCGGCGTCACCTTTTTTTATCCACAAAACCTGTGTTTTTTTTCGCTCAAATGCATCCCAAACATGTTTATATGGTTTATAGGTTATAATGGGAGCTTTGTGCGCGAAAAGCTTTCCGTGAAATTTTCGGACCAAAAGTGACCATATCGGCGTCACCTTTGTTTACCCACCAAAACTGTGTTGTTTTCGCTCAAATGTGTCCCAAACTTGTTTAAATGGTTTATAGGTCATAATGGGAGCTTTCTGCGCAAAAAGCTTTCCGTGAAATTTTCGGACGAAAAGTAACCATATCGGCATCACCTTTTATTATCCACAAAAACTGTGTTGTTTTCGCTCAAATGTGTCCCAAACATGTTTATATGGTGTATAGGTCATAATAGGAGCTTTGTGCGCGAAAAGCTTTCCGTGAAATTGTCGGACCAAAAGTGACCATATCGGCGTCCCCTTTCTTCATCCACAAAAACTGTGTTGTTTTCGCTCAAATGTGTCCCAAACATGTTTATATGGTGTATAGGTCATAATAGGAGCTTTGTGCGCGAAAAGCTTTCCGTGAAAATTTTCGGAACAAAAGTGACCATATCGGCGTCACCTTTCTTCATCCACAAAAACTGTGTTGTTTTCGTTCAAATGCGTCCCAAACATGTTTATATGGTTTATAGGTCATAATGGGCGCTTTGTGTGCGAAAAGCTTTCCGTGAAATTTTCGGACCAAAAGTGACCATATCGGCGTCACCTTTGTTTATCAACCAAAACTGTGTTGTTTTCGCTCAAATGCGTCTCAAACATGTTTATATGGTTTATAGGTCATAATGGGATCTTTGTGCACGAAAAGCTTTCCGTGAAATTTTCGGACCAAAAGTGACCATATCGGCGTCACCTTTCTTTATCCACCAAAACTGTGATGTTTTCGCTCAAATGTGTCCCAAACATGTTTATATGGTTTATAGGTCATAATCGGAGCTTTCTGCGCGATAAGCTTTCCGTGAAATTTTCAGACCAAAAGTAACCATATGGGCATCACCTTTTATTATCCACCAAAACTGTGTTGTTTTCGCTCAAATGTGTCCCAAACATGTTTATATGGTTTATAGGTCATAATGGGAGCTTCATGCATGAAAAGCTTTCCGTGAAATTTTCGGACCAAAATTAACCATATCGGCGTCACCTTTGTTTATCCACAAAAACTGTGTTGTTTTCGCTCAAATGTCTCCCAAACAATTTTATATGGTTTATAGGTCATAATGGGAGCTTTGTACACGAAAAGCTTTCCGTGAAATTTTCGGACCAAAAGTGACCATATCGGCGTCACCTTTATTTATCCACAAAACCTGTGTTTTTTTTCGCTCAAATGCATCCCAAACATGTTTATATGGTTTATAGGTCATAATGGGAGCTTTGTGCGCGAAAAGCTTTCCGTGAAATTTTCGGACCAAAAATGACCATATCGGCGTCACCTTTGTTTACCCACCAAAACTGTGTTGTTTTCGCTCAAATGTGTCCCAAACTTGTTTAAATGGTTTATAGGTCATAATGGGAGCTTTCTGCACAAAAAGCTTTCCGTGAAATTTTCGGACGAAAAGTAACCATATCGGCATCACCTTTTATTATCCACAAAACTGTGTTGTTTTCGCTCAAATGTGTCCCAAACATGTTTATATGGTGTATAGGTCATAATAGGAGCTTTGTGCGCGAAAAGCTTTCCGTGAAATTGTCGGACCAAAAGTGACCATATCGGCGTCCCCTTTCTTCATCCACAAAAACTGTGTTGTTTTCGCTCAAATGCGTCCCAAACATGTTTATATGGTTTATAGGTCATAATGGGCGCTTTGTGTGCGAAAAGCTTTCCGTGAAATTTTCGGACCAAAAGTGACTATATCGGTGTCACCTTTCTTTATCCACAAAATCTGAGTAGTTTTTGCTCAAATGCGTCCCAAACATGTTTATATGGTTTATAGGTCATAATGGGAGCTTTGTGCACGAAAAGCTTTCCGTGAAATTTTCGGACCAAAAGTATCGGCATCACATTTCTTTATCAACCAAAACTCAGTAGATTTTGCTCAAATGCGTCCCAAACATGTTTATATGGTTTATAGGTCATAATGGGAGCTTTGTGCGCGAAAAGCTTTCCGTGAAATTTTCGGACCAAAAGTGACCATATCGGCGTCACCTTTGTTTATCCACCAAAACTGTGTTGTTTTCGCTCAAATGTGTCCCAAACTTGTTTAAATGGTTTATAGGTCATAATGGGAGCTTTCTGCGCAAAAAGCTTTCCGTGAAATTTTCGGACGAAAAGTAACCATATCGGCATCAGCTTTTATTATCCACAAAAACTGTGTTGTTTTCGCTCAAATGTGTCCCAAACATGTTTATATGGTGTATAGGTCATAATAGGAGCTTTGTGCGCGAAAAGCTTTCCGTGAAATTGTCGGACCAAAAGTGACCATATCGGCGTCCCTTTTCTTCATCCACAAAAACTGTGTTGTTTTCGCTCAAATGCGCCCCAAACATGTTTATATGGTTTATAGGTCATAATGGGCGCTTTGTGTGCGAAAAGCTTTCCGTGAAATTTTCGGACCAAAAGTATCGGCATCACCTTTCTTTATCAACCAAAACTCAGTAGATTTTGCTCAAATGCGTCCCAAACATGTTTATATGGTTTATAGGTCATAATGGGAGCTTTGTGCGCGAAAAGCTTTCCGTGAAATTTTCGGACCAAAAGTGACCATATCGGCGTCACCTTTGTTTATCCACCAAAACTGTGTTGTTTTCGCTCAAATGTGTCCCAAACATGTTTAAATGGTTTATAGGTCATAATAGGAGCTTTGTGCGCGAAAAGCTTTCTGTGAAATTTTCGGACCAAAAGTGACCATATCGGCGTCACCTTTCTTCATCCACAAAAACTGTGTTGTTTTCGCTCAAATGCGTCCCAAACATGTTTATATGGTTTATAGGTCATAATGGGCACTTTGTGTGCGAAAAGCTTTCCGTGAAATTTTCGGACCAAAAGTGACCATATCGGCGTCACCTTTCTTTATCCACAAAAACTGTGTTGTTTTCGCTCAAATGCATCCCAAACATGTTTATAAGGTTTATAGGTCATAATGGGAGCTTTGTGCGAGAAAAGGTTTCCGTGAAATTTTCGGACCAAAAGTGAATATATCGGCGTCACCTTTTATTATCCACCAAAACTGTGTTGTTTTCTCTCAAATGCGTCCCAAACATGTTTATATGGTTTATAGGTCATAATGGGAGCTTTGTGCACGAAAAGCTTTCTGTGAAATTTTCGGACCAAAAGTGACCATATCGGCGTCACCTTTCTTTATCCACCAAAACTGTGTTGTTTTCGCTCAAATGTCCCAAACATGTTTATATGGTTTATAGGTCATAATGGGAGCTTTCTGCGCAAAAAGCTTTCCGTGAAATTTTCGGACCAAAAGTAACCATATCGGCGTCACCTTTTATTATCCACCAAAACTTTGTTGTTTTCGCTCAAATGTGTCTCAAACATGTTTATATGGTTTATAGGTCATAATGGGAGCTTCATGCACGAAAAGCTTTCTGTGAAATTTTCGGACCAAAAGTGACCATATCGGCGTCACCTTTGTTTATCCACCAAAACTGTGTTGTTTTCGCTCAAATGCGTCCCAAACATGTTTATATGGTTTATAGGTCATAATGGGAGCTTTGTGTACGAAAAGCTTTCCGTGAAATTTTCGGACCAAAAGTGACCATATCGGCGTCACCTTTTATTATCCACCAAAACTGTGTTGTTTTCGCTCAAATGTATTCGAAACATGTTTATATGGTTTATAGGTCATAATGGGAGCTTTTTGCGCAAAAAGCTTTCCGTGAAATTTTTGGACCAAAAGTAACCATATCGGCGTCACCTTTTATTATCCACCAAAACTGTGTTGTTTTTGCTCAAATGTGTCCCAAACATGTTTATATGGTTTGTAGGTCATAATGGGAGCTTCATGCGCGAAAAGCTTTCCGTAAAATTTTCGGACCAAAAGTGACCATATCGGCGTCACCTTTGTTTATCCACAAAAACTGTGTTGTTTTCGCTCAAATGTCTCCCAAACATGTTTATATGGTTTATAGGTCATAATGGGAGCTTTGTCCACGAAAAGCTTTCCGTGAAATTTTCGGACCAAAAGTGACCATATCGGCGTCACCTTTGTTTACCCACCAAAACTGTGTTGTTTTCGCTCAAATGTGTCCCAAACTTGTTTAAATGGTTTATAGGTCATAATGGGAGCTTTCTGCGCAAAAAGCTTTCCGTGAAATTTTCGGACGAAAAGTAACCATATCGGCATCACCTTTTATTATCCACAAAAACTGTGTTGTTTTTGCTCAAATGTGTCCCAAACATGTTTATATGGTGTATAGGTCATAATAGGAGCTTTGTGCGCGAAAAGTTTTCCGTGAAATTGTCGGACCAAAAAGGAACCATATCGGCGTCCCCTTTCTTCATCCACAAAAACTGTGTTGTTTTCCCTCAAATGCGTCCCAAACATGTTTATATGGTTTATAGGTCATAATGGGCGCTTTGTGTGCGAAAAGCTTTCCGTGAAATTTTCGGACCAAAAGTGACCATATCGGCGTCACCTTTCTTTATCCACAAAAACTGAGTAGTTTTTGCTCAAATGCGTCCCAAACATGTTTATATGGTTTATAGGTCATAATGGGAGCTTTCTGCGGGAAAAGCTTTCTGTGAAATTTTCGGACCAAAAGTGACCATATCGGCGTCACCTTTGTTTATCCACCAAAACTGTGTTGTTTTCGCTCAAATGTGTCCCAAACATGTTTAAATGGTTTATAGGTCATAATGGGAGCTTTCTGCGCGAAAAGCTTTCCGTGAAATTTTCGGACCAAAAGTAACCATATCGGCGTCACCTTTTATTATCCATCAAAACTGTGTTGTTTTCGCTCAAATGTGTCCCAAACATGTTTATATGGTTTATAGGTCATAATAGGAGCTTTGTGCGCGAAAAGCTTTCCGTGAAATTTTCGGACCAAAAGTGACCATATCGGCGTCACCTTTGTTTATCCACCAAAACTGTGTTCTTTTCGCTTAAATGTGTCCCAAACATGTTTATATGGTTTATAGGTCATAATAGGAGCTTTGTGCGCGAAAAGCTTTCCGTGAAATTGTCGGACCAAAAGTGACCATATCGGCGTCCCCTTTCTTCATCCACAAAAACTGTGTTGTTTTCGCTCAAATGCGTCCCAAACATGTTTATATGGTTTATAGGTCATAATGGGCGCTTTGTGCGCGAAAAGCTTTCCGTGAAATTGTCGGACCAAAAGTAACCATATCGGCATCACCTTTTATTATCCACAAAAACTGTGTTGTTTTCGCTCAAATGTGTCCCAAACATGTTTATATGGTGTATAGGTCATAATAGGAGCTTTGTGCGCGAAAAGCTTTCCGTGAAATTGTCGGACCAAAAGTGACCATATCGGCGTCCCCTATCTTCATCCACAAAAACTGTGTTGTTTTCGCTCAAATGCGTCCCAAACATGTTTATATGGTTTATAGGTCATAATGGGCGCTTTGTGCGCGAAAAGCTTTCCGTGAAATTGTCGGACCAAAAGTGACCATATCGGCGTCCCATTTCTTCATCCACAAAAACTGTGTTGTTTTCGCTCAAATGCGTCCCAAACATGTTTATATGGTTTATAGGTCATAATGGGCGCTTTGTGTGCGAAAAGCTTTCCGTGAAATTTTCGGACCAAAAGTGACCATATCGGCGTCACCTTTGTTTATCCACCAAAACTGTGTTTTTTTCGCTCAAATGTGTCCCAAACATGTTTATATGGTTTATAGGTCATAATAGGAGCTTTGTGCGCGAAAAGCTTTCCGTGAAATTTTCGGACCAAAAGTGACCATATCGGCGTCACCTTTGTTTATCCACCAAAACTGTGTTTTTTTCGCTCAAATGTGTCCCAAACATGTTTATATGGTTTATAGGTCATAATGAGAGCTTTCTGCAGGAAAAGCTTTCCGTGAAATTTTCGGACCAAAAGTAACCATATCGGCGTCACCTTTGTTTATCCACAAAAACTGTGTTGTTTTCGCTCAAATGTCTCCCATACAATTTTATATGGTTTATAGGTCATAATGGGAGCTTTGTGCACGAAAAGCTTTCCGTGAAATTTTCGGACCAAAAGTGACCATATCGGCGTCACCTTTCTTTATCCACAAAAACTGAGTAGTTTTTGCTCAAATGCGTCCCAAACATGTTTATATGGTTTATAGGTCATAATGGGAGCTTTCTGCGGGAAAAGCTTTCTGTGAAATTTTCGGACCAAAAGTGACCATATCGGCGTCACCTTTGTTTATCCACCAAAACTGTGTTGTTTTCGCTCAAATGTGTCCCAAACATGTTTAAATGGTTTATAGGTCATAATGGGAGCTTTCTGCGCGAAAAGCTTTCCGTGAAATTTTCGGACCAAAAGTAACCATATCGGCGTCACCTTTTATTATCCATCAAAACTGTGTTGTTTTCGCTCAAATGTGTCCCAAACATGTTTATATGGTTTATAGGTCATAATAGGAGCTTTGTGCGCGAAAAGCTTTCCGTGAAATTTTCGGACCAAAAGTGACCATATCGGCGTCACCTTTGTTTATCCACCAAAACTGTGTTCTTTTCGCTTAAATGTGTCCCAAACATGTTTATATGGTTTATAGGTCATAATAGGAGCTTTGTGCGCGAAAAGCTTTCCGTGAAATTGTCGGACCAAAAGTGACCATATCGGCGTCCCCTTTCTTCATCCACAAAAACTGTGTTGTTTTCGCTCAAATGCGTCCCAAACATGTTTATATGGTTTATAGGTCATAATGGGCGCTTTGTGCGCGAAAAGCTTTCCGTGAAATTGTCGGACCAAAAGTAACCATATCGGCATCACCTTTTATTATCCACAAAAACTGTGTTGTTTTCGCTCAAATGTGTCCCAAACATGTTTATATGGTGTATAGGTCATAATAGGAGCTTTGTGCGCGAAAAGCTTTCCGTGAAATTGTCGGACCAAAAGTGACCATATCGGCGTCCCCTATCTTCATCCACAAAAACTGTGTTGTTTTCGCTCAAATGCGTCCCAAACATGTTTATATGGTTTATAGGTCATAATGGGCGCTTTGTGCGCGAAAAGCTTTCCGTGAAATTGTCGGACCAAAAGTGACCATATCGGCGTCCCATTTCTTCATCCACAAAAACTGTGTTGTTTTCGCTCAAATGCGTCCCAAACATGTTTATATGGTTTATAGGTCATAATGGGCGCTTTGTGTGCGAAAAGCTTTCCGTGAAATTTTCGGACCAAAAGTGACCATATCGGCGTCACCTTTGTTTATCCACCAAAACTGTGTTTTTTTCGCTCAAATGTGTCCCAAACATGTTTATATGGTTTATAGGTCATAATAGGAGCTTTGTGCGCGAAAAGCTTTCCGTGAAATTTTCGGACCAAAAGTGACCATATCGGCGTCACCTTTGTTTATCCACCAAAACTGTGTTTTTTTCGCTCAAATGTGTCCCAAACATGTTTATATGGTTTATAGGTCATAATGAGAGCTTTCTGCAGGAAAAGCTTTCCGTGAAATTTTCGGACCAAAAGTAACCATATCGGCGTCACCTTTGTTTATCCACAAAAACTGTGTTGTTTTCGCTCAAATGTCTCCCATACAATTTTATATGGTTTATAGGTCATAATGGGAGCTTTGTGCACGAAAAGCTTTCCGTGAAATTTTCGGACCAAAAGTGACCATATCGGCGTCACCTTTGTTTACCCACCAAAACTGTGTTGTTTTCGCTCAAATGTCTCCCAAACATGTTTATATGGTTTATAGGTCATAATGAGAGCTTTCTGCAGGAAAAGCTTTCCGTGAAATTTTCGGACCAAAAGTAACCATATCGGCGTCACCTTTGTTTATCCACAAAAACTGTGTTGTTTTCGCTCAAATGTCTCCCAAACAATTTTATATGGTTTATAGGTCATAATGGGAGCTTTGTGCATGAAAAGCTTTCCGTGAAATTGTCGGACCAAAAAGGAACCATATCGGCGTCCCCTTTCTTCATCCACAAAAACTGTGTTGTTTTCACTCAAATGCGTCCCAAACATGTTTATATGGTTTATAGGTCATAATGGGCGCTTTGTGCGCGAAAAGCTTTCCGTGAAATTTTCGGACCAAAAGTGACCATATCGGCGTCACCTTTGTTTATCCACCAAAACTGTGTTTTTTTCGCTCAAATGTCTCCCAAACATGTTTATATGGTTTATAGGTCATAATGAGAGCTTTCTGCAGGAAAAGCTTTCCGTGAAATTTTCGGACCAAAAGTAACCATATCGGCGTCACCTTTGTTTATCCACAAAAACTGTGTTGTTTTCGCTCAAATGTCTCCCAAACAATTTTATATGGTTTATAGGTCATAATGGGAGCTTTGTGCACGAAAAGCTTTCCGTGAAATTGTCGGACCAAAAAGGAACCATATCGGCGTCCCCTTTCTTCATCCACAAAAACTGTGTTGTTTTCACTCAAATGCGTCCCAAACATGTTTATATGGTTTATAGGTCATAATGGGCGCTTTGTGTGCGAAAAGCTTTCCGTGAAATTTTCGGACCAAAAGTGACCATATCGGCGTCACCTTTGTTTACCCACCAAAACTGTGTTGTTTTCGCTCAAATGTGTCCCAAACTTGTTTAAATGGTTTATAGGTCATAATGGGAGCTTTCTGCGCAAAAAGCTTTCCGTGAAATTTTCGGACGAAAAGTAACCATATCGGCATCACCTTTTATTATCCACAAAAACTGTGTTGTTTTCGCTCAAATGTGTCCCAAACATGTTTATATGGTGTATAGGTCATAATAGGAGCTTTGTGCGCGAAAAGCTTTCCGTGAAATTGTCGGACCAAAAGTGACCATATCGGCGTCCCCTTTCTTCATCCACAAAAACTGTGTTGTTTTCGCTCAAATGTGTCCCAAACATGTTTATATGGTGTATAGGTCATAATAGGAGCTTTGTGCGCGAAAAGCTTTCCGTGAAAATTTTCGGAACAAAAGTGACCATATCGGCGTCACCTTTCTTCATCCACAAAAACTGTGTTGTTTTCGCTCAAATGTGTCCCAAACATGTTTATATGGTGTATAGGTCATAATCGGAGCTTTGTGCGCGAAAAGCTTTCCGTGAAATTGTCGGACCAAAAGTGACCATATCGGCGTCCCCTTTCTTCATCCACAAAAACTGTGTTGTTTTCGCTCAAATGTGTCCCAAACATGTTTATATGGTGTATAGGTCATAATAGGAGCTTTGTGCGCGAAAAGCTTTCCGTGAAAATTTTCGGAACAAAAGTGATCATATCGGCGTCACCTTTCTTCATCCACAAAAACTGTGTTGTTTTCGTTCAAATGCGTCCCAAACATGTTTATATGGTTTATAGGTCATAATGGGCGCTTTGTGTGCGAAAAGCTTTCCGTGAAATTTTCGGACCAAAAGTGACCATATCGGCGTCACCTTTGTTTATCAACCAAAACTGTGTTGTTTTCGCTCAAATGCGTCTCAAACATGTTTATATGGTGTATAGATAATAATGGGAGCTTTGTGCACGAAAAGCTTTCCGTGAAATTTTCGGACCAAAAGTGACCATATCGGCGTCACCTTTCTTTATCCACCAAAACTGTGTTGTTTACGCTCAAATGTGTCCCAAACAGGTTTATATGGTTTATAGGTCATAATGGGAGCTTTGTGCGCAAAAAGCTTTCCCTGAAATTTTCGGACCAAAAGTGACCATATCGGCGTCACCTTTGTTTATCCACCAAAACTGTGTTGTTTTCGCTCAAATGTGTCCCAAACATGTTTAAATGGTTTATAGGTCATAATGGGAGCTTTCTGCGCGAAAAGCTTTCCGTGAAATTTTTGGACCAAAAGTAACCATATCGGCGTCACCTTTCTTTATCCACCAAAACTGTGTTGTTTTCGCTCAAATGTGTCCCAAACATGTTTATATGGTTTATAGGTCATAATGGGAGCTTTCTGCGGGAAAAGCTTTGATACGGGGATTAGCCGTGGATGTCCCGATCTTTCGACAACAAGCACAAAACACAAAGGTAACAAATCAGATGTGAAAGAACTCAATGAAGACTCAAATGACTCGACAAAACAAGGATAAATGGATGAGAAAGTCTAGGTAGAACGAGCGAATAGACCCTTGATCCCAATTGAACAAAGTCCTAAACCAACGACTAGCTAACCAATCTCTACAATCTCACACAACCAGGGACGTATCCAAGGAGCACGAGAAGGGGGCTCGTGGGAGCTTGATAGCACCAATCAACTAGCGAAGATCGACACACACAAGACAAACCAAGCGGATTCAACACCAAGAACTCTCGGCAATCTTGAAACACTCAAGACAATTTGGCTTGCAAAGCAATGCTCATAAGATGAATAAAATGATCAATGTTGTGTGTGATTACAACCGGCCTAGGGGCTATTTATAGCCTTAGATGGAAATAGAAAAGGCTGAAAATAAATGACAATTAAAAGAAATTCAGCAACTTAAAAGAAATTCAGAAAATGGCAAATAGAATCCCTAAAATCTAGGACAAGCCTAAAGACTAGGACAACTAGCCGTTAGTGGTTGTAATGGGCTGCGTGGTGCTCGGTACAGCCTCGGCACTAATCCGCACAAGGGTCCGTAGCTTGGGCTGCGTTGATTCCGAGTCCTCTTTAGCTAAGGCATGACTCACGAGATTGAGAAGAGCTTGGTGAAGCTTCTTGGCACGAGCTCGAGTCATTGGCCCATCCGTCATCATTGGTGCATTTGGAGGAGGTCTAGACTCGGATGGTCCCTCATCATCCTCCCCTTCTTGAAAAGGGTTCGACCACGAACCTAAGTCTTCATCAATAGCTAGATAAGGCACCAAATCAGCCACATTGAAGGTGGCACTCACACCATACTCTCCCGGGAGCTCCAATTTGTATGCATTGTCTCCAATTCGTTGAAGCACCTTGAAAGGTCCATCTCCACGTGGTGACAACTTGCTCTTTCTACGCTCCGGGAACCTCTCCTTCCTTAGGTGAACCCATACAAGATCTCCGGGTTGGAAGATCACTTGACGCCGTCCCTTGTTAGCTCTTGTGGCATTGTACTCGGCCTTTTGCTCAAGCTTTAGCCTCGTACGTTCGTGCAACTCCTTGATGTACTCCACATGCTTACCTGCGTCAAAAGACTCCTTTTCCCTCATAGGATATGGGGCTAGATCTAGTGGGGTTAGTGGGTTAGTGCCATAAACACATTCAAATGGAGTAAGCTTAGTAGATGAATGCATGGTTCGATTATAAGCAAATTCCACATGTGGCAAAGCTTCCTCCCACAACCTAAGGTTTTTCTTGATTATAGCTCTAAGGATGGTAGTTAGCGTTCTATTGGTGACCTCGGTTTGCCCATCGGTTTGAGGGTGGCTAGAGGTAGAAAATAACAACTTAGTTCCCATTTTATGCCATAATGTCTTCCAAAAACAACTTAGGAACTTAGTGTCACGGTCACTAACTATGGTCCTCGGAATGCCATGTAACCTAACAATTTCTCTAAAGAACAAATCAGCTACATTAGAGGCATCATCGGTTTTATGACAAGCTATAAAATGTGCCATTTTAGAGAAACGATCAACAACCACAAAGATCGAATCTCTCCCCTTCTTCGTCCTAGGTAACCCCATAATAAAATCCATCGATATGTCTTCCCAAGGGGCTGTAGGTGTAGGCAAAGGGGTATACAATCCATGGGGCATTAACCTAGATTTGGCTCTAAGGCACTCAAGGCATCTCTTAAGACAATGCTCTACATCCCTTAACATATGTAGCCAATAGAAATGATTCCTAAGGGTGTGGTATGTCTTATCTCGGCCAAAGTGTCCCATAAGTCCTCCACGGTGTGCTTCATCAACTAACAATAGCCTAAGGGAGCATCTAGGGATACAAACTTTATCCTTTCTAAACAAAAATCCCTCAAAGACATAAAAGCTCTCAAATGACCCCTTTTCGGCACACTTATTGAAAACATCTCCAAAATCCAAGTCATCCACATATAACTCTTTAATATAAGCAAAGCCTAATACTCTAGAGTCTAAGGTGGTTAACAAGGTGTATCTCCTAGAGAGGGCATCGGCAACTATATTGTCTTTACCCTTCTTATATTTAATCACATAAGGAAATGTTTCAATAAACTCCATCCATCTACAATGTCTCCTATCAAGCTTGTCTTGGCTCTTAAAATGTTTCAAAGATTCATGATCTGTTTTCAAAACAAACTCTCTAGGCCATAGGTAGTGTTGCCAAGTCTTAAGTACTCTAAAAAGGGCATGAAGTTCCTTATCATATGTAGAATAATTAAGACTAGCACCTTTTAGCTTCTCTGAAAAATAAGCAATGGGTTTACCTTCTTGCATGAGCACGCCAGCTATTCCAACTCCACTAGCATCACATTCCACTTCAAATGGCTTGGTGAAGTCCGGAAGGGCTAAGAGTGGTGCCTCGGTCAACCTTTGCTTGAGGGTGTAAAACGCTTTTTCTTGAGCTGTTCCCCAATGAAACTCACTCCTTTTCTTGGTTACTTCAGTGAGAGGGGCGGCAATTGAGCTGAAATCCTTCACAAATCGTCTATAGAAGCTTGCAAGGCCATGGAAGCTCCTAACTTGGCCGATTGTGCTAGGTGTAGGCCATTCTTGTATTGCCTTGATCTTGGCCTCATCCACTTGTAGTCCTTTGCTGTTCACTACAAAACCAAGAAAAGAGACTTGATTAGTGCACAATTCACATTTCTTTAAATTAGCATACAAGTGCTCTAATCGAAGTGTAGAGAGTACTTCCCTTAAATGTGCTTCATGTTCTTCGGAAGACTTGCTGTAAATCAAAATATCATCAAAATATACAACAACAAATTTCCCTATAAAATTCCTAAGCACATGATTCATAAGACGCATAAATGTACTTGGAGCATTAGTTAGACCGAATGGCATAACAAGCCATTCATATAGACCAAATTTGGTCTTGAAGGCTGTTTTCCACTCATCCCCTTCTCTCATCCTTATTTGATGGTATCCACTCTTCAAATCTATCTTAGAAAATAGAGTAGCACCATGTAGTTCATCTAGCATGTCATCTAGACGAGGGATGGGGTGTCTATACTTGACCGTGATGTTGTTAATGGCTCGACAATCGACGCACATTCTCCATGTGTTGTCTTTCTTCGGCACTAGCAACACCGGAACGGCACAAGGACTCTTGCTCTCTCGTACGTATCCTTTGTCCAACAATTCTTGAACTTGGGATTGGACCTCTTGGGTCTCGGTAGGATTCATCCTATAAGCCGGCCTATTGGGCAAAGAAGCCCCGGGTATGAGATCAATTTGATGCTCAATCCCTCGGATAGGGGGCAAGCCGGTTAGGATCTCTTCGGGGAATACATCCCTATATTCCTCAAGTAGGGCCAAGATCCGTGGGGGTAAGGTGGCTCGAAGCTCCTCACTTAACAAACTCAACTCTTTGCATAAGAGCATGAGTGTCGTTTCCCCATCCAAGTACTCGTCCTCAAATCCTCCCTTTGATGCAAAGAGAACATTTGGGGCTCGAGGGCTTGTGTTTTGGCTCGATGGAGCCGGCCCTTGTGTCTTACCTTCACTCACCTTCTTCTTCTCAAACTCGTCGGCCACTTGCGTGGGTGTCATGGGCTTGAGAGTGATGTTCTTTCCCTTATGCACAAAAGAATAGCGGTTAGTGAAACCATCATGTAAGACCTTGCGATCAAATTGCCATGGACGACCAAGAAGAATATGACAAGCTTGCATGGGCACTATATCACATAACACATCATCTTCATAATGTCCTAGTTTAATAGAAACCTTAACTTGCTTGTTTACTTTCAATGCACCACAATCGTTCATCCAATGCAACTTATAAGGCCTAGGGTGATGTATAGTAGGAAGTTGTAACTTTTCAACCATTTCTACACTAGCAATATTGCAACAACTACCTCCATTAACAATTACATCACAAACCTTGCCTTTGACTAAACATCTTGTATGAAATAAGTTTTCTCTTTGGTTATCATCACATGGGGTTGGTTTAGCATGCAAGGCTCTCATAGCAATCAAACATTCACCATGTTCATACTCAATGCAGTCATTATCATCATAGTCATCATAGGAATTCACATTAGCATCACAATCATCATGCAAACACTCATCAACTTCATCATGCTCAATATCATCTTCACAAGTGTTGCCTTGGTGATCTAGTATAAGAGTTTTCCTATGTGGGCAATCCTTCATCATATGGCCTCTATCTTGGCACTTGAAACACACAATTTCCCTATTTCTAGAAGCGGAAGGGTTAGGGTTACCTCCCTTGGTGTTACCGGTGGTGTTACTCGGGGTCCGAGTGCCATTCGTCGCTCCCGCGCTCGCGGCTGCGTGATTTGGCGTCCCGCGGTATCCACTCCCGGTCCTTGCTTCTCCCCCATGCCCGGGGCCTTGCCTCGGTACCGAGGGCTCTCTCCCGTAGGGTGGTGTGACTCGGCGGCCTTGATAGCTTTAGCTTCCCGAGCTCCGGTTTCCTTGAGCTCCTAAGCTTCTTGCCTTCAATTTCCTATCAACCTTTACGGCTAAATGTAAGAGATCAATGCTAGTATTATAAGGATAACAATCAACTTCTCTAGCCAAGTAAGGGTGTAGGATTCTTAAGAACCGAGCATTGGTGTCTTCCTCATCTTCTACCACGTTTGCCCTTGCCATAGCCAATTGCATGGCATTGAATGCTTCCTCCACACTCATGGAACCTTGCTTGAGGTTCTCAAGCCGCTGCTTGAGTTCCCTAGCGTAGTGTTGAGGGATGAATCGTCCCCTCATGAGTGCCTTCATTTGTTCCCACGTGGCTACGGGTGCGTCTAGGGCTCTTCTCCTTTCCTTCACAAGGGTATCCCACCATATTAGTGCAAAACCGCTAAATTCAAGGGTGGCTAGTTGTACCTTCTTGTAATCGGTGAAGTTGTGGCAGCTCCAAATGTGCTCGATCTTGGTCTCCCATTCGAGGTAAGTGTCCGGATCGCACTTTCCCTCAAAAGGTGGGATTGTGACCTTGACCTTGCTAACTCCGTCTTGCTCGGGCTCTCGGGGCCTCCGTGGACGGGGTCCTTGTTCATGCCTTCTCGATTGGCGCTCCCATTGATCTTCTTCTTTTTGGAAACCCT
This sequence comes from Persicaria maculosa, assembly GCA_963922045.1. NCBI lineage: Eukaryota > Viridiplantae > Streptophyta > Magnoliopsida > Caryophyllales > Polygonaceae > Persicaria > Persicaria maculosa. The sequence continues at coordinate 20,992,850 of OY998257.1, forward strand.
CAAAGTGTTCATAGGGCTCAAAGTCATCCTGCACATCACGAAAATGATTAAAACGACCACGCCTCTCACGACGAGGTGGGTTCTCTTCAGGTGGAGTATTTCGTGCATAAATAGGAGTTCTAGGGGGATCTTCCCGGTTGTCTTGGGTGTGCTCCGGGGGTGGAACGCGGCTGTGATGTTCGGAAGCCGAAGGCTGGCCTTGGGGTGCCCTAGGCATCTCCGTGGACGTCGAAGGACGTGCCTCTAGGGCTGCCATCCTTTCCATCAAAGTCGTGATGTTGTTGTTCATTTTGTTCAACATGTTGAACAACTTCGGGGAAATGGGCTCGGAAGTCTCCGACCTTGGTGATTTGTTACCTATAGTCATCACAACTCAAACAAACACGTAAATAGGTTAAGGTTAGACAGAACAAAAACTTCCTCACAAGTGTTTGCTCTCGATACTCCTCTCCCTTTGGTGCTGAAATGCTTGTTGTTGCAATTTGTCTTACGATAGTCAATCACTCAAGCTAGTCAAAAGGACAATCAAAAATCCTCTAACCAAAAGAGATTAGCTAGACAATCAATGATAAGGTTCCAAGCTGAAAATTTCAGAAATGAATCAAAGAAAGTGAGATCAAGAGATAATAGAAACAAGGGACAAGAATAAAATGGTAAGAAAGGACTAAGCACAAAACTTGATCAAATCAACCTTGTCTAACCTTCAAACTACAAGCAAGATAGTTATTGGTAGGCTAAGGATAGGTTGAATGGTAAGATGGTGTTTAGGCTTTCTTGGCTCACAATGGCTCTTGTTCACTTGCAATGCTTACTCTTGCACTTCTCTTGTACACTTAGAACAATCAACAACAAACTCACTTCTTTTCTTTCTTTCTCTTTTTTTTTCACTTTCGACTTCTGATACGGGGTTAGCCGTGTGATGGTCCGATCTTCGACAACAAATAAGAACTAAACAAGAAACAAAACAAGACTCGAAATTTAAGAACAAGAATTGAAAGACTCGACCTGATAAGGACTGAAACGATCTATGTAGAACAAGATAGAAACCCCAGGCTTCTGTAGAAGGTAGGAACCAATATCAATGACTACACAACCCGCCTCTACAACCCTACACAATCAAGCGGACAACTTGAAGGCACAAGGAGGGGGCTTGTGGATACTAGGATCACCAAGTCTTGCGAAGTTGATGAACGGCAAAGCAAACCAAGCTGAGATTATCAATTCGACAATTGAAGAGCGCTGCTCTATTCAATCGACAACTCTCTAAGTGTTTCACACGTTTAAGAGAAAGCAATTTCATTCAATAATGTTCCAACTGATTCTAATGAGGGTAAACGGCATATATAGCCTACAAGGCTTGTTCTTGGCCGGTTTTTCTAGGTTAAAATAGATAAAAGAAGATAAAATAACAACTTAAAGGAATTAATAAAATTACCCTAAAGTTTCCTAAAATAACTTAAGTAAAATTAATACTAAAAATGGAAATAAGTGGGAGCCCCAACACTTAGGCTAATTCGGCAGCCCTTATGTTCAAGGTGGCTCTTCATCTTGAATCCCTATGCACATATAGGTCTTCAATGTAGGCTCAGGAAGTTGAACCTTGCTCGAGAACAAAGCATGACTCACAAATAGGAATGAGTCTCGTTGAAGCTTCTTAGCTCGGGCTCGAGTCATAGGTCCTTCTCCAAGAATGATGGGTGTGTCTGGAGCTGTAGAAGATGGTCCCGGGGTGTGTCTGGAGCTGTAGAAGATGGTCCCGCATCAACCTCCCCTTCTTGAAAAGGATTCGACCACGAATCCAAGTCTTCATCCACAGCGAAGTAAGGGATTAGATCCGCGACGTTGAATGTAGCGCTCACGCCCATGTCTCCAGGAAGCTCCAATTGGTAGGCATTGTCGCCCACTCTCCTCTTGACTTTGAATGGTCCATCACCACGAGGTGACAGCTTGTTCTTCCAGGCTTCTGGAAACCGCTCCTTCCTTAAGTGCACCCATACAAGATCTCCAGGCTGAAATGTGACCAATCGACGTCCCTTGTTGGCCTTGTTAGCATTGTATTCAGCCTTTAACTTCAGCTTCTCACGAGTTCGTTCATGCAGCTCCTTAATGAACTCGACATGCTTACCTGCCTCAAATGATTCTTTGTCTCTCATAGGATATGGAGTAAGATCAAAAGGGGTTAGTGGATTAACACCATACACACATTCAAATGGACTGATTTTAGTAGCCGAATGCATGGTTCTGTTATAAGCAAATTCCACATGAGGTAAGGCTTCTTCCCAAAGTTTCAAATTCTTCCTAATAATGGCTCTTAGGATAGTAGCAAGGGTTCTATTAGTCACCTCAGTTTGGCCATCAGTTTGGGGGTGGCTAGAAGTAGAGAATAACAATCTAGTTCCCAATTTATTCCATAAGGTTCGCCAAAAATGACTTAAGAATTTCACATCCCTATCACTAACAATGGTTTTAGGCACGCCATGCAACCTAACTACTTCTCTAAAGAATAGATTAGCAACGTTAGTAGCATCATCAGTTTTATGACATGCAATGAAATGAGCCATTTTAGAGAATCTATCAACCACTACAAATATAGAATCTCTCCCCTTCTTAGTTCTAGGCAACCCAACTATAAAATCCATGGAAATGTCTTCCCAAGGGGCTGAGGGGGTCGGTAGTGGTGTATAAAGGCCATGGGGCATAAGCTTAGCTTTGGCTTTTATGCAATCTATGCATCTTTTAAGGCAATGTTCTACATCCCTAAGCATATGTGGCCAATAAAAGTGTGATTTCAGTGTATTATATGTCTTATCTCTACCAAAATGTCCCATTAATCCACCACTATGGGCTTCACTAACAAGTAATAATCGTAGAGAACATCTAGGTATGCACACTTGATCTTTTCGAAATAAGAATCCTTCATGTATATAAAAGCTGTCATTAGGGCCCTTTTCTAAGCATTTTCGAAAGATATCACCAAAATCCAAATCAGATTCATACAATTCCTTTATGTAAACAAAGCCTAAGACTCTAGAATCCAAAGTGGTTAAAAGAACATGTCTCCTAGCTAACACATTAGACTCGAAATCAGCTCCTAAAGCATGCCTTCTAGATAATGCATCAGCAACCACATTGTCCTTGCCTTTCTTATACTTAATCACATAAGGAAATGTTTCAATGAATTCCATCACCTACCATGTCTCCTATCAAGTTTATCTTGGCTTTTAAAGTGTTTTAAAGACTCATGATCAGTCCTAAGGATAAACTCGCTAGGCCATAAATAGTGAGACCATGTCTTAAGTACTCTAAACAAAGCATATAATTCCTTATCATAGGTAGAGTAATTAAGACAAGCACCTTTCAACTTCTCAGAAAAGAAAGCAATAGGCTTACCTCCCTGCATAAGGACTCCACCAATTCCAATTCCGCTAGCATCACACTCTACTTCAAAGGGCTGAGAGAAGTCCGGCAAAGCTAGGAGAGGTGCGTGAGTGAGCTTGTCCTTAAGTGTGTTGAATGCTTCCTCCTGAGCTACTCCCCATGTGAATTCACTCCTCTTTTTCGTGAGCTCAGTGAGGGGTGCCGAGATGGTGCTGAAGTCCCGCACGAATCGATGATAGAAGCTCGCCAATCCTTGGAAGCTGCGCACATGACCGATGTTGGTGGGTGTTGGCCACTCTTGGATTGCCTTTATCTTAGCCTCATCGACACGCAGTCCATTCGAACTCACTACAAATCCAAGAAAAGACACTTGTTCATTACATAGCTCACATTTCTTTAAATTAGCATACAAGCGTTCAATTCTTAGTGTTTTAAGCACTTCTCTAAGATGTGATTCATGTTCATTAGAAGACTTGCTATAAACCAGAATATCATCAAAATAAACTACAACAAATTTTCCAATGAAGTCTCGAAGCACATGATTCATTAAGCGCATAAAAGTGCTAGGAGCATTAGTTAAACCAAAAGGCATAACCAACCACTCATATAAGCCTAGCTTAGTCTTAAAGGCTGTTTTCCATTCATCACCCTCTTTCATTCTAATTTGATGATAGCCACTCCTAAGATCAATTTTAGAAAATATAGAAGCTCCATGTAACTCATCTAGCATATCATCTAATCTAGGAATAGGATGACGATATTTAATAGTGATGTTGTTAATAGCCCTACAATCTACACACATTCTCCATGAACCATCTTTCTTAGGGACTAATAACACAGGCACAGCGCTAGGACTTAAGCTAATTCGAATATAACCCTTATCTAACAGTTCCTGGACTTGGGTTTGGACCTCTTGGGTCTCAGTGGGATTCATACGGTACGCAGGTCTATTAGGCAATGCAGCCCCCGGAATAAGATCAATTTGATGCTCAATTCCACGAATAGGGGGTAGACCTGGTGGTATGTCATCGGGAAACACATCCTTAAACTCCTCAAGAAGGGCGAGAATGTTTGATGGAAGAGAAGCTTTAAGCTCTTCACTCAACATGCTCAAGCTCTTGCAAAGGCGCATAAGAACAGTTCCACCATCCGCAAAGTCGTCTATGAATGTGCTTTTGGAAGCCAAGAACACACTCTTAGGCCGATTTTGAGGATCCACTTGGCTCGACTGAGCCTCCTTATCTAACTCACCTTTACTTACCTTGCGCTTCTCAATCTCATCAGCTACTTGCGTAGGCGTCATGGGCTTGAGAATGACATTCTTTCCCTGAAAAGTAAAGGTATAGCGATTAGTAAACCCATCATGAATAACCTGGTTTTACGATCAGATTGCCAAGGACGTCCTAATAGAATATGACAAGCTTGCACAGGCACAATATCACATAAAACATCATCTTCATAATGTCCTAGTTTAAAATGCACTTTAACTTGCCTACTAACTTTCAATAGTCCACAATCATTCATCCAATGTAATTTGTAAGGTCTAGGGTGTTGGACAGTAGGTAGATGCAATTTCTCAACCATCTCTTGACTAGCTAAATTACAGCAACTACCTCCATCAATGATCACATTTACAACCTTTCCTTTAACCAGACAACGAGTATGAAACAAGTTTTCTCTTTGATTATCATCACATGGTGTAGGAACAACACTTAAAACCCTCCTAACAATCAAAGAGTCTCCATGCTCATATTCAACCTCATTATCATCATTATCATAACAAACAAGGTTTAGATTCTGATCATTGTCATTAGCATGCTCGTCATGTTCATCACAAGAATTTTCAGATTCATATTCTCCTAAGTGATTGACCATGAGAGTTTTCTTATTAGGGCAATCCTTCATATAATGACCTCTACCTTGACATTTAAAGCACACAATATCTCTAGAACGAAGGGTAGAAGGGTTAGGATTACTCCCTTTGGGACCAGTAGATGTCCCAGACGATTCTCGTCCATTCCATGGACCTTTCCCTTTGTCGAGGGGCTGTTGGGGCTGTCGGCTATCACTCCTCCCTTGGGGCTGCTGAGCTCGCTCTCTAAAGCCCACCTCCGAGCGCCCTTGGGGCTGTTGTGGCCGAGATTGGCGCCACCCTTGCTGTTGGTTGCCACTCGACATCCTATTGCCTTGACTCTTGTAGCGTTGTCCCTTTTCTACTTTCATAGCTAGGTGTAATAAATCGGTAGGAGTAGTATAGGGAAAATAATCAATCTCATGAGCTAAAGCGGGATGCAAGATCCTAAGATATCTAACATTAGTTTGCTCATGAGTTTCTACTACATTAGCTCGAGCCATGGCTTCTTGCATAATATTGAATGTTTCCTCAACAGTTTTACTACCTTGTTTTAGATTTTCTAATCTACTCAATAGCTCTCTATCATAGTGTTGAGGTACAAACCTATTTCTCATTACTACCTTTAGTTGTTCCCAAGAAGCAATAGGTGCATCAAGGGATCTTCTTCTTTCTTTAACAAGATTGTCCCACCAGATTAATGCAAAACCTTGAAATTCTAGGGAAGCTAGTTGTACTTTCTTAGGTTCGGAGAAATTACGACAATTCCAGATTTGCTCCATTTTAATTTCCCAATCAATATAAGCATCTGGATCCGTCTTACCATCAAAAGGAGGAATCTTTACCTTAACCTTACCGATGCCGTCGTCATCATTGTATCTAGGCGGTCGGTTCTGATTTCCCCTTTGATTCCGTCTCGGGCGCTGCTCCCAATACTCTTCTTCTTGGAGGTCATCATCTTGCTCCGAGTCATAGAACCTCTCCTGGTAGTCCCGGCCTCTTCCCCTTCCTCGTCCTTGACCTTGCACATTAACAAACCCATTATTCCGATCATTTCTCCCACCTCGTGGAGAGTTGTTTTCATTGAATAAAGGATTCTGTAAATGAATATTAACATGATTAGGATTAGGAATAGGGTTAGGATTAGCGACTTCCCTTTCATCTTGTGGCATCTCAACTTGCACTCGCTCTTGCTGGCCACCTACGGTGTTAGAACCACTCGGCCTAGAATTCTCCAAAGCCGTCATCTTGGCTTGTAGTGTAGCCAAGGTTTCAGGGACGGTAGCCATGTCCGCCAATGTGTTCATCATGTTGTTCACATTGTTCATCAAGATGGCAAATTGCTCGGGAGTTACTGTTGTACTTGAGGAAGTGGCGTTGTTGCCACCGTTGTTATTCTGACTATTAGACATTATAACAAAAGAAAAGAAACAATGAACTATGTTAAGGTTAGTAAAAACTTATAAACAGCTCACAATTGTGTTTCGCTCACACTCCCTCTCTCCGATTGATATATCACGCTTGCTAGGGCAATCCGCTTTGGGCAAATCAACTACCAAGCAAAGACTAAGTAATCAAAGTATGTAACCAAGAGAATGAATGAAACAACGCAGAAGAGTACTCAACGAGGGCTGTAGAGAACTCGATGTAAGCAAACAACTCGATCCAAGCACTCGACAAGAGAGAAAGAGTGCTCAACAGTAGCTATAAACACTTGATTCAAGCAAAACAGATGGGTAATTGCAAGAAATCAACTCAACACAACAAGGAGATCACTCGGCAAGGGCTGAGAGTTCTCGACACTAACAAACTTACTCGATATAGACAACAAGAGAACTCGACCAGGTGGAGATCTCTTCGACACAAACTGAATTCAAGAGAAAATAAGGAAAAATAAAAGAAAGCTTGGAAATTTACCTCTTTTGATTGAAAACCTTTAAGTTAGGATGTTGTAGTTGCAAGGTAGGGTTTCAATTTTGTGATTTTTGTGGAGGTAATGTGTTTAGGATTGAGGTGTGTCGACTAGGGCTAGGTAGATCACCAAGGTTGGTCCTTTGGGAGCTTTCTTGCACTAGATTGAATCAACAAACTCTTTTTTTTTTTGACTTACTCTTACCCCTAGTGAATTTTATCCTCCTAGGTCCAAGTTCAATCTCTTTTTTTTTTTTCAAGAATTTCGAAACTGTTTTTTTTTTTGACCTAATGCAAGAAAGACTCAAAACAATGTAAAGGACTCGAAAATCTAAAAAATAATGGTGAAAAGATAAAATTTGTAGCCCTAAAGATAGATATATAGGTGAAATTGGCTAATTTTGGTAATTGGATCTATCTAAGCCTTTAAAGATATATGATAGATATAATGAATTAAATCTACCAAATAAAATCTGATTTTTGATAAGGCAAGTAAATAGATAGAATCAATAGGTAAAAGATAGAACAAACTAGGGTTTCTTGTGTGTGTGATGGGGCGGCCAAGCAAAGGCTATGGGGACAGCTTGCTGCCGTCGGCTCTAGGGTGTTCACAAGGGGTTGTGTGCACCTTTGGTCGACTCCACGGTCTCGGCTAGGCTTTGTGTTTAGGCTATGCAACCACAAACAATCACAAACTCAAGATTAGTGCAATAATCAAAATTCAGAAATTAAGAAGCAAAAGACCAAAACAAGAAAAGACTCTTTTTGTGGGTTTTTTTTTGTGTTTATGAGAAGTAAAAGACACTATTGATGTCTGAAACCAAAGCTCTGATGCCAATTTGATACGGGGTTAGCCGTGTGATGGTCCGATCTTCGACAACAAATAAGAACTAAACAAGAAACAAAACAAGACTCGAAATTTAAGAACAAGAATTGAAAGACTCGACCTGATAAGGACTGAAACGATCTATGTAGAACAAGATAGAAACCCCAGGCTTCCGTAGAAGGTAGGAACCAATATCAATGACTACACAACCCGCCTCTACAACCCTACACAATCAAGCGGACAACTTGAAGGCACAAGGAGGGGGCTTGTGGATACTAGGATCACCAAGTCTTGCGAAGTTGATGAACGGCAAAGCAAACCAAGCTGAGATTATCAATTCGACAATTGAAGAGCGCTGCTCTATTCAATCGACAACTCTCTAAGTGTTTCACACGTTTAAGAGAAAGCAATTTCATTCAATAATGTTCCAACTGATTCTAATGAGGGTAAACGGCATATATAGCCTACAAGGCTTGTTCTTGGCCGGTTTTTCTAGGTTAAAATAGATAAAAGAAGATAAAATAACAACTTAAAGGAATTAATAAAATTACCCTAAAGTTTCCTAAAATAACTTAAGTAAAATTAATACTAAAAATGGAAATAAGTGGGAGCCCCAACACTTAGGCTAATTCGGCAGCCCTTATGTTCAAGGTGGCTCTTCATCTTGAATCCCTATGCACATATAGGTCTTCAATGTAGGCTCGGGAAGTTGAACCTTGCTCGAGAACAAAGCATGACTCACAAATAGGAATGAGTCTCGTTGAAGCTTCTTAGCTCGGGCTCGAGTCATAGGTCCTTCTCCAAGAATGATGGGTGTGTCTGAAGCTGTAGAAGATGGTCCCGCATCAACTTCTTTCTTTTTTTTTTTTGAAGTCTGATTTTTTTTTTTTGAATCTCAGCAATTAACTTAATAAAGATAGAAAATAACTAAAACAAAATGAAAAATTGAAATCTGGGGAGAGAATAGAGCCGTTGGAGGGTGGTTAGGGTGATGATGAGAGTGTGGCTAAAATATAGGAGATGGTAAGGTGTATGGCTAGAATGTAGGAAATTTTTTTGACTTTTTTTTTTCTTTTCTGAATTTTCTCTTCCTTTTTTTTTTGATTTCTGAAAATAGAACTAAGCAAAATAACAAAATCTGATTTTTCTTGAAATGGAAGAGATGGTGGCCGAGTGGTGGTTGTATGGTGGTGATATGGTGGCCGAATGTATGGTAGGCTAGGCTAGGACAAGCAAACCAACAACAACCAATGCTTAATAGTAAGAAAAATCAAACAAAAGAAGAGATGATCAAACCTTGCACTCCAATGGAGTTTTTGAGCTTTTTGATGATGACAATGGAGATGAGACACTTGATGTCGGTATCCGAAGCTCTGATACCAATTTGATACGGGGATTAGCCGTGGATGTCCCGATCTTTCGACAACAAGCACAAAACACAAAGGTAACAAATCAGATGTGAAAGAACTCAATGAAGACTCAAATGACTCGACAAAACAAGGATAAATGGATGAGAAAGTCTAGGTAGAACGAGCGAATAGACCCTTGATCCCAATTGAACAAAGTCCTAAACCAACGACTAGCTAACCAATCTCTACAATCTCACACAACCAGGGACGTATCCAAGGAGCACGAGAAGGGGGCTCGTGGGAGCTTGATAGCACCAATCAACTAGCGAAGATCGACACACACAAGACAAACCAAGCGGATTCAACACCAAGAACTCTCGGCAATCTTGAAACACTCAAGACAATTTGGCTTGCAAAGCAATGCTCATAAGATGAATAAAATGATCAATGTTGTGTGTGATTACAACCGGCCTAGGGGCTATTTATAGCCATAGATGGAAATAGAAAAAGCTGAAAATAAATGACAATTAAAAGAAATTCAGCAACTTAAAAGAAATTCAGAAAATGGCAAATAGAATCCCTAAAATCTAGGACAAGCCTAAAGACTAGGACAACTAGCCGTTAGTGGTTGTAATGGGTTGCGTGGTGCTCGGTACAGCCTCGGCACTAATCCGCACAAGGGTCCGTAGCTTGGGTTGCGTTGATTCCGAGTCCTCTTTAGCTAAGGCATGACTCACGAGATTGAGAAGAGCTTGGTGAAGCTTCTTGGCACGAGCTCGAGTCATTGGCCCATCCGTCATCATTGGTGCATTTGGAGGAGGTCTAGGCTCGGATGGTCCCTCATCAAGCTTTCCGTGAAATTTTAGGACCAAAAGTAACCATATCGGCGTCACCTTTCATTATCCACCAAAAGTGTGTTGTTTTCTCTCAAATGTGTCCCAAACATGTTTATATGGTGTATAGGTCATAATAGGAGCTTTGTGCGCGAAAAGCTTTCCGTGAAAATTTTCGAAACAAAAGTGACCATATCGGCGTCACCTTTCTTCATCCACAAAAACTGTGTTGTTTTCGCTCAAATGCGTCCCAAACATGTTTATATGGTTTATAGGTCATAATGGTCGCTTTGTGTGCGAAAAGCTTTCCGTGAAATTTTCGGACCAAAAGTGACCATATCGGCGTCACCTTTCTTTATCCACAAAAACTGAGTAGTTTTTGCTCAAATGCGACCCAAACATGTTTATATGGTTTATAGGTCATAATGGGAGCTTTGTGCGCGAAAAGCTTTCCGTGAAATTTTCGGACCAAAAGTGACCATATCGGCATAACCTTTCTTTATCAACCAAAACTGTGTTGTTTTCGCTCAAATGCGTCACAAACATGTTTATATGGTTTATAGGTCATAATGGGATCTTTGTGCACGAAAAGCTTTCCGTGAAATTTTCGGACCAAAAGTGACCATATCGGCGTCACCTTTCTTTATCCACCAAAACTTTGTTGTTTTCGCTCAAATGTGTCCCAAACATGTTTATATGGTTTATAGGTCATAATGGGAGCTTTGTGCGCGATAAGCTTTCCTTGAAATTTTCGGACCAAAAGTGACCATATCGGCGTCACCTTTGTTTATCCACCAAAACTGTGTTGTTTTCGCTCAAATGTGTCCCAAACATGTTTATATGGTTTATAGGTCATAATGTGAGCTTTCTGCGGGAAAAGCATTCCGTGAAATTTTAGGACCAAAAGTAACCATATCGGCGTCACCTTTCATTATCCATCAAAAGTGTGTTGTTTTCGCTCAAATGTGTCCCAAACATGTTTATATGGTGTATAGGTCTTAATAGGAGCTTTGTGCGCGAAAACTTTCCGTGAAATTTTCGGACCAAAAGTGACCATATCGGCATCACCTTTCCTTATCAACCAAAACTTGATTGTTTTCGCTCAAATGCGTCCCAAACATGTTTATATGGTTTATAGGTCATAATGGGAGCTTTGTGCACGAAAAGCTTTCCGTGAAATTTTCGAACCAAAAGTGACCATATCGGCGTCACCTTTCTTTATCCACCAAAACTGTGATGTTTTCGCTCAAATGTGTCCCAAACATGTTTATATGGTTTATAGGTCATAATGGGAGCTTTCTGCGCAAAAAGCTTTCCGTGAAATTTTCAGACCAAAAGTAACCATATCGGTGTCACCTTTTATTATCCACCAAAACTGTGTTGTTTTCGCTCAAATGTGTCCCAAACATGTTTATATGGTTTATAGGTCATAATGGGAGCTTCATGCACGAAAAGCTTTCCGTGAAATTTTCGGACCAAAAGTGACCATATCGGCGTCACCTTTGTTTATCCACAAAAACTGTGTTGTTTTCGCTCAAATGTCTCCCAAACAATTTTATATGGTTTATAGGTCATAATGGGAGCTTTGTGCGCGAAAAGCTTTCCGTGAAATTTTCGGAACAAAAGTGACCATATCGGCGTCACCTTTCTTTATCCACAAAAACTGTGTTGTTTTCGCTCAAATGCATCCCAAACATGTTTATAAGGTTTATAGGTCATAATGGGAGCTTTGTGCGTGAAAAGCTTTCCGTTAAATTTTCTGACCAAAAGTGACCATATCGGCATCACCTTTCTTTATCAACCAAAATTGTGTTGTTTTCGCTCAAATGCCTCCCAAACATGTTTATATGGTTTATAGGTCATAATGGGAGCTTTGTGCACGAAAAGCTTTCCGTGAAATTTTCGGACCAAAAGTGAACATATCGGCGTCACCTTTTATTATCCACCAAAACTGTGTTGTTTTAGCTCAAATGTGTCCCAAACATGTTTATATGGTTTATAGGTCATAATGGGAGCTTTGTTCGCGATAAGCTTTCCGTGAAATTTTCGGACCAAAAGTGACCATATCGGCGTCACCTTTCTTTATCCACCAAAACTGTGTTGTTTTCGCTCAAATGTGTCCCAAACATGTTTATATGGTTTATAGGTCATAATGGGAGCTTTCTGCGCAAAAAGCTTTCCGTGAAATTTTCGGACCCAAAGTAACCATATCGGTGTCACCTTTTATTATCCACCAAAACTGTGTTGTTTTCGCTCAAATGTGTCCCAAACATGTTTATATGGTTTATAGGTCATAATGGGAGCTTCATGCGCGAAAAGCTTTCCGTGAAATTTCCGGACCAAAAGTGACCATATCGGCGTCACCTTTGTTTATCCACAAAAACTGTGTTGTTTTCGCTCAAATGTCTCCCAAACATGTTTATATGGTTTATAGGTCATAATGGGAGCTTTGTGCACGAAAAGCTTTCCGTGAAATTTTCGGACCAAAAGTGACCATATCGGCGTCACCTTTCTTTATCCACAAAAACTGTGTTTTTTTTCGCTCAAATGCATCCCAAACATGTTTATATGGTTTATAGGTCATAATGTGAGCTTTGTGCGCGGAAACCTTTCCGTGAAATTTTCGGACCAAAAGTGACCATATCGGCGTCACCTTTGTTTATCAACCAAAACTGTGTTGTTTTCGCTCAAATATGTCCCAAACATGTTTAAATGGTTTATAGGTCATAATGGGAGCTTTCTGCGCAAAGAGCTTTCCGTGAAATTTTCGGACCAAAAGTAACCATATCGGCGTCACCTTTTATTATCCACAAAAACTGTGTTGTTTTTCGCTCAAATGTGTCCCAAACATGTTTATATGGTGTATAGGTCATAATACGAGCTTTGTGCGCGAAAAGCTTTCCGTGAAATTTTCGGACCAAAAGTGACCATATCGGCATCACCTTTCTTTATCAACCAAAACTGTGTTGTTTTCGCTCAACTGCCTCCCAAACATGTTTATATGGTTTATAGGTCATAATGGGAGCTTTGTGCATGAAAAGCTTTCCGTGAAATTTTCGGACCAAAAGTGAACATATCGGCGTCACCTTTTATTATCCACCAAAACTGTGTTGTTTTCGCTCAAATGTGTCCCAAACATGTTTATATGGTTTATAGGTCATAATGGGAGCTTTGTGCACGATAAGCTTTCCGTGAAATTTTCGGACCAAAAGTGACCATATCGGCGTCACCTTTCTTTATCCACCAAAACTGTGTTGTTTTCGCTCAAATGCATCCCAAACTTGTTTATAAGGTTTATAGGTCATAATGGGAGCTTTGTGCGCGAAAAGCTTTCCGTGAAATTTTCGGACCAAAAGTGACCATATCGGCATCACCTTTCTTTATCAACCAAAACTGTGTTGTTTTCGTTCAAATGCCTCCCAAACATGTTTATATGGTTTATAGGTCATAATGGGAGCTTTGTGCACGAAAAGCTTTCCGTGAAATTTTCGGACCAAAAGTGAACATATCGGCGTCACCTTTTATTATCCACCAAAACTGTGTTGTTTTCGCTCAAATGTGTCCCAAACATGTTTATATGGTTTATAGGTCATAATGGGAGCTTTGTGCACGATAAGCTTTCCGTGAAATTTTCGGACCAAAAGTGACCATATCGGCGTCACCTTTCTTTATCCACCAAAACTGTGTTGTTTTCGCTCAAATGCATCCCAAACTTGTTTATAAGGTTTATAGGTCATAATGGGAGCTTTGTGCGCGAAAAGCTTTCCGTGAAATTTTCGGACCAAAAGTGACCATATCGGCATCACCTTTCTTTATCAACCAAAACTGTGTTGTTTTCGCTCAAATGCCTCCCAAACATGTTTATATGGTTTATAGGTCATAATGGGAGCTTTGTGCACGAAAAGCTTTCCGTGAAATTTTCGGACCAAAAGTGAACATATCGGCGTCACCTTTTATTATTCACCAAAACTGTGTTGTTTTCGCTCAAATGTGTCCCAAACATGTTTATATGGTTTATAGGTCATAATGGGAGCTTCATGCGCGAAAAGCTTTCTGTGAAATTTCCGGACCAAAAGTGACCATATCGGCGTCACCTTTGTTTATCCACAAAAACTGTGTTGTTTTCGCTCAAATGTCTCCCAAACATGTTTATATGGTTTATAGGTCATAATGGGAACTTTGTGCACGAAAAGCTTTCCTTGAAATTTTCGGACCAAAAGTGACCATATCGGCGTCACCTTTCTTTATCCACCAAAACTGTGTTGTTTACGCTCAAATGTGTCCCAAACATGTTGGTCATAATGGGAGCTTTGTGCGCAAAAAGCTTTCCCTGAAATTTCCGGACCAAAAGTGACCATATCGGCGTCACCTTTGTTTATCCACAAAAACTGTGTTGTTTTCGCTCAAATGTCTCCCAAACATGTTTATATGGTTTATAGGTCATAATGGGAACTTTGTGCACGAAAAGCTTTCCGTGAAATTTTCGGACCAAAAGTGACCATATCGGCGTCACCTTTCTTTATCCACTAAAACTGTGTTGTTTACGCTCAAATGTGTCCCAAACATGTAAGTCATAATGGGAGCTTTGTGCGCAAAAAGCTTTCCCTGAAATTTTCGGACCAAAAGTGACCATATCGGCGTCACCTTTCTTTATCCACAAAAACTGTGTTTTTTTTCGCTCAAATGCATCCCAAACATGTTTATATGGTTTATAGGTCATAATGTGAGCTTTGTGCGCGGAAAGCTTTCCGTGAAATTTTCGGACCAAAAGTGACCATATCGGCGTCACCTTTGTTTATCAACCAAAACTGTGTTGTTTTCGCTCAAATGTGTCCCAAACATGTTTAAATGGTTTATAGGTCATAATGGGAGCTTTCTGCGCAAAAAGCTTTCCGTGAAATTTTCGGAACAAAAGTAACCATATCGGCGTCACCTTTTATTATCCACAAAAACTGTGTTGTTTTCGCTCAAATGTGTCCCAAACATGTTTATATGGTGTATAGGTCATAATAGGAGCTTTGTGCGCGAAAAGCTTTCCGTGAAATTTTCGGACCAAAAGTGACCATATCGGCGTCACCTTTGTTTATCCACCAAAACTGTGTTGTTTTCGCTCAAATGTGTCCCAAACATGTTTATATGGATTATAGGTCATAATGGGAGCTTTCTGCGGGAAAAGATTTCCGTGAAATTTTAGGAACAAAAGTAACTATATCGGCGTCACGTTTCTTTATCCACAAGAACTGTGTTGTTTTCGCTCAAATGCATCCAAAACTTGTTTATATGGTTTATAGGTCATAATGGGAGCTTTGTGCACAAAAAGCTTTCCGTTAAATTTTCGGACCAAAAGTGACCATATCGGCGTCACCTTTCTTTATCCACAAAGACTGAGTAGTTTTTAATCAAATGCGACCCAAACATGTTTATATGGTTTATAGGTCATAATGGGAGCTTTGTGCGCGAAAAGCTTTCCCTGAAATTTTCGGAACAAAAGTGATTATATCGGCGTCACCTTTCATTATCCACAAAAACTGTGTTGTTTTCGCTCAAATGTCTCCCAAACATGTTTATATGGTTTATAGGTCATAATGGGAGCTTTGTGCGCGAAAAGCTTTCCGTGAAATTTTCGGACCAAAAGTGACCATATCGGCATCACCTTTTTTTATCCACAAAAACTGTGTTTTTTTACGCTCAAATGCATCCCAAACATGTTTATATGGTTTATAGGTCATAATGGGAGCTTTATGCACGAAAAGCTTTCCGTGAAATTTTCGGACCAAAAGTGACCATATCGGCATCACCTTTCTTTATCCACAAAAACTGTGTTTTTTTTCGCTCAAATGCATCCCAAACATGTTTATATGGTTTATAGGTCATAATGGGAGCTTTGTGCGCGAAAAGCTTTCCGTGAAATTTTCGGACCAAAAGTGACCATATCGGCATCACCTTTCTTTATCCACAAAAACTGTGTTTTTTTTCGCTCAAATGCATCCCAAACATTTTTATATGGTTTATAGGTCATAATGGGAGCTTTCTGCGCAAAAAGCCTTCCGTGAAATTTTAGGACCAAAAGTAACCATATCGGCGTCACCTTTCGTTATCCACAAAAAGTGTGTTGTTTTCTCTCAAATGTGTCCCAAACATGTTTATATGGTGTATAGGTCATAATAGGAGCTTTGTGCGCGAAAAGCTTTCCGTGAAAATTTTCGGAACAAAAGTGACCATATCGGCGTCACCTTTCTTCATCCACAAAAACTGTGTTGTTTTCGCTCAAATGCGTCCCAAACATGTTTATATGGTTTATAGGTCATAATGGGCGCTTTGTGTGCGAAAAGCTTTCCGTGAAATTTTCGGACCAAAAGTGACCATATCGGCGTCACCTTTCTTTATCCACAAAAACTGAGTAGTTTTTGCTCAAATGCGACCCAAACAAGTTTATATGGTTTATAGGTCATAATGGGAGCTTTGTGCGCGAAAAGCTTTCCGTGAAATTTTCGGACCAAAAGTGACCATATCGACGTCACCTTTCTTTATCCACCAAAACTTTGTTATTTTCGCTCAAATGTGTCCCACACATGTTTATATGGTTTATAGGTCATAATGAGAGCTTTGTGCGCGATAAGCTTTCCTTGAAATTTTCGGACCAAAAGTGACCATATCGGCGTCACCTTTGTTTATCCAACAAAACTGTGTTGTTTTCGCTCAAATGTGTCCCAAACATGTTTATATGGTTTATAGGTCATAATGGGAGCTTTCTGCGCAAAAAGCTTTCCGTGAAATTTTCAGACCAAAAGTCACCATATCGGCGTCACCTATCTTTATCCACCAAAACTGTGATGTTTTCGCTCAAATGTGTCCCAAACATGTTTATATGGTTTATAGGTCATAATGGGAGTTTTCTGCGCAAAAAGCTTTCCGTGAAATTTTCAGACCAAAAGTCACCATATCGGCGTCACCTTTCATTATCCACCAAAAGTGTGTTGTTTTCTCTCAAATGTGTCCCAAACATGTTTATATGGTGTATAGGTCATAATAGGAGCTTTGTGCGCGAAAAGCTTTCCGTGAAAATTTTCGGAACAAAAGTGACCATATCGGTGTCACCTTTCTTCATTCACAAAAACTGTGTTGTTTTCGCTCAAATGCGTCCCAAACATGTTTATATGGTTTATAGGTCATAATGGGCGCTTTGTGTGCGAAAAGCTTTCCGTGAAATTTTCGGACCAAAAGTGACCATATCGGCGTCACCTTTCTTTATCCACAAAAACTGAGTAGTTTTTGCTCAAATGCGACCCAAACATGTTTATATGGTTTATAGGTCATAATGGGAGCTTTGTGCGCGAAAAGCTTTCCGTGAAATTTTCGGACCAAAAGTGACCATATCGGCATAACCTTTCTTTATCAACCAAAACTGTGTTGTTTTCGCTCAAATGAGTCTCAAACATGTTTATATGGTTTATAGGTCATAATGGGAGCTTTCTGCGCAAAAAGCTTTCCGTGAAATTTTAGGACCAAAAGTAACCATATCGGCGTCACCTTTCATTATCCACAAAATGTGTGTTGTTTTCTCTAAAATGTGTCCCAAACATGTTTAAATGGTGTATAGGTCATAATAGGAGCTTTGTGCGCGAAAAGCTTTCCGTGAAAATTTTCGGAACAAAAGTGACCATATGGGCGTCACCTTTCTTCATCCACAAAAACTGTGTTGTTTTCGCTCAAATGCGTCCCAAACATGTTTATATGGTTTATAGGTCATAATGGGCGCTTTGTGTGCGAAAAGCTTTCCGTGAAATTTTCGGACCAAAAGTGACCATATCGGCGTCACCTTTCTTTATCCACAAAAACTGAGTAGTTTTTGCTCAAATGCGACCCAAACAAGTTTATATGGTTTATAGGTCATAATGGGAGCTTTGTGCGCGAAAAGCTTTCCGTGAAATTTTCGGACCAAAAGTGACCATATCGGCGTCACCTTTCTTTATCCACCAAAACTTTGTTGTTTTCGCTCAAATGTGTCCCAAACATGTTTATATGGTTTATAGGTCATAATGAGAGCTTTGTGCGCGATAAGCTTTCCTTGAAATTTTCGGACCAAAAGTGACCATATCGGCGTCACCTTTGTTTATCCAACAAAACTGTGTTGTTTTCGCTCAAATGTGTCCCAAACATGTTTATATGGTTTATAGGTCATAATGGGAGCTTTCTGCGGGAAAAGCATTCCGTGAAATTTTAGGACCAAAAGTAACCATATCGGCGTCACCTTTCATTATCCATCAAAAGTGTGTTGTTTTCGCTCAAATGTGTCCCAAACATGTTTATATGGTGTATAGGTCTTAATAGGAGCTTTGTGCACGAAAAGCTTTCCGTGAAATTTTCCGACCAAAAGTGACCATATCGGCGTCACCTTTCTTTATCCACCAAAACTGTGATGTTTTCGCTCAAATGTGTCCCAAACATGTTTATATAGTTTATAGGTCATAATGGGAGCTTTCTGCGCAAAAAGCTTTCCGTGAAATTTTCAGACCAAAAGTCACCATATCGGCGTCACCTTTTATTATCCACCAAAACTGTGTTGTTTTCGCTCAAATGTGTCCCAAACATGTTTATATGGTTTATAGGATATAATGGGAGCTTCATGCAAGAAAAACTTTCCGTGAAATTTTCGGACCAAAAGTGACCATATCGGCGTCACCTTTGTTTATCCACAAAAACTGTGTTGTTTTCGCTCAAATGTCTCCCAAACAATTTTATATGCTTTATAGGTCATAATGGGAGCTTTGTGCGCGAAAAGCTTTCCGTGAAATTTTCGGACCATAAGTCACCATATCGGCGTCACCTTTCTTTATCCACCAATACTATGTTGTTTTCGCTCAAATGTGTCCTAAACATGTTTATATGGTTTATAGGTCATAATGGGAGCTTTCTGCGGGAAAAGCTTTCCGTGAAATTTTAGGACCAAAAGTAACCATATCGGCGTCACCTATCATTATCCACCAAAAGTGTGTTGTTTTCTTTCAAATGTGTCCCAAACATATTTATATGGTTTATAGGTCATAATAGGAGCTTTGTGCGCGAAAAGATTTCCGTGAAATTTTAGGACCAAAAGTAACTATATCGGCGTCACCTTTCTTTATCCACAAGAACTGAGTAGTTTTTGCTCAAATGCATCCAAAACATGTTTATAAGGTTTATAGGTCATAATGGGAGTTTTGTGCGTGAAAAGCTTTCCGTGAAATTTTCGGATCAAAAGTGACCATATCGGCGTCACCTTTCTTTATCCACAAAGACTGAGTAGTTTTTACTCAAATGCGACCCAAACATGTTTATATGGTTTATAGGTCATAATGGGAGCTTTGTGCGCGAAAAGCTTTCCGTGAAATTTTCGGAACAAAAGTGACCATATCGGCGTCACCTTTCTTTATCCACAAAAACTGTGTTGTTTTCGCTCAAATGCATCCCAAACATGTTTATAAGGTTTATAGGTCATAATGGGAGCTTTGTGCGCGAAAAGCTTTCCGTGAAATTTTCGGACCAAAAGTGACCATATCGGCATCACCTTCCTTTATCAACCAAAACTGTGTTGTTTTCGCTCAAATGCCTCCCAAACATGTTTATATGGTTTATAGGTCATAATGGGAGCTTTGTGGACGAAAAGCTTTCCGTGAAATTTTCGGACCAAAAGTGAACATATCGGCGTCACCTTTTATTATCCACCAAAACTGTGTTGTTTTCGCTCAAATGTGTCCCAAACATGTTTATATGGTTTATATGTCATAATGGGAGCTTTGTGCGCGATAAGCTTTCCATGAAATTTTCGGACCAAAAGTGACCATATCGGCGTCACCTTTCTTTATCCACCAAAACTGTGTTGTTTTCGCTCAAATGTGTCCCAAACATGTTTATATGGTTTATAGGTCATAATGTGAGCTTTCTTCGCAAAAAGCTTTCCGTGAAATTTTCGGACCAAAAGTAACCATATCGGCGTCACCTTTTATTATCCAACAAAACTGTGTTGTTTTCACTCAAATGTGTCCCAAACATGTTTATATGGTTTATAGGTCATAATGGGAGCTTCATGCGCGAAAAGCTTTCCGTGAAATTTCCGGACCAAAAGTTACCATATCGGCGTCACCTTTGTTTATCCACAAAAACTGTGTTGTTTTCGCTCAAATGTCTCCCAAACATGTTTATATGGTTTATAGGTCATAATGAGAGCTTTGTGCACGAAAAGCTTTCCGTGAAATTTTCGGACCAAAAGTGACCATATCGGCGTCACCTTTCTTTATCCACAAAAACTGTGTTTTTTTTCTCTCAAATGCATCCCAAACATGTTTATATGGTTTATAGGTCATAATGTGAGCTTTGTGCGCGGAAAGCTTTCTGTGAAATTTTCGGACCAAAAGTGACCATATCGGCGTCACCTTTGTTTATCAACCAAAACTGTGTTGTTTTCGCTCAAATGTGTCCCAAACATGTTTATATGGTTTATAGGTCATAATGGGAGCTTTGTGCACGAAAAGCTTTCCGTGAAATTTTCGGACCAAAAGTAACCATATCGGCGTCACCTTTCTTTATCACAAAAACTGTGTTCTTTTTCGCTCAAATGTGTCCCAAACATGTTTATATGGTGTATAGGTCATAATAGGAGCTTTGTGCGCGAAAAGCTTTCCGTGAAATTTTCGGACCAAAAGTGACCATATCGGCATTACCTTTCTTTATCAACCAAAACTGTGTTGTTTTCGCTCAAATGCCTCCCAAACATGTTTATATGGTTTGTAGGTCATAATGGGAGCTTTGTGCACGAAAAGCTTTCCGTGAAATTTTCGGACCAAAAGTGAACATATCGGCGTCACCTTTTATTATCCACCAAAACTGTGTTGTTTTCGCTCAAATGTGTCCCAAACATGTTTATATGGTTTATATGTCATAATGGGAGCTTTGTGCGCGATAAGCTTTCCATGAAATTTTCGGACCAAAAGTGACCATATCGGCGTCACCTTTCTTTATCCACCAAAACTGTGTTGTTTTCGCTCAAATGTGTCCCAAACATGTTTATATGGTTTATAGGTCATAATGGGAGCTTTCTTCGCAAAAAGCTTTCCGTGAAATTTTCGGACCAAAAGTAACCATATCGGCGTCACCTTTTATTATCCAACAAAACTGTGTTGTTTTCACTCAAATGTGTCCCAAACATGTTTATATGGTTTATAGGTCATAATGGGAGCTTCATGCGCGAAAAGCTTTCCGTGAAATTTCCGGACCAAAAGTTACCATATCGGCGTCACCTTTGTTTATCCACAAAAACTGTGTTGTTTTCGCTCAAATGTCTCCCAAACATGTTTATATGGTTTATAGGTCATAATGAGAGCTTTGTGCACGAAAAGCTTTCCGTGAAATTTTCCGACCAAAAGTGACCATATCGGCGTCACCTTTCTTTATCCACCAAAACTGTGATGTTTTCGCTCAAATATGTCCCAAACATGTTTATATAGTTTATAGGTCATAATGGGAGCTTTCTGCGCAAAAAGCTTTCCGTGAAATTTTCAGACCAAAAGTCACCATATCGGCGTCACCTTTTATTATCCACCAAAACTGTGTTGTTTTCGCTCAAATGTGTCCCAAACATGTTTATATGGTTTATAGGATATAATGGGAGCTTCATGCAAGAAAAACTTTCCGTGAAATTTTCGGACCAAAAGTGACCATATCGTCGTCACCTTTGTTTATCCACAAAAACTGTGTTGTTTTCGCTCAAATGTCTCCCAAACAATTTTATATGCTTTATAGGTCATAATGGGAGCTTTGTGCGCGAAAAGCTTTCCGTGAAATTTTCGGACCATAAGTCACCATATCGGCGTCACCTTTCTTTATCCACCAATACTATGTTGTTTTCGCTCAAATGTGTCCTAAACATGTTTATATGGTTTATAGGTCATAATGGGAGCTTTCTGCGGGAAAAGCTTTCCGTGAAATTTTAGGACCAAAAGTAACCATATCGGCGTCACCTATCATTATCCACCAAAAGTGTGTTGTTTTCTTTCAAATGTGTCCCAAACATATTTATATGGTTTATAGGTCATAATAGGAGCTTTGTGCGCGAAAAGATTTCCGTGAAATTTTAGGACCAAAAGTAACTATATCGGCGTCACCTTTCTTTATCCACAAGAACTGAGTAGTTTTTGCTCAAATGCATCCAAAACATGTTTATAAGGTTTATAGGTCATAATGGGAGTTTTGTGCGTGAAAAGCTTTCCGTGAAATTTTCGGATCAAAAGTGACCATATCGGCGTCACCTTTCTTTATCCACAAAGACTGAGTAGTTTTTACTCAAATGCGACCCAAACATGTTTATATGGTTTATAGGTCATAATGGGAGCTTTGTGCGCGAAAAGCTTTCCGTGAAATTTTCGGAACAAAAGTGACCATATCGGCGTCACCTTTCTTTATCCACAAAAACTGTGTTGTTTTCGCTCAAATGCATCCCAAACATGTTTATAAGGTTTATAGGTCATAATGGGAGCTTTGTGCGCGAAAAGCTTTCCGTGAAATTTTCGGACCAAAAGTGACCATATCGGCATCACCTTCCTTTATCAACCAAAACTGTGTTGTTTTCGCTCAAATGCCTCCCAAACATGTTTATATGGTTTATAGGTCATAATGGGAGCTTTGTGGACGAAAAGCTTTCCGTGAAATTTTCGGACCAAAAGTGAACATATCGGCGTCACCTTTTATTATCCACCAAAACTGTGTTGTTTTCGCTCAAATGTGTCCCAAACATGTTTATATGGTTTATATGTCATAATGGGAGCTTTGTGCGCGATAAGCTTTCCATGAAATTTTCGGACCAAAAGTGACCATATCGGCGTCACCTTTCTTTATCCACCAAAACTGTGTTGTTTTCGCTCAAATGTGTCCCAAACATGTTTATATGGTTTATAGGTCATAATGGGAGCTTTCTTCGCAAAAAGCTTTCCGTGAAATTTTCGGACCAAAAGTAACCATATCGGCGTCACCTTTTATTATCCAACAAAACTGTGTTGTTTTCACTCAAATGTGTCCCAAACATGTTTATATGGTTTATAGGTCATAATGGGAGCTTCATGCGCGAAAAGCTTTCCGTGAAATTTCCGGACCAAAAGTTACCATATCGGCGTCACCTTTGTTTATCCACAAAAACTGTGTTGTTTTCGCTCAAATGTCTCCCAAACATGTTTATATGGTTTATAGGTCATAATGAGAGCTTTGTGCACGAAAAGCTTTCCGTGAAATTTTCGGACCAAAAGTGACCATATCGGCGTCACCTTTCTTTATCCACAAAAACTGTGTTTTTTTTCTCTCAAATGCATCCCAAACATGTTTATATGGTTTATAGGTCATAATGTGAGCTTTGTGCGCGGAAAGCTTTCTGTGAAATTTTCGGACCAAAAGTGACCATATCGGCGTCACCTTTGTTTATCAACCAAAACTGTGTTGTTTTCGCTCAAATGTGTCCCAAACATGTTTATATGGTTTATAGGTCATAATGGGAGCTTTGTGCACGAAAAGCTTTCCGTGAAATTTTCGGACCAAAAGTAACCATATCGGCGTCACCTTTCTTTATCACAAAAACTGTGTTCTTTTTCGCTCAAATGTGTCCCAAACATGTTTATATGGTGTATAGGTCATAATAGGAGCTTTGTGCGCGAAAAGCTTTCCGTGAAATTTTCGGACCAAAAGTGACCATATCGGCATCACCTTTCTTTATCAACCAAAACTGTGTTGTTTTCGCTCAAATGCCTCCCAAACATGTTTATATGGTTTGTAGGTCATAATGGGAGCTTTGTGCACGAAAAGCTTTCCGTGAAATTTTCGGACCAAAAGTGAACATATCGGCGTCACCTTTTATTATCCACCAAAACTGTGTTGTTTTCGCTCAAATGTGTCCCAAACATGTTTATATGGTTTATAGGTCATAATGGGAGCTTTGTGCGCAAAGAGCTTTCTGTTTAAATGTTTAAATGTTTATATGATTTGGGAAGCATTTGAGCGAAAACAACACAGTTTTCGCTCAAATGCGACCCAAACATGTTTATAATGTGAGCTTTCTGCGCAAAAAGCTTTCCGTGAAATTTTCGGACCAAAAGTGACCATATCGGCATCACCTTCCTTTATCAACCAAAATTGTGTTGTTTTCGCTCAAATGCCTCCCAAACATGTTTATATGGTTTATAGGTCATAATGGGAGCTTTGTGCACGGAAAGCTTTCCGTGAAATTTTCGGACCAAAAGTGAACATATCGGCGTCACCTTTTATTATCCACCAAAACTGTGTTGTTTTCGCTCAAATGTGTCCCAAACATGTTTATATGGTTTATATGTCATAATGGGAGCTTTGTGCGCGATAAGCTTTCCGTGAAATTTCCGGACCAAAAGTGACCATATCGGCGTCACCTTTCTTTATCCACCAAAACTGTGTTGTTTTCGCTCAAATATGTCCCAAACATGTTTATATGGTTTATAGGTCATAATGGGAGCTTTCTTCGCAAAAAGCTTTCCGTGAAATTTTCGGACCAAAAGTAACCATATCGGCGTCACCTTTTATTATCCAACAAAACTGTGTTGTTTTCGCTCAAATGTGTCCCAAACATGTTTATATGGTTTATAGGTCATAATGGGAGCTTCATGCGCGAAAAGCTTTCCGTGAAATTTCCGGACCAAAAGTTACCATATCGGCGTCACCTTTGTTTATCCATAAAAACTGTGTTGTTTTCGCTCAAATGTCTCCCAAACATGTTTATATGGTTTATAGGTCATAATGAGAGCTTTGTGCACGAAAAGCTTTCCGTGAAATTTTCGGACCAAAAGTGACCATATCGGCGTCACCTTTCTTTATCCACAAAAACTGTGTTTTTTTTCTCTCAAATGCATCCCAAACATGTTTATATGGTTTATAGGTCATAATGTGAGCTTTGTGCGCGGAAAGCTTTCTGTGAAATTTTCGGACCAAAAGTGACCATATCGGCGTCACCTTTGTTTATCAACCAAAACTGTGTTGTTTTCGCTCAAATGTGTCCCAAACATGTTTATATGGTTTATAGGTCATAATGGGAGCTTTGTGCACGAAAAGCTTTCCGTGAAATTTTCGGACCAAAAGTAACCATATCGGCGTCACCTTTCTTTATCACAAAAACTGTGTTCTTTTTCGCTCAAATGTGTCCCAAACATGTTTATATGGTGTATAGGTCATAATAGGAGCTTTGTGCGCGAAAAGCTTTCCGTGAAATTTTCAGACCAAAAGTGACCATATCGGCATCACCTTTCTTTATCAACCAAAACTGTGTTGTTTTCGCTCAAATGCCTCCCAAACATGTTTATATGGTTTATAGGTCATAATGGGAGCTTTGTGCACGAAAAGCTTTCCGTGAAATTTTCGGACCAAAAGTGAACATATCGGCGTCACCTTTTATTATCCACCAAAACTGTGTTGTTTTCGATCAAATGTGTCCCAAACATGTTTATATGGTTTATAGGTCATAATGGGAGCTTTGTGCGCAAAGAGCTTTCTGTTTAAATGTTTAAATGTTTATATGATTTGGGAAGCATTTGAGCGAAAACAACACAGTTTTCGCTCAAATGCGACCCAAACATGTTTATAATGTGAGCTTTCTGCGCAAAAAGCTTTCCGTGAAATTTTCGGACCAAAAGTAACCATATCGGCGTCACCTTTTATTATCCACAAAAATTGTGTTGTTTACGCTCAAATGTGTCCCAAACATGTTTATATGGTTTATAGGTCATAATGAGGGCTTTGTGTGCGAAAAGCTTTTCGTGAAATTTTCGGACCAAAAGTGACCATATCGGCGTCACCTTTCTTTATCCACAAAGACTGAGTAGTTTTCGCTCAAATGCGACCCAAACATGTTTATATGGTTTATAGGTCATAATGGGAGCTTTGTGCGCGAAAAGCTTTCCGTGAAATTTTCGGACCAAAAGTGACCATATCGGCGTCATCTTTCTTTATCCACAAAAACTGTGTTGTTTTCGCTCAAATGCATCCCAAACATGTTTATAAGGTTTATAGGTCATAATGGGAGCTTTGTGCGCGAAAAGCTTTCCGTGAAATTTTCGGACCAAAAGTGACCATATCGGCATCACCTTTCTTTATCAACCAAAACTGTGTTGTTTTCGCTCAAATGCCTCCCAAACTTGTTTATATGGTTTATAGGTCATAATGGGAGCTTTGTGCACGAAAAGCTTTCCGTGAAATTTTCGGACCAAAAGTGACCATATCGGCGTCACCTTTCTTTATCCACCAAAATTGTGTTGTTTTCGCTCAAATGTGTCCTAAACATGTTTATATGGTTTATAGGTCATAATGGGAGCTTTCTGCGCAAAAAGCTTTCCGTGAAATTTTAGGACCAAAAGTAACCATATCGGCGTCACCTTTCTTTATCCACCAAAAGTGTGTTGTTTTCTCTCAAATGTGTCCCAAACATGTTTATATGGTGTATAGGTCATAATAGGAGCTTTGTGCGCGAAAAGCTTTCCGTGAAAATTTTCGGACCAAAAGTAACCATATCGGCGTCACCTTTCTTTATCCACCAAAACTGTGTTGTTTTCGCTCAAATGTGTCCCAAACATGTTTACATGGTTTATAGGTCATAATGGGAGCTTTGTGCGCGATAAGCTTTCCTTGAAATTTTCGGACCAAAAGTGACCATATCGGCGTCACCTTTGTTTATCCACCAAAACTGTGTTTTTTTCGCTCAAATGTGTCCCAAACATGTTTATATGGTTTATAGGTCATAATGGGAGCTTTCTGCGGGAAAAGCATTCCGTGAAATTTTAGGACCAAAAGTAACCATATCGGCGTCACCTTTCATTATCCATCAAAAGTGTGTTGTTTTCGCTCAAATGTGTCCCAAACATGTTTATATGGTTTATAGGTCATAATGGGAGCTTTCTGCGGGAAAAGCATTCCGTGAAATTTTCGGACCAAAAGGGACCATATCGGCGTCACCTTTCTTTATCCACCAAAACTGTGATGTTTTCGCTCAAATGTGTCCCAAACATGTTTACATGGTTTATAGGTCATAATGGGAGCTTTGTGCGCGATAAGCTTTCCTTGAAATTTTCGGACCAAAAGTGACCATATCGGCGTCACCTTTGTTTATCCACAAAAACTGTGTTTTTTTTCGCTCAAATGCATCCCAAACATGTTTATATGGTTTATAGGTCATAATGGGAGCTTTCTGCGGGAAAAGCATTCCGTGAAATTTTAGGACCAAAAGTAACCATATCGGCGTCACCTTTCATTATCCATCAAAAGTGTGTTGTTTTCCCTCAAATGTGTTCCAAACATGTTTATATGGTTTATAGGTCATAATGGGAGCTTCATGCACGAAAAGCTTTCCGTGAAATTTTCGGACCAAAAGTGACCATATCGGCGTCACCTTTGTTTATCCACAAAAACTGTGTTGTTTTCGCTCAAATGTCTCCCAAACAATTTTATATGGTTTAAACCTCATAATGGGAGCTTTGTGCACGAAAAGCTTTCCGTGAAATTTTCGGACCATAAGTGACCATATCGGCGTCACCTTTCTTTATCCACAAAAACTGTGTTTTTTTTCGCTCAAATGCATCCCAAACATGTTTATATGGTTTATTGGTCATAATGGGAGCTTTGTGCGCGAAAAGATTCCCGTGAAATTTTCGGACCAAAAGTGACCATATCGGCGTCACCTTTCTTTATCCACAAAAACTGAGTAGTTATTGCTCAAATGCTTCCCAAACATGTTTATATGGTTTATAGGTCATAATGGGAGCTTTGTGCGCGAAAAGCTTTCCGTGAAATTTTCGGAACAAAAGTGACCATATCGGCGTCATCTTTCTTTATCCACCAAAACTGTGTTGTTTTCGCTCAAATGCATCCCAAACAGGTTTATAAGGTTTATAGGTCATAATGGGAGCTTTCTGCGCGAAAAGCTTTCCGTCAAATTTTCGGACCAAAAGTAACCATATCGGCGTCACCTTTCTTTATCCACCAAAACTGTGTTGTTTTCGCTCAAATGTGTCCCAAACATATTTACATGGTTTATAGGTCATAATGGGAGCTTTCTGCGTGAAAAGCTTTCCGTGAAATTTTAGGACCAAAAGTAACCATATCGGCGTCACCATTCATTATTCACCAAAAGTGTGTTGTTTTCTCTCAAATGTGTCCCAAACATGTTTATATGGTGATGCGGGACCATCCAAGCTAAGGCCTTACACTCTTGTGAGCTATGCCCTAGCTCAAGAGCCGACGAGGCCTCAAGGAATCAATGCAGCCCAAGCCAACAAGCTAAGGCCTTACACTCTTGTGAGCTATGCCCTAGCTCAAGAACCGATGAGGCCTCAAGGAATCAACGCAGCCCAAGCCACGGATCCTTGTTTGAATTGATGCCGAGGTTGTACCGAGCACATGTGCCTACCTTTCTCCGTGAAGACCGGGTCCAAATACTAGCCGTTGACAGCCTTGCTAAGTGCTCAAGTGGCCAGCCATGAAGACCTATTCTTTAGGAGCCATGATTGAAGAAGTCAAGGCCACTTCCTATCTTTTAGGGATTTTATTTGCAATTTCTGAATTTGTTTTAATTTCCATTTAATTTTCTGAATTTCTTGCAATTTTCTGAATTTCTTTTGTTGTCATTTATTTTCAGCCTTTTCTATCTCCATTTAAGGCTATAAATAGCCTCCTAGGCCGGTTGTATTAGGGAACAAACCTATATTTGATTAATGAAAAGCATTGCTTTGCAAACACATTGTTTCTTGAGGATTCAAGAGAGAGACCGAGAGGATTCTTGGTGAATTGACCTTGCTTGGTTTGTCTTGTGTGTGTCGATCTTCGCTAGTTGATTGGTGCTATCAAGCTTTCACGAGCCCCTTTCTTGTGCTCCTAGGATACGTCCTAGGTTGTGTAAGATCGTAGAGATTGGTTAGCTAGTCGTTGGTTTAGGACTTTGTTCAATTGGGATCAAGGGTCTATTCGCTCGTTCTACCTAGACTTTCTCCTGCCCTATCTATCTTTTTCATTACCATTGTCGAGTCCTTTGAGTCTTTGTCGAGTCATTATTGTCTAACTTGTGTTCTTTGTGTTTTTGTGCTTGTTGTCGGAAGATCGGGACATCCACGGCTAATCCCCGTATCAAATTGGTATCAGAGCTTCGGCTACCGACATCAAGTGTCTCATCTCCATTGTCATCATCAAAAAAAACTCAAAAACTCCATTGGAGTGCAAGGTTTGATCATCTCTTCTTTTGTTTGATTTTTCTTACTATTAGCATTGGTTGTTGTTGGTTTGCTTAGGCATTACCTTCTGCCGACCCCATCACCAATTCATCACCACCATACCGCCACCCTATCACCACCATCAGACCACCATTCGACCACCCTTTCATCACCACCAAGAAAAATCAGATTGTGATCCTATCTTAAATTCCTATGATGATTGTGATGATGAAGGCATTGAGTATGAACATGGTGAAAGTTTGATTGTGAGGAGAGCTTTGCATGTCAATCCAACTCCATGTGATGATAACCAACAAGAGAACTTATTTCATACTAGATGCTTAGTAAAGGGTAAGGTTTGTAATGTCATTATTGATGGTGGAAGTTGTTGTAATCTTGCTAGCACTGAATTGGTTGAAAAACTACAACTTTCCACTATACACCACCCTAGGCCCTATAAATTGCATTGGATGAATGATTGCGGTGCATTAAAAGTGAATAAGCAAGTTAAGGTTTCTTTTAAGCTAGGACATTATGAAGATGATGTTTTGTGTGATATAGTACCTATGCAAGCTTCTCACTTACTTTTTGGTCGTCCATGGCAATTTGATCGAAAAGTCTTACATGATGGTTTCACTAACCGCTATTCCTTTGAGTATAAGGGCAGGAACTTGACTCTAAAGCCAATGACCCCTACTCAAATAGCCGGGGAGTTTGAGAAGAAGGAAAGTGGAGGGTCGGTGCCATCAAAAGTGTTCCTTGCCGCCAAGAGGGAGTTCGTGGACAAGAACTTGGATTCGTGGTCGAATCCTTTCAAAGAAGGGGAGGTTGATGCGGGACCATCCAAGCTAAGGCCTTACACTCTTGTGAGCTATGCCCTAGCTCAAGAGCCGACGAGGCCTCAAGGAATCAATGCAGCCCAAGCCAACAAGCTAAGGCCTTACACTCTTGTGAGCTATGCCCTAGCTCAAGAACCGACGAGGCCTCAAGGAATCAACGCAGCCCAAGCCACGGATCCTTGTTTGGATTGATGCCGAGGTTGTACCGAGCACATGTGCCTACCTTTCTCCGTGAAGACCGGGTCCAAATACTAGCCGTTGACAGCCTTGCTAAGTGCTCAAGTGGCCAGCCATGAAGACCTATTCTTTAGGAGCCATGATTGAAGAAGTCAAGGCCACTTCCTATCTTTTAGGGATTTTATTTGCAATTTCTGAATTTGTTTTAATTTCCATTTAATTTTCTGAATTTCTTGCAATTTTCTGAATTTCTTTTGTTGTCATTTATTTTCAGCCTTTTCTATCTCCATTTAAGGCTATAAATAGCCTCCTAGGCCGGTTGTATTAGGGAACAAACCCATATTTGATTAATGAAAAGCATTGCTTTGCAAACACATTGTTTCTTGAGGATTCAAGAGAGAGACCGAGAGGATTCTTGGTGAATTGACCTTGCTTGGTTTGTCTTGTGTGTGTCGATCTTCGCTAGTTGATTGGTGCTATCAAGCTTTCACGAGCCCCTTTCTTGTGCTCCTAGGATACGTCCTAGGTTGTGTAAGATCGTAGAGATTGGTTAGCTAGTCGTTGGTTTAGGACTTTGTTCAATTGGGATCAAGGGTCTATTCGCTCGTTCTACCTAGACTTTCTCCTGCCCTATCTATCTTTTTCATTACCATTGTCGAGTCCTTTGAGTCTTTGTCGAGTCATTATTGTCTAACTTGTGTTCTTTGTGTTTTTGTGCTTGTTGTCGGAAGATCGGGACATCCACGGCTAATCCCCGTATCAAATTGGGACCCCATCACCAATTCATCACCACCATACCGCCACCCTATCACCACCATCAGACCACCATTCGACCACCCTTTCATCACCACCAAGAAAAATCAGATTTTTGGTCTTCTATTTTTGCTATTTTCTGAAATTCAAAAGAAAAAGTCAAAAAAATCCCTACATTTTAGCCATACCATTTCCAGCTCCTATTTTTTAGCCACACTTCCATCCCAACAGCTCTATTAGTTACAAGGTCTCTTTTATTTTCATTTTCAGATTTTTCATTTGTTATTTAATTGCTGAAAGTCAAAAAAAAAAAAATCAGACTTCAAAAAAAAAAAGAAAGAGAAGTCGACAGTGAAAAAAAAAAAGAGAAGAAAGAAAGAAAAAGAATTTAGAAAAAAAAAATCAGATTTGAGTTGCATTGTTGTTGATTGTTCTAAGTGTACAAGAGAAGTGCAAGAGTAAGCATTGCAAGTGAACAAGAGCCATTGTGAGCCAAGAAAGCCTAAACACCATCTTACCATTCAACCTATCCTTAGCCTACCAACAACTATCTTGCTTGTAGTTTGAAGGTTAGACAAGGCTGATTTGATCAAGTTTTGTGCTTAGTCCTTTCTTACCATTTTATTCTTGTCCCTTGTTTCTATTATCTCTTGATCTCACTTTCTTTGATTCATTTCTGAAATTTTCAGCTTGGAACCTTATCATTGATTGTCTAGCTAATCTCTTGTGGTTAGAGGATTTTTGATTGTCCTTTTGACTAGCTTGAGTGATTGACTATCGTAAGACAAATTGCAACAACAAGCATTTCAGCACCAAAGGGAGAGGAGTGCCGAGAGCAAACACTTTTGAGGAAGTTTTTGTTTTGTCTAACCTTAACCTATTTACGTGTTTGTTTGAGTTGTGATGACTATAGGTAACAAATCACCAAGGTCGGAGACTTCCGAGCCCATTTCCCCGGAGTTGTTCAACATGTTGAACAAAATGAACAACAACATCACGACGTTGATGGAAAGGATGGCAGCCCTAGAGGCACGCCCTTCGACGTCCACGGAGATGCCTAGGGCACCCCAAGGCCAGCCTTCGGCTTCCGGACATCACAGCCACGTTCCACCCCCGGAGCACACCCAAGACAACCGGGAAGATCCTCCTAGAACTCCTATTTATGCACGAAATACTCCACCGGAAGAGAACCCACCTCCTCGTGAGAGGCGTGGTCGTTTTAATCATTTTCGTGATGTGCAGGATGACTTTGAGCCCTATGAACACTTTGAGGGTTTCCAAGAAGAAGAGGATCAATGGGAGCGCCAATCGAGAAGGCATGAACAAGGACCCCGTCCACGGAGGCCCCGAGAGCCCGAGCAAGACGGAGTTGGCAAGGTCAAGGTCACAATCCCACCTTTTGAGGGAAAGTGCGATCCGGACACTTACCTCGAATGGGAGACCAAGATCGAGCACATTTGGAGCTGCCACAACTTCACCGATTACAAGAAGGTACAACTAGCCACCCTTGAATTTAGCGGTTTTGCACTAATATGGTGGGATACCCTTGTGAAGGAAAGGAGAAGAGCCCTAGACGCACCCGTAGCCACGTGGGAACAAATGAAGGCACTCATGAGGGCCCGATTCATCCCTCAACACTACGCTAGGGAACTCAAGCAGCGGCTTGAGAACCTCAAGCAAGGTTCCATGAGTGTGGAGGAAGCATTCAATGCCATGCAATTGGCTATGGCAAGGGCAAACGTGGTAGAAGATGAGGAAGACACCAATGCTCGGTTCTTAAGAATCCTACACCCTTACTTGGCTAGAGAAGTTGATTGTTATCCTTATACTTCCGTTATTGATCTTTTACATCTAGCCGTGAAGGTTGATAGGAAGTTAAAGGCAAGAGACCAAGGAGGAGCTAGAGGAGGAAACCGAAGCTCAAGCACGCATCCCTATGGCCGAGATGCCCTAGCACCAAGGGAGAAGCCTAGTCTCGGTAATGGAGGAGAGCAAGGGAATCGAGGAGGAGTTCAAGCCATATCGAGTGCCAAGCCACCTAGCCCTCTCGGTAACCCTAAAGGAGGTACCCCTAACCCTTCTAATTTGCGAAATAGGGAAGTTGTGTGTTTTAAGTGCCAAGATAGAGGACACATGATGAAAGATTGCCCACATAGGAAAGCTCTCATGGTTGATCACTTAGGCAACACCAATTCTGAAATTGAGCATGAAAATGATGAGTGTTTGCATTTTGATTGTGATCCTATCTTAAATTCCTATGATGATTGTGATGATGAAGGCATTGAGTATGAACATGGTGAAAGTTTGATTGTGAGGAGAGCTTTGCATGTCAATCCAACTCCATGTGATGATAACCAACGAGAGAACTTATTTCATACTAGATGCTTAGTAAAGGGTAAGGTTTGTAATGTCATTATTGATGGTGGAAGTTGTTGTAATCTTGCTAGCACTGAATTGGTTGAAAAACTACAACTTTCCACTATACACCACCCTAGGCCCTATAAATTGCATTGGATGAATGATTGCGGTGCATTAAAAGTGAATAAGCAAGTTAAGGTTTCTTTTAAGCTAGGACATTATGAAGATGATGTTTTGTGTGATATAGTACCTATGCAAGCTTCTCACTTACTTTTTGGTCGTCCATGGCAATTTGATCGAAAAGTCTTACATGATGGTTTCACTAACCGCTATTCCTTTGAGTATAAGGGCAGGAACTTGACTCTAAAGCCAATGACCCCTACTCAAATAGCCGGGGAGTTTGAGAAGAAGGAAAGTGGAGGGTCGGTGCCATCAAAAGTGTTCCTTGCCGCCAAGAGGGAGTTCGTGGACAAGAACTTGGATTCGTGGTCGAATCCTTTCAAAGAAGGGGAGGTTGATGCGGGACCATCCAAGCTAAGGCCTTACACTCTTGTGAGCTATGCCCTAGCTCAAGAGCCGACGAGGCCTCAAGGAATCAATGCAGCCCAAGCCAACAAGCTAAGGCCTTACACTCTTGTGAGCTATGCCCTAGCTCAAGAACCGACGAGGCCTCAAGGAATCAATGCAGCCCAAGCCACGGATCCTTGTTTGGATTGATGCCGAGGTTGTACCGAGCACATGTGCCTACCTTTCTCCGTGAAGACCGGGTCCAAATACTAGCCGTTGACAGCCTTGCTAAGTGCTCAAGTGGCCAGCCATGAAGACCTATTCTTTAGGAGCCATGATTGAAGAAGTCAAGGCCACTTCCTATCTTTTAGGGATTTTATTTGCAATTTCTGAATTTGTTTTAATTTCCATTTAATTTTCTGAATTTCTTGCAATTTTCTGAATTTCTTTTGTTGTCATTTATTTTCAGCCTTTTCTATCTCCATTTAAGGCTATAAATAGCCTCCTAGGCCGGTTGTATTAGGGAACAAACCCATATTTGATTAATGAAAAGCATTGCTTTGCAAACACATTGTTTCTTGAGGATTCAAGAGAGAGACCGAGAGGATTCTTGGTGAATTGACCTTGCTTGGTTTGTCTTGTGTGTGTCGATCTTCGCTAGTTGATTGGTGCTATCAAGCTTTCACGAGCCCCTTTCTTGTGCTCCTAGGATACGTCCTAGGTTGTGTAAGATCGTAGAGATTGGTTAGCTAGTCGTTGGTTTAGGACTTTGTTCAATTGGGATCAAGGGTCTATTCGCTCGTTCTACCTAGACTTTCTCCTGCCCTATCTATCTTTTTCATTACCATTGTCGAGTCCTTTGAGTCTTTGTCGAGTCATTATTGTCTAACTTGTGTTCTTTGTGTTTTTGTGCTTGTTGTCGGAAGATCGGGACATCCACGGCTAATCCCCGTATCATATGGTGTATAGGTCATAATAGGAGCTTTGTGCGCGAAAAGCTTTCCGTGAAAATTTTCGGACCAAAAGTGACCATATCGGCGTCACCTTTCTTCATCCACAAAAACTGTGTTGTTTTCGCTCAAATGCGTCCCAAACATGTTTATATGGTTTATAGGTCATAATGGGCGCTTTGTGTGAGAAAAGCTTTCCGTGAAATTTTCGGACCAAAAGTGACCATATCGGCGTCACCTTTCTTTATCCACAAAAACTGAGTAGTTTTTGCTCAAATGCTTCCCAAACATGTTTATATGGTTTATAGGTCATAATGGGAGCTTTGTGCGCGAAAAGCTTTCCGTGAAATTTTCGGAACAAAAGTGACCATATCGGCGTCACCTTTCTTTATCCACCAAAACTGTATTGTTTTCGCTCAAATGCATCCCAAACAGGTTTATAAGGTTTATAGGTCATAATGGGAGCTTTCTGCGCGAAAAGCTTTCCGTGAAATTTTCGGACCAAAAGTAACCATATCGGCGTCACCTTTTATTATCCACCAAAACTGTGTTGTTTTCGCTCAAATGTGTCCCAAACATGTTTATATGGTTTATAGGTCATAATGGGAGCTTCATGCACGAAAAGCTTTCCGTGAAATTTTCGGACCAAAAGTGACCATATCGGCGTCACCTTTCTTTATCCACAAAAACTGAGTAGTTTTTGCTCAAATGCTTCCCAAACATGTTTATATGGTTTATAGGTCATAATGGGAGCTTTGTGCGCAAAAAGCTTTCCCTGAAATTTTCGGAGCAAAAGTGACCATATCGGCGTCACCTTTGTTTATCCACCAAAACTGTGTTGTTTTCGCTCAAATGTGTCCCAAACATGTTTAAATGGTTTATAGGTCATAATGGGAGCTTTCTGCGCAAAAAGCTTTCCGTGAAATTTTCGGATCAAAAGTAACCATATCGGCGTCACCTTTTATTATCCACAAAAACTATGTTGTTTTCGCTCAAATGTGTCCCAAACATGTTTATATGGTGTATACGTCATAATAGGAGCTTTGTGCGCGAAAAGCTTTCCGTGAAATTTTCGGACCAAAAGTGACCATATCAGCGTTCCCTTTCTTCATCCACAAAAACTGTGTTGTTTTCGCTCAAATGCGTACCAAACATGTTTATATGGTTTATAGGTCATAATGGGCGCTTTGTGTGCGAAAAGCTTTTCGTGAAATTTTCGGACCAAAAGTGACCATATCGGCGTCACCTTTCTTTATCCACAAAGACTGAGTAGTTTTCGCTCAAATGCGACCCAAACATGTTTATATGGTTTATAGGTCATAATGGGAGCTTTGTGCGCGAAAAGCATTCCCTGAAATTTTCGGACCAAAAGGTACCATATCGGCGTCATATTCCTTTATCCACAAAAACTGTGTTGTTTTCGCTCAAATGCATCCCAAACATGTTTATAAGGTTTATAGGTCATAATGTGAGCTTTGTGCGCGAAAAGCTTTCCGTGAAATTTTCGGACCAAAAGTGACCATATCGGCATCACCTTTCTTTATCAACCAAAACTGTGTTGTTTTCGCTAAAATGCCTTCCAAACATGTTTATATGGTTTATAGGTCATAATGGGAGCTTTGTGCACGAAAAGCTTTCCGTGAAATTTTCGGACCAAAAGTGACAATATCGGCGTCACCTTTCTTTATCCACCAAAACTGTGTTGTTTTCGCTAAAATGTGTCCTAAACATGTTTATATAGTTTATAGGTCATAATGAGGGCTTTGTGTGCGAAAAGCTTTTCGTGAAATTTTCGGACCAAAAGTGACCATATCGGCGTCACCTTTCTTCATCCACAAAAACTGTGTTGTTTTCGTTCAAATGCGTCCCAAACATGTTTATATGGTTTATAGGTCATAATGGGAGCTTTCTGCGTGAAAAGCTTTCCGTGAAATTTTATGACCAAAAGTAAACATATCGGCGTCACCTTTCTTTATCACAAAAACTGTGTTCTTTTTCGCTCAAATGTGTCCCAAACATGTTTATATGGTGTATAGGTCATAATAGGAGCTTTGTGCGCGAAAAGCTTTCCGTGAAATTTTCGGACCAAAAGTGACCATATCGGCATCACCTTTCTTTATCAACCAAAACTGTGTTGTTTTCGCTCAAATGCCTCCCAAACATGTTTATATGGTTTATAGGTCATAATGGGAGCTTTGTGCACGAAAAGCTTTCCGTGAAATTTTCGGACCAAAAGTGAACATATCGGCGTCACCTTTTATTATCCACCAAAACTGTGTTGTTTTCGCTCAAATGTGTCCCAAACATGTTTATATGGTTTATAGGTCATAATGGGAGCTTTGTGCGCAAAGAGCTT
Source organism: Persicaria maculosa (assembly GCA_963922045.1). Taxonomy (NCBI): domain Eukaryota; kingdom Viridiplantae; phylum Streptophyta; class Magnoliopsida; order Caryophyllales; family Polygonaceae; genus Persicaria; species Persicaria maculosa. Next base: position 21,030,174 of record OY998257.1, read on the forward strand.
TCTGTTTAAATGTTTAAATGTTTATATGATTTGGGAAGCATTTGAGCGAAAACAACACAGTTTTCGCTCAAATGCGACCCAAACATGTTTATAATGTGAGCTTTCTGCGCAAAAAGCTTTCCGTGAAATTTTCGGACCAAAAGTAACCATATCGGCGTCACCTTTTATTATCCACAAAAATTGTGTTGTTTACGCTCAAATGTGTCCCAAACATGTTTATATGGTTTATAGGTCATAATGAGGGCTTTGTGTGCGAAAAGCTTTTCGTGAAATTTTCGGACCAAAAGTGACCATATCGGCGTCACCTTTCTTTATCCACAAAGACTGAGTAGTTTTCGCTTAAATGCGACCCAAACATTTTTATATGGTTTATAGGTCATAATGGGAGCTTTGTGCGCGAAAAGCTTTCCGTGAAATTTTCGGACCAAAAGTGACCATATCGGCGTCATCTTTCTTTATCCACAAAAACTGTGTTGTTTTCGCTCAAATGCATCCCAAACATGTTTATAAGGTTTATAGGTCATAATGGGAGCTTTGTGCGCGAAAAGCTTTCCGTGAAATTTTCGGACCAAAAGTGACCATATCGGCATCACCTTTCTTTATCAACCAAAACTGTGTTGTTTTCGCTCAAATGCCTCCCAAACTTGTTTATATGGTTTATAGGTCATAATGGGAGCTTTGTGCACGAAAAGCTTTCCGTGAAATTTTCGGACCAAAAGTGACCATATCGGCGTCACCTTTCTTTATCCACCAAAATTGTGTTGTTTTCGCTCAAATGTGTCCTAAACATGTTTATATGGTTTATAGGTCATAATGGGAGCTTTCTGCGCAAAAAGCTTTCCGTGAAATTTTAGGACCAAAAGTAACCATATCGGCGTCACCTTTCTTTATCCACCAAAAGTGTGTTGTTTTCTCTCAAATGTGTCCCAAACATGTTTATATGGTGTATAGGTCATAATAGGAGCTTTGTGCGCGAAAAGCTTTCCGTGAAAATTTTCGGACCAAAAGTAACCATATCGGCGTCACCTTTCTTTATCCACCAAAACTGTGTTGTTTTCGCTCAAATGTGTCCCAAACATGTTTACTTGGTTTATAGGTCATAATGGGAGCTTTGTGCGCGATAAGCTTTCCTTGAAATTTTCGGACCAAAAGTGACCATATCGGCGTCACCTTTGTTTATCCACCAAAACTGTGTTTTTTTCGCTCAAATGTGTCCCAAACATGTTTATATGGTTTATAGGTCATAATGTGAGCTTTCTGCGGGAAAAGCATTCCGTGAAATTTTAGGACCAAAAGTAACCATATCGGCGTCACCTTTCATTATCCATCAAAAGTGTGTTGTTTTCACTCAAATGTGTCCCAAACATGTTTATATGGTGTATAGGTCTTAATAGGAGCTTTGTGCGCGAAAACTTTCCGTGAAATTTTCGGACCAAAAGTGACCATATCGGCATCACCTTTCCTTATCAACCAAAACTTGATTGTTTTCGATCAAATGCGTCCCAAACATGTTTATATGGTTTATAGGTCATAATGGGAGCTTTGTGCACGAAAAGCTTTCCGTGAAATTTTCGGACCAAAAGGGACCATATCGGCGTCACCTTTCTTTATCCACCAAAACTGTGATGTTTTTGCTCAAATGTGTCCCAAACATGTTTATATGGTTTATAGGTCATAATGGGAGCTTTCTGCGCAAAAAAGCTTTCCGTGAAATTTTCAGACCAAAAGTAACCATATCGGCGTCACCTTTTATTATCCACCAAAACTGTGTTGTTTTCGCTCAAATGTGTCCCAAACATGTTTATATGGTTTATAGGTCATAATGGGAGCTTCATGCACGAAAAGCTTTCCGTGAAATTTTCGGACCAAAAGTGACCATATCGGCGTCACCTTTGTTTATCCACAAAAACTTTGTTGTTTTCGCTCAAATATCTCCCAAACAATTTTATATGGTTTATAGGTCATAATGGGAGCTTTGTGCACGAAAAGCTTTCCGTGAAATTTTCGGACCATAAGTGACCATATCGGCGTCACCTTTCTTTATCCACAAAAACTGTTTTTTTTTTCGCTCAAATGAATCCCAAACATGTTTATATGGTTTATAGGTCATAATGGGAGCTTTGTGCGCGAAAAGATTCCCGTGAAATTTTCGGACCAAAAGTGACCATATCGGCGTCACCTTTCTTTATCCACAAAAACTGAGTAGTTTTTGCTCAAATGCTTCCCAAACATGTTTATATGGTTTATAGGTCATAATGGGAGCTTTGTGCGCGAAAAGCTTTCCGTGAAATTTTCGGAACAAAAGTGACCATATCGGCGTCATCTTTCTTTATCCACCAAAACTGTGTTGTTTTCGCTCAAATGCATCCCAAACAGGTTTATAAGGTTTATAGGTCATAATGGGAGCTTTCTGCGCGAAAAGCTTTCCGTCAAATTTTCGGACCAAAAGTAACCATATCGGCGTCACCTTTCTTTATCCACCAAAACTGTGTTGTTTTCGCTCAAATGTGTCCCAAACATGTTTACATGGTTTATAGGTCATAATGGGAGCTTTCTGCGTGAAAAGCTTTCCGTGAAATTTTAGGACCAAAAGTAACCATATCGGCGTCACCATTCATTATTCACCAAAAGTGTGTTGTTTTCTCTCAAATGTGTCCCAAACATGTTTATATGGTGTATTGGTCATAATAGGAGCTTTGTGCGCGAAAAGCTTTCCGTGAAAATTTTCGGACCAAAAGTGACCATATCGGCGTCACCTTTCTTCATCCACAAAAACTGTGTTGTTTTCGCTCAAATGCGTCCCAAACATGTTTATATGGTTTATAGGTCATAATGGGCGCTTTGTGTGCGAAAAGCTTTCCGTGAAATTTTCGGACCAAAAGTGACCATATCGGCGTCACCTTTCTTTATCCACAAAAACTGAGTAGTTTTTGCTCAAATGCTTCCCAAACATGTTTATATGGTTTATAGGTCATAATGGGAGCTTTGTGCGCTAAAAGCTTTCCGTGAAATTTTCGGAACAAAAGTGACCATATCGGCGTCACCTTTCTTTATCCACCAAAACTGTATTGTTTTCGCTCAAATGCATCCCAAACAGGTTTATAAGGTTTATAGGTCATAATGGGAGCTTTCTGCGCGAAAAGCTTTCCGTGAAATTTTCGGACCAAAAGTAACCATATCGGCGTCACCTTTCTTTATCCACCAAAACTGTGTTGTTTTCGCTCAAATGCATCCCAAACAGGTTTATAAGGTTTATAGGTCATAATGGGAGCTTTCTGCGTGAAAAGCTTTCCGTGAAATTTTAGGACCAAAAGTAACCATATCGGCGTCACCTTTTATTATCCACCAAAACTGTGTTATTTTCGCTCAAATGTGTCCCAAACATGTTTATATGGTTTATAGGTCATAATGGGAGCTATGTGCACGAAAAGCTTTCCGTGAAATTTCCGGACCAAAAGTGACCATATCGGCGTCACCTTTGTTTATCCACAAAAACTGTGTTGTTTTCGCTCAAATGTCTCCCAAACATGTTTATATGGTTTATAGGTCATAATGGGAGCTTTGTGCACGAAAAGCTTTCCGTGAAATTTTCGGACCTAAAGTGACCATATCGGCGTCACCTTTCTTTATCCACCAAAACTGTGTTGTTTACGCTAAAATGTGTCCCAAACATGTTTATATGGTTTATAGGTCATAATGGGAGCTTTGTGCGCAAAAAGCTTTCCCTGAAATTTTCGGAGCAAAAGTGACCATATCGGCGTCACCTTTGTTTATCCACCAAAACTGTGTTGTTTTCGCTCAAATGTGTCCCAAACATGTTTAAATGGTTTATAGGTCATAATGGGAGCTTTCTGCGCAAAAAGCTTTCCGTGAAATTTTGGGATCAAAAGTAACCATATCGGCGTCACCTTTTATTATCCACAAAAACTATGTTGTTTTCGCTCAAATGTGTCCCAAACATGTTTATATGGTGTATACGTCATAATAGGAGCTTTGTGCGCGAAAAGCTTTCCGTGAAATTTTCGGACCAAAAGTGACCATATCGGCGTCACCTTTCCTTATCCACAAACACTGAGTAGTTTTTGCTCAAATGCTTCCCAAACATGTTTATATGGTTTATAGGTCATAATGAGAGCTTTGTGCGCGAAAAGCTTTCCGTGAAATTTTCGGAACAAAAGTGACCATATCGGCGTCACCTTTCTTTATCCACCAAAACTGTGTAGTTTTTGCTCAAATACGTCCCAAACATGTTTATATGGTTTATAGGTCATAATGGGAGCTTTGTGCGCGAAAAGCTTTCCGTGAAATTTTCGGACCAAAAGTGACCATATCGGCGTCACCTTTGTTTATCCACCAAAACTGTGTTGTTTTTGCTCAAATGTGTCCCAAACATGTTTATATGGTTTATAGGTCATAATGGGAGTTTTCTGCGGGAAAAGCTTTCCGTGAAATTTTTGGACCAAAAGTGACCATATCGGCGTCACCTTTGTTTATCCACCAAAACTGTGTTGTTTTTGCTCAAATGTGTCCCAAACATGTTTATATGGTTTATAGGTCATAATGGGAGTTTTCTGCGGGAAAAGCTTTCCGTGAAATTTTCGGACCAAAAGTGACTATATCGGCGTCACCTTTCTTCATCCACAAAAACTGAGTTGTTTTCGCTCAAATGCGTCCCAAACAAGTTTATATGGTTTATAGGTCATAATGGGCGCTTTGTGTGCGAAAAGCTTTCCGTGAAATTTTCGGACCAAAAGTGACCATATCGGCGTCACCTTTCTTTATCCACAAAAACTGTGTTGTTTTTGCTCAAATGCATCCCAAACATGTTTATAAAGTTTATAGGTCATAATGGGAGCTTTGTGCGCGAAAAGCTTTCCGTGAAATTTTCGGACCAAAAGTGACCATATCGGCATCACCTTTCTTTATCAACCAAAACTGTGTTGTTTTCGCTCAAATGCCTCCCAAACATGTTTATATGGTTTATAGGTCATAATGGGAGGTTTGTGCACGAAAAGCTTTCCGTGAAATTTTCGGACCAAAAGTGAACATATCGGCGTCACCTTTTATTATCCACCAAAACTGTGTTGTTTTCGCTCAAATGTGTCCCAAACATGTTTATATGGTTTATAGGTCATAATGGGAGCTTTGTGCGCGATAAGCTTTCCGTGAAATTTTCGGACCAAAAGTGACCATATCGGCGTCACCTTTCTTTATCCACCAAAACTGTGTTGTTTTCACTCAAATGTGTCCCAAACATGTTTATATGGTTTATAGGTCATAATGTGAGCTTTCTGCGCAAAAAGCTTTCCGTGAAATTTTCGGACCAAAAGTAACCATATCGGCGTCACCTTTTATTATCCACCAAAACTGTGTTGTTTTCGCTCAAATGTGTCCCAAACATGTTTATATGGTTTATAGGTCATAATGGGAGCTTCATGCGCGAAAAGCTTTCCGTGAAATTTCCGGACCAAAAGTGACAATATCGGCGTCACCTTTGTTTATCCACAAAAACTGTGTTGTTTTCGCTCATATGTCTCCCAAACATGTTTATATGGTTTATAGGTCATAATGGGAGCTTTGTGCACGAAAAGCTTTCCGTGAAATTTTCGGACCAAAAGTGACCATATCGGTGTCACCTTTCTTTATCCACAAAAATTGTGTTTTTTTTCGCTCAAATGCATCCCAAACATGTTTATATGGTTTATAGGTCATAATGGGAGCTTTGTGCGCGAAAAGCTTCCCGTGAAATTTTCGGACCAAAAGTGACCATATCGGCGTCACCTTTGTTTATCCACCAAAACTGTGTTGTTTTCACTCAAATGTGTCCCAAACATGTTTAAATGGTTTATAGGTCATAATGGGAGCTTTCTGCGCAAAAAGCTTTCAGTGAAATTATCGGACCAAAAGTAACCATATCGGCGTCACCTTTTATTATCCACAAAAACTATGTTGTTTTCGCTCAAATGTGTCCCAAACATGTTTATATGGTGTATACGTCATAATAGGAGCTTTGTGCGCGAAAAGCTTTCCGTGAAATTTTCGGACCAAAAGTGACCATATCAGCGTTCCCTTTCTTCATCCACAAAAACTGTGTTGTTTTCGCTCAAATGCGTACCAAACATGTTTATATGGTTTATAGGTCATAATGGGAGCTTTGTGTGCGAAAAGCTTTCCGTGAAATTTTCGGACCTAAAGTGACCATATCGGCGTCACCTTTCTTTATCCACAATAACTGAGTAGTTTTTGCGCAAATGCATCCCAAACATGTTTATATGGTTTATAGGTCATAATGGGAGCTTTGTGCATGAAAAGCTTTCCGTGAAATTTTCGGACCAAAAGTGACCATATCGGCGTCACCTTTGTTTATCCACAAAAACTGTGTTGTTTTCGCTCAAATGTGGCCCAAACATGTTTAAATGGTTTATAGGTCATAATGGGAGCTTTCTGCGCGAAAAGCTTTCCGTGAAATTTTCGGACCAAAAGTGAACATATCGGCGTCACCTTTCTTTATCCACCAAAACTATATTGTTTTCGCTCAAATGTGTCCCAAACATATTTACATGGTTTATAGGTCATAATGGGAGCTTTCTCCGTGAAAAGCTTTCCGTGAAATTTTAGGACCAAAAGTAACCATATCGGCGTCACCATTCATTATTCACCAAAAGTGTGTTGTTTTCCCTCAAATGTGTCCCAAACATGTTTATATGGTGTATAGGTCATAATAGGAGCTTTGTGCGCGAAAAGCTTTCCGTGAAAATTTTCGGACCAAAAGTGACCATATCGGCGTCACCTTTCTTCATCCACAAAAACTGTGTTGTTTTCGCTCAAATGCGTCCCAAACATGTTTATATGGTTTATAGGTCATAATGGGCGCTTTGTGTGCGAAAAGCTTTCCGTGAAATTTTCGGACCAAAAGTGACCATATCGGCGTCACCTTTCTTTATCCACAAAAACTGAGTAGTTTTTGCTCAAATGCTTCCCAAACATGTTTATATGGTTTATAGGTCATAATGGGAGCTTTGTGCGCTAAAAGCTTTCCGTGAAATTTTCGGAACAAAAGTGACCATATCGGCGTCACCTTTCTTTATCCACCAAAACTGTATTGTTTTCGCTCAAATGCATCCCAAACAGGTTTATAAGGTTTATAGGTCATAATGGGAGCTTTCTACGCGAAAAGCTTTCCGTGAAATTTTCGGACCAAAAGTAACCATATCGGCGTCACCTTTCTTTATCCACCAAAACTGTGTTGTTTTCGCTCAAATGCATCCCAAACAGGTTTATAAGGTTTATAGGTCATAATGGGAGCTTTCTGCGTGAAAAGCTTTCCGTGAAATTTTAGGACCAAAAGTAACCATATCGGCGTCACCTTTTATTATCCACCAAAACTGTGTTATTTTCGCTCAAATGTGTCCCAAACATGTTTATATGGTTTATAGGTCATAATGGGAGCTATGTGCACGAAAAGCTTTCCGTGAAATTTCCGGACCAAAACTGACCATATCGGCGTCACCTTTGTTTATCCACAAAAACTGTGTTGTTTTCGCTCAAATGTCTCCCAAACATGTTTATATGGTTTATAGGTCATAATGGGAGCTTTGTGCACGAAAAGCTTTCCGTGAAATTTTCGGACCTAAAGTGACCATATCGGCGTCACCTTTCTTTATCCACCAAAACTGTGTTGTTTACGCTCAAATGTGTCCCAAACATGTTTATATGGTTTATAGGTCATAATGGGAGCTTTGTGCGCAAAAAGCTTTCCCTGAAATTTTCGGAGCAAAAGTGACCATATCGGCGTCACCTTTGTTTATCCACCAAAACTGTGTTGTTTTCGCTCAAATGTGTCCCAAACATGTTTAAATGGTTTATAGGTCATAATGGGAGCTTTCTGCGCAAAAAGCTTTCCGTGAAATTTTCGGATCAAAAGTAACCATATCGGCGTCACCTTTTATTATCCACAAAAACTATGTTGTTTTCGCTCAAATGTGTCCCAAACATGTTTATATGGTGTATACGTCATAATAGGAGCTTTGTGCGCGAAAAGCTTTCCGTGAAATTTTCGGACCAAAAGTGACCATATCGGCGTCACCTTTCTTTATCCACAAAAACTGAGTAGTTTTTGCTCAAATGCTTCCCAAACATGTTTATATGGTTTATAGGTCATAATGAGAGCTTTGTGCGCGAAAAGATTCCCGTGAAATTTTCGGACCAAAAGTGACCATATCGGCGTCACCTTTCTTTATCCACAAAAACTGAGTAGTTTTTGCTCAAATGCTTCCCAAACATGTTTATATGGTTTATAGGTCATAATGGGAGCTTTGTGCGCGAAAAGCTTTCCGTGAAATTTTCGGAACAAAAGTGACCATATCGGCGTCATCTTTCTTTATCCACCAAAACTGTGTTGTTTTCGCACAAATGCATCCCAAACAGGTTTATAAGGTTTATAGGTCATAATGGGAGCTTTCTGCGTGAAAAGCTTTCCGTCAAATTTTCGGACCAAAAGTAACCATATCGGCGTCACCTTTCTTTATCCACCAAAACTGTGTTGTTTTCGCTCAAATGTGTCCCAAACATGTTTACATGGTTTATAGGTCATAATGGGAGCTTTCTGCGTGAAAAGCTTTCCGTGAAATTTTAGGACCAAAAGTAACCATATCGGCGTCACCATTCATTATTCACCAAAAGTGTGTTGTTTTCTCTCAAATGTGTCCCAAACATGTTTATATGGTGTATAGGTCATAATAGGAGCTTTGTGCGCGAAAAGCTTTCCGTGAAAATTTTCGGACCAAAAGTGACCATATCGGCGTCACCTTTCTTCATCCACAAAAACTGTGTTGTTTTCGCTCAAATGCGTCCCAAACATGTTTATATGGTTTATAGGTCATAATGGGCGCTTTGTGTGCGAAAAGCTTTCCGTGAAATTTTCGGACCAAAAGTGACCATATCGGCGTCACCTTTCTTTATCCACAAAAACTGAGTAGTTTTTGCTCAAATGCTTCCCAAACATGTTTATATGGTTTATAGGTCATAATGGGAGCTTTGTGCGCTAAAAGCTTTCCGTGAAATTTTCGGAACAAAAGTGACCATATCGGCGTCACCTTTCTTTATCCACCAAAACTGTATTGTTTTCGCTCAAATGCATCCCAAACAGGTTTATAAGGTTTATAGGTCATAATGGGAGCTTTCTGCGCGAAAAGCTTTCCGTGAAATTTTCGGACCAAAAGTAACCATATCGGCGTCACCTTTCTTTATCCACCAAAACTGTGTTGTTTTCGCTCAAATGCATCCCAAACAGGTTTATAAGGTTTATAGGTCATAATGGGAGCTTTCTGCGTGAAAAGCTTTCCGTGAAATTTTAGGACCAAAAGTAACCATATCGGCGTCACCTTTTATTATCAACCAAAAACTATGTTGTTTTCGCTCAAATGTGTCCCAAACATGTTTATATGGTGTATACGTCATAATAGGAGCTTTGTGCATGAAAAGCTTTCCGTGAAATTTTCGGACCAAAAGTGACCATATCGGCGTCACCTTTGTTTATCCACAAAAACTGTGTTGTTTTCGCTCAAATGTGGCCCAAACATGTTTAAATGGTTTATAGGTCATAATGGGAGCTTTCTGCGCGAAAAGCTTTCCGTGAAATTTTCGGACCAAAAGTGAACATATCGGCGTCACCTTTTATTATCCACCAAAACTGTGTTGTTTTCGCTCAAATGTGTCCCAAACATGTTTATATGGTTTATAGGTCATAATGGGAGCTTCATGCGCGAAAAACTTTCCGTGAAATTTTCGGACCAAAAGTGACCATATCGGCGTCACCTTTGTTTATCCACAAAAAGTGTGTTGTTTTCGCTCAAATGTCTCCCAAACATGTTTATATGGTTTATAGGTCATAATGGGAGCTTTGTGCACGAAAAGCTTTCCGTGGAATTTTCGGACCAAAAGTGACCATATCGGCGTCACCTTTCTTTATCCACAAAAACTGTGTTTTTTTTTTCGCTCAAATGCATACCAAACATGTTTATATGGTTTATAGGTCATAATGGGAGCTTTGTGCGCGAAAAGCTTTCCGTGAAATTTTCGGACCAAAAGTGACCATATCGGCGTCACCTTTGTTTATCCTCCAAAACTGTGTTGTTTTCGCTCAAATGTGTCCCAAACATGTTTATATGGTTTATAGGTCATAATGGGAGCTTTCTGCGGGAAAAGCTTTCCGTGAAATTTTAGGACCAAAAGTAACCATATCGGCGTCACTATAGCATTATCCACCAAAAGTGTGTTGTTTTCTCTCAAATGTGTCCCAAACATGTTTATATGGTGTATAGGTCATAATAGGAGCTTTGTGCGCGAAAAGCTTTCCGTGAAATTTTCGGACCAAAAGTGACTATATCGGCGTCACCTTTCTTCATCCACAAAAACTGAGTTGTTTTCGCTCAAATGCGTCCCAAACAAGTTTATATGGTTTATAGGTCATAATGGGCGCTTTGTGTGCGAAAAGCTTTCCGTGAAATTTTCGGACCAAAAGTGACCATATCGGCGTCACCTTTCTTTATCCACAAAAACTGTGTTGTTTTTGCTCAAATGCATCCCAAACATGTTTATAAAGTTTATAGGTCATAATGGGAGCTTTGTGCGCGAAAAGCTTTCCGTGAAATTTTCGGACCAAAAGTGACCATATCGGCATCACCTTTCTTTATCAACCAAAACTGTGTTGTTTTCGCTCAAATGCCTCCCAAACATGTTTATATGGTTTATAGGTCATAATGGGAGGTTTGTGCACGAAAAGCTTTCCGTGAAATTTTCGGACCAAAAGTGAACATATCGGCGTCACCTTTTATTATCCACCAAAACTGTGTTGTTTTCGCTCAAATGTGTCCCAAACATGTTTATATGGTTTATAGGTCATAATGGGAGCTTTGTGCGCGATAAGCTTTCCGTGAAATTTTCGGACCAAAAGTGACCATATCGGCGTCACCTTTCTTTATCCACCAAAACTGTGTTGTTTTCACTCAAATGTGTCCCAAACATGTTTATATGGTTTATAGGTCATAATGTGAGCTTTCTGCGCAAAAAGCTTTCCGTGAAATTTTCGGACCAAAAGTAACCATATCGGCGTCACCTTTTATTATCCACCAAAACTGTGTTGTTTTCGCTCAAATGTGTCCCAAACATGTTTATATGGTTTATAGGTCATAATGGGAGCTTCATGCGCGAAAAGCTTTCCGTGAAATTTCCGGACCAAAAGTGACAATATCGGCGTCACCTTTGTTTATCCACAAAAACTGTGTTGTTTTCGCTCAAATGTCTCCCAAACATGTTTATATGGTTTATAGGTCATAATGGGAGCTTTGTGCACGAAAAGCTTTCCGTGAAATTTTCGGACCAAAAGTGACCATATCGGTGTCACCTTTCTTTATCCACAAAAATTGTGTTTTTTTTCGCTCAAATGCATCCCAAACATGTTTATAAGGTTTATAGGTCATAATGGGAGCTTTGTGCGCGAAAAGCTTCCCGTGAAATTTTCGGACCAAAAGTGACCATATCGGCGTCACCTTTGTTTATCCACCAAAACTGTGTTGTTTTCACTCAAATGTGTCCCAAACATGTTTAAATGGTTTATAGGTCATAATGGGAGCTTTCTGCGCAAAAAGCTTTCAGTGAAATTATCGGACCAAAAGTAACCATATCGGCGTCACCTTTTATTATCCACAAAAACTATGTTGTTTTCGCTCAAATGTGTCCCAAACATGTTTATATGGTGTATACGTCATAATAGGAGCTTTGTGCGCGAAAAGCTTTCCGTGAAATTTTCGGACCAAAAGTGACCATATCAGCGTTCCCTTTCTTCATCCACAAAAACTGTGTTGTTTTCGCTCAAATGCGTACCAAACATGTTTATATGGTTTATAGGTCATAATGGGAGCTTTGTGTGCGAAAAGCTTTCCGTGAAATTTTCGGACCTAAAGTGACCATATCGGCGTCACCTTTCTTTATCCACAATAACTGAGTAGTTTTTGCTCAAATGCGTCCCAAACATGTTTATATGGTTTATAGGTCATAATGGGAGCTTTGTGCATGAAAAGCTTTCCGTGAAATTTTCGGACCAAAAGTGACCATATCGGCGTCACCTTTGTTTATCCACAAAAACTGTGTTGTTTTCGCTCAAATGTGGCCCAAACATGTTTAAATGGTTTATAGGTCATAATGGGAGCTTTCTGCGCGAAAAGCTTTCCGTGAAATTTTCGGACCAAAAGTGAACATATCGGCGTCACCTTTCTTTATCCACCAAAACTATATTGTTTTCGCTCAAATGTGTCCCAAACATATTTACATGGTTTATAGGTCATAATGGGAGCTTTCTCCGTGAAAAGCTTTCCGTGAAATTTTAGGACCAAAAGTAACCATATCGGCGTCACCATTCATTATTCACCAAAAGTGTGTTGTTTTCTCTCAAATGTGTCCCAAACATGTTTATATGGTGTATAGGTCATAATAGGAGCTTTGTGCGCGAAAAGCTTTCCGTGAAAATTTTCGGACCAAAAGTGACCATATCGGCGTCACCTTTCTTCATCCACAAAAACTGTGTTGTTTTCGCTCAAATGCGTCCCAAACATGTTTATATGGTTTATAGGTCATAATGGGCGCTTTGTGTGCGAAAAGCTTTCCGTGAAATTTTCGGACCAAAAGTGACCATATCGGCGTCACCTTTCTTTATCCACAAAAACTGAGTAGTTTTTGCTCAAATGCTTCCCAAACATGTTTATATGGTTTATAGGTCATAATGGGAGCTTTGTGCGCTAAAAGCTTTCCGTGAAATTTTCGGAACAAAAGTGACCATATCGGCGTCACCTTTCTTTATCCACCAAAACTGTATTGTTTTCGCTCAAATGCATCCCAAACAGGTTTATAAGGTTTATAGGTCATAATGGGAGCTTTCTACGCGAAAAGCTTTCCGTGAAATTTTCGGACCAAAAGTAACCATATCGGCGTCACCTTTCTTTATCCACCAAAACTGTGTTGTTTTCGCTCAAATGCATCCCAAACAGGTTTATAAGGTTTATAGGTCATAATGGGAGCTTTCTGCGTGAAAAGCTTTCCGTGAAATTTTAGGACCAAAAGTAACCATATCGGCGTCACCTTTTATTATCCACCAAAACTGTGTTATTTTCGCTCAAATGTGTCCCAAACATGTTTATATGGTTTATAGGTCATAATGGGAGCTATGTGCACGAAAAGCTTTCCGTGAAATTTCCGGACCAAAACTGACCATATCGGCGTCACCTTTGTTTATCCACAAAAACTGTGTTGTTTTCGCTCAAATGTCTCCCAAACATGTTTATATGGTTTATAGGTCATAATGTGAGCTTTGTGCACGAAAAGCTTTCCGTGAAATTTTCGGACCTAAAGTGACCATACGGCGTCACCTTTCTTTATCCACCAAAACTGTGTTGTTTACGCTCAAATGTGTCCCAAACATGTTTATATGGTTTATAGGTCATAATGGGAGCTTTGTGCGCAAAAAGCTTTCCCTGAAATTTTCGGAGCAAAAGTGACCATATCGGCGTCACCTTTGTTTATCCACCAAAACTGTGTTGTTTTCGCTCAAATGTGTCCCAAACATGTTTAAATGGTTTATAGGTCATAATGGGAGCTTTCTGCGCAAAAAGCTTTCCGTGAAATTTTCGGATCAAAAGTAACCATATCGGCGTCACCTTTTATTATCCACAAAAACTATGTTGTTTTCGCTCAAATGTGTCCCAAACATGTTTATATGGTGTATACGTCATAATAGGAGCTTTGTGCGCGAAAAGCTTTCCGTGAAATTTTCGGACCAAAAGTGACCATATCGGCGTCACCTTTCTTTATCCACAAAAACTGAGTAGTTTTTGCTCAAATGCTTCCCAAACATGTTTATATGGTTTATAGGTCATAATGAGAGCTTTGTGCGCGAAAAGATTCCCGTGAAATTTTCGGACCAAAAGTGACCATATCGGCGTCACCTTTCTTTATCCACAAAAACTGAGTAGTTTTTGCTCAAATGCTTCCCAAACATGTTTATATGGTTTATAGGTCATAATGGGAGCTTTGTGCGCGAAAAGCTTTCCGTGAAATTTTCGGAACAAAAGTGACCATATCGGCGTCATCTTTCTTTATCCACCAAAACTGTGTTGTTTTCGCACAAATGCATCCCAAACAGGTTTATAAGGTTTATAGGTCATAATGGGAGCTTTCTGCGTGAAAAGCTTTCCGTCAAATTTTCGGACCAAAAGTAACCATATCGGCGTCACCTTTCTTTATCCACCAAAACTGTGTTGTTTTCGCTCAAATGTGTCCCAAACATGTTTACATGGTTTATAGGTCATAATGGGAGCTTTCTGCGTGAAAAGCTTTCCGTGAAATTTTAGGACCAAAAGTAACCATATCGGCGTCACCATTCATTATTCACCAAAAGTGTGTTGTTTTCTCTCAAATGTGTCCCAAACATGTTTATATGGTGTATAGGTCATAATAGGAGCTTTGTGCGCGAAAAGCTTTCCGTGAAAATTTTCGGACCAAAAGTGACCATATCGGCGTCACCTTTCTTCATCCACAAAAACTGTGTTGTTTTCGCTCAAATGCGTCCCAAACATGTTTATATGGTTTATAGGTCATAATGGGCGCTTTGTGTGCGAAAAGCTTTCCGTGAAATTTTCGGACCAAAAGTGACCATATCGGCGTCACCTTTCTTTATCCACAAAAACTGTGTTGTTTTCGCTCAAATGTGGCCCAAACATGTTTAAATGGTTTATAGGTCATAATGGGAGCTTTCTGCGCGAAAAGCTTTCCGTGAAATTTTCGGACCAAAAGTGAACATATCGGCGTCACCTTTCTTTATCCACCAAAACTATATTGTTTTCGCTCAAATGTGTCCCAAACATATTTACATGGTTTATAGGTCATAATGGGAGCTTTCTCCGTGAAAAGCTTTCCGTGAAATTTTCGGACCAAAAGTGACCATATCGGCGTCACCTTTCTTTATCCACAAAAACTGAGTAGTTTTTGCTCAAATGCTTCCCAAACATGTTTATATGGTTTATAGGTCATAATGAGAGCTTTGTGCGCGAAAAGATTCCCGTGAAATTTTCGGACCAAAAGTGACCATATCGGCGTCACCTTTCTTTATCCACAAAAACTGAGTAGTTTTTGCTCAAATGCTTCCCAAACATGTTTATATGGTTTATAGGTCATAATGGGAGCTTTGTGCGCGAAAAGCTTTCCGTGAAATTTTCGGAACAAAAGTGACCATATCGGCGTCATCTTTCTTTATCCACCAAAACTGTGTTGTTTTCGCACAAATGCATCCCAAACAGGTTTATAAGGTTTATAGGTCATAATGGGAGCTTTCTGCGTGAAAAGCTTTCCGTCAAATTTTCGGACCAAAAGTAACCATATCGGCGTCACCTTTCTTTATCCACCAAAACTGTGTTGTTTTCGCTCAAATGTGTCCCAAACATGTTTACATGGTTTATAGGTCATAATGGGAGCTTTCTGCGTGAAAAGCTTTCCGTGAAATTTTAGGACCAAAAGTAACCATATCGGCGTCACCATTCATTATTCACCAAAAGTGTGTTGTTTTCTCTCAAATGTGTCCCAAACATGTTTATATGGTGTATAGGTCATAATAGGAGCTTTGTGCGCGAAAAGCTTTCCGTGAAAATTTTCGGACCAAAAGTGACCATATCGGCGTCACCTTTCTTCATCCACAAAAACTGTGTTGTTTTCGCTCAAATGCGTCCCAAACATGTTTATATGGTTTATAGGTCATAATGGGCGCTTTGTGTGCGAAAAGCTTTCCGTGAAATTTTCGGACCAAAAGTGACCATATCGGCGTCACCTTTCTTTATCCACAAAAACTGAGTAGTTTTTGCTCAAATGCTTCCCAAACATGTTTATATGGTTTATAGGTCATAATGGGAGCTTTGTGCGCTAAAAGCTTTCCGTGAAATTTTCGGAACAAAAGTGACCATATCGGCGTCACCTTTCTTTATCCACCAAAACTGTATTGTTTTCGCTCAAATGCATCCCAAACAGGTTTATAAGGTTTATAGGTCATAATGGGAGCTTTCTGCGCGAAAAGCTTTCCGTGAAATTTTCGGACCAAAAGTAACCATATCGGCGTCACCTTTCTTTATCCACCAAAACTGTGTTGTTTTCGCTCAAATGCATCCCAAACAGGTTTATAAGGTTTATAGGTCATAATGGGAGCTTTCTGCGTGAAAAGCTTTCCGTGAAATTTTAGGACCAAAAGTAACCATATCGGCGTCACCTTTTATTATCAACCAAAAACTATGTTGTTTTCGCTCAAATGTGTCCCAAACATGTTTATATGGTGTATACGTCATAATAGGAGCTTTGTGCATGAAAAGCTTTCCGTGAAATTTTCGGACCAAAAGTGACCATATCGGCGTCACCTTTGTTTATCCACAAAAACTGTGTTGTTTTCGCTCAAATGTGGCCCAAACATGTTTAAATGGTTTATAGGTCATAATGGGAGCTTTCTGCGCGAAAAGCTTTCCGTGAAATTTTCGGACCAAAAGTGAACATATCGGCGTCACCTTTTATTATCCACCAAAACTGTGTTGTTTTCGCTCAAATGTGTCCCAAACATGTTTATATGGTTTATAGGTCATAATGGGAGCTTCATGCGCGAAAAACTTTCCGTGAAATTTTCGGACCAAAAGTGACCATATCGGCGTCACCTTTGTTTATCCACAAAAAGTGTGTTGTTTTCGCTCAAATGTCTCCCAAACATGTTTATATGGTTTATAGGTCATAATGGGAGCTTTGTGCACGAAAAGCTTTCCGTGGAATTTTCGGACCAAAAGTGACCATATCGGCGTCACCTTTCTTTATCCACAAAAACTGTGTTTTTTTTTTCGCTCAAATGCATACCAAACATGTTTATATGGTTTATAGGTCATAATGGGAGCTTTGTGCGCGAAAAGCTTTCCGTGAAATTTTCGGACCAAAAGTGACCATATCGGCGTCACCTTTGTTTATCCTCCAAAACTGTGTTGTTTTCGCTCAAATGTGTCCCAAACATGTTTATATGGTTTATAGGTCATAATGGGAGCTTTCTGCGGGAAAAGCTTTCCGTGAAATTTTAGGACCAAAAGTAACCATATCGGCGTCACTATAGCATTATCCACCAAAAGTGTGTTGTTTTCTCTCAAATGTGTCCCAAACATGTTTATATGGTGTATAGGTCATAATAGGAGCTTTGTGCGCGAAAAGCTTTCCGTGAAATTTTCGGACCAAAAGTGACTATATCGGCGTCACCTTTCTTCATCCACAAAAACTGAGTTGTTTTCGCTCAAATGCGTCCCAAACAAGTTTATATGGTTTATAGGTCATAATGGGCGCTTTGTGTGCGAAAAGCTTTCCGTGAAATTTTCGGACCAAAAGTGACCATATCGGCGTCACCTTTCTTTATCCACAAAAACTGTGTTGTTTTTGCTCAAATGCATCCCAAACATGTTTATAAAGTTTATAGGTCATAATGGGAGCTTTGTGCGCGAAAAGCTTTCCGTGAAATTTTCGGACCAAAAGTGACCATATCGGCATCACCTTTCTTTATCAACCAAAACTGTGTTGTTTTCGCTCAAATGCCTCCCAAACATGTTTATATGGTTTATAGGTCATAATGGGAGGTTTGTGCACGAAAAGCTTTCCGTGAAATTTTCGGACCAAAAGTGAACATATCGGCGTCACCTTTTATTATCCACCAAAACTGTGTTGTTTTCGCTCAAATGTGTCCCAAACATGTTTATATGGTTTATAGGTCATAATGGGAGCTTTGTGCGCGATAAGCTTTCCGTGAAATTTTCGGACCAAAAGTGACCATATCGGCGTCACCTTTCTTTATCCACCAAAACTGTGTTGTTTTCACTCAAATGTGTCCCAAACATGTTTATATGGTTTATAGGTCATAATGTGAGCTTTCTGCGCAAAAAGCTTTCCGTGAAATTTTCGGACCAAAAGTAACCATATCGGCGTCACCTTTTATTATCCACCAAAACTGTGTTGTTTTCGCTCAAATGTGTCCCAAACATGTTTATATGGTTTATAGGTCATAATGGGAGCTTCATGCGCGAAAAGCTTTCCGTGAAATTTCCGGACCAAAAGTGACAATATCGGCGTCACCTTTGTTTATCCACAAAAACTGTGTTGTTTTCGCTCAAATGTCTCCCAAACATGTTTATATGGTTTATAGGTCATAATGGGAGCTTTGTGTGCGAAAAGCTTTCCGTGAAATTTTCGGACCTAAAGTGACCATATCGGCGTCACCTTTCTTTATCCACAATAACTGAGTAGTTTTTGCTCAAATGCGTCCCAAACATGTTTATATGGTTTATAGGTCATAATGGGAGCTTTGTGCATGAAAAGCTTTCCGTGAAATTTTCGGACCAAAAGTGACCATATCGGCGTCACCTTTGTTTATCCACAAAAACTGTGTTGTTTTCGCTCAAATGTGGCCCAAACATGTTTAAATGGTTTATAGGTCATAATGGGAGCTTTCTGCGCGAAAAGCTTTCCGTGAAATTTTCGGACCAAAAGTGAACATATCGGCGTCACCTTTCTTTATCCACCAAAACTATATTGTTTTCGCTCAAATGTGTCCCAAACATATTTACATGGTTTATAGGTCATAATGGGAGCTTTCTCCGTGAAAAGCTTTCCGTGAAATTTTAGGACCAAAAGTAACCATATCGGCGTCACCATTCATTATTCACCAAAAGTGTGTTGTTTTCTCTCAAATGTGTCCCAAACATGTTTATATGGTGTATAGGTCATAATAGGAGCTTTGTGCGCGAAAAGCTTTCCGTGAAAATTTTCGGACCAAAAGTGACCATATCGGCGTCACCTTTCTTCATCCACAAAAACTGTGTTGTTTTCGCTCAAATGCGTCCCAAACATGTTTATATGGTTTATAGGTCATAATGGGCGCTTTGTGTGCGAAAAGCTTTCCGTGAAATTTTCGGACCAAAAGTGACCATATCGGCGTCACCTTTCTTTATCCACAAAAACTGAGTAGTTTTTGCTCAAATGCTTCCCAAACATGTTTATATGGTTTATAGGTCATAATGGGAGCTTTGTGCGCTAAAAGCTTTCCGTGAAATTTTCGGAACAAAAGTGACCATATCGGCGTCACCTTTCTTTATCCACCAAAACTGTATTGTTTTCGCTCAAATGCATCCCAAACAGGTTTATAAGGTTTATAGGTCATAATGGGAGCTTTCTACGCGAAAAGCTTTCCGTGAAATTTTCGGACCAAAAGTAACCATATCGGCGTCACCTTTCTTTATCCACCAAAACTGTGTTGTTTTCGCTCAAATGCATCCCAAACAGGTTTATAAGGTTTATAGGTCATAATGGGAGCTTTCTGCGTGAAAAGCTTTCCGTGAAATTTTAGGACCAAAAGTAACCATATCGGCGTCACCTTTTATTATCCACCAAAACTGTGTTATTTTCGCTCAAATGTGTCCCAAACATGTTTATATGGTTTATAGGTCATAATGGGAGCTATGTGCACGAAAAGCTTTCCGTGAAATTTCCGGACCAAAACTGACCATATCGGCGTCACCTTTGTTTATCCACAAAAACTGTGTTGTTTTCGCTCAAATGTCTCCCAAACATGTTTATATGGTTTATAGGTCATAATGGGAGCTTTGTGCACGAAAAGCTTTCCGTGAAATTTTCGGACCTAAAGTGACCATACGGCGTCACCTTTCTTTATCCACCAAAACTGTGTTGTTTACGCTCAAATGTGTCCCAAACATGATTATATGGTTTATAGGTCATAATGGGAGCTTTGTGCGCAAAAAGCTTTCCCTGAAATTTTCGGAGCAAAAGTGACCATATCGGCGTCACCTTTGTTTATCCACCAAAACTGTGTTGTTTTCGCTCAAATGTGTCCCAAACATGTTTAAATGGTTTATAGGTCATAATGGGAGCTTTCTGCGCAAAAAGCTTTCCGTGAAATTTTCGGATCAAAAGTAACCATATCGGCGTCACCTTTTATTATCCACAAAAACTATGTTGTTTTCGCTCAAATGTGTCCCAAACATGTTTATATGGTGTATACGTCATAATAGGAGCTTTGTGCGCGAAAAGCTTTCCGTGAAATTTTCGGACCAAAAGTGACCATATCGGCGTCACCTTTCTTTATCCACAAAAACTGAGTAGTTTTTGCTCAAATGCTTCCCAAACATGTTTATATGGTTTATAGGTCATAATGAGAGCTTTGTGCGCGAAAAGATTCCCGTGAAATTTTCGGACCAAAAGTGACCATATCGGCGTCACCTTTCTTTATCCACAAAAACTGAGTAGTTTTTGCTCAAATGCTTCCCAAACATGTTTATATGGTTTATAGGTCATAATGGGAGCTTTGTGCGCGAAAAGCTTTCCGTGAAATTTTCGGAACAAAAGTGACCATATCGGCGTCATCTTTCTTTATCCACCAAAACTGTGTTGTTTTCGCACAAATGCATCCCAAACAGGTTTATAAGGTTTATAGGTCATAATGGGAGCTTTCTGCGTGAAAAGCTTTCCGTCAAATTTTCGGACCAAAAGTAACCATATCGACGTCACCTTTCTTTATCCACCAAAACTGTGTTGTTTTCGCTCAAATGTGTCCCAAACATGTTTACATGGTTTATAGGTCATAATGGGAGCTTTCTGCGTGAAAAGCTTTCCGTGAAATTTTAGGACCAAAAGTAACCATATCGGCGTCACCATTCATTATTCACCAAAAGTGTGTTGTTTTCTCTCAAATGTGTCCCAAACATGTTTATATGGTGTATAGGTCATAATAGGAGCTTTGTGCGCGAAAAGCTTTCCGTGAAAATTTTCGGACCAAAAGTGACCATATCGGCGTCACCTTTCTTCATCCACAAAAACTGTGTTGTTTTCGCTCAAATGCGTCCCAAACATGTTTATATGGTTTATAGGTCATAATGGGCGCTTTGTGTGCGAAAAGCTTTCCGTGAAATTTTCGGACCAAAAGTGACCATATCGGCGTCACCTTTCTTTATCCACAAAAACTGAGTAGTTTTTGCTCAAATGCTTCCCAAACATGTTTATATGGTTTATAGGTCATAATGGGAGCTTTGTGCGCTAAAAGCTTTCCGTGAAATTTTCGGAACAAAAGTGACCATATCGGCGTCACCTTTCTTTATCCACCAAAACTGTATTGTTTTCGCTCAAATGCATCCCAAACAGGTTTATAAGGTTTATAGGTCATAATGGGAGCTTTCTGCGCGAAAAGCTTTCCGTGAAATTTTCGGACCAAAAGTAACCATATCGGCGTCACCTTTCTTTATCCACCAAAACTGTGTTGTTTTCGCTCAAATGCATCCCAAACAGGTTTATAAGGTTTATAGGTCATAATGGGAGCTTTCTGCGTGAAAAGCTTTCCGTGAAATTTTAGGACCAAAAGTAACCATATCGGCGTCACCTTTTATTATCCACCAAAACTGTGTTATTTTCGCTCAAATGTGTCCCAAACATGTTTATATGGTTTATAGGTCATAATGGGAGCTATGTGCACGAAAAGCTTTCCGTGAAATTTCCGGACCAAAAGTGACCATATCGGCGTCACCTTTGTTTATCCACAAAAACTGTGTTGTTTTCGCTCAAATGTCTCCCAAGCATGTTTATATGGTTTATAGGTCATAATGGGAGCTTTGTGCACGAAAAGCTTTCCGTGAAATTTTCGGACCTAAAGTGACCATATCGGCGTCACCTTTCTTTATCCACCAAAACTGTGTTGTTTACGCTAAAATGTGTCCCAAACATGTTTATATGGTTTATAGGTCATAATGGGAGCTTTGTGCGCAAAAAGCTTTCCCTGAAATTTTCGGAGCAAAAGTGACCATATCGGCGTCACCTTTGTTTATCCACCAAAACTGTGTTGTTTTCGCTCAAATGTGTACCAAACATGTTTAAATGGTTTATAGGTCATAATGGGAGCTTTCTGCGCAAAAAGCTTTCCGTGAAATTTTCGGATCAAAAGTAACCATATCGGCGTCACCTTTTATTATCCACAAAAACTATGTTGTTTTCGCTCAAATGTGTCCCAAACATGTTTATATGGTGTATACGTCATAATAGGAGCTTTGTGCGCGAAAAGCTTTCCGTGAAATTTTCGGACCAAAAGTGACCATATCGGCGTCACCTTTCTTTATCCACAAACACTGAGTAGTTTTTGCTCAAATGCTTCCCAAACATGTTTATATGGTTTATAGGTCATAATGAGAGCTTTGTGCGCGATAATCTTTCCGTGAAATTTTCGGACCAAAAGTGACCATATTGGCGTCACCTTTATTTATCCACCAAAACTGTGTTGTTTTCTCTCAAATGTTTCCCAAACATATTTATATGGTTTATAGGTCATAATGAGAGCTTTCTGCGCAAAAAGCTTTCCGTGAAATTTTCTGACCAAAAGTAACCATATCGGCGTCACCTTTTATTATCCACCAAAACTGTGTTGTTTTCGCTCAAATGTGTCCCAAACATGTTTATATGGTTTATAGGTCATAATGGGAGCTTCATGCGCGAAAAACTTTCCGTGAAATTTTCGGACCAAAAGTGACCATATCGGCGTCACCTTTGTTTATCCACAAAAAGTGTGTTGTTTTCGCTCAAATGTCTCCCAAACATGTTTATATGGTTTATAGGTCATAATGGGAGCTTTGTGCACGAAAAGCTTTCCGTGGAATTTTCGGACCAAAAGTGACCATATCGGCGTCACCTTTCTTTATCCACAAAAACTGTGTTTTTTTTTTCGCTCAAATGCATACCAAACATGTTTATATGGTTTATAGGTCATAATGGGAGCTTTGTGCGCGAAAAGCTTTCCGTGAAATTTTCGGACCAAAAGTGACCATATCGGCGTCACCTTTGTTTATCCAACAAAACTGTGTTGTTTTCGCTCAAATGTGTCCCAAACATGTTTATATGGTTTATAGGTCATAATGGGAGCTTTCTGCGGGAAAAGCTTTCCGTGAAATTTTGAGGACCAAAACTAACCATATCGGCGTCACATATCATTATCCACCAAAAGTGTGTTGTTTTCTATCAAATGTGTCCCAAACATGTTTATATGGTGTATAGGTCATAATAGGAGCTTTGTGCGCGAAAAGCTTTCCGTGAAATTTTCGGACCAAAAGTGACCATATCGGCGTCCCCTTTCTTCATCCACAAAAATTGTGTTGTTTTCGCTCAAATGCGTACCAAACAAGTTTATATGGTTTATAGGTCATAATGGGCGCTTTGTGTGCGAAAAGCTTTCCGTGAAATTTTCGAACCAAAAGTGACCATATCGGCGTCACCTTTCTTTATCCACAAAAACTGAGTAGTTTTTGCTCAAATGCGTCCCAAACATGTTTACATGGTTTATAGGTCATAATGGGAGCTTTCTGCGTGAAAAGCTTTCCGTGAAATTTTAGGACCAAAAGTAACCATATCGGCGTCACCTTTCATTATCCACCAAAAGTGTGTTGTTTTCTCTCAAATGTGTCCCAAACATGTTTATATGGTGTATAAAGTCATAATAGGAGCTTTGTGCGCGAAAAGCTTTCCGTGAAAATTTTCGGACCAAAAGTGACCATATCGGCGTCACCTTTCTTCATCCACAAAAACTGTGTTGTTTTCGCTCAAATGCGTCCCAAACATGTTTATATGGTTTATAGGTCATAATGGGCGCTTTGTGTGCGAAAAGCTTTCCGTGAAATTTTCGGACCAAAAGTGACCATATTGGCGTCACCTTTCTTTATCCACAAAAACTGAGTAGTTTTTGCTCAAATGCGTCCCAAACATGTTTATATAGTTTATAGGTCATAATGGGAGCTTTGTGCACGAAAAGCTTTCCGTGAAATTTTCGGCCCAAAAGTGACCATATCGGCATCACCTTTCTTTATCAACCAAAACTAAGTAGTTTTTGCTCAAATGCGTCCCAAACATGTTTATATGGTTTATAGGTCATAATGTGAGCTTTGTGCGCGAAAAGCTTTCCGTGACATTTTCGGACCAAAAGTGACCATATCGGCGTCACCTTTGTTTATCCACCAAAACTGTGTTTTTTCGTTCAAATGTGTCCCAAACATGTTTAAATGGTTTATAGGTCATAATGGGAGCTTTCTGCGCAAAAAGCTTTCCGTGAAATTTTCGGACCAAAAGTAACCATATCGGCGTCACCTTTTATTATCCACCAAAACTGTGTTGTTTTCGCTCAAATGTGTCCCAAACATGTTTATATGGTTTATAGGTCATAATGGGAGCTTCATGCGCGAAAAGCTTTCCGTGAAATTTTCGGACCAAAAGTGACCATATTGGCGTCACCTTTGTTTATCCACAAAAAGTGTGTTGTTTTCGCTCAAATGTCTCCCAAACATGTTTATATGGTTTATAGGTCATAATGGGAGCTTTGTGCGCGATAAGCTTTCCGTGAAATTTTCGGACCAAAAGTGACCATATTGG
The DNA here is from genome assembly GCA_963922045.1 of Persicaria maculosa. Taxonomy (NCBI): domain Eukaryota; kingdom Viridiplantae; phylum Streptophyta; class Magnoliopsida; order Caryophyllales; family Polygonaceae; genus Persicaria; species Persicaria maculosa. The sequence continues at coordinate 21,054,690 of OY998257.1, forward strand.
CGTCACCTTTCTTTATCCACCAAAACTGTGTTGTTTTCGCTCAAATGTGTCCCAAACATGTTTATATGGTTTATAGGTCACAATGGGAGCTTTCTGCGCAAAAAGCTTTCCGTGAAATTTTCGGACCAAAAGTAACCATATCGACGTCACCTTTTATTATCCACCAAAACTGTGTAGTTTTCGCTCAAATGTGTCCCAAACATGTTTATATGGTTTATAGGTCATAATGGGAGCTACATGCGCGAAAAGCTTTCCGTGAAATTTTCGGACCAAAAGTGACCATATCGGCGTCACCTTTGTTTATCCACAAATAGTGTGTTGTTTTCGCTCAAATGTCTCCCAAACATGTTTATATGGTTTATAGGTCATAATGGGAGCTTTGTGCACGAAAAGCTTTCCGTGAAATTTTCGGACAAAAAGTGACCATATCGGCGTCACCTTTGTTTATCCACCAAAACTGTGTTTTTTCGTTCAAATGTGTCCCAAACATGTTTAAATGGTTTATAGGTCATAATGGGAGCTTTCTGCGCAAAAAGCTTTCCGTGAAATTTTCGGACCAAAAGTAACCATATCGGCGTCACCTTTTATTATCCACCAAAACTGTGTTGTTTTCGCTCAAATGTGTCCCAAACATGTTTATATGGTTTATAGGTCATAATGGGAGCTTCATGCGCGAAAAGCTTTCCGTGAAATTTTCGGACCAAAAGTGACCATATTGGCGTCACCTTTGTTTATCCACAAAAAGTGTGTTGTTTTCGCTCAAATGTCTCCCAAACATGTTTATATGGTTTATAGGTCATAATGGGAGCTTTGTGCGCGATAAGCTTTCCGTGAAATTTTCGGACCAAAAGTGACCATATTGGCGTCACCTTTCTTTATCCACCAAAACTGTGTTGTTTTCGCTCAAAAGTGTCCCAAACATATTTATATGGTTTATAGGTCATAATGGGAGCTTTCTGCGCAAAAAGCTTTCCGTGAAATTTTCGGACCAAAAGTAACCATATCGGCGTCACCTTTTATTATCCACCAAAACTGTGTAGTTTTCGCTCAAATGTGTCCCAAACATGTTTATATGGTTTATAGGTCATAATGGGAGCTACATGCGCGAAAAGCTTTCCGTGAAATTTTCGGACCAAAAGTGACCATATCGGCGTCACCTTTGTTTATCCACAAATAGTGTGTTGTTTTCGCTCAAATGTCTCCCAAACATGTTTATATGGTTTATAGGTCATAATGGGAGCTTTGTGCACGAAAAGCTTTCCGTGAAATTTTCGGACAAAAAGTGACCATATCGGCGTCACCTTTCTTTATCCACAAAAACTGTGTTTTTTTTTTCGCTCAAATGCATCCCAAACATGTTTATATGGTTTATAGGTCATAATGGGAGCTTTGTGCGCGAAAAGCTTTCCGTGAAATTTTCGGACCAAAAGTGACCATATCGACGTCCCCTTTCTTCATCCAATAAAACTGTGTTGTTTTCGCTCAAATGCGTACCAAACATGTTTATATGGTTTATAGGTCATAATGGGCACTTTGTGTGCGAAAAGCTTTCCGTGAAATTTTCGAACCAAAAGTGACCATATCGGCGTCACCTTTCTTTATCCACAAAAACTGAGTAGTTTTTGCTCAAATGCGTCACAAACATGTTTACATGGTTTATAGGTCATAATGGGAACTTTCTGCGTGAAAAGCTTTCCGTGAAATTTTAGGACCAAAAGTAACCATATCGGCGTCACCTTTCATTATCCACCAAAAGTGTGTTGTTTTCTCTCAAATGTGTCCCAAACATGTTTATATGGTGTATAGGTCATAATAGAAGCTTTGTGCGCGAAAAGCTTTCCGTGAAATTTTCGAACCAAAAGTGACCATATCGGCGTCACCTTTCTTTATCCACAAAAACTGAGTAGTTTTTGCTCAAATGCATCCCAAACATGTTTACATGGTTTATAGGTCATAATGGGAGCTTTCTGCGTGAAAAGCTTTCCGTGAAATTTTAGGACCAAAAGTAACCATATCGGCGTCACCTTTCATTATCCACCAAAAGTGTGTTGTTTTCTCTCAAATGTGTCCCAAACATGTTTATATGGTGTATAAGTCATAATAGGAGCTTTGTGCGCGAAAAGCTTTCCGTGAAAATTTTCGGACCAAAAGTGACCATATCGGCGTCACCTTTCTTCGTCCACAAAAACTGTGTTGTTTTCGCTCAAATGCGTCCCAAACATGTTTATATGGTTTATAGGTCATAATGGGCGCTTTGTGTGCGAAAAGCTTTCCGTGAAATTTTCGGACCAAAAGTGACCATATTGGCGTCACCTTTCTTTATCCACAAAAACTGAGTAGTTTTTGCTCAAATGCGTCCCAAACATGTTTATATGGTTTATAGGTCATAATGGGAGCTTTGTGCACGAAAAGCTTTCCGTGAAATTTTCGGCCCAAAAGTGACCATATCGGCATCACCTTTCTTTATCAACCAAAACTAAGTAGTTTTTGCTCAAATGAGTCCCAAACATGTTTATATGGTTTATAGGTCATAATGTGAGCTTTGTGCGCGAAAAGCTTTCCGTGACATTTTCGGACCAAAAGTGACCATATCGGCGTCACCTTTGTTTATCCACCAAAACTGTGTTTTTTCGTTCAAATGTGTCCCAAACATGTTTAAATGGTTTATAGGTCATAATGGGAGCTTTCTGCGCAAAAAGCTTTCCGTGAAATTTTCGGACCAAAAGTAACCATATCGGCGTCACCTTTTATTATCCACCAAAACTGTGTTGTTTTCGCTCAAATGTGTCCCAAACATGTTTATATGGTTTATAGGTCATAATGGGAGCTTCATGCGCGAAAAGCTTTCCGTGAAATTTTCGGACCAAAAGTGACCATATTGGCGTCACCTTTGTTTATCCACAAAAAGTGTGTTGTTTTCGCTCAAATGTCTCCCAAACATGTTTATATGGTTTATAGGTCATAATGGGAGCTTTGTGCGCGATAAGCTTTCCGTGAAATTTTCGGACCAAAAGTGACCATATTGGCGTCACCTTTCTTTATCCACCAAAACTGTGTTGTTTTCGCTCAAATGTGTCCCAAACATATTTATATGGTTTATAGGTCATAATGGGAGCTTTCTGCGCAAAAAGCTTTCCGTGAAATTTTCGGACCAAAAGTAACCATATCGGCGTCACCTTTTATTATCCACCAAAACTGTGTAGTTTTCGCTCAAATGTGTCCCAAACATGTTTATATGGTTTATAGGTCATAATGGGAGCTACATGCGCGAAAAGCTTTCCGTGAAATTTTCGGACCAAAAGTGACCATATCGGCGTCACCTTTGTTTATCCACAAATAGTGTGTTGTTTTCGCTCAAATGTCTCCCAAACATGTTTATATGGTTTATAGGTCATAATGGGAGCTTTGTGCACGAAAAGCTTTCCGTGAAATTTTCGGACAAAAAGTGACCATATCGGCGTCACCTTTCTTTATCCACAAAAACTGTGTTTTTTTTTTCGCTCAAATGCATCCCAAACATGTTTATATGGTTTATAGGTCATAATGGGAGCTTTGTGCGCGAAAAGCTTTCCGTGAAATTTTCGGACCAAAAGTGACCATATCGACGTCCCCTTTCTTCATCCAATAAAACTGTGTTGTTTTCGCTCAAATGCGTACCAAACATGTTTATATGGTTTATAGGTCATAATGGGCACTTTGTGTGCGAAAAGCTTTCCGTGAAATTTTCGAACCAAAAGTGACCATATCGGCGTCACCTTTCTTTATCCACAAAAACTGAGTAGTTTTTGCTCAAATGCGTCACAAACATGTTTACATGGTTTATAGGTCATAATGGGAACTTTCTGCGTGAAAAGCTTTCCGTGAAATTTTAGGACCAAAAGTAACCATATCGGCGTCACCTTTCATTATCCACCAAAAGTGTGTTGTTTTCTCTCAAATGTGTCCCAAACATGTTTATATGGTGTATAGGTCATAATAGAAGCTTTGTGCGCGAAAAGCTTTCCGTGAAATTTTCGAACCAAAAGTGACCATATCGGCGTCACCTTTCTTTATCCACAAAAACTGAGTAGTTTTTGCTCAAATGCATCCCAAACATGTTTACATGGTTTATAGGTCATAATGGGAGCTTTCTGCGTGAAAAGCTTTCCGTGAAATTTTAGGACCAAAAGTAACCATATCGGCGTCACCTTTCATTATCCACCAAAAGTGTGTTGTTTTCTCTCAAATGTGTCCCAAACATGTTTATATGGTGTATAAGTCATAATAGGAGCTTTGTGCGCGAAAAGCTTTCCGTGAAAATTTTCGGACCAAAAGTGACCATATCGGCGTCACCTTTCTTCGTCCACAAAAACTGTGTTGTTTTCGCTCAAATGCGTCCCAAACATGTTTATATGGTTTATAGGTCATAATGGGCGCTTTGTGTGCGAAAAGCTTTCCGTGAAATTTTCGGACCAAAAGTGACCATATCGGCGTCACCTTTCTTTATCGACAAAAACTGAGTAGTTTTTGCTCAAATGCGTCCCAAACATGTTTATATGGTTTATAGGTCATAATGGGAGCTTTGTGCACGAAAAGCTTTCCGTGAAATTTTCGGCCCAAAAGTGACCATATCGGCATCACCTTTCTTTATCAATCAAAACTGAGTAGTTTTTGCTCAAATGCGTCCCAAACATGTTTATATGGTTTATAGGTCATAATGGGAGCTTTGTGCGCGAAAAGCTTTCCGTGAAATTTTCGGACCAAAAGTGACCATATCGGCGTCACCTTTGTTTATCCATCAAAACTGTGTTGTTTTCGCTCAAATGTGTCCCAAACATGTTTAAATGGTTTATAGGTCATAATGGGAGCTTTCTGCGCAAAAAGCTTTTCGCGAAATTTTCGGACCAAAAGTAACCATAACGGCGTCACCTTTTATTATCCTCCAAAACTGTGTTGTTTTCGCTCAAATGTGTCCCAAACATGTTTATATGGTTTATAGGTCATAATGGGAGCTTCATGCGCGAAAAGCTTTCCGTGAAATTTTCGGACCAAAAGTGACCATATCGGCGTCACCTTTGTTTATCCACAAAAAGTGTGTTGTTTTCGCTCAAATGTCTCCCAAACATGTTTATATGGTTTATAGGTCATAATGGGAGCTTTGTGCGCGATAAGCTTTCCGTGAAATTTTCGGACCAAAAGTGACCATATCGGCGTCACCTTTCTTTATCCACCAAAACTGTGTTGTTTTCGCTCAAATGTGTCCCAAACATATTTATATGGTTTATAGGTCATAATGTGAGCTTTCTGCGCAAAAAGCTTTCCGTGAAATTTTCGGACCAAAAGTAACCATATCGGCGTCACCTTTTATTATCCACCAAAACTGTGTTGTTTTCGCTCAAATGCGTCCCAAACATGTTTATATGGTTTATAGGTCATAATGGGCGCTTTGTGTGCGAAAATATTTCCGTGAAATTTTCGGACCAAAAGTGACCATATCGGCGTCACCTTTCTTTATCCACAAAAACTGTGTTTTTTTTTCGCTCAAATGCATCCCAAACATGTTTATATGGTTTATAGGTCATAATGGGAGCTTTCTGCGCGAAAAGCTTTCCGTGAAATTTTCGGACCAAAAGTGACCATATCGGCGTCACCTTTGTTTATCCACCAAAACTGTGTTGTTTTCGCTCAAATGTGTCCCAAACATGTTTATATAGTTTATAGGTCATAATGAGAGCTTTCTGCGGGAAAAGCTTTCCGTGAAATTTTAGGACCAAAAGTAACCATATCGGCGTCACCTTTCATTATCCACCAAAAGTGTATTGTTTTCTCTAAAATGTGTCCCAAACATGTTTATATGGTGTATATGTCATAATAGGAGCTTTGTGCGCAAAAAGCTTTCCGTGAAAATTTTCGGACCAAAAGTGACCATATCGGCGTCACCTTTCTTCATCCACAAAAACTGTGTTGTTTTCGCTCAAATGCGTCCCAAACATGTTTATATGGTTTATAGGTCATAATGGGCGCTTTGTGTGCGAAAAGCTTTCCGTGAAATTTTCGGACCAAAAGTGACCATATCGGCGTCACCTTTCTTTATCCACAAAAACTGAGTAGTTTTTGCTCAAATGCGTCCCAAACATGTTTACATGGTTTATAGGTCATAATGGGAGCTTTTTGCGTGAAAAGCTTTCTGTGAAATTTTAGGACCAAAAGTAACCATATCGGCGTCACCTTTCATTATCCACCAAAAGTGTGTTGTTTTCTCTCAAATGTGTCCCAAACATGTTTATATGGTGTATAAGTCATAATAGGAGCTTTGTGCGCGAAAAGCTTTCCGTGAAAATTTTCGGACCAAAAGTGACCATATCGGTGTCACCTTTCTTCATCCACAAAAACTGTGTTGTTTTCGCTCAAATGCGTCCCAAACATGTTTATATGGTTTATAGGTCATAATGGGCGCTTTGTGCGCGAAATGCTTTCCGTGAAATTTTCGGACCAAAAGTGACCATATCGGCGTCACCATTCTTTATCCACCAAAACTGTGTTGTTTTCGCTCAAATGTGTCCCAAACATGTTTATATGGTTTTATAGGTCATAATGGGAGCTTTGTGCATGAAAAGCTTTCCGTGAAATTTTCGGCCCAAAAGTGACCATATCGGCATCACCTTTCTTTATCAACCAAAACTGAGTAGTTTTTGCTCAAATGCGTCCCAAACATGTTTATATGGTTTATAGGTCATAATGGGAGCTTTGTGCGCGAAAAGCTTTCCGTGAAATTTTCGGACCAAAAGTGACCATATCGGCGTCACCTTTGTTTATCCATCAAAACTGTGTTGTTTTCGCTCAAATGTGTCCCAAAAATGTTTAAATGGTTTATAGGTCATAATGGGAGCTTTCTGCGCAAAAAGCTTTCCGTGAAATTTTCGGACCAAAAGTAACCATATCGGCGTCACCTTTTATTATCCACCAAAACTATGTTCTTTTCGCTCAAATGTGTCCCAAACATGTTTATATGGTTTATAGGTCATAATGGGAGCTTCATGCGCGAAAAGCTTTCCGTGAAATTTTCGGACCAAAAGTAACCATATCGGCGTCACCTTTTATTATCCACCAAAACTGTGTTGTTTTCGCTCAAATGTGTCCCAAACATGTTTATATGGTTTATAGGTCATAATGGGAGCTTCATGCGCAAAAAGCTTTCCGTGAAATTTTCGGACCAAAAGTGACCATATCGGCGTCACCTTTGTTTATCCACAAAAAGTGTGTTGTTTTCGCTCAAATGTCTCCCAAACATGTTTATATGGTTTATAGGTCATAATAGGAGCTTTGTGCGCGAAAAGCTTTCCGTGAAATTTTCGGACCAAAAGTGACCATATCGGCGTCACCTTTCTTCATCCACAAAAACTGTGTTGTTTTCGCTCAAATGCATCCCAAACATATTTATATGGTTTATAGGTCATAATGGGAGCTTTCTGCGCAAAAAGCTTTCCGTGAAATTTTCGGACCAAAAGTAACCATATCGGCGTCACCTTTCTTCATCCACAAAAACTGTGTTGTTTTCGCTCAAATGCGTCCCAAACATGTTTATATGGTTTATAGGTCATAATGGGCGCTTTGTGTGCGAAAAGCTTTCCGTGAAATTTTCGGACCAAAAGTGACCATATCGGCGTCACCTTTCTTTATCCACAAAAACTGAGTAGTTTTTGCTCAAATGCGTCCCAAACATGTTTATATGGTTTATAGGTCATAATGGGAGCTTTGTGCACGAAAAGCTTTCCGTGAAATTTTCGGCCCAAAAGTGACCATATCGGCATCACCTTTCTTTATCAACCAAAACTGAGTAGTTTTTGCTCAAATGCGTCCCAAACATGTTTATATGGTTTATAGGTCATAATGGGAGCTTTGTGCGCGAAAAGCTTTCCGTGAAATTTTCGGACCAAAAGTGACCATATCGGCGTCACCTTTGTTTATCCATCAAAACTGTGTTGTTTTCGCTCAAATGTGTCCCAAACATGTTTAAATGGTTTATAAGTCATAATGGGAGCTTTCTGCGCAAAAAGCTTTCCGCGAAATTTTCGGACCAAAAGTAACCATAACGGCGTCACCTTTTATTATCCACCAAAACTGTGTTGTTTTCGCTCAAATGTGTCCCAAACATGTTTATATGGTTTATAGGTCATAATGGGAGCTTCATGCGCGAAAAGCTTTCCGTGAAATTTTTGGACCAAAAGTGACCATATCGGCGTCACCTTTGTTTATCCACAAAAAGTGTGTTGTTTTCGCTCAAATGTCTCCCAAACATGTTTATATGGTTTATAGGTCATAATAGGAGCTTTGTGCGCGAAAAACTTTCCGTGAAATTTTCGGACCAAAAGTGACCATATCGGCGTCACCTTTTTTCATCCACAAAAACTGTGTTGTTTTCGCTCAAATGCATCCCAAACATATTTATATGGTTTATAGGTCATAATGGGAGCTTTCTGCGCAAAAAGCTTTCCGTGAAATTTTCGGAACAAAAGTAACCATATCGGCGTCACCTTTTATTATCCACAAAAACTGTGTTGTTTTCGCTCAAATGTGTCCCAAACATGTTTATATGGTTTATAGGTCATAATGGGAGCTACATTCGCGAAAAGCTTTCCGTGAAATTTTCGGACCAAAAGTGACCATATCGGCGTCACCTTTCTTTATCCACAAAAAGTGTGTTGTTTTCGCTCAAATGTCTCCCAAACATATTTATATGGTTTATAAGTCATAATGGGAGCTTTGTGCACGAAAAGATTTCCGTGAAATTTTCGGATCAAAAGTGACCATATCGGCGTCACCTTTCTTTATCCACAAAAACTGTGTTTTTTTTTCGCTCAAATGCATCCCAAACATGTTTATATGGTTTATAGGTCATAATGGGAGCTTTGTGCGCGATAAGCTTTCCGTGAAATTTACGAGCAAAAGTAACCATATCGGCGTCACCTTTCTTTATTCACAAAAACTGAGTAGTTTTTGCTCAAATGCGACACAAACATGTTTATATGGTGTATAGGTCATAATGGGAGCTTTGTGCGCGAAAAGCTTTCCGTGAAATTTTCGGACCAAAAGTGACCATATCGGCGTCCCCTTTCTTCATCCACAAAAACTGTGTTGTTTTCGCTCAAATGCGTACCAAACATGTTTATATGGTTTATAGGTCACAATGGGAGCTTTGTGCGCGAAAATCTTTCCGTGAAATTTTCGGACCAAAAGTGATCATATCGGCATCACCTTTCTTTATCAACCAAAACTGTGTTGTTTTCGCTCAAATGCCTCCCAAACATGTTTATATGGTTTATAGGTCATAATGGGAGCTTTGTGCACGAAAAGCTTTCCGTGAAATTTTCGGACCAAAAGTGACCATATCGGCGTCACCTTTCTTTATACACAAAAACTGTGTTTTTTTTCGCTCAAATGCATCCCAAACATGTTTATATGGTTTATAGGTCATAATGGGAGCTTTCTGCGCAAAAAGCTTTCCGTGAAATTTTCGGACCAAAAGTAACCATATCGGCGTCACCTTTTATTATCCACCAAAACTGTGTTGTTTTCGCTCAAATGTGTCCCAAACATGTTTATATGGTTTATAGGTCATAATGGGAGCTTCATGCGCGAAAAGCTTTCCGTGAAATTTTCGGACCAAAAGTGACCATATCGGCGTCACCTTTGTTTATCCACAAAAACTGTGTTGTTTTCGCTCAAATGTCTCCCAAACATGTTTATATGGTTTATAGGTCATAATAGGAGCTTTGTGCGCGAAAAGCTTTCCGTGAAATTTTCGGACCAAAAGTGACCATATCGGCGTCACCTTTGTTTATCCACCAAAACTGTGTTGTTTTCGCTCAAATGTGTCCCCAACATGTTTAAATGGTTTATAGGTCATAATGGGAGCTTCATGCGCGAAAAGTTTTCCGTGAAATTTTCGGCCCAAAAGTGACCATATCGGCGTCACCTTTGTTTATCCATCAAAACTGTGTTGTTTTCGCTCAAATGTGTCCCAAACATGTTTAAATGGTTTATAGGTCATAATGGGAGCTTTCTGCGCAAAAAGCTTTTCGCAAAATTTTCGGACCAAATGTAACCATATCGGCGTCACCTTTTATTATCCACCAAAACTGTGTTGTTTTCGCTCAAATGTGTCCCAAACATGTTTATATGGTTTATAGGTCATAATGGGAGCTTCATGCGCGAAAAGCTTTCCGTGAAATTTTCGGACCAAAAGTGACCATATCGGCGTCACCTTTGTTTATCCACAAAAAGTGTGTTGTTTTCGCTCAAATGTCTCCCAAACATGTTTATATGGTTTATAGGTCATAATGGGAGCTTTGTGCGCGATAAGCTTTCCGTGAAATTTTCGGACCAAAAGTGACCATATCGGCGTCACCTTTCTTTATCCACCAAAACTGTGTTGTTTTCGCTCAAATGTGTCCCAAACATATTTATATGGTTTATAGGTCATAATGTGAGTTTTCTGCGCAAAAAGCTTTCCGTGAAATTTTCGGACCAAAAGTAACCATATCGGCGTCACCTTTTATTATCCACCAAAACTGTGTTGTTTTCGCTCAAATGCGTCCCAAACATGTTTATATGGTTTATAGGTCATAATGGGCGCTTTGTGTGCGAAAATATTTCCGTGAAATTTTCGGACCAAAAGTGACCATATCGGCGTCACCTTTCTTTATCCACAAAAACTGTGTTTTTTTTTCGCTCAAATGCATCCCAAACATGTTTATATGGTTTATAGGTCATAATGGGAGCTTTCTGCGCGAAAAGCTTTCCGTGAAATTTTCGGACCAAAAGTGACCATATCGGCGTCACCTTTGTTTATCCACCAAAACTGTGTTGTTTTCGCTCAAATGTGTCCCAAACATGTTTATATAGTTTATAGGTCATAATGAGAGCTTTCTGCGGGAAAAGCTTTCCGTGAAATTTTAGGACCAAAAGTAACCATATCGGCGTCACCTTTCATTATCCACCAAAAGTGTGTTGTTTTCTCTAAAATGTGTCCCAAACATGTTTATATGGTGTATATGTCATAATAGGAGCTTTGTGCGCAAAAAGCTTTCCGTGAAAATTTTCGGACCAAAAGTGACCATATCGGCGTCACCTTTCTTCATCCACAAAAACTGTGTTGTTTTCGCTCAAATGCGTCCCAAACATGTTTATATGGTTTATAGGTCATAATGGGCGCTTTGTGTGCGAAAAGCTTTCCGTGAAATTTTCGGACCAAAAGTGACCATATCGGCGTCACCTTTCTTAATCCACAAAAACTGAGTAGTTTTTGCTCAAATGCGTCCCAAACATGTTTACATGGTTTATAGGTCATAATGGGAGCTTTTTGCGTGAAAAGCTTTCTGTGAAATTTTAGGACCAAAAGTAACCATATCGGCGTCACCTTTCATTATCCACCAAAAGTGTGTTGTTTTCTCTCAAATGTGTCCCAAACATGTTTATATGGTGTATAAGTCATAATAGGAGCTTTGTGCGCGAAAAGCTTTCCGTGAAAATTTTCGGACCAAAAGTGACCATATCGGTGTCACCTTTCTTCATCCACAAAAACTGTGTTGTTTTCGCTCAAATGCGTCCCAAACATGTTTATATGGTTTATAGGTCATAATGGGCACTTTGTGCGCGAAATGCTTTCCGTGAAATTTTCGGACCAAAAGTGACCATATCGGCGTCACCATTCTTTATCCACCAAAACTGTGTTGTTTTCGCTCAAATGTGTCCCAAACATGTTTATATGGTTTTATAGGTCATAATGGGAGCTTTGTGCATGAAAAGCTTTCCGTGAAATTTTCGGCCCAAAAGTGACCATATCGGCATCACCTTTCTTTATCAACCAAAACTGAGTAGTTTTTGCTCAAATGCATCCCAAACATGTTTATATGGTTTATAGGTCATAATGGGAGCTTTGTGCGCGAAAAGCTTTCCGTGAAATTTTCGGACCAAAAGTGACCATATCGGCGTCACCTTTGTTTATCCACCAAAACTGTGTTGTTTTCGCTCAAATGTGTCCCAAAAATGTTTAAATGGTTTATAGGTCATAATGGGAGCTTTCTGCGCAAAAAGCTTTCCGTGAAATTTTCGGACCAAAAGTGACCATATCGGCGTCACCTTTGTTTATCCACCAAAACTATGTTCTTTTCGCTCAAATGTGTCCCAAACATGTTTATATGGTTTATAGGTCATAATGGGAGCTTCATGCGCGAAAAGCTTTCCGTGAAATTTTCGGACCAAAAGTAACCATATCGGCGTCACCTTTTATTATCCACCAAAACTGTGTTGTTTTCGCTCAAATGTGTCCCAAACATGTTTATATGGTTTATAGGTCATAATGGGAGCTTCATGCGCAAAAAGCTTTCCGTGAAATTTTCGGACCAAAAGTGACCATATCGGCGTCACCTTTGTTTATCCACAAAAAGTGTGTTGTTTTCGCTCAAATGTCTCCCAAACATGTTTATATGGTTTATAGGTCATAATAGGAGCTTTGTGCGCGAAAAGCTTTCCGTGAAATTTTCGGACCAAAAGTGACCATATCGGCGTCACCTTTCTTCATCCACAAAAACTGTGTTGTTTTCGCTCAAATGCATCCCAAACATATTTATATGGTTTATAGGTCATAATGGGAGCTTTCTGCGCAAAAAGCTTTCCGTGAAATTTTCGGACCAAAAGTAACCATATCGGCGTCACCTTTCTTCATCCACAAAAACTGTGTTGTTTTCGCTCAAATGCGTCCCAAACATGTTTATATGGTTTATAGGTCATAATGGGCGCTTTGTGTGCGAAAAGCTTTCCGTGAAATTTTCGGACCAAAAGTGACCATATCGGCGTCACCTTTCTTTATCCACAAAAACTGAGTAGTTTTTGCTCAAATGCGTCCCAAACATGTTTATATGGTTTATAGGTCATAATGGGAGCTTTGTGCACGAAAAGCTTTCCGTGAAATTTTCGGCCCAAAAGTGACCATATCGGCATCACCTTTCTTTATCAACCAAAACTGAGTAGTTTTTGCTCAAATGCGTCCCAAACATGTTTATATGGTTTATAGGTCATAATGGGAGCTTTGTGCGCGAAAAGCTTTCCGTGAAATTTTCGGACCAAAAGTGACCATATCGGCGTCACCTTTGTTTATCCATCAAAACTGTGTTGTTTTCGCTCAAATGTGTCCCAAACATGTTTAAATGGTTTATAAGTCATAATGGGAGCTTTCTGCGCAAAAAGCTTTCCGCGAAATTTTCGGACCAAAAGTAACCATAACGGCGTCACCTTTTATTATCCACCAAAACTGTGTTGTTTTCGCTCAAATGTGTCCCAAACATGTTTATATGGTTTATAGGTCATAATGGGAGCTTCATGCGCGAAAAGCTTTCCGTGAAATTTTTGGACCAAAAGTGACCATATCGGCGTCACCTTTGTTTATCCACAAAAAGTGTGTTGTTTTCGCTCAAATGTCTCCCAAACATGTTTATATGGTTTATAGGTCATAATAGGAGCTTTGTGCGCGAAAAACTTTCCGTGAAATTTTCGGACCAAAAGTGACCATATCGGCGTCACCTTTTTTCATCCACAAAAACTGTGTTGTTTTCGCTCAAATGCATCCCAAACATATTTATATGGTTTATAGGTCATAATGGGAGCTTTCTGCGCAAAAAGCTTTCCGTGAAATTTTCGGAACAAAAGTAACCATATCGGCGTCACCTTTTATTATCCACAAAAACTGTGTTGTTTTCGCTCAAATTTGTCCCAAACATGTTTATATGGTTTATAGGTCATAATGGGAGCTACATGCGCGAAAAGCTTTCCGTGAAATTTTCGGACCAAAAGTGACCATATCGGCGTCACCTTTCTTTATCCACAAAAAGTGTGTTGTTTTCGCTCAAATGTCTCCCAAACATATTTATATGGTTTATAAGTCATAATGGGAGCTTTGTGCACGAAAAGATTTCCGTGAAATTTTCGGATCAAAAGTGACCATATCGGCTTCACCTTTCTTTATCCACAAAAACTGTGTTTTTTTTTCGCTCAAATGCATCCCAAACATGTTTATATGGTTTATAGGTCATAATGGGAGCTTTGTGCGCGATAAGCTTTCCGTGAAATTTACGACCAAAAGTAACCATATCGGCGTCACCTTTCTTTATTCACAAAAACTGAGTAGTTTTTGCTCAAATGCGACACAAACATGTTTATATGGTGTATAGGTCATAATGGGAGCTTTGTGCGCGAAAAGCTTTCCGTGAAATTTTCGGACCAAAAGTGACCATATCGGCGTCCCCTTTCTTCATCCACAAAAACTGTGTTGTTTTCGCTCAAATGCGTACCAAACATGTTTATATGGTTTATAGGTCACAATGGGAGCTTTGTGCGCGAAAATCTTTCCGTGAAATTTTCGGACCAAAAGTGATCATATCGGCATCACCTTTCTTTATCAACCAAAACTGTGTTGTTTTCGCTCAAATGCCTCCCAAACATGTTTATATGGTTTATAGGTCATAATGGGAGCTTTGTGCACGAAAAGCTTTCCGTGAAATTTTCGGACCAAAAGTGACCATATCGGCGTCACCTTTCTTTATACACAAAAACTGTGTTTTTTTTCGCTCAAATGCATCCCAAACATGTTTATATGGTTTATAGGTCATAATGGGAGCTTTGTGCGCGAAAAGCTTTCCGTGAAATTTTCGGACCAAAAGTGACCATATCGGCGTCACCTTTCTTCCTCCACAAAAACTGTGTTGTTTTCTCTCAAATGCATCCCAAACATATTTATATGGTTTATAGGTCATAATGGGAGCTTTCTGCGCAAAAAGCTTTCCGTGAAATTTTCGGACCAAAAGTAACCATATCGGCGTCACCTTTCTTCATCCACAAAAACTGTGTTGTTTTCGCTCAAATGCGTCCCAAACATGTTTATATGGTTTATAGGTCATAATGGGCGCTTTGTGTGCGAAAAGCTTTCCGTGAAATTTTCGGACCAAAAGTGACCATATCGGCGTCACCTTTGTTTATCCATCAAAACTGTGTTGTTTTCGCTCAAATGTGTCCCAAACATGTTTAAATGGTTTATCGGTCATAATGGGAGCTTTCTGCGCAAAAAGCTTTCCGCGAAATTTTCGGACCAAAAGTAACCATATCGGCGTCACCTTTTATTATCCACCAAAACTGTGTTGTTTTCGCTCAAATGTGTCCCAAACATGTTTATATGGTTTATAGGTCATAATGGGAGCTTCATGCGCGAAAAGCTTTCCGTGAAATTTTCGGACCAAAAGTGACCATATCGGCGTCACCTTTGTTTATCCACAAATAGTGTGTTGTTTTCGCTCAAATGTCTCCCAAACATGTTTATATGGTTTATAGGCCATAATAGGAGCTTTGTGCGCGAAAAGCTTTCCGTGAAATTTTCGGACCAAAAGTGACCATATCGGCGTCACCTTTCTTCATCCACAAAAACTGTGTTGTTTTCGCTCAAATGCATCCCAAACATATTTATATGGTTTATAGGTTATAATGGGAGCTTTCTGCGCAAAAAGCTTTCCGTGAAATTTTCGGACCAAAAGTAACCATATCGGCGTCACCTTTTATTATCCACAAAAACTGTGTTGTTTTCGCTCAAATGTGTCCCAAACATGTTTATATGGTTTATAGGTCATAATGGGAGCTACATGCGCGAAAAGCTTTCCGTGAAATTTTCGGACCAAAAGTGACCATATCGGCGTCACCTTTCTTTATCCACAAAAAGTGTGTTGTTTTCGCTCAAATGTCTCCCAAACATGTTTATATGGTTTATAAGTCATAATGGGAGCTTTGTGCACGAAAAGATTTCCGTGAAATTGTCGGATCAAAAGTGACCATATCGGCGTCACCTTTCTTTATCCACAAAAACTGTGTTTTTTTTTCGCTCAAATGCATCCCAAACATGTTTATATGGTTTATAGGTCATAATGGGAGCTTTGTGCGCGATAAGCTTTCCGTGAAATTTTAGGACCAAAAGTAACCATATCGGCGTCACCTTTCTTTATTCACAAAAACTGAGTAGTTTTTGCTCAAATGCGACCCAAACATGTTTATATGGTGTATAGGTCATAATGGGAGCTTTGTGCGCGAAAAGCTTTCCGTGAAATTTTCGGACCAAAAGTGACCATATCGGCGTCCCCTTTCTTCATCCACAAAAACTGTGTTGTTTTCGCTCAAATGCGTACCAAACATGTTTATATGGTTTATAGGTCATAATGGGAGCTTTGTGCGCGAAAATCTTTCCGTGAAATTTTCGGACCAAAAGTGACCATATCGGCATCACCTTTCTTTATCAACCAAAACTGTGTTGTTTTCGCTCAAATGCCTCCCAAACATGTTTATATGGTTTATAGGTCATAATGGGAGCTTTGTGCACGAAAACCTTTCCGTGAAATTTTCGGACCAAAAGTGACCATATCGGCGTCACCTTTCTTCATCCACAAAAACTGTGTTGTTTTCGCTCAAATGCATCCCAAACATATTTATATGGTTTATAGGTCATAATGGGAGCTTTCTGCGCAAAAAGCTTTCCGTGAAATTTTCGGACCAAAAGTAACCATATCGGCGTCACCTTTCTTCATCCACAAAAACTGTGTTGTTTTCGCTCAAATGCGTCCCAAACATGTTTATATGGTTTATACGTCATAATGGGCGCTTTGTGTGCGAAAAGTTTTCCGTGAAATTTTCGGACCAAAAGTGACCATATCGGCGTCACCTTTCTTTATCCACAAAAACCGAGTAGTTTTTGCTCAAATGCGTCCCAAACATGTTTATATGGTTTATAGGTCATAATGGGAGCTTTTTGCACGAAAAGCTTTCCGTGAAATTTTCGGCCCAAAAGTGACCATATCGGCATCACCTTTCTTTATCAACCAAAACTGAGTAGTTTTTGCTCAAATGCGTCCCAAACATGTTTATATGGTTTATAGGTCATAATGGGAGCTTTGTGCGCGAAAAGCTTTCCGTGAAATTTTCGGACCAAAAGTGACCATATCGGCGTCACCTTTGTTTATCCATCAAAACTGTGTTGTTTTCGCTCAAATGTGTCCCAAACATGTTTAAATGGTTTATAGGTCATAATGGGAGCTTTCTGCGCAAAAAGCTTTCCGCGAAATTTTCGGACCAAAAGTAACCATATCGGCGTCACCTTTTATTATCCACCAAAACTGTGTTGTTTTCGCTCAAATGTGTCCCAAACATGTTTATATGGTTTATAGGTCATAATGGGAGCTTCATGCGCGAAAAGCTTTCCGTGAAATTTTCGGACCAAAAGTGACCATATCGGCGTCACCTTTGTTTATCCACAAATAGTGTGTTGTTTTCGCTCAAATGTCTCCCAAACATGTTTATATGGTTTATAGGCCATAATAGGAGCTTTGTGCGCGAAAAGCTTTCCGTGAAATTTTCGGACCAAAAGTGACCATATCGGCGTCACCTTTCTTCATCCACAAAAACTGTGTTGTTTTCGCTCAAATGCATCCCAAACATATTTATATGGTTTATAGGTTATAATGGGAGCTTTCTGCGCAAAAAGCTTTCCGTGAAATTTTCGGACCAAAAGTAACCATATCGGCGTCACCTTTTATTATCCACAAAAGCTGTGTTGTTTTCGCTCAAATGTGTCCCAAACATGTTTATATGGTTTATAGGTCATAATGGGAGCTGATGCGGGACCATCCAAGCTAAGG
This sequence comes from Persicaria maculosa, assembly GCA_963922045.1. NCBI lineage: Eukaryota > Viridiplantae > Streptophyta > Magnoliopsida > Caryophyllales > Polygonaceae > Persicaria > Persicaria maculosa. The sequence continues at coordinate 21,072,395 of OY998257.1, forward strand.
CCTTACACTCTTGTGAGCTATGCCCTAGCTCAAGAGCCGACGAGGCCTCAAGGAATCAATGCAGCCCAAGCCAACAAGCTAAGGCCTTACACTCTTGTGAGCTATGCCCTAGCTCAAGAACCGACGAGGCCTCAAGGAATCAACGCAGCCCAAGCCACGGACCCTTGTTTGGATTGATGCCGAGGTTGTACCGAGCACATGTGCCTACCTTTCTCCGTGAAGACCGGGTCCAAATACTAGCCGTTGACAGCCTTGCTAAGTGCTCAAGTGGCCAGCCATGAAGACCTATTCTTTAGGAGCCATGATTGAAGAAGTCAAGGCCACTTCCTATCTTTTAGGGATTTTATTTGCAATTTCTGAATTTGTTTTAATTTCCATTTAATTTTCTGAATTTCTTGCAATTTTCTGAATTTCTTTTGTTGTCATTTATTTTCAGCCTTTTCTATCTCCATTTAAGGCTATAAATAGCCTCCTAGGCCGGTTGTATTAGGCAACAAACCCATATTTGATTAATGAAAAGCATTGCTTTGCAAACACATTGTTTCTTGAGGATTCAAGAGAGAGACCGAGAGGATTCTTGGTGAATTGACCTTGCTTGGTTTGTCTTGTGTGTGTCGATCTTCGCTAGTTGATTGGTGCTATCAAGCTTTCACGAGCCCCTTTCTTGTGCTCCTAGGATACGTCCTAGGTTGTGTAAGATCGTAGAGATTGGTTAGCTAGTCGTTGGTTTAGGACTTTGTTCAATTGGGATCAAGGGTCTATTCGCTCGTTCTACCTAGACTTTCTCCTGCCCTATCTATCTTTTTCATTACCATTGTCGAGTCCTTTGAGTCTTTGTGAGTCATTATTGTCTAACTTGTGTTCTTTGTGTTTTTGTGCTTGTTGTCGGAAGATCGGGACATCCACGGCTAATCCCCGTATCAAATTGGTATCAGAGCTTCGGCTACCGACATCAAGTGTCTCATCTCCATTGTCATCATCAAAAAAAAAACTCAAAAACTCCATTGGAGTGCAAGGTTTGATCATCTCTTCTTTTGTTTGATTTTTCTTACTATTAGCATTGGTTGTTGTTGGTTTGCTTAGGCATTACCTTCTGCCGACCCCATCACCAATTCATCACCACCATACCGCCACCCTATCACCACCATCAGACCACCATTCGACCACCCTTACATCACCACCAAGAAAAATCAGATTTTTGGTCTTCTATTTTTGCTATTTTCTGAAATTCAAAGGAAAAGTCAAAAAAAATCCCTACATTTTAGCCATACCATTTCCAGCTCCTATTTTTTAGCCACACTTCCATCCCAACAGCTCTATTAGTTACAAGGTCTCTTTTATTTTCATTTTCAGATTTTTCATTTGTTATTTAATTGCTGAAAGTCAAAAAAAAAAATCAGACTTCAAAAAAAAAAAGAAAGAGAAGTCGACAGTGAAAAAAAAAAGAGAAGAAAGAAAGAAAAAGAATTTAGAAAAAAAAAAAATCAGATTTGAGTTGCATTGTTGTTGATTGTTCTAAGTGTACAAGAGAAGTGCAAGAGTAAGCATTGCAAGTGAACAAGAGCCATTGTGAGCCAAGAAAGCCTAAACACCATCTTACCATTCAACCTATCCTTAGCCTACCAACAACTATCTTGCTTGTAGTTTGAAGGTTAGACAAGGTTGATTTGATCAAGTTTTGTGCTTAGTCCTTTCTTACCATTTTATTCTTGTCCCTTGTTTCTATTATCTCTTGATCTCACTTTCTTTGATTCATTTCTGAAATTTTCAGCTTGGAACCTTATCATTGATTGTCTAGCTAATCTCTTGTGGTTAGAGGATTTTTGATTGTCCTTTTGACTAGCTTGAGTGATTGACTATCGTAAGACAAATTGCAACAACAAGCATTTCAGCACCAAAGGGAGAGGAGTGCCGAGAGCAAACACTTTTGAGGAAGTTTTTGTTTTGTCTAACCTTAACCTATTTACGTGTTTGTTTGAGTTGTGATGACTATAGGTAACAAATCACCAAGGTCGGAGACTTCCGAGCCCATTTCCCCGGAGTTGTTCAACATGTTGAACAAAATGAACAACAACATCACGACGTTGATGGAAAGGATGGCAGCCCTAGAGGCACGCCCTTCGACGTCCACGGAGATGCCTAGGGCACCCCAAGGCCAGCCTTCGGCTTCCGGACATCACAGCCGCGTTCCACCCCCGGAGCACACCCAAGACAACCGGGAAGATCCTCCTAGAACTCCTATTTATGCACGAAATACTCCACCGGAAGAGAACCCACCTCCTCGTGAGAGGCGTGGTCGTTTTAATCATTTTCGTGATGTGCAGGATGACTTTGAGCCCTATGAACACTTTGAGGGTTTCCAAGAAGAAGAGGATCAATGGGAGCGCCAATCGAGAAGGCATGAACAAGGACCCCGTCCACGGAGGCCCCGAGAGCCCGAGCAAGACGGAGTTGGCAAGGTCAAGGTCACAATCCCACCTTTTGAGGGAAAGTGCGATCCGGACACTTACCTCGAATGGGAGACCAAGATCGAGCACATTTGGAGCTGCCACAACTTCACCGATTACAAGAAGGTACAACTAGCCACCCTTGAATTTAGCGGTTTTGCACTAATATGGTGGGATACCCTTGTGAAGGAAAGGAGAAGAGCCCTAGACGCACCCGTAGCCACGTGGGAACAAATGAAGGCACTCATGAGGGCCCGATTCATCCCTCAACACTACGCTAGGGAACTCAAGCAGCGGCTTGAGAACCTCAAGCAAGGTTCCATGAGTGTGGAGGAAGCATTCAATGCCATGCAATTGGCTATGGCAAGGGCAAACGTGGTAGAAGATGAGGAAGACACCAATGCTCGGTTCTTAAGAATCCTACACCCTTACTTGGCTAGAGAAGTTGATTGTTATCCTTATACTTCCGTTATTGATCTTTTACATCTAGCCGTGAAGGTTGATAGGAAGTTAAAGGCAAGAGACCAAGGAGGAGCTAGAGGAGGAAACCGAAGCTCAAGCACGCATCCCTATGGCCGAGATGCCCTAGCACCAAGGGAGAAGCCTAGTCTCGGTAATGGAGGAGAGCAAGGGAATCGAGGAGGAGTTCAAGCCATATCGAGTGCCAAGCCACCTAGCCCTCTCGGTAACCCTAAAGGAGGTACCCCTAACCCTTCTAATTTGCGAAATAGGGAAGTTGTGTGTTTTAAGTGCCAAGATAGAGGACACATGATGAAAGATTGCCCACATAGGAAAGCTCTCATGGTTGATCACTTAGGCAACACCAATTCTGAAATTGAGCATGAAAATGATGAGTGTTTGCATTTTGATTGTGATCCTATCTTAAATTCCTATGATGATTGTGATGATGAAGGCATTGAGTATGAACATGGTGAAAGTTTGATTGTGAGGAGAGCTTTGCATGTCAATCCAACTCCATGTGATGATAACCAACGAGAGAACTTATTTCATACTAGATGCTTAGTAAAGGGTAAGGTTTGTAATGTCATTATTGATGGTGGAAGTTGTTGTAATCTTGCTAGCACTGAATTGGTTGAAAAACTACAACTTTCCACTATACACCACCCTAGGCCCTATAAATTGCATTGGATGAATGATTGCGGTGCATTAAAAGTGAATAAGAAAGTTAAGGTTTCTTTTAAGCTAGGACATTATGAAGATGATGTTTTGTGTGATATAGTACCTATGCAAGCTTCTCACTTACTTTTTGGTCGTCCATGGCAATTTGATCGAAAAGTCTTACATGATGGTTTCACTAACCGCTATTCCTTTGAGTATAAGGGCAGGAACTTCACTCTAAAGCCAATGACCCCTACTCAAATAGCCGGGGAGTTTGAGAAGAAGGAAAGTGGAGGGTCGGTGCCATCAAAAGTGTTCCTTGCCGCCAAGAGGGAGTTCGTGGACAAGAACTTGGATTCGTGGTCGAATCCTTTCAAAGAAGGGGAGGTTGATGCGGGACCATCCAAGCTAAGGCCTTACACTCTTGTGAGCTATGCCCTAGCTCAAGAGCCGACGAGGCCTCAAGGAATCAATGCAGCCCAAGCCAACAAGCTAAGGCCTTACACTCTTGTGAGCTATGCCCTAGCTCAAGAACCGACGAGGCCTCAAGGAATCAACGCAGCCCAAGCCACGGACCCTTGTTTGGATTGATGCCGAGGTTGTACCGAGCACATGTGCCTACCTTTCTCCGTGAAGACCGGGTCCAAATACTAGCCGTTGACAGCCTTGCTAAGTGCTCAAGTGGCCAGCCATGAAGACCTATTCTTTAGGAGCCATGATTGAAGAAGTCAAGGCCACTTCCTATCTTTTAGGGATTTTATTTGCAATTTCTGAATTTGTTTTAATTTCCATTTAATTTTCTGAATTTCTTGCAATTTTCTGAATTTCTTTTGTTGTCATTTATTTTCAGCCTTTTCTATCTCCATTTAAGGCTATAAATAGCCTCCTAGGCCGGTTGTATTAGGCAACAAACCCATATTTGATTAATGAAAAGCATTGCTTTGCAAACACATTGTTTCTTGAGGATTCAAGAGAGAGACCGAGAGGATTCTTGGTGAATTGACCTTGCTTGGTTTGTCTTGTGTGTGTCGATCTTCGCTAGTTGATTGGTGCTATCAAGCTTTCACGAGCCCCTTTCTTGTGCTCCTAGGATACGTCCTAGGTTGTGTAAGATCGTAGAGATTGGTTAGCTAGTCGTTGGTTTAGGACTTTGTTCAATTGGGATCAAGGGTCTATTCGCTCGTTCTACCTAGACTTTCTCCTGCCCTATCTATCTTTTTCATTACCATTGTCGAGTCCTTTGAGTCTTTGTCGAGTCATTATTGTCTAACTTGTGTTCTTTGTGTTTTTGTGCTTGTTGTCGGAAGATCGGGACATCCACGGCTAATCCCCGTATCAAATTGGCCACGGACCCTTGTTTGGATTGATGCCGAGGTTGTACCGAGCACATGTGCCTACCTTTCTCCGTGAAGACCGGGTCCAAATACTAGCCGTTGACAGCCTTGCTAAGTGCTCAAGTGGCCAGCCATGAAGACCTATTCTTTAGGAGCCATGATTGAAGAAGTCAAGGCCACTTCCTATCTTTTAGGGATTTTATTTGCAATTTCTGAATTTGTTTTAATTTCCATTTAATTTTCTGAATTTCTTGCAATTTTCTGAATTTCTTTTGTTGTCATTTATTTTCAGCCTTTTCTATCTCCATTTAAGGCTATAAATAGCCTCCTAGGCCGGTTGTATTAGGCAACAAACCCATATTTGATTAATGAAAAGCATTGCTTTGCAAACACATTGTTTCTTGAGGATTCAAGAGAGAGACCGAGAGGATTCTTGGTGAATTGACCTTGCTTGGTTTGTCTTGTGTGTGTCGATCTTCGCTAGTTGATTGGTGCTATCAAGCTTTCACGAGCCCCTTTCTTGTGCTCCTAGGATACGTCCTAGGTTGTGTAAGATCGTAGAGATTGGTTAGCTAGTCGTTGGTTTAGGACTTTGTTCAATTGGGATCAAGGGTCTATTCGCTCGTTCTACCTAGACTTTCTCCTGCCCTATCTATCTTTTTCATTACCATTGTCGAGTCCTTTGAGTCTTTGTCGAGTCATTATTGTCTAACTTGTGTTCTTTGTGTTTTTGTGCTTGTTGTCGGAAGATCGGGACATCCACGGCTAATCCCCGTATCAGGAGCTACATGCGCGAAAAGCTTTCCGTGAAATTTTCGGACCAAAAGTGACCATATCGGCGTCACCTTTCTTTATCCACAAAAAGTGTGTTGTTTTCGCTCAAATGTCTCCCAAACATGTTTATATGGTTTATAGGCCATAATAGGAGCTTTGTGCGCGAAAAGCTTTCCGTCAAATTTTCGGACCAAAAGTGACCAAATCGGCGTCACCTTTCTTCATCCACAAAAACTGTGTTGTTTTCGCTCAAATGCATCCCAAACATATTTATATGGTTTATAGGTTATAATGGGAGCTTTCTGCGCAAAAAGCTTTCCGTGAAATTTTCGGACCAAAAGTAACCATATCGGCGTCACCTTTTATTATCCACAAAAACTGTGTTGTTTTCGCTCAAATGTGTCCCAAACATGTTTATATGGTTTATAGGTCATAATGGGAGCTACATGCGTGAAAAGCTTTCCGTGAAATTTTCGGACCAAAAGTGACCATATCGGCGTCACCTTTCTTTATCCACAAAAAGTGTGTTGTTTTCGCTCAAATGTCTCCCAAACATGTTTATATGGTTTATAAGTCATAATGGGAGCTTTGTGCACGAAAAGATTTCCGTGAAATTGTCGGATCAAAAGTGACCATATCGGCGTCACCTTTCTTTATCCACAAAAACTGTGTTTTTTTTTCGCTCAAATGCATCCCAAACATGTTTATATGGTTTATAGGTCATAATGGGAGCTTTGTGCGCGATAAGCTTTCCGTGAAATTTTAGGACCAAAAGTAACCATATCGGCGTCACCTTTCTTTATTCACAAAAACTGAGTAGTTTTTGCTCAAATGCGACCCAAACATGTTTATATGGTGTATAGGTCATAATGGGAGCTTTGTGCGCGAAAAGCTTTCCGTGAAATTTTCGGACCAAAAGTGACCATATCGGCGTCCCCTTTCTTCATCCACAAAAACTGTGTTGTTTTCGCTCAAATGCGTACCAAACATGTTTATATGGTTTATAGGTCATAATGGGAGCTTTGTGCGCGAAAATCTTTCCGTGAAATTTTCGGACCAAAAGTGACCATATCGGCATCACCTTTCTTTATCAACCAAAACTGTGTTGTTTTCGCTCAAATGTCTCCCAAACATGTTTATATGGTTTATAGGTCATAATGGGAGCTTTGTGCACGAAAACCTTTCCGTGAAATTTTCGGACCAAAAGTGACCATATCGGCGTCACCTTTTTTCATCCACAAAAACTGTGTTGTTTTCGCTCAAATGCATCCCAAACATATTTATATGGTTTATAGGTCATAATGGGAGCTTTCTGCGCAAAAAGCTTTCCGTGAAATTTTCGGACCAAAAGTAACCATATCGGCGTCACCTTTCTTCATCCACAAAAACTGTGTTGTTTTCGCTCAAATGCGTCCCAAACATGTTTATATGGTTTATAGGTCATAATGGGCGCTTTGTGTGCGAAAAGCTTTCCGTGAAATTTTCGGACCAAAAGTGACCATATCGGCGTCACCTTTCTTTATCCACAAAAACCGAGTAGTTTTCGCTCAAATGCGTCCCAAACATGTTTATATGGTTTATAGGTCATAATGGGAGCTTTTTGCATGAAAAGCTTTCCGTGAAATTTTCGGCCCAAAAGTGACCATATCGGCATCACCTTTCTTTATCAACCAAAACTGAGTATTTTTTGCTCAAATGCGTCCCAAATATGTTTATATGGTTTATAGGTCATAATGGGAGCTTTGTGCGCGAAAAGCTTTCCGTGAAATTTTCGGACCAAAAGTGACCATATCGGCGTCACCTTTGTTTATCCATCAAAACTGTGTTGTTTTCGCTCAAATGTGTCCCAAACATGTTTAAATGGTTTATAGGTCATAATGGGAGCTTTCTGCGCAAAAAGCTTTCCGCGAAATTTTCGGACCAAAAGTAACCATATCAGCGTCACCTTTTATTATCCACCAAAACTGTGTTGTTTTCGCTCAAATGTGTCCCAAAAATGTTTATATGGTTTATAGGTCATAATGTGAGCTTCATGCGCGAAAAGCTTTCCGTGAAATTTTCGGACCAAAAGTGACCATATCGGCGTCACCTTTGTTTATCCACAAAAAGTGTGTTGTTTTCGCTCAAATGTCTCCCAAACATGTTTATATGGTTTATAGGCCATAATGGGAGCTTTGTGCGCGATAAGCTTTCCGTGAAATTTTAGGACCAAAAGTAACCATATCGGCGTCACCTTTCTTTATTCACAAAAACTGAGTAGTTTTTGCTCAAATGCGACCCAAACATGTTTATATGGTGTATAGGTCATAATGGGAGCTTTGTGCGCGAAAAGCTTTTCGTGAAATTTTCGGACCAAAAGTGACCATATCGGCGTCCCCTTTCTTCATCCACAAAAACTGTGTTGTTTTCGCTCAAATGCGTACCAAACATGTTTATATGGTTTATAGGTCATAATGGGAGCTTTGTGCGCGAAAATCTTTCCGTGAAATTTTCGGACCAAAAGTGACCATATCGGCATCACCTTTCTTTATCAACCAAAACTGTGTTGTTTTCGCTCAAATGCCTCCCAAACATGTTTATATGGTTTATAGGTCATAATGGGAGCTTTGTGCACGAAAACCTTTCCGTGAAATTTTCGGACCAAAAGTGACCATATCGGCGTCACCTTTCTTCATCCACAAAAACTGTGTTGTTTTCGCTCAAATGCATCCCAAACATATTTATATGGTTTATAGGTCATAATGGGAGCTTTCTGCGCAAAAAGCTTTCCGTGAAATTTTCGGACCAAAAGTAACCATATCGGCGTCACCTTTCTTCATCCACAAAAACTGTGTTGTTTTCGCTCAAATGCGTCCCAAACATGTTTATATGGTTTATAGGTCATAATGGGCGCTTTGTGTGCGAAAAGTTTTCCGTGAAATTTTCGGACCAAAAGTGACCATATCGGCGTCACCTTTCTTTATCCACAAAAACCGAGTAGTTTTTGCTCAAATGCGTCCCAAACATGTTTATATGGTTTATAGGTCATAATGGGAGCTTTTTGCACGAAAAGCTTTCCGTGAAATTTTCGGCCCAAAAGTGACCATATCGGCATCACCTTTCTTTATCAACCAAAACTGAGTAGTTTTTGCTCAAATGCGTCCCAAACATGTTTATATGGTTTATAGGTCATAATGGGAGCTTTGTGCGCGAAAAGCTTTCCGTGAAATTTTCGGACCAAAAGTGACCATATCGGCGTCACCTTTGTTTATCCATCAAAACTGTGTTGTTTTCGCTCAAATGTGTCCCAAACATGTTTATATGGTTTATAGGTCATAATGGGAGCTTTCTGCGCAAAAAGCTTTCCGCGAAATTTTCGGACCAAAAGTAACCATATCGGCGTCACCTTTTATTATCCACCAAAACTGTGTTGTTTTCGCTCAAATGTGTCCCAAACATGTTTATATGGTTTATAGGTCATAATGGGAGCTTCATGCGCGAAAAGCTTTCCGTGAAATTTTCGGACCAAAAGTGACCATATCGGCGTCACCTTTGTTTATCCACAAATAGTGTGTTGTTTTCGCTCAAATGTCTCCCAAACATGTTTATATGGTTTATAGGCCATAATAGGAGCTTTGTGCGCGAAAAGCTTTCCGTGAAATTTTCGGACCAAAAGTGACCATATCGGCGTCACCTTTCTTCATCCACAAAAACTGTGTTGTTTTCGCTCAAATGCATCCCAAACATATTTATATGGTTTATAGGTTATAATGGGAGCTTTCTGCGCAAAAAGCTTTCCGTGAAATTTTCGGACCAAAAGTAACCATATCGGCGTCACCTTTTATTATCCACAAAAACTGTGTTGTTTTCGCTCAAATGTGTCCCAAACATGTTTATATGGTTTATAGGTCATAATGGGAGCTACATGCGCGAAAAGCTTTCCGTGAAATTTTCGGACCAAAAGTGACCATATCGGCGTCACCTTTCTTTATCCACAAAAAGTGTGTTGTTTTCGCTCAAATGTCTCCCAAACATGTTTATATGGTTTATAGGCCATAATAGGAGCTTTGTGCGCGAAAAGCTTTCCGTCAAATTTTCGGACCAAAAGTGACCAAATCGGCGTCACCTTTCTTCATCCACAAAAACTGTGTTGTTTTCGCTCAAATGCATCCCAAACATATTTATATGGTTTATAGGTTATAATGGGAGCTTTCTGCGCAAAAAGCTTTCCGTGAAATTTTCGGACCAAAAGTAACCATATCGGCGTCACCTTTTATTATCCACAAAAACTGTGTTGTTTTCGCTCAAATGTGTCCCAAACATGTTTATATGGTTTATAGGTCATAATGGGAGCTACATGCGCGAAAAGCTTTCCGTGAAATTTTCGGACCAAAAGTGACCATATCGGCGTCACCTTTCTTTATCCACAAAAAGTGTGTTGTTTTCGCTCAAATGTCTCCCAAACATGTTTATATGGTTTATAAGTCATAATGGGAGCTTTGTGCACGAAAAGATTTCCGTGAAATTGTCGGATCAAAAGTGACCATATCGGCGTCACCTTTCTTTATCCACAAAAACTGTGTTTTTTTTTCGCTCAAATGCATCCCAAACATGTTTATATGGTTTATAGGTCATAATGGGAGCTTTGTGCGCGATAAGCTTTCCGTGAAATTTTAGGACCAAAATTAACCATATCGGCGTCACCTTTCTTTATTCACAAAAACTGAGTAGTTTTTGCTCAAATGCGACCCAAACATGTTTATATGGTGTATAGGTCATAATGGGAGCTTTGTGCGCGAAAAGCTTTCCGTGAAATTTTCGGACCAAAAGTGACCATATCGGCGTCCCCTTTCTTCATCCACAAAAACTGTGTTGTTTTCGCTCAAATGCGTACCAAACATGTTTATATGGTTTATAGGTCATAATGGGAGCTTTGTGCGCGAAAATCTTTCCGTGAAATTTTCGGACCAAAAGTGACCATATCGGCATCACCTTTTTTCATCCACAAAAACTGTGTTGTTTTCGCTCAAATGCATCCCAAACATATTTATATGGTTTATAGGTCATAATGGGAGCTTTCTGCGCAAAAAGCTTTCCGTGAAATTTTCGGACCAAAAGTAACCATATCGGCGTCACCTTTCTTCATCCACAAAAACTGTGTTGTTTTCGCTCAAATGCGTCCCAAACATGTTTATATGGTTTATAGGTCATAATGGGCGCTTTGTGTGCGAAAAGCTTTCCGTGAAATTTTCGGACCAAAAGTGACCATATCGGCGTCACCTTTCTTTATCCACAAAAACCGAGTAGTTTTTGCTCAAATGCGTCCCAAACATGTTTATATGGTTTATAGGTCATAATGGGAGCTTTTTGCATGAAAAGCTTTCCGTGAAATTTTCGGCCCAAAAGTGACCATATCGGCATCACCTTTCTTTATCAACCAAAACTGAGTATTTTTTGCTCAAATGCGTCCCAAATATGTTTATATGGTTTATAGGTCATAATGGGAGCTTTGTGCGCGAAAAGCTTTCCGTGAAATTTTCGGACCAAAAGTGACCATATCGGCGTCACCTTTGTTTATCCATCAAAACTGTGTTGTTTTCGCTCAAATGTGTCCCAAACATGTTTAAATGGTTTATAGGTCATAATGGGAGCTTTCTGCGCAAAAAGCTTTCCGCGAAATTTTCGGACCAAAAGTAACCATATCAGCGTCACCTTTTATTATCCACCAAAACTGTGTTGTTTTCGCTCAAATGTGTCCCAAAAATGTTTATATGGTTTATAAGTCATAATGTGAGCTTTATGCGCGAAAAGCTTTCCGTGAAATTTTCGGACCAAAAGTGACCATATCGGCGTCACCTTTGTTTATCCACAAAAAGTGTGTTGTTTTCGCTCAAATGTCTCCCAAACATGTTTATATGGTTTATAGGCCATAATAGGAGCTTTGTGCGCGAAAAGCTTTCCGTGAAATTTTCGGACCAAAAGTGACCAAATCGGCGTCACCTTTCTTCATCCACAAAAACTGTGTTGTTTTCGCTCAAATGCATCCCAAACATATTTATATGGTTTATAGGTTATAATGGGAGCTTTCTGCGCAAAAAGCTTTCCGTGAAATTTTCGGACCAAAAGTAACCATATCGGCGTCACCTTTTATTATCCACAAAAACTGTGTTGTTTTCGCTCAAATGTGTCCCAAACATGTTTATATGGTGTATAGGTCATAATGGGAGCTTTGTGCGCGAAAAGCTTTCCGTGAAATTTTCGGACCAAAAGTGACCATATCGGCGTCCCCTTTCTTCATCCACAAAAACTGTGTTGTTTTCGCTCAAATGCGTACCAAACATGTTTATATGGTTTATAGATCATAATGGGAGCTTTGTGCGCGAAAATCTTTCCGTGAAATTTTCGGACCAAAAGTGACCATATCGGCATCACCTTTCTTTATCAACCAAAACTGTGTTGTTTTCGCTCAAATGCCTCCCAAACATGTTTATATGGTTTATAGGTCATAATGGGAGCTTTGTGCACGAAAAGCTTTCCGTGAAATTTTCGGACCAAAAGTGACCATATCGGCGTCACCTTTCTTTATACACAAAAACTGTGTTTTTTTTCGCTCAAATGCATCCCAAACATGTTTATATAGTTTATATGTCATAATGGGAGCTTTGTGCGCGAAAAGCTTTCCGTGAAATTTTCGGACCAAAAGTGACCATATCGGCGTCACCTTTCTTTATCCACCAAAACTGTGTTGTTTTCGCTCAAATGTGTCCCAAACATATTTATATGGTTTATAGGTCATAATGGGAGCTTTCTGCGCAAAAAGCTTTCCGTGAAATTTTCGGACCAAAAGTAACCATATCGGCGTCACCTTTTATTATCCACCAAAGCTGTGTTGTTTTCGCTCAAATGTGTCCCAAACATGTTTATATGGTTTATAGGTCATAATGGGAGCTTCATGCGCGAAAAGCTTTCCGTGAAATTTTCGGACCAAAAGTGACCATATCGGCGTCACCTTTTTTTATCCACAAAAAGTGTGTTGTTTTCGCTCAAATGTCTCCCAACCATGTTTATATGGTTTATAGGTCATAATGGGAGCTTTGTGCACGAAAAGCTTTTCGTGAAATTTTCGGACCAAAAGTGACCATATCGGCGTCACCTTTGTTTATCCACCAAAACTGTGTTGTTTTCGCTCAAATGTGTCCCAAACATGTTTATATGGTTTATAGGTCATAATGAGAGCTTTCTGCGGGAAAAGCTTTCCGTGAAATTTTAGTACCAAACGTAACCATATCGGCTCACCTTTCATTATCCACCAAAAGTGTGTTGTTTTCTCTAAAATGTGTCCCAAACATGTTTATATGGTGTATATGTCATAATAGGAGCTTTGTGCGCGAAAAGCTTTCCGTGAAATTTTCGGACCAAAAGTGACCATATCGGCGTCACCTTTCTTTATCCACAAAAAGTGTGTTGTTTTCGCTCAAATGTCTCCCAAACATGTTTATATGGTTTATAAGTCATAATGTGAGCTTTGTGCACGAAAAGATTTCCGTGAAATTTTCGGATCAAAAGTGACCATATCGGCGTCACCTTTCTTCATCCACAAAAACTGTGTTGTTTTCGCTCAAATGCGTACCAAACATGTTTATATGGTTTATAGGTCATAATGGGCGCTTTGTGTGCGAAAAGCTTTCCGTGAAATTTTCGAACCAAAAGTGACCATATCGGCGTCACCTTTCTTTATCCACAAAAACTGAGTAGTTTTTGCTCAAATGCGTCCCAAACATGTTTACATGGTATATAGGTCATAATGGGTGCTTTCTGCGTGAAAAGCTTTCCGTGAAATTTTAGGACCAAAAGTAACCATATCGGCGTCACCTTTCATTATCCACCAAAAGTGTGTTGTTTTCTCTCAAATGTGTCCCAAACATGTTTATATGGTGTATAAGTCATAATAGGAGCTTTGTGCGCTAAAAGCTTTCCGTGAAAATTTTCGGACCAAAAGTGATCATATCGGCGTCACCTTTCTTCATCCACAAAAACTGTGTTGTTTTCGCTCAAATGCGTCCCAAACATGTTTATATGGTTTATAGGTCATAATGGGCGCTTTGTGTGCGAAAAGCTTTCCGTGAAATTTTCGGACCAAAAGTGACCATATCGGCGTCACCTTTCTTTATTCACAAAAACTGAATAGTTTTTGCTCAAATGCGTCCCAAACATGTTTATATGATTTATAGGTCATTATGGGAGCTTTGTGCACGAAAAGCTTTCCGTGAAATTTTCGGACTAAAAGTATCGGCATAACCTTTCTTTATCAACCAAAACTGAGTAGTTTTTGCTCAAATGCGTCCCAAACATGTTTATATGGTTTATAGGTCATAATGGGATCTTTGTGCGCGAAAAGCTTTCCGTGAAATTTTCGGACCAAAAGTGACCATATCGGCGTCACCTTTGTTTATCCACCAAAACTGTGTTGTTTTCGCTCAAATGTGTCCCAAACATGTTTAAATGGTTTATAGGTCATAATGGGAGCTTTCTGCGCAAAAAGCTTTCCGTGAAATTTTCGGACCAAAAGTAACCATATCGGCGTCACCTTTTATTATCCACCAAAACTGTGTTGTTTTCGCTCAAATGTGTCCCAAACATGTTTATATGGTTTATAGGTCATAATGGGAGCTTCATGCGCGAAAAGCTTTCCGTGAAATTTTCGGACCAAAACTGACCATATCGGCGTCACCTTTGTTTATCCACAAAAAGTGTGTTGTTTTCGCTCAAATGTCTCCCAAACATGTTTATATGGGAGCTTTCTGCGCGAAAAGCTTTCCGTGAAATTTTCGGACCAAAAGTGACCATATCGGCGTCACCTTTCTTTATCCACAAAAAGTGTGTTGTTTTCGCTCAAATGTCTTCCAAACATGTTTATATGGTTTATAGGTCATAATGGGAGCTTTGTACACGAAAAGCTTTCCGTGAAATTTTCGGACCAAAAGTGACCATATCGGCGTCACCTTTCTTTATCCACAAAAACTGTGTTTTTTTTTTCGCTCAAATGCATCCCAAACATGTTTATATGGTTTATAGGTCATAATGGGAGCTTTGTGCGCGAAAAGATTTCCGTGAAATTTTCGGACCAAAAGTGACCATATCGGCGTCACCTTTGTTTATCCACCAAAACTGTGTTGTTTTCGCTCAAATGTGTCCCAAACATGTTTATAAGGTTTATAGGTCATAATGGGAGCTTTGTGCGCGATAAGCTTTCCGTGAAATTTTAGGACCAAAAGTAACCATATCGGCGTCACCTTTCTTTATCCACAAAAACTGAGTAGTTTTTGCTCAAATGCAACCCAAACATGTTTATATGGTGTATAGGTCATAATGGGAGCTTTGTGCGCGAAAACCTTTCCGTGAAATTTTCGGACCAAAAGTGACCATATCGGCGTCCCCTTTCTTCATCCACAAAAACTGTGTTGTTTTCGCTCAAATGCGTACCAAAAATGTTTATATGGTTTATAGGTCATAATGGGAGCTTTGTGCGCGAAAAGCTTTCCGTGAAATTTTCGGACCAAAAGTGACCATATCGGCATCACCTTTCTTTATCAACCAAAACTGTGTTGTTTTCGCTCAAATGCCTCCCAAACATGTTTATATGGTTTATAGGTCATAATGGGAGCTTTGTGCACGAAAAGCTTTCCGTGAAATTTTCGGACCAAAAGTGACCATATCGGCGTCACCTTTCTTTATACACAAAAACTGTGTTTTTTTTCGCTCAAATGCATCCCAAACATGTTTATATGGTTTATAGGTCATAATGGGAGCTTTGTGCGCGAAAAGCTTTCCGTGAAATTTTCGGACCAAAAGTGACCATATCGGCGTCACCTTTCTTTATCCACCAAAACTGTGTTGTTTTCGCTGAAATGCGACCCAAACATATTTATATGGTTTATAGGTCATAATGGGGGCTTTCTGCGCAAAAAGCTTTCCATGAAATTTTCGGACCAAAAGTAACCATATCGGCGTCACCTTTTATTATCCACCAAAGTTGTGTTGTTTTCGCTCAAATGTGTCCCAAACATGTTTATATGGTTTATAGGTCATAATGGGAGCTTTGTGCGCGAAAATCTTTCCGTGAAATTTTCGGACCAAAAGTGACCATATCGGCATCACCTTTCTTTATCAACCAAAACTGTGTTGTTTTCGCTCAAATGTCTCCCAAACATGTTTATATGGTTTATAGGTCATAATGGGAGCTTTGTGCACGAAAACCTTTCCGTGAAATTTTCGGACCAAAAGTGACCATATCGGCGTCACCTTTTTTCATCCACAAAAACTGTGTTGTTTTCGCTCAAATGCATCCCAAACATATTTATATGGTTTATAGGTCATAATGGGAGCTTTCTGCGCAAAAAGCTTTCCGTGAAATTTTCGGACCAAAAGTAACCATATCGGCGTCACCTTTCTTCATCCACAAAAACTGTGTTGTTTTCGCTCAAATGCGTCCCAAACATGTTTATATGGTTTATAGGTCATAATGGGCGCTTTGTGTGCGAAAAGCTTTCCGTGAAATTTTCGGACCAAAGTGACCATATCGGCGTCACCTTTCTTTATCCACAAAAACCGAGTAGTTTTTGCTCAAATGCGTCCCAAACATGTTTATATGGTTTATAGGTCATAATGGGAGCTTTTTGCATGAAAAGCTTTCCGTGAAATTTTCGGCCCAAAAGTGACCATATCGGCATCACCTTTCTTTATCAACCAAAACTGAGTATTTTTTGCTCAAATGCGTCCCAAATATGTTTATATGGTTTATAGGTCATAATGGGAGCTTTGTGCGCGAAAAGCTTTCCGTGAAATTTTCGGACCAAAAGTGACCATATCGGAAACACCTTTGTTTATCCATCAAAACTGTGTTGTTTTCGCTCAAATGTGTCCCAAACATGTTTAAATGGTTTATAGGTCATAATGGGAGCTTTCTGCGCAAAAAGTTTTCCGCGAAATTTTCGGACCAAAAGTAACCATATCAGCGTCACCTTTTATTATCCACCAAAACTGTGTTGTTTTCGCTCAAATGTGTCCCAAACATGTTTATATGGTTTATAGGTCATAATGGGAGCTTCATGCGCGAAAAGCTTTCCGTGAAATTTTCGGACCAAAAGTGACGATATCGGCGTCACCTTTGTTTATCCACAAAAAGTGTGTTGTTTTCGCTCAAATGTCTCCCAAACATGTTTATATGGTTTATAGGCCATAATAGGAGCTTTGTGCGCGAAAAGCTTTCCGTGAAATTTTCGGACCAAAAGTGACCATATCGGCGTCACCTTTCTTCATCCACAAAAACTGTGTTGTTTTCGCTCAAATGCATCCCAAACATATTTATATGGTTTATAGGTTATAATGGGAGCTTTCTGCGCAAAAAGCTTTCCGTGAAATTTTCGGACCAAAAGTAACCATATCGGCGTCACCTTTTATTATCCACAAAAACTGTGTTGTTTTCGCTCAAATGTGTCCCAAACATGTTTATATGGTTTATAGGTCATAATGGGAGCTACATGCGCGAAAAGCTTTCCGTGAAATTTTCGGACCAAAAGTGACCATATCGGCGTCACCTTTCTTTATCCACAAAAAGTGTGTTGTTTTCGCTCAAATGTCTCCCAAACATGTTTATATGGTTTATAAGTCATAATGGGAGCTTTGTGCACGAAACGATTTCCGTGAAATTGTCGGATCAAAAGTGACCATATCGGCGTCACCTTTCTTTATCCACAAAAACTGTGTTTTTTTTTCGCTCAAATGCATCCCAAACATGTTTATATGGTTTATAGGTCATAATGGGAGCTTTGTGCGCGATAAGCTTTCCGTGAAATTTTAGGACCAAAAGTAACCATATCGGCGTCACCTTTCTTTATTCACAAAAACTGAGTAGTTTTTGCTCAAATGCGACCCAAACATGTTTATATGGTGTATAGGTCATAATGGGAGCTTTGTGCGCGAAAAGCTTTCCGTGAAATTTTCGGACCAAAAGTGACCATATCGGCGTCCCCTTTCTTCATCCACAAAAACTGTGTTGTTTTCGCTCAAATGCGTACCAAACATGTTTATATGGTTTATAGATCATAATGGGAGCTTTGTGCGCGAAAAGCTTTCCGTGAAATTTTCGGACCAAAAGTGACCATATCGGCATCACCTTTCTTTATCAACCAAAACTGTGTTGTTTTCGCTCAAATGCCTCCCAAACATGTTTATATGGTTTATAGGTCATAATGGGAGCTTTGTGCACGAAAAGCTTTCCGTCAAATTTTCGGACCAAAAGTGACCATATCGGCGTCACCTTTCTTTATACACAAAAACTGTGTTTTTTTTCGCTCAAATGCATCCCAAACATGTTTATATGGTTTATATGTCATAATGGGAGCTTTGTGCGCGAAAAGCTTTCCGTGAAATTTTCGGACCAAAAGTGACCATATCGGCGTCACCTTTCTTTATCCACCAAAACTGTGTTGTTTTCGCTCAAATGTGTCCCAAACATATTTATATGGTTTATAGGTCATAATGGGAGCTTTCTGCGCAAAAAGCTTTCCGTGAAATTTTCGGACCAAAAGTAACCATATCGGCGTCACCTTTTATTATCCACCAAAGCTGTGTTGTTTTCGCTCAAATGTGTCCCAAACATGTTTATATGGTTTATAGGTCATAATGGGAGCTTCATGCGCGAAAAGCTTTCCGTCAAATTTTCGGACCAAAAGTGACCATATCGGCGTCACCTTTTTTTATCCACAAAAAGTGTGTTGTTTTCGCTCAAATGTCTCCCAACCATGTTTATATGGTTTATAGGTCATAATGGGAGCTTTGTGCACGAAAAGCTTTTCGTGAAATTTTCGGACCAAAAGTGACCATATCGGCGTCACCTTTGTTTATCCACCAAAACTGTGTTGTTTTCGCTCAAATGTGTCCCAAACATGTTTATATGGTTTATAGGTCATAATGAGAGCTTTCTGCGGGAAAAGCTTTCCGTGAAATTTTAGTACCAAAAGTAACCATATCGGCGTCACCTTTCATTATCCACCAAAAGTGTGTTGTTTTCTCTAAAATGTGTCCCAAACATGTTTATATGGTGTATATGTCATAATAGGAGCTTTGTGCGCGAAAAGCTTTCCGTGAAATTTTCGGACCAAAAGTGACCATATCGGCGTCACCTTTCTTTATCCACAAAAAGTGTGTTGTTTTCGCTCAAATGTCTCCCAAACATGTTTATATGGTTTATAAGTCATAATGTGAGCTTTGTGCACGAAAAGATTTCCGTGAAATTTTCGGATCAAAAGTGACCATATCGGCGTCACCTTTCTTCATCCACAAAAACTGTGTTGTTTTCGCTCAAATGCGTACCAAACATGTTTATATGGTTTATAGGTCATAATGGGCGCTTTGTGTGCGAAAAGCTTTCCGTGAAATTTTCGAACCAAAAGTGACCATATCGGCGTCACCTTTCTTTATCCACAAAAACTGAGTAGTTTTTGCTCAAATGCGTCCCAAACATGTTTACATGGTTTATAGGTCATAATGGGTGCTTTCTGCGTGAAAAGCTTTCCGTGAAATTTTAGGACCAAAAGTAACCATATCGGCGTCACCTTTCATTATCCACCAAAAGTGTGTTGTTTTCTCTCAAATGTGTCCCAAACATGTTTATATGGTGTATAAGTCATAATAGGAGCTTTGTGCGCTAAAAGCTTTCCGTGAAAATTTTCGGACCAAAAGTGATCATATCGGCGTCACCTTTCTTCATCCACAAAAACTGTGTTGTTTTCGCTCAAATGCGTCCCAAACATGTTTATATGGTTTATAGGTCATAATGGGCGCTTTGTGTGCGAAAAGCTTTCCGTGAAATTTTCGGACCAAAAGTGACCATATCGGCGTCACCTTTCTTTATTCACAAAAACTGAGTAGTTTTTGCTCAAATGCGTCCCAAACATGTTTATATGATTTATAGGTCATTATGGGAGCTTTGTGCACGAAAAGCTTTCCGTGAAATTTTCGGACTAAAAGTATCGGCATAACCTTTCTTTATCAACCAAAACTGAGTAGTTTTTGCTCAAATGCGTCCCAAACATGTTTATATGGTTTATAGGTCATAATGGGATCTTTGTGCGCGAAAAGCTTTCCGTGAAATTTTCGGACCAAAAGTGACCATATCGGCGTCACCTTTGTTTATCCACCAAAACTGTGTTGTTTTCGCTCAAATGCATCCCAAACATATTTATATGGTTTATAGGTCATAATGGGAGCTTTCTGCGCAAAAAGCTTTCCGTGAAATTTTCGGACCAAAAGTAACCATATCGGCGTCACCTTTTATTATCCACCAAAACTGTGTTGTTTTCGCTCAAATGTGTCCCAAACATGTTTATATGGTTTATAGGTCATAATGGGAGCTACATGCGCGAAAAGCTTTCCGTGAAATTTTCGGACCAAAAGTGACCATATCGGCGTCACCTTTCTTTATCCACAAAAAGTGTGTTGTTTTCGCTCAAATGTCTTCCAAACATGTTTATATGGTTTATAGGTCATAATGGGAGCTTTGTACACGAAAAGCTTTCCGTGAAATTTTCGGACCAAAAGTGACCATATCGGCGTCACCTTTCTTTATCCACAAAAACTGTGTTTTTTTTTTCGCTCAAATGCATCCCAAACATGTTTATATGGTTTATAGGTCATAATGGGAGCTTTGTGCGCGAAAAGATTTCCGTGAAATTTTCGGACCAAAAGTGACCATATCGGCGTCACCTTTGTTTATCCACCAAAACTGTGTTGTTTTCGCTCAAATGTGTCCCAAACATGTTTATAAGGTTTATAGGTCATAATGGGAGCTTTGTGCGCGATAAGCTTTCCGTGAAATTTTAGGACCAAAAGTAACCATATCGGCGTCACCTTTCTTTATCCACAAAAACTGAGTAGTTTTTCCTCAAATGCAACCCAAACATGTTTATATGGTGTATAGGTCATAATGGGAGCTTTGTGCGCGAAAACCTTTCCGTGAAATTTTCGGACCAAAAGTGACCATATCGGCGTCCCCTTTCTTCATCCACAAAAACTGTGTTGTTTTCGCTCAAATGCGTACCAAAAATGTTTATATGGTTTATAGGTCATAATGGGAGCTTTGTGCGCGAAAAGCTTTCCGTGAAATTTTCGGACCAAAAGTGACCATATCGGCATCACCTTTCTTTATCAACCAAAACTGTGTTGTTTTCGCTCAAATGCCTCCCAAACATGTTTATATGGTTTATAGGTCATAATGGGAGCTTTGTGCACGAAAACCTTTCCGTGAAATTTTCGGACCAAAAGTGACCATATCGGCGTCACCTTTCTTTATCCACAAAAACTGTGTTTTTTTTTTCGCTCAAATGCATCCCAAACATGTTTATATGGTTTATAGGTCATAATGGGAGCTTTGTCCGCGAAAAACTTTCCGTGAAATTTTCGGACCAAAAGTGACCATATCGACGTCACCTTTGTTTATCCACCAAAACTGTGTTGTTTTCGCTCAAATGTGTCCCAAACATGTTTAAATGGTTTATAGGTCATAATGGGAGCTTTCTGCGCAAAAAGCTTTCTGTGAAATTTTCGGACCAAAAGTGACCATATCGGCGTCACCTTTTATTATCCACAAAAACTGAGTAGTTTTTGCTCAAATGTGTCCCAAACATGTTTATATGGTTTATAGGTCATAATGGGAGCTTTGTACACGAAAAGGTTTCCGTGAAATTTTCGGACCAAAAGTGACCATATCGGCGTCACCTTTCTTTATCTACCAAAACTGTGTTGTTTTCGCTCAAATGCGTACCAAAAATGTTTATATGGTTTATAGGTCATAATGGGAGCTTTGTGCGCGAAAAGCTTTCCGTGAAATTTTCGGACCAAAAGTGACCATATCGGCATCACCTTTCTTTATCAACCAAAACTGTGTTGTTTTCGCTCAAATGCCTCCCAAACATGTTTATATGGTTTATAGGTCATAATGGGAGCTTTGTGCACGAAAACCTTTCCGTGAAATTTTCGGACCAAAAGTGACCATATCGGCGTCACCTTTCTTTATCCACAAAAACTGTGTTTTTTTTTTCGCTCAAATGCATCCCAAACATGTTTATATGGTTTATAGGTCATAATGGGAGCTTTGTCCGCGAAAAACTTTCCGTGAAATTTTCGGACCAAAAGTGACCATATCGACGTCACCTTTGTTTATCCACCAAAACTGTGTTGTTTTCGCTCAAATGTGTCCCAAACATGTTTAAATGGTTTATAGGTCATAATGGGAGCTTTCTGCGCAAAAAGCTTTCTGTGAAATTTTCGGACCAAAAGTGACCATATCGGCGTCACCTTTTATTATCCACAAAAACTGAGTAGTTTTTGCTCAAATGTGTCCCAAACATGTTTATATGGTTTATAGGTCATAATGGGAGCTTCATGCGCGAAAAGCTTTTCGTGAAATTTTCGGACCAAAAGTGACCATATCGGCGTCACCTTTGTTTATCCACAAAAAGTGTGTTGTTTTCGCTCAAATGTCTCCCAAACATGTTTATATAGTTTATAGGTCGTAATGGGAGCTTTGTACACGAAAAGGTTTCCGTGAAATTTTCGGACCAAAAGTGACCATATCGGCGTCACCTTTCTTTATCTACCAAAACTGTGTTGTTTTCGCTCAAATGTGTCCCAAACATGTTTAAATGGTTTATAGGTCATAATGGGAGCTTTCTGCGCAAAAAGCTTTCCGTGAAATTTTCGGACCAAAAGTAACCATATCGGCGTCACCTTTTATTATCCACCAAAACTGTGTTGTTTTCGCTCAAATGTGTCCCAAACATGTTTATATGGTTTATAGGTCATAATGGGAGCTTCATGCGCGAAAAGCTTTCCGTGAAATTTTCGGACCAAAAGTGACCATATCGGTGTCACCTTTGTTTATCCACAAAAAGTGTGTTGTTTTCGCTCAAATGTCTCCCAAACATGTTTATATGGTTTATAGGTCATAATAGGAGCTTTGTGCGCGAAAAGCTTTCCGTGAAATTTTCGGACCAAAAGTGACCATATCGGCGTCACCTTTCTTCATCCACAAAAACTGTGTTGTTTTCGCTCAAATGCATCCCAAACATATTTATATGGTTTATAGGTCATAATGGGAGCTTTCTGCGCAAAAAGCTTTCCGTGAAATTTTCGGACCAAAAGTAACCATATTGGCGTCACCTTTTATTATCCACCAAAACTGTGTTGTTTTCGCTCAAATGTGTCCCAAACATGTTTATATGGTTTATAGGTCATAATGGGAGCTACATGCGCGAAAAGCTTTCCGTGAAATTTTCGGACCAAAAGTGACCATATCGGCGTCACCTTTCTTTATCCACAAAAAGTGTGTTGTTTTCGCTCAAATGTCTTCCAAACATGTTTATATGGTTTATAGGTCATAATGGGAGCTTTGTACACGAAAAGCTTTCCGTGAAATTTTCGGACCAAAAGTGACCATATCGGCGTCACCTTTCTTTATCCACAAAAACTGTGTTTTTTTTTTCGCTCAAATGCATCCCAAACATGTTTATATGGTTTATAGGTCATAATGGGAGCTTTGTGCGCGAAAAGATTTCCGTGAAATTTTCGGACCAAAAGTGACCATATCGGCGTCACCTTTGTTTATCCACCAAAACTGTGTTGTTTTCGCTCAAATGTGTCCCAAACATGTTTATAAGGTTTATAGGTCATAATGGGAGCTTTGTGCACGATAAGCTTTCCGTGAAATTTTAGGACCAAAAGTAACCATATCGGCGTCACCTTTCTTTATCCACAAAAACTGAGTAGTTTTTGCTCAAATGCAACCCAAACATGTTTATATGGTGTATAGGTCATAATGGGAGCTTTGTGCGCGAAAACCTTTCCGTGAAATTTTCGGACCAAAAGTGACCATATCGGCGTCCCCTTTCTTCATCCACAAAAACTGTGTTGTTTTCGCTCAAATGCGTACCAAAAATGTTTATATGGTTTATAGGTCATAATGGGAGCTTTGTGCGCGAAAAGCTTTCCGTGAAATTTTCGGACCAAAAGTGACCATATCGGCATCACCTTTCTTTATCAACCAAAACTGTGTTGTTTTCGCTCAAATGCCTCCCAAACATGTTTATATGGTTTATAGGTCATAATGGGAGCTTTGTGCACGAAAAGCTTTCCGTGAAATTTTCGGACCAAAAGTGACCATATCGGCGTCACCTTTCTTTATCCACAAAAACTGTGTTTTTTTTTTCGCTCAAATGCATCCCAAACATGTTTATATGGTTTATAGGTCATAATGGGAGCTTTGTCCGCGAAAAACTTTCCGTGAAATTTTCGGACCAAAAGTGACCATATCGACGTCACCTTTGTTTATCCACCAAAACTGTGTTGTTTTCGCTCAAATGTGTCCCAAACATGTTTAAATGGTTTATAGGTCATAATGGGAGCTTTCTGCGCAAAAAGCTTTCTGTGAAATTTTCGGACCAAAAGTGACCATATCGGCGTCACCTTTTATTATCCACAAAAACTGAGTAGTTTATGCTCAAATGTGTCCCAAACATGTTTATATGGTTTATAGGTCATAATGGGAGCTTCATGCGCGAAAAGCTTTTCGTGAAATTTTCGGACCAAAAGTGACCATATCGGCGTCACCTTTGTTTATCCACAAAAAGTGTGTTGTTTTCGCTCAAATGTCTCCCAAACATGTTTATATAGTTTATAGGTCGTAATGGGAGCTTTGTACACGAAAAGGTTTCCGTGAAATTTTCGGACCAAAAGTGACCATATCGGCGTCACCTTTCTTTATCTACCAAAACTGTGTTGTTTTCGCTCAAATGTGTCCCAAACATGTTTAAATGGTTTATAGGTCATAATGGGAGCTTTCTGCGCAAAAAGCTTTCCGTGAAATTTTCGGACCAAAAGTAACCATATCGGCGTCACCTTTTATTATCCACCAAAACTGTGTTGTTTTCGCTCAAATGTGTCCCAAACATGTTTATATGGTTTATAGGTCATAATGGGAGCTTCATGCGCGAAAAGCTTTCCGTGAAATTTTCGGACCAAAAGTGACCATATCGGTGTCACCTTTGTTTATCCACAAAAAGTGTGTTGTTTTCGCTCAAATGTCTCCCAAACATGTTTATATTGTTTATAGGTCATAATAGGAGCTTTGTGCGCGAAAAGCTTTCCGTGAAATTTTCGGACCAAAAGTGACCATATCGGCGTCACCTTTCTTCATCCACAAAAACTGTGTTGTTTTCGCTCAAATGCATCCCAAACATATTTATATGGTTTATAGGTCATAATGGGAGCTTTCTGCGCAAAAAGCTTTCCGTGAAATTTTCGGACCAAAAGTAACCATATTGGCGTCACCTTTTATTATCCACCAAAACTGTGTTGTTTTCGCTCAAATGTGTCCCAAACATGTTTATATGGTTTATAGGTCATAATGGGAGCTACATGCGCGAAAAGCTTTCCGTGAAATTTTCGGACCAAAAGTGACCATATCGGCGTCACCTTTCTTTATCCACAAAAAGTGTGTTGTTTTCGCTCAAATGTCTTCCAAACATGTTTATATGGTTTATAGATCATAATGGGAGCTTTGTACACGAAAAGCTTTCCGTGAAATTTTCGGACCAAAAGTGACCATATCGGCGTCACCTTTCTTTATCCACAAAAACTGTGTTTTTTTTTTCGCTCAAATGCATCCCAAACATGTTTATATGGTTTATAGGTCATAATGGGAGCTTTGTGCGCGAAAAGATTTCCGTGAAATTTTCGGACCAAAAGTGACCATATCGGCGTCACCTTTGTTTATCCACCAAAACTGTGTTGTTTTCGCTCAAATGTGTCCCAAACATGTTTATAAGGTTTATAGGTCATAATGGGAGCTTTGTGCACGATAAGCTTTCCGTGAAATTTTAGGACCAAAAGTAACCATATCGGCGTCACCTTTCTTTATCCACAAAAACTGAGTAGTTTTTGCTCAAATGCAACCCAAACATGTTTATATGGTGTATAGGTCATAATGGGAGCTTTGTGCGCGAAAACCTTTCCGTGAAATTTTCGGACCAAAAGTGACCATATCGGCGTCCCCTTTCTTCATCCACAAAAACTGTGTTGTTTTCGCTCAAATGCGTACCAAAAATGTTTATATGGTTTATAGGTCATAATGGGAGCTTTGTGCGCGAAAAGCTTTCCGTGAAATTTTCGGACCAAAAGTGACCATATCGGCATCACCTTTCTTTATCAACCAAAACTGTGTTGTTTTCGCTCAAATGCCTCCCAAACATGTTTATATGGTTTATAGGTCATAATGGGAGCTTTGTGCACGAAAAGCTTTCCGTGAAATTTTCGGACCAAAAGTGACCATATCGGCGTCACCTTTCTTTATCCACAAAAACTGTGTTTTTTTTTTCGCTCAAATGCATCCCAAACATGTTTATATGGTTTATAGGTCATAATGGGAGCTTTGTCCGCGAAAAACTTTCCGTGAAATTTTCGGACCAAAAGTGACCATATCGACGTCACCTTTGTTTATCCACCAAAACTGTGTTGTTTTCGCTCAAATGTGTCCCAAACATGTTTAAATGGTTTATAGGTCATAATGGGAGCTTTCTGCGCAAAAAGCTTTCTGTGAAATTTTCGGACCAAAAGTGACCATATCGGCGTCACCTTTTATTATCCACAAAAACTGAGTAGTTTTTGCTCAAATGTGTCCCAAACATGTTTATATGGTTTATAGGTCATAATGGGAGCTTCATGCGCGAAAAGCTTTTCGTGAAATTTTCGGACCAAAAGTGACCATATCGGCGTCACCTTTGTTTATCCACAAAAAGTGTGTTGTTTTCGCTCAAATGTCTCCCAAACATGTTTATATAGTTTATAGGTCATAATGGGAGCTTTGTGCACGAAAAGGTTTCCGTGAAATTTTCGGACCAAAAGTGACCATATCGGCGTCACCTTTCTTTATCCACCAAAACTGTGTTGTTTTCGCTCAAATGTGTCCCAAACATATTTATATGGTTTATAGGTCATAATGGGAGCTTTCTGCACAAAAAGCTTTCCGTGAAATTTTCGGACCAAAAGTAACCATATCGGCGTCACCTTTTATTATCCACCAAAACTGTGTTGTTTTCGCTCAAATGTGTCCCAAACATGTTTATATGGTTTATAGGTTATAATGGGAGCTTCATGCGCGAAAAGCTTTCCGTGAAATTTTCGGACCAAAAGTGACCATATCGGCGTCACCTTTGTTTATCCACAAAAAGTGTGTTGTTTTCGCTCAAATGTCTCCCAAACATGTTTATATAGTTTATAGGTCATAATGGGAGCTTTGTGCACGAAAAGCTTTCCGTGAAATTTTCGGACCAAAAGTGACCATATCGGCGTCACCTTTCTTTATCCACAAAAACTGTGTTTTTTTTCGCTCAAATGCATCCCAAACATGTTTATATGGTTTATAGGTCATAATGGGAGCTTTGTGCGCGAAAAGCTTTCCGTGAAATTTTCGGACCAAAAGTGACCATATCGGCGTCACCTTTGTTTATCCACCAAAACTGTGTTGTTTTCGCTCAAATGTGTCCCAAACATGTTTATATGGTTTATAGGTCATAATAGGAGCTTTGTGCGCGAAAAGCTTTCCGTGAAATTTTCGGACCAAAAGTGACCATATCGGCGTCCCCTTTCTTCATCCACAAAAACTGTGTTGTTTTCGCTCAAATGTGTCCCAAACATGTTTATATTGTTTATAGGTCATAATGTGAGCTTTCTGCGGGAAAAGCTTTCCGTGAAATTTTAGGACCAAAAGTAACCATATCGGCGTCATCTTTCATTATCCACCAAAAGTGTGTTGTTTTCCCTCAAATGTGTCCCAAACATGTTTATATGGTGTATAGGTCATAATAGGAGCTTTGTGCGCGAAAAGCTTTCCGTGAAATTTTCGGACCAAAAGTGACCATATCGGCGTCCCCTTTCTTCATCCACAAAAACTGTGTTGTTTTCGCTCAAATGCATACCAAACATGTTTATATGGTTTATAGGTCATAATAGGCGCTTTGTGTGCGAAAAGCTTTCCGTAAAATTTTCGAACCAAAAGTGACCATATCGGCGTCACCTTTCTTTATCCACAAAAACTGAGTAGTTTTTGCTCAAATGCGTCCCAAACATGTTTACATGGTTTATAGGTCATAATGGGAGCTTTCTGCGTGAAAAGCTTTCCGTGAAATTTTAGGACCAAAAGTAACCATATCGGCGTCACCTTTCATTATCCACCAAAAGTGTGTTGTTTTCTCTCAAATGTGTCCCAAACATGTTTATATGGTGTACAAGTCATAATAGGAGCTTTGTGCGCGAAAAGCTTTCCGTGAAAATTTTCAGACCAAAAGTGACCATATCGGCGTCACCTTTCTTCATCCACAAAAACTGTGTTGTTTTCGCTCAAATGCGTCCCAAACATGTTTATATGGTTTATAGGTCATAATGGGCGCTTTGTGTGCGAAAAGCTTTCCGTGAAATTTTCGGACCAAAAGTGACCATATCGGCGTCACCTTTCTTTATCCACAAAAACTGAGTAGTTTTTGCTCAAATGCGTCCCAAACATGTTTATATGGTTTATAAGTCATAATGGGAGCTTTGTGCACGAAAAGCTTTCCGTGAAATTTTCGGCCCAAAACTGACCATATCGGCATCACCTTTCTTTGTCAACCAAAACTGAGTAGTTTTTGCTCAAATGCGTCCCAAACATGTTTATATGGTTTATAGGTCATAATGGGAGCTTTGTGCGCGAAAAGCTTTCCGTGAAATTTTCGGACCAAAAGTGACCATATCGGCGTCCCCTTTCTTCATCCACAAAAACTTTGTTGTTTTCGCTCAAATGCGTCCCAAACATGTTTATATGGTTTATAGGTCGTAATGGGCGCTTTCTGCTCGAAAAGCTTTCCGTGAAATTTTAGGACCAAAAGTAACCATATCGGCGTCACCTTTCATTATCCACCAAAAGTGTGTTGTTTTCTCTCAAATGTGTCCCAAACATGTTTATATGGTGTACAAGTCATAATAGGAGCTTTGTGCGCGAAAAGCTTTCCGTGAAAATTTTCGGACCAAAAGTGACCATATCGGCGTCACCTTTCTTCATCCACAAAAACTGTGTTGTTTTCGCTCAAATGCGTCCCAAACATGTTTATATGGTTTATAGGTCATAATGGGCGCTTTGTGTGCGAAAAGCTTTCCGTGAAATTTTCGGACCAAAAGTGACCATATCGGCGTCACCTTTCTTTATCCACAAAAACTGAGTAGTTTTTGCTCAAATGCGTCCCAAACATGTTTATATGGTTTATAAGTCATAATGAGAGCTTTGTGCACGAAAAGCTTTCCGTGAAATTTTCGGCCTAAAAGTGACCATATCGGCATCACCTTTCTTTATCAACCAAAACTGAGTAGTTTTTTCTCAAATGCGTCCCAAACATGTTTATATGGTTTATAGGTCATAATGAGAGCTTTGTGCGCGAAAAGCTTTCCGTGAAATTTTCGGACCAAAAGTGACCATATCGGCGTCACCTTTGTTTATCCACCAAAACTGTGTTGTTTTCGCTCAAATGTGTCCCAAACATATTTAAATGGTTTATAGGTCATAATGGGAGCTTTCTGCTCGAAAAGCTTTCCGTGAAATTTTCGGACCAAAAGTAACCATATCGGCGTCACCCTTTATTATCCACCAAAACTGTGTTGTTTTCGCTCAAATGTGTCCCAAACATGTTTATATGGTTTATAGGTCATAATGGGAGCTTCATGCGCGAAAAGCTTTCCGTGAAATTTTCGAACCAAAAGTGACCATATCGGCGTCACCTTTGTTTATCCACAAAAAGTGTGTTGTTTTCGCTCAAATGTCTCCCAAACATGTTTATATAGTTTATAGGTCATAATGGGAGCTTTGTGCACGAAAAGCTTTCTGTGAAATTTTCGGACCAAAAGTGACCATATCGGCGTCACCTTTCTTTATCCACAAAAACTGTGTTTTTTTTTTCGCTCAAATGCATCCCAAACATGTTTATATGGTTTATAGGTCATAATGGGAGCTTTGTGCGCGAAAAGATTTCCGTGAAATTTTCGGACCAAAAGTGACCATATCGGCGTCACCTTTGTTTATCCACCAAAACTGTGTTGTTTTCGCTCAAATGTGTCCCAAACATGTTTATAAGGTTTATAGGTCATAATGGGAGCTTTGTGCGCGATAAGCTTTCCGTGAAATTTTAGGACCAAAAGTAACCATATCGGCGTCACCTTTCTTTATCCACAAAAACTGAGTAGTTTTTGCTCAAATGCAACCCAAACATGTTTATATGGTGTATAGGTCATAATGGGAGCTTTGTGCGCGAAAACCTTTCCGTGAAATTTTCGGACCAAAAGTGACCATATCGGCGTCCCCTTTCTTCATCCACAAAAACTGTGTTGTTTTCGCTCAAATGCGTACCAAAAATGTTTATATGGTTTATAGGTCATAATGGGAGCTTTGTGCGCGAAAAGCTTTCCGTGAAATTTTCGGACCAAAAGTGACCATATCGGCATCACTTTTCTTTATCAACCAAAACTGTGTTGTTTTCGATCAAATGCCTCCCAAACATGTTTATATGGTTTATAGGTCATAATGGGAGCTTTGTGCACGAAAAGCTTTCCGTGAAATTTTCGGACCAAAAGTGACCATATCGGCGTCACCTTTCTTTATCCACAAAAACTGTGTTTTTTTTTTCGCTCAAATGCATCCCAAACATGTTTATATGGTTTATAGGTCATAATGGGAGCTTTGTCCGCGAAAAACTTTCCGTGAAATTTTCGGACCAAAAGTGACCATATCGACGTCACCTTTGTTTATCCACCAAAACTGTGTTGTTTTCGCTCAAATGTGTCCCAAACATGTTTAAATGGTTTATAGGTCATAATGGGAGCTTTCTGCGCAAAAAGATTTCTGTGAAATTTTCGGACCAAAAGTGACCATATCGGCGTCACCTTTTATTATCCACAAAAACTGAGTAGTTTTTGCTCAAATGTGTCCCAAACATGTTTATATGGTTTATAGGTCATAATGGGAGCTTCATGCGCGAAAAGCTTTTCGTGAAATTTTCGGACCAAAAGTGACCATATCGGCGTCACCTTTGTTTATCCACAAAAAGTGTTGTTTTCGCTCAAATGTCTCCCAAACATGTTTATATAGTTTATAGGTCATAATGGGAGCTTTGTGCACGAAAAGGTTTCCGTGAAATTTTCGGACCAAAAGTGACCATATCGGCGTCACCTTTCTTTATCCACCAAAACTGTGTTGTTTTCGCTCAAATGTGTCCCAAACATATTTATATGGTTTATAGGTCATAATGGGAGCTTTCTGCACAAAAAGCTTTCCGTGAAATTTTCGGACCAAAAGTAACCATATCGGCGTCACCTTTTATTATCCACCAAAACTGTGTTGTTTTCGCTCAAATGTGTCCCAAACATGTTTATATGGTTTATAGGTTATAATGGGAGCTTCATGCGCGAAAAGCTTTCCGTGAAATTTTCGGACCAAAAGTGACCATATCGGCGTCACCTTTGTTTATCCACAAAAAGTGTGTTGTTTTCGCTCAAATGTCTCCCAAACATGTTTATATAGTTTATAGGTCATAATGGGAGCTTTGTGCACGAAAAGCTTTCCGTGAAATTTTCGGACCGAAAGTGACCATATCGGCGTCACCTTTCTTTATCCACAAAAACTGTGTTTTTTTTCGCTCAAATGCATCCCAAACATGTTTATATGGTTTATAGGTCATAATGGGAGCTTTGTGCGCGAAAAGCTTTCCGTGAAATTTTCGGACCAAAAGTGACCATATCGGCGTCACCTTTGTTTATCCACCAAAACTGTGTTGTTTTCGCTCAAATGTGTCCCAAACATGTTTATATGGTTTATAGGTCATAATAGGAGCTTTGTGCGCGAAAAGCTTTCCGTGAAATTTTCGGACCAAAAGTGACCATATCGGCGTCCCCTTTCTTCATCCACAAAAACTGTGTTGTTTTCGCTCAAATGTGTCCCAAACATGTTTATATGGTTTATAGGTCATAATGTGAGCTTTCTGCGGGAAAAGCTTTCCGTGAAATTTTAGGACCAAAAGTAACCATATCGGCGTCATCTTTCATTATCCACCAAAAGTGTGTTGTTTTCTCTCAAATGTGTCCCAAACATGTTTATATGGTGTATAGGTCATAATAGGAGCTTTGTGCGCGAAAAGCTTTCAGTGAAATTTTCGGACCAAAAGTGACCATATCGGCGTCCCCTTTCTTCATCCACAAAAACTGTGTTGTTTTCGCTCAAATGCATACCAAACATGTTTATATGGTTTATAGGTCATAATAGGCGCTTTGTGTGCGAAAAGCTTTCCGTAAAATTTTCGAACCAAAAGTGACCATATCGGCGTCACCTTTCTTTATCCACAAAAACTGAGTAGTTTTTGCTCAAATGCGTCCCAAACATGTTTACATGGTTTATAGGTCATAATGGGAGCTTTCTGCGTGAAAAGCTTTCCGTGAAATTTTAGGACCAAAAGTAACCATATCGGCGTCACCTTTCATTATCCACCAAAAGTGTGTTGTTTTCTCTCAAATGTGTCCCAAACATGTTTATATGGTGTACAAGTCATAATAGGAGCTTTGTGGGCGAAAAGCTTTCCGTGAAAATTTTCAGACCAAAAGTGACCATATCGGCGTCACCTTTCTTCATCCACAAAAACTGTGTTGTTTTCGCTCAAATGTGTCCCAAACATGTTTATATGGTTTATAGGTCATAATGGGCGCTTTGTGTGCGAAAAGCTTTCCGTGAAATTTTCGGACCAAAAGTGACCATATCGGCGTCACCTTTCTTTATCCACAAAAACTGAGTAGTTTTTGCTCAAATGCGTCCCAAACATGTTTATATGGTTTATAAGTCATAATGGGAGCTTTGTGCACGAAAAGCTTTCCGTGAAATTTTCGGCCCAAAACTGACCATATCGGCATCACCTTTCTTTATCAACCAAAACTGAGTAGTTTTTGCTCAAATGCGTCCCAAACATGTTTATATGGTTTATAGGTCATAATGGGAGCTTTGTGCGCGAAAAGCTTTCCGTGAAATTTTCGGACCAAAAGTGACCATATCGGCGTCCCCTTTCTTCATCCACAAAAACTTTGTTGTTTTCGCTCAAATGCGTCCCAAACATGTTTATATGGTTTATAGGTCGTAATGGGCGCTTTCTGCTCGAAAAGCTTTCTGTGAAATTTTAGGACCAAAAGTAACCATATCGGCGTCACCTTTCATTATCCACCAAAAGTGTGTTGTTTTCTCTCAAATGTGTCCCAAACATGTTTATATGGTGTACAAGTCATAATAGGAGCTTTGTGCGCGAAAAGCTTTCCGTGAAAATTTTCGGACCAAAAGTGACCATATCGGCGTCACCTTTCTTCATCCACAAAAACTGTGTTGTTTTCGCTCAAATGCGTCCCAAACATGTTTATATGGTTTATAGGTCATAATGGGCGCTTTGTGTGCGAAAAGCTTTCCGTGAAATTTTCGGACCAAAAGTGACCATATCGGCGTCACCTTTCTTTATCCACAAAAACTGAGTAGTTTTCGCTCAAATGCATCGCAAACATGTTTATAAGGTTTATAGGTCATAATGGGAGCTTTGTGCGCGAAAAGCTTTCCGTGAAATTTTCGGACCAAAAGTGACCATATCGGCGTCACCTTTCTTTATCCACCAAAACTGTGTTGTTTACGCTCAAATATGTCCCAAACATGTTTATATGGTTTATAGGTCATAATGGGAGCTTTGTGCGCGATAAGCTTTCCGTGAAATTTTCGGACCAAAAGTGACCATATCGGCGTCACCTTTCTTTATCCACCAAAACTGTGTTGGTTTCGCTCAAATGTGTCCCAAACATGTTTATATGGTTTATAGGTCATAATGGGAGCTTTCTGCGCAAAAAGCTTTCCGTGAAATTTTCGGACCAAAAGTAACCATATCGGCGTCACCTTTTATTATCCACCAAAACTGTGTTGTTTTCTCTCAAATGTGTCCCAAACATGTTTATATGGTTCATAGGTCATAATGGGAGCTTCATGCGCGAAAAGCTTTCCGTGAAATTTTCGGACCAAAAGTGACCATATCGGCGTCACCTTTTATTATCCACCAAAACTGTGTTGTTTTCGCTCAAATGCGTACCAAACATGTTTATATGGTTTATAGGTCATAATGGGCGCTTTGTGTGCGAAAAGCTTTCCGTGAAATTTTCGGACCAAAAGTGACCATATCGGCGTCACCTTTCTTTATCCACAAAAACTGAGTAGTTTTTGCTCAAATGCGTCCCAAACATGTTTATATGGTTTATAGGTCATAATGGAAGCTTTGTGCATGAAAAGCTTTCCGTGAAATTTACGGACCAAAAGTGACCATATCGGCGTCACCTTTGATTATCCACCAAAACTGTGTTGTTTTCGCTCAAATGTGTCCCAAACATGTTTAAATGGTTTATAGGTCATAATGGGAGCTTTCTGCGCAAAAAGCTTTCCGTGAAATTTTCGGACCAAAAGTAACCATATCGGCGTCACCTTTTATTATCCACCAAAACTGTGTTGTTTTCGCTCAAATGTGTCCCAAACATGTTTATATGGTGTATACGTCATAATAGGAGCTTTATGCGCGAAAAGCTTTCCGTGAAATTTTCGGACCAAAAGTGACCATATCGGCGTCTTCTTTCTTCATCCACAAAAACTGTGTTGTTTTCGCTCAAATGCGTACCAAACATGTTTATATGGTTTATAGGTCATAATGGGCGCTTTGTGTGTGAAAAGCTTTCCGTGAAATTTTCGGACCAAAAGTGACCATATCGGCGTCACCTTTCTTTATCCACAAAAACTTAGTAGTTTTTGCTCAAATGCTTCCCAAACATGTTTATATGGTTTATAGGTCATAATGGGAGCTTTGTGCATGAAAAGCTTTCCGTGAAATTTTCGGACCAAAAGTGACCATATCGGCGTCACCTTTGATTATCCACCAAAACTGTGTTGTTTTCGCTCAAATGTGTCCCAAACATATTTATAAGGGTTATAGGTCATAATGGGAGCTTTCTGCGCGAAAAGCTTTCCGTGCAATTTTCGGACAAAAAGTGACCATATCGGCGTCACCTTTGTTTATCCACCAAAACTGTGTTGTTTTCGCTCAAATGTGTCCCAAACATGTTTATATGGTTTATAGGTCATAATGGGAGCTTTCTGCGCAAAAAGCTTTCCGTGAAATTTTCGGACCAAAAGTGACCATATCGGCGTCACCTTTCTTTATCCACAAAAACTGAGTAGTTTTTGCTCAAATGCGTCCCAAACATGTTTATATGGTTTATAGGTCATAATGGGAGCTTTGTGCACGAAAAGCTTTCCGTGAAATTTTCGGACCAAAAGTGACCATATCGGCATCACCTTTCTTCATCAACCAAAACTGTGTTGTTTTCGCTCAAATGCGTCCCAAACATGTTTATATGGTTTATAGGTCATAATGGGCGCTTTGTGTGCGAAAAGCTTTCCGTGAAATTTTCGGACCAAAAGTGACCATATCGGCATCACCTTTCTTTATCCACAAAGACTGAGTAGTTTTTGCTCAAATGCGACCCAAACATGTTTATATGGTTTATAGGTCATAATAGAAGCTTTGTGCGCGAAAAGCTTTCCATGAAATTTTCGGAACAAAAGTGACCATATCGGCGTCACCTTTCTTTATCCACAAAAATTGTGTTGTTTTCGCTCAAATGCATCGCAAACATGTTTATAAGGTTTATAGGTCATAATGGGAGCTTTGTGCGCGAAAAGCTTTCCGTGAAATTTTCGGACCAAAAGTGACCATATCGGCGTCACCTTTCTTTATCCACCAAAACTGTGTTGTTTACGCTCAAATATGTCCCAAACATGTTTATATGGTTTATAGGTCATAATGGGAGCTTTGTGCGCGATAAGCTTTCCGTGAAATTTTCGGACCAAAAGTGACCATATCGGCGTCACCTTTCTTTATCCACCAAAACTGTGTTGGTTTCGCTCAAATGTGTCCCAAACATGTTTATATGGTTTATAGGTCATAATGGGAGCTTTCTGCGCAAAAAGCTTTCCGTGAAATTTTCGGACCAAAAGTAACCATATCGGCGTCACCTTTTATTATCCACCAAAACTGTGTTGTTTTCTCTCAAATGTGTCCCAAACATGTTTATATGGTTCATAGGTCATAATGGGAGCTTCATGCGCGAAAAGCTTTCCGTGAAATTTTCGGACCAAAAGTGACCATATCGGCGTCACCTTTTATTATCCACCAAAACTGTGTTGTTTTCGCTCAAATGTGTCCCAAACATGTTTATATGGTGTATACGTCATAATAGGAGCTTTTTGCGCGAAAAGCATTCCGTGAAATTTTCGGACCAAAAGTGACCATATCGGCGTCTCCTTTCTTCATCCACAAAAACTGTGTTGTTTTCGCTCAAATGCGTACCAAACATGTTTATATGGTTTATAGGTCATAATGGGCGCTTTGTGTGCGAAAAGCTTTCCGTGAAATTTTCGGACCAAAAGTGACCATATCGGCGTCACCTTTCTTTATCCACAAAAACTGAGTAGTTTTTGCTCAAATGCGTCCCAAACATGTTTATATGGTTTATAGATCATAATGGAAGCTTTGTGCATGAAAAGCTTTCCGTGAAATTTACGGACCAAAAGTGACCATATCGGCGTCACCTTTGATTATCCACCAAAACTGTGTTGTTTTCGCTCAAATGTGTCCCAAACATGTTTAAATGGTTTATAGGTCATAATGGGAGCTTTCTGCGCAAAAAGCTTTCCGTGAAATTTTCGGACCAAAAGTAACCATATCGGCGTCACCTTTTATTATCCACAAAAACTGTGTTGTTTTCGCTCAAATGTGTCCCAAACATGTTTATATGGTTTATAGGTCATAATGGGAGCTTTCTGCGGGAAAAGCTTTCCGTGAAATTTTAGAACCAAAAGTAACCATATCGGCGTCACCTATCATTATCCACCAAAAGTGTGTTGTTTTCTCTCAAATGTGTCCTAAACATGTTTATATGGTGTATAGGTCATAATAGGAGCTTTGTGCGCGAAAAGCTTTCCGTGCAATTTTCGGACCAAAAGTGACCATATCGGCGTCACCTTTGTTTATCCACCAAAACTGTGTTGTTTTCGCTCAAATGTGTCCCAAACATGTTTATATGGTTTATAGGTCATAATGGGAGCTTTCTGCGCAAAAAGCTTTCCGTGAAATTTTCGGACCAAAAGTGACCATATCGGCGTCACCTTTCTTTATCCACAAAAACTGAGTAGTTTTTGCTCAAATGCGTCCCAAACATGTTTATATGGTTTATAGGTCATAATGGGAGCTTTGTGCACGAAAAGCTTTCCGTGAAATTTTCGGACCAAAAGTGACCATATCGGCATCACCTTTCTTCATCAACCAAAACTGTGTTGTTTTCGCTCAAATGCGTCCCAAACATGTTTATATGGTTTATAGGTCATAATGGGCGCTTTGTGTGCGAAAAGCTTTCCGTGAAATTTTCGGACCAAAAGTGACCATATCGGCATCACCTTTCTTTATCCACAAAGACTGAGTAGTTTTTGCTCAAATGCGACCCAAACATGTTTATATGGTTCATAGGTCATAATAGAAGCTTTGTGCGCGAAAAGCTTTCCGTGAAATTTTCGGAACAAAAGTGACCATATCGGCGTCACCTTTCTTTATCCACAAAAATTGTGTTGTTTTCGCTCAAATGCATCCCAAACATGTTTATAAGGTTTATAGGTCATAATGGGAGCTTTGTGCGCGAAAAGCTTTCCGTGAAATTTTCGGACCAAAAGTGACCATATCGGCGTCACCTTTCTTTATCCACCAAAACTGTGTTGTTTACACTCAAATATGTCCCAAACATGTTTATATGGTTTATAGGTCATAATGGGAGCTTTGTGCGCGATAAGCTTTCCGTGAAATTTTCGGACCAAAAGTGACCATATCGGCGTCACCTTTCTTTATCCACCAAAACTGTGTTGGTTTCGCTCAAATGTGTCCCAAACATGTTTATATGGTTTATAGGTCATAATGGGAGCTTTCTGCGCAAAAAGCTTTCCGTGAAATTTTCGGACCAAAAGTAACCATATCGGCGTCACCTTTTATTATCCACCAAAACTGTGTTGTTTTCGCTCAAATGTGTCCCAAACATGTTTATATGGTGTATACGTCATAATAGGAGCTTTTTGCGCGAAAAGCTTTCCGTGAAATTTTCGGACCAAAAGTGACCATATCGGCGTCTCCTTTCTTCATCCACAAAAACTGTGTTGTTTTCGCTCAAATGCGTACCAAACATATTTATATGGTTTATAGGTCATAATGGGCGCTTTGTGTGCGAAAAGCTTTCCGTGAAATTTTCGGACCAAAAGTGACCATATCGGCGTCACCTTTCTTTATCCACAAAAACTGAGTAGTTTTTGCTCAAATGCATCCCAAACATGTTTATATGGTTTATAGGTCATAATGGGAGCTTTGTGCATGAAAAGCTTTCCGTGAAATTTACGGACCAAAAGTGACCATATCGGCGTCACCTTTGATTATCCACCAAAACTGTGTTGTTTTCGCTCAAATGTGTCCCAAACATGTTTAAATGGTTTATAGGTCATAATGGGAGCTTTCTGCGCAAAAAGCTTTCCGTGAAATTTTCGGACCAAAAGTAACCATATCGGCGTCACCTTTGATTATCCACCAAAACTGTGTTGTTTTCGCTCAAATGTGTCCCAAACATATTTATATGGTTTATAGGTCATAATGGGAGCTTTCTGCGCGAAAAGCATTCCGTGAAATTTTCGGACCAAAAGTGACCATATCGGCGTCACCTTTGTTTATCCACTAAAACTGTGTTGTTTTCGCTCAAATGTGTCCCAAACATGTTTATATGGTTTATAGGTCATAATGGGAGCTTTCTGCGCAAAAAGCTTTCCGTGAAATTTTCGGACCAAAAGTGACCATATCGGCGTCACCTTTCTTTATCCACAAAAACTGAGTAGTTTTTGCTCAAATGCGTCCCAAACATGTTTATATGGTTTATAGGTCATAATGGGAGCTTTGTGCACGAAAAGCTTTCCGTGAAATTTTCGGACCAAAAGTGACCATATCGGCATCACCTTTCTTCATCTACCAAAACTGTGTTGTTTTCGCTCAAATGCGTCCCAAACATGTTTATATGGTTTATAGGTCATAATGGGCGATTTGTGTGCGAAAAGCTTTCCGTGAAATTTTCGGACCAAAAGTGACCATATCGGCATCACCTTTCTTTATCCACAAAGACTGAGTAGTTTTTGCTCAAATGCGACCCAAACATGTTTATATGGTTTATAGGTCATAATAGAAGCTTTGTGCGCGAAAAGCTTTCCGTGAAATTTTCGGAACAAAAGTGACCATATCGGCGTCACCTTTCTTTATCCACAAAAATTGTGTTGTTTTCGCTCAAATGCATCGCAAACATGTTTATAAGGTTTATAGGTCATAATGGGAGCTTTGTGCGCGAAAAGCTTTCCGTGAAATTTTCGGACCAAAAGTGACCATATCGGCGTCACCTTTCTTTATCCACCAAAACTGTGTTGTTTACGCTCAAATATGTCCCAAACATGTTTATATGGTTTATAGGTCATAATGGGAGCTTTGTGCGCGATAAGCTTTCCGTGAAATTTTCGGACCAAAAGTGACCATATCGGCGTCACCTTTCTTTATCCACCAAAACTGTGTTGGTTTCGCTCAAATGTGTCCCAAACATGTTTATATTGTTTATAGGTCATAATGGGAGCTTTCTGCGCAAAAAGCTTTCCGTGAAATTTTCGGACCAAAAGTAACCATATCGGCGTCACCTTTTATTATCCACCAAAACTGTGTTGTTTTCTCTCAAATGTGTCCCAAACATGTTTATATGGTTCATAGGTCATAATGGGAGCTTCATGCGCGAAAAGCTTTCCGTGAAATTTTCGGACCAAAAGTGACCATATCGGCGTCACCTTTTATTATCCACCAAAACTGTGTTGTTTTCGCTCAAATGTGTCCCAAACATGTTTATATGGTGTATACGTCATAATAGGAGCTTTTTGCGCGAAAAGCTTTCCGTGAAATTTTCGGACCAAAAGTGACCATATCGGCGTCTCCTTTCTTCATCCACAAAAACTGTGTTGTTTTCGCTCAAATGCGTACCAAACATGTTTATATGGTTTATAGGTCATAATGGGCGCTTTGTGTGCGAAAAGCTTTCCGTGAAATTTTCGGACCAAAAGTGACCATATCGGCGTCACCTTTCTTTATCCACAAAAACTGAGTAGTTTTTGCTCAAATGCGTCCCAAACATGTTTATATGGTTTATAGGTCATAATGGAAGCTTTGTGCATGAAAAGCTTTCCGTGAAATTTACGGACCAAAAGTGACCATATCGGCGTCACCTTTGATTATCCACCAAAACTGTGTTGTTTTCGCTCAAATGTGTCCCAAACATGTTTAAATGGTTTATAGGTCATAATGGGAGCTTTCTGCGCAAAAAGCTTTCCGTGAAATTTTCGGACCAAAAGTAACCATATCGGCGTCACCTTTTATTATCCACAAAAACTGTGTTGTTTTCGCTCAAATGTGTTCCAAACATGTTTATATGGTTTATAGGTCATAATGGGAGCTTTCTGCGGGAAAAGCTTTCCGTGAAATTTTAGAACCAAAAGTAACCATATCGGCGTCACCTATCATTATCCACCAAAAGTGTGTTGTTTTCTCTCAAATGTGTCCTAAACATGTTTATATGGTGTATAGGTCATAATAGGAGTTTTGTGCGCGAAAAGCTTTCCGTGAAATTTTCGGACCAAAAGTGACCATATCGGCGTCACCTTTCTTCATCCACAAAAACTATGTTGTTTTCGCTCAAATGCGTCCCAAACATGTTTATATGGTTTATAGGTCATAATGGGCGCTTTGTGTGCGAAAAGCTTTCCGTGAAATTTTCGGACCAAAAGTGACCATATCGGCGTCACCTTTCTTTTATCCACAAAGACTGAGTAGTTTTTGCTCAAATGCGACCCAAACATGTTTATATGGTTTATAGGTCATAATAGAAGCTTTGTGCGCGGAAAGCTTTCCGTGAAATTTTCGGAACAAAAGTGACCATATCGGCGTCACCTTTCTTTATCCACCAAAACTGTGTTGTTTTCGCTCAAATGTGTCCCAAACATGTTTATATGGTTTATAGGTCATAATGGGAGCTTTGTGCGCGAAAAGCTGTCCGTGAAATTTTCGGACCAAAAGTGACCATATCGGCGTCACCTTTATTTATTCACCAAAACTGTGTTGTTTTCGCTCAAATGTGCCCCAAACATGTTTATATGGTGTATAGGTCATAATAGGTGCTTTGTGCGCAAAAAGCTTTCCGTTAAATTTTCGGACCAAAAGTGACATATCGGCGTCACCCTTTTCATCCACAAAAACTGTGTTGTTTTCCCTCAAATGCGTCCCAAACATGTTTAATGGTTTATAGGTCATAATGGGCGCTTTGTGCGCGAAAAGCTTTCCGTCAAATTTTCGGACCAAAAGTGACTATATCGGCGTCACCTTTCTTTATCCACAAAAACTGTGTTGTTTTCGCTCAAATGTGTCGCAAACATGTTTATATGGTGTATAGGTCATAATGGGAGCTTTCTGCGCGAAAAGCTTTCCGTGAAATTTTCGGACCAAAAGTAACCATATCGGCGTTACCTTTTATTATCCACAAAAAATTTGTTGTTTTCACTCAAATGTTCTCTGGAAAATACTTGCGGAACCAACTAGCCCTTGGATAACATTAATCACACAAAAATACCTGAAAGACAATTCCATTCTCCAATACACAAAAAGGGGAAACTCCTCATGGCAATGGACGAAAATCACTTCTCTCTTACCTTTCTTCAAATCGGGTCTGCGATGGGGTATTGGTAATGGTGAGTCCATAAATTTCTGGCGTGACTCATGGGCCAGTCATGCTCCCTTATGGGCCCAAACATCCAACATGGTGATAAGCAACCCTGAGCTCAAAGTTAGCTACTTCATCAATTCTGATAAAACATGGGACAACCAAAAGCTTGAAACCTCCATGTGTAGTTACTTAAGCACAGATATCATTAACAACATAACCAAAATCCCAATTCCCAAGCATATTCACCAAGACAGAATTTACTGGGCTTGGAGTAAGAATGGTTGGTTCTCCACGGCTTCAGCAATTGAAATGATCAATCACTCTAAACATCACACCGCTTCTAATTTTCATTGGATATGGAAACTAGACACTCTACCCAAAATAAAAGATTTCATGTGGCGCATATTTAAGAATGGTCTTCCAACTGCTGCCAATCTGGCATTCCGGGGTCGTGGCATTCCAACGGATTGTCCACTGTAAAATGAACCATGAGGACTCTGTCCACTTTCTC
Source organism: Persicaria maculosa (assembly GCA_963922045.1). Lineage (NCBI taxonomy): Eukaryota > Viridiplantae > Streptophyta > Magnoliopsida > Caryophyllales > Polygonaceae > Persicaria > Persicaria maculosa. Next base: position 21,114,571 of record OY998257.1, read on the forward strand.
TTCGAATGCCCTATAACAAAAGCCACCATCCAACTTTTATCTACAAAATTTGCCAGAACAGTTCAAGAAACGTACGACCATTCAACTAGTCTCTTCAATGCCCTGACATCAATAAAATCAATACTAGGAACTCGCGATTTCTCTACCCTAGCTACGGCTTGGTGGTGTGTGTGGTACATCCGTAATAAAACCATGTTTCAAAACGCTAACCCCAATCCCAGGACCATTATAATTTTCATAAGAGAACAACTGCTTAACTGGGAAAAAGCAAAAGAGGCTGATAAAAAAAGTATCCCAGATATACCAAGAACAAGTACAACTAGATCTCAAAAACGTCGTGACCGAGTCAAGTGGACTAAACCAAAACCAAACTGGTACAAATTAAATTTTGATGGCGTAGTATCAACTAATAATTCTAGTTCTTATGGTTTTCTGATCCGAGATGAATCTGGACATGTCATTTTTGCAGAATCCGGAATCTCACCATTTCCTGCAGTCTCTGATACTGAGGGCTACAGTTTGTGGAAAGGTATCACAAAAGCTCTTGATCTTCATATAAGTAGAATATGTATTGAAGGAGATAATTTAGTAATTATTAATAGCCTTAAAACCGGAGGAAAAGTTTCTTGTTCGGGCGAGATTGAGATGCTCATCTCCGACGGTCTTTTTTCACTCCGTTATTTCTCAGAATACGAGATCTCTCACATCTACAAGAATGGTAATCGGGCAGCTGACCACCTTTCTCATCTTCAGATTCCTTATTCCAGCACCTGTGCCCCTGTTGATGCTGCTCTTCGTAGTATCATCCGAAAGGATGCTCTTGGTAAGTTTGCTTAGCAAAATGCCAAACTCTTTTCTGTTCAAAATATATATATATATATATATATATATATATAATATATATTAGGTTATTATAGTGTGTTATATATATTAGATTACAATACAGTGTGTAAATATATATTTACACGCTACACATGCATTGTAATGCCATATATGCATATACAGTGTAGATAAGAAGACATCGTTGTAATGTATATATACATATACAATGTGTATATGTATGTATATGTATATATATAAATTTATATGTATTACGTTTTTGAAAATTATAAAATATATAATAAATTTTTTATTGTTTTATAATCTTTTTTATTTGAGGGACAAGGCCCGTCTCATCCCAGTACCGTCCCGTCCCGCGAGGGATAAGGCCCGTGCAGGATTAAAAAAAGGGTAAATATCATCCCGATTCCGTCCCGTAGCGGGACAACCTCCGTCGCGTTCTGTCTTATCCTACACCCACCCCTATCTTTACCTACTTCTATTAATGCTGACAAACATAGTGAGATTAGGAGAAGTAAAAGACGTAGAACTGAGACTAGCGTTGGTCCTGATTTTGTGAAAACTTTCTTGGCTGAACTCCGTGATTTAGATGAAATCGATGAATCTCTAGTTTATGTTCACATGATAGAGGATGAACCTAAAACATATAGAGAAGTTATGAGTTCTATAGATGCTAGTTTCTGGAAAGATGTTGTAAATAATGAAATTGAATCTATCATAAGTAACCACACTTGAGAACTAGTTAATCTGCCTAAAGATTATAAGACCATTGGTTGTAAATGAATCTTTAAGCGAACACTTAGAACAAATGGTGCTATCAAAAGGTTTAAATCAAGACTAGTAAACTAAGGATTCGCACGAAAACATGAAGTAGATTATTTTGACACCTATTCTCCTATAACTAAGATTACGACCATAAGAGCTTTATTTGCTTTAGCATCTAATTACAAGCTTTTGGTACATCAAATAGATGTGAAGACAACTATTCTGAATGGTGATCTAGATGAGGAAATATACATGTAACAACCTCTGGGTTTTGTGGTTCTAGGTAAGCAAAATATGGTATGTAGGTTAAACAAATTTTTTTATGATTTAAAGCAAGCACCTAAACAATGGAATGAGAAATTTCATAACACTGTGTTGAGTTTTGGCTTTGTGTTTAGTGGATCTGATGCATGTGTTTATACTAAGATGTACAATTTTGGTTGTGTTATTGTGTACCTATATGTTGATGATATGTTGTTATTTGGCACTAACATGCTTGTTATAAATGAAACCCAAAAGTTTCTTTCCTCTCGCTTTGAAATTAAAGACTTAGGTGAAGCAGATGTGATTCTAGGCGTTAAAGTGACTATAACTAAAAATGATTTTACTTTGTCTCAATCCCATTATGTAGAGAAGGTATTGAAAAAGTTTAACAACTATGATGTGATGCCAGTTAGGACCCCGCATGATGCTACCATAGAGTTAGTGAAGAACTCGGGTATAGGTTTTTCCCAAGAGGAATACGCTAAAGTTATTGCGAGTCTAATGTTTCTAATGAACTATACTAGACCTGATATAACTTATGCAGTAAGTAGACTCGGTAGCTGTATACATAATCCAAGTGAAGAACATTGGAATGCACTTAGATGGTCAATGAGATGCCTTAGAGGTACTCTTGATTGGGAATTACATTTTGAGGGTTTTCCCTGCATTCTAGAAGGATATTGTTACGTAAACTAGGTAAGTGGGACTGATGAAATTTGCTCCATTAGTGGATATGTTTTTACATTGTGTGGTGTAGCTATCTCATGGAAGTCTACAAAGCAAAGTTGTATAGCCCAATTGACGATGGAGTCAGAGTTCATAGCTCTAGACTTGGAAGGGCAAGAGGCTGAGTGGCTGAGAAGCTTACTAGCAAATATACCAATGTGGGGGCATCCAGCTTCTATGATTTCTCTAGACTATGACTCACATGCTGCCATTGGAGTAGCAAATAGCAAAGCATATAATGGCAAGAAGAGGCATATATGCACCTGCCATTGGAGTAGCAAATAGCAAAGCATATAAAGGACTTTGCAGATGCAACGGCTTGGGATTATGATTCCCGGGTTACGTTTTAAGGGATGAAACCCTTCGTTAGTATCTTACGCCCCGAGTACAGGTTGAAGGTTTGAAACCAAACATTAGTATTTCCAAAGTCGGATTTCGCACCCAAAACCGAAAGGGAGCGTTGGAATCCCCGAGGTAAGTCTTTTGTACCTGCCTTAAGTCGAAGCGCGAAAAATACATTTGTCACACAAACAACGGAAATCCAAAATAATACATAGTGTGACGCGGCAGATCCGAGTCAAAACGGAGTGCAAGTAGTACGAAATTCCCAAAGGTGTAAGTCTGGTGATGTCAGAGTCTCAAACACTCGCTCTCCGCCATGTAAAAGCAACCCCGCTCAAGAAGACAAGCAGCATCAGAAATCATAAGCATATAAGATACCTAAAAAAATATGGCGAGTGTAGGATCAGATTGATGCCCACCTTGTCTCTTTCCCCACATATAAGCACACACATACGCTATACCTAATATCATGCTTCTAAATGCAAGATAGGAATATTAACACACAACATCATGCTCGCAGTTTATATAGGTATGCAGAATATAATTAGGGCCCTATAAAAGAATGCCAAGTGGCATGCCCTTCTTCCTACCACCTCCCCCTTTCCCGATAGGGCGGAGATCATGAATGCATTCTATTTCATTAATAGGATCAATCCCGTATTGGTGCCCAACCCATAGCATGCTTTTCAAATCATCATATATGTGGTCTTTTAAAGAGAAAAGAAGAGTAATGCGGATAATAGTTGAGTGTTGTTATAGAATATCATCATGACTTAGACGACTCAGGACAAGACCCGATGGGACTGGTTCGTCCTATGACCCTATCAAAGACTCTAAATACTTCACAGATAATGGTCGTTCTGTTTACATACGCACATAAAATAAGGATGCTCATTCTTTAACACAACCTAGCATGATACTACACGGCATGTTGATTATGATATGCAAGCACCTAGTACATTATGCACAAATAAGTAGGGAGGTCTGCTCCAAAGAGACTTACCTGGCTAGCAGATCAGCAAAACTAGAGCCCGTCAATCAGCACGCACAATCAAACAATATCCCCTAGATACATAGTGGAACATATATAAGTCTACATCTAACTTATTCAAGCACTCAAGCATACATCATTCACTAAGAAAAGTAACACATTACAATGTTCAACCACTCATCATATCACAGCATTCCATAAGACCACATCATTCTCCATCTTTCACTTAGCCACATCCGCATGCTTAGAATACCATATCCGCTTACATATCCCAACAGTTTATAATCCATGCAATATAAGTCAGATGATAACATAACTCTAACATCTCATCATGCCATTAGTCATTCATATATGTCATTAGTTCACACAATCATGCCTTTAGTCAATCAATCATATCAACATGTTGGTTAGTCACCGATCATATCCAGTTCCCAAGTTAGTCCCGAAAGTCATTTCGAAAACCAAATTAATCATTTTAGAATCTCCGGTCTTACAACAGTTATGAAGTTCTTTTCTCAAACCTTGAGTCAAGTCATTAGGTTAGTCCTTGAAAGCCTTAAAATCGTTGAAGATGGATTACGAAAACGTTTGCCAAACATCGAGAAAAGGTGTTCAAAACAATCGGCTAAGGACAACTCGTCGCGGAGAAAGTGGCTTTCACCGCCGCGAAAGGTCCACCCCCGTGGGAAGCACTCTCGCGCCCGCAAGACACCTCTCGCCCGCGGACTCTCGGTCGCGGCCGCGAGTCTGGGGTCCCCTCCCAAGGCACCCTAGAGGGTTCTCTTACCACCGCGAGACTCATCCTCGCTGCCGTGAGCTAGAGCCCTAAGGGCAGTGTTCTAACTCGCGGTCGCGAGTTCTTGCTCGCGACAGCGACTCCGGGGCTGAATCTTGGATTCAAGGCCCTTTCCGGCCTTGTTTGATGTTGTTAGTTTTCCCCCTTTTTCCCCATTTTTTCCTAGGTTTCCAGAAGCATGTTAGTACAAACATTGAACGTAAAACTCAAATATTTGAAAGGATTTCTCACCCAACTCTTCTCTTCTTCACTTTTCTTTTCCGGGGTGACCTTGAGGGCGATTCTAAGCTCATTTCTTCTAGATCTTCTCGTTGAGTGAGCTGGGGGAGTGTTAGGAGGGTTAAAGATGATAACTTGGAGGCTTGGAGATGAAAGGAAGAAGAAATGGAAACCTTACCCTATGTTAGACCCAAAAGAGGATGAATAGGACTCCGGGGCTCCGATCTTGACCTTCCGGGATGTTGTGCTGCTTCAAAATGGTTCCTTTGGACTCCAAGAGGATGAGGATGCTGTTGGACCCTTTGGTTCACAAGTGGAATGGAGGAGAGGTGGTGGGGTGGTGTTTGGCTGAGAGAGAAGAGGGAGGAGGAGGGTGGAATGTGGTGGCTTTTGTGGTATTTGGAGGTGGCGGTGGGCGGATGTGGTGGTGGTGGAGAGTGGTGGCTGAGGGTGGCGGCACAAGGGGAAGAAGAGGAGAGGATGAGAGTGTTAGGGTTTGTATTTTAAAATGTTTGGCTTCCAATCCTCTCTTTTTGTGACAAGTTTGTTTGGCTTGTGGGGTTTGAAATTGGAATGATTTCATGCGTTTATCTCCTTCGGTCAAATCTTATTTTGAAGGATGTGGAAGATAAGATGGGGTTTGTCCCTTTCAAATTTTGGGGGGAACAAGGGAGGGAGGAAGAAAAAGGCATATGTGGGTGTTTACCCCCAAAATAGAGAGCATCTTTGACTTGTTTAACCCACATGGCTCCAAGGGTTGGGTTTGGGTGTGGGAATCTCGGCTAGGCTAGGAAAGGTGAGGGCGAGGATCTCGTTCTGACGTTGCGAGCTCAAATCCCGTGGTGAGTCCCGAAATTAGTTTTCGATGTTTAGCTTCTCAAATCCCGCTATCTCTTTCGCGCAATTAGATTTTTTTTAAATCCAGAATCGAGGTTGCCATGTTAATTTTATTTTCAAAATTTTGTTTAGGTCGGAACCGGTCCATGAGTTCAAAAATCCGATTTAACGAGTTTCCCTTTAAAATTTCGAATTTGAGTATGTAAATGTAATTCTTGATTTTCCTCATCTAATTAACCACATACAGATGAATAATTCCTTATTATCAACGAATAGTGCTCCTGAACTTGTCGAATCCTTATTATCAACGAATAGTGCTCCTGAACTTGTCGAATAGTCAATAAATTGAATTGGCAGAATTAGTGAATCAGCTAAATCGAATGTTAAATAATTCCTTCCAAACGAATGTTAAATTTGCTGATTCATTCATGCCAACTAGTTCACCATTTATGATGCATTATTCAATCGATTATCAAAGTTTATTCGACATATATATATATATATATATATATATATAGGTTGGATCTCGTGTAAGCAACCCTTATGGTATAATTTGTGAGCAGAGAAATTATTCGTAGGTACCAAGCGATTATTCGTGTATAAAAATGTAATTATTCGTATGTATGAATAAATGTAATTATTCGTATGCAACAAAGGATTATTCGTATGTACATATATGTATGTACATACGAATAATCACTTGGTACCTACGAATAATGTCACTATTCACAAGTTACTTTTAATCTCATCCGTTTGATCTTCTTAATCCGACGCTCCAGATTTGCTCACAAATTACACAGTAAGGCTTGCTTACACAAGATCTATCCTATATATATATATATATATATATATATATATATATATATATATATATATATATATATATATATATATATATATATATATATATATATAGGTTGGGTCATGTGTTAACAACTCTTACGGTGTTAAATGTTAACAAATCAATATTCGGCAAAATTTATCAAATATTCATCACAGTCACTCAATTATTCATCAAAGCTTTTGTTAAAATTAATCAAATATTCATCACAGTCACTCAAATATTCATCACAGTCACTCGATTATTCACAATTTCCCAAATATTCATCACAGTCACTCAAATATTCATCACAGTCACTCAATTATTCACAATTATTCACAATATCCACCCCCAATCCTGTAATTGTGTTACTGTGATGAATATTTCTTAAATGTTGCCGAATATTTGGGAAATTGTGAATAATTGAGTGACTGTGATGAATATTTGATTAATTTTAACAAATGTTTTGATGAATAATTGAGTGACTGTGATGAATATTTGATAAATTTTGCCGAATATTGATTTGTTAACATTTAACACCGTAAGAGCTGTTAACATTTGAACCACATTCTATATATATATATATAAATGAAATTGTCATTTTAAAAATATTTCACATACATTGAATAATTCTCCACAAGTCAATGAATAATGTTTCGAAAATATCAAATCTGCACGATAGCTGCTATTAATTATTATGACCTTAGTGAATAATTACAATCAATCTATCGAATAGTTGCACCAAACCCAAAATCAATTTAATGATTTATCACCGAATAATCTCCATGAACGCATCGAATATTCGTTAACTTGATTAACAATTTTATGTCGATTATACATATCCAAAATTGACGCCATAAACGAAAAAAATGTATCCATTATCCACATCAATAAACCAATTCAAAATCTCCTACAAGCAATTGATTGCCAGATTCATCATCTTCTTGAGGGCAACACAAACAATTGACAATAACTAATTGATCGCTACTAATGACTAAATGCACAAGTAGTAGGAAGGAATAAGGAATTACGATTAATAGGTGGGGCCCTTTTCGTAGATCCGATCAGCAAGATGGTTGAGGGCACATAGCCGCCATCGCCGCCATCGGGACGCTCGAAACGAAGACAACAAGGAAGACAAACAGATGGACATCGCCGCCATCGCCGCCGCCGCCGCCGCCGCCTCCGCCATCTCGCGAAACTCGACGATCTACAATTACCATGATCGCAAAACGTGCAGAGCAGCCGCCGGAGAAGCACCGTGGAATTTTCCAACATCGCCCGCAATCACACTTGGAAGGCCAATCGATTTTGCATTTTTTTTCTTTCAATTTCAGTACACCACAACTAACGATGGTGAACTTCATTCCACCTAAAAAATTAGTCAAGGAATATCTCAATTAGGAAGCACTAACAACAGGCAACAGTAGGTCCAAACTCCTTTGATGGAGTGTTTGGCCATGGCGAAGGAATCCAAGTTGAAAGTTAGAGATGGGGATGGGTGATTGCTCAGGGGAGCAAGAAAGAGGGGTCAATTTGTCATGGGAGGAAGAAGGAGGCGTCGATCGAGGAGTTTTGTGAGGATCAGTTAAGATAAACATACCAACTAAGAGTTATGCAATTTTTTTTATGGGCCCCAACTTGATAAATTAAAATTTTATTTAATTTTGGAGATAATCTAGACCATCAATTTCCCTTCAATCAATGACCCAGATTTGTTAACATTTAACACCACAAGGGTTGTTAACATATGATCCATATTTCTAATATTATATATATATACATAATTGGTTAAATTTCTTTATATAATAAATTCTAATTATGTTGAGATATGTGAAGAGACCAAAAGAGTCTCATATCAAAACTTGAACATAATAAGTCTTACTATATAAGTCGATGGGCTGCTCCTCCTATTGTCAATTGGTTTTAGGATGGAACTCCACTCGACTTATGTGTTAGACTACTTACGCATGTACGTCCGTACACACGAGTCCCAACTGAATTCAGTATGGTATAAGAGTGGTTAAGTCAAAACAGCACGAATAAGATGTTAGACTCGTTGTCCAAGTCTTTGCCTCTAGTTAAACTTGCAAGGGCTTAGGATAGAACCTCATTTTACTTTATTGTGTGTCATCTTCCATTTATTCATCTATAATTCAATATTTTATCCTTCTATAAATTCAATTTCGTTAAATAACATTGATCAACATTCAAAAGTACATAACCAATTGTCTTTATTGCGTATCATCTTCCATTTATTCTCCATTTGATGATTCTCCTCCTCTGATTCTTTGTATTGGTTGTTGGTCTAGGTTCCTCTTCTTTTAGGTCAAATCTTTTTTGCTGCTTCGCAGTTTTTCTGTGTTTCCTGATCATCGCTTCCCATTTCTCTTGGCTCCCTAACATTTGGCTATCAAATAGGATTTTATTCCTAATATTTCATGTCGTCCAACAAGTGAAAACCAAGATTGATTTTTGTTCGTATGTTAGTTTGTCAAATATTTCTGTTATAATATTCTTCATACTCTTGTTTTGTTTATCTTTTCTCTATATTATTGTTTCCATGCTTTCTGCCATTTTTCTAATTAGTCGAAAGGTAACTTCACATGTTGTAAGTGGATGAAGTCATCTTTTGTGTTATTAAATAGCGCGCGCCCGAGTGGAACATTTACTCCTTTTTCTCTTAGCATTGTTTATATTGGACTGCCATTCAGTAAGACTTTTTACAAGATGTTTTTCACTTTTGGCGAGCAATCGATTTTCCAAACCCATTCAAAGTTATTCGTATTTTATACATTTAACTTTGTTACATATTCCATTGCACTTGCAGTAAAAAATCATCCATTTTTGCTTACTTTTCAGTAATCAAACATCAAAATTATCGGTAATTGCGTACTCATTATTTTTCCAACCATTTCTATTGGAAAGTTGATGCGGGACCATCTTCTACACCGTCATCTACACCTCCGGACGCGCCGATCATACTCGGAGACGGACCTATGACTCGAGCCCGAGCCAAGAAGCTTCAACGCGACTCATTCCTCTTTGTGAGTCACTCTTTGTTCTCGAGCGCGGTTCAACTCACGGAGCCACCAATGAAGGCATACATGTGCATTGGAACCCCGATTGCCGACACCGGAAGCCAGCTGCAAAGCGTCTGAAACCAGCGGCAACGTGCGCGGGCGTGCGTCCAGGCGCGCGGGCGTGCGACCAGGCGCGCGGGCGTGCACGACCTCGCTGTTGGGTGCAGCTGCCATTAATTGCCCATGTGCCGATTTGTGCCCCCTTATGTTGTTAGTTTAGAAAACTTAATTACTTATGTTATTCTGAGTTCATTTAGGATTATTTTATTAAGTTAATATTTTATTATTATTTTATTAATTTTCGGCCAAATTAGCCTTCCTAGGGTTATATTAACCGGCCTATCATTTGTAGAAGGATTCACGCCTCTTTGAAATAGAAAAATACAGTTTGTGTGAAACACGCCTGTGAGAAAGTCAATCGATTCGTAGCGTTGCTCATCGATTGCACAATTGGTTATAGATCTAACTTGGTTTGCTTTGAGTTCGTCAACCTCGCGAGAGCTTGGTGATCCAGGTAATCACAAGTCCCCTCCTTGTGCCTCCAAGTTGTCCGCTTGGTTGTGTAAGGTTGTAGAGGCGGGCTTTATAGTCGTTGATATTTGGTTCCTACCCTCTACGGAGGCCTGGGGTCTTTGCCTCATTCTATTTTAGTTCGATTCAGTCCTTATCGATCGTGTCTTTCTTTCAATTTCGAGTCTTTATTCTTGTTCATCGAGTCTTTGCTTCCGTTCTTGTTATTTCTAGTTTGATTGTCGAAGATCGGGCCATCCTACGGCTAACCCCGTATCAAATTGGCATCAGAGCTTTGGTTTCCGACATCAATTGTGTCTTTTGTTATTCATAAACACAAAACCCTACAAAAAAAAATAGAGTCTTTCTTGTTCTTGGTTTTTACTTCTTGAATTTTTGAAATTGATTGCTACTAATCCTTGTTTGTGATAGTTGTGGTTGCTAGCCTTAAACACTAAGCCAGCCGAGACCCTCACAAGTGTAGCCGACATCACCTTGGGTAGTCGACATTGATTTCATCAAGGACCCAACTCGGCTGCACCTTCTTCTCTCACAAACCCTAGTTTATTGTTCTATCTTTGGCCTATTTTGATCTATCTTGTTTTATCTATTTTGCCTATTTAATTTCTGATTTTGTGGTAGATATAATTCATTTTATCTATCATAGGTTATACAAAGGCATAGATAGATAGACTTACCAAAGTTAGCCAAAGTTCCATCTATATATATTTCATTAGGGCTACATAAATTTTATTTTCCTTTCACCATAGTTTAAATTTTCAATAGTCCTTTTATTTCATTGTTAAGTGTTCTTGCATTAGTAAAAAAAAAACAGTCATCCGAAAAAGTCAAAAAAAAAAGTATACATTCAAAGCTTTGACCTAGGAGGATAAAATTCACTAGGGGCAAAAGTAAGCTTCAAAAAAAAAAAGAGGATTGTCGAGTCTAGTGCAAGAAGCTTCAAGGACCAATTTTGGTGAAATTTCATAGCCCTAGTTCAAAATTCTCAAACACATACCTCCCAAAACATAAATTTTTTTTTTAAGCCCTACCTTGCAACTACAACATCTATACTAAGGGTTTAAATCAAAAAGAGGTAAAATTCCAAGTTTTTCTTTGTTGTTCCTTGCTTTTCTTTTATTTTCTTGCATATCGAGCTGCTGTTGAGCCACAGTCGAGCACGTTACAGCTGTTGTCGAGTGCTCCTACTTCTGGTGTCGAGTACAGGCCCTTGCCGAGTGCTCTCTGTGTTTGTCGAAGTACCTTACAACTTTGTCGAGCACCCCCTTGCTGTGTCGAGTGCTTGTTTCTGCTGCTGTCAAGTATCATACAACCACTGTCGAGTCCCCTTTTGCATATATCGAGTCCTCTGCAGCCTTGTCGAGTACCTTATTTGGTGTTTCCTTGTCCTTTCTCTTGATTACTTTCTTTAATTGTTAAGTCCTTGCTTGAGTGTTGATTTGTTCAAAGCGGATTGCCCCAACAAGCTTGTCATAACCAATTCGAGAGAAGTGTGTGAGAGAAACACATTGTGAGTTGTTTATCTTTTGCTAACCTTGACATCGTTCCGTGTTTGTCTTTATTTGCAATGTCTCACATTCAGGGTAACCACGGGAACAATGCCAACAATGGCAACGATGACAACAATTCCGAAGCAACCATCTCCGCCGCGGTGTTCAACACCACTATGCACACTCTTAACACCACCTTGGCGGCAATGATGGATAGGTTGACGGCTTTGGAGGCTAGACCATCGGGTTCTAATAACCTTGGTGGTCAAGGTAATCACGGGCGTGACGATACGCCTAATGCGGAAAGGGAAGTCCATAATCCTAACCCTAACCCTAATCTTAATTTACATAACCCTATTTTTGAAGAAAACAACTCTCCACGAGGTGGGAGAAATGATCGAAATAATGGGTTTGTTAATGTGCAGGGTCAAGGACAAGAAAGGGGAAGAGGACGAGGCTTCCAGGAGGACTTCTACTACTCGGAGCGCAACGATGACTTCCAAGAAGAGGAGTATTGGGAGCAACGCCCGAGGAGGAACGACAGAGGAGGACGTTACCAACACCGTGAGCCTAGAGATCATGATCAAGACGGCATAGGTAAGGTCAAGGTAACAATTCCTTCTTTTGATGGTAAGACGGATCCAGATGCATATATAGACTGGGAAACTAAAATGGAACAAATCTGGAACTGTCACAACTTCTCTGAACCTAAGAAAGTACAATTGGCTTCGTTAGAATTTCAAGGGTTTGCTCTTATTTGGTGGGATAATTTGATTAAGGAAAGAAGAAGAGCCCTTGATGCGCCTATCGCGTCTTGGAACCAATTGAAAGCTTTAATGAGAAGTAGGTTTGTCCCTCAACATTATGCTAGAGAGCTTAGGCAACGCCTAGAAAACCTTAAACAAGGTACCAAATCTGTTGAGGAAACCTTTAACCTTATGCAAGAAACCATGACTAGAGCCAATATAGTGGAACACTATGAGGATACAAATGCTAGGTTTCTTCGTATTTTGAATCCCGCCTTAGCTCATGAGATCGATTATTTTCCTTACTCTACTCCTACTGAATTATTACATTTGGATATTAAAATTGAACGTGGAGCTAGATACAGGAACCAAGGCAGAAGGATGATGAGTGGGCAGCCCCAACCATGGCGCCAAGGCCGGCCACAACAGCCCCAAGGGCGGCCTGAAGGAGGCTACAGCTCTCGGCCAAGCCAAGGCCAAGGGAAAGGGGAAGGCCGAACAGTCCAGCAGCCCTCCGACAAGGGCAAGGCGCCTTGGACTGGACGAGATTCGTCTGGGGTATCTACTGGCCCCAAAGGGAGTAATTCTAACCCCTCTACGACTAGATCTAGGGACATTGTGTGCTTTAAATGTCAGGGTAGAGGTCATACTATGAAGGATTGTCCCAATAAAAAGACTCTCATGATTAATCACTTAGGCGAATATGAATCTGAAAACTCTTGTGATGAACATGAAGAGCCTGTTAATGCAAATGATCAGAATCTCAACCTTCTTACTTATGATGAAGATGATGATGGCATTGATTATGAACATGGTGAATCATTGATTGTTAGGAGAGTCTTAAGTATTGTTCCTGCACCTTCTGACAACAATCAACGTGAAAACTTATTTCATACTAGATGCTTAGTTAAGGGAAAGGTTGTTAATGTGATCATTTATGGGGGAAGTTGTTGTAACTTAGCTAGTCAAGAGATGATTGATAAATTACAACTTCCTACTATCCCGCATCCTAGGCCTTATAGATTGCATTGGATGAATGATTGTGGTAATTTAAAGGTGAATAGGCAAGTTAAAGTGCATATCAAACTAGGACATTATGAAGATGATGTGTTATGTGATATTGTACCTATGCAAGCCTGTCATATTTTATTAGGACGTCCTTGGCAATTTGATCGTAAGGTCTTGCATGACGGCTTTACTAATAGATATTCCTTTACTTTTCAGGGCAAGAATGTAGTTCTCAAGCCTATGACGCCAACCCAGGTGGCCGACGAGATTGAGAAGCGGAAGGTAAGTAAAGGTGAGATAGTTAGGGAGGCTCAGTCGAGCCAAGTGTCTACCCCTACTCGGCCTAAAAGTGTATTTTTGGCTTCCAAGAGTGCATATTTAGACGAGTTTGCGGATGGGGAAACAACCCTCATGCTCCTATGCAAAGGGTTGAATATGTTGAGTGAGGAGCTTCGAGCTACCCTCCCTTCTCGCATCCTATCTCTTATTGAAGAGTTTAAGGATGTCTTCCCCGAGGACATACCAGCAGGTCTACCCCCTATTAGAGGAATTGAGCATCAAATTGATCTCATTCCAGGGGCTTCTTTGCCTAATAGGCCTGCTTATAGAATGAATCCCACTGAAACCCAAGAGGTTCAATCCCAAGTCCAGGAACTGTTGGACAAGGGATACATTCGGGAAAGTTTGAGTCCATGTGCTGTGCCTGTGTTGTTAGTGCCTAAGAAGGATGGTTCTTGGAGAATGTGTGTAGATTGTAGGGCCATTAACAACATTACTGTTAAATATCGCCATCCTATACCCCGCTTAGATGACATGTTAGATGAGTTGCATGGTTCTTCTATCTTCTCAAAAATTGATTTAAAAAGCGGTTACCATCAGATTAGGATGAAGGAAGGCGATGAATGGAAAACAGCCTTTAAAACCAAATTTGGACTTTATGAATGGTTGGTTATGCCTTTTGGCTTGACTAACGCTCCTAGTACTTTCATGAGATTAATGAATCATGTGCTTAGAAATTTCATAGGTAAATTTGTTGTTGTGTATTTTGATGACATTCTTATCTATAGTAAATCCCCTAAGGAACATGAAGCACATTTAAGGGAAGTACTTTCTACTCTAAGATTAGAACACTTGTATGCAAATTTGAAGAAATGTGAACTATGTCATGATCAAGTGTCTTTTCTTGGTTTTGTAGTGAGCTCGAATGGACTGCGTGTCGATGAGGCAATGGTCAAGGCAATCCAGGAGTGGCCGACACCCACCACCATCGGCCATGTGCGCAGCTTCCAAGGTTTGGCGAGTTTCTACCGGCGGTTTGTGCGCGATTTCAGCACCATCTCAGCCCCTCTCACCGAGCTCACAAAGAAGCGATGCGAGTTCAAGTGGGGCGCAGCTCAGGAGGAGGCCTTCTGCATGCTCAAGGAGAAGCTCACTCAGGCGCCATTGCTGGCTCTCCCTGATTTCACTCGGCCATTTGAGGTGGAGTGCGACGCTAGCGGAGTTGGCATTGGAGGCGTGCTTATGCAGGAAGGTAAGCCTATTGCTTTCTTTTCTGAGAAGTTAAAAGGTGCATGTCTTAATTACTCTACGTATGACAAAGAACTTTATGCATTGTTTAGAGTCCTTAAGACATGGTCCCATTACCTTTGGCCTAGAGAGTTTATACTTAGGACTGATCATGAATCATTGAAACATTTTAAGAGCCAAGATAAACTTGATAGGAGGCATGGTAGATGGATGGAATTCATAGAAACATTTCCTTATGTTATAAAGTATAAGAAAGGGAAAGACAATGTGGTTGCTGATGCTTTGTCTAGGAGACATGTCCTTTTGACCACTTTGGATTCTAGAGTCTTAGGCTTTGTATACATTAAGGAATTGTATGCTAATGATGCGGATTTTGGGGAAATTTTTCGAAAGTGCCTAGATAAGGGTCCTGCCGACCAATTTTATATCTTTGATGGATTCTTGTTTAGGAAAGACCAAGTGTGTATCCCTAGGTGTTCTCTTCGGTTATTATTGGTGAATGAAGCCCATAGTGGAGGTTTAATGGGCCATTTTGGGAGAGATAAGACCTATCATACACTTAAGTCACACTTTTATTGGCCACATATGCTTAGGGATGTAGAACATTGCCTTAAGAGATGTATTGACTGTTTAAAGGCCAAGTTTAAGCTTATGCCCCATGGATTGTACACCCCACTCCCTATACCCTCAGCCCCTTGGGAAGATATTTCTATGGACTTTATTGTGGGATTGCCTAGAACTAAGAAGGGGAGGGATTCTATCTTTGTGGTGGTGGATAGATTTTCTAAGATGGCTCACTTTATAGCATGCCATAAGACTGATGATGCTACCAATGTTGCGAATTTGTTCTTTAGAGAGGTAGTTAGGTTGCATGGAGTGCCGAAAACCATACTGAGTGATAGGGATGTTAAGTTCTTGAGTCATTTTTGGCGAACTTTGTGGAACAAGTTGGGAACTAGACTGTTATTCTCTACCTCTAGTCACCCCCAAACTGATGGCCAAACTGAGGTGACCAATAGAACCTTAACCACTATCCTTAGAGCCATTTTAAGGAAAAATTTGAAGCTTTGGGAAGAAGCCTTACCTCATATGGAGTTTGCTTACAATAGGACAATGCATTCCTCAACTAAGATAACTCCTTTTGAGTGTGTATATGGTGTTAATCCACTAACCCCTTTTGATCTTACTCCATATCCTATGAGAGAGAATGAGTCTTTTAACGCAGGTAAGCATGTTGAGTTCGTCAAGGAGCTACATGAACGGACGCGTCAGCAGCTCATGCGGAAGGCTGAGTACAACGCCAATAAGGCCAACAAGGGCCGCAGATTGGTGACATTCCAGCCAGGGGATCTTGTGTGGGTGCACCTGAGGCAGGAGAGCTTTCCCAACGAGCGGAAGAGCAAGCTTGCACCACGAGGAGATGGACCTTTCAAGGTTCTACAGAAGGTGGGCGACAATGCCTACAAGCTGGAGCTCCCTGGAACATATGGCGTGAGTGCTACCTTCAACGTCGCAGATCTCATTCCATATCTTTCCGTGGACGAAGACTTGGATTCGTGGTCGAATCCTTTCCAAGAAGGGGAGGTTGATGCGGGACCATCTTCTACACCGTCATCTACACCTCCGGACGCGCCGATCATACTCGGAGACGGACCTATGACTCGAGCCCGAGCCAAGAAGCTTCAACGCGACTCATTCCTCTTTGTGAGTCACTCTTTGTTCTCGAGCGCGGTTCAACTCACGGAGCCACCAATGAAGGCATACATGTGCATTGGAACCCCGATTGCCGACGCCGGAAGCCAGCTGGAAAGCGTCTGAAACCAGCGGCAACGTGCGCGGGCGTGCGTCCAGGCGCGCGGGCGTGCGACCAGGCGCGCGGGCGTGCACGACCTCGCTGTTGGGTGCAGCTGCCATTAATTGCCCATGTGCCGATTTGTGCCCCCTTATGTTGTTAGTTTAGAAAACTTAATTACTTATGTTATTCTGAGTTCATTTAGGATTATTTTATTAAGTTAATATTTTATTATTATTTTATTAATTTTCGGCCAAATTAGCCTTCCTAGGGTTATATTAACCGGCCTATCATTTGTAGAAGGATTCACGCCTCTTTGAAATAGAAAAATACAGTTTGTGTGAAACACGCCTGTGAGAAAGTCAATCGATTCGTAGCGTTGCTCATCGATTGCACAATTGGTTATAGATCTAACTTGGTTTGCTTTGAGTTCATCAACCTCGCGAGAGCTTGGTGATCCAGGTAATCACAAGTCCCCTCCTTGTGCCTCCAAGTTGTCCGCTTGGTTGTGTAAGGTTGTAGAGGCGGGCTTTATAGTCGTTGGTATTTAGTTCCTACCCTCTACGGAGGCCTGGGGTCTTTGCCTCGTTCTATTTTAGTTCGATTAAGTCCTTATCGGTCGTGTCTTTCTTTCAATTTCGAGTCTTTATTCTTGTTCATCGAGTCTTTGCTTCCGTTCTTGTTATTTCTAGTTTGATTGTCGAAGATCGGGCCATCCTACGGCTAACCCCGTATCAAATGTTCTCCTTTAGTTTTCCACATTCCAAAATTTATTCAAATTTATATAGCTTTCCACTTTCTCTTCTTCATCTATTATGTTCAATGGATAGAGCTAGGGTTCTTCATCGTCCCAAAACCGAACCGAACCGGGCCAAACCGAACCGAACCAAAAACCAAAATTTACAAAAACGTAAACCGAAAACTGAATTGAAACTAATAGGTTTGGTTCAGTTTTCAGCCGATTTGGTTTCAGTTCGGTTCAGTTCGGTTATAAACCTAAGTGAACCGAAATAATTTGAGCACTTTATTTTTTTTAGCTTTTGGGAGGGAATTCCATCTGAAAATCCAAATTAACACAATAGGAAAAAAACCCATCACATGGGCACTACAACAGCACAATAGAAACCAAAAGCAACACAAATCCACAGTAGCATAATTAGCATTTGCATAACAATGGTTGCGCTCGTAGAAGTTGTAGTGAGCACCGAGCAATGCAACTGCAAACAGCAGTGTTTAGCTTTAGTAGGTGCAAACTTGTAGCTATAAAAAATGAACTCGAATACGCGAGGCGAGACCGAACCTAACAGGCTAAATCAACCTAAGGCTAAATTAAAGATATAAAAAAAATCGATTTTTTCTCGGTTTAACCGAACCGAGCACAAACCGAACCTAAAACCAAAAATGAAAATTTCCCAAACCGAAAATCTAAACCAAAACACCTCGGTTCGGTTTGGTTCCGATTATTTCGTTTCAGCCCAAAATTCAGTTTGAACCGATTATGAACAACCCTAGATAGAGCTTCCTTAAACTCTTCTCTTCATCCATTCACCTATCCTTCCCAAATCGATGCTTCTTCCATTCCCAACCTACCATATTAAGCCTTTGTAGAATTCTTCTTTCATTTCTGTTAATCTGGCCCATTGTCATGATGTGTTTTTTTTTTCATACTCCCTTTTTTTTTTCTCTTTTAAATAATTTTCTCTAACAACCTTCACACATTCATTTTGTGGTTCTACAAGTATTTTCCAGAGCAGTTCCATCTGTAATTCTTTGTTCATGTCTTTTGCCTTGTGGAGGCCTATACCTTCACTCTTTTTTGGTCTACAAACTTTGTTCCATCCAATGAGTGGCTTATAGCCTTGATCCTGGCTCCAAAACAAACATCTATTTATCTGATTAAGTTCCTTCTGGACACTCGAGGGTAGCATAAAATTTTGCATAACATAGTTTGGCTTGGTTGCCAGATTTGCTTTTACCAAAACTGCTCTTCTTTGTTGGGAGAGGGAATTTGCTTTCCATTTCGTAAGTTGATTTTTTATTCTCTCTACAATTTCTTCTAATCTGTCTCTATTTACTCTCCCATTTATGATCGAGCATCCCAAGTATTTGTCCAGTGCAGCTTGGTTCATGACATGAATTGAGCTTTGAATACTATATTTTTGGTTGTTTGATACTCTTTTAGTCACTTGAAATGAAGACTTCTGAAAATTCACTTTTTGTCCAAAAATCTCATAATATTCATTAATTATTTGCTTAACCTGTGTGCATGAATCTTGATATGTTTTGGAAAATATTATAATCTAATCTGCAAATGGTAAGAACAAGATTCATATTCTAATTTTTGTCACATTAAACCCAATTTATTTATTTGATTCATTACATTTTTATTGTAGTTTTCCTGCCAAAATCTATACTCCGATGATGAAGAGATCGGATCTCCTTGTTATAGTCCATTTTTAGGTCTAAAGATCTCCGTTGGTTCATCAATCACTAGGACCGAAAAAAGAAACGGTTTTAATGCACTCTTATCCATCCACAAAATTTTTGATATAACTCGAATTTCTTCAACACTATAAACAAGAAGTCTCATTCTACTCTATCATAAGCCTTTTTCATATCAAGTTTCATTGCTACCTATCCTTCTTTTCTTTTTCTTACTCTAAAAGAGTGAAAGATTTTATATGATATCAGCACATTATCTTTAATTGCTCGATCAGAAACAAAGGCCCCTAGCAATGGGTGAATAATTTTCCTAAGCACTTTTTTCATTCTTTTTGCTATGATTTTCGCTATTGTTTTGTAGATTGTTGAACACAAGCTTATTGGTCTATAATGGTTAGTTGAGTTTGGGTTATCACATTTCAAAATAAGTGTGAATGTTTGGTTGATTTGTTGTAGCATTCTTCCTAAGGTGAAAAATCCTTTTAGCACTTTAGTAACTTGGGGTCCAACAACATCCCAATATTTTTGATAAAAAAAAAAATTTGTTGTCATCCCGTATGGTCCTGATGATTTGTCTTTTCCTATGGAGAAGATGGCGGTTTTTATCTCTTGATTTGTTACATTTTTTGTTAATATTTAGTTATCCTCTGTTGTGATTTCCGTTTCAATCAAGTATAGATACTCTCGTAACAATCAATGGTTAATTTATCCCTTTTTGAATCTTATCTCAAAATCCATTTTAATTTCATTCTTAATATTTTGTTTGCCTATTATTGTTGTTCATCTTATGTAGTTATTTCCTTTATTATATTCATATTTCCTCGTCCAAGGCTACTTTGAGGTGAGACCCCGAGTTAGTATCACTATCAGCCAGTCCTAGGTGCTTGTTCTTCGCATTGAAATGGCGCTTTGATCTGTTGAAGTTTGTTGCATAGAAAATATATTTTGGAATTGTTGTTTTTTTTTGTATTTATGTATATTGAATTACAAGTGCTTCCACTATATTTATACTGCAATACAACCAACTCTCAACTCGTGTGTAGTGACCAAACTACCCTTCCTCTTACTCTGTTACATAAGTTTCCTTTATTTTTTGAAGGAAGATAATAATTTAATTCTCTAGACAAGCCTAGAGAAACCGAGAGACCGGACAGGCCGGTAGATGGACTAACCATCATGTACAACCAAATGAAATAAAATAAGCAAATGACAGAAAGGAAAATACAAAAATAAAATAAACGTGCAAGCTATCCTACACTGTAAAACAAAGCCAACACGAAAAAACGAATCAATTAGCCAACGGAGGATGCATACAGAGAACTCTAGAGATACTAGCAAACATCTCAGATTATGGACTCCAAAAACCATCAGATATCAATAATAAATCCACGACGTCTTCGGATACAACAAATAAAACACCGTTCACATAAAGCTAGCATCACAACAAGAACAACACAGTACACCAAACCACAAAACCAAACTCAAGCCAAACCATTACCTGATAAAACCCCCAATCTGTTTCAAACAATCAAGGACGGTAACAAGATCGTAGAAGACTACTAGGTAGTCAAAATAGAGGCGAATGAGATGGGACAGAAGAGAAATTTAAACAACAATACAAAGGCACGAGGAAAGAAGAACGGAATGGAAACCCCTAAAAAACAGCCGGCCACCAACCCAAAGCGACAACGCTGGGCATGATAGAGCATTGGAGGCGGAGGCGAAACCAAGGAGGGACCAACCTGAGCACCAGCCTAGAGGGGGCAAAAATAAGATGGGCGAAGGTGAAGAGCTCGATGTAAGGCATGGGCGACTGCACGCAACCCTCCAGAAGAAGAGGATGAAAGTGGCTTTGGTAGAAGGTGTCAGAGCCTCGAAGAAGCAGCATGACAGTCTAGGTGCGGAGGTCGGTCGGAGATGAAGATGGATAAGCCGGTGAGAGCAGAGGAGGGTGGTCAGGCAGGCGGAAGGCCCAAAGAGGCGCTAGGTTGGTGCGAAGCCCTTGTAGAAACAACGGAGGAGGACGCAACGGATGTTGTTAAGGGGCGATGGAGATCGGTGTGTGACGGTGGTGAGCCGAGGGCTACTAGCGGTAGCAAGGAGGTTGATGGCAGCGGCAGCAACCGAGGACGGTGGCACAAACCTATGTTAATGATGGTGGCGGTGGGCCAAAAACGGCTCTCAGAAAAAAAGAGCACATTTTCTTTCACCCTATCACCGTTACACAAGCTTCCTATATGCTCATTAACGATCATAGAACGAATAACCTTTTTTTATATTACAATAACATATTCACATTAATTAATTAACTGGTTCATTTTTAGGATGATAAAGAAATATAAAATATTAACTTTTTTTATAAATTAATAAGTATGAAATTTTTTTAAATAATTTACAGAAATTTTTCATAGTAATCTTGAGGTAAGATTTTTTCATGTAGTAAACATGCATTTTTTTTATGCAGAATAAAGATTAGGTAGGGTCGTCCGCGGTCGAACACCTTCCTAGCGCATCCTTACAGATGAGAACTCGAAGTTCTTGGTCATCAATGAAGCAGATGTTGGCAGAGGAAGTGTAGGTTGAATGAGCAAGATAATCAGCCACGTAATTCGATTCACTGAAAACATGACGAATAGCAACATAAGAGAAAGATGAAATTTCTAATAAAATATCCGATTGTAAAAGCTCAATGTTTCAGGGGCATTTCCATTTGCTCAGGAGAGCCATCACAACCATTTTCCCCCTTCAATAAGTAATTTATCGATATGCAACTGCTTGGCCTTCTGAACGCCTATTTTGAGCCTAATAGTTTCGGCGTATAGTAGCGAAATGTGATTACACAGTCCCCTACCCAAGGAAACCACATCCCCCAAAGAGTTTCTAAGAACAAAACCAAAGAAGGCTTTTCCATCAAGATGCATAGACCCATCAAAATTTAATTTAACAAAATCCTCGGGAGGTTTATCCCATTTGTCAGATCTACCATGTTTTAGGCTTTTTTGCAAAGTCGTATTCACCTAAGAGTTGTTTAAGGGTTTAGTTTTACCTTTTTGAGTGTTACCATTTAAATAAATCAAGTCAGCCTGCATCCATGTATGGGTCGATGTTTGGTAAAAAAAATCTTCATCTTTGTCAAGAACGCCGAATTTACAAGGTTGAAAGATAACTGATTTCTGAAAAACCAGACGGTCCACCGGCAAGTAGCTAGATTACCCATCTGTATCATACCAATCTTATTCCTAATCAGATTAAGCTGAAAGTTACAACCTTGGGAACGATTCGCCCCTATATGCAATGGTACTGGGATGTTTAATTCGTTACATAAGGAAATTGTCATCTTGCATTTAATAAACAAATGGTATGTTGATTCGTTGGTATTGTCGTAGAAAACACAACCAGAAGTAATGGACACGCCTACGTTTTGCAGACGCTTTTTCGTAGGAAGGCCATCTCGGGAAATCTTCCACAAAAAATGTCTTATTTTATGCGGTGTATCAAGATCCCAGATCTACCCACAGTCAAATGTTTATGACCCATGATTTTTGGTTAGGAGAGAAGTTGCCTATTTAGTTAAGAACCATCTGTCTGTACTCGTGTTGAAGGGTAAAGTTTTATAAAAAAAAATGTCATTACATTTCACAAATATAAACATATGTATAGGGTCATGCCATTGCCGACTATGCATATATTATGTATATCATCAAATACATCTACATGTAATGGCTAAGCTAAATTAAAGAGGGGGATGAATGCTAGCATTGAACTTATGAGTATGCCGCCCGTTTAAATTAATATGAAACGAAACGGCTAATTCAATGTATACTAATCAATGGACACGTGTTGCAATTTGTAACCGGCACTGTGGGTATATAGATCCCAGTTAGTGCATATGAGAGGGACTACTAGCGACTGGAAAAAAAAACACAAGAAGAAAAAAAAGAAAGAAGGAAGAAAAGAGTGATTTTGCAACGAAGACGATCACTCTCGATCGGCATTCCATCAATCTGCAAAAGCAAAGGTATAATCTCTTTCTTAAAAATGTGTTGTACGTTCCTATTGCAGGTATGGCCAAGGAGGAGTTTAGACATAGGTTAGCAAAATATTTCGTTTCGCTTCCTACATCGAAGACTCGTAGGGTGGCTCGAAACATTCCGTTTCGCCTCCTACATCGAAGACTCGTAGGCTGGCTCGAAACATTTCATTTCGCCTCCTACATTGAAGACTCGTAGGCTGCCTCAAAATATTCCAGTTCACCTCATACATCAAAGACCCATGGACTGTTTGCAAACCATTTCGTCTCTTGCTCGAAGACTCGTAGAGGGCTCGAAACATTCCGTTTCGCCTCTCTTACGTAGCGGTGGCTGGTTGCCTCTCCAATGTGAAGAATGGGGAGGAGCAAAATAAAGCCAAAACAACATTGCACATCCGACAAATAATTAAAGAAGAACGGATGAAAGAATTGAGAGCCCAATATTTACCTTCACATTGAAGAGCTCTTGCGCCTCTGAGATATTTTAATTGAAAGTAAAAAAGAGATGGGGAAGACGTACTATGGTTGTTTGTTCTTTATATGAACCGAAACCATGGCCAAATAAAGATCAATCATAGGGATTTGTCGAATCAAATCAATATGTCAAATATGTGTATTCACACATGCTGGTGATCTTTTCCAAAATGGGAATCAAGACGTTGCAAAGAATCCAACTCACAATAACCATGTGCATTTTTTATCTTATTTATTTGCAGCGATTGTGTAAACTGCTCAGTCACGATGTCGTCCAAATTGTCGACTCGCAAGACTTGTTTCTTATTAGCCGAGAAACCTTAGCGGAGCTCCCTCGGT
This sequence comes from Persicaria maculosa, assembly GCA_963922045.1. Lineage (NCBI taxonomy): Eukaryota > Viridiplantae > Streptophyta > Magnoliopsida > Caryophyllales > Polygonaceae > Persicaria > Persicaria maculosa. The sequence continues at coordinate 21,138,633 of OY998257.1, forward strand.
GATCCACAACGGTTGCACAAGGAGTCCTCCACCCTGCCACATCTCAACGCCCAGCCATATGATGCCAAGACGATCATCAAATACAGCTCAAGGAAATACATGATATACGATGGCCAGCAAAGCATGTTTCCGTGCCTCTCGATCGTTCGTTCATGAATCCGTCTTGCCCGTAGCTAAACTTATCAAGCTTATGCCATGCCACCTATCACCGAAGGTCAACAACTTCCCCTAAAGACTAGTCGAAGCGGCCTCGAACACCTGACAAAATAAAGTACAAAAATAGGCCTGAAATCATACTTTTACGGAGGGGAAACAACTGCTCAGGCAGTCAAGTTTCGGACATTGGCGTGAACTGCTTGAGGTGTATCTAAGACAATGGCGAGTTGGAGCTAAAATAAGGTTATGCAAGGAGTAGGTCGGAAGAAATAGCGGAAAAAACTGAGTCCTGTAATGGCCGGAGCTGATGTCAGAAGCTGACCTCTTGTCCACAGTTTTCAACAAACTTGTCGGCAAGGTATCGGTTCTTTTACGATGGCCCACGGAATCGATGTTCTTAAAGGTTCATGCGGTGATCTCTCTACCTTCCCGATACATCAACATCCACCACTGAGAATCCAAGACAACCTTCGCATTCAACGCAAGATTGGTCAAGATGAGCTTGGGCTGATATGCACATGACAAGACGTCTTTACGCGTCCCTCGATCACCCATCAATGATCTCGACGTGTCCACGACTAAGTTTTCCAAGCCTATGTCATCCAATGTGCCACCAAAGGCCAACAAATTTCACCAAATCTCAATCGATTCAGCCTCAAACGTCCATCAAAAGGGAGCATGGAAACACATGAAATCATGCTTTCATAAACATTTCTTAAACAGTCAAGTTGCGGACACTGGGGCGGGTGACTCAATGTGTATCGGAGTGGATGGCAGGTTGATGTCAAGAGAATGCACTGCAAGGAGTGTGTCGAAACAAATAGTGGCATTATTGGAGCACTGTGATGGCAGTCAGAGGACCCGATAGATCACCTATTTTCCATGATTGTCTGCAGGCTTTCAAGCAATACCAAAGAGTTGTTTCTAGCAAGCTAATGCGTTGAAGCTTGCAAAGAGACGTCCTAGGAGAAATACAATGGTGGTGCCTAGCAACTTTTGTTTCACTTCCGGAATGGTCGAGATGATCCGCTATGATCGAAAAATCAATCGATCAACACTATATACATTATATACATTAAGTTCAAATGATGATTGTAGAAAACGAACACGCCCTTCGTGACGTGGTTTCCAAAGAGGAGGGACTCCACAAAAACAAGTCACTCCTCAACCATTACAGGAGCATTCCAAGATATCAAATTATTTTGATCGCCAATAAATGAAGGCAATTTCAAATGCCAAAGCACGAGGCGGAACTACGAAGACTTGATTCCGTCTCAAACAGATACATAGGAAGCTCAATACAAAGTCAATGTTCATTGAGTTCAGTCGCAATCCAAAGTCAAGGATCATACCCAATGGCGGAACTACGAAGACTTAATTCCGTCTCAAACGGATACGTAGGAAGCTAAATACAAAGTCAATGTTCATTGAGTTCAGTCGCAATCCAAAGTCAAGGATCGTACCCAATGGCGGAACTACGGAGACTTGATTCCACTACATATGTGTGGATACGTAGAAAATCCAATATAAACTCACATAGTATATATCGGATCCAGTCACAAGTCCAAGATCAAATGAAGTTGTTCGTGAGAACTACAAATGACGATATTTCGTATCGGTCACAATCACAAGACCATATGCTCAAATCCGACTCCAATACGCCCGAACTACGAAGGCTTGGTGCTCTCAAACGAGCTACGTAGGAAACTCGATATCCAGTCATACAAATCTTGAGTCTAGCCGCATGTTTCGAATCAAAGTCATACCTTTGAACTACGAGTGATTTGATTCCATCATCACAGATACGTAGGAAACCCATATCCGGGTCCAATCACAAACCTCAAAGAAAACAAATCAAACCTGATATTCTATCGAGTTGAAACCCAAACACATAAACCTAAACACATATAAACAAACACATAACCAAATTCAAATCAAACACCAAGTCTAAACCAAATCAAATCCAAACACCTTACGCCAAGCTAGACACAAAGTCTACCCAAACCAACCCCAAATACAGAAATCCTATATTTTTGAACTACGTTGGACTTGATCCTTCCCATGAAGGTACGTAGGCAACCCTCATCAACGGGTGCAGTCCAAACCACCAAAAAAACCCAAATTTTTGTCCTTTTAAAGTATCCGCATAATTTTAAATTGAGAGGAAGTACAGATAAGGGTCGAACTTTCAAAATAAAATTCAAATTAAAATGTGTTATGCGAGATTGTTCCTTTAACAATTTTTGTTTAACAACTCGAACCCCAATAAAGACGGTCAATCATTACATTTGTAGGCAATACAAGATTAGCAATATGATTGATGTCTTGATGAGACAAAAGAGAATGCAACTCCGCCTGGAGATGCTACAGGTCTTATTATCTGTTTTGTTTGATAAAATAACTAACCTTGAGCGAGACGCTACCTGGAGGTAGCTAACGCAAAAGATTTTCCATCAAAGGAGCGTCGAAAGCCCAATAATCTGACCATAACTTAACTGACTCACCATTGCCAATGCTCCATCGAAGGCCTGGTTTAAAACGATATCGGATGAACATTAATCTGCCCCATTGCCAGGAAGTGTTGTTTTGTTTTTTTGTACATCAAAAGAGGTGAATTTTTAAGGTATTTTTCCAAGATAACGCGAACCTAGATATTATTTGGTTCCGAAATAGGCTGAGCATATAGGTTTGCTTTAATAAGCACCTTGCGACCTTCTGCTGATATGGAAGACGCTTTCCATTTTGTCAGTTGATGTTTTATTTTTATAACGATTTCAGTACAGGTATCTCTATTAACCTTCCCGTTGATGACTGGACATCCAAAATCTTTTTCGAAGTTGTTCACTTGTGGAATCCCCAAGGTTGAAATAATCGAATTAATAGTTTGATGAGAGGTATTAGGGGAGACTTGAAAACTGAATTTTTGCAGACTAACTTTTTGTCCCGAGATCAGACAAAACCGATTGATGATCGAAGACATTGTAGCACAAGCGGAAGGCATTACTTTAAAAAAAATGAGTATATAGTCTGCGAAAGCAAGAAAAGGTATTCTTATGCCCGATTTGTCGAAGACCATACCTAGGTCCTTATTGTTAACCGCTTCAGTTTGTAAATTCCTTGCGAGGACTTCAGACGCAAGAATAAAAAGGAAGGGTGATAGCACATCGCCCTAGCGTAACCCCTTGGTTGGGTTGAAAACAGTGGTCGGCTCATCATTGACCAAAACTCAGTAAGAAACGGAAGAGATGCATTCTTTGATCCAGCTAATAAAAGTTGATGCAAAGCCAAATTTCTCCATGACCTAGAAGAAAAATGGCCATTTGATTCTATCGTAGGCCTTTTCCATGTCGAGTTTAAGAGCGCATGCCAGTTTTCCCTTTCTTAGATTTGAAATAATGGAATACCTCGTGAGCTATTAGGATATTATCCTAAATCAATCGACCTTTAGTGAAAGCCCCCTAAAGGGGATGGATTAGTTTGTCGGAAAATTTTCCTTAGTGTGATTACTTTAGCAATGATTTTGTAAATAGTAGAACATAGGTTGATAGGTCGATGATGATTGATTGTCTCAGGATTGTCATGTTTGGGCAGTAGTGTTATGAAAATGTGATTAACTTGGCGAAGCAGATGACCATTACTGAAGAAGGCTTTAACAGTCTTGGTGACAGATGGACCCACTATAGCCCAATACTTTTGGTAAAACCCCCCTGGCAACCCATCTGGTCCAAGGGTTTTGTCTGCAACCATAGAAAAAAGAGCATTTTTTATCTCAGAGTTTGTGACAACATCCGTGAGCATTTCATTATCCGTATGAGTGACCTTATGAGAAATGACTACAAGGTCGGCTTACAGATTCCTTTGTGGTTGACTATCTGTTCTGAAATGGGTTTTAAATTCCTTCTCAAATTCTTGCTAGATAGTTTTAAAATCTGTAGTGAATTCCCCATTAGCAAGGAGAAGCGATTTAATTGTTTTCTTACCCCTTTTTGCTGAGGCTATCTTGTGGAAGTAACAAGAGTTTGAGTCGTTGAGCTTGGCATGCTTTACTTTAGCCTGCTGACTCCAGTAATGTCAGTGGAAATCCAACATTCATTCTCTTTTATTAAGTAATCTTCTCATTAGATTTAGATCTGTGTCATTGTAGTTTACTAAAAAGCTAGACTATATTTTTAAGAGAGCATGATATGTAGTCATCATTTGATTGCTAACGTTGAGAAAGGTTTTTTTGTGCCATGATTTGGAAAGTTTCTTAAGGATTTTAGGCTTATGTGCGAGTTTGAACATGAGAGAGCTCGATGAATCTAGTCGCCAAGCTTGTTTGACAATATTGTTATAGTCGGGTCGATTAGCCCATGCTAATTCAAAACGAAAGGGTCTATTTTTTTAGCTGACCATTCCTCCGAAAGTCCGTAGATATCGGAGCATGGTCAAATCTAGTGAAAGGATGAATTTGAGTGCGGATAGAAGAGAAGATGGATAAAACATCTGTATATACCAATAAGTGGTCAAGCTTTTCAAGACAGTTGTCTGGTCCACCCTTCTTACGCTGCCACGTGAACAAACCCCCATAGGAGGGGACCTCAGACAGCAGTAATTGGTTATTAATATCCGTAAGTCTGGTGAAATGACAGGAAGTAGGCACTACCCCCCACCCCTAGCTTCTCCGTGGGAGAAGAAATATCATTCATAATACGAAAGGTATGAGCAGTCGAGAGGTATAATCTTTTTTGAAATCCTAGAAGGCGAGTTTGAACCTATTGTTTGGTGGGACATAGATGATAATGAAGGCAATAATTAACCTGCCCAGAGGTGTAGTCTGTATAGTTAAAGTGAATGAAACGATGTTGAACCGAAATAAGAACGATTGTGCCTTGACTAGATGGAATGTCCTTCCATAGAAGGCAGATGCCACCCGAGAAAACCAATGGTCGGGTCAAACGCGATATTGGAGAACCCACATTTCTTTCAAAAAATTTTCATCTGGTATCTAATTAGTTTTAGTTTCGAGTAAGGCGATGACGTTAATGTAATTGTTTTTACAAAAGAAATCAATATTAGTCCAGAAATTCCTACTATGGATACCTCTCACATTCTAGGTGCATATATTCATGGGAAACTCTTTTGAAAACGTATTAATTGGTAAGAAAATCGGGTTGTACCCAGTAACGCACATCGGGTATTGATATTATTGTTTAACGTGGTGAAAAAGCCATGCTCTATTGGTATATGAGTAGAGCCTATTTTGGTTTAAAAAAAACAGTGTAAACCACTCCCAAACAATGGATCGCAGATTGTAAAACCTCGACTTAAAAACGATCGAAAAAGACAAGTGTCGTTGACACAAACAGCACAACAATGCCACAAAACACCAGCTGAGAAGTTTTAAATAAGCCGAAAGAGGCAAAGTGAATGATAAACACCGAGCACTTGGTTTACGCATGAAGACATGTAGCAACCTTAGGAAACACCAATACCTTGTAAGGTAGTTAATTTTATTTAAATAAGTACAAACAAAGTACATTCTTTTACAAAGGTCCGTCCAAGAGTACCTTGGAAGGTTAGTAAGCAGAGCCATATGCAATTTCCAGGTAGCCATATACCAAGAGTGGGTACTCTGTAGTAAAAGAATCAAGGGGGCCTTGTAAGGGCTCACCGATTTGTAATTTGGTATATAAATTTTCATCATGTAGAGAGTAGAGAGAAACGGCAAACCAAAAAAGAACAACAGAGCAAACCGAAAAAAATAACTTGATCAGCACTGAAAATAATAATCAGGCGCCACCCAAGAAGGATGCAGCAGCCAAGAACAAGTGATTGAAGTGAAAGAAGGGGCGTAGGCTTGAACGGGTAGTCGAACGGTGTGAACATTAGATTAGTGTACAAATACATAGCGTTGTTACATTTATCTTTACTCGTAAAAAACCTTAAGTACAAACCCGTTAAGGACATAGCACAAATTTCAGCATATCTTATGTAAAACCAAAATTGAGTAGTTCCTACCCGAAAAAACCCATCGTTTACAAGACCGGTTGAAATAGTTCCAGTGAAAGGTGATCTAGATGTAGTGAATGATAAGTAATCCAATGTAGGATAATGCCCTATGCAGATAAGTAACAATCCATATATGGTAAAGTTGCGTAGGCAAAAGTCGACTCAAGCTTGTAAGAGGATAGAAAAACAGTAGGGACAGGTTTGTGAATGTAAAAGCAGCAGCTTTAGGAGTACTCCTTAGCATACTGAGTTCGAACGAAAGCAGCCAATCGCCCAGCAGCTGAACGCGCAACCTGAAACATGAAACATACACAACATACAACCAAAACAAGTGGTACCACAAGCAACCCAACCAGGCAGCAAAAGAAGGCATAAATCCCAAGAACCAAAGACAACTGAAACAAGTCGATTGCATGAGAACATCGGTGGAAACCGGAGAGGGTTCCACCGTTCTATCAGTATTAGGAATTAAATTAGAATCAAGAGGGGCTTGGGTTTCAGACAAAGCCTTAAGAAAATTTTTATGATGCCATAGTAACAAGAACAGAAATGAGAGAGTGAGTGGAAAGCAGTGATCGACAAAAAACAATTTGAAAACAAATGTGAAGAGAGATGTAATCTCAAGAACCTTGAACTAGGTTTACATAGCCAATTTGTTGGTGGGAAAAGAGAATAATCAAGTGTTTGTGTTGGAGAGAGAGAAGACTTATAGAGAGCATTGAAGCCAGAAGTAACTGCGAGGACACCGTGAAGTAGAGAGGGACTAAGAAGCCATCCGCACCAGAGCCCGATGCGACGACGCATGTCCGGCCACCACCAAACAGTCCCATCCTACATAAATGCCCAATCAAAAAGCCGAAAAACCCACCTGGAAGACGATTCTCGCCGAGAATGGAAAAAATCAAGAGCTGACACTTCCCATCGAAACACCTTTCGCAGGTAAATCCCGCCATGAACAGGGATGGAGCAAGTGGGCGGAAGAAAAAACAACAAAAAGGGTAAGGGTGGTCAGCGGGTAGGGCAAGTGGGGGTTGCAAAGGGGCGGTCCTTCGGTGGTTGAAGGTGAGCGGAGCAGTGGTCGCTAGGGTTTGGTTTAGGCGGCCGATTGACCTGAAAGGGGAGAAAAGGAGGCGAGTGGGGGCGCATACCTCTAGAGTCCTTTTAGGGTTTTTGATTATTCGTCCTTACATGGTAAACATGCATGTTGCCCTTATCTTAGGTTTTGAGCAAAAATGTTAAAACTTTAAACTTCTTGGGCAAAAAAACGTTAGGTTTTCAAATGAAAGTAGAAATTGAGCATACCCTTTCTTCTTCCTCGTTGCGTCCACTTCATCTGTTTGCTCTCCTTTTTTTTCTCTCATCTTTTGTTGAATTTGAACAATCTGACTATTAAGCTTGCATTGATCAGTAATTGATTATTCATGATGTGTCAATTGCTATTTGTGCGTGGTGTTCAATTTTGTTATAATTAGAGTTAGTGTTCGTGATGTTTGGTTGAAATAATAATCTGCAAAATTTGAGTATTGGTGTTTGAATTGGGCATGAAGGTCGATAGATTTGAGAACATTAGTCTACAATCAATGAAATCCCTAACTCATATTTGACTATTATGATCAAATTTAAGGTGGTTTGGACTTTGAAGATGTATAAAGATGAGAGAGTGGTTTTGTGGGGGCGAATATACAGTACAGGAGGTGGTGGCAGTACGTAGTACCGAGCAATCTTGGTCGCAAAGCTGACGGAGACTGGCGATGACAAATTCATCACTGGAGACAATAGGAGATCGAGGTGAAGTAAGGCACACCAAATCTAAAACCAAATTTATGACTTTTTTGGACAAAAAATCGAACCTAACACTTCAGGTTTTAAGTTCAGTTCAAGTTTTGAACTTAAATAGACCTAAATGATAATTAATTATAAAAAAATCAAAATATTTAATTTAAAAAAATTATATATTATAGAAAATTTATTTAAAATACACACAATATCTTATAATGAATTATAAGTTTTTTTTATGAGAATTGATACAACTTAAACTAGTGTTGTATAATGTTTTTATTTAATTTAATGAAAGTTAGGTTTGGACCGAACTAACTCTAAACCAAACTAAACTGAACCTAAAACCAAATTTTTAAAAATTGTGAACCGAAAATCGAATTTAATCTCTTGAGTTTGGTTTAGATCCGATTCGGTTGGCCAGATTCGGTCCAAAAAATTCAATTGGGACCGAATTTTGAACAACCTAGGGTGAGGGGGTCAATTTGGAGAGGGCGAAAGTGTCATCGGACCTTTGCAATGGTCGAGGTGTTGGGCAGTGACGGCAAATGCGCTTGCTCTTCCTCCGGTATTGTCTGAAATGATAAATATATAGATGTGGTGGTTAAACCAAATATACAAAAGAGTACGACCATATAGAGGGTCATACTAATAAAACTGACATCCTACCAAAAAACCATGTATGTCAGCCCAAAAGTTACCTAAGCTGAACCCCTAATAGACTCCAAAAAACTATATCACTACCCATCTCAAACAAATTCTACCCCTCTATACAGATCTACCAATCATTCTCCCCTTATACCAAACCTTTCTACAAGAGGCTTATGTTTCCATCTTGCAGAAATCCTAGATCTACAACTTGTTATAATAGCGTCAGCGCATTCAGACGGGGTAAACTGCTCTTGTCTAAAAATCACTCCATTTCTTCCCCTCCAGGTGAAGTAAATAAGTGCCTCAAACACCAACAACTTCGCTTGGTAAAGCTGCGATTTCTGTATCTTCTCAGGCTCTCTAGCAAACCAAGCTAGCCAGTCTGTAATGGAAGGAAAACGGCACTATATCCCTACCCAATCGAAGACTCTGGTCTGAACATCTTGGATTGCACGGCAGCTAAACCAAAGATGGTCTTCGCTTTCTTCTGCACTTCGACACAACACACAATCAGCTGCTTCCGGTCCTCTCCAATATTTCATTTTCTGTCCCGTCTGCAATCTCTTTCTGGCAGCCAACCACACTATGAAAGCCCATTGCTTACTCTGAAGCTTGCCTCAAATCAACTCACCCCAATCCACCTCCTCAGATTTAGGTCGAAGGAGCTGGTAGATTTTGGCACATGAGATACCTCCTCCCGGTTTGCAGTATGCCTCCAGATTTCTGTCTGTAGCTATGTTTCCTCCTCCGGTATTGTGCACAATCACAAATGTGCTCGTTGTTCTTCTCGCTCTTTCTTTTTTCCCTTAAATTTGGAAATATTAACATTTTTGTCCAAAAGTTTAAAACATATTTTTTTTTGCCGAAAACCTTTTAAAAAAAAAAAGGGCACATTGCAATAAAATTTAAAATCTTAGGGTTATCACATGAAATAATTGAAAATAGTGTTTACCACTCGAACAAGCCTTAAACTTAGGGTTATCATGCGAAATTTTTATATTTATAAAAAGAATTAATTTTTTTATATTTTTATCATCCTAAAAAGGCGTACATACTTGATAAACGACATATTTACTGTACGAATGAAGTAGAATTTAGAAAAAAGATCCAAATGGGTACATTTTTGTGGCTACTACATTTTTAGCCATGAGTGGCTCAATGATCACCAACACTTGTTGGCTTAAATATTAAGAATGAGTTATTTTGGTTAAAGGGTTGTGTGAAGAGGGGTATTGAGGAAAAGGCTACACATACACTTGGTGTATGTGTACACCATTTTTTTTTCTTTAAAATTTATTTTTTTAGGGTACACCATTTAAAATTTAGGGTATAATTAGTGATTATTGATATTTTTAGAATTTATTCTTTATAATATGGGTATAATAGAATGTTAAAGAATAATTTTAGGGTTAATTTTTATAATTTTAAAAGTAATGGATAAATTTTACAAAAATTTACGTATGGAAAAAAATATATCAACATACACTTTATGTGTATCATCCTTAAATTGATGAATGCTTTATAAGTATCTTTTTAAACAATCATTGATCTCGAATATATGCCTTATCCTTGTTGATATGATCGGGGCGAGATCACCAAAAATTTTAAGGAAATAAAAAAAATTAAGGAAATAAAAAGTGGTTCAATGATATGGATGCCTTTCATGGGTTTGGAATGGTTCAATGATATGTATAATGGATGCCTTTCATGGGCCTATAAACAGTTAGAAAGATCTACAAAAGCAACAAACATACCTACCAACTGATGAGGTGGCTCTCTAATACTTGTGATTTCCCTTCATATTTCCACCAACCCAACATAAACCTCACACCTAGCTCAATATCAACTGATTTTATTTCCTAGGTTGTTATTCACCATGTAAATAGTTTTCATATCATACACCTTATAATGGTTTGAACTTTCAAATGAATAGTAACTTTCCATTTGTAATTTTTTATTGTTTTTTTGGGTGAAAAATATCTATTTTGTCCTCATAAATTATATTATATCTTATATTAACCATGTCCTTTTAAGTATTTTTTATCTTTTTTTATAAAATGTCTTTTTTACCCTTAAAAGTTTGAATTTAAAAATATTCATTTTTTTTATTTCAAGGTCCTTTTATGTCTTTTCAAAATTATAAATTGTCATATTATATCAATTTCACCTAACTTTATATTTTTTTTCTTAAAATGCCCAAATTACAACTTGAAAGTTTTCTCAAATCAAGTTGTAACTACCCAAGTTGTAACTTTAAATTGTCATATTTTTTATTTCAAGGTCCTTTTATGTCTTTTCAAAATTATAAATTGTCATATTTTATCAATTTCACCTAACTTTATATTTTTTTCTTAAAATGCCCAAATTACAACTTGAAAGTTTTATCAAATCAACTCTACTTTATATTTTTAATTAAACTATCCAAGTTACAATTACAAGATTTTCTCAAATCAAATATACTTTGTGTTTTTAATTTAACTACCTAAGTTGTAACTTTAAGTTGTAACTTTAAAGTTTTCTCAAATTGTTATTAAAAAAAAAACTTTCTCAAATTAAACCGACTTTATATTTTTAATTAGATAATAATTAATAATAATAATATCATTTTTTTGATGTGTAATGATCATGATTTTCGAACTCTATAGTTTTGGATTTCTTTTTTGTTTTCATTAATAAAGTTTTTAAAAGATTACCCTTCTTTATTTTTTTAATTGAAAGGCATCATTCTTACTACTTTGATGAAAATTTTTAAAGATCATCCTTCCAGTTTCTTATAATGATACAATTATTGGTTTTTATTACTATAAAATATAATTTATATGGAAAATAACTCAATCATACTTATTTGCACATATGAATATTTACACATATATAAAAGGTAACATGTACAATCTAAATACGAATAGACCGCGCGCATATGCGTGCGGCGCCTAACCTAGTTTATATGAAGTATATATATGCACCATAAATGTTTCATTCAATTCATCACAAATTGATCACAACTCAAACCTAAAAACATCTTCTTCTTATAGCAACATCTATCACATATCTTTGGATTGATTTTAAGTTGATCACCTTCTCTCCTATGGCGGTCTTAGTCTCGTTTACTCTAAGAACAATCATTCTCCTCTTCTTCGTCCATGGTGGAATTGTCATTGAAGCTCGTGAGGCAACTCGAGCAATATCGTCTTGTGACAAAACTCCTCATCCTCAAATATGTCACAAGTTCATGAATAACCAAACCAAACTAGCATTTGGTGATTTGGCTCTTAGGGTGACAAAGGACCAAGCTTTCGAAGCTCATAAGATCATCTCGTCTATGGGCACGAGCATGATTCGTAGTCATGCTGCCAAGTCGGCGTGGAGTGATTGCTTGGAGCTCTACGAGGACACAAATGACTTGCTTGACCAAGCAATCAACTCTAAGAATGGCCTTTCCACTTACAATACTACCCCAAGTAGTATGGATGATGTACGAACGTATTTAAGTGCAGCAATCGCAAACCACGAATCTTGCAAGAACGGCTTTCTTGATCATAACTTGGGCACTCCAGACTTGGAAGCCCTCTCCTTCATGTTGAGCAACTTCACCAAGTTGCTTAGCAACGCGCTAGCCATTCATAGCCTTTCACCTCCATCGACATTACCCATGACACACAAAAGACGCTTCTTGGACAAAGGCCTCCCATCGTGGGTGTCGCATAATGACAGGAGACTTCTCAAGCAGCCTAAGGCCAGGGGACCTCGTAGGGTGGATCTTGTGGTTGATAGGAATGGTTTGGGACACTACAAGACTATCTCGGAGGCTATATTTGTTTCAAGCAAGCTAAGAAGAGGCAGCACGAGAAGATTTGTGATACAAGTGAAAGCGGGTGTGTACATGGAGAACATTGAGATCACGAAGAAGGTGAAGAATTTGATGTTGATCGGAGATGGCATTGACATCACCATTGTTAGAGGCAACAGAAATGTTGTTGATGGATATATCACCTTTAGATCAGCAACTTTTGGTAAGTCCGGTTTGATCATGTTATAAATAGGGTATTCAATATATATAACTATGCTAAAAGATCATTTTATGTTCATGGGAAGCTGTTTCTGGAGATGGATTCATAGCTAGGGACATTACGTTCGAGAACACAGCAGGACCAGCGAAGCACCAAGCTGTGGCTCTAAGATCCGGATCCGACTTCTCTGTTCTACAGGTGTAGCTTCAAAGGATACCAGGACACCCTATACGTCCACTCCAAGCGCCAGTTCTTTCAAAATTGCAACATCTATGGCACTGTCGACTTCATCTTTGGGGACGCAGCTGTGGTCCTCCAGAGATGCAATATATACGTGAGAAGACCCAACTACAATCAGAAGGCGACCATCACTGCTCATGGAAGATCCGATCCTCAAGAAAACACAGGTCCGTTTCACAACACAATAAGCCTACAGAAACCATTCATATATTGACTGTTTTTTTGCCTCTTTGGCAGGTATAATAATCCACAAATCCCGGATCATGGCGGCTGTGGAGCTGAAGCAAGTCGAGCGGTCATCGAAGATAACGTATCTAGGGAGGCCATGGAAGGAGTACTCAAGGACGGTGATTATGAAGTGTTTCCTGGATAGCTTGATACACCCACAAGGTTGGCTACCATGGAATGGAGCCTTCGCCCTAAACACCCTTTGTTATGGGGAGTACATGAACTTTGGCCCTGGTTCAAGCACTGCAGGAAGAGTTAACTGGACTGGTTACCATATTATAACGAATCCGGCTGTAGCTCTGAGGTTCACTGCTGATAACTTTTTGGCCGGAGATTTGTGGATTCCGGTCACCGGAGCTCCTTACATGGCTGGCTTGTAATGTGTGCTTGCCGGGCCGCGTGAACATATATGGGGTTGTCACTTTCTCATAAATGTATTAGGTAATTAGGGAACAGGTGTATATGGATACTTTACACATAAAACCTTAGTGTTCTTTACAAGTGTAATCACATGTAATGAAAGGAATAGTTAATGGAAGAAAACGCTTTTGTCAATCATGGACATCAATTTTTTAACAAGCCCAGCCCAATTACGGAGATAAAAACACATCCTCATTCATTGCAGTTTTCATAAACTCAAAATAGGGACCTCTTGGTGGAAAAAACCCTTTATTTAGCATTTAGGGGATTAAGGACATGTAGCAGCAAACTTGCTGTCCTCTAAAAGAGGTTGCCAACTGAAAATACTCGATGTTTTTAAAAGACAAAACATGAATACACATGACCAGGCATACAATGTGTATCAGGAGAAACTCAACTGTTACGATTAAATTCGACGAGTCTGATTTATGTGATGACGGTGGGAGCAGATCGGCCAGTGAACTCCTGCATCTTCGAAAGCTTGAGAGCAACATCCACCTGCAATTCAGCAAATTGGTGCGGGATTCAGTGTCGAGAGCAAGGACGGAGTTGTCAATATGAGAGGAAAATAGATGGGGATTATAGTTTGAATAGTGGTCTTACAAGAGGCGCAAGTGCTTCTTGCGAATCTCTGCCAGTCTTTGATGGATCCTTCTCGTACTGCTCAATGTAAAGACGGATGGTTGCACCTTCTGAGCCTGTTCCAGAGAGGCGGAAAACCTGCAGTTTAAGAGAAGGAAAAGCATAGCTACTTTAGAACACAGGATGATTAACAAACTGCAGATGAAATAGCTGAAGGCCGAAAATCTAAAAAGTGAATACTAATGACATCTTGTATACACAAGGTTACATACATGGAGAAACAAGCAAGTCACTTACCAGTCTAGACCCGTCCTCAAATAGATAACGAATGCCCTGGTTCTTTGAGACTGAGCCATCCACAGGATCCTTGTACTCAAACTGGTCACCATGGACAATATTGGCCACATCTGGACGTGCCTCCTTCGCAATCCTGTCAATACGATACAGAAAAACTCCAGATTAAAAGATTAAATCATAAATACAATGAACAAAAATAAACAGGGATCTTAAAGACTAAAAGGTCTGGGTTTTTTGAAGAACAACAAAAGGGCAGGTTAAAGCTCGAAATATCGATGAGGCTTTTTCTACAATCAAATAGCAAACATGCATATTATAATGCAGAAACTAAGCCGGTTATACAGCTGTGCTGACGTACTTGTTAACTTCAGGAAGGGTAGATTGAAGGTTGACCAGATGAGCCATAAGTTCTTTTGCAGCACCGGCATCAACATTCTTCGAGAAAAAAAATGGGATAGTCAAAACATGATCGTACACAACAAAGTGAATGATCATAGAGGAACTTAAAGACCAAGACATCTTATCACCTCATAATCATAACGTGTATAGTAGTGTCGACCATAAATTTCCCAATGCTTACGGACAATATCTTCGACACTGACAAGCTTCTCGCCACTTAAGTTATCCTTGTTCTTGTGGGCAAGAACTGATAACCAAGCTAAAACTGCCCATATTCCATCCTTTTCGCGTACATGGTCCGAACCTATTTAAGAATATTATAAAGGGATAAATATCTAATGACAACCTTTAGGGATATTATTTGGAGTGAAAGGAAACAGATAAAACCCATACCAGTTCCAAAGCTTTCTTCCCCACAAACAGAGCACATCCCAGCATCCATTAAGTTGCCAAAAAATTTCCAGCCGGTGGGTACCTGTAATTTTGTTATTAAATTATACTCACACTGGCTGATAAAGTGGGAGTTAGAAAAGTTTTGAGGGCGAGAAATGGTTCAAACTACTCAATAGTTAAACTTGCCTCAAAAAACTTCAACTTAAGATGCTTTGCAACCACATCAAGGGCAGCTGAAGTTGGCATGCTCCTGAAAAAGGAAATGAAACAATATTGTCTCCAGGAGAAAAGAAGATGCATATCTTTAATCAGTTATGCTGTTTCAAGAAGCAAAGTAATCAGTCATACCTGGCAACTCCCTTCAAACCTCCAGAAAAATAAGGGATGCAATCAACAGCATTTGCAGCAATTATCGCAACAGAGTCTGACGGAGTAACAAAAAACCTATCCAGAAAAGTTGGATTTTTTTGTTAGATTAAGAAATTTTGTTTTTTATTAAAAAAAAGGTGATATTACCTTTTACCAAGGATCATGTTGCGGTCAGCATCACCATCTGCAGCAGCACCAAACTCTGGTGGCTCATGAGAACAAGATTTACCTAACCCCATGCGCTCAACTAATTCCTTAGCATATGTCAAATTTGGATCAGGATGGCCTCCTCCAAAATCTTCCTGTTAGAAGTCGAGTAGAAACCCAAAGATGTTTGCATGGATTAAGCATAAATGCATAATAAAGTTTGCAAAGAACTAACTTATTAGACGAACCTTTGGTACGCAGTTCAACAACGATTTGCTGTCTGCACCAAGCTCTTCCACAAAAATGCGTTGAGCATAAGCACCAGCAACTCCATGAAGTGCATCATAACTATAAAATGACAAAATAAGTACAATGTAACGAAATATATGTCACACGAAGCTAGAAGTAAGGCAGGGACTTGAGAGTAAAAAGATACCAAAATGTGAACTTTGGAGATGAAAGCAGCTTCTGAATGGCTGGGAAGTCAAAAATTGATCTGTTCAGTCAAAACACAAATCATAAATGACACAAAGAGTGAAAATGACTTACATTTCGATGCTAAACCTATGTCTTAGAGAACATTAAAGCAGAATGAATGCTTCATCAATTTCCACAAATTATTGATGAATAATGGTACAGATTAGAAGGAAATGTCAGTTTCAAAATGCACAAATTTTGCAAGATCACCTACTGAATAATACAGCTGCAAGCATCAGCTGTAATTTACATGCATATTCTATGAGCAGTTGACAGTTGACACCACATAAGATCAATCGCCAATTCGACCTTTAGTTTATTTTAGCAACAATTTGGAAATATGCAAAAGTATTAGGTATTAAGTAACGTTAATCAAAGATAGTAGATTGACAGGAGAATATGCAACAGGAAATTTAGTCACACAATGTACAATGATTTATGAGATCCTTATTTAAGCAAGAATTGACCACCTTACTATCTGAAGCAAATTCCGGTTCATGAGTGTGAGCATAAGTTACAATGTTTGCAAAAATGAGACTGATGTGATTTTTGTGCTCTTAATATAAGATGTTAAACTTAACATCTTATTAGATGAAACTAGCAATCTCTTGTCTGCAAAACTTTGCTACATTTCAAGTGGTTCATTTTACATCTTTTGATAGATATGCTTATGTAAAGGGGAAAAGAGAGGTTGCTTTTTCAAGAAGCTCCACAGGCACATTAATAACAAGAGCCATTAGCAATTTCATCAATTGCTGAGTGCAAACAGAAAATTTCAGTTTTTAACAAAACTTGTGTTTGCAACTCATGACAAACATTTTCAAGATAAAAACATTCTTTTACTTGTAAATCTATGAGGGCAAGCATCTTGTCAAAAACTAGATGATGAGGAATTGTTGAATACTGGAATTGTCTAGGGTAGATAGATCCCCCTGCAACCTAGATAATGAAAACTAGTATTAAATGAGTTGATACTATGCTCAACCTGAAAAAGTACTTACTTCATCAGCTTCACGTAAGTCTCAGAGGAATCAAAAACCTCAACATCAAATGGTCCATTGGGCCCAGAGAAACTAGAATTGGCTAGGGTAGATAAATCCACCTGCAATATAGAAAATGAATCAATAAGAAATGGATGTATTGCTAACAGATCATAACAACTCATGCACAAATAAGCCAATATTACATCTGGAAGGTCCTCTGCAATAAAGTACTCCTTTATGGTAGTTGTGCACTCGTATATCTTGTCTGTTACTCCCTCTGGAGCAGGGCCTCCATTTTCCATGTTGTATTTGATTCCAAAATCCTGTCATAGAGAGTAAAAAGAAGGGCCGTTGTTCTAACAAAGCACATTTGAAGAAGTATAGTTGGACACAAAATGATAAACACTTTTGCAGATTTCATTATTAATTTCAGCTTCTGCTATATACTAAAAATCTTTTCAAAAAAATTTAAAATCCGAAGAGCTTCCATAGAAAGAATGCAGTTATTAGTATCTTATTGGTGTTGACCTAACAGAAACTTCAATTTGAAACAAATTAGGGAGGCTCATAATATGAAAATAAACAACTAATGCAGTCATTGATACAAAAGGCCAACAGAACCTCTAGGCATTCACTTGTAAAATATTTTTCGAAGTCATTGACTACGAAAGAACAAGGGTATCTGGCATGCGGAAAAGTGCTCGTGAATGGGCTCTATATTACCAATACTAGTTGATTTGAGCATAAATAATCATCTTTCTAGTTCATAAGCTACATCTTTTTTGCCCACTTTTAACAGTCTAATTCTTCTATAATTTAATGACACTATTTTTGCTTTATTTTCGCATAATGAATTCACAGTACACCTTAATGTTTGAAACTACTGCACAACACATTTTTGAGACATTCTCTATGCAGTTAGGTTATAAAGAACAACTGAAGCTGCAAGATCATCTAAGTATGAACTAAAGTGTCACTCGTCAATATTATGTCAATGAAAACAAAAGAAATAAACCTCATTGGGACCTCCAGGGTTGTGACTAGCAGTCAAGATAAATGCTCCAGATGCTTTAGATCCCTGTTTCAAAAAGGTGGAAGGAAAAATTACTAAAATAAATAGCTTTGATTACAAAATATATATATATATATATATATATATATATATATATATATATATATATAAAATTAGCTGAGCTTACGTCTTCTCCAACTCTGTCACGGATGACAGCTGATACAGCCGGGGTGGACAGTAATCCGTTTTGACCAACCCAAATGCTTCTTACTCCATTAGCAGCAGCCATCTTAATAATGATCTGTTTTCCAGATTATTAAAGACAAATCATGAGCGAGTAACGAAGTGAAATGATACATACTAAAAGACGAGGACAAAATTACAGAAAAATACAAAAGAAAAAGAGTAAATTTTATATTCAGTGACCTGAATTGCATCTTTTGAATAATAGCGACCATCGCCGGAAACAACTAGTGTTTTACCTGCATTCCCGACAAGTTAACCAATCATTTATCCTAAAAGCACAAACAATAAAATAGAAAGAAATGATTTTTTTTGGTTGAGAGGGGGCTAGAAGAGGAGAGAGGGATCCATCACATTAAATTGAAAGTTGTTTGATCAACATATAATTTTACGAGATGCTGCATACCCTTAACTTTCTCTTCTGTGAGAGCATTGAATGATGCTTGTACAAAATTGTGCAAGTAATGGGGTTGTGTGAACACTTTCACCTGAAATTGTAGAAAATTGAGCAATACAATACCAGATTAGTCAAAGCTACTAAAAGAAAAGGCAAATAGTGCAAGCATAAAATTGATAAGTTGAAGGAATGGATGCAAAACTGATACTAAAGGTACCCAGATGGATCTCATTCTTTAAGCATAAGTTAACAAACATCATCACAATTTTAGAAGATGAAGTATTTGGCACTTTTTAAGATGAAGTATTTGAAATCAGATTTGGTTAAAACGTACTACATATGTATTATTGGACTAGCAATCTTTAGCTGAAAGGATTATGTCTAAAGGATTTTTGTTCTACTTAAGAAGATCGCTGCTTTGGGAGCTTGGGGCTAGTAGAATTTGGTGCCTTAATAAGATTGTTGTACCAATACAAGAATATCAAATCCAATAACAGGTATAAATGATTGTAAAACAATCACTGGTTAGTTCATATCCCCAAATAACCATGCCAAACTGACTGAGATTTCAGCTTCCACCTATCACAATATATAATAATCTAAAACTTGAGTAGCTCAAATTTCAGTTCAGTGATAGTAAAATACATCGATATGAATCTCAAATCATGGCGTCTAAGAAACACGCGGATCCGAATGGATGCAAATAATTAACATCATGAACACAAACGATCACAGATCTACAGAAGGATCTCAGTGCGAATAACACAATTAAACCAACAGATCGAAGTAATACATGCATCGCTAAACAAGAAATGAAGATCTCAAGCCAAAAAAAAAAAAAAATGCATACAATTCAAGAGATTCGAGTAACACGAAGATCGAATGAATTGTGACAGATCAGAAATCAATCAGCAAACCAAAAAAAAAAAGCAAATCGAGAGTAAGAAAACCGAGAACCTTCTTGCGGAGGCCAGAAGTGCCGGGTTTCTGGCCATCGAAGGGCTTGGTCTGGACAGTAGTAACCTTGAACACCGCCATTTTGGCACCGCTTGAACTGCAAATCAAGTGGAAATGCGCAACGGATCAGCAAGGAGAATCAGATGAAGAAAAAGAAAGTGGATGGAAACATAGGAATTGGGAGAGAGTGAGAAACGAAACAAATCGCCTTGAATCGTTAGAAAGAGAGATGAGAAACTGACCTCAGGAATCAGGAGAGATAAATGCGAACTGTGAAGGAAGAGTTGTCTAGTTTCCCCGGTTTATAATGCTATGGCGTAGGATGGTTGTGCGGGTGTCTGCCTCTAATTGGAAAACCTTTTTAAATCCATGGGCTCAACTCAAAATTACATTTTAATCACCCCTTTTCTTTTTCTTTTTTTTTTTTGGTCAGAGCATTTACATTTAATCACCTCTTATAATGGGAGATTTGTATAAAACCACATGTAATTTCGCACACATTATTAATACTATTTTATTTACAAATTTCCACTCCAAGCATATATTTTTATTTTTAAAATATTACTAAGGTTGTTATTCCAGTCGAACGAGCTAAATATTGTTTTTTCATATTCAGCTCATTTAGAAACGAGTTGAGCTCAAGTCGTCAAGCCTAAATTTGGACTCGAGGTTAAAAATGTGCTCGTACTCAACTTGTTTAGAAAATGAACAAGCTCAAACCTAACTTTTATTGAGTCAAGTCCGAACCGAACTCAAGTTACTCAGCTCATATAACTATATAAGAGCACTAAATGTTACTCCATCATTAGTATAAATAAATTGACTCAATAAAATAAATAATTGATTATTTTGAAATATTATCGGTAAAAATAATAATGACATGCAATTTAAGTCACCTGATATTATGGAGTCGCTTGTGAGTAGGAGGATCAACCTGTTAAATATGTCACACAGTACTGATTTAAGTGTAGAGCAGTTGAACCAATCGAATGGGACATAATATATATTGCAGACTTATATTTATGTGATCTTCTTATCATGATTGAGAGAGAGGCCTGAACGTGGCTAGTTTAGCATCGGTTTGTTTGTTGCCATAATGTGATTGTGTTGGATCATTATAACATATATATCTACCAGCATCCTTAGCCTCGATGGTGACCAATTTCATCTCTAGTTTGACCCTTTTTTTATCACGGAAAAAAAGACCATGTTAAGTGTCATATATAGACCTGTCAAACAGGTCATTTGGATCGGGCCACTTCGGATCCCGGATAATACGGGTCTCGGGTAATACGGGTTTCGGGTATTTTCGGGTTGAATCGAATCCGGGTTTGACCGGGTTTCGGGTCGATTTCGGATTGGACAATTTTTTCTTTTTTAAATTAAATCATAATTTGATAATTTTGCGATAAATTTAAAAATCTAAAATTAAAGACATTGTTCATAAGTTCTAGTGCTTGTAATTATATACTCTATCTGATCTAAAATATTTGATTTTTATTATTTCTCGTAATTTTTAATAAAATGTAATAATATATAAATATCAAAATGTTAAATAATTTTTTAAAAATAATTTTATTAAAAATTTGATATTCTATATATTATTATATTTTATTAAAAAATATTTGATTTTTTTTTTATTATTTCTCATAATTTTTAATAAAATGTAATAATATATGAAATATCAAATTTTCAAATAATTTTTTAAAAATAATTTCATGCAATTAGTAATAAGCATAGAATTTTTTTAATATTTTAATATTTTATAGAATTTTTATCTTCTTAAAAAAGTCTGTTGAAAAACAAAAAATTAAATACTATCGATCGGACGGAGTATTACACAATACAAATAAATATAAAAGTTGATTTGAAAATGAAAGATTAAGTGATTGTAATTATAAAATATAATAAATTGGAATCAACCGGGTCAATCGGGTCACCGGGTCATTTGGGTAAATCGGGTCAATCGGGTCACCGAGTCGAAACCCAGATTACCCAGAAAATTTTCGGGTTTTTGGGTACGGGTCAGAAAAAATTTCCGGGTCAAAATTTCCGGGTTCGGGTCGGAAATTTTTCGGGCATTCGGATCGGGTCGACCGGGTCGGGTTGTGTTTTGACAGGTCTAGTCATATTCATATATGATATATGGCTTATGATCGACTTTGATGGCTGATTTTGTTATAAAACATTTCAATATATATAGCTATATGGCTAAAGATATAGTCACTATAATGAGTTTATTTCTTTTCTTTTGTTAAGCTAACAAGTCAATTCATATAGGAAATATTTAGCAATCTTGTATATGAATTTTTCATTCCTGTTCTGCGTTTTTTTTT
Source organism: Persicaria maculosa (assembly GCA_963922045.1). Classification (NCBI taxonomy): domain Eukaryota; kingdom Viridiplantae; phylum Streptophyta; class Magnoliopsida; order Caryophyllales; family Polygonaceae; genus Persicaria; species Persicaria maculosa. The sequence goes on from OY998257.1 coordinate 21,160,694, forward strand.
CTTTTGTAAGATTGTGGTAGTTATTGTCCATTTGTCCTCAATTGTTTTGTTGATCCAAGTTAAAACCTGTAAAGGAAAAAAAAAAGTATTTTATTTAACAACCTTTAGGGTGTGTTTGGATTACAACTGTTTGTGTTTATAATGCAATTATAAAAATAAACACTTTACAAGGTGTTTGTTTAACTTAATTTTTATGTATTTCAAATAATATGGATTTTAAAATAAAATGTTATATAAATTGTATCAATCAAACAATCATTATTGTGTTAAGATTATAATTACCTTATAGAATTTAATGTAATTGATTTATAAAATTTATAAGTTATTTTACTTTAAAATTGCATTATTTTAAATATCCGTTATTTCAACCAAACACTCACAAAGTGTTTATATTTATAATCATTATACAATGAGAATCAGTAGCGGAACTCGGTTGAGGCGGATGTGGCCATGGCCCCCGGACGGAAAAAAAAATAATGTTATATGTAATATATTTTTATGATATGTAAATAGTAAAAACGCATTTTAACAACTAATTACTCTAGTTTGGTTAGTAAATGATGGGTATTTTATTCAACAAGTTTGGGTACAAATCTCCTTAACTTCTTTTAGAAACAATATTTTTTAAAATTATTGTATACTTGGTATAAAACAAACAAAAAAACCCAAAAATATTTTTTAGCCCTTCTAATCAGATATCTTAGGTTCTGTCACTGATAAAAAAATCCAAACACAACCTTAGTTAACTTGAAGTTTATATCCTTCAAGGTTAGACCTGTCAAAACCCGACCCAATCCAAACGCCCGGAAAATGTTGGGTCAAGACTCAGAAATTTTTTCCGACCCGAACCCGAAAACTCGGTAATTTTTCGGGTCATCTGGGTTTAGACCCGGTGACCCGATTGACCCGATAATTTTGACCCGATGACCTGGTGACCCGATTAACCCGATTGATTTATAATTATATATGATTAATTTTTTTATGGAGATTCCAATTTATTACATTTTATAATTACAATCACTTGATCTTTTATTTTCAAATCAACTTTTATATTTATTTGTATTGTGTAATACTCCCTCCATTCCATAGTATTTGATTTTTGATTTTTCATCACATTTTTTTAAGAAGATAAAAACTCTAAAAATATTAAAATAATTCTATGCTTATTACTAATTGCATGAAATTATTTTAAAAAAATTATTTAAAAATTTGATATTTTATATATTTTTAAATTTTATTAAAAATTACGAGAATAATAAAATCAAATATTTTTTATTAGATATAGTATATAATTACAAGCACTATAACTTATGAACCACGTCTTTAATTTTAACATTTTAAAATTATCACAAAATTACCAAATCATGATTTTTTTACTTTAAAAAAAATTTGACAAACCCAAAATTGACCCGAAACCCGGTCAAACTCGAGTTCAAATCAACCCGGATCTATCCGGCACCCGTTTCACCCGGAATCCGTTTTACCCGAAATCCGAAATAAAAACCGGACCCGAACCCGACCCGATTGACAGATCTATTCAAGGGTAACCCTTGAAATGTGTAAAGAAATTGCACTCCCTCATATTAGCAAATATATATAGAGTCCGCCTAAAAGGAGTGTAGATATAATGGAACATGGTGAGCATATTGTAAGAATATCTTCTATAAATGTTTATGTGGTCCATATGTGTCTCGGGTTTACTTATATCATATTAAGTCCACATACATTATATTATAGTCAAGATTTTAATATAAGAGTCGGAACTGTGATGGTTCGGTACCGAGTAAAAGCATTAAAATCTGGGAGTGATAAAATGTCATGCGAAACTCCCTCTCTTCCTGCCTATATAAATCTATAAAAGCTCTCACTCTCCCTCATGAAATTAATTAGAGTTTCAATCAAATATGTTTTATGATGCTCAAGTTAAGGAATGAGTTTCTTCTCTTATTAAAGTGTACAAATTAAAGAAGAAGAAGTTATTCATTTAAGAAGAGTAAAAGAAGTGCAAGTTTCTTGAGATGTTCAAACATATTTTGAAGATTATAAAAGGAGAGGGAGTGAGTTTAAGTCCTTATCCATCAAAGGAGATATAAAGAAAAGGCAAGGGGAGAAAATACAATTGATTTACATTAAAGTTTTCGCATCAAAGCTTAATCTAATGGATTCAGGTAGTTTTGTATATGTCTCCTTGCAGATTATCACAGGTTGATTTGTGTAAAATCTAGATCCTATTTGTTATAGATTTCATGATCGAAATCGATTAAAAGCTTACAAATTGGTATCAGAGCGGGTTTAGATTTCTACAATTCACCGTTAAAGTGTAATGCTTTTACCGTCGATCGGTGTATAGTTATCGAAATTCATGAAATATTGAATCTGCTGATCGGAGTATGGTTGGTGTTAGGTTCAGCAAATACGTATTAAAATGAATTGTTGAATTTATAGCATTTGTTTTACCATTTAAAGTTTGCCGGTTCTTTTTTTTGGTTAACCGTTCTCATGCATGCCTTGATTAAAGTTTGGCGTAATTAACTTGCCCTTTTAGCTATGCATTCATGAAAGTGCCGTTTGTTGATTGTGTTCAATGGTCTTGTTTCATGATGAATTGCCTTGAATGAACGGTACTGTTTAATTTATTTATTTAGTTTCGAATCCAAATTTTGCATATAGTATAAAAGTTATTTGCTTATGCATTAAAGTGAGATGATTTCATTGTTTAAATTATGTAAAAACTTGTTAGTCACCAAAGTGGCTTACAATAAATTTAGACTTTGATTTATAGTTGTCAATTGTTCATGGTTAAAAGGATGCTAAATAATATACAAGTTTGATTGAACAATTGATTTTATTGACTATCGTTCTTGAAGATCACCCAAAGGTGGATCATTGAATATAGTTGATAATATTAAAGGGATAATTTATCACACCTAGGATTGATAGTATGTATATCCAAAGATAACATGCTTATTTGTATAATGTGTGTGGTGATTGTCTATTAAAGTTTATATATTTTAGCATCGATGATTGTATGTGTATTTGAGTATTGCCCAAAGGTTGCTTGAATACATGTTTTAAGATTTATTGTCTGAATCTGTATTAAAGTTTCAAAGCACGTACTAATAGGTAAGCGTGTATAAATGTTTGCAGCTTTATCAAATCTTTTTGCATCTGCAAACTCTGTCGTGAAGTTCAATGGGCTCAACTATGATGATTGGTCCGAACAGATCCGATTCACATTGGGTATCATGGTCCTGGACCTTGCAATCATTACAGAAGTAACGCCCACTGCCATTACAGAGGCCAGCTCCAACGCAGAAAAGTCATTTTATGAGTCGTGGGAGCGATCTAACCGGCTGGGTTTGAGCCTTATGAGGATGACGGTGGCAGAAAATCTTAAGCCATCTCTTCCTAAGATAGAGAGTGCAAGGGAATTCTTGTTTGCAATGAAAGAGTATTCAAAGTCGGACTTGGCTGACAAATCAATTGTAGGAAGCCTAATGAGTGAGCTAACTACGAAAAGATTTGATTGGTCACAACCTATCCATGATCATGTAACTCATATGTCTAATTTGGCGGCAAAGCTAAAAGCCATGGGAATGGACGTAAGTGAGACGTTCTTGGTTCAGTTCATCATTAACTCTCTTCCTGTTGAGTTCGGACAGTTTCAGGTGAACTATAACACCATTAAGGACAAGTGAAACTTTAAGGACTTAAAGAACATGTTAGTACAGGAAGAAGGGAGATTGAAGAAGATGAAGGACCAAACTGTCCATTTTGTTGGTCATGATGGTGCCAATAGCAGTAAGAGAAGGCCACGTAAAAAGGAGAAGAGGAAGGACAAGACTCAAATTAAGGAAAAAGAGAGTCACCTTCATACAGAATCAAAGTGTTTCTTTTGTAAGAAATTGGGACACTTCAAGAAGGATTGTCCTAAAAGAAAGGCATGGTTCGAGAAGAAAGGTATTCATTATTGTTCTGTTTTCTTTGAATCGAATCTTATGGAAGTGCCTAATAATATCTGGTGGTTAGATTCTGGTGCAACTACTCATGTGTCTCATGTTAAACAGGGATTCAGTTCGATCCAGCCTATAAGAGGAACTAACCAGTATTTGTTCATGGGAAATAGGATGAAAGCACTTATTGAAGGCATTGGAACTTACAGATTGATCTTAGACACTGGTTGTCATATAGATCTTGAAGGATGTCTGTTTGTACCTGAATGTGCTAGAAATCTTGTTTCTGTTAGTAGACTGGATAATTTGGGTTTTGGTTTTAAGATTGAACATGGTGAAGTTTTATTATACAAACATAATTGTTTTTATGGTTCTGCTACTTTAATAGACTCACTTTACAGGTTCAATCTTGATACCATATTTTCTGAATCCTTACATGTTGAAAGCCAAGGCATTAAACGTAATGCATCTAATGAATGTTCTGCTTACTTGTGGCATCAAAGATTGGGTCACATTTCTAAAGAAAGGTTAATGAGGTTGGTGAAAAGTGAGATTCTTCCTCATTTGGACTTTAGTGATCTGGATGTGTGTGTAAATTGCATTAAAGGAAAACAAACTAAACACACAATAAAGAAACCAGCCACAAGAAGCACTCCGCTTCTTGAATTGATTCACACTGATATCTGTGGTCCTTTTGACGTTCCATCTTGGAGCGGAGAAAAGTATTTTATCACTTTTATTGATGATTACTCACGTTATGGATATATATATCTGTTGCATGATAAATCTCAATCTGTGAATGTCCTTGAGGTGTTCATTAATGAGGTAGAAAGGCAGTTAGAAAGAAAAGTCAAAGTAGTGAGATCTGATAGAGATGGTGAATTTTATGGAAAATATAATGAGAACGGACAACGTCCAGGTCCATTTGCAAAGTTCCTTGAAAGTAAAGGCATTTGTGCACAGTATACAATGCCTTATACACTTCAACAGAATGGTGTAGCTGAGAGGCGGAATCGTACATTAATGGATATGGTTAGGAGCATATTAAGTAATTGCTCTTTACCCCTTTCTCTGTGGGTATATGCATTAAAGATTTCTGTATATCTTTTGAATCGTGTTCCTAGTAAGGCAGTTCCTAAGACACCTTATGAACTATGGACTGGAAGAAAACCGAGTTTAAGGCATCTTCGCATTTGGGGTTGCCCAGCAGAAGTAAAGGTATATAATCCACATGAAAAGAAACTTGATTCGAGGACAGTCAGTGGTTTCTTCATTGGCTATCCAGAAAAGTCAAAGGGGTATATATTTTATTGTCCTAACCATAGTACAAGAATAGTAGAGACATGCAATGCTAGGTTCATTGAGAATGGTCAAACTAGTGGGAGTGGTGAACCACGAAAGGTAGACATTCAAGAAATTTGGGTAGACACTTCCTTACCCGTTACTTCTTCTAAAGTTGGTGTACCAATTGTCGTATCACAATTACACGATGAATTGGAGCATCCAAACGATGTCCAAAACCCACAAGATGAAGATAGAGTACATAAACCAGTCATAGTACATGAGGCAAATGAACCACATGAACCATTACGACGGTCTGTAAGGGAAAGAAGACCTGCTATTTCAGATGACTATGTGGTTTATGCCATTGAAGATGGATGTGACTTAAGCATTGATGAAGACCCGATCTCATTTAGACAAGCCATGGAAAGCAACAATTCGGAAAAGTGGTTGAATGCCATGAAAGAAGAAATTAAGTCAATGGATGACAACAAAGTCTGGGACTTAGTTGAGTTGCCTAACGGTTCCAAGTCCGTTGGGTCTAAGTGGGTGTTTAAGACCAAGCGTGAATCAAAAGGCAACATTGAAAAGTATAAAGCCAGACTTGTTGCTAAAGGCTACACCCAGAAAGATGGCATTGACTATAAAGAGACCTTCGCTCCAGTATCTAAGAAGGACTCTTTGAGAATTGTTTTAGCATTGGTGGCTCATTATGATCTCGAGCTTCATCAAATGGATGTCAAAACCGCCTTTCTTAATGGTGATTTAGAGGAGGAAGTATATATGGACCAACCCGAATGATATTTGGCCACAGGAAAAGAACACATGGTGTGTAAGCTGAGAAAGTCAATATATGGGCTGAAGCAAGCTTCCCGACAGTGGTATATTAAATTTAATGATACTATCACGTCCTATGGTTTTGTAGAAATCATCGTTCATCAGTGTATCTATATTAAGGTTAGTGGGAGCAAATTTGTGATTTTAGTCCTATATGTTGATGATATATTACTTGTTGCTAATGATAGAGGAATGTTATATGAAGTTAAGAAGTATCTCTCTAAGAACTTCGAAATGAAAGATATGGGTGAGGCATCCTATGTGATTGGAATAGAAATATTTCGAGATAGGTCACAAGGATTATTAGGATTGTCTCATAAAGGCTATATCACCAAGATCTTAGAAAGATATAGAATGGATAAATGCTCTTCAGGGATAGTTCCAATACAGAAAGGGGACAAGTTCAGTAAAATGGAAGGAATTCCTTATGCGTGAGTGGTGGGAGTTTGAACTATGTTCAGACTTGTACTCGACATGACATCAACTTCGTTGTTGGAATGTTGGGTCGATATCAAAGTAATCTCGGAATGGACCACTGGAAAGCTGCAAAGAAGGTTCTCAAGTATTTGCAAGGCACCAAAGAGCACATGCTTACATATAGGAGATCCAATCATCTTGAGGTCATTGGATATTCAGATTCAGATTTTGCCGGATGTGTGGATAGTCGGAAGTCAACATTTGGCTACGTGTTCCTATTAGTTGAAGGAGCAGTATCATGGAAGAGTGGAAAGCAATCTGTCATTGCTACTTCCACCATGGAAGCGGAATTTGTGGCATGCTTTGAGGCCACTATTCATGCATTGTGGTTGCGGAACTTTATCTCAGGACTTGGTATTGTTGACAGTATAGCCAAGCCGCTGAGAATTTATTGTGATAATTCCGCAGCAGTCTTCTTCTCAAAGAATGACAAGTACTTTAAGGGTGCTAAACACATTGAAGTGAAGTACTTGGCAGTTAAAGAAGAAGTGCAGAAACAAAAGGTGTTTATTGAGCATATAAGAACTCATCTCATGATAGCGGATCCGTTGACTAAAGGATTATCGCCCAAGGCGTTCATTGGCCATGTTGAGCGTATGGGTGTAAAGGAGGGAGCCTTGCTAGCTTAATTGAGGTGTGCTCATTACGTTTAAGACACTTTGAATTCACTTATGGTTATGTTTCTGCGTTATTATATATGTCATCATTATAGTAATGTGTACACATTCTGGTTGATTCGATAACATATTTCTTTTGAGACTTATGGTATTTCTCAATTTTAAAAGTAATATTGAGTTTGGATGAATTAGTGATACATGGAAGGGATCATGTCGCTCAATGACATGTGACCGCCATGATCCGATCAAATTCTAATTCAAGTAAGGTTATTGATAGTATATGGACTTGATAATAAAAGTGCGCATTCATAGTTGATATTGAACCATCAAGTTGCCACATGGTCCAAGTGGGAGAATGTAAGAATATCTTCTATAAATGTTTATGTGGTCCATATGTTCGGGTTTACTTATATCATATTAAGTCCACATACATTATATTATAGTCAAGATTTTAATATAAGAGTCGGAACTGTGATGGTTCGGTACCGAGTAAAAGCATTAAAATCTGGGAGTGATAAAATGTCATGCAAAACTCCCTCTCTTCCTGCCTATATAAATCTATAGAAGCTCTCACTCTCCCTCATGAAATTAATTAGAGTTTCAATCAAATACGTTTTATGATGCTCAAGTTAAGGAATGAGTTTCTTCTCTTATTAAAGTGTACAAATTAAAGAAGAAGAAGTTATTCATTTAAGAAGAGTAAAAGAAGTGCAAATTTCTTGAGATGTTCAAACATATTTTGAAGATTATAAAAGGAGAGGGAGTGAGTTTAAGTCCTTATCCATCAAAGGAGATATAAAGAAAAGGCAAGGGGAGAAAATACAATTGATTTACATTATAGTTTCCGCATCAAAGCTTAATCTAATGGATTCAGATAGTTTTGTATATGTCTCCTTGCATATTATCACAGGTTGATTTGTGTAAAATCTAGATCCTATTTGTTATAGATTTCATGATCGAAATCGATTAAAAGCTTACACATATGCCATCATATATGCCTTTACCTAAGCATGTTCTTTTTTCCTCTCAAAAGAGAATATATTGCGTGAAATTGTGGCCTTGCGGATTGATTCCATAATGAGCAAACTCCTGATCTTCTTCGCTACTACGCAAACCTCTCCCAATTAGTTGCAAAACCTACAAAAATGTGGTCCTTACTCCTTTCTTCCTAGGGAACTAGCTTTCTCATTTTATCATGTTTGTATCCTCGAATTGGCACACTTATTAAGACCTCATACTACTATAATCTACTTCCCTCGTATTACTGTATTTTATTGCTCGCTTTACCTTTTTCACTTTTTTTTAATAATTAATAATATTTTTTTATTATTTTTAAAAATAATTTCATATTCATATTTATCAATTTCTACTATAATTGGCGTTCTCCATCCTCGTACTCGTCGGTGTTCGCCGTAGCCTCCGTTTGCCACTACCGTCCATCGCCGTCAGGGTGGCGCCGCCACTTGTCATCCTCCTATTCATGGTCATAACCGGCGTTGGTGGTGCTCCTCTCCACCTTCGGCCTGCTGGTGTATCTCTTTTATCCCCTGTTGATGTCCAATCCGCCTCCTTGTTGCTTCGTCTGGATGTGGCGATTCCCCGTCTTCGCCTGGGCTCTTGTGTTCTCCTCCGGCGCTGGTGGCTTCTCCCTGTCGTTGGCTGCTGGTGGCTAGCCATCCGTGGGTTCGGCGTTGTGGTTGGTGATCGTTGGTTGCTGGCTTGGGTTTGGCCTCCTAGCCTTGGCCCGATTGCCTTCCTTTGGGCCCAAGGTTTTTCCTTGGGCCCAAAACAGCCCGTTTGGGCCCGTCGACTTTCCTTTGGGCCCAAGGCTTTTGCCTTGGGCCCAAAGCGGCCCGATGGGAAAAAAGAGGGAAAAAAAAGAAAAAAAAAAGTGTGGATTGGCTAGGTTTGCCGAATTGCTTGGTTGTGTGGTTATTTGGCTTTGAGGCTAGCAGTATAAGAGTTGTGTTCTTCTTAATTGTCGATGTGCGAGAGGTCGTGGACGTGATCGAAACCTGAAGGCTCGTCGGTAGAGTCCAAATCTGAGGTTTCCACTTAGTTCCCCAGGGGTTCCCTGCGTCGCCTCTACCAACTGACAGTCGAGTTGTTGCACTTTGCTTTTGTTCTTTCTTTGATAGTACTAGCCTATGTCTGTAACTGCACTCTTGTAATTTGGTTTTATCTGGTTTGGTGTTTCTTTGCAATTTTCTTGTATTGACGGTTTGTCCGTCGCCGATTTATTCGGCCTATCGATCCACCGGGTCTGTCCGGTGCGTCGAATTTTTACCTAATCAAAAAAAAATATATTCATATTTATCATTAATAAATATAAAATTATTTTAGATAATTGACAGTTCATAATCAAAGCAGTTTAATAAGCTAAAAATTGTATAAAATATTAATTTTTTTATAATTTAATACTTATAAACAGTATTAAATTGTAAAAAAATATTAATAAAAAAACTAATATTTTATACTCCCTCCTTTGAATAAAACTTGACGTTTTACTATTCACACACACTTTTTTTAGACATTAAAAACTATATAAAATATTAACTTTTTTAACTATTTTTTAAAATAACTTCATTCTTATTACTATTAAGTATGAATTCACAAAAACAAATGGAAAAAAATGATATTTTATGTAGTTTTTATCATTATAAAAAAACGTGCATGAATAGTAAACGACAAGTTTTATCTAACAGAGGGAATATAGACGTTTTTGCTACCTTCATCCCAAAATGTAAACAACAACAACAATCATTCGAATCACAAGCAAAAGAGATCATGTACTCGTAAAAATCCCTTAGAGGGCAAAAAGAATGCACCGAGGCTTTTGCCCCACGCGCCCCCAAACTGATAGGCTATCCATCCTCGACAACCTTTGATGTGTTCATCTTCCTCCCTAATCACATTTAGGGGCTTCAATCCAGCTTCATTTCATTCGGATTCTGCCTATATTCAATCCCTGTCTGGGCTGGGCACGATTCGGGGACAAGCCTTGGCTTCTTTAGCCTTTCTCAACTTTTGGCTCGTCACTTTCACCTTCGGTGTCCTCTCCCTGGTGACTGGCCTCGCCGCCGACGGTCTGGCCTCCCTCATTGTTGTCGACACCATCGCTGTAGTGGTGGGTGTGTCGCTAGTTTCGTTGTTGCCGTTTCATGTACATTTATTAATCTCCCTGATTTGGGTCTTTTAACTCGGTGGTTATTCTCCCTTGCTCGGGGTCTGGCGTCGATGTACATATCGTCTCTCATTGGTGTCCTGCTATATATTTCACCCCTACCCCGGGTGGTGGTCGTCGTCCGCGTTGTAGCTCGCTTCCTCCCTACATTGTGTAGTCGGTGTTTGCCTACATCTTTGGCCCGGGGGTGATACTTGGGCTCGAAGGTGTGGCATTGGGCTTGGAATTGTGTTTTAGGCCCAAGGCATTGCCTTGAGCCCAAAGTAGCCCGAAAGGGAAATTTTTTCAAAAAAAAACATTTGGGAGGAAAACCGATTTTATATATATATATATATATATATATATATATATATATATATATATATATATATATATATATATATATATCAAAAGGGTTTGACTAAATCCCGAAAGGGCTTGACCAAATTTCACTTGGCTGGATCTCATTGGCGTTTTTGCTCGAGCAGTGTGTGGCTCTACTTCCGGCGTTTCTAGGAGTTCTTCTACTTGGTTGGGGGCATGGAGTCCGGAGTCGGCACTGGCTAGGGTCGAGGTGGTGCGTTTAGGGCGACTCCTTATCCGGGAAGGAGCTTCTTTGGAGTTTCGTCTGCACTACCCACAGGAGATAAGGTCATGTTGTACAGCTGGCCCGCAATGCTACTATTCTGTGGTGCTTGGCTTCGTTCTTCGCCAACGGCTTCAACTTCTGGGAGTAGTTCTGCTTAGGTCGTCTTGTTGTAATTGTTGTTTCTGGTTGTTCCAATGCGTCTGTTTTCTATTTTCTCTGTATATTTAGGCAGTTTTCATCTGTCGATTCGTCGGCCTCTCAAGAATCAGGCTTGTCTGATCTCAAATCCTTACTTAATAAAAAAAAAAATCATCCCAATATATCCCGCACCTAGCAGGGTTTGAGGGGTCTAGTAGTATGCACTCTTTCCTCAACAAAGTTGAGAAGGTGTTTCTATATGACCTGAAATGATTAAACCATAGTAAAAGACATTAAAAGAATAAAATGAAAGTAATACATAAGGGCAAACTAGGAAATGATTAAAAAAAAGACAACATTAACAAAGGAGAATCCAAATGCAAACAACCATATGTCACCCTAATTAGCCCTCTTCGATCTAAATAGCACTCTCCCATCTTGCACATCTTGAACAATCCATCGTCATTACTCACTTCTCTCTAGGTCTTTTTTTGTCGTCCTCTATGGCGAGAGATTCACATCTACAGATGGTTGCACTCAGATCTCTTATCTAAACATGACTAAACCATTGGAGTCTCGATTGGCGGAGCATGTTTTTAATACTAGCTACTGCCACCATTTCGCGAATAACTTCATTTCTAATCCTATCTAGTCCGGTGTTGTTATACATCCATCAGAGCATTTTAATCTCTGCCAACATAAGTCTTTTTTCTTGTGCTTTGTGGTCATCTAATATCCTGCCCCATATAACATGGCAAGTCTTACTACCGTACTATAGAATTTAGTTTTTAGTTTTAGCGGCACATTCATATTGCATAAGACTCTTGAAGTCGCCCTCCATTTTTGCCATCCTAATTGGATTCAATCCTTGTTATCTTCATCTACATTTCACGCTATTGTTGCTTTGCATCACTGACCCCAAATAATTGAAACTGCTTTTATGCACACAATACCTTCATCTAACATCAACTCCCCATCATCCTTTTCCACTCCATCCAAATTGAACTCCATATTTATTTTATTCCTGATCACTCTAAAACCTTTGGATTCAAGCTTAGCCCTCCATCTCTCCAACTTCTACCAATCCATGCTTTCGTCTCGTCAATCAATGCAATATCATCTACAAATAAAAGACATCACGGGATCCCATCTTAAACATCTCTCATTTATCTGAAAGTAATTTGTGTCTCATCCTGACGTAAACACACTAGTCATAGCTCCTTCACACATGTCCCTAATGATCTTGATGTAAGAGTATGGCATCTCATTTGCTTCCAAACATTCCCAAATGAGATTTCTTGGCACTTTGTCATAAACTTTCTTCGAGCCGATAAAAATTATATTTAGATTCCTTCTTCGCACTTCGTCTCAAAATATTGGACGTTTTAATTTTTTAAAAATAATATTATACTGATTATTAATAAATATAATATTATTTTAAAATATGATAATGAAAAAGTTACAATATAATATAGTTTTTAACTTCTTAAAAACATGTCAAAAATAAAACGATTTATATTTTGAGACAGATAGAGTATCTCATTAAACTAGGCTAAAAATAAAATGTTTATCGGATGGGTATAGTTTTAATTACCTTTTAAAAATTGTGTTGAAAAATAAAACAATAAATAAAATGAAATAAAGAGAGTAGAATATTTTTTTAATTAAGTTAAAGTGTTTGGGGAATTTAAACATTGCTTTATATAAATTGACATAAAATATGTTTGAAACTAATTAAATACATGCTTAATTTCCTTCTTTACATATAGGAGTATAATATAAGGAACCAACTGGATTTCACTTTTTTCTAATTACTCCCCCGCTTTTCTTTTCTCTTTAGCAAAAGTTTCTTTTTCTCCTTTCCTCATATGAGAATTTGAGAAGATAATGATTCATCATCATTATTTGTTTGTTTCCATAATTTGTGGTCTCTATAATCTATATTCAAATTTTAAATTTATACATCAAGCAAATACGGAGTAAAAATGAATACCACATGTTACTTTCAAAATAAAGGGAAAAAATTAGATACATTCTCAGAGTCTAGAGGAGTTCTACACCACTCAACATGTTACCATAATTTGTTCATACTGCAAAACAAAAGTACAATGAAACAGCAGCACAACGACCATACATACGCATCAAAAGCACAATATACCAAACAACAAGCAGTATTAATGTTTTTGGTCCTTTTGCTTTCAATAGGGCATATCCAAATTATCATCAAGAATAGCTATGATTTCACTTTGAAATACTTTTTTTTAAAGGGAGGCAAGATATATTGTAACCAAGAAATTGCACACCACATTTTGATTAAGAAAAAACAAGTAAACACCACATTAAAACTAAAATCTATTTTAAAAAACACATTTACATCCACTCAATTAGCCACCAACACATTAGCAAGTGACTGACAAACACTACCTTCAGAAAATTAAAACGGAAAAGAAAAAAAGACAACTAACAAAGCGCTAACTCCTAACATTTTTTTTTTGTCGCCACCGTTATCCACTTCAGGCACCAACAGTCGCCGCCGCCGGAGCTGCGGGCCGGACCTTAGGCGGCCTACCCCTTCCCCTTTTAACACCACCACTCGCCGCAGGTGCCGGTGCCCCCGCCGGCTCAACCTTCTTGGGCTGGCGCCCCCGGGGCCTCCCTGACGAGACCTTTTTCGGCGACGCCGCGGGAGCCAACGGGTCCCTCGCCTTCGGAGGCCTCCCCCTGGGCCTCGGCGACCCAACTGCCGGCGTAGGAGCCGCCGCGGTCTTGTTTTTACGTGGACGGCCGCGGCCGCGCTTCGGCGGCGCGTCGGAATCCGGCTTGAGATAGCAGTCGTTGGTGAAAACCAGCTGCCCGGACACCTTCAGCTTGTCTAGGGTTAGGGAGAGGACGGCGGAGTGGTTGTCCGGGAGATCGGGGTTGTTAGATTCTATGTAGTTTGAAATCGCCGACTCGTTGGAGCCTTCCTTTTCGCCCAGGGCTTCAATTGCCGCCATTACCATCTGAAATTCAAACAAGAAATCACAATTGTTAAAACACCGTAACCCTAGAAAAGGGGAAAGTGGAATTGAAGCAGAAAAGTATGAATTATCCAGAAATCGGTAAGATCCAGACTAGGCGTGAGTTGTTTAAGTGGATTTCAGCTTGAGAGAACGCAGGTGAAGTGGAAATTTTCGCAGACCGATGGAGTGCAGAAAAATGTCAACAAATTTCAGACTAGCAAAGGAGAAATCGTCGAGACGAAGAGAGAGGTTTACGGTTTACCTTTGTGTAGTCAACGAGAGAGTTGAGTTCAGAGGAATTAGGCGCGGCCATGGGAGCTGGTGTTGTGTGTGCTTTCAGTGGGGGTGGGGGTGGAGTTTAAAAAACACAGGGGATATCATCATGGGAGATCGGACGGTAGGGGGCTTCACAAGAGGAGGTGGGATCGGACGGATGGTATTGAAATGCGAAGGGAGACACGGATCGATGACGTGTCAGGGGAGTGGATGGGGGTCATGAAAATTGGATTAATTTGAGCGGAAGAGAATGACGAAAATGCCCCTAGAGTTTGAATGTTATTCAGTGCATTTTGAAGAAACGGCTTTTGGTGGGTGTCAGATGGAGCACGTGTCAACCCAACAGTTGTTTGAGTTACCACTCGCCAGTGCCATTTACCGCGGTTACCGGTGATAGACTGATAGTGAGGTAAAGATGAGAGATTCCTCATCCAATCACCCATTTGTAGCTTAATCATGCATTGAAGGGGATGGTTATAGGTAGACCTGTCAAAACATAACCTGACCCGAAAACTCGACCCGAATGCCCGGTAAAATTTGGGTTAGGACCCGAAAATTTTTTCCGACCCGAACCCGAAAACCCGGTAATTTTCCGGGTCATCTGGGTTTAGACCCGGTGACCCGATTGACCCGGTCATTTTCACCCGATTGACCCGGTGATCCGATTGACCCGATTGATTTATAATTATATATGATTAATTGTTTTTTATGGAGATTTCAATTTTTTTACATTTTATAATTACAATCACTTGATGTTTCATTTTCAAATCAACTTTTATATTTATTTGTATTTTGTAATACTCCCTCCAATCCATAGTATTTGATTTTTGATTTTTCATCACATTTTTTAAGAAGATAAAAACTCTAAAAAATATTAAAATATTAAAATAATTCTATGCTTATTACTAATTGTATGAAATTATTTTTTAAAAAAAATTATTTAAAAATTTGATATTTTATATATTTTTAAATTTTACTAAAAATTACAAGAAATAATAAAAATCAAATATTTTTTTTATCAAATATAGTATATAATTACAAGCACTAAAGCTTATGAACCACGTCTTTAATTTTAGCATTTTAAAATTATCGCAAAATTACCATATCATGATTTTTTTAATTTAAAAAAAAAATTTTACAAACTCGAAATCGACCCAATTTGACCCGAAACCGGGTCAAACCCGAGTTCAAATCAACCCGGATCTACCCGGGACCCGTTTTACCCAGATCCCGTTTTACCCGAAACCCGAAATGACCCGACCCGAATGACCCGATTGACACGTCTAGTTATAGGTTAAAAAAAACAGAAAAAGGGATGGTTATAGGTTAACCTCATTCGTCAAGTAAGGTTAGTTTGATATTGATATCTAGATTTAAACAATAACATCTCAATCCTCTCTAAATTTAGATAATAACGTCTAAATTTGGAAATTGGACATTTCGCTTAAGGTCAAAACTTTTATGTGGAAGGTTTGTCAAGAATGTCTCCCAACTGCCTCTAGGCCGGCCTCTCGCGGGGTTTCTGTACCTTCCACCTATAGCTTGTGCAACTGTGCAGCCGAAGATGATATTCACCTCCTGTTAGAATGTCATTACGTGCGCTCTTTATTTCAGTTTCCTTCTCTCATAATCTCAACAATATCCCGTATGATAAATCATTCTCGAGATATAAAACTCATCATTTCTTTCATCGGGAACAACCTTAATGCAACGGCTAAGGTGGAGCTTGTTCTTGTTTGGTGGTCTGTTTGGTACATTCGGAACCAATACGTGTTTAGACAGGTTCCCATCCCGCTTAGAGATACATCGCTATGTATTATTAAAACCCACAAGGAGAATTGATGTAAAAACAGTTCAGATAGAGCATAGCTTAGATGAGGACTTCCTCTTACACACTCAAAACTCTAATTACCCAAACAAGAAAAATAAGTATGGTAAGGTTACGTGGCGTAAACCTCCGAAGGGAACTCTCGAGCTAAATTTTGATGGATCCACAAAAACAGACGACGACAGCTCGGCGAGAGCTATAATTTGAGATTGGGAAGGACGACCTATTCGTATATGTTATCAAAAACTTGGTAAACAAAGCCCCTTGAAAGCGGAAGCTCTTGCTCTAAAATTGGGAATCCAACAAGCTATACAACTTCGTATCGAAAAAATCCATATAGAAGGTGATTCTAGTATAATCATTAACCACCTAAACCAAAAATCTAAATGTCCTTGAGAAATTGAACTGATTTTATCAGATGTTAAACTCCTTCTATCGACTTGGAAAGAAGTTTCCTTCTTTCATGTGCCCCGTTTAGGCAATAGAGTGGCTGATAAGGTTGCACACCTTTGCCACTCTGCCTGGGGTGTCGATATTCACAACGATTTTGGTCTTTTAGACCTCATCCGAAAGGATGCCATCGGGTAGAGCTCGCTCGCACGAATTCTTTCCTAATAAAAAAAGATATTGATATCTAGATATCAAATACTCATTCCGTTCCAAAATACATGGGCTTTTGCTTTCCGGCACGTTTTTTAAGGAGCAAAAAACTCTATAAAATATTATTTTTTAATTATTTTTTTTATATAATTTGATACTTATTACTAATAAGTATCAAATTATATAAAAAGATTAATTAATCCTTAGAGGAAAGCAAGTTGTTCTTTCTCCATGTGAATTCATTTCCAACAGAAGATATATCCAGCAAGTTACATTAATCCTTAAAGGAAAGCAATCTATCAAAGCAGGTTGATTGTGGATAGTTACCACCAACCTTTTCACTAGAATATTGAATCTTATTGAGATCGCCCATCAGAATGATCAGTATTGTTTGATTTTGAATGTAGGATGTCAAAAAAGACCAAAAAGAGAGCTTATCGCTCTCATAAGAAGGCGCGTAAACGAATCAAACTATGTAAGTTATTCTTTTGTCTTTATTTTCAATGTGATAAAATGTTCTTCTTTGTCCATGACATAACTATATCATCTTTCATCCGATAGTTTTTCCATAGCACATACATCCCCCCTGCCCTACCAACAGCCGGGGCAAAACAAATAAAATCAAACCCGACTTTTTTTTCAAATGACATCAAGGGGTTGGACATCCGTTTTGGTTTCCAATAGAGCTAAAATTTGAATATTTTTAATTTTACAGAGGGCTTCAATGTATGTCCATCTATTTCTTTTAGTTTTTCATCTTTGGGACGTTTTCATTCGATTTTAATTTGTTGAGTCTTAGCCAACCATTAAACCAGTAGCAACCCAAAACCAAGGAGCTGAGGACTAATGGAAGGGAGTTGTTCATGTGGAGGGTTGTGATTTTATAAGTTCTACAATTGTTTCTATCAGCTGCATTTGTTTTGACCTTCGCATATATGTTCTTTTTTACATCAGTCTATTGCCATAGTTCTCGTTTTTCTATCTTCATTTATTTAGTTTTGTTCGCTTGGTCTTCGTAGTTGTTCATTTGGATTCAAACTCCCTGATGTCAGAAGGGATGCGAGACAATACACACATCAGACAAAACCAACAATTACCAAAGGAAATCAAATTAATAACAACAACTCTAAGAAGGGAAGAGGGGATGTCTTGGTTTTTTAGCATTCAGTCTTTTTCATTCTTATTCATGTTTGTTTCATTTGTTAATAGATGATGTCTCAACTTTCGTAATTGTATAATTCTCCTAGGGTTGGTATTTTACTTTTTCTCGATTTTTAGTTATTCAGTTGTGGTTTCGGAGGTATCATATGGGTTCACTGTTTGCTTTGTTTCAAGGAGATCAATGGGTTCAACAAAAGCTTTGTAATGGCCCGGATATAATTACCCGGGTTACGTTTCGAAGGTTGGATACCTTCGTTCGGATGTTGCAATTCAGGTACGGGTTGAGGTTTCAAACCTCTAATCAACCGAAGTCTCAGAAATTCAATTTAAATGAAAGTAAAGTGGAAGTAAGGGTTAGATACAAATGCCACGGCAGAGCCGGGTCAAAACCATAGTATAAATTCTAAGGTAGTATAGCCAAATTAGCGGGGTTAGACAGATTCTTGCAATCGCCCGGGGGATTTTCCCGCACCATAGAGACAGGGAGCAATCATACCTAAAAACAATTGGTACGAACGGGATCAGACCGAGACCCCAACACACCCTGTCCCGCAAGCAAATATACACATACGCTAATATAAAGATGATGCGGATGCGGAAATTAAATCACACTAACATGATCCTAATTTACAATATGCGAAAAAGAACTGTAAAGGGCCCAAGACAATGCCAAGTGGCATATCCCTCTCCTACCTCTGCACCCCTTCCCGTTAGTGCAGAGACTGGCCAGTTCGGGCTATAGCATAGCAATTTCCTCGTGGTGGTGCACTCACCACGACATCATCATATCATATCATATCTCATCATCATTTCATATATCATCATCATATCATATATCATGCTCATGCCCGATGGTGATGGGCTAATCATATCATATCATATCATATCATCTCATCTTTTGCCCGATGGTGCTGGGCTATCATATCATGCTCATATCGACTCGATAGACTCAGGGCACCCGATGGGGCTGGGCTACCCTATGACCCTAGCAAAGACACTAGCACTATCACAGATAACGGCCGTTCTGTTTACATACGCATAAAGAAATAGAATGTTCAATCACAAGTGCAATCCTAGCAGGATACTACATGGCATGCTTTAATGCTTATGCAACACCTAGTATGTCATATATTCACAAGCAGGTATTCTCTTTCGAATCTGAGTAAGCCCATAAAGGAACTTACCTGAATAAGCCGAACAGCAGAGAACAAGGCAGAAGCAGAATCCAAGTAATGAGTCACCAATAGCAAGCAATGTCCAACATATCACAATCACCTAATAACATACAAATGCATAAGTCTATCTACTTCACACAAGGCGCCCCTAACTATCATACATATCTTCACATATCTCGTTTCAGATTATTCAATCTCATCTCATCATAATTCAAATATCATTCCATGTTCATCCCATCTCATCACCTCATTTCCAAAACAATCTTTCAAAGATCTCAGCTTAGAAAATCAAACAATTCTTTTAAAATCGCTTATCCAAATCCCGACATTAAACATTTAGGCCTTAAAACCAATTTCCCAAAATCACATTATAGAAAGCATTCCGGCATGTTTCTTATTTCAAAAACATTGTATAAATAATTCCAATGTTTAATCATCAAAATAATCCTATGTTCACAAATCATGTTCATAAGTCAAAACCAACAATTCACTTTAAAATTCCCAACTAACATATTTAAATCCTCATTGAATGCATCATAAATAAATAATCCAATTAATACTATTTTAAAACAATTAAACAATATTTAACGATTAATTTCCAGAATATTATAATCATAACCAAACCCAAAATAATAATATTCAAATAATTTACACTTACTATCCCTATAATCTCAAAATAATCCATAAATATATTTATAATTCAATATCAAATAATTTTACTTTTAAAACCCTCTATTATATGTATTAATATTCTCAGAATATATATATATATACTTATCCAAAATCATATAATATAACTTATATATATATATAACATAACACATTAACACATAACATGTATATATATATGTATAACATAACAAAAAGACTCTTTTAAAACTCACCCAAAAGCCCCAAACCGAACCCAATCCGGAAGGGAGGCCCAGCCTGAAGAGAAAGAAGAGGCCCAAACCCGAACCCAGTAGGAAGCCCACCCGAGAAACAATAAAAGAGAGTGAAAGGGAAGGGCCCGGATTAAAAGGTTATAACCCGAAATGGGGTATCCGACCCGGCCCGCTCAACAGAAAAGAAGAAAAGAAGAAAAGAAGATCCGGCCCAAATCCGGAAGGGAAAGAAAAAGCCCACCCGGATTATCAGGCCCAACCGAGGAAAAGGCCCAATCGAAACCCAGAATAGAAAAAATAAGAGATGGGCCCCAAGGTGACTTGGCAGAGAAGGTGGCAAGGGGTGGGACCCACACATCTTCTTCTTCCCTCTGGTTATGTGAAGGCAGCGGAGAGAGGGAGCGCCGCCCGGAAACCGAAGGAGGAAGAGAGGAAGGAAGAGGGGGGACGTCGCCAGAGACCTTGCCCCGACCCGACCTCACTCAGCTTCCCGACATCCCGACCCGACGCTATGAACCCAGAAATCGAACAAGGAAGGGGAGAGAGAGAGGTGCTCACCGAGGGGCATCGACTCACCGGAAACGCTCGACGCGGCTTCGTCGGGGATGCACGGAGGTTCGTCGGAGGCTCGGGAGGTTCCTCGGATCGGAGTTGAATCGGAAAGACAGGGAAGGAGGTGAAAGGGGGGCTGCGTTCGGTGGTGTCGGCGACTCTGGGGTGTCCCTGGGGGCTCAGGCCCGGCCTCAGCCGCTCGTGGCCGCCGGAGAAGATGGAGGAGGGCCGCTGTAGTCTGTTTGCCGAGGAAGGAGGGAGAAAGAGGTAACGGGAGCCGTCGGAGCTTGGTTTGAGCTCTCGGGAAATACAGAGGAAGCGCACGGGCGGCTGCTGGCTGCTCGATGGGGAGAGGAGGTCGAGCCTGTGGCCGCTTCAGCTTGACAGGAGAGGAGAAGTGGTGGCAGCTGAAGAAGAAGGGGTGAAGAGGGCTGAGCTGTTGGGCAACAAAGGAGAAATGAGGGATAAGGTTTGGAGAGAGAGGAGAATGGGTTTGTTGGAATTCAGAATAGAGGAGAGAAGGGGGTGGTGTTTGATTGTATATGGAAAGAAGACAAAATGGGAGGGAGGGACCATCTCTGAAATTGGCGTGGGAGTAGCGAGAGAGAGAGAGAAAGAAAATAAAATAAAAATTAAAAGAGGTCCCCACAATAACAATTCATATTGGCGGAAAAGACTCAAAACCCGCTCGTCTGATCGAATCCCGACTAAATCAAATTTAATCAAATTTCAATTCAATTTCAAGATGAACGGAATTAAATAAATTTCAATCAAAACTCAGAGCCTAAATTAATTTTTATTAATACCCGAACTCGAAGGCGAAAATCAAATCCCGTCAAAATTCAAAATTTAAATGATGCCAGAAGGATTTTAAAATTGAACTCGTGCTCGAGGACGACTTTTTCTCCGCTTTTACAAATTGCAATGAATAATAACATAATAAAATATAATATATATATATATATAAATTATATTCCGCCTTTACAAGCATGTGTTCATAAACATCTTGTTCAAGAAAATTCAAGTTAGAAACTCTAAAACGTGGGCAAACAAACCTTTTTTGCACCATGGGTTCGAGATTAAAGCATCGGGTTTTGAACAAAAATATACCAGTAAAACGATAGAGCAATATAGATAACCTTGGCAAAGGGTTGAACTGACAAAGTAAGGATTTCTTAGTTTCGAGGATCGCAATCATCTTCCACTTCAAATTAAATAAAGGATCACTAATGTAAAGACCCGAAATTTTAAAATATTATTTTATGACCCATGATTTAAATTAAATATTAAATTTCTGATATTTCAAAAATTTTAAAAATCTCCGTCCTCGATCAAAATGATTTATATTTTATTCAAATCAAATTCCGGCGTATATCCGATTTTAAAGAAATAGATATTGTTTTGAACCTGTCAAGGCAAGTATGATAAATTTTAGATTAAATTATACATAACCACCCTTAAATTAGGCTAGTTTTCACATAACCACCCATAAAATTATAAATTACAGAAAACCACCCATAAATTATATTTATTTTTAAAAGACCACCCATCCATTAAACCTCTATTTGTTTTGTTTGAAAAGACTAAAATACCCCTAATTCAAACTTATTTTTTAAAGGAAAGACTGAGGTGGCAATTAGGCGAGTCGGGTCGGGTTTCGGGTCATTAGGGTTTCGGGTAATGTCTAATAATTTGATCATTGAGTTGGGTCGGGTTCGAGTTTCGGTTGTATCGGGTTTTGATTGTCCAATTACCACCTCAGTCTTTCCTTTAAAAAATAAGTTTGAATTATGGGTATTTTAGTCATTTCAAACAAAACAAATAGAGGTTTAATGAATGGGTGGTCTTTTGAAAATAAATGTAATTTATGGGTGGTTTTCTGTAATTTATAATTTTATGGGTGGTTATGTGAAAACTAGCCTAATTTAAGAGAGTGAATAGGGTGGTTATGACATATTTAAATTGAATAAAATTGATTGAGTTGGATTTTTGTTATTTATTGTGTGAATATTTCCAAAACCTAGAAATAGCAGAATAGTTTTGTAATTTCCTTAACATAAAGCTAAACCTAGTTCCGGGTATATAAAACCTCACAGCCGCACTCACTCCTATTCACTCTCTTCCTCCTGAGTTCTATCTCCACAAAATCAGATCTGGAGGCTCGAAGCTCCCATGGCCGCTCCCTCCTCCATCTCGGCCTCCTTCTACCAGATTTGAAGAGGTCGAAGCTTCCATGGTGCCGCCCACCTCCCCTCTCGTCTCCTTGCTCTCTGCCGCTCTTGCACCCTCCACCCCTCTCTCTTTGTCGACATTGCTCTCGCTTCATCTCCCTCGACCTCCATCTCTTCCTCCTGGTTCTCCTCGTTCCTCCCAAAGCTCGCAGACCCTCGCTCTTTCTCCCTCAACGATTGCTGTTGGAGCTCGCTATTTGAGCTCTTCCTGTTTGAGCTCGCTCCTCTCTTGTATCCAGGGTGCATCGCTATCGAGCCATATCAAGACAACGCCGAGTTGGACGGGCCGTTGATGTTGCGGTGCTGATGGTAACGAAGTCGATGTGAACCCGGTGACGCCAAATCGAGTCCGGAAGCTCCCACTCGGCTGAACCCAGCGACTGCAAGCCTCCCAGTGGCTTCGATTCCGAGCCCATGAACCCAAACCCTCCTTGACCTCTGCGAAATCGTGGTACTAAACCTTGGGTCTTGACTTGATTAAATTGATTTGCTCGGAGTATACATCCTGTTTGCTTTGCTTGAATCAATTCATGAATTTTATCTATTTAAAACTTGCAAATAAGTGGTTGTGTGTTAATAAGCTAATTAAAAGATCCTAATTTACAAAAGCGGGTCAAGGATTGTAGCTTGACTTATTTTGGATGAATGGGATATTATATTCTAATTGGTTGACTATAGATAGAACCGACTAATTGTAAAATGGATTCTTAATAAACCAATTAAGTTAGATAAAGGTAATTCACGTCATTGAGTTGTAAGCCAAGATAGTAGGGAATGTGAGACTTGGGAAGTTCTTTGCCTTTGTAGCTGTTTTAGATGTGTAAATTAATGATGTTTGGTATTGTTTATGAATCTTGTATAATCTTGTTGACGACTTAGTAACTCGACTAATTTCTCAAAATTGGACTAGTACGAATGTATAGAATGATATGTTTAACCAAACACTTATCATGAATAAGTTAAATAGATTAAGATTAATATGTTCAACTTTGATTATTAAAATCATATAAGAGGCTAAACAGATGGTGAATTGACAAATAGGATTAGAGTGTAATTTAGCCAGTTGTAGGGCCTCGATAGTGAATGGAATTGAGTAAGAGTTGATTGATTAATGATAATAAAAATAGTATAGTAATGCTAAATTTTTGCTAGTTAGATTTGTTGTATCTAACCAACTAGAAAAAAAATAGAAATGGACTTGTGACCATGACTACTTTGATGGAGAAATAAAGCTAGTAAACCAATTGAGTTAGTTAATGTCGATATGTGGATACAAGTCATATTAGACTAGTTAGTCCTTTAATCAATTGGTGTTTTAGCAATAGGGTTGGGCAAGACTTAGTTAAGTGTAGAAGGTTATATAAAAGATGCCTTGAAGACTTGTTACATTTTAATCTTGCTTGTGTTGACTTCAAGCTTTCATTGAGTGATTTGGTGATGATTGAATTCATAAAAGATTGTAGAAATGTTGACGTATCATGTCTTAGTCCTTAAATATGAATGAATATATGATACTTGAGGAATTGGTTAAGGAAATATTGAGCTTGATTTGAAGTAAGGTATTTTGAGTATATGTTTAAGTGAGCTTTATGACAATAAAGTTGTTGAGATTTTAAGATGCACTAGTATGCAATTTGGACTTGAGATGTAAGGGTTTTTGGGAAAATTTGAGAAATTGACTTACTTGATTTAATTTGATGAAAATGAAATGATATATGAGGATGATGAGATGGTGATTTAGATATATCTATATGAAATGATATATGAGATATGACATATTGAGAAGGGATGTGAGATGGTATATGATGGGCATATTAAGGATGCTAGTTACTTGAATAAAATATTATTTAGTCCCGTGTTGACTTGACAGTTTGCTTGTGTGTGATTAAATATGTATTGATGAGCAATTCCTTTCTTATTACTTACTAGTGTGATTGGATGATTCCCTGAGTGGCTTGTTGCCGATGGATGATTCTTTGAGTAACTTGTTTGTTGGCTAATTGGATGTGAAGACTCCAGGGTAAGTTTCCTACGGGAGCTTACTCAGTAACCAGGACCTCATGCCTGATGTGTCATATAGTATGTAGGTGTTGCATTTGCATAAAAGCATGTCATGTAGTATCATGCTTAGGACTTGCACTTATGAATGAGCATCCCTATTCTTTATGCGTTTGAAAAGAGAACGACCGTTATCTGTGAGTCCTTAGAGTCGTTGCTATGGTCATTGGGGCATTCGTGTTTCATATCGATTCGGTCCCAGTCGAGTCTCATATTATGATATGGCTGCGGCGGTGACCGAGTATCCTACCTCGGAGTTGGGTACGGACTTATGATGGCTGCGGCACCGACCGAGTGTCCTACCTCGGAGTTGGGTACAGACATGTATTACCTCGGAGTGGGCACAGATTGGGAGTTTGGGGATATGCCACTTGGCATTCTGTGTGGATCCATTTAATCGCTTTTTGCATTTATAAATTGTCAGTATGTTTGTGTGATTTAAATTCCGTATTACACTAGAACATCCTTTATTTTAGGTATAGGCGTATTATATGTCCTCAGCGAGGTCTTTAGGGCCCACATGTGTCTCTTGGCCTGACTTCGTGGATAGTTTCAGGTACCCGCTCCCTTTTGCTTGTTGATTGCTTCTATGGCGGGGTTTTCTCATGGGACGAGTATTAAGAAGACTTCGTAGATCTTACAATTTGACTTTATAAATGTTTTGGTCTAGTTGGACATTTAAAAACAATGTATACTTATCTTGATTCCAACTCGTTTTGTCTCTTTCGAGTTTTGGCTAGTTGGATTAGGACAGGTTCCTGTGCGAAAGCACAAAATCATATGGACTATTTGACTCTTTTGAGGGTTTGAAATCCCCTTTTTATTTAGTTGTATCATTAAATTATTAAGACTTAAACATGGTTATAACTTGAAGAGAACAAATAAACAGCTCGTACTTGGATTGCTAAGATCTGGCAGAGGGATATTTCTTCCCTCTAAACGTAACCCGGATTTCATAATCTGGGCCGTTACAACTAATGACTATTTCATTATACCTATCCCAAAAAAAAAGGGTGATTGGGAAGAAACTTGGGAAAAGGAAACAAGAGATGGAAACAGTAGCGCTACCGCCCCAAGAAGAAATATGACGCCATTATCAAAAACCAAGGGGCCACCTAAGCAGAACACCACCGCGAGCGCCACGAAGCCCCACTCCAAAGCAACCACCATCAGACGAAACGTCGGGCCTCCCGACCACTTCAAATTTCCTTCTTCTATTCTCCTCGATCAGTCTCCAAGTTCACCTTCTTTGTTGATTTTGCGAGTACCAGCACACAGATCTAATGGTTTCATTCTTTTATTCGCCATTTTTTCTAAATATTTCGGGTTTTGAAGGTTGTGTTTGGAGGATTTGGATTAAAACTTTTGTCTTTGGGTTTGGTTTGTGATTTGATTTGAGATTGGGGTGTAGATCTGCTGGAAAGATCTTGGTTTTTTCGATCTTGCATCTCTTGCTGCTTTTGATTTTAGATGGTTTGTGTACACCCCCCAGTTTGCTAATTGTTTCTTGCAGTTTGCTGATTCTTATACAAATGGTATTTTTGGTTTTTGCTCTTTTACTGATTCACTCATGTATTCATCAAATAGTGTGATTCATTTGGTTTGTATGGGCCATGCCCTTCCTCTCTTCGGATACTTTTGTCCCACATAATAAATTATTACCAATTCTTTAATTAATGTTTTTTTTATGAATATATGTACATGGAATTGTAAAGGGTTGCGAAGGCGTAATGTTTGGGCTGCAGTTGAGTCATTTTTCACAAACAACTCTATAAACATTATTGCTTTACTAAAAAAAGAATGGACCAGATCCCGGAGGATCATTCTAGAAGCACAATGGCTTCGTGAACATCGCTCGTCTTTGGGGTTCACAGGGGGAATATGTCTTCTTTGGAAAAACATTTCACCTACACAATGGTCAATTGAACTGGTGATAGTTAAGGACAAATTTATTCATTTCAATTATTCGGACGTAGTAGCTGGGTGTACAATGGTTGTGTTCATTGTGTATGCTCCACCCGACAATCGTGATAAAGATCAGCTCAAGCGGGCGCATTTCCAACGCCTATTCCAAATCAAAGACAGGGCTCCAATTATGTGATGTACCCTCCATCGGTGGCAGGTTCACTTGCCGTAAATGCCCGGGTGAACTAGATAACTCACTGGTTAAGCTTGACCACTACTCGGTTCAAAACCATGCGTTAGTGTCTTATGATAGGCTTCAGGTGCACAACCATGCCTTTACTTCATCAGACCACTGTCCTATCACAGTTGATTTTAGACATAACTATGCTTTTACGAATCGCCCATTAAAATTCGAAATGGCTTGGACTAAGAAAGATTTTGAGAATATTGTATGACAAGCTTGGCGTTTGGACCTGCCAGGCTTATGTATGTTTAAGCTGGTTTATAAAACTAAGATGCTAAAAACTTTAGCCAAAAAATGGCACAAAGTAACATATGGCAATATATGGGCACAACTGCATAAATCGGAAATGGATTTACTAACGGTACAAACAAACTTACTAATAAACTTCAACACTCGTAATTGTGCACTTTAGAAGCTCTTTTTAAATAAAAAAAGAACAACTTCTAGATTTCCAACGCTCCTATTGGAAACAACAAGCTAAGACTAAACACGATAAACTCATTGACTCAAATTCTGGTTAGTTTCATCGAGTAGCTACAATTAAACGAAACTATAAACATATCAAGTAACCGTCTGACCCTCCCTAATGACACTTCTACTTCTGATGCGGGTTTAATCAAGGATGAATTTGAACGAGAGTATAAACACAGGTTTCGATCCACAATCGATCCATCTATCAATTTCCCGACTAACTTAGGTATTCTAAGCTCAATGGTCTTAGTGCAGGATAACATTACTCTTGTGACCCCTATGAATGCAGAGAAAGCACCTAGTCCTGATGGAATGCCGACAAATTTTTATCAGAAATACTGGTTAGTCATGGGACCTTCTGTGATTAAAGCGGTTAAGAGTTTCTTTGTCTTTGGTAGGCTACTTAAACAAGTGAATCACACTTTTATCACTTTAATACCCAAATTGACGATCCTGCAAGTATCAATAACTTTCGTCCAATTAGTTTATGCTCAATGATATATAAGATCATTACCAAAATTATGACTTGTCGGTTGACGTCGGTGCTAACAAAAATAATCCATCCATTACAGGGGCTTTTACAAAAGGAAGACCAATCCATGAGAATATTCTAATTGCACACAAAATCTTCCACTCGTTTAAAGCCAAAAAAAGAAAAGTTGGTTGGTTGACGCTAAAACTGGATATGGAAAAGGCTTATGACCAAATTAAATGGTCCTATCTCAATACGGTAATAAAAAAATGGGGTTTTACCCAAAATTCATTGCTTGGATTACATAATGTGTTTCTACAATTTCTTACTCAATTCTAATAAACGATGGTCTAACAAAACAATTCTTCCCAGGGAGGAGTCGAAGGCAAGGTGACCCCCTCTCTCCTTTACTATTTATTATCGCTTTTGAGTATCCAACACAGTCTATCCAACAGGAAGTGAGGCAGAATAAAGACATTGGCTTTGCTATTACCAAAGGTGGCCCATCTATCCCATTCCTGACCTTTGCAGATGACATGATGATTTTTACCAAAGCAAGTGCTTCGGCTTGTCAAACGATATCCTCGATCCTTAACAACTACTGCAGGCTATCTGGTCAAAAGATAATGTAACTGCCCGAGTTATACAACCCGGGTTGCGTTTTGAAGGATTGGACACCTTCGTTCGGATCTTGCAATCCAAGTACGAGTCGAATACTTCAAATCAAATGTTAGAGTGCAAAGAAGGATTTCGAACCCAAAATCGCGTAAGGTCTATTGGGGACCCGGTATTAACACACCTGTACATGTCCTATATTCTAAGTCATGAAAAACATTTTAGTTTCAACCCAAGCAATCAATGTAAATTCGATACAAGGTGCCACAGCAGAGCCGGGTCAAAACAGAAATATGTAGGAAATTAAACTACCAAAATATTATAAGGAGTGCCAAGTATAAGTCAACCTCTCAACATACGCCATAGGTATCCCCCGCCAAACAGCACCCATCACAAGTTAAGAGCATGCATATATATATATATATACACCTAAAAAGAAGAATGAGGAAAGGAGTCAAGTCGAGCCACGTATTTGGGTCCTGGAGACCACGCTGAGGCCACATAATATGCGCTAATCCTAATAAAGATGTTTTTAATGCAGTACGGGAATCTTAAATAATCAAGCATGCTAGCAGTTTATATAGCATAAATACTGTAAATAAAGGGTATCCGCATAGAATGCCAAGTGGCATGTCCCTCTCCTACCTCTGCACCCATTCTCATTAGTGCAGACGCCGGTCGAGCTTATAGCTATATAACATATCTCATCATATAATTTCACATTTCATATCTCATGATCATTTCTCATATCGCTTTTCTCATTTCATATTCTCATTTTCATTCTCATGACAAGACCATATGACTCGATGAGGAACGAACCCGATGCAGTTGGGTTGTCTTATGACCTAACAAAAGACTCTAAGACTCACAATTAACACCGTTCTACCAAACTCATAGAGTAAACAGATGCTCATTCAATTGTACAAACCTAAGTAGGATACTACATGTGTAAAGACCGAAATTTTTAAATATTATTTTTATAATTATAGATTTTTATTTTAATTTAAAATTCATTTAATTTCTAAGCCTCCGAAAATTTTGATGGTTTTCGTCCCCGAGCAAGCGATTCACTTTAAATTCTTTCGAACAAATTCCGGCATGAACTTGTTATGCGATTTGAAAATGAATTTATCCGGCTTTGTTATTCTGGGTCTTAAAATATTTTTGGGTTTCGTTATTTATTTTGGTTTGAATGTTTATTTTAAATTTATTTTAATCGAATCGGGATAAAATTGAAAAGCGGGTTTTGAAATTTATTTTCGGGTATTAAATTTGACGTTGCTCCCATACCTATTACCTTTCACATCCCCAGCCACCCTCCCACCTAATCCCCTACAACACCCCTAACCTTCCCCTATGTCCTACCTCTAAACCCACCCCATTTTTTCTATAAACCCCTCTTCATCCTCCTTTCATTCACCTCATCACTAGAGGCGGATCCAAATGGGGGCATGTGGGGGCACGTGCCCCCACCCTCATCCAACGAACCTCATATATGTATTCTCCTCGTCAATAGCTTCGTTTTGATATATAGTATGCATAAATCCGATATCCGAGTAAAACATTATAAATGTTTGAAAATTGAAGGTATATTAATCACTTTCAATCTTATTTAAATAACCCACAATGCTTTTATAGCTTATTTTGATTGACATTCCTATATTATAATTTATCTTTAGATCTTTGAAATGAGAGGTTATATTACTCATTTCGTCAATTAGGTAAGAAATTACAAAAATTTAAATGAAGAAAAATGTTAGATTTTCTAATTTGCAAGATAATAGTGATGTTTCTAAAAAGATGATCGAGGTAGGAATTCACAAAGCTTTTGATTTGGTATATCATCTCATCGAGTTGGTTTTAGTGTTACCGGTTGCAAAAACTATAGTGGAAAAAAATTTCTCTACTATGGGTATTCAAACCATATTTGCGCAACAAGATATAAGAGAAAATTTTCTCTCTGAGACTTTTGTCAACTAGGTTGAAAAGGATATTTTCAAGGGCACTGATAATGAGGTTATCATTCAATATTTTTAGGGTATGAAAACCCATAAAATAGAGTTATCCCGTGTCGAGTTAAACTATTTATTATAAAACTCTAATTAGCAATGAAGAATTTTTTTGTACTAGTAAACTCTTTTATTTATCGTTATTTTGTAGTGTTGAAGACGTTATGTGTTGTACGAGTTCCTGTTATTCATTGTTGTTTATCGTTGGTGTGCCCCCACCCTCTTCGGGTTCTGGCTCCGCCACTGCCCATCACCATCACACTCCTGCACTACACCTCTCCATCTTTCATTTGTCCTCCATCGTCATCCTTTTGCTCTCCCACCAACACCACCAGTGCGCCACCTTCCTACTCCATCCCCCCGAGGCCAGCAGCTGCCCGAGCATCACCACACCTTCCCCCAACATCTAAAGACGTGGCCAGGTCGCCCATGAGCAGCCCAGGAACAGCTGAAGCCGCTGAGCTACGACCTTCTTTCTCCTTCCCCGGTTTTCGCCCAAACCTCTCGGTTCCCCGGAGCTTCCCACGTCCTCGAAGAGCTTGAACGACCCCCGACAAAGCCCGACAAAGCCCGACAAAGCCTCGACCCTCCTCGGTGAGCTTCAACCCTCCCTTCTCATTTCTGGTGTGTCATTTTCGATTCTTTTCATGTTCGTTGTGGTCGGGGAAGGTTATTGGTGAGGTCGAGAGTGAGTTCGAGCTTGATTTCGATGAGAGAGATGCGAGGAAGGGATGTGAGCGGACGACGAGGACGAGCGAGAGCCAACGGGTGAGAGAGCGGTGAGCGAGAGCCAACAAGTGAGAGAGAGAAAGAGAGAGAAAGAGGGAGTGGGAGGCCGAGTGAGCGAGCAGCGACGAGCAACGGCGAGGACGGCGGGTCGAACTAGTGAATCGGGAGGAAGAAGACGCTGAGGTGAGCTGTTCGTGAGTGGGGGCCTGCGTCCGCTTTCTTACTCTGTGGGCCCAACATTTCTTTTCCTTTTTTTTACTATTTTCATTTTTTTCTCTTCTTCTTTCTTTGAATTCTGTAAGAGAGTGGAAGGTGGGCTAGGTCACCTTCAGATCCGGGTTGGACTATGTGGGAGAATTGGGCCTTTTATTTTACCGGCTGTTTGTTTCAAAAATCCGAAAAACAAAATATAGAAGGAAGAGTTGGGCCGGGAAGTTTTGGGGCTCGGTCCGGTTTAAAATAAATGGGTCCGGTTTGGGGTAGGGGTTTGGTTCGGTTGGGGTTAAATGAAATGGGTCGGTTTTGGTTTAACTTATTCATTTAATTATTTATTTAATTATTTAATTATTTATCTATTTCTTTATTTACCTTAAAGTTTATAATTAATATATTTTGTTGATATTTAAATTATTAGTGAAATTAGTTTGATACTTAAAATATTTATCGAAGTGTTGGAATTATTTTAATAGACTTTGTTAAATTATGCCGGAATTATTTTAATAGCTTGATATATTAAGTAATGTGAAGTTAGTATAATGGGTTAAATACCTTAATATTGGAAATTTATTAAATATTATTATTTAGATTGATTCACTAATTAGCGGACTACCTTAATCGGAAATCAAGTAATCTTATGAATTAATACACCGCTTGACTTGGAAATTTTATTGATTAGATTACTCTGCAAATGATATTGTTTAGATATGTTAGCAAACATGATTTAAAAAGTATGGGTTCTAAAAATCGCGCCTAGGCACCGCCTAGGCGCTAGGGGGAGGAGACCTAGGAATTTTTAAGCCTAGACGGCCCTCTAGGCGGAAATCTGTCTAGGCACTGCCTAGAACCGCCTAGACGTGGCCACGGGTCGGACCCGCCGGGTCAACGGGTTCGACTCCCCGGGTCGACGGGTTCGACCCTCCGGGTCAAGGGTTGGGGTTGGTCGACCCGAACCCTAACCCGAAAATTCACGGGTTGACGGGTTCGGGTCAACCCGTTGACCCGGCAGGTTACATTATTTAATTTTTTTAAAAAATGACTATTAAAATAAATAAATAAATGATATGTGAAGATAAAAATCTTCACAACACATTTTATCACCCACTTCATAGTGTTAAAAATCTGGGAAGATTTTATACATCTTCATATCAATTCTTTCATCCACAATAATAATGTGGGATGTAAGGGAGAAAAATATGAGAATATATTTTTCCCAAACTTCATTTCCAACTTAATTTCCAATGTAGGAATAAGTGAAGTGGGAGAAATGAGATAGTGGGATACATATATATATATATATATATAGCCTCATGCATTCTCATTCTAACTTCATATTTTCAATGTGGGATGAAGCCTTTGTCTCACATCAGAAATGAGGGGATAGAAGGAAGACCTTCAAGTCTATAAAAAGGGGAAGGGTGAGAGTGATTTTGACCCACATTGCAAATTGCAAATTAGTTTATGTTTATATTATGAATTATTCTAAGAATAATATTCATAATAATAATAATTATAAACTTTAAAAAAATATTTTTTTCAAAAAAAACTTTAGATTGGCGGGTTGACCCGGCGAGTCAACCTGTCGGGTCGGACCCGCCGGGTCAGCGGGTTCAAAACCCCTCGACCCTAACCCTAACCCGCTACCCGTTTCAACCCGCTGACCCGAGGACCCGGACCTGCCGGGTCATTGACCCGCCGGGTCAATGACCCGTACGACCCGTCGACCCATGACCCGTGGCCACACCTAGTCCCGCCTAGCCCGACGATTATTTAATTTTAGCTTTTGGGCATGTGATTAGTCAACTTAGAATTTTTTTTATCCTCCAAGTCGAGATATATTTGCTTTTGAGTCAAACCTATGGTTTTGAATTTTAGGAGTTTTAGAGTCGTTAGTCGGACGTATACTTTTGTGTTTATTTACTTAAATGTTAGTTAAGCACCGCAAATGGTCTCTTGCACGACCACTACTTTTCTTTCAGGACTCCTGCTGGCCAGCTCTCCTAGCTCCAATTTGGGTTTATGAGTGATATTATGGATTATTATTACATTATATGAATCATTGTCATGTGTTCTACGTTAAAAGATGAGCATCCGTATTCTCTTTGTGTATGGTAGAACGGCCGTTAAATTGTGAGTCCTAGAGTCATTTGCTAGGGCCATAGGACGACCTAGTCTCATCGGGTTTGTTCCTAATCGAGTATGATATTATACTGTGAAAAAGAAAGAATGAAAAGCATGATATATGAAACGAGACATGAGACTTGAGACATGATATATGACATGATGAGATGTTGCTATATAGCATTGAACGCGGCCGGTTCTTACACTAACGAGTATGGGTGCGGGAGTAGAAGAGGGACATGCCACTTGGCATTCTGTGCGGGATCCCATTTAATCGCTTTCTGCATAACCTCAAGAATCACATATAACTTTTAGCATCAAATACCCTTTAAATCATATATTTAAAACATAGCAAAAGACCTTAACCCAAAACGGACAAACAAGTAAACCCAAACTGGCCAAGGGGACTTTCGCTGCGGTGAAACACAATTTTTCTGTGGTGAAACCCCTCCAGCGAGCTCCCCGCGAACTAGGAGCTCTCGCGGTTGTGAATGGCTTTTGCCGCAGTGAAATCTAGTTTTGTCGTGGCGAAGCCCGGGTCTCCAGGGCTCCTTCCCTGATCATACTCGCCGCGACGACAAGGGTCTCTCGCTGCAGTGAGACTCATCTCTCATGGGCTTCCGAGTGGCCTGCAGCAACCAAGCCGCACCCGCATCTTTCTCCGCGGTGAAACATAAGTTTTGTCGTGGCGAAAGGCCACTCTATATGATTATTTCATGTTTGCCGCGGCGAAACCTGCAACTGGGCTTTGATCAAGCTTCGTTGTGGCTTCTCCCATTAGTTTTAGCCCTTCCCGTCCTCACTAGACCCTATCCCGACCTCAAAGAATACGTTAGCATACAAACGACATTAAAGGATTGAAGGAAAGGAGGGGTGGCTCACCAAGGTCTTCTTCTTCAATGGAAATGCTCGGGAAGCTTTTTCTGGGCAAGGTTGAAGATGGATCTTGAGAGAGATGGCTTAGGAAGGGTGTTAGGGGGTTAAAGTTCGACCTTTATGAGGTTAGGAAATGAAAGGAACAAAAAAGTGGTCTCACCGAGGTTAAAACATAAAAACAGGGGTGGGAAGTCGAAGGTGTTGCTCTCGGCTCTCCAGGGACTCTTCTGGTGGTTTCCTTGGCTCGTCAACATCGTGGGAAGGTGAAAGAGGTGCTACTATTGCTGGTCGTCGAAGGAAGAGGTGGCGGAGCTGGGTTGCTCGGCTTTGGCTCCCACATGAAACAGGGAGGGTTGCTCCTCGACTCTTGGCTTTAATGGAGGGGAACGAAGACGACTAGGGAGATGGTGGCTAACTGGAATATGAAGAGGAGGGTGAGAGGTGGTGTGATCAGTGGCAAAACAAGGAAAGAGAGGTGGGAGTTGGTGGTGATGTCCTCGGCAAAAGAAGGAACAAAAGAGGAGGAAGAAGGAAGATAAGGGTGGGTTAGTATTTTAGGGTTCTTGTCTTTGTCTTGTGGTGTGATGAAAGGAAGGATAAGATCCGCCTTTAAAGTGATGAGGAGGTGCAAGAGGCGTGAGGGCTGCCGGTTGGGTGCAACAAGAGGGAGCAATGGGTTTGTCTTTTTTTTTTCCAAATCAAGGAGGGACAAAGATGGGGGAGAGGAAAGGGAAATGTGGGTGATTAACCCATTTGGGTAATGAGGAAAGAGGGAGGAAGTTTCTTTGATTCAAAATTAACACAAGAGAATCACATCGGGGCTGGATTTTCGGATGATTAAGGGAGAAAGAAGACAAGATTTGTGGTCCCGAAAGCGCAAAATTCGAATTTCTGAAAGTTAGTTCCCGAAACCCGCTCTCTCGGTCTTATCCCGACTCAATCAAAATAAAATTTCAAAATCAAGAGGATATTGGCATCCGAAGATACTTTCAAATCCCGAGGTGAAAAGACGGAATAGTTCTTCAAAAGTTCAAAATTAGGTCGGAATCCGCTTCAAGGATTTTAAAATACGAAGATTAAAGCGAGGACGAGGATTTTCAAAATATCCGAAATCTCCGACTTAAATCCATTTTCCAATAAAATTTATTTAAATAATATTTAAAAACCCAAGGTCCTTACAAATAAATTATCACAAATTTAATTTCCAAGTTTCAAATAACACCTCAAGTGCTAGTAAGGCGACTATCACTGCTCATCTGGGTATTGGATCCTCGGTCGCATTAGACATGTCAGTCATTCCTCAAGTTAGATTACTCAGCATACCACATCTCACCATTGGGATAGACCGCCTCATACTTCCTATAAAATATATTTTTATGGCTCAATGTGAGCATCTGATAATGCTTCATTTGGCTTTGTTATTCGCGATTCAAATGCTAGTGTTACTTCAGTTGGGTGTGGTATTTGTAATAGCACCTCGAGCGTTTTTCGCGGAAGCACAACTTTGGAACGATGAGATACGGGTTAGAGATTTGGCTATCAATAATCTTTTAATCGAGGGTGATGACTTGACAGTTGTTAATTCTCTTCTACAAGATTGGAGTTGTCATTGGAATATCGAGCTCATACAATCAGATACTATATTCTTGTTCTTGTTTTTTTAATTATATCTCTATTCTTCATACTTTTAGGGAATATAATATTGTCGCCAATTGGGTCGCGCACCTGCCTTACAACATCCCTGCCGACGATCTTCTGCTTGCTGATCAAGAACTGCTTGTTCTCATCCAAAAGAATGCTCTAGGATCTATCTATTTTAGACATTGATAGTTGCATTTTAATAACTTTCATTGTTTTCAAAAATGATATTTTTAAAGGTTAATAATGCATGGGTGAAATGAATTATCTATGAGTATTATTCAATCTCCAAAAAAAAAAAAGTAAACTTTCACAAATTGACATTTTAAGTTAACCTAATGAGTGACGAACAACCATTAATATAGACTGAGCCTTTTGCTAACCCAACTTTTGTGATCAAAACCACGTCAACCTAAACTTCTTCCTTAAAAAAACCCGAAGGTCATTACCGTCTTTCGCCTCCAAAAATGGCCTTCACTAGATGTTGATGGATCCGACAACCTCTTCACCGTCAACAACCGTTGTCACCATCGTGGCTCCGCTTTACTCCTTGTTGCCCACCACCACCACTGCTCTCGTGACCTCCCTGGTCCATTATCCACCACCAACAAGGGTATCATTCACCATCCGATCTAATTAGACTTGGTCTCCACTTCTTTCACATGTCATCACCAATATCAAACTATGGGGAGAGACTACTCGTTGGCACCACCAACAATTTTGGCACCCACCACCTGTTTGTCACTACTCCTCGCATCCCTCATCACCATCACCATCAATCGACGCTTCAAGGAGCTATCCACCCGTATCCACGATGAGATGAATCCGATTGCGTATACAAAATTAGTTGAACGGGTGTGTATACAAAATTTATTTGAATTATAAAAAATTGAAAGAATATTAGAAAAAAATGATATCTTCTCCTTTAATTAATTATCATCTTTAAGTCAGTTTGCAGGAAATATATATTTTTTTTGTTCCAATTTGAAAAAAAAACTAATGGTTAGATTTAAAAGATACTACAACAATTTCTTTTAAAAATCATTTGCATAAGTGTAATTTATTTTGTAAATTTATTTTGTAAAAATCATTTGCATAAGTGTAAGAGAACTTTTAAATTAAATAAGAGTTAAAAATATCGTGCAAGGCATAAATACTGAACTAGTAGTAGATGAAAATAAAGGCCAAACTCATTTCATGATGTGAGGAACGTTGGTGCATATGGAAAATAATGTAGATTTTTATAGTTGCAAAATTGGTTTCAACCATATTTTTAATCATATAAAAAATAAATCAAGATAATTTTTTTAATCATATTTAGAGGTTGTACATAACCTGTAAAAATAGGAATGCATATTTTGAATCTTTCCTAAAGTTATGCAGATCTAGAATGAAACTAGATACCCCCTTTCCTACTAAATTGTTGATGAAATTAAGAGCTTAAATTCAATTACTTTTAGCTTACAGTTTGAGAAATCGAGAGGATTGTAATGTATTTTAATGTTTTATATGTAGTTTGGAAAAACCTGTTTATATTAATTTAGGGTTTAGACCTGTGATTTGATCATACAATCAATGTTTTCGATAAGCATTAGAGAGCGCTACTAGAAAAGAAGACTTTTAGGTTATGTTTGGTAAAAGGTTAGCTGATAGGATAGATTAATCTCACTGCGTAGCTAAAATTGATGAATCATTTGTGTTAAATATACGGTAATAAACTAGTATAGTGTTTGATAAACTTACCTGTTAGGATAGCTGATAAAAACATGTGAATAGAAAATCAAAAGCTTTGAAAAACTTGGGTGAGTAGTTGTTGAAAAACTCCGATTTTAGAAGCTAATTAAACTAAAATATTATATTTATTTTATTTAAAACTATATAATATCAAAATAAAAAACTTTACAATATTAGCTGATTTGCCAAATATAGTTATAGCCTTCGTAGTTTAAAAATTCCTCGTTTTTTGTTCGGTCTTTCTATCCTATGCCTTAAGGGCATATGATAATATCCTAATTTGGGAAAGATACCCTACTAAAAATAAATGACTTTAGGAATCTAATTTCAAATTTGGCTAATGCAATTTAATCTAGGATATATTTTTTCTAAAATGAGAATCTTATCCTATGCCCTTGGGACAAAAGATAGAAAAACCGTTTTTCGTTTGGGGTATAATTCATATTCCACATTTGGGTTAAAAATGTTAGTGCGAAAGGAATTTCTATAAAAAAACGGCTGAAAGAAAAATGAAAACCCGAAAACACACGTGTTTGTGTTGTGGCGTGGTATAAAGAGAACCACTGCCTTAGAAGCGAAATCGCCCCGACACCGTGGTGTAGGTTGGCAACTAGTGTCGCCCCTGTTGGGTTCTAAAATTTCATAAATTTTAGTACTCACATTATAATTCGTCATTTTATGTGATGGTCATAAAATTAATTGATTTAGCCAATTTGGTGGAGTAAAGTTCATGTCATCCCATAAATGGGTAGTCTATTTAATCCCATTCAAGACCCAAAGTTTATTCCACGCAAAAAAAAAAGAAATGGAATAAAATTTTTTTTTTGGCATGTTCCTATGTAGCTACAAACCGATGTGGGGGTGTAAATCGGTTTTAAAAAAAAACCTGTAGAAATGGGGAGTTATTTGTCTTCCTCCTTAGACTCAACTGCCTTACCCTTTCAAACATATAAAAAAGAAAAAGAAAAGGAGGTAGTGGGGTGGTGGGATGGTGTTATAACTGTACACCTTTCTACCTATAAAAGGGATGGCTCTTACAACTTGTGGGGAGAATACGTACTCCAGCAAGAAGCAAAAAGAAAGAAAGCAACACTCTCAGAAAAAAATTTCATGTCAAACTCCTACCAAGTGCAAATACAATCAGGTAGTTATTTCAAGGAAATTCTGGTTCGATTCTTGAAACCAGGCACTCGAGAACCTTGCGAGCTTCTTCGGGTGTTTTGGTTTCAGAATCATCAAATCCCTTAACCGGGCTGTGTTGCTGTCCAAATTGCATCAGTATGGAGACGTGTTCTTTTTTTTGATTCCAGGAATCCCACCATGGAAAACCTTGCGAGCTTTCTCCATGGCCTGGGTTCCGGAGTCTGTTAATCGCTCAAAATTGAGTCGATATGCTGCCCGATTTTGCTCACTAATGAGTCCAAATTAAGGGCTATGGATGACTGATTAAAGACGGCAGTTTCTCCAACTCTCAAACAAACTGATTTTATAGACCAAGGAACATAAGAAAAGAAAAGCAAAATCAAATCAAAGTCTACAAAGAGGCTAAGTTAAATTGGTGCAGCCCATCTCAAATCCAATTTCCATTGAGTAGGGCTCATCCAAATTACAACACAGATTCTCATCCATGGTAAAAGGAAAATAAACCAAATAAATTCCCCAACTCAATATAGCCAAACAGGAGAGACATTTCAAATTGAAACTCAAATATAATGGATTCCATTAATTCAATTGAAACTCCTAAGGCCAAAATAAGCCAATTACATCCAAACTAATCGGCAGGGCTGTATTCAAAATGACGCCCAAATTGGTACCGAAAAAAATTTGAAGAAGAAGAACAGTCGAGGAAGGAGGAGAAAGAAGAGAAAAATCAAATCTATAAACTCATCTAACATACGGAGTTTTAATCTTCAACTATCGGAACCCACTCGCCGTTGCTTAATTCCGGTTTCAAGGGCCGCTCCGTAGGCCGTCGGTTCTTCTTCCTTGACTGAATAACCGGTTCGTCTTCCTCGTCTGAATCACGCCGGGCTGGTCCGAGAATATCGCCGGCGCCGGTAGATGAGGGCACCTCCAATCGTCGACTAGCGGTCGCTGTTCCCGTCTCAAATACAGGGCTAGGCGGTGGAAGTCTATCGGTTGAATCACACGAACTGTTGTGGGTTAGGGTTAAAAAAATTCAACACCGTCAAATCAACGAAAAAAAAAAGACGTGTGATTTGATCCCTTCCAAAAGGGGTACATAGGAAACTCACAAACGAGTTCAATCACAACCCCCAAGTTGACCTTTTAGTCAAAACAAATCAAATTAAATCAAACTCCACAACAAAGCCAAATTGTTTTCTATGCAAATGATAGGCGGGTTACTTGAGTTACCCTTCCGAGAAGGTGGACTCAAGTTACTCGAGCAGAGTGTTGTTCGAGCTACCCTTCGTAGAAGGAGGGTTTGAACTTCATCCTATGATGCATACAAGAAAGCGAAACCAAATCCAAACCAAACACAAATTCTAAACACTCAGAACTACGTATAGACTTGATACTCTTTTACGAGTTACGTAGGAAATTCGGTACAAAATTTTAAATATGCCGAATTCAGTCACCGGTTACAAATTAATTCAAATTTGTCATTTAAAAGAACTACATAAGATTTGATTCCGCTTTGCCGGATATGTAGGAAACTCGATACAAAGCTATCGCTATTCAGGTTCCATCACACGATCTCAAACGATCAAATTTTTAATACCAAATCAAACGGGTATGAAAAGAACTACGTAAAGACTTGACGCTGTAAAAACGGCTACGTAGGTAGCCCGATATTAAATTTCAAAATATGTCGGGTACAGTCGCTAATCCCTAAATTCACTTTTAAAATGAAAATGGGATTAAAATTAAGTCTAAATTAAATACACATGATTTTCCGTGTAAGTGATAGCCGTTAAGTCGAGAAACCCTTCCAAGAAGGTGTGCTCGATTTATTCGGATGATACACGAGAAAATCCCATGCATATGATAGTGCGATTTATGTTAGGGCTACCCTTCCGAGAAGGTGGGTCCTAATACGATTCGATGATGCATGAAAACCTTGAAAGGGGTAAAACACACAAACTAAAACACTCGGAACTACGTTAGGCTTGATTCTCTTCCAAGAGATACGTAGGCAACCCGCTAAAATTCGGGTGCAGCCCAAATCACCAAAACTACTCAAATCTTAGTATCGATACGACTTCGAATCAAGAGGATAACCAAAAGGGGTCGAACTCAAATATTAAAAATCAAATAAAATGTGTTGTACGATTATTGCGCATTTTTGTTCAACATATTTTTGGCATGCTCGGTGGGACCCTTTTTGCCTTTTCATCTCTTAGTTGTATTTATACTAATACATGGTTATATCTTTTTGAAAGGTACAAATGGCACCAACAGCAATTGTGAAGTTCAATGAGCTACCCGCGACTTTCCTCGTGGAGGGTGGTCATTGGTTGAGGAAGAGATCCTTCAAGGTGCAGTTTGAAGTGACCAGGGACTCCATCTCTGCAGAGATCCCAACAAGCAATGTGTTCGAGGCCATCCAGGAGGACGCAGCGGTGCAGACTTGGGTCCCAAGAACATCCATCCCTTCCTCGGGACGAAGTGACAAGAGGCCCGCCAAAGTGTTCGTCAAGAGGAAGCCGACTTATATCCGAGTCGGGGAAGCTAGTGCGGCCAGTAGCAGTGAGAGCAGGCCGACCCGTGCTGTTTCCCAGGGGCCTATCAGTCGAATTATCAAGAAAAGTGATAATTCGGTGAAGAGATCTATTCCACTGGTGGTTGAGACTAAGAACAAGCCCCAGAGGAGAAGGGGGCGAAAGTGCGGCTCCCAGCGCGGGAAAGCTGGGGCACTTCGCAAGTTAGCCCCATCCCCGGCGTTGGACCTGGCCAACGCAACCCTATGGAAGGCCGCCAAAGACCTCCTTGAGGCAAACAAGACTATCATCGCACCTCAAACCGCGAGCTCAAGCCATATTTTCTTTGGTTCGATTCCTTGGGATATGAACCATGTGGAACAAGTCATGGTTACCTCCTATTCGGAGGGGGAGGTTGAAGAAGGATCTTTAAAAATGAGAGATCAGAAAGTCAAAGCTCCGAGGGTCAAAATGTTGAAGCCTACGGAGCCTCAGAAGGATGTCCAAGCATCTTTTCAGGCTCAGGACAAAGGGAAGAGCACAGTGGTGCCAAGAAAAGCTACCTCACTCCCTATTTATATGGAGGGGTATGAGGGGCCAATGACAAGGTCGAGGTCTAAGACCACGTCATACGCCGGCGCAGTTGCTCGATCTCCAAGTCCGCCAGCTATACCAAGAAAGAAACAAAGCTCTCCTTTGTATGGAGATTTAAACTCGTTATTTCGTGAAGATGAGTTCCCGATGGCAGTTGTCAGCGGTATTGGATCAAATTATGGATCCGAAGAGGAAGTTGAAAGCATGTCAGTGCTGGTTACCGGTGCCTCAACTGTTGAAGAACAACTTCAGGAATTACAGAAAAAACTGGAAGAAAGGGATGCTCAAATTCAACTCCTTATAGCTCAGGCTCAACAGCAAAATTCCGAAAATAGGCAAGAGCAAAGGCGAGAGGAAAGCAGCTCCTCTATCTCTCCCCAAGAGATAAAGGAGTTGATCGCTCAAGGGATCCGGGAATTTAAGATCTCCCAAAGTCCGCCAGTGATTGGCTACAGAAAGCCATACCCTGCGGATTATGATGCAATTTCCGTTCCCTCCGAACTATCAAAGGCCGACTTTTGATAAATTTGACGGCATTCATGGTTCACCTCATGAGCATCTTGCCCATTTTTACTCCGCGTGCGGAGAAACTGCTTTAAGCGATCAATTGTTGATAAGGCAGTTTGTCCAATCGTTAAGAGGATCCGCGTTTACATGGTACACGCAGCTTCAGCCAGAGTCGATCCATACTTGGGATGACCTACAAAAGGAATTTCTGGCTCAATTTGTGAGCTCAAAGGCCAAAGTTTCCATCATGAATCTTGCAAATTCTCATCAAAGGCCAAATGAGTCTGCAAATGATTTCATTGCAAGGTGGAGAAGCTTAAGACTTCAATGCCCGGAAAAATTGAGTGAAGAAGCATGTGTGCAAATGTGCACTAACAACTTGATTCCCGAGTTAGCGGTGCATGTAGGCAGTGCGGAACCTAAAGCTTTCGATGCTTTATTGTCAAAGGCCTGCAATGTTGAGCGCCAATTGGCTCGGCGTAAAATCGGGGTGAGTCGGCCTCAAGCTAACGAAGTAAGGAAAGATGAGGGTAGAAAACCCGCGAAAAAAGGAGAATCGATGGCTACCTTCATTAAGCCCCAAGGAAAACCCTCCGGGAGTACTTCGAGGGCACATGAGAAGGGTCAAGCCAAAGAGACTACTAAAAGGCTATCTCTCGAAGAGAGGAAGCAAAAGAAATACCCCTTTGATGATGAAGATGTAAGGGGTATATTCAGCGAATTGATGAAGGAAAAAATGATATCTCTCCCGGAGTCAAAGAGGCCAAATGAGGCCAACAAGACGAGTGATCTGAGGTATTGTCCTTATCACCGGATTGTTAGTCATCCAATTGAAGATTGTTATGTTTTCAAAGATATTGTCGAGAGGATGATCAACAAGGGTGAAATTGAAATTGAGGGGGTAAGCTCTAAAAACCAAACTGCTTCGTCAAATCCTATATCGATAGCGGAGGAGGTAGAGAGCAGCCCTTCATCGGAGGTGGTCAAAGAGGATGCCATTCCTACAGTATCGTTGCCTCCGAAGGCCGTCCCTGTACAGTTTCAAATGCGCAATGAGGTGCGTACTGTATGGGCTTATCCAGATATGCCGAGAGATGGGCCAGGTGGCATGTCTTTATATGACGTATTGATGCAAGCAAACGTCGAAGAATCGTTTCCGCTAGATGGTGATGGCGAGAATGGTTCCAAGTGGCAGGTTTGTGTGAGTCGGAAAAAGTCTCATTCAAAGACAACCCGACGAGCCGGACCTACGGGCTATAGAATGATCGGTAGAAAGCCCAAAAAGAAAAATAAGAAGAAGAAAAACAAGAAGAAGGGTAAGAAGAATAAGAAGCCCGAGAGTAAGTCCGACAAAGAGTATACTCAACCCGGACGTAAAATGTTCACTCTTATGGATTATATTCCAAAAGAGCTCTTAGAGGATGACTCTCCCGAGGAAGAATTGTTTCGGGAAGGTGTGGTTGTCGATGATTCTTCCGATGAAGAATTATTTTGGGAGGGTAAAGTTGTCCAATGTTGTATGACCTCATGGGCCGATATGGTCGAGGAAGAAGAGGTCGATGAAGTTTCTCTTCGGTCGGGAAAAAAGTTGTCTTCTCCTAAATCCATGGAAAAAGAAATGGGTAAGGAGTCACCCATTGGTGAAACCTCAAAGACGACAAATTTTGAGGAGGCGGTTGACAAAGAAGCTTCTATACCGAGCCAAAAAGGCAAGGAGGTTGGGGCATCTAATCAAAAAGATGTTGCACCGCGAATGCCGATGTCGTTTCGAAAAACTTCTTGTAAAGAGAAGGTGAAGTACGATGTTATCGGTCACTTGAAGCGCATTCCCGCGCGTCTAAGTGTATATGATGCCTTGCAAATGTCGACCGACCTAAGGAAGGCTTTAATTCAAGCTCTCATGGATCCGGAGGATTATAAGGAC
This sequence comes from Persicaria maculosa, assembly GCA_963922045.1. NCBI lineage: Eukaryota > Viridiplantae > Streptophyta > Magnoliopsida > Caryophyllales > Polygonaceae > Persicaria > Persicaria maculosa. The sequence goes on from OY998257.1 coordinate 21,205,233, forward strand.
CAAGTTGATCGTGTAGAGGTCGATGAAGTCACATCATCTCCTCCGGTTCATTGCGATTCTTGCATGGCGTGTATAACTTTCTCCGATGAAGATCTCAAATTGGGGAGCAATGACCATAACAGGCCGTTATATGTAACGGGTATGATCGGGGAGACAAAATTGAATCGAATCTTGTTGCATTGTGGGTCCGCAGTAAACTTATTGCCTTTGCGGGCTTTGGAAGCGATGGGGTTGACTATTGACCATCTATCGCCAACGTTACTCACGATTCAAGGATTCAACCAAGTGGGGCAAAAGGCGCTAGGTGCTATCGCTTTAAAAGTGGTTCTGGATGATCTTTACAAAGATGCGCTCTTTCATGTGATCGATGCCAGAACCTCATATAATGCTTTACTTGGAAGACCATGGCTTCATGCTAGCAAATCAATCGCTTCCACACTTCATCAGTGCTTAAAATACACCGATGAGAATGGGAATGAGAGGACTATCCGAGGTGATAGTGATCCTTTTCAAGGTGAAAGCGTCAATTACGCGGATGCCAAATTCTACAAATCGGTGTATTGTAGTCCTAGCACTCATTCAGAAACGAAAGAGGACAGTAGAAGTGAAAATCCTCAAAAAGAAGAGATTGGCCGAAAGGAGTCTTCACCTCCTAAAATCTCTTTTGTTTGCAAGAAGGAGGTGCAAGGGACGCGTCCGAAGGTGTTGTTCAAATACACACCTAAAGACAAGCGCCAACCCGGTCAAAAGCCATTAAGTGCAACGGAGAAAGCCATGCATTCTTTAATGACAAGTTACACTTGTCCTCTCCGCAAGATTGACCAATCGGTGCCTAAGAAGAAGTTGGTCATTCATCGACATTATGGAGAGAAAAGAAATGAAGACACGAGGGTGGTGTTCAAGGGCGAGCCGTCTCATTTGCCCGATGAACAGGTTTCTTCAAAGCTTGACAAGAAAGTCAAAATTAAAGTGACGAAACCCTCGTGGAAATGCAAAAACCAACAAAATCCCCCCAGCAAGATCTCAATGGATGATTTGCAACTTTCACAAGAAGGCGAATTGTTGTCGGCCAAAGTCTTAGAGCCTATGACTCTTACAAGCCAGGAGCAAAGTATGTTCTTGCAGGATACAACAAATGCTCCACAAGTCTCGGTTTTTGGAAGATTAGGCACAAGTTCTCCAAAAGTGTCTGTGTTTGAGAGACTTGGAGAAGGCAGTGTGTCCAAGAACAAGAAGGCCAACGACAAGAAGAACAAAAAGTGGAAGCTTAAGAAAAAGAAGTCGAGAGCTCCCACTTGTGAGTCGGAGGATCCAATGGATACTCAAATGGAGGAGGTGAACATGGTGTTGGCCTCTAGCGAGAGTGAATTGGCCGAAGACTTACAGGATTTTGTTAACATAATCCAACCGGCTCCACCGGAAATGGAAGATGGTGGTCAAGCCACGGTCGATAAACTGCAAGAGATCAATCTGGGGAGTATAGAGAATCCTAAGCCTGTTTTTGTTAGTGCTTTGCTAACAGACAAGGAAAAAGGATTATATGAGGAGCTTCTTCATGAATATCGAGATGTGTTTGCTTGGGGGTACCAAGACATGCCTGGGTTGGATCCTAAGGTGGCAATGCACAAGTTGTCCATCTCGGAAGAAGAAAAGCCAGTGAAACAAGCGCAACGCCGTTTTCGGCCCGAGTTGACTGTACAAATCAAAGTTGAAGTCAATAAGCTCATCGAGGCCGGATTCATTCGGGAGGTCCAATACCCGATATGGTTGGCTAATATTGTTCCCGTAAAGAAGAAAAATGGTCAACTGCGCATCTGTGTAGATTTCAGGGACTTAAATGAAGCATGTCCCAAGGATGAGTTCCCTCTTCCCATAACAGAGCTCTTGGTTGATTCCACTACGGGGTTCCAAGATTTGTCCTTTATGGATGGGTTTTTGGGCTACAATCAAATCAAAATGCATCCCGAAGACGAAGAACTAACGACTTTTCGTACCCCATTAGGCACATATTGCTATACAGTGATGCCTTTTGGGTTAAAGAATGCCGGGGCAACCTATCAAAGAGCTATGACGGTCATCTTTCATGATCTTCTTCACAACACCATTGAGTGTTATGTAGATGACCTTGTAGTGAAAACGAAGAAGAGGGAGGATCATATAAATGATCTTAAAATTATCTTCGAAAGATTGCGCAAGCACCAGTTGAAAATGAATCCTCTTAAATGCGCCTTTGGTGTAACATCGGGAAAGTTTCTTGGTTTCGTTGTTCGAGGCCGAGGAATAGAAATTGATCCCGATAAAATTAAGGCGATTATGGAAATGCCAGCTCCGAGGAATCTCCGTGAACTGCGAGGCTTGCAAGGCAGGCTTGCCTATATCCGACGGTTCATTTCGAACCTAACGGGGAGATGTCAACCCTTTCTAAGGTTGATGAAGAAAGATGTTCCCTTCGTTTGGGATCAAGCTTGCCAAAATGCCCTTGAAAGCATCAAGAAATATTTGATCGATCCGCCAGTTCTTATGGCGCCAGTTCAAGGAAGGCCCTTGATTTTGTACATCGCAAGTCTTGAGCGATCGTTAGGGGCTATGCTGGCTCAAAATAATGATGACGGAAAGGAAAATGCCTTATACTACATCAGTCAAACAATGGTGGGGGCAGAACAAAATTATTCCGCTATGGAGAAGATATGTCTAGCATTGATCTTTGCCATCCAAAAGCTACGACATTACCTTTTATCCCACCAAATCACATTAATATCCAAAGCTGATCCTCTACGATACATTTTATCAAAAACTGTGTTGTCGGGACGATTGGCCAAATGGGCTATGCTTCTAGCTCCTTTTGACATCAAATATGTGCCTCAAAAGGCAGTAAAAGGGTAAGTTATAGTTGATTTTCTAGCAGCCCATCCTACTCCGGATAATGAGGAGTTGTCGGATGATTTGCCGGATGAAGAAGTCTTTATGACGGAAGAAAAGTCTTGGCAGTTATATTTCGATGGCGCTGCAACAAAAAGAGGGGCTGGTGTGGGTATTGTGTTCATTACCCCAAGTGATGGAATAGTGCCTTATTCATTTTCTCTTTTGGAGAATTGCACAAATAACATGGCAGAATATGAGGCACTCATTATCGGCTTGGAGATAGCTCTTGAAATGCGTGTTGATCCATTAAAGGTGTTTGGTGACTCTCAATTAGTCATTAGACAATTAAATGGGCAATACGAGGTCAAAAATGCAAATTTGATCCCTTTGCATCAAAGAGCTAAATGTCTCACACATCAATTCCGTCAAATTGAAGTGGTGCATATATCGAGGTGTGAGAATGACAAGGCAGATGCTTTGGCAAAATTAGCTTCATCGTTGACGTTACCGAATGAAAGAGAAATTCTGGTTACCATCGGTGAACGTCATTTGCTTATGCCATCCTCGGAGCGAGACAAGCCAACAGAAGAAGTGGATATCGCTTCAGTTTATGAAATTGAGGAAGAAATGGATTGGCGACAACCACTTATTGAATATCTTCGTCATGGAGTCCTCCCCGATGATGCGAAAAGGAGGGTGGACGTTAAAAGACGAGTGTCAAGATTCTTACTTAAGAATGATACTTTGTATCGAAGAACGTTTGATGGAGTCTTGCTAAGGTGCCTGTCCAAAGAGGAAGCTAAATACATTCTAGCCGAAACTCATGCTGGAGTGTGTGGAACGCATCAAGCAGGTCCTAAATTGGCTAATCAAATCAAACGGTTAGGCTATTATTGGACTACTATGGTGAAAGATGCTATGGACTTCGCTAAAGCTTGTCACGCTTGCCAAATTCACAGCGACCTCATACATCAACCTCCTCAAATGCTACATCCTACTACTTTATCATGGCCTTTTAATGCATGGGGTCTTGATGTGGTAGGGAGCATAAAACCATCTTCTTCCCAAGGTCACCAATATATTTTGGCGGCTACGGATTATTTCTCCAAATGGGCCGAAGCTATACCTTTGAAGGAGGTGGGAGCTAAAGAAGTAGCCAATTTTATAAGGACTCATTTGATTTATCGATATGGAGTGCCTTCGAAGATCATCTCCGATAACGCTCTTTACTTCAAAAATCAAATGTTGGTGAAGTTGAGCGAGAAATTCGGGTTTAAGCATAGTTTTTCATCTAGCTATAACCCGTCATCAAATGGCCAAGCTGAAGCATTTAATAAAGTGCTATGCAAAATTCTCAAGAAGATGGTCTCAAAATCGAAGAGAGATTGGCATGAGCGGTTACCGGAGGCACTATGGGCTTACCGGACTACAACCCGAACATCGACAGGTTGTACACCATACAACTTGGTCTTTGGATCCGAGGCCGTGTTGCCATTAGAGATACAATTGCCATCTCTTAGAGTAGCAGTTCAACTTACCGACCCCGAAGAGAATGTCAAAATCCGTTTAGCCGAGCTTGAAGCATTAGACGAGCTCAGGCTAGCAACGCAACAAAAGCTTGAAATCTACTAGGCTCAAGTAGCTGGGGCATTCAACAAGCGGGTTAAGTTTCGCTCATTTGCTATTGGTGACTTGTTCTTACCATTCGACGACCAATTGTCATCAATCGAAAAGCGCAAGGAAAGTTTGAATCGAAATGGGAAGGTCCTTATGTGGTGACGAAAGTTTTTCCCAAAGGTGCATATGAACTCTCAAATACCGAAGGCGAAGTGGTATACTCATGTGTGAACGGAAAATTTATGAAGAAGTTTTTCACATGAAGTTTGAGAGCCAAAATGTCCAGAACTACGTTAAGACTTGATCTCCAACAAGGAGTACGTAGGACGTTTGACATCAAAATCATTTGTCAAATTCAGTCGAACAAAAAAAAAAAATCTGGGTTCGCATATGATAGTCGGGTCATTTGGGAAACCCTTCCTAGAAGGTGGGCCCAGATAATCCGAGTGATGCGGTAAAAAAAAAAAAGAAAAGAAAAGAAAAAAAAAAGAAAAAAAAAAGAAAAAAAATCCCGGTAAAAAAATGGTGAATGAAAATATGGACTTGAAAGTTAGTCCGAAATGAGGCACTCTGGAGCATATGTGAAAAAACGGGTGCCCGAAAGAACTACGAACGGCTTGATCCCTCAGAAAGAGGGTACGTAGGCAGTCTAGCTGGTCGAAAACGCTAGATGCAGCCCCAAAAAAACAAATACAACACTAACTTGCCCTCTAACGGGAGTGTGTACATTTTTACAAAGACATACCACTGTTAAAGTTTGTGTCTTGAGCAAATTTACATTGGGCATGTGAGGTTGTTCAAATAGATTCATCAAGATTTAAATTGCATAAATGTGGTTATTAACCCAATCGGAATCATTCTCTATATCAAGATTTTCAAGCTAAGATTAGAGTTAATTTGATCAAGATTCCCTTGCAATTTAACACCTGGTGGATGGATATGTCCATAGTATGTGCTTGGACTTAAAGAATCAATAAAATAAGGGAGAAAACAAACGAAAGCATCTCCAAGAAAATGGGAAACAAATTCCTAGCAGTTTAACTAAAGTCAATCATCTAACATGAATAATTAATAAAAGAATATGTTTGACTTTGAGCTAGACATTAAACTAGCAAAATACAACTCAGTGAGAGGAGGAAAAATTAGATAACCCTTCAATCAAAGCCTGGCGATGCTCTTGGACCAACTTAAGCTCGGTCATTTTCGCCAATCCAGCTTGATCAAGTGCCGCTTCGAGTGCTCTAATCTTGTCCTCACCATCTTGAATAGAGCTATGCAATTTAGCGTCATCGGCCTCCAAGATGGCAGAGTCGGAGTTGATGCTGGCCTCCATCTCGCGAACCTGATTCTTCAGAAGTGAAAGTGCTTTCTTCCTTTCCTGCAAGTCAGAAGATCTCTTAGCCAAGAGAGGGAGTTGAGCTCGATCTGATTCAAGTGCAGTGGAGTATTGAGCAAGTTGAGCTGACAACTTCTCAACATGTTCAAGGTCTACATCCTTCTCTAATTTCAAAGTGGCTTCGGCATTAAAAAAAACATCCCGAGTTCTTGAGATAAACCAAGAAAGGTCAATCTGGATGCCAAGTGCCAAATGCTCTAGGACTCCCAATTCCTTGAGTGTTTGGGATCTTTCAGCCAATAAAGCGCGAGGCGACGTGAGGGAGGAGAGTATCTTTACAATAGAGCTAACGCCAGAAATGATGCTGTCATGGATCCAATTCTTCGTTGATGCAGAAAGCAAAGCATGCAGGTTATCAGGAGCCCTTTCGATAAAAGCAGTAGCCGAAACCTCCTCTCCTGGGTTTGAGGGTTTCACTGAGTCAAGAAATAGACTATCTAGTGAAGTTGGTGCATTCTCAATGGGAACAGAGTCTGGCAAATTCTGTATCAGCTCAAAAGGCTGCTGTTGTAACCCAGCCATCAACCCGTCATCAGCTTCATTGGTTAATGGTGCTAGCATCTCCAAATTGGTAGAGGTCGCCCCGGTAATATCGAAATCAAGATCCGGATCACTGTCATCGTAGTCCTCTTCATCTGAGTAGTGCTCACTCTGAAAAGTCAATCTCCCTATTGCATTAACATCAAAGATGGACGTCAGAAATATGGTCGAGAGCATTTAAAAAAAAAAACGAGATAAAAAATGCAATGTGAGAAGGAAAATATTGCACCTTTGTTTCCGGCGCCTGAATCCTCCAACGATATAGGGCTTTTGCGTCTCGGCTTCTTCCTCTTAGGGTTTAAGTCACTACTCAAGGAACTGTCAGAGTTTTCCCTTGTCACATTTGCAGACACTAGGGGACTTTTCTGGCTTCCTTCTGCTACCTCGTTAGGCATTGAGATGTGTTTTGGACTGCTCTCCAACACATCTTCAGGAATTGGGAGACTTCCTAAATCTTCCTCTATTACCTTTGACGGCACTGGTGAACTGGTAATAGGCGAGCAAAACATGCCACTGGAAGGTTCGGCTGCTTTAGAGGTGTTCCCAATACCATGGAACCCACTAATCACTGTTCTCACATCAGCAAGTAGATAGATGGGTTCTCTCAAATGAGTATCACTACCGGTCAGAGTTGCATTGACCTTCCGAATTGATTGACTCAAGTAAGGCGTTGAAGCTCCAACCCACCAAGCACAATAGTTCCGAGTACATGCTCCATGGTCACTCCAGTCAGGTATATGGAAAACTTCGCTGGTACCACTTTGGAAGAAACGAGCATAGCGCTCAGCAATATCCTTCAAGGATCTCCTGGTTCTGAGTGCGAAACCAAACGTCAAAGCATTTGCAGGAACACCCTGGTCATAGCCAAATTGGCGAGCAAACCTGTTAGGGTAATAGGGTTCTAGAGTCAAAGTCTGACCCATCCGAATAGGCAGCCTAGCAGAGCGTATGCAAAGCAACCGTTCAAAATTGATGTCTGAAAGCCCCCCATTATCAACAAGCTCTAATTTGGCCCTTTCGCCAAAAGGTATAATACGGTATGGAACAAACTGGTCATGCCTCAATATCAACCTAGCACGGTGAATGCCATGGTCTTCAGGCCGGAGCCCAGCACATCGTATAAGGAGAGGGAGTCCCTGAGGGAAGTCCTTGTGGTCATGGCATTTGTATAGGTCAGGGAAATACTCTGACAACAAGCCAATCACAAAATGGATCCCAAAGCAAGGATTAACCCTACCAGGATGCGATGGATGAGTGGCCATTTCATTAAGACCATGATAAATATGGCCTAAAATAGTAGGGGCTAAAAAGACTTGCGTACCTTGCGCCATCAAGCATGCCATGAAAAAGGTCTCAGGACAAACTACTCGAGAACGATGTAGCAAAACAAATCTGCTAAGCAAAAGAGCTAAAAATGCTGCCAACTCTCCTCGGCTACTTACAATAAGGGGAGGAAGATCTGTCGCACGCGATCTCTCAAAGTAGCGTATAGAGTCATCGCGAATATCCTGCTTCCTTGTCAACTCAATACCTGATTGGTCTTTGATGGCAGCAATATGCCATTCATCCCTATAAAAGAAATCTATCCAATCCTCCCAAGAGATCCGATCTCTGTTATGATGTTTACAAAGACCAGCATGGATTCGCAGAAGCTCTAAAATAGTGGGAGGGAACTTACTCTCATCAGAAAGGTTCTCGTTCAGTGGCAAAAATTCCTCGTAAGGGTCACCTAGAATGGGTAAACCTGCAATCTGCTTGAGGTCATTGAGGGAAATCCCGAGTTCACCGCCTCCATGATGTAAGGTATTCGTCAAAGGGCTCCAAAGTTCACAGAAAGCTCTCCATACATCCTTGTCATACATGTAAGGAAAGCGTGAAACAGCCACAAGACCAAATATACCAGTACGACGCAGGGTGTCCTCATGATGGCTCATCATCTTCTCAGTCCAATCAGACAAACCAGATATGAAGTTCGCAGTCCCGCTAAATCTGAAATCTGTACCCTAATGCAACTTCTTTTTCAATAAATTCTTGAGAATTGGATAAAACTCCTCACTGTGAGTAAGCTTGTTGGTAAATTCTCTGTCAGTTTGAAATTTTTTGAGGAAGACACCGCTGAGTAGTTTGCCATTCCTCACACTGGTTTGTACGCAACCTCGCTCATCCTCATCAGAAAATGTCAAATAGCCGAAAAAAGCATCTTCCTTTACAGTCCAAACTCGATGCGATGGAACAAGTTGAGGAACATCGATCTCACGAATAGAGAGAGATCTCTGGTAAAGGGGCCCATATTCGAGTTCTTGACCATCATGCCCCAACGCCTTTTGAGGTTGAATGCCTCCATAAACGTTCATTTTGATGAGCTGAAAATTAAGCAAACAAAATGTCAGAATAAAAAAGGAGGAAAGACAAGAACAAAGACGAACTTTGAATATGTTTGGGTGAGTTCCTCACAAATTCAAAGTTCGGGGGCAACTGTTGGGTTCTAAAATTTCATAAATTTTAGTACTCACATTATAATTCGTCATTTTATGTGATGGTCATAAAATTAATTGATTTAGCCAATTTGGTGGAGTAAAGTTCATGTCATCCCATAAATGGGTAGTCTATTTAATCCCATTCAAGACCCAAAGTTTATTCCACGCAAAAAAAAAAGAAATGGAATAAAAATTTTTTTTTGGCATGTTCCTATGTAGCTACAAACCGATGTGGGGGTGTAAATCGGTTTTAAAAAAAAAACCTGTAGAAATGGGGAGTTATTTGTCTTCCTCCTTAGACTCAACTGCCTTACCCTTTCAAACATATAAAAAAGAAAAAGAAAAGGAGGTAGTGGGGTGGTGGGATGGTGTTATAACTGTACACCTTTCTACCTATAAAAGGGATGGCTCTGACAACTTGTGGGGAGAATACGTACTCCAGCAAGAAGCAAAAAGAAAGAAAGCAACACTCTCAGAAAAAAATTTCCTGTCAAACTCCTACCAAGTGCAAATACAATCAGGTAGTTATTTCAAGGAAATTCTGGTTCGATTCTTGAAACCAGGCACTCGAGAACCTTGCGAGCTTCTTCGGGTGTTTTGGTTTCAGAATCATCAAATCCCTTAACCGGGCTATGTTGCTGTCCAAATTGCATCAGTATGGAGACGTGTTCTTTTTTTTGATTCCAGGAATCCCACCATGGAAAACCTTGCGAGCTTTCTCCATGGCCTGGGTTCCGGAGTCTGTTAATCGCTCAAAATTGAGTCGATATGCTGCCCGATTTTGCTCACTAATGAGTCCAAATTAAGGGCTATGGATGACTGATTAAAGACGGCAGTTTCTCCAACTCTCAAACAAACTGATTTTATAGACCAAGGAACATAAGAAAAGAAAAGCAAAATCAAATCAAAGTCTACAAAGAGGCTAAGTTAAATTGGTGCAGCCCATCTCAAATCCAATTCCCATTGAGTAGGGCTCATCCAAATTACAACACAGATTCTCATCCATGGTAAAAGGAAAATAAACCAAATAAATTCCCCAACTCAATATAGCCAAACAGGAGAGACATTTCAAATTGAAACTCAAATATAATGGATTCCATTAATTCAATTGAAACTCCTAAGGCCAAAATAAGCCAATTACATCCAAACTAATCGGCAGGGCTGTATTCAAAATGACGCCCAAATTGGTACCGAAAAAAATTTGAAGAAGAAGAACAGTCGAGGAAGGAGGAGAAAGAAGAGAAATATCAAATCTATAAACTCATCTGACATACGGAGTTTTAATCTTCAACTATCGAAACCCACTCGACGTTGCTTAATTCCGGTTTCAAGGGCCGCTCCGTAGGCCGTCGGTTCTTCTTCCTTGACTGAATAACCGGTTCGTCTTCCTCGTCTGAATCACGCCGGGCTGGTCCGAGAATGTCGCCGGCGCCGGTAGATGAGGGCACCTCCAATCGTCGACTAGCGGTCGCTGTTCCCGTCTCAAATACAGGGCTAGGCGGTGGAAGTCTATCGGTTGAATCACACGAACTGTTGTGGGTTAGGGTTAAAAAAATTCAACACCGTCAAATCAACTAAAAAAAAAGGACGTGTGATTTGATCCCTTCCAAAAGGGGTACATAGGAAACTCACAAACGAGTTCAATCACAACCCCCAAGTTGACCTTTTAGTCAAAACAAATCAAATTAAATCAAACTCCACAACAAAGCCAAATTGTTTTCTATGCAAATGATAGGCGGGTTACTTGAGTTACCCTTCCGAGAAGGTGGACTCAAGTTACTCGAGCAGAGTGTTGTTCGAGCTACCCTTCGTAGAAGGAGGGTTTGAACTTCATCCTATGATGCATACAAGAAAGCGAAACCAAATCCAAACCAAACACAAATTCTAAACACTCAGAACTACGTATAGACTTGATACTCTTTTACGAGTTACGTAGGAAATTCGGTACAAAATTTTAAATATGCCGAATTCAGTCACCGGTTACAAATTAATTCAAATTTGTCATTTAAAAGAACTACATAAGATTTGATTCCGCTTTGCCGGATATGTAGGAAACTCGATACAAAGCTATCGCTATTCAGGTTCCATCACACGATCTCAAACGATCAAATTTTTAATACCAAATCAAACGGGTATGAAAAGAACTACGTAAAGACTTGACGCTGTAAAAACGGCTACGTAGGTAGCCCGATATTAAATTTCAAAATATGTCGGGTACAGTCGCTAATCCCTAAATTCACTTTTAAAATGAAAATGGGATTAAAATTAAGTCTAAATTAAATACACATGATTTTCTGTGTAAGTGATAGCCGTTAAGTCGAGAAACCCTTCCAAGAAGGTGTGCTCGATTTATTCGGATGATACACGAGAAAATCCCATGCATATGATAGTGCGATTTATGTTAGGGCTACCCTTCCGAGAAGGTGGGTCCTAATACGATTCGATGATGCATGAAAACCTTGAAAGGGGTAAAACACACAAACTAAAACACTCGGAACTACGTTAGGCTTGATTCTCTTCCAAGAGATACGTAGGCAACCCGCTAAAATTCGGGTGCAGCCCAAATCACCAAAACTACTCAAATCTTAGTATCGATACGACTTCGAATCAAGAGGATAACCAAAAGGGGTCGAACTCAAATATTAAAAATCAAATAAAATGTGTTGTACGATTATTGCGCATTTTTGTTCAACAGCCCCCAAGGATACACAATGAACTCCAACTGCGTGCACTCGTCATCGAAGTAATGGAACCACTCAGGACTCAGAACGATTTTCTTCAGAAGAGGAGAGGAGAAGTTTTCTAATGTGTGTAAAATCTGAAATCCATATCAGTTTTTAAAACAAAAACAGACGATCCACTTTGCTGAAAATCAGGAGAAGATAAAAACTGTTTTAACAAAAATATAAGGATGGAAAAAGTTATCAGAAACCTAATTCAACCTTATCCGAGGCCTTATATTTTATATAGTTAAACACCGTTGGAAAAAAGTAAGGATGGAAAAAGTTATCAGAAGCCTAATTTAACCTTATCCGAGGCCTTAGATTTTATATAATTAAACACCATTGCAAAAAGGACCAGCACCATACCGCGCACATGCCATCAACACGGATCGATGGTGGTGGTGGTGGTGCGCGTGTATGGGACTCCTATCCCAACTCTCAATAGTCACTCTAAAACTCTCCTTTAAAAGCACGTCTTCAAATACCATTTGACATCAATGTGGGACAAGTGAAGTTCAAAAAATAAGTTGTAAACCCCATTGTAAACATTACCTCCAACAGTCCCCCACTAATGTGTGAAACTGAGGTTTAAAATCAACTTTAAAACAACATTCTGAGATGGTTTTATGGAAAAAGTACTTAAATGCTGGAGAACGAATCTTGAATCAACACATATTGAAGTTGAGTGCCTCGCTTGTCACATAAGTGAACAAATCTTGAACTTCCAGACTCACGAGTTGTCCTCAACAGCACATACCTTACCCACTGCCCTGGTGGTTCCGCGATCTAACTTTTAAATGTAGATGATTATTTCATACCTTGGGTGCTAAAGTGTGCTCTAGAAAGACAACCCTAGTCTTCCATAGAAGGCGACCAACCCTTCACACTCTCGTAGGTGATTCCATCAAGTTTACCTCTCATAGACCACTCTTATTAGGGATATGGTATCATTAAAAGCATAATGCTCAACCTCTACATCTTTCGGTGAATCCATCAAGTCCTTCTCAATAGGACCACCCAACTCTGGGCTATGACTCATTAAGAGTTCGAGACTCATCCTTTATCATACACCTATCCTGGGAATGGGTATGGTGTACCTCTGCTTACGTGGGTTTAAGCCCCATTCCCTTAGACGATTCAAGGATCATCCTTCTGTTCAGTCCCTTCATCAACGGATCTACCAGATTCCTCTTAGACTTCACATACTCCAAGCAAATAACATCGGTAGCAATCAACTGTCTCACAGCTTGATGTCTCATCCGTATGTATCTCTTCTTACCATTGTAAGTATTGCTGTTAGCTACACAAATAGCAGATTATGAGTCATAATGTAGAGAAATAGTTAGGGTCCTATGACCCCACAGAGGTAGATCGACCAGTAAGCTTCTCAACCACTCAACCTCTTGTCCAGCTAAATCTAATGCTACGAACTCAGATTCCATAGTTGATCTAGCAATGCAAGTTTGTTTTGATGACTTCCATGATATAGCACAACCACATAATGTAAACACATAATCACTAGTGGAGCTAACCTCATCATTGTAATGACCTAGTTTGCATCATAATAACCCTCCAAAGCTTGAGGGAACCCCGCATAATGTAAACCGGCCCCAATCAATGGTGCCTTTAAGATATCTCAATAATCTATGAAGTGTAGTCCAATGCTCACTACTAGGGTTATGGACATATCTACTGAGTCTACTAATAGCATATGCAATATCAGGCCGAGTGTAATTCATCAAAAACATTAAACTCCCAATTATTTTGGCATACTCATTTTGGGACACTCCATGTCCAAAAATTTTCTTTAATTGCATTTTAGCATCATAAGGAGTTCGCACTAGCACAACATCAAATTTATCAAACCTTTTCAACATTTTCTCTACATAATGAGATCCTGACAAATTGAAGCCATTTCCTTTTCTAGTTACATTAACTCCTAGAAAAATAGCCTATTGCAACGACATTTCGCAACGACAAATTTAATGTCGTTGCAAAAGGTATTTTTTTTGCAATGACTCAAATATTTCGTTGCAAAAGATCGTTGCCCTTGTCGTACATTTATTTTGCCGCGCCTTATACTTTGGCGGGGCGCCAAAAAAATTTTGACTTCATTTTTGGCAACAATATTATTGTTGCAATATATTTTTCACAGGTAACGCAACAACATCTTTTATCGTTGTTGTACATTAGCTTATTTTTAGCAACGACTATTTTTTTTTTGTTAAAAATAAAATAGAAATATGGCAATAGAAAATTGTTGCTATATATAAATAGAGTTTTATAAGAAAAAAAATAATTGAAATTGAAAAAAAAATAAACAAATTTAAACAAATAAATCCCCAAATTGAAACCCTTTTCTCCCAGTTCTCGATTGCTTCCCATCTTACTCAAAAGAAATGGCGATTGAAAGTGAATCCATACCAAATCCGAAATATCTCTTCAAATCTACCCATTCGTGAGTCGATTCATGGGGCTAGAACCCTGGGTTGCGAAGAGGCTTGAGGCGCCGAGAGAGGAGGGCTTGAAGGGTCGTTGGTGAAGGCTTTAGGGCTCACAGGTGTCGGAATCGGTGCTCGCTGGTTTCGGAGTTGGTGCTTGCTGGTGAAGGTGAAGGCTTAAGGGCTTAAGGGCGTGAAGGCTTGAGGGTTCGATGGTTCTCGCTGGTGTCGGAGTTGATGCTCACTAGTGAAGGTGGCTGCGTGAAGGCTTGAGGGCTTGGTGGTGCTCGACATATATATATATAGGGATTGACTCCGGTGAAAACCTCAAATTGTGGTAAAAACCCGTGAGGACTACTTTATATCTTGGTTTTTTTGAAACCCGTGCTAAAAACCTCAATCACACGGTGACTTTACAACTCGGTTCAACCTAAAAACCGTGCTAAAAGCTCCAGTTTTAAAATAACACATGACTTTATAGTTCGGTCAAACCGAAAAATCGTGCTAAAAAGCTAATATTTTAAAATTACATAGTGACTTTATAGCTCGGTTTCATTCAAAACCGGGCTAAAATTTATGACTTTATAGATCGGTTCTATTCATAACCGGGCTATAAAGCAAGTGAACCGGGCTAAAAAGCCGGTCCTCACGGGTTTCTACCGCAATTTTGGTTTTCACCGGAGCGCATCCCTATATATATATATATATATATATATATATATATATATATATATATATATATATATATATATATGTGAATTTGCCTACTAGTTTATATCTACATATATTTATATATTCTTTATATGAATATAATTTTGATACATTCTGTTGCTTTTTCTAAATATATATATATAATTGTCTGTGTGTGTTAGAATTTAGGCGGGCAATCGAGTTTGACTTTTGCGGGTAGGGGTTGGCTAATATGTTTGCTACTTGAGTGTGTTTGGGGTAGTAGTGGACAAATAGTAATTTGCGGTAGGAGATTTGTGGACTATTTGTTTTTCCTAGTCTTTACTTTCTTGTACTTTGGCTTTTAAGACACCATCTATATATTTATCGTTTGAAGACATTTTTCTAAACCTTAACACGTCAATCATCTATACAATGTGAGATTCAAGAAATAAATCCAAAAAATGGTGTTGTATGAATTCTAACTCACAAAGACTTAACAATAATTTCTTTTAAAGAATTTTTCTTTTGCTACTTCAGAAACTATGTTCATGTGAAGGAGATGCTCAATTATGTTTTTTACTCCGTATTGTGATGGTTTGGGAACAGGTGCATGTGTGTTGATGTACGGATTTTTTTAGGAATGGGAATAGAACATTTTGACAGTGATTGTAGTTTCAGAAACATTTTCATTTTGCCATTATTGACGAGCAGGTGTGCTTTTCTGGTTTGGGTCTTCGGTTTCAATGTTGCATTCCTCAAAAAGCATAGCAGATTTCTACTCCTAGGCTGTTGTACAACAGACGCCTGCAACAATAGAAACAACAATACTCGCAGTGCTCGAGAAACTTTTCAAGGTGGTATTGAACCTTCTCTCCATAAACAGGTGAGAGCAGACATCAAACGCTCGATATCATTCTGACGAGAAACACATTCAATCTACCTATTAAAGCCAAATTTGTCTTCTAATTTAAATTATGTTGTTACAACTGTTGGTAATAATCTCTGGATATATTTCTACACCTAGGCGATTCTCGAATTTGAATCCAAGAGTATCGAAACTTCTGGTAAATTGATGCTTACTACTTCTTTTTGCTTTAAATAACATATTTTTTTCCAAACTATATGAAATTAGGTTTTGGTTGAGCTTTTGCTCTATTTGGATAAGTTATTTAGAAGTTTAGTAATTTCATTGATTGTTTTGGCGTGTTTTTAATTATATATTTGATTATTATAATGCGAGCATTGAGTT
Organism: Persicaria maculosa; assembly: GCA_963922045.1. Taxonomy (NCBI): domain Eukaryota; kingdom Viridiplantae; phylum Streptophyta; class Magnoliopsida; order Caryophyllales; family Polygonaceae; genus Persicaria; species Persicaria maculosa. Next base: position 21,221,210 of record OY998257.1, read on the forward strand.
TGATTGATATATATGGTTTGGAATGACGTGTATCCTTCATGAGCCATTTTTTATTTTGCTCAAATGTTTCTTGTTTGAATATTTAAATTTTTTTTCTTTCCTAATATTTTGTAATATTATTAATATAGTTATTATTCTTAAAATAGGACATGGCTTTAAATAAGGCTTGGGTTAAAATAAAGAATCGCTCATCCCGTGGTTATATAAATGGTGTTGATAGCTTTTTGGATTTCGCCCTTTTTAATGTGCCCGAAGAGGATAAGGAAGCTACTATAATTATGTGTCCTTGTGAGTTTTGTCTCAGTGTGCTTTTTAAGAGAAAACGTGATATTAGATACGATCTGCTGAAATGGGGAATGTATGAGACGTACACTTTTTGGGATTTTCATGGTGAAATACAAAATGAGATAATTAGTGAGGAAAATGATGAGGATGTTGCTGATAATGGTGATGCTGAATTTATAATGTTACAAGATGCCTTTGGAGTGATCGATATGAATGATGATGGACAAGGCATCTCTGAAGAGGCTAATGCTAATGCGAAGAAGTTTTATCGTCTCTTACAAGAGCACCAAGAGCCATTAATGACAAATGGCAAAACAATGTCAAAGCTCTCATATCTTGTGAAATTACTTCAGTTGAAGGTTCTTAATCATTGGAGTGATAGTTCTTTTGATAGTTTATTGAAGTTAGAACATGAAGCTTAGGGAACTTCACTTCCAAACTCTTATTATGAGGCAAAGAAGCTCATTAAGGACTTGGGTCTAGATTATTCTAAGATTGATGCTTGTGAAAATGATTGTATTCTTTATTGGAAAGAATATGAAACTTTGAATGAGTGTCCCACTTGTGGCTTATCATGATAAAGAAAGGATGACAAAGGCTCTTCTAAGGAAGGAAAGATGCCTCATAAGGTTTTGCGTTATTTTCCATTAAAGCCTAGGCTGCAAAGGTTGTATATGTCGAGAAAAACCGCAAAAGACATGCAGTGGCACCACGAGGGGAGGGTAGATGATGATAAAATGGGACATCCTGCGGACTCAGTTGCTTGGAAATAATTTGATAGGGAGTATAGTGCATTTGGTAATGATCCGCGTAATGTAAGGCTTGGATTGGCTTGTGATGGATTCCAATCCTTTAATAATACTCAACATAGTATCTGGCCCGTTGTTCTTATTCCCTACAACTTGCCTCCTTGGATATGCATGAAACCCCAATCGTTCTTGTTAACTTTACTTAAACCCGGGCCTACTAGTCCTGGAAAGAATATAGATGTGTACCTCCAACCACTAATTGAGGAATTGAAGGAGTTGTGGGAGGTTGGTATTGAAACATATGATGCTTATTCAAAGACAAATTTTGTTATGCAAGCAGCAGTTTTATGGACAATCAATGATTTCCCCGCATACCCAGATTTGTCTGGATGGTCTACTAAAGTTAATTTTGCTTGCCCATGTTGTCATAAGCATACTAAACATACTTCATTGAAGCATAAAGGCGGTTACTTAGGTCATCGTCGTTGGCTTCCACCTAATCATAAGTGGAGAAGAGAGGCTAGCTCCTTTGATAATACACAAGAAAAAGGGCGTGCACCGGTGCCTTTGAGCGTAGATGATGTATTGACACACTTTAGTCGATTTATGTAACGGCCCGGATATAAATATCTGGGATACGTTTCGAAGGTCGGATACCTTCGTTCGGATGTTGCAATTCAGGTACGGGTCGAGGTTTCAAACCTCTAATCAGTCGAAGTCTCAGAAATACAATTTAAACGAAAGTAAAGCGGAAGTACGGTTTAGATACAAAAGCCACGGCAGAGCCGGGTCAAAACCAAAACAAAGTGGGTGATTGCCATTTGTCAAGTTAGAATATATTAGCCGGATTCTTCGATTCGCCAAAAGATTTCCCCGTCACAGAAGCATGGAGCAACAAGAGCGGTACCTAACACTATCCACGAAGTCAGGCCTGGTGATCGCCTGCGGGTCCTCTGACCGCGCTGAGGCCACATAACATGCCTATGCCTAAATAAAAGATGACTAATGCGGTACAAGATTTAAATCACACTATCATGCCCCTAGTATATATATAATATGCAGAAAAGAATTGTAAAGGGCCCAAGACAATGCCAAGTGGCATATCCCTCTCCTACCTCTGCACCCCTTCCCGTTAGTGCAGAGACTGGCCAGTTCGGGCTATAGCATAGCACTCTCTTCGTGGTGGTGCACTCACCACGGTATCATCATATCATATCATATCTCATCATCATATCATAAATCATGCTCATGCCCGATGGTGCTGGGCTAATCATATCATATCAAATCATCTCATCTCTTGCCCGATAGTGCTGGGCTATCATATCATGCTCATATCGACTCGATAGACTCAGGGCACCCGATGGGGCTGGGCTACCCTATGACCCTAGCAAAGACTCTAGGACTATCACAGATAATGGCTGTTCTGTATTCAAACACACAAAGTAAACACATGCTCAGTTCAATGCAATCCTAGCATGATACTACATGGCATGCTTTAATATGCAACAAAACTACACATTACATGACACATCAGGCAGGAGGTCCAGGTTACTGAGTAAGTCCCGTAGGATACTTACCTGTTGATGCAGAACAGCAAGATAACACAAGCAAGGGCCCAAATGCAAGTCCAAAGCAATCTAAAAGCAATACACACAGATCATCAAGTCATTTCTATAAGCTACCGGCTCACATTCATACATACGAAACCCAAGTTCTCAACATCCTCAAAACCAACCGATAGTAAAACCGTTTTCTAAAACCTTTTCGATACGATCAAATCGACCAAAATCCTCTTCCAATCAAACCCCTTGATAAAATCATACCAACCATATTTTCAACTCATAAATCCCAATTTAAGTCAACTCATGTTCAAATTACTTTCTCAAATCATACTTGGCCAAATTCCGACATTAAACATTTAACTTTAAAACCAACTCTCTCCAAAGCACATTATAGAAATCATTCCGGCATGTTTCTTATTCAAAACATTATATAAATAATTCTCAATACTAAATCATCAAAATAATTCTAAGCTCACAAATAATACTTATAAATCAAAACAACCAACTCAATTTAAAATTCCCCACTCTCATATTTAAATCCTCATGAAATGCATCAATTAAATAATCCAATCAATATTATTTTAAAACAATAAACAATATATAACGATTAGAATTTATAATTATAACCAAATCCCAAAATAATAATAATATTCAAATAAGAATATAACATATCATATAATCAACATATAACAATCCTTAACCAACTTATAAAATCATACCATTTAAAATAATTTCGGCATAACTTTATTTAAAATCCATATCTTAAAATCACCCTTCTAACCATAATATAATAACTTATCTCAATTAAAATTACTTTTAAAATCCTCTAAAATAAAAAATATATAATTTAATAAAACACAGAACATATAAATATATACTTATATACTTTCCTAAAATCAGAAATCATATAATATAACATATATCTACATAAAGTATCATAACACATAATATATACAATAATGCTTAAAATAACATAACTAACCTACATCACTAGCTCAGCCCGGACCCAGCCAAACCCCAAAACCCAGAGGCCCACTCCCTTACCAGAATTGTCAAGCCCAACCCGAGCCCATACCCGGATACCCATTCAGCCATTAAGTGAACCGACAGAAAAAAAGGCGAACCGGCCAGAGATAAAAGAAAAGGGTGAACCGGACCACTAGTGAAAACAAAACCCTCCCCAAGCCGAACCCGTCTTCAACCTGGGAGCAACAGAGAAACGAAAGGAAGGAGGAGAAAAACAGACCTCGCCGGAGCTCTGTTCCCATCCCGACTCAAACCCAGGCAACCGGAAAGTTTCCCCGACCAAGACCCACCCAACAAGAGAGAAACGACGCAAGGGAGGAAGGAGGGAGAGAAGGATTACCGTTTGCGCGATTCTCCGATGTCAGGGCTCCGATGGCCTGCTCCTACTGCGGTGGCGATGGAGGAGGGGCTACTTGGGCCTAGGAAGAGGGAGGGTGGAGTAAAGAGCTTGATTGAAAGAGATTGGAACCAAAAACGAACGGAATTCAAAACCGACCTTAACGGAAACAGGGTTGGAGGTGGTCGGCTTTGGCTCCGGGTGCTCCTGGCTCGGCTTCATCTCGGGCGTGCTCGGAGCTGTGCTCCTGCTTCTCGACGTTTCAACAAGGAATAGGGATGGAGTTGTGGCCGACGAAACATGAGCAAAGGCGGGGCTGTGGTGGCTTCGCTAGTGAGGCCTTCCGAGAATGAAACAGAGGGAGAGAGGAGGAATAGGGAGAGGTTGTGTTCAGACATGGGAAGGGAGGAAGAGGCTGCAGCTGGCTGCAATAGAATGGAGGTTGGAGGTGAAAAGGTGATTGCTTGGGGTGAATGGGCTGCGGCAAGGAAGAGGATTCTTGTGGGTTCTCCTGAGGGTTTCCACAGAGGGAGAGGGAGGTTGTGCCGTAGAGATGGTGGGTGCAGAGAGGTGAGGAGGGAGTGCAGCAAAAAGGGGGGGGGGGACCAGCAAATTGTAACAGAACGGGAGGAAGAGGGTGAGAGAGAGAGAAAAAATAAAAGAAAAGGGAAAGAAATAAAAAGAATTGGGTCCACTAAAGAATTTAAATTAGCGGAAAATACTCGAAACCCGCTCGCCCGATCGAATCCCGACTAAATCAATTTAATCAAATTTAAATTAAATTTCACGACAAACAGAATTAAATCAATTTCAATCGAAACTCGGAGCTTTATTTAATTCTTATTAATACTCGAACTCAAAAGCAAAAATCAAATCCCGTCAAAATCGAAAATTCAAATGATGCCGGAAGGATTTTAAAATTGAACTCGTGCTCGAGGACGACTTTTTCTCCGCTTTTACAAATTGAAATAAATACTAACATATTTAATTAAAATAATAATATAATATATATAAAATATATATTCAATCTTTACATTTATCCACCTCTAAAAACAAGTCTCGTCCCCGAGACTAAAATCATTTTAAAGCAAAGGGGATGAAGTTTTAAAATCGGTGAGTCCGAGGACCATGTCCAAGGATCTTGTAATCGTCTCAGTTGCGTCTTCTGAGATTCTCACAACATCCTACTCACGGTCGTGACATCTCCAATTGGTCTTGTCAAGTGTGTAATAAGCGCCCTTATCACATCCTCGCTTCGACTTTTCGGAAGTACCACAACTCTAAAAGCATTATAACGCCCCGACTAGGTCTTAGCAAGCAATCTATAAGCGCCCCTATAAAATGCTTGTATCCACTTCGTGAGACGTCTATAATGTAAATCCAGTTCGTAAATTCTCAAAGCGTTTTGTAAATGGAAAGATTGTCATCCAATTCATTGAAACTCTCAACTCCTTTAAAACCCCAAGTTGGCCATTTTTTTTAAAACCGCTCAAAATCTTCAAATCCGATGTTTAATCAAGCAACTTTACACCAAAACAAGTCAATCCTTTCAAATCCATATTTCGTCAAAATCTCCCAAAAACCAAATCAGCTTCTCGCAACCAATCAATCAAATTCAGAAGGTAGGAGGTGGAATCATCCACCTCTAAGGGCTAATCCCATATTCTCTTCCTAGTTTCCAGAATCGAATCAATCTATCAGTCTCAATTCAAGCAAGATGCACAAGCCATAAGAAATGCACAATGTATAACCAACCAATCTCCAATCAACACATCATACGGCAAGTCTCAACATATACCAAAGCAGTGCCACAAGGTCACATCAACATCTCCATATCGTACTAAAGGTCGTAATATGCATCTCAACGACATAACAAATCATAACAACGTCTTAACATCACACCAGAAGTCATAAAAGTATCTCTCGTCATAGAATTAACGAACCAAAACTCATTGTCAACACATCAACACAACAAGGTCAAGCTATTAAGATTCAGCAGAGGGGAAGGTCAATCGATATATCAATCACCAAAATATCCGCATACTCGCAAAACATCATCTCAACTCATACAATGTCATATAACGATCATTTAGCAATCACGCACCATTATCTCATATATATAAGTCATACCTATGCTCCAAGTCATATTCATCACTTACCTATTCATAATCAGGCCTATCAACCATATAGGATAACATCATGCTTTCACATAACAACGTATCATCATCTCATGATTCATTCAACACATTATAACATGCTTTTAGAACAACATAGTAAGATAGCAATGGATCATTATATCATGTTCATAGTTGTCACTACCAATTTTAGCTCACTATTGCATATCAACATGTAATATCATGCCATACAGGTTTATCATGGTTGCTATCTAGCATCATGCCAGTACATATTAATAAATCACATAATCAAGAAGACCCTCACATCATACCAATCACTCAATTTCCTTAACCGCTCTCTAACCATTCTACCAAGGGACCTCACTCACATGTTTCAAGAAGAAGCAATCATTAACATTATTACACAGAAGGACTACATCATATCAATCAGCATTTATCAATAGCATCATTAGCTCATCATTAAGAATTGCAACTATGTTTTTAAAGTCTCAATCTACTGTCATGCTCAATAAGTATTGCAAAACATCATATATGAACCTAATCAAGTCAAGCTAGCACATCTCGTCATAACCACATCTAATAAACAGTTCAGATTCTCAGCATTTGTAGTTCACATTATAGGCAAGGAATTTAGATCATGCTTAGCATCTCAGAGTAGCATCACATTAAGTCATCAAGGCACATTAGGATTGTAAGGCATCGAATCATATCATCATAGTCAACAGACAATCAAGCAACAGTCATCACATCAACAAGCAGCTTTCAACATCAAGTCAGTGCAATATCATCATCAACAAGCTCAGAAAGGGTTAGCAATTCGAATAGAGGACGCTCCCACCTGCAAGTCATATCGTACTCAACAATCGTAATCCTCGAAGCGAGCTTGTTCCGTCGACATTATCGATCCTGAGGCCCGTGGATTATGGGCCCACGCTTCCGCTGCGCTGCTCTATCGCTATTCGACTTCCCGATCCCTTTTTCCATGCGGTCGCTCATCCAATGTAACGCGTAGGAGTTCAAGTTAGCGGAGATAGGGGAGTGACAAGGGTGGACGACCCAATGTTTCTTTCGGAGATGGAATAGACCAAAACTAAAGACGACATGACTAGAGACAAGACTCCGACTCGGGAATAGTAACGATGCCTTTATGGAGTCCATTAGGTTACAACTTGTGACAAACAAGCATGAATTCATCATGGAGCATATCAATCACATCAATCCACACTAACATGTACCTGCCTCGGGGGCAACATTCATATTCATATCAAAGACACAAACAAGTCCTACGCTGATGTATGTGAAACAAGCTAACATTCTAGTATTCCATGGAAACAGATATGCCTAGTAACTTCAAGCAAGATAGGCAGAACCAACGATGATCATATATAATTCTAAGTCATGCGGAATTTAGTGAAGATAACGAGCATCATGCGTGTGGACAATGTAAAAGCATGGTATACACATCAACAAATGAGTCCAAATATATCATGACAAGGTATGTCGTAACAACAGGTGGAGCGTCATACAAGAACACATAAGAGCAGTATAGTACGTATCACATATATGAACAGTGCACAAGTTTGGTGTATGCATCATACAAGATCATATAAGGGCAACATAGTAACTATCTCATCTGACCCAATGATCATATACTAGGTCAAGCATGGCACGTAATCATATGACGAGATACATTTAGAGAGCATAGGTCCTACATGATACTAGTGATACATGAGGTGACACAAGCATAGTCAAGAGTCATTAAGAGGAGTTCAACATAATATTCACGAAGCATGAGGCATTTCCAAAAGTAACAAGAAGGACATCATGGGTGCTAGATTATAAACATGCTAAGAACGAACCATCATAGAGTACACATATGGTACAATAGTTATCATATCATAGAACAAGTACACCATGTGATCATTTAGCGGGTCATTTTGGAACCCATAAATCTTACAGGATACTAATAGCACACATCGAACATGAGTACAATTAAAGTAATTCAACTAGGTTCATTCCGATATTCATGCGTCATGTATATGCAAAATTAGGATATAGAGTGATGTGTGATCAAGCGAGGTATCAAGTCATAGGTTCATGCAAACACGAGAAGCCATCATAGAGTAATAGACATTTTAACCATGTAAGCATGCTAGGTTTGACCATCACGAAAAGCTAGTCAATCCTCGAATTCAACATTAAGCTAATCAGAACGAGTGAAACATGTTAAGAGAATAGAAAGAGGAAAGAACCACACTATCAGGTACCTAGCTCAAGAGAGAATCAACAATAAGGTAGGCAAGGCATAAATGTGCGTAAGTCATAACCAAGGATCCTACACGTTACTAATGGCTCAATATAACATGTGGTACATACATGCACTTGATCGATTACTCGGCACTAAGCAAAACTTCAATTCAATCACATTCCAATAATACAGAAACAGGAGAGGAGGTGTAGCGAGGTATAGTGCAAGTCTAAGTAATGGCAACACGACCAGAATATGGGGACATGAGTTCAAGTTAATGTATACTGGGATAAAACATGTATTTGTCAAGACTCACTTACACTAACATATTCTCACCTTAGCACATTTAACACATAACAATACTCATTTGCAAAAGCATCAACAATAGTTAATCTGAGGAATACAAAATAGATGGTCATGCTATAGATTCTTGTCACAAGATGAATGATAAGCATCGAGGCATCATCGGCTAGCATGTTAAAGAGTACATCTTATGAGGCATTCATATAAAGAAGAGTCGATCACACTATCATGGACCTAATTCAGAAAAAGTAGCAATCATATAGACTCATACCATGTGGTTCATGTTTCTAATCAATCATACGATCAATAGGCCAAGTAGACATGCGATGACAACATATAATCATGAGAGAAAGAAAGGCATAACACGGGACCTAAGCAATGGGGCAAGCATGGGTACAGAATGTCATACAACTACGAATTCATATTAAAGATCATCATCATAACGTGTACTGAGGATAACGTAGCATATAAGGCATGTTGCCATGAAATTATAACATGTATCCATCAAGTAAGGGACTCACTCTATCATGATACTAGAATTGAACAATCACACTATCATGAACCTATTCACAGGGAGGTCATCAGTTAGGCAACATCCTAGCATGTGACATATACATTCGTGCCCTAGTATAACAATGCAATATACTAAGTAGATCATGTCGGGATGATATAGATATGATAAATATAGCTCAAAACTATACAATAGTCATTATGAACATTAAGGCACATAAGCACAACTTCACACTAAGGATCAATTGTAGGTCAAGGAGTAGTACCACATAGTATCACACAATAATGGACAGAGCAATCAAGATAACCCGATAGAGATCCATAAGAGCAACATTGACTCTTCCCAACTGACTCATTACCCATCTTTCCCGTGGGACTCGGATACGAATTTTCCGTGACAAGAGAACACTGATGGATCGCCATAAGAATTGATAACGACAGCCTCGTAAACATCTCACTCTCTAGCTTGGAATTTTATCAAGGACCGTCTTCCAATACTCTCTCGGACAACCTCTATATTCAATCATGATTCCCGACACCATGTGTTTACCAACCCAATTCCCGTGGAAGACCGATATTCGAAGGGAGGACTCGATTGAATTGTCAAAAGGGTTCATAAGGAAAGGGACGGTTCCACAAAAGCTGAGCTTAACCATATAAGAAGAAGAAGGGTACTCCCGCTATCCCGTTCGCACAGATCGTCCAATATTCATTCAATAATTAGGTCATACCAATCAAATCTTTAACATATCAAGCACTCAACATAGAATCAGTTAATGGCAATTATAACGACCTCCTTGGAGTCTTCCCGACCCATCTGTAATGAACAAGCTAGTATTTCGCCTACCCATTTTCGACTACATCCAAAAGGGATGGTCTAACGCCATTTCTACCCACTCGATCCCTTATTAGTTGGTTCTCCTCTTTTATCATAAGCCAAGTTCATATTTAGTCCAATTGAGTTAGACATATTAAGTTCATTTTGCCCCTTTAAAACGCTTTCAAATCTTCGAAATCCGTGGGCGGTTTTCCAAAACATACACCCGACCCTTGCGTACCCGAATTGAACAACCTCGCTCTGATACCAACTTTGTAACGGCCCGGATATAAATATCCGGGATACGTTTTGAAGGTCGGATACCTTCGTTCGGATGTTGCAATTCAGGTACGGGTCGAGGTTTCAAACCTCTAATCAGTCGAAGTCTCAGAAATACAATTTAAACGAAAGTAAAGCGGAAGTACGGTTTAGATACAAAAGCCACGGCAGAGCCGGGTCAAAACCGAAACAAAGTGGGTGATTGCCATATGTCAAGTTAGAATATATTAGCTGGATTCTTCGATTCGCCAAAAGATTTCCCCGTCACAGAAGCATGGAGCAACAAGAGCGGTACCTAAAACTATCCACGAAGTCAGGCCTGGTGATCGCCTGCGGGTCCTCTGACCGCGCTGAGGCCACATAACATGCCTATGCCTAAATAAAAGATGACTAATGCGGTACAAGATTTAAATCACACTATCATGCCCCTAGTATATATATAATATGCAGAAAAGAACTGTAAAGGGCCCAATTGACAATGCCAAGTGGCATATCCCTCTCCTACCTCTGCACCCCTTCCTGTTAGTGCAGAGACTGGCCAGTTCGGGCTATAGCATAGCACTCTCTTCGTGGTGGTGCACTCACCACGGTATCATCATATCATATCATATCTCATCATCATATCATATCTCATCATCATATCATAAATCATGCTCATGCCCGATGGTGCTGGGCTAATCATATCATATCAAATAATCTCATCTCTTGCCCGATAGTGCTGGGCTATCATATCATGCTCATATCGACTCGATAGACTCAGGGCACCCGATGGGGCTGGGCTACCCTATGACCCTAGCAAAGACTCTAGGACTATCACAGATAACGGTTGTTCTGTATTCAAACACACAAAGTAAACACATGCTCAGTTCAATGCAATCCTAGCATGATACTACATGGCATGCTTTAATATGCAACAAAACTACACATTACATGACACATCAGGCAGGAGGTCCAGGTTACTGAGTAAGTCCCGTAGGATACTTACCTGTTGATGCAGAACAGCAAGATAACACAAGCAAGGGCCCAAATGCAAGTCCAAAGCAATCCAAAAGCAATACACACCTATCATCAAGTCATTTCCATAAGCTACCGGCTCACATTCATACATACGAAACCCAAGTTCTCAACATCCTCAAAACCAACCGATAGTAAAACCGTTTTCTAAAACCTTTTCGATACGATCAAATCGACCAAAATCCTCTTCCAATCAAACCCCTTGATAAAATCATACCAACCATATTTTCAACTCATAAATCCCAATTTAAGTCAACTCATGCTCAAATTACTTTCTCAAATCATACTTGGCCAAATTCCGACATTAAACATTTAACTTTAAAACCAACTCTCTCCAAAGCACATTATAGAAATCATTCCGGCATGTTTCTTATTCAAAACATTATATAAATAATTCTCAATACTAAATCATCAAAATAATTCTAAGCTCACAAATAATACTTATAAATCAAAACCAACAACTCAATTTAAAATTCCCCACTCTCATATTTAAACCCTCATGAAATGCATCAATTAAATAATCCAATCAATATTATTTTAAAACAATAAACAATATATAACGATTAATTTCCAGAATTTATATTTATAACCAAATCCCAAAATAATAATAATATTCAAATAAGGATATAACATATCATATAATCAACATATAACAATTTAAATCCTTAACCAACTTATAAAATCATACCATTTAAAATAATTTCGGCATAACTTTCTTTAAAATCCATATCTTAAAATCACCCTTATAACCATAATATAATAACTTATCTCAATTAAAATTACTTTTAAAATCCTCTAAAATAAAAAATATATAATTTAATAAAACACAGAACATATAAATATATACATATATACTTTCCTAAAATCAGAAATCATATAATATAACATATATCTACATAATGTATCATAACACATAATATATACAATAATGCTTAAAATAACATAACTAACCTACACCACTAGCTCAGCCCGGACCCAGCCAAACCCTAAAACCCAGAGGCCCACTCCCTTACCCGAATTGCCAAGCCCAACCCGAGCCCATACCCGGATACCCATTCAGCCATTAAGTGAACCGACAGAAAAAAAGACGAACCGGCCAGAGATAAAAGAAAAGGGTGAATCGGACCACTAGTGAAAACAAAACCCTCCCCAAGCCGAACCCGTCTTCAACCTAAGAGCAACAGAGAAGCGAAAGGAAGGAGGAGAAAAACAGACCTCGCCGGAGCTCCGTTCCCATCCCGACTCAAACCCAGGCGACCAAAAAGTTTCCCCGACCAAGACCCACCCAACAAGAGAGAAACGACGCAAGGGAGGAAGGAGGGAGAGAAGGATTACCGTTTGCGCGATTCTCCGATGTCAGGGCTCCGATGGCCTGCTCCAACTGCGGTGGCGATGGAGGAGGGGCTACTTGGGCCTAGGAAAAGGGAGGGTGGAGTAAAGAGCTTGATTGAAAGAGATTGGAACCGAAAACGAATGGAATTCAAAACCGACCTTAACGGAAACAGGGGTGGAGGTGGTGGGCTTTGGCTCCAGGTGCTCCTGGCTCGGCTTCGTCTCGGGCGTGCTCGGAGCTGCGCTCCTACTTCTCGACGTTTCAACAAGGAATAGGGATGGAGTTGTGGCCGACGAAACATGAGCAAAGGCGGGGCTGTGGTGGCTTCGCTAGTGAGGCCTTCCGAGAATGAAACAGAGGGAGAGAGGAGGAATGGGGAGAGGTTGTGTTCAGACATGGGAAGGGAGGAAGAGGCTGCAGCTGGCTGCAATAGAATGGAGGTTGGAGGTGAAAAGGTGATTGCTTGGGGTGAATGGGTTGCGGCAAGGAAGAGGATTCTTGTGGGTTCTCCTGAGGGTTTCCACATAGGGAGAGGGAGGTTGTGCCGCAGAGATGGTGGGTGCAGAGAGGTGAGGAGGGAGTGCAGCAAAAAGGGGGGGCCAGCAAATTGTAACAGAACGGGAGGAAGAGGGTGAGAGAGAGAGAAAAAAAATAAAAGAAAAGGGAAAGAAATAAAAAGAATTGGGTCCACTAAAGAATTTAAATTAGCGGAAAAGACTCGAAACCCGCTCGCCCGATCGAATCCCGACTAAATCAATTTAATCAAATTTAAATTAAATTTCACGACAAACAGAATTAAATCAATTTCAATCAAAACTCGGAGCTTTATTTAATTCTTATTAATACTCGAACTCGAAAGCGAAAATCAAATCCCGTCAAAGTCAAAAATTCAAATGATGCCGGAAGGATTTTAAAATTGAACTCGTGCTCGAGGATGACTTTTTCTCCGCTTTTACAAATTGAAATAAATACTAACATATTTAATTAAAATAATAATAATAATATATATATAAAATATATATTCAATCTTTACAATTTACATAGGAGAAATTTGGAAAGGTTGTTGGTATAAAAAGAAAGAGGGATGGGGATGCCTTACACAAGTTGTATGGGTGGCATAAGAAAAGCATTTTCTTTGAGTTGCCTTGTTGAAGAAAATTGAAAATTCGGCACAACTTGGATGTTATGCATATTGAGAAGAATGTCTCCGACAATATTTTGGGTACATTGTTGTCCATTAAAGGAAAAAATAAAGATACCTTAAAGTCTCAAGTGGATTTAATGAAGATGAAAATTAGAAGAGAGTTGCTCCCTATAGTGGATGGAGATAAATTACGTGTTCCCGTTGCCTGCTATTCATTAAGCTCAAATGCCAAGGCTTCCATTTGTAACATGTTTGCCACAATGAAGTCTCTGGATGGATATCTATCAAACATTTCTCGTTGTGTAAAAGAAAATGGGAAAAAGATTTCATGTTTGAAGAGTCATGATCATCATGTGTTTATTGAACAATTGCTTCCAATCGCAATTCGTGGTTTCTTGCCAAAACATGTGTATGAGCCTCTAGTCGAATTAAGTTCTTATTTTTGCAACTTGTGCTCCAAAAGCATATCTGTTTCTGAACTAGAGAAGCTTGAACGACATATTCCCTACACATTATGCAAGCTAGAGATTGTTTTTCCACCTGCTTTTTTTGATGTCATGGTGCACTTAGTTGTACACTTGGCATTTGAGGCAAAGATTGCTGGACTAGTTCGATATCGATGGATGTATCCAGTTGAAAAGTGTGTCACTTTCTCCATCTAGTTTATTCATCTATTTCATGTGTGATTTTTCTGAAACACAAATCCATTGATATCATGTATATCGGAACATTAAAAGCATATATTCGTAGTAGATCACGTCCAGAAGGTTCCATAGCCAAAGGTTATATTGCAGATGAGTGTTTGACATTCTGCTCTAGGTACATGAATGATATTGACACTAAGTTCTATCGCAAAGGGAGGAATGATGGTGCTTTTGATGACCATACCTCATATTCAAACCTTGCGGTATTGAAACCACTCGGTGCTCCTATTGGAAAAGGTGTACCAATCCATCTTAGCTTTGAGGAATGCGATTAGATTCATTCCTATATTCTCTTTAATTGTGATGAACTCGTCGAGTTTGTGAAGTAAGTGTTTTAAATATAGGTTGTTTTATTTTTATTAAATATTCTCATTATTACTTATAGAATTTCACTTTACACTTATATACTTTATATTTTGTTTTCATAGGGAGCATAAGTTAGAATTGGAAAGAGAATGTCCTAGAAACATTGAACGATGATATAAAGCACAATTTTCTAAATGGATACATGGTCGTGTATATAAAAATCTTGTTTACATCTTTCTACATGACATGTAGAGGAAATTCTAGTACTAAACTTTAAAACCTTTTATTTTTATTAGGTACAAAAACTAAATGAAGATGGGTGTGTTGATGTTGATCTGTATAACTTGGTTTGTGCTCCTTCTAAACTTGTGAGACGTTATTCCGGATACATTGTAAATGGTTTTTGTTTTCACACCACAGATCGGTCTGTGAATAGAAAAACTCAAAAAAGTGGAATTGTAGTACGCAGTGATGACTCTTCTGATATGAAATATTATGGTGTTTTGTGAGACATTTTTTAGTTGCGTTATCCTGGTGGAAACCATGTAGTTGTGTTTAAGTGTGATTGGTTTGATGTGGGATACTTTGGCACAGGGTATAAGGTAGACGAATATGGATTCCCTAGTGTGAATAGAATGAGATCTTTGAAGACGAATGAAGTGTTTGTTCTAGAATCGCAAGTGGAGCAAGTGTTTTATATACAAGATCCACGAAATGATAATTGGGGATTTGTTATACATGCCCCACCAAGAGATCTCTATGATATGCCTACTTTCGACATTGATAACGAAGCTTTGGATGTGGATGCATATCAACAAGTGGAAGTTAGTGTTGCAGAGGATGAAAGTGTTAGCCCAATATGTAATGATTTCTCAATCGATTCATTAGCTACAAATTCATTCGTGGTTGAGCGAGAAGCTAAGGCAGTTGAAATGGTCAAAATGGTTATTGAGGAGACAAAGGAGGATGAGGACTTCATCAACGATGGGGAAATCGAAGTGTCCGAGAGTTCAAGCGAAGAGGGAGAACTTATTTCTGACTCGGAAGATTGAACACACTATATTTTTCTTATAAAGACTTTGATTTTGTTTAATTACTTGTTTTGTTTTTGTATCTGCTAAGCGGAAGAACTTATTTCCTTGTTTTTTCTTATAATGCCTTTGACTATGTATGTTTCATATATTTGGAAATCCTTACAAAAACTTATGTCTTATATTATTTAACATGTGAAGGCCACCATCCACAACACATTTTTTTGCAAATAAAATGGTGGTGGCAAGAGGAGGGAAGACGAGTTGTAATCATGATCCATCCACTAGACGAGTTTCACCCTATGATGATGAAACTTTTTCCATGGCTCGAAGAAGTAATTAAGACTATATATACTTAATTCCTTTTATGCATTTAACATGCAATTAGATATTCAAACCCATTATTTTTTATATGGATGGGTAGAAAACTTTGTCATTGTAAAGACTTGACAGACAAAGAGCTTTGCATTCCAAAAATCCAGAGTTAGGCTTTGAGTCACAATAATCTCCATCATAATAGTTCACCAGAAATGGAAGTTAATGAGTCAAATGATAGTCAAGTTGAAGGTCTTGTTCCTTCAAGAGGAGAAGGTATGTTATAGAAAACTCATTTATTATTTATATTTACTGATCGATATTCTAATGATGCTCTCATAAATATATGCAAATGTTATTTTGATTTTCATAGGTAAAAGAAAGAGAATTTCCAAGCTATCAAGTAGAGTTTCTATGGGTTTACAATGATAGAAAGTTGCAAGTCCGGCCCCTAGGGAGAGCATACCTTGCGGTGAGTAAACTGATAGGCTAGATAACCTTAAATCTAAATATTTATATCAGCTTAAAATAAATCCAAAACAAATTAAAGAAACTCCCGAAAAGCTGTAAAGGCACCCCATATCTGAACCTATCACGACTCGTGAAGGGTTTCCCATGAGTCGTGACAGCCTGTAATAGCTCTCATAACACATGGATCCTCTTTTCACGACTCATGAAGGTTTTCCCACGAGTCGTGACAGCCCGCAACAGCTGAAGATCGCTTGAGTCCCCCTTTCACAACTTGTGAAGGATCTTCCACGAGTCGTGACAATCTAGATGCTACCATAAAATCTCTTTACTTATCGATTTTCAATCTTATAAGAAGGGTGCATTGCGTTTGTAGTTACTAAAAAAGAACTAAGTCTTTTTGGTTGTTAATATTACAGAGGAGCATACAAGAAACACATGTGGTGTCTTATCACATTCAAGTATAAATGGAAATGGAACTACGAATCTTGTGCAAGGTAATGAGTCAATTGAGAGTCAACCTAAAGAGGTTGTTCCTTCCAGGGGAGAAGGTATATTATAGAAAAATCATGTGTTCATTGTACATATGGATTGATGTTGTGATGACGAGCTAATAAATATATTTATACATTATTGTGGTTTTATTAGGCAAGAGAAAGAGAACTTCTAAGTTGTCTAGCAGAGCTGCTATGGGTTTACAGGGGGAGGAAGTTGCAAATCCAACCCCTAGGGAGAGCATAGAGGAGCAGATAGGAAACGCTATTGGTGACGTGGTCTCAAATTCAGTTGTAAATGGAAGTGGAACTACGAATGTCGTTGAAGGTAAATTGTAAATAGTTTATGTTTTTTTTTTAATAACTTGGGACAATTATTGTGTGTATATATATAAGATTGGGTGTGTTGATATGTATTTAGCTACATGTAAGACAAGCAAAAGCAGTAGTAGAGGCAAGTACAAGAGTTATGTAGTTGACATGAAACTCAGAGGAAAAGGTTCAAAACTGTCTATTGAGATCCTTGACGAAATTGATCGTGCAATTGGAGAAAATGCACGACATTTGGTGAATGAGTGTGGGCGTGTTGTCAGAACAAAAGTTCCACTAAATGTTAAGAATTGGCAAAAAGCATTCGCATTGGTCGGTGATAGTATGTGGAAGGAGATACAAGTATGTTATCTATAAATCATTTCAAATGATATTGTTAAACTACTTTATGATAATTGAAGAACTGATTTGCTATTCGTTACTTACAGGATAAATTCCAAATTGTCGAATCTCGTCACCTAAAGTTATTTGGCTTTGTTGTGGATACCATGCAACATCTATATCGATTGTGGAAAACCCGATTGCACTACTACTACTACTACAAGAGTGATAAGTGTGGCAAAACAGATGAAGAATGTTTGAAAAATCCTCCTCCTGATTTACCTCTAGATCAATGGGAGTTTTGCGTAAAGCGATATGGATCCGATGAATTTAAGGTACTTTCAATTCTAGTTCTTACTCATGTTTTTCACTTTTGTTTAATTTTCATGTAACTATCTTTTTTCATGAAGGCAATTAGTGAAAAAAACTCAAAAAATCGATTGTCCGACAAGAGATAAACTCATACAACTGGAAATTTATCATTTGCCAAAGTAGAAGATACATTGGTAAGATCTTAATTCTTTATCCACTCTCAATTTGGTAAGATCTTAAATTTTAACACTCTCCGGTAAGATGTTCAATCTTCAAGTGACTTATAGACTCGGTTATTTTGTGAGAAGTTATTATGGTCATTTCGTTCTTGATTGATAACCCAACTTTTACCTCATTGACTAATGCCATTTTTTTCTTACGTTAGACAAAACAAAACAGCAATGTAAAGCCTTTTGCAGATGTTGCGTGGCTCGTTGAGCACACAACTAAAAATTCTAAAGGCGAGCTTCAATGGATTGATTCTAGTTCGAAAGAAATTCATGTAATGTTTCATGCTATTTTAATTGTCATCACATTTCATATTAAAATAACATTAAATGATCCATTTATGATTTGATTTTGCACCTTCTTATAGGGTAAACTGAAAAGTGTGGTTGCCACAAGTGGTGATGCAATGACACAAGAGCAGATTCTAATTGATGTTTTGGGGTCAAGATCCGGCTACATACGTGGAAAAGGGACTGCTTTGCGTGGTTATACTAAGGAAATAAAGCAACTGACCCAACAACAACTTGTAGAGCAACAACAAGGCCAATTACAAGAACAACAAAAAAAGATCCAAGATTTGGAGAAAATGATGGAAGAAACCAAGCAAATGTAGCAAAGAGAATTGGAAGAGTATAAAGCAGAACAATAACAGGCAATGGAAGCTTTCAAGCAAGACATGCTCCAAGCACTCGCTAATCGAAATGACTAGTAACATGAAAATCAGGTAATTGTCCCCATATGCTATTTAGGCGATGCTTCTATTGGTCACATTGTGCTTATTGTTCTCTCCGTATGCACATCTCTTTTAAAAGTTTTTGCATTTCAACAAAGAAGAAAAAAGAAAGAAAAAGAGAGCAAAAGAAAAGAGGGTTTATCCAATTTAAAATCTTAGAATACAAAATGCATAAAACATTTAGGTTTGATGTGTGTATTTACTGACCAAGGAGTTCTTCATCCATGGTAGTTTTCTTCACTTTTTAAACTTGAAGAATGAGGTTGTAACTTTGATTATAAAGTATATTTTTGTCCCTTTTGCAGGATTTGGAAAAATGAACACAAATAATGGATGCAAGTTTTTGTGGATTAGTTTGCATATGGAAGAATTCATATATACATTTTGCCTTAGATAAGAACTAGTTATAATGCATATAGAAGCATAGATTATGAATCGGAATAGTCTTTTGGATTAGAAGGGACATATGACTAGTATAATGATGAAGTTACATGTTTAAAACATGTAAATTTTGTATGGTTTTGTGGGCAATCTATATATACATTCGAGTTAAAGGAAGTCAGATCTACGTATTTGCGTACAATGATACAAATGAACGTATTGGTACAAATGAATGTGTTGTGCGGAACCTACAGGAGCCATGTGTATTGAAATAGGGGATTGCAAAAAAAATCAGTTACAACAACAACAAAAATTGTTGCTAGAGACAACTTTTGTCTATTTCACAACGATTTTTTCGTTGCGAAAGATCGTATTTATTTTTATATATAATCTATTGCAACGACATTTGTCATTGCAAAATCATCTACTTTATCATAGTAGATCATTTTGCAACGAGAAAGTTGTCGCAAAAGATATATTTATGGCAACAACATTAATCATTGCAATACTTGCCAAGAAATTGTAAACACCTTTAGCAACAACATTTTCGTTGCGAATTTTATAACTTTTTTGCGACGCCGTTGTTGTTGCAAAACAGTTATGGCAATCGCAACGACATTTTTTGTTGCTAAAACTTACCATTATTTTACAAGACAAACATATTTAGCAACGACAAACGTATGGTAACGATCTTTGTCGTTGCAAAAAGTTGTATTTTTTGCATCCGCAAATGTCGTTGTAATAGCCTTTAGCTACGCCTTGACCCACATTGACACCGCAACGACAATTGTCGCTGCAAAATGTGGCTATTGCAACGATAACCCATGTATCGCAACGACAAAAGTCTTTGCGAGAGCCCATTTTTCTTGTAGTGCAAATAATGCACGAATGGTAGCAATTTTTGTAACAAGAGAATAAGTGTCAAAGAAGTCAATTCCATATCTTTGAGTGAATCCTCTTGTAACTAGTCTTGCCTTATATTTATCCACTGAGCCATCCACTTTAAGCTTCTTCTTAAAGATCCATTTACAACTAATGGCTCTATTTTTTTAGGCATATCAACTAGTTCCATGTGTGATTAGACATAATGGATTCTATCTCACTATTAATAGCATCTTTCCATAAACTCGCATCTAATGAACTTATTGCCTCATCATAGGTCTTAGGATCATCTTTTATCATATGAAGACTAATGAACATCTCATCTAGCTCATTTAAATCATTAAGTTCAACTAGAAATGCAGTCACAAAATCAAGACCAAAACTAGTTTCCTTCTTACACCTTTTACTCTTCCTAGGTTCATAATGATCAGCATGAGCATTAGGCAAATCAGCAGTAGTCATGGATGAAGATGCAACATGAGATGTAGAATCATTTGCAATTAATGCAGATTTCTTTAAAGGAAACACATGTCCAAAGAAAACAACATCACGATATTCACACAAGGTATGATCACTCAAACACATGAATCGATAAGCAATACTATTTTCAGCATAACCAATCAAAATTGCATCAAAGGTCTCAGATCAAATCACATCCACTTTGAATGAGGGTAACCCCACCTTAGCTAGATACCCCCACATTTTCAAGAATTTTAGATTAGGCGGATGCCCTTTCCAAATTTCATAAGGTGTTTTGCCAAGCTTCTTATGGGGAACCTTATTCAAAATATGATTAGCGGACAAGACAACTTCTCCCCACATATTATCAGGTAAATCAAATCTACAAAGCATAGCATTCATCATTTCCTTTAAAGTTCTGCTTTTCCTTTCAGCAATACCATTTTGTTGTGGGTAATAAGGAGTTGTAAATTCATGAATAATGCCATTTTGTTCACAAAATTCTCTCAAAGAATAAATGACATATTCACCGCCTCTATCAGATCTAAGTTATTTTATTTTGCATTTCAATTGGTTTTCTACTTCAAAAAATGCTTTCTGCCTCATCTTTAGACCTAAGCAAGTATACCTTAGTATAGACATGGCCACGGGTCATGGGTCGGGCGGGTCGACCCGTGACCCACCGGGTCCGGGTCAATGGATCAAAGGGTCATCTCGGGTTAAGGGTTAGGGTTATGGTCGGGGGAAAGTGAACCCGTGACCCGACGGGTCAACCCGGCGGATCGACCCGACTACGACCCGGCGGGTCGACCCGTCGGGTTGACCCAATGGGTCAGCAAATTTTTTTTTAAAAATTTTATAAAAAAAAACTAGAATTTATATTTATAATTATTATGAATTTTATTTATGCATAATATATAAATTCTCATGCATTGCATGTTATGAAAATCTTACCCACCCTTTGCTTCTTTTATAGACTTAGCACCCCCCCTCCTCTAGTTTTCAATGTGGGATGGGATGTGGGACAAAAATAAGTATAAACTAAGTCATATCTTCAATCTCGATCATTCGGTTTTTTCATGTCAATCCATACTTATAAATTTTTATCATATACAAACACTAGTACTACACTTTATATAAATATTATTTTTTTGAAAAATATTTTACCTATCAATTATGAAAGATTAAAATAACGAACGGGTAACAAGAAAGTGTGAAGTTCAACACAATACCTTAAACATTTGTGTTATTTGGTAGATCCACTATGAAATCATTATATATGATACTAAGTTAGGAGTCTTTATGATATAATTTCAAAGAATACAAATATTGTTGTTGATAAAGTTGTTACACATGTATGGTATCCTTAATGTCGATTTTCACTTATTTTGAAAATGTTATAGAACTTCGGATTTTCAAGCACAATAATGAAATATATTATTGGGTAATACTTTTCCAATGTGTACGTCTTTTCATTTCTTAAGATGCAACACAAATAGGTAATCCAATAACATCATCATTATGTGTACAAAATGTGGCTAATTTAACTTTAAACGAGAAAGATTATCATATATCTATATGAAGATGAGCCTAGATTTGAAATCAACAACCAAGAAATTAACATAATGCAAGTAAAATAAAACACTTATGATTGATCAATGGATCGATACAACTATCAATTGAATTAAATAGAAAGATTAATCCAACAAATTTGATATAATGTATCATGATGTTTCATCACCATGTGTTATTCATTTCCTTAAATCCTAAGAGGTAAATACTTTAATTATATTATATGTTACATCATATAATCCAAGGACTTAAATTACATTATATATTCCACCATATAATCCAAATACTTTAATTACATTACATTTTACATCATATAATTCGATTCGTCGAAACATCAATTTCTACAATTTCTTTCATATCCCATATTTTTGTCCCACATCGAAAGTGAGACAAAGTGATTTAGTGCATTGGAGATATATATATCTTCTCATATCTCTACTTGTCATTCCCACAATCCAACTTTTTCTTTCCCACATCTAAAGTGTGATGAAATGATGAAGTGGAATGAAGGTATATATATATATCTTCCCACATACCATGTTTAGTCCACCTTAAATCTTTCCATTTTGAAAGTGTGGTGAAAGTTAAAAGTACTTGATGGGTTGAGTTTTTTTTTCCAAAACCAATTTTTTTTAAAATGGTTGACCCGCCAAACCCGGCGGGTACCCGGTTCCTTGCCACGTGTCCCAACCCGGCGGGTCGACTCGCCGGGTGACCCGAACCCGTCGACCCGTTGAATTCTCGGGTTAGGGTTCAGGTCATGTACCCCGGGTTCTCGACGGGTCGGACCCGTGGCCACGTCTACCTTAGTATATCTAGAATGGTCATCCACAAATGTGATATAGTAGCACTTATTGCCTCTAATTTCCGTGTTCTTAAAATCAGCCAAATCAGAATGGACTAACTCCAACAATTCAGGTGTCCTTTCATTTACCATTTTAAAAGGTTGTTTATGAAAATTGGCCTCAACACATATTTCACATTTGTTATGGTCATGTTTGGTTAGGCTAGGAATCAAACCCATATCATGCAACCAACATACAGATTTAGCGTTCACATGTCCTAGTCTAGCATGCCATAAATCAACACACTCAACAATATAAGCAGAAGTAGATGCATTCTCATTATTCTCAATTATGGTTTCAAGCACATACATAAAATCAGCCCTATAAGCTTTTCCTACAAATTCTTCATTTTTAGTTAAAACCATTTTGCTAACATCAATCACTTGCTTAATTTCAGCTATCTTAAGCAAACCACATGAAATCAGATTTCGGCGCAGAGAATGAACATAAAGCACATTCACTAGGGTAAGAGACTTCCCTAAGGTGAACTTGAGTGTCACCTTCCCTTTGCCAAGCACTCGGGAGATGCTCGATTTGCCCATGTAGACCTAAACAATGTCCATCGCATCCTTGAACTCGGCAAATAGGTCCTTGTCAGCGCAGATGTGATGAGTTGCTCCGTTGTCCAGGAGCCACTCAGCCTGGCTGGACATGTGATTGACTTCAGTGATCATGGCAATCAGTTGGTTGTTGTCCTGGATAACATTGGCTTGTTGTTGGGTTAGAGGTGCTGACTTGTTCCCCGCCTGGCCTTGGTTCTGCAGATCAGCACGATTGCGACACTGCCAAGCCTGACCTTGTGGCCTGGCTTCCCACAGACGTAGCATCCTAGGCCATTGCCTGACTGCTTCTACTGTTTCTACTTGTCTGACTGTTTCCCAGACTTCTTGAACTTCTGACCCTTCTTTGGCTTGAAGTTTTGTTTGGAGGCTCCGGACTGATTTCCTTGCTTTGACCTGTCAGATTTCACAGATGACTCAACCAAGTTAGCTTTCACAAAATTAGTCGGTTTAGACTTAGGTTTGTCTTTCAAGCGGGTTGCCTCCTCGATCTTCATATGACTGACGAACTCTTCCAGGGTGAGGTCCTTCTTCTTATGCTTCAGATGATTGCGGTAACCAGACCACGAGTCAGGCAACTTTTCAATAAGAAAATTATCCTGCAATACCTCACACATCTTCATGCCTTCAAAGAGGATGTCAGCCACCAGGTTCTCATACTCATGCACTTGGTCCATGATCGGCTTGTCATCGACCATCTTAAACTGCATGAACTTGCCACAAGCATATTTCTTTTTCCTTGCATCATCAGCACCATACTTTTTCTCCAACAGATCCCAAATGAGTTTCGCAAATTTATGAACAGAAATCAAATCGAAGATGGGATTCGAGACGTGGCTGAGTATATAGCCTCGGACAGTTTTGTTGTCGGTCTCATACTGCTTTGCTCATGTGAGGTCATCATCCACAACCTTCTTACCTTTATCAACAGTGGCTGTAACATTGGCACCAGCGTCCGCCACAACATCGTCTTGAAGCAAGACGTAATCGACCTCTAATTGCTCGAAAAAGATGAAAATCTTCTACAACCACCTCTTGTAATTGGTCCCATCAAGTAGCGGTTTGAAGAATTGGAAAGCCATCGTAGCAACAAGAAGAACAAGATTTCGCTTCTAAATTTTTAGTGCGAAAGGAAGATGTTGGCCTCAATTTTTGTAAAAAACCGCCGGAAGAAAAATGAAAACCCGAAAACACCCGTGTTTGTGTTGCGGCATGGTACAAAGAGAATCACTGCCTTAGAAGCGAAATCGCACCGACACCGTGGTGCAGGTTGGCAACTAGCGTCGCCCCCCAAGGATACACAACGAACTCTGACTGCGTGCACTCGCCGCCAAAGTAATGGAACCACCCAGGACTTAGAACTGTTTTCTTCAGAAGAGGAGAGGAGAAGTTTTTGAACGTGTATAAAATCTGAAATCCATATCAGTTTTTAAAACAAAAACAGACGCTCCACTTTGTTGAAAATCAGGAGAAGATAAAAACTGATTTAACAAAAAGATAAGGATGAAAAAAGTTATCAGAAACCTAATTCAACCTTATCCGAGGCCTTAGATTTTATATAATTAATCAAACACCGTTGCAAAAAGGACCAACACAACACCACAAACCGATGACGAAGGTGGTGGTGCGCGCGTGTGAGACTCCTATCCCAACTCTCAATAGCTCACTCTAAAACTCTCCTTTAAAAGCACCCCTTCAAATACCCTTTAAAATCAATGTGTGACAAGTGAAGTTCAAAAGACGAAAACCAATTGTAAACATTATCTCTAACAAAAAAAATGAATTTGGGTCAAGGGAAGAAAGAAGATTTTAGAAATTGGACTAATTTTGGAGGCCCAAAAATAAGTTGGCAAGAAGACAGGAATTTGGATGACATTTTGGAAAGGTTCTCGATCTCTATAGAGAAAACTTTTCACAGTTTTTGAAAAAATATCTTTACAAAAATCTATATAATTTGTCATGTCAACAAGAATTTACTCTTTTAATATATTTACAAATGTTAAAATTTCACCAAAAATTTCATCTAGATTTTAATCTTAAACTAGATTAATCTTTGACACGCTAAACGTGTCCCCACTAATTAGGTAGTCTAGTCTATAATAGTCTAGGAATTTTGATATAAAATATCTACCTTGTAGTAAGAGTTGGTCGGTGGTGCTTTAGCCGACATAGGTATATCATTATAAATAGGTCAAAGGTGATGTTTTGTGGAGAGAGCGGGCAAGAATCATTAGTGAGCTCCTCCAAGGAGAGAGTAGAAAAGTGTCTCAAATTCTCAATCACACACTAGTAGAACGTGTGTTCTAGTATGTGATCGATTATGGAGGCGTATCGATTACATATTAGAGAGTGTGAGTTGGTTTGTATGTATGATTGATCGAGCATGAGGGCGTCTTGATCATACGAGTAAGAGTCCATCAAAGTGTAAGGTTATTCTTGAATTGAGTGGTGTACGAGTGAGTTGTATTTATGAGAGATGTAATTTTGTAACCGATATATAATACAAGTTTTCATTTGTAAGTAGAGCTTAGTACTCCGAATGAAGTTACCCATTTTTTTTCCAACACATCAATACATGCTATGCTATACATATTTCTTCATTTTCTTATTAGATACGAGTATATACTAACCTAAGTTTTGACTTGGTCCTTGCATAAGAAATTTACCACAACTACTTTATGAAGACAAGGTAGTCAAAATTACATTGAATTGCCTGATTTGCAAGTGTTAGTTCATCCTACAAGAGTTCATTTTTCAATAGTCTTGATATTTTAAGGTTCAATAATCCACTTAAACTGACATTATGAACTACTAGGATTACTACTGACTCTGAGCCACTTATTAGACATGAAGAGGTACTCTTTGGTTAACCAAAATGACACAACACAGTGTCATTCTAATTGAAATTATCTGTGTATATTAGTAGCATATGCACTGTGTCATTCTAATTGAAATTATCTGTGTATATTAGTAGCATATGCACTGTGTCATTCTAATTGAAATTATCTGTGTATATTAGTAGCATATGCACATTTTGCACACTAGCTAGAAGTGCTTCTTTTTTTTTTATCTTAGTCCAGTTCGATCGACTCAGTCGCTCTACATCTGGATCGGGTACGGTATGACCCATTTAAGGGGTTGACCCTCCCACTCACAAGCGATTCCATGTTTCCAATGAGATTCGAACTTCGAACCTCTTGGCATGGGATGTAGCCCCACAACCACTACACCAACTTGTGATTGGTGCTAGAAGTGCTTCTATTGTCTTGTTTTTAGAACATAGATATGAAGCTTTGCTTCTTGTCATTCACTATGCTTCATCTCTGTCCGAATCTGAGGCCACTTAAGATTGTTTCTTCTTCGCTCATCGATTTCTTGGACCAAATTAATTTCATTTGTTGAGAGCCATTGCTTATGTATGTTTCATGTAGTTTTGTAGTTTGAATTAGCCTGATTTTCCCCATTTTTCTCACCATCTGAAATTCTGAATCATCAAAGAAAACAATCATTTAGCTTTTCCATCAATGACAATTTGATTCAAAAATTATATCCCTTTGTTTGGTTTGGATTCACATAACTCCCCTCTACCAAAATTATTCATGTATTGTATTCTATGAAGCATTAACATGTGGTGCTAACATGCTTATGGTTTCATGATTCTTGCTGTAAAAATTTTCTCCTCTCTTGGGCTGGCTGAATCTGTTTTCTTACTCTTGCTAAACTTGGCTCTTCTCAACAAGAAGCTTCACTAGTTTTGATGCTGTTTTTGTCCTCTGAGACTACAAAAATGTTCAAAGTGCAACGAAGGTTGCGCGCTTTGATCAAGTCATCAACATAGACTAGAACGTGCATAGCCACATTAGCTCGATATATGATAGGAAACTAAGGCATGGGTTTGGAGACTTTTGAGTTGAATTATTGATCCGTGTTTATTTGTTACAAGTTCCCAGCTAACCAAATTTAACATTTACAAGCTATTCACATCAAAACCTTGTATACAGATGAAAAATTGAAAACCCAAGCTCAAGAAATAAACAAATGATTTATATTTGTTGGAAAAAAAAAACCTCTCTCAGACGGACCTATATAGCTACCAAGCCTAAAATGAATCTATCCTTAAACTTCTGCTGTCATCGTCGTTGTTTTTCAGCTCTTCATTGGACGTTTTCCCCGAGGATCTATCAATCTGGGTTCAGGGCTTAGAGCAGCAGAGGAGGTGGTGTCATGTGAGCTAACACTTGCAGTCTTAGTGTTAGTACTGGTGGTGGACTGGGATGTTAAGCTCGAGGATGCAGCAGCTGAAATCCCAGCGTTGGAGGGGCTGGTCCGGCTTGAGCTATGGTATACCCGGATGGAGGTATTGCCAGGTCTTGTGGGCTCCTCTAGATTGCTAGGTCTCTTGGTCAGCATCACTTCTACTCGCTCCATTGTGGGACGGAGAGATGGGTCGGATTGAACACAGAGCAGGCCTATGTGGATGCACAGGGCCACCTCCTCTTCCGTTGCTGTTGGTGCTAGTGCTGTGTCCATGATGCTCAAACTTCTGCCCTTTTTGAACATCTTATAAGCCTGATAGGAACACATTGTCAGCAATCAAGGAATGAAAATCATTCACATTTGGCAACAACTAAGCATGGCGTTGGGATGGAAATTACAAGCACCTAAGAAATCTGGAGAATTTTTTCTTACATTCAGTGAAACATGAAAAGGCTGAAGTTAATGGTATATCCATGAGATTAGTCGGGCCTATAAAGTGGACCTGGATACTAAAAAAAATAATAAAAAAGAAATTGAAACTCAAGACTTTTAAATTCAAGAAGAAAATATTTTCACTCCTTTAGGTACCGAAAGAAAAACATTTTGGAGATTCCATGGAAAACAAAAAAGTTACTTCTAAGTTCCAATCAATGGAGCATAAATATGATTCAAAACATATGTGAGACTTAACCAGACATGGATATGTAAAGAGCAAAGAGAAAAAAAAATGACTACCCAACCAAGTAGACTATCAGCATCATGGCTCGTGTTGAACGAAGAGTTCTTTCGACCGCTAACCAGCTCGAGCATTAGCACTCCAAAGCTGAAAACATCAGCCTTCACTGTCAACTGTCCACTCATTAAATACTCAGGCGCCATATAGCCGCTGCCATTATTAACCAAACAGAAACTGTCAGATAGGAATAACAAGTGAACGAAGTGAGACAGAGATCTAGGAAACAGGAAGTAAGGTAGGTGTACCTGGTCCCAGCTACACGAGTATTTACATGGGTTTCATCCTTAGAGAAGAGGCGAGCCATGCCAAAATCGGCAATCTTAGGCACCCATTTGTCATCTAGCAAGATATTGCTAGCCTTGATATCGCGGTGGATGATACAGCAATGAGCATCCTCATGGAGGTAATGCAAACCTTTCGCAATTCCTAATATGATGTCATACCTCTTTTTCCAGTCAAGTTCCTGTCTTCTCTCTAGTTCTGCATCAAGCGGACCAACAAAACAATGACTATAAGACTTCTTTTACATTGATGGCAAAGAGTCCTTTTGATCACAACACCGACAAGGTCTTAAAAGAAAACAGATTTATGCATGTGGTCATCCCAGGTCGTATTATTATATTCATAAAACTACTTTTATTTCTTTTAATTACATATTATATTCATATGGCAATAAATACATGAGTCATGAACTTAATCAATTCCTTGATAAAGTAGATTCCTTGATAAAGCAGATTCATCGTATGAACCCTTTTCTATTTAAAAATTATCTTCAACTGCACAATTTTTTTTTTATAAAAAAATAGAGGGAAGTGCAAGAATCCAAGAAATGATCAATGCAAATAACTCATACGTGTCACAACTATGAAGTTCACAAACAATGACAAGCACTGCATAACTGCAGTGTATGTGAAGTGCAAGAACTTCGTTATTTTGTTTTTATGTAAGATGTACCATAAACAATCATATTCTTTAAAAAAAAGGATAAACAAGAGAAAAGCTTTAAGAAAAAAAAAAAAGCAACTCAAAAACGAAAGTAGCGGTTCCTTGTCAATCATATGATGTCCTTACGATTTCATTGTCACTACTAAATCAGAGAAACAACTAATCTACTAGGCAGCAAAAATCCAAGGGGGTTCTAGATTTCTAGTAACTTTTCCAAAGCATGTAACAGTGAAAAAAACCTTACAGATCGAAGATACCATAGATGAACTACGCAAAGCAATGGTGTGCCACTAAGTGCTTATTGGTAACACAAACAGGCTTGAAACCTGGAACTGATTTCAGGAGCATTCTCAAACAATTTTGTTTCAATGTAGTGCATACACACACACACACACACACATATATATAGAACTCTGAGAAACATCTAAGTTGACATCAGTACAGGAAAACGGTGAACAGCATAAATTTAGAAAATGCCATATCATGAAGAAATGAACTGGGATTTTCGAGATCCCACTTCTGTTGAAAGCTGTCATTAACCCCAGTTACAAAGCTAGTTCTGAGCTTCAAATACCAAACTATACACAAAATAATATTAAACTAATACATTTATGATACAACATATATCCTAAAAAACACTGAACTTGATAGATGCATCTTAGTCATAATGGGAGCAAAATGTGCATGTTCAAGCATGCATATATCCTAAATAACCACTAAACTTGCAACATTATTGCCCAAAAAGCAAACCATTGTGCAAACGTTCCTTTCCTAAATGTAATGTTGGTTATCATTCCTTCTACGCCTATCTCAATAGTCGATGCCATTTCAAAGAGGCACAGACTATGAAATGAGGAGTATGAATCCTACAAACTCATCAACGTAACCACAAAAATGAAAAGACGTTCAAGGAACAAATAAAGAACCAGAAACAGACTTACTAAAGAGAAACTTGTCAAGGCTCTCGTGGGGAACATACTCATAGACAAGAAGCTTATCCTCCCCGCGAGTGCAATACCCCAAGAGGCTAACTACATTACGGTGCTGAACACGCACCAGCAATCTAGCCTCATTTAGAAACTCCTTCTTGCCCTGCTTTGAAGTCCGAGAAAGCCTCTTCACTGCAATTTCCCTCCCATCCTCCAATTCCCCCTGCAGTTTTTCAGACACCTTTTGTAACTTCACCTTTCCTATAGATAACTCACCAATATTCTGTAATAGCAACTAGCAAGCATCATCTTTTCTCCAGCTAGTACATTATATGATCCTTCTCAGCAATTTATCAGCACAAATAGTCACATCCAACATTTCGATTTCAAAACTGAGGGAAGGATACCTTCTCGCTTCTAGCTCAATTCAATTTCGTAAATTGAGGTCGTTCACACACTGTATTCCTAAAAACTAAAACCTAAACCCTAATTCCCCAAATCTCCAGGATAACGCAAACCCGAGCAAACGAATGAAACACAAGGAAGGAGTAAGCCACACAGATCCATTGAAATGACTTGGAATGTAGCGGAAAAGAAAAAGAAGAAAGGAAACCCCCAAAATACAAATTGCAGCCTCAAATCAAGGCCCTTTTTTCGAAATTGCAGCCTCAAATCAAAGCTTCAAGTTCCTGAGTAAATGCAGCTTCAAGGTTGAATTGGGAATAAGCAATTGAAGATACAAATTGCAGCCTCAAAAGGACCTATTTGCAGCTTGTTCACAGAGATCGAACATGGAGCCTCGAATCAAAGGCGCATCTCACAGATCAAATCATGTTTCGAAACAATCCAGATCCGGAGGGGAAAGAAATTACCTCTCGAATCAAGGCCAATCTCTTGGTTTCCTCCTCAACACGGTCGAACTGAGCCTGAACTTTCTCTCTAACCTCCATCTTCTTCCGCTCGATCTCCTCCTCCTTAGCCTTGAAGCTGGAGAGAGCGGACTTGGAGATCTGGCGCAATCATCGGGAAGATCTAGCGCCAATCACCGGGAAGATCCACACCACAAAAAAACGCAATCATCGGGAAGATCGACGTGAAACTGCACATCCGAGTATCCATGACAAAGACAAAAGGCAAATATCAAATTCAGGAGCAGCGATTCGAGAGTAAAGAGCGAACCGGGGACAAAGGAGATGAGAGAAGAGGAGATGTAAGTAAAGCGATTGGTAGGGAAATTACCGTGAAGAGAGGGATGAAATCACCGGGAAGATCTGGAGAGAGCGGACTTGGAGATGTCCTCCATGGGAGGAGATTGAAGCTTCCATCGGCAATGGAGGGAGGAGCAAGCCAGTGGATGGTAAAGAGGATTAGGGGAAGGGAGGGTTTTAATTAAAACAAGGGTAAAATTGGGCGTGGTCGTTTTAATCATTTTCATGATGTGCAGGATGACTTTGAGCCCTATGAACACTTTGAGGGTTTCCAAGAAGAAGAGGATCAATGGGAGCGCCAATCGAGAAGGCATGAACAAGGACCCCGTCCACGGAGGCCACGAGAGCCCGAGTAAGACGGAGTTGGCAAGGTCAAGGTCACAATCCCACCTTTTGAGGGAAAGTGCGATCCGGACACTTACCTCGAATGGGAGACCAAGATCGAGCACATTCGGAGCTGCCACAACTTCACCGATTACAAGAAGGTACAACTAGCCACCCTTGAATTTAGTGGTTTTGCACTAATATGGTGGGATACCCTTGTGAAGGAAAGGAGAAGAGCCCTAGACGCACCCGTAGCCACGTGGGAACAAATGAAGGCACTCATGAGGGCACAATTCATCCCTCAACACTACGCTAGGGAACTCAAGCAGCGGCTTGAGAACCTCAAGCAAGGTTCCATGAGTGTGGAGGAAGCATTCAATGCCATGCAATTGGCTATGGCAAGGGCAAACGTGGTAGAAGATGAGGAAGACACCAATGCTCGGTTCTTAAGAATCCTACACCCTTACTTGGCTAGAGAATTTGATTGTTATCCTTATAATACTAGCATTGATCTCTTACATTTAGCCGTGAAGGTTGATAGGAAATTGAAGGCAAGAAGCTTAGGAGCTCAAGGAAACCGGAGCTCGAGAAGCCAAAGCTATCAAAGCCGCCGAGTCACACCACCCTACGGGAGAGAGCCCTCAGTACCGAGGCAAGGCCCCGGGCATGGAGGAGAAGCAAGGACCGGGAGTGGATACCGCGGGACACCAAATCACGCAGCCGCGAGTGCGGGAGCGACGAATGGCACTCGGACCCCGAGTAACACCACTGGTAACACCAAGGGAGGTAACCCTAACCCTTCCGCTCCTAGAAATAGGGAAATTGTGTGTTTCACTAATTCAAGTGGAGGTAGTAGTCATATGAATTCATACATGTAGCACATACACTCATTCGTAAGCGCGATAATGCAAGAAGTCAGATATGTCATGCTGAACATATACTAACATATCATGTCATGTAATCACAAGGAGGGCTACCATTATAACCATACAGAATTCCCCAAGGGAAATCACCGACTCATCACCCTGTTTCCCCGTGAGACGCTAGCATGACTAATTTGGTAGAACACAAGGACATTCACACTATTTCCCCAAAGAAGATGGTAGAGTTCGTGTTTAGACTCTTGTGGCAAGGAGACACCGATTGACCATTATGAAGTGAAGGAGGATGACTCTATAAGACCACTCATTTTTAGGCTCAAAACCATGTCAATAACCACCCACCTTCACATACTCAAGTAACCCTCATATCCAAACACAACCCCTGAAAGTAGTTGGCTGATCAACCCAGTTCCCATAGCGAACGTTGACATTAGGCGAGAGACTCAATAGAAACGTCAATGGTTGGGACACTAAAAGGAGTCGGAATGAGGAGAATGGACACTTTTCAACCTTTACTAACATGCCTATTGTCTTATGGAATGGATGACGGAATTGGATTATTAAGGAGGGTTGAACCACGGGAAGGACTGTTCCACCAAGACTGGAAACCCAACTACATAGGCCCATCTGTAAATAGAAAGCTAGTATTTTGCCTACCGTTCCCTGTTTTCTACATCCTTAAGGGATGGTCTATTGCTTTGGTCTCTACCCGCGAGTTGATCCTATTTACTATCCTAGGTCCAATTAAATTCATTTGCCCTTTCTAAATCCGTTCAAAACCTTTGAAATCGTTAGGCGGTTTTCCAAAATCCTTTTCAACCCTTTGTACTTGGTTTGCAAAACCAGGCTTTGATACCAACTTTGTAACGGATCAGGATTATGATTCTTGAGTTACGTTTTGAGGGATGAAATCCCTCGTCAGATCTTGCGCACCAAGTACGGGTTGAAAGTTTAAAATTCGAAGGTTTAGTTTTTGAAAGAGGGATTTCATACCCAAAATTTTTGGGAGGCCCGTTGGAGGCCCAGTGTTAACACATCTGTACCTATCCTACGTGCTAAGTCAGGAAAACGTGTCCGCTTAAACCATCAATCTCATAAATACAAGGTGTCACGGCAAAGCCGGGTCAAAACATTCCTTAGTATGTGCTTATCCTACCAGTATTTTATATAGTCAAGTGACAATTTAGTAACCAGTTTTCCACCATGAGTATCCCACGCCAAACAGCACACAACATTAGGTAGGATCCTGCATATATATACCTAAAAAAAATAAAGCGGGTATAGGATCAGATCGAAGCTCGCATAGTTGCACCCCACATATAAGCACACATATACGCTAGTCCTAATATCATGCTTCTAATACATAATAATATTTTAAATCAAGCAAGCATGCTAGCAGTTTATATATATATGCAGAAAGCGGTAAATGGGCCCACATAGAATGCCAAGTGGGATATCCCTCTCCTACCTCCACCCCCTTCCCGATAGGGTGGAGGCTGGCCAGCTTGTGAATGCATTCCATTTCCAATTCATTCATATTATCATCATGCTCATAATCATCATCATGCTCGTAATAATAATAAGGTGTTGCTCATGACTTATATGACTCAGGACAAGGCCCGATGGGACTGGGCTGTCCTATGACCATAACAACGACTCTAGTTAACTTCACATATAACAACCATTCTGTTTACAAACGCATAAAGAATAAGTATGCTCATACGTTAATGCAACCTAGCATAATACTACATGGCATGCTATTATGAAATGCAACACCTAGTACATCATGCATATATAAGCAGGGAAAGGTCTGATCAATCTGAGTAAGCCCCGAGGGAACTTACTTGGCGGTGCAGAACAACATTGTAGCAATCATACAGTTCAAAGTCACCTAATAGTCATAATGGAAGTATAAGTCTATCTATTCAAACATACAAGCACACACGATTTCACATAATTCCACGTATCGAAAGCCTCATCATCATATTCCCAATTCCTCTAATCAATCATCATATATCATCTAACATATCGTATCACAACCTCATATAGCTCATCAAGTACCAACCATGCTCATCATCATATAAGTTCAACATATAGTAACATCTCATAGGCCATATAACATTGCATGCTTTATAATCATTGATCATATTATACTCCTATAGCACATCATAGTCAAGTGATATATACACTATACTTTCATATTTATTAAGTCAAGATCTCACATAAGACATGATTTAACATAAGTTCATATCATAACATATTAATAACATAACTCACATTTATCCTCATATCATCATGTATCATATCATGCTTAAGATCATATCAATAAGCATGCTTGCATTCATATAGCATATATGATCATAACATTATCTTATTCACATATCATTATCAAGTCATATACTCATATCACACATCACAATATATCATAGCATATCACAACATATCATAATTACTCAAAGAGTTAGTCCAAGCAAGAGGTTCCCAAGTTAGTCAAGTTCTTCTTCCAAAACAACCCCTTTTTAAAGTAGTTAAAAGGATTTTCCGGCCCTTGAAAACATCTCTCAAATACCTTTTTTGAAAACCCAAGTTCATTCATCAAATCATTCATTTCAAAACCCCTTTATAACACCTTTGAAAACAAAGCACAAAATGACACGAAAAATCGAGAAAAATGAGGATGCTCACCCAAAGTTCTTCTTCTTCGGTTTGCTCATGGAGGCTCGTCCGGGCTTTGTTTGAGCTATATCTTGCACGCGGGTGCCTAGGGGCATGTGAGGGTGTTAAAGGAAATGTCTTACTCAGTTTGAAGGTGAAAGAAAGGGAGAACGACCCTTACCTAGCTCAAAACCGAAAATCAAAGGAGAGAGGTCGGGGGCTGTCCTTTGGCTCGTCGGGGCTCTTCCGGGCAGCTCCTGGGCGGATCTTTGAACCAAGGTGCCTAGGATGTATGTGGGGATATTAAGATTTGACCTTTGAGTTAGTAGGAGGTGAAATGAAGGCAAAACGAGCTCTTATCGCTCCTAAACACGAAAGAGCGAGATGTGGTCTTCAATGGCTTCTCTGAGGCTTCTCTGGGTTGCTGAGCTCGTGCTGCTGCTTGGAGGACGTCAAGAGGAGGCTGTGGGAGCTGCTAATGTTGGTCCTTGAAGGAAGGAAGGGAAAAGGAGCTACCTTGGCCTTCCTTGGACACAAACATGGAAGAAGTGAGCTAGGGAGCTCGATTTGGGTTCTTGGTGTTCAATGGAGGAAAGGAGGAAGAAGATCGATGATGTTGTTGGCACTATTGTGGTGGTGTTTAACAGCTGAAAGGAGTGAGCTTGGGCTGCTGGAATCTCAGGGCAAAAGGAGGAAGAAGGAGGGGTGAAGGGATAAGATTTTGGAGCCTTGTGAGAGAGGGTGTGTGTTTGGATTTTGTGGTGAGTGAGGAGGCCAACAATCTGATTTTTATGGAGTCAAATGAGTGTGCATTGGGGCTGAAATCGGATGTCATGGGAGGAGTTGCAGGTTGTTTTGTCTCTTTTCCATTCTTGGGGTAGACAAGGCAAAAGGAGGGAACTAAAAGAGAATGTGGGTGTTTAGCCTCTTTAGGAAGTGAGGAAGATGAGGGAAAAGCTTCCTTTGAATTCAAAATCAGCTCAAGGAGGGGACCAAGGGCTGAGATATTCGGATCCAATAAGAGGAGGAAGAGGACAAGATGCGTGGTCCCGAAAACGCTAATTCGAATTTCCGACGTTAGCTCACGAAAGTTAGTTTCGCGAATCCCGCTCTCTATCGATCTAATCTCAACTCAACCATATTAGTAATTTAAAATCATGAGGATGTCGACATCCAAAGCTCATTTGAAATCTCGAGGTGTAAGGACGGAAGTGCCCTTCAAAAGTTCAAATTTGCCCGGATTTCGCTTTAAGAGTTTCGAAGTCGATTTATTAAGTTGAGGTTGAGTTTTTCTCGAAATATCCGAATTAAATCCACTTTAATTTATTTGTTTGGAATTTATTATTTGAAAATCCGAGGTCTTTACAAGCATAGCTTCTTGGTGTAATTCTCTAGCCAGATTTTTCCGTGACCAAAACAAATATGAATGGAGCTAGCGGATCTCCTTGTCGAATTCCCCGATTTGGTTTGAGTTGTTTTCCCAGTGTGTTATTCACTAACATAGAAAAGGTGGTAGTTGTTAAGCATTTCATAACCCAGTTAATCCATAGGGGATGAAAGCCAAATTTACAAAGTACTGATTTAATGTACGACCAGTTGATCTTATCATAAGCTTTTTCCATGTCCAGTTTTAGGGCTATCCAGCCAACCTTACCCTTTTGTTTATGGAAGCTATGAAAAATTTCATGCGCTATAAGCGTGTTATCTTGTATGGACCTCCCTTCCACAAAAGCCCCTTGGAAATGACTAATGTGCTTCGGGAGGATAGGCGTTAACCTATTTTCTAAAATTTTAGTTATAACTCTGTAGATGGTGTTACATAAGCTGATTGGCCTATAATGGTTAATGTTTGAAGGATTCTCAGTTTTTGGAATAAGAGCAATAAAAGTTTGGTTTATTTATGAAAGAAGACTTCCAGAGTGGAAGAAAGCCTTTATTGCTTTGCAAACAGATGGACCAACTATGTTCCAGTATTAAGTATAGAATTCCGGAGGGTAACCATCAGGTCCAGGTGTTTTATCTTCTGCCATACCAGCCATAACATTCTTTATTTCAGTGTTTGAAGGAAGTTTTGTTAAGGCCTCAGTTTCCCTTAGGGAAATTTGCGGTTGTATGTTTTTGATATCTTCTAGAGTGACTTTCTGTTGGATGGAGAAGATAAATCTCTCAGCCATTTCATTCGTAATTTGATCAGAGATACATGAGGGGTTAGTTAGGATATGTCCTTCTTTTGTGATGAAAGATAAAGTATTTCTCTTAAAATTTCAGACTTTAGCATAAGTTTGAAAGTATTTAGTATTTATGTCTGCCAGCCGAGTGTGTTTAATCCTAGCCCTCTGCTTTCAGAAGTTATAATTGTACTCCAAAAGCTTGGATTTTTTGTTTTTCAATCTTTCAAGTCTCGATTTGTCTTTTGTGGATAGGTTTCCCCAGGTTAACTGTATTTGAATTTTTAAGATATCTTGTTCTAGTTTTGTTAACTGTTTTTTTTATTATTGTTAGGGTGATTCTGACACTATTTTTCGTATTTTTCTTTA
This sequence comes from Persicaria maculosa, assembly GCA_963922045.1. Taxonomy (NCBI): domain Eukaryota; kingdom Viridiplantae; phylum Streptophyta; class Magnoliopsida; order Caryophyllales; family Polygonaceae; genus Persicaria; species Persicaria maculosa. Next base: position 21,259,365 of record OY998257.1, read on the forward strand.
GTAGTTTTTGTTTTGAACAAGTTTATAATCGAATGATCCAGAAAACTTATTTTTCCACACTCTATTGACCATATTTTCATAGTATGGTTTTGTGGTCCACACCATTTCAAATCTAAAAGGTGTTCCTTTAGTGGTTTCGTTTGCTCCTATTTGTAAGGTAACAGGGCAACGATCATACGAAGAAAATGGATGGTGATGCACTGTGAGATTATTAAATCTAGTAATGATGTCTTGGTGTGCTAAGGCACGATCTAGTCTCTCATAAGTGTTGTTGACTCCCATCTTGTTTTTTCTCCATGTGAAAGGAGATCATGTGTAGGGGATTGTTGTCAAATTAACTTCTTGTTTAACATGATTAAGTCTTCTAAAGCGCATATTTTTCGGGTTGGAACCTCTAATCTTTTCTGTATCATTCTCAATATCATTTAAATCACTAATAATGATAATCGGGGTCAAGTGTTTATGAACTATGGTAAAGATTCTTCCCAAAAGGTATTTTTCTCCTAATCTACCGAGGGTGCATAGACAAAAAGGATTGCAAATACAAATTCATTTACCACTGCTTTGATCATACAGTATTTGTCACCTTATTCCAAAATGGTGCTTTGATCTACTTTGTTGTGCTTTTTATACAAGATCCAAAAACCTCCCTTGTAACCATTTTCTTTGATAGCGTGTACATTATGGAAAATAGTGGTTCGAATTTGGGATTCTGTAGGAGCTTCAGTGGATTTTGTTTCAGCGATAGTAAGGATATCAAGCTTATTAGAATGTTGCAGTTGGCTTATTTCTTGTAAAAGAAGAGGACGCCCAGTTCCTCTTACATTCCAATAGCATATCTTAATTATAAGATTTGTGTTTCCTATGCATGTTTGCATTGCAAAATTGAGGGTTTCTATACTTTAAATAAGTATTAGGGACGAAAAAATCAAGAGATGAGACCTTGGAACGTATGCAAAGAAATATATACCTGTTGTTAAGCTGCATATCCATCCATTTACAGATGATGTGACCAGTTAGCGGGCTAGCCCTTAAGGCTTGTTGGGCGTCCTTGTAGCTGATCTGCGGAGTAAGATTTGTGTTGAGATTGTTGTTGAAATGGTTGTTCAAAGGTTTAATGAGTTTTTGTTTGTAGAGATGGTTGGTGCGGCTTATTACCTTACCACCCAAAGGGGGTTTATAGGGGCACAACCAAGGTTTAGTTTTGTACAGAGAATAGAAGCACAAACATGTCATTAGAGTCTTCTTCACCATATTTTCTTTTCTACTGTCAGTAATTGGAAATACCATCCACTTGCTTTGTATTTTTCTTGGTGTGTTTAGCTGTTTAAGTAACTCACATAGATAGATAATGCATAAAATATACCAATAGTAGAAATAGATGTAATTGCAAAGTAGATTCATAAAAACATTACAGTTGGCTCCTTCATGGATTGAAAAAGGAGGGGAACAACTGATGTGGTAATACTTGCAGTCCGGATGATAACTAAGACAACTAACAAAGTAGTTCATGGGATAGCAAAAAACAACATAGGGGGAGTGGGAATCAACAAAGGAGGGATGCTGATCCATCGTATTACAAGCTAAACAATGGATGCACTAGGTAGGAGAGCAGGAAAGAAGGTGTGGATTAGAGTCATAGTTGGGTTTGGTAATTATAGGAATCGTAGTAACAGTATAATGGCTCATGCAATTCAAAGGATGTAAGGCCCTATAGCAAGAATGATCTAGTTTCACAGCAAAGTAGTAACTTATAGGAGTAACCATGCTAGTACCTTCATTTTCGATGCACAATTTTGGATATTTCACTTCGGTGGTCTATATTCAGCCTTCCATCTGTATTTTGCTTACTGATTTAGGTAATCTCTAGGCTCCCCCCTTCTTGTTGAAGCACATTTCCAAAAGTCGAGATGGATCTAGTGCTCCAGGCACCTTTGAGCCACCCAGCCGCCTCCGGTTGGCCAATCCTGTGCTTTGCATGGTAATAATTGTAGCATAAATTGCAGTTAACGACATCATTAACACGGAGGTTAGTAATAATACAGTTCTTGGTAATAGAATGGTAGTAAGAAGTGTTGTTGAGGAAAGGTTTGTGATCAGAGTTAAAAAAAGAGAGAGTAAACCCTTTCCTTTGCATTTTTCGACATGCATTTATGCCAGAATGTAATTCCAAATGGCCATAAAACTTCACAGTGCTCAAGAGGGAATTTGTGTTTGATCTAGGTCAAAAACCTAAGATATCATTATTGATAAAGGAGTGAAAAGTGGTTGATTGGTTTTTGGTATAGGTGTTTTGTAGGAAAGGTTTAATGGGGATGATTTGGGTTAAAGGGTTGCATTTGTTTAATTGTAAGGGACTGTTGTAATCGCTGCTAAAAGCAAACCACCAAAGGTAGTAGCTTCCAACATGATTGAAGGAGTTCCCAAGCCCACCCAGAAGAACACCAGAGAGAAGCAGAATGCGGAGAGAACGAGAGAGAGAGTTTCTAAAAGATTTTTCTAATTGTTGAGGAGACATTTAGTTAACCTCTTTTCTAAGTTAATTCTTATAATTTAAGATATTTTTTAATAAAATAAATTATCGATGTTTATGCAAATTTATATGAAATACTATGAAAAAAATTAATTAAAATAAATAAGATTTTATATAGTTTTTAGCTCCTAAAACTACGTACAAAATAGTCAAACATTATTTATTTCCGGACGGAGGGAGTATAATATTATTTTTAATTAAAACTAGCCAGTGGCCCGTGCGCAGACGCACGGGATTTTTCAAAACCATATGCAAAGCACAAATAATATTTATCGGGTGTTATAGTATTATGTATGACACATGAAATTTATACATTATTATTAAACTATATAAACCCATCTTTCCATAAAAAAACCCTAAGTAAACTCATCTTTTTTTTCCAGATGTTATTATATTAATCAATGCATTTTAAACGATGTATAAAACATAGTACTCGTCAAAATATCTCCCGGACAATTATTAACATCTGATCAACTTTTAGACAACAAACAATAACAAACACAAAAACAAAGAAAAAAATGATAATAATATACACTAGTGGATAGTCCCGTGCGTAGGGGGTTTAATTTTTAAAATTTTTAATAAAATTTGTTACTATATCTTCCATATAAATAATGATTTATATTACTCGTATTAATTTATATAGTTTTAATCTTTTAATTTTAACGATTTATTTCATCAGTAACTCTATATAACATGGAGTACTTGTTATAAGAAGCAAGTTTCAAAAACATATTTTTTTAGTTCTTTCTTAGATATATAAATATAATTAGTTTATATTTTTATCCATTGCTATCATATTTTCTCAAATAAATTACATTAATCTACATTTATCCATTTGTCATATACCTAAATAATATTTACTCCAATTAATTTTCTCAAATAAATTAAATTAATCTACATTTATCCATTTGTCATATACCTAAATAATATTTTGTCATTTTCATTAATTATACTTTTTATTTTCTAAAAACATTTATACTTAAATTTTTTAGAAACAATATTAATCTTTTATTGTTTTTATTAATGAGACTTTTTGTCTTCTAAATGTGCATTAATACTCCAAAAAAGCTAACTTTACTAAAGAGAAAGATATAAGAAAAATTCAAAAAATTTAAAAGAAAAATAGGCTTAAATTGTGACACACTTCTATCTACATATATAAAAGGCAGGGTTTGCCACAAAGTCGAGTTACCAAATTGCCCCTATATTTACAACTGTTCATTGAAAATTACAAAATTGCCACATTTTTTTTTTGCTTTAGCGCTTCTCTGATAGCTCTGCAATTCTCCACCGCCTTTCGTCTCCCTCTCCCTCTCTGCTACCACCCGGATTTTCTCCCTCCTCTGTTCACGCCGCCACTTCCTCTTAAATCAACACCCTACCCCAAAGCTAGACCATTTTCTTTCTCAATCGAATTCGCCGCCCCTTAATAACATTAAGATGTTCAAAGGTTTGTTCCTCTTTCTCAATCGAATTCGACTGCCAAGAACCTCAAATCCGGATTCTGTAGCCCTAGAAACCCGGCGGTGGTGCCAACGGATTGGGCTTCGAGGGAGATGAGGAAGGCGAGGCCGCTGCCAATCGAGGACGAATTGAGATTCGTGACAGAGAAGGAGAGAACATGGAGAAGCTCGTCGGGGAAGATGTGGAAAGCGAGGTGGAGGAACAGTCTCCGTGCGTAAGCTGGCAGTTTCTCTCTGGAGTCTGCAAGCACCGGAGGTCCGCAACGATGGTGGACAAGAACGTCGCCAGTCGTCGAAGGGGGACGATCGATTAGGGTTTCAGGTGCATTTGATTTCTTTCTATTTAATTTTATGAGGAGATCTCATATTTATCTTCATTGTTGTTAGATAATCAAATTTGTTCCCTGTTTGTGCTGGCTTGACAGATTTGTATGATTTGAATTCCAATGACACCAATTTAAGAAAATGCAGACCATTTTAGCTTCTGGTTAAACTTGTGAATAATATTGCCATTGGTCTACAACGCATTTGTATAATTTCCAATCTTTACTGTTTTAATTGAAAATTAGAAATATCAACTCTAAAAATGGAAGATTAGTAATGCTTGCATTTTAGAAGAAATCGAATAGTTGGACAAGTTCACGAGCACCTCTAAAGAATCATTAGTTGCTACTACTGTCTGACGCGGAGACTAATGTCTAATGCTATAGAATATGACCTCATCCCTGAGTTATCAATTTAAGCATTCCATTAGTAATTCAACCTTTTGGATTGCAGTAAGGGGTCATTTTAAAATATGTGGTGTAACCTATTGTTTTAGGATTTGTATCTCAACAGGCCCTTTTTTCAAAAAGAAAAGAGCGGGGATTGGTTTGAAAACACGTTCATTTGATGTTTGATAGCTAGATTTGTAAAATGAGGCTTTTTGCTTGCCCTGCATGTGTAGTTTGATAGTTGGATTTAGCTATCCAGCTTTAAAAGTTGTAAAAAAGATGCCGGGCTTTTCCTATGAATCTCCTTATGTCCTGAGTTCTTTAAGGGTGAAGGACTGCATGGCTCTAGCTTTTCATGTTAAGAGAATCTTAATTTTTAGTTTTGTTTAGTCATGATTTGGAATATGCAAATTGATGCCTATGAAATAATGTATTGAAAATTTTCTTCTACTAAGAGGACGCCCTATATATCAGAGAGGGTTAATGTTTCATATGGTTAATAATTTATTTTTCTCTCTTTTTCATGCCTTTACATTCTCATTTACAGAAAGGTTAAACTAAACTCTTCCTTGATGCTCCTAAATATTCATTACTGTTATTCGCAGGGGGCTAACTTTTCTGAAGTTATTCAAATGACCGATATATTTGAAGGAAGCATTATCAGACTTGCTAGGAGGCTAGACGAGTTTATTATTCAGGTATGTTTTACGATCTCATTTATGACGTATCCATTGCACCCTATGATGTTTTTTTTTCAAAATACAAAAAATTGAAGTTTTGTCACAATGAATGGTCGATCATTTCTTCACCCTTTGCAGTTGAAAGGTGCTGCAAACACTGTTGGAGAGATGGATCTAGAAAATAAGTTTTCCGAGGCCAATGCAAGCCTTCGACATGGCATCAAGTTCGCAAACTCTCTGTGCTTTTAGTTTTACAGAAATTCTATGCACTTGTTTGTATTTGAGACCAATTGCAAGAAATTTGCCTTGTCAATGTTGGAGGAGGATAGATATTTAAAGAAACATAGGAGATGTAGCAAATAGTAACAGTGTAAATTTTATTTCGGAATCCAAGTTACTTACTCTATAAACATACTCCAAAGAAAGTCTTGAGGGAAGCTATAATCAGGTTCCGTGTGCTTCTCACTAGTTATTAAGTAAATGTTACATTACAAGAAATAAAAAATCCTAGAATATTTTTTTTTATAAAAGGGATAAATAAGGAACTTAGGAAACACAACAAACGATGCGTTTGAGTACATTGAAAATTAGAAGGATGAAGTCGAAGACAAGGGGTGAACAGACAATCGCCCACTCGGAATCACCGGCCTCGCCTGCCAACCTCCTTCGTTCTTCACTCCGTCTCCGTCGACTCCATCCTGTCGCCGGTGTCAAGTCTTCGTATCGGCTGTCCAAGGCAGCCGCTCGGCGCTGAGTAATTTCGGAAGACCAGGGGTGAACAGACAATCCCCCACTCGGAATCACCGGCCTCGCCTGCCAACCTCCTTCGTTCTTCACTCCGTCTCCATCGACTCCATCCTGTCGCCGACGTCAACTCTTCGTATCGGCTGTCCAAGGCAGCCGCTTCCGGCTCAATCGACACTGCTGAAGAGAAAATCCGACTCTTAATAGTTGTAATTGTGAAATCAGGTATAATTTCTTATATTTCATTTTAGTTTTTGGAAATATTTGGATTTAATTTATAACAAAGTAGATTTAGGGTTCGGAATTAGGAAGTTGGAGTTGAATTTTTAGTAGTGATTTCTTTCTAGTTTTCAATTCCCCTTTTCATTCTTTCTGTGGTTTTTTTTAACCATGTGGATCTTCTGTGAGATGTGTTTTTTGTACTTACAATGATGAACAGAAAACAGATTAGGAAAAGTCTCATACCTTTGGTCCTTTGCTAGAGTGATGATACTCATAATCTGTTTTGTGTGTTTAATGAAACAACACACATACATTACAAAAACAGGACTACAATTGCATTGATGAAAATACGGTGTCTCTTTTTTAGATAGGGCAAGTAAAGTTGTGTCAACTTTCCCTTCTTAGGGGGTTTGGATTTTGGAGGGTCCTTTTGCAACCCCTGAAAAGCTTACAGAGATTGTAATATCCTAGCAAAACGAACATGGTGATCTACTCATACAGGAGGAATACAGTATACAAATAGCAGTTATAGTTTTACTTATTTTAGGCCCTTCTCCATTGCATTGTCTCCATTCCCATTTTCTGTCATTTTGTGAAAATATGAAAGAAACCCAGATGCTCACAACTTCAAAAACAGAATATGTAAATCATTCACAACTGCTTGGATACTTCAAACAAAGGGACTGAACTGGGCACTCTATTTTTCACAGGAAAAGGAACATTCACAATGACATATTTTAATTCAATGACAGAGTGATGGATTCATGAATATCTATTTAAAGTCTATTAGCTCAATGGAAGAGCAATGTGTTATTAAACACATGATGTGGGTTCGAATCCCATATAGGCTTTCTATAAACCTCAATCGCTGTAATCAACTTGTTAGTTTTCCACATGATCCTTGTTTTTTGTTTCAGATTGCTTTGATTTCATATCATCTCAGATTTTGGAGTATTAATTGGTTTTGTTTCAGATTGCTCTTGTTTATCATCTTCTTCATTATGAGATTGAAAATAAACAGATTGAGAAAGATCAAGTGCCACACAACATAGAAGGAATATTATATATGAATATATGACCGGCCAGAATAAAAAGCACACCATATTCATCCTAACTGGACATATGGTCTGAGCTGAATACACAGATTAAAAAATGGCCGCTGTCAAAATAGGTGATGGTAAAAAATATGCATTTTGTCACTTTGCTGGCAGAAATCTACATTCTTATAAAAAAATCTGCAATCTTCTTTAAAGTATGAATCCACATATCTAGCAAGTATATTTGTTGTATTGTGACACATCCAAAAAATTATGCAGTTGGTTGCTTTTCTGTCAAAATATTGGCTAATGGGAAAATCTGCATTCTGTCAAAATTATGCAGTTGGTTGCTTTTCTGTCATACAGATTGATATTATTAGTGGAAACTGTAACACATATGGTCAGATCAACCACTCATTCCAAAAACATAGGGATAATCAACCACTAATCTGTACAATGTTAAACTGCAAAGCATACTTCAAAATCCATACACTATACATTGTAGAACACTTCTTTGTATACGACATTGGTAGTAGACGTTACAATCTTGGAGCGCTGATCACATATTATTATCTTTAAACCTCTCCTAGACGTAACTCGAGACACTGCAACATATAATTGACCATGAGAGAAAACAGGTTTAGGCAAATATAAACCAACATTTGAAAGCGATTACCCTTGACTTTTGTTTATGGCCATTCCAAAACAAACTACTAGAGGAAATTGCTTTCTTTGAAACTGCACAGGCATAGTAAGCACAGATGATGTCAGAACCATACGAGGAATAGGGACCTTTTCACTCATATTAGTCCCGGAAATGATTTCACCTTCAATAATCCGGGATCCCAAGCGGGTGATAATCAGCCTAGTCCCATTACATAACCCAGAAAATTGATCAAGATTCCGAAGTAGCATCACAGGGACACCAATTTTCAGCTTCAAAATATGATTAGGCAACCCAGAACATGTAATGCTGTTCAGAACTTCTGGGGTGAAATATTCTGACCCATGCTGACTTGATCCTTCTGTGGCGCAAAGACTATCACAACTCAGGTAAACCCTTTCCTCCCCCAGAATTAAAGATAAGACGTAATCATTGACCTTTCCCACCGAATCATGAGCAGGGGCTAAAACAGTTCGCTTGTGCAAATAAGTTGAGTCAAATAGATTCTGTGCCAGCGATGGATAGATTGTATCTACAATAGATGCAATAGGATCGTCTGATTCAGTGATGAGAAGGTCAGAGGGAATATCGATAACCGCTTCACCATCATTTGGCGGCCCTTCAGTACCATCACCGACACGCAAAATCCATTTAGCAAACTGCTTGGTCTCTTCCGCTTCAGCAGATGTAGCACCCATTTGAAGCCGCATATTTTTTGTTAATTTTAGAACCTACATAGAGTAATGACATTGTTTGTTACAATTATAATCATAGCTAAAGACATAAGATAATATAAACAAAGATAAGCACACCACTGTTCTTAAGTACATGACCACAGCCAGTGTAGTTAAAATAATTGGTTCGAAATCAGCTAACAGATTTATAGGATAAAGTAGGATAATACTTACACAGGTGTTAGAGAATTACCTTACAATGGTTCCATAAGTAAGAAGCATTTATAGTGGCCGAGACTATATCTTGGCGACTACCTTTTGTAAAAACCGACAATATTTGCCGAAAGTCTCCACCTAACACGACAACCTTTCCACCAAAAGGCAAATCTGATTCCATGACATCCTTGAGGGTCCGGTCTAAAGCCTCAAAACAGAACTTTTTCATCATTGGTGCTTCATCCCATATGATCAGTTGAGTTTGTTTCAAAAGATCCGCCCTTGGTGTGCCCCGCTCAATATTGCAAACTGAATACTCATCCGGATGCAATGGGATAGAAAATCTAGAATGAGCTGTTGTCCCACCTGGAATTTGTTGTTGCAGGAGGATGATATGTCAAGTAATTACAAATAATAAAGATGTAATAAACGTAAACCGACTCCTGGCCTAAGCAAATAATTACAAGACTTCCTCCCGTTGTAGTGGAAGGGTAGTCAGGATCGATCCACGAGGAGGCGTGTCAGCGGGATCCTAGTAGCGTTGGAAATTTCACGTCTGCATCCACCAGAAGCCTCGATTTCAACCTTGGGCCTCGATGTCGACCTCGGCTGTCGATGTTCTCTGCAACAGAAGACCTGCAGAAACAAAAACGGTAGTCGATATCGACTGGAAAGGGTCGACATCGATGTCAGTCACGAAATCGACTGGCTCAGAAGACTGCCAGTCGATACAGAAGGGTCGATATCGATGCTAGGGGGTCGATATCGATGCTCAGCAAACTCCGTAGCGATGTTCGTCGTCGACTCAGGAAACTGTCGACGAACTCAGTGGTCGATATCGACGTCTGGGGTCGATATCGATGTCTTCCTGCAGTGGGTTAGTTTTTCGTCGGCAAAGAAGGGCCGAAGATTTAAGAGTGGAGAGAGAAGTAATGAACAGAAATAACAGTGGGTTTGACTGAATATAAAGTTATTTAAAAAGCAACTCCTAGGATTAGAGTTTACCACAACGTTAACCAATGCATGCGATAAGATAAATAAGACGGACAATTGCGCTATTTCACCCAAGGGACAAGCTTTCGCCGTACACCAACTCTTAGGATTACTCTTACAAATAAACCTAATTGTCTCTACCAATTTTATGTTTATAACTCAAGTTGTTAGCATGAATCCCTTTTCTTTCAATTAGGACTAAACATAGAATCGTAGGAGGAGAGATAGACACAACGATATCAACATCAAATACTTACCTCAAGCGCGCATGGCTAACGTCGGGCTCACCCCGACCCTAAGAGCTTTGGGGAACTACTCGCTTCTCATCATGGGATTCATTGTTGATAGAAGGAAATAAACTTGCATTAAAATAAACTCCGAAGCTTTACAACTCAACGTCAACTTTCGCAAACGTTAAACCCTAAAACTTCTCTCTTTCTCTAACTCTATTGATTGTCTCTTGGATTGGATGATCTAACAAATCAGCCCCTAGGGCTTTATTTATAGGCTACTAATCCTCGCTATCCGAGGATTGTAACTCCTATCTAAACTATGAACTCTATCCGAACAATTAGGATAGGTCTTTTATTTTGATAAAAACTTAAAGGAAAAAGATAATAAACAGCTGCTAATATCTAAAAGAACGAGATAACTCATGGCTTTGATGATAGACTTCACAATCCGAGTCTCAAAATCGGATTTATCTTCTGTCGAGGTAGGGTCGATATCGACACCAGAGGTCGATATCGATGCTTGTGTTTCTGCTCGACTTGTCCAGCTCCAGTCGATGTCTATGATGATGGTCGATATCGACGCTTGTATGTCGATATCGAGGCTTTCTTGTCTGGTCTGTGTGGCCTATCTCGACACTCAGAAGTCGTGTCGAAATCTAGGGTCGATATCGATGTCTCCAGTCGATATCGACCTCTTCTCAGCTTCACTTGGCTTCTTCGTTTTGACTCCGATTTCATCGAATTCCTGCATGGTTAGCTCAAAACTCATGCAGACTCTATTTCTTATACTTTAGCTCATTCTTACACAAGTTTATATACTTTTGAAACTTTTCTTTGGAAATCGAATGAAATATGAAGTCAAAAGATGCAATAAACAAAGGTACAAATATGTACATCAAAACACCCCATACTTAGACTTGCTTGTCCTCAAGCAATAAACAAGCAATAGCCAACACCTACAACACACCCTTCAAGTCTTCGCCTTTGTCAAAAGCAACATCATAAGCGGTAGCAAAGCAAAGCAAGTGAATTTAACGTCATAGCACATATTTTGGCGATCCATAGGCACATGCAATTTTGATCCAACCTCACAGGGATAATGTGTTTGCACTCAACTCTCATGTGTTTAGGTTATGAAGATCAACTCTCAACTCAATTCCATATACAATCTCATAAACATTGCAATTTATAAAATCCACTTCGCAACCAATTATGAAAATGCAATAAGAACCATCAGGAGGACTTTCGCTCAATGGAAGACTTCAAAGAAGACTCCATTCGGCGGGGTTGTAATGGGGCTTGGTATAAAATAAAAGGGTATGGAATTATTTGGCTATGTGGTGCTTTTATAATTCGGGAATCAAGACTCCTAAATCTCAACACTTTTAATACCCAAACCATAACTCTTCATTGTAAGCTCAATCTCTATAATGCTCTTTCCCAACTCATCTTTATATAATATGCTCTAAAGATGCACTTAAAGATGCAAACCGTTCTATCAACCCTTCTTCCAAATTCTAATATACCTCTCAAAAATATAACACTTGTATGAATAAAAGACTTAAGGATTTTGGCTCATGCACTATATATATATATATATCTTTATTTTTTTCGGAATTTTTTTTCTTTTTTTTTGACGAAAATAATAAAAAAATACTAAAGATATGTGCATTTATATGGTGAGCCAAAAAATCCTTTTACAAAATATGACAAAATGTAAATATGCACCAACCCATAATTTCTTGCTCAAAACTGGACATTATGCTCTTTTCTTTCCACAAGGCACTAGTCCAACCAATCTAAGTCTCAATTCTCAAATGGGGGTCAGGCTCAATTCGGCTAGGGATAATTTTGTGGAGTTTGAAATTTCAGGCTTAGGCTAATGTTCTGGCTTCAAGCAGGGATAATGCAGGGTAGGTAAAGAGAGGATAAAAAATGGCTTAAAAGATGCCTCCATCATTTAATTCTCGTAAACATAAACATATATATGCATTGGTTTTGAATAACTATCACAACATTTAGAGATGCATAGGAAGAGTAAATTCACTCAAGAAAGTGGAGGGATTTTTGATGTTCTCCCTATAGGTCAAAATTCTCACAAGGACAATTTTTGTTGGATTTGCCTTTTTAGCCTAGGATCATATGTGCTCAATTTCATCACAAGTTCACAATCTACATAAAATTTTTAAAGACTTAGGCTAAACCATCCAAATATGCCATATGATTTACATGATCAAGTCAGCTATTGAGTTTTCATCATAGGACATCTAAGTAGGGTTTAAAAAATAAACATACATTTTTTTTTTGTATTTGACATTTTTCTATTTTTTTGGAATTTTTGACATTTTATAAAAGTAAAACTAAGAACAAAAATTTAAACATGAATGCGATGCGAAGAAGAAAACCAAGTTATGACCATAAGACATGTTTTTCCCCCACCCCATACTTCAAATATATAGTGTCCTCACTGTATTAAAAAGAAGAACAAGGGTAGAGAGAAACTCACAGCGCAAACCTACGGATTCATGTCGATTTCAGATTTGGTCGATGCCAGAAGTCGATATCTAGGTTAGTGGTCGATGTCGACTGCATCTGTCAAAGTCGAGGAAGAAAATGAAGATGAGGGCTGCTTGATTGGGGTCGATATCGAGTATTAGGGTCGATATCGACCTCTCTTTTTCGCTCCTGAGTCCTCGATGTCGACTCCAGGAGGTGGCTTGACCCTGGGGGGGGGTCGATTTCGACTGCCTCTGCAGAAGCTTCTTTTCTTCTTCGTCGTTCATTTTGCTTGATAACCTGAAATCTTGGTTAGGAATATAGATAAAGCACGAATTATCTCAGTTTTAAAAGTTCAAAATCCAAAAGTTAAACCCTAAAAACCATCTATGAAAAAAAAAATTTAAAGGTTTTATGTACATGCTCTAGATTTTTGAGTCGCTAGGCCGACTTCTCCGTCAATGCTTCACGACCCTTTTAAGTAGGGACCCTTCGAGCGCGAGCCTTCTCCTGGATCATCTAGGTCCTTTTGGTAGTAGCGAAGTTCGTCGACCAATGCTTCTTTGATGTTAGGTTCTTCTTTGGGTGCTTTTCTTCTCTTTCTTGACCTAACTTTAGTAATATAGGCAAACCATGGAGCTTTGACCCTCTCTTTAGTAGAATTATCAATAATCGGCTTAATTGATTTATCAATAATGGACGGAGGAGGGTTAGGAGTCATACCTGGGCTTACCTGTTTGGGCCCGAAACAGAAATCTTCAGGTTGAGGGGTGGTCGATTTCGACCAAGGAGGGTCGATTTCGAGAGCTTTGGTCGATGTCGACATGTGGGGGTCGATATCGACCTCTGTGACCCCATACTTAAGCTCATGGCAGCGATCTGGCATACTCGATTTTGACCAAGGGGGGTCGATTTCGATGTTTTTAGTCGATATCGACTGGTTCCAGTCGATGTCGACCCTGCTTGCTGTTTCCGTCCTCGCCAACAAAAATTTTCTAAGCTTTTCTTTAGCCGGCGAGAGGACTACTTGCTCCAGGTGCTTTGTTTCGCTCATGGTTGGGTTGAAAGAAAATTCTATCACTTCGTTCCCTATAGTAAAGGTTAGTAACCCTCGACGTACATTGATATTGGCATCAACAGTAGCTAAGAAAGGCCTACCAAGGATAATAGGCACTACAGGATCTTCAGGCATCTCCAATACAATGAAATCAGTAGGCACAAAGAACTTACCTACCTTTACCGGAACGTCATCAACTATACCTATGGGTCTGACGAATGAGTTGTCAGCCATATAGAGCTTCATGTCCACAGGTTCAAGGGCACCAATGTTCACCTTCTGCCAAATAGAGAGAGGCATGAGACTTACACTTGCCCCTAGGTCACATAGGGCTTTAAAGCGATGTTGGCCAAGTCCCACGGTGATTGCAAACTTCCCTGGATCACTCTTCTTCTCAGGGAAGTCCATCTTTGAGCACTCCTCTGCGATCTCTGCCATGGATCTCTTCTTGCTAAGGATGTCTTTGAGGAATCGCACATAGGCGGGCATCTCGCTTAGGGCTTCTGTAAGAGGGATAGTAATGTTAAGTCCTTGGAGAATCTTTATAAAGCACCTAAACTTACCTTTTGTGGGATCCTCCAATGCTTTGGAAGGGAATGGCAACGTCTTCTTTGGTGGAGGGGCCAAAACGGTGGTCGGAGGGGCCTGCTGGACATCGATGTCGACTGGGATTTGGTCGATATCGACTAGAATGGTCGATTTTGACCTCTGTTGTGGCTCTTATGGCTCTGCAGTGTCCTCGATATCGACCAGTGGGTCGACCTGGGGGTCGATATCGACTGGTCTGTCGATGTCGACTGGATCTGCTGCTTTCTCCGATTCCGTTCGTGGCTTATGTACTTTGGTGCCACTCCTTAATTGTATGGATGCGACATGGCCCGTCCCGGATTGTCCCTTAGGATTTGTAGTGGGTTGCCCAGGGAGTGTTCCGGACGGTCTAGGGATTTGTGCCGCCAATTGACCCAGTTAGGTCTCTACGTTCCTTTTCCATATATCCATCTCCCCAATCCTTGTGGTAAGGTGATTGAGTTGAGAATGGATGGCATTGTTGGATTGATCATTCTTAGCCTGATTCCGCCTGATTTCATCCAATACTAGTTGAAGGTCATCCTTCTTTTGGTCTCTCTCCGGGTGCCCAAGAGCTCTATAAGGCGGAGGGTCCCTAGGGTTAACCGGGTTCCTTTGTGGTTGATGGAACCTTTGGTCTCCCCAATATTGGTGATTGGGACCCCTCATGTAGCGCGCCTCTTGGTGAGTCTCCGCTAAGTGTACTTGTTCGGCATGTGGGCACTCGATGGTGGTGTGCCGCTGCGATCCGCATTCTATGCAATCTTGGTTCGCTGAAAGGAACCTTACTTGCTTTTGGAGCTTTCGAAGTTGATCCCTATGAAATTGCTCATTTACATCCGGGTCGATTACATTGGAGGGTTCATATAAGGGCATAGATGGGGCAGGCCTCGACGATGATACTGTGTCAGAAGCCTCAGGAGTCCCATATGTATTGTCGAACTCCACCAACCTCTCTATGGTCTCCCAAGCCTCTTGTGGAGCGAGTTCAAGGTAGCCATAGGAGGTGTAGGTGTTGATCCTCTCCTTAGTTGCAGCGTCAAGAGCATTGTATATGATCTCCTGAATTACATACGGTGGTTGGCCATGCGTCGGGCATGATCGTAGTAGGTCCTTAAACCTTTCCCAAACAGTCGCCAGAGCCTCACCAGACTTTTGTTTGAAAGTCGTGATTTTATGTCGGATCAACGCCGTCTTAGAAGGAGGAAAGAACTTGTTGAGGAACGCGTCCTTGACTTCATTCCAGGTGCGGAGCGATCTTGGGGCTAAGCTTTCCAACCACTGCAATACTTTTCCTGTAAGAGACCATCGAAAGGCTTTTAGGACATATTCAAGACTTCGTCCATCAGCAATAGTATCACAAAGGTCTAAGAAGGTTGAAATATGTGCCATAGGGCACTCATTAGGTTTTCCTTCATATTGATGCCTTCTTATTTCAGTCAGGAAGTTAGGTTTAATTTCAAAATTAGAGGCAGGGATAAGAATCGCCGATTCAGGCACTGTGAGCGCGGGGTGCATATATTGCTTGGCATTCCTAGGGAGGGCATTGATTTGGGCTTCTATTTGCCTCCGACCTTCCTTCTCCCTATCCGCACGCTCCTTAAGTGCCACCTCTCTAGTCGTTAGGTCCTCAACCTGCTTCCTTAGTTGCTCAATAAGTTCAGCCTGGTTCGCGTTGTCCGCCATGATTCTTTGAGCATGGGCCCTTAGATGGAAATAACCCTCAGGGTCGTCTACTCCTTCAAATTCAGGTGGGCGATCAGCGCGTCGCATACACCTGCAAGGCCAAACTAGGTAGAGATGTGAGATAGACTACTAGGGCGCGATTGATTGCCTCCCCGGCAACGGTGCCAATTTGTTGTTGCAGGAGGATAATATGTCAAGTAATTACAAATAATAAAGATGTAATAAACGTAAACCGACTCCTGGCCTAAGCAAATAATTACAAGACTTCCTCCCGTTGTAGTGGAAGGGTAGTCAGGATCGATCCACGAGGAGGCGTGTCAGCGGGATCCTAGTAGCGTTGGAAATTTCACGTCTGCGTCGACCAGAAGCCTCGATTTCGACCTTGGGCCTCGATGTCGACCTCGGCTGTCGATGTTCTCTGCAACAGAAGACCTGTAGAAACAAAAACGGTAGTCGATATCGACTGGAAAGGGTCGATATCGATGTCAGTCACGAAATCGACTAGCTCAGAAGACTGCCAGTCGATACAGAAGGGTCGATATCGATGCTAGAGGGTCGATATCGATGCTCAGCAAACTCCGCAGCGATTTCGTCGTCGACTCAGAAAACTGTCGACGAACTCAGTGGTCGATATCGACATCTGGGGTCGATATCGATGTCTTCCTGCAGTGGGTTAGTTTTTCGTCGGCAAAGAAGGGCCGAAGATTTAAGAGTGGAGAGAGAATCAATGAACAAAAATATTAGTGGGTTTGAATGAATATAAAGTTATTTAAAAAGCAACTCCTAGGATTAGGGTTTACCACAACGTTAACCAATGCATGCGATAAGATAAATAAGACGGACAATTGCGCTATTTCACCCGAGGGACAAGCTTTCGCCGTACACCAACTCTTAGGATTACTCTTGCAAATAAACCTAATTGTCTCTACCAATTTTATGTTTATAACTCAAGTTGTTAGCATGAATCCCTTTTCTTTCGATTAGGACTAAACATAGAATCGTAGGAGGAGAGATAGACACAACGATATCAACATCAAATACTTACCTCAAGCGCGCATGGCTAACGTCGGGCTCACCCCGACCCTAAGAGCTTTGGGGAACTACTCGCTTCTCATCATGGGATTCATTGTTGATTGACTGAAATAAACTTGCATTAAAATAAACTCCGAAGCTTTACAACTCAACGTCAACTTTCGCAAACGTTAAACCCTAAAACTTCTCTCTATCTCTAACTCTATTGATTGTCTCTTGGATTGGATGATCTAACAAATCAGCCCCTAGGGCTTTATTTGTAGGCTACTAATCCTCGCTATCCGAGGATTGTAACTCCTATCTAAACTATGAACTCTATCCGAACAATTAGGATAGGTCTTTTATTTTGATAAAAACTTAAAGGAAAAAGATAATAAACAGCTGCTAATATCTAAAAGAACGAGATAACTCATGGCTTTGATGATAGACTTCACAATCCGAGTCTCAAAATCGGATTTATCTTCTGTCGAGGTAGGGTCGATATCGACACCAGAGG
Organism: Persicaria maculosa; assembly: GCA_963922045.1. Lineage (NCBI taxonomy): Eukaryota > Viridiplantae > Streptophyta > Magnoliopsida > Caryophyllales > Polygonaceae > Persicaria > Persicaria maculosa. The sequence goes on from OY998257.1 coordinate 21,276,874, forward strand.
TCAATATCGATGCTTGTGTTTCTGCTTGACTTGTCCAGCTCCAGTCGATGTCTATGACGATGGTCGATATCGATGCTTGTATGTCGATATCGAGGCTTTCTTGTCTGGTCTGTGTGGCCTATCTCGACACTCAGAAGTCGTGTCGAAATCTAGGGTCGATATCGATGTCTCCAGTCGATATCGACCTCTTCTCAGCTTCACTTGGCTTCTTCGTTTTGACTCCGATTTCATCGAATTCCTGCATGGTTAGCTCAAAACTCATGCAGACTCTATTTCTTATACTTTAGCTCATTCTTACATAAGTTTATATACTTTTGAAACTTTTCTTTGGAAATCGAATGAAATATGAAGTCAAAAGATGCAATAAACAAAGGTACAAATATGTACATCAGAATGAGAAGAGCCGCAATCCCACTAGACGCTACATTTACCACAATCTGACCTTGAGACCGGATCGCAGCAGATAATGCTTGCCATAAATAGGTTTTTCCGGTACCTCCATAGCCATACACGAAAAAAAATCCACCCGCATTATCCAAAACAGCCCCCATTATATCATCATACACTCCCCGCTGTTCATCTGTGAATTGCGATATAAGATCCCTGTGCTCATCAGCCAATTCATCCTGATCATACCTGAGCTCATTCTGAATGAGGGTGTTGCACCCTCTGGTTATGAGAGCTTCATCCATCACAGGCATAGTTGGAAAGTGGGCCATGTAAAGACTGAATATATATTTTATATATATTATATTGTTATTTTAATTAAAGATGTTAGTATTTATTTCAATTTGTCAAAGCGGAGAAAAGTCGCCCTCGAGCACGAGTTCAATTTTAAATCCTTCCGGCATCATTTAAATTTCGGATTTTGACGGGATTTGATTTTCGCTTTCGAGATCGAGTATTAATAAAAATTTAATTAAGCTCCAAATTTGATTGAAATTTATTAAATTCCGTTTATCTTGAAAGTAGTAATTGAAATTGATTTAAAGTTGATTTAGTCGGGATTTGATAGAGTCGGGATTAGCGGGTTTCAAATTTGAATGTCGGGTATATTCTTCTTGCATTTTATATTGGGACCACACACATATTCATTTCTTTTTCCTTTTTCTTTCTTTCCTTTTTCTTTTCTCTCTCTCTCTCTCTCTCTCTCTCTCTCTCTCTCTCTCTCTCTCTCTCTCTCTCTCTCTCTCTCTCTCTCTTCTCTGCCGCTACCAGCTGCTGCCTACTGCCCCAAGCTTGTCCTCTTCCTCATGCCAACAAACACCACCCATTTACCCCTTTGATGTTCAGAAATTTGTAACCCAACTGCCCTCTCCTCCTCCCCTTTTCAATTTCTGAAAACCCACCCATACCCCCTCTCTCTCAGCCCTCCTCTCCCTCTCTCCCTCCCTTCTTCTCTTCACTGCGGTACCACTCAAACTCACGCCACAGCCACCAGTCACCACCCCTCATCTGCTCCTCCTACTCGTCTGAGAAGCGGCACCTTGTCCAGCTCCTTCTCGCCGTCGCCGACCACCATTGAAGATGCAGCCCGAGCTTCGAGCTCTGTTTTTGCCGAGGAAGATCACCCAGCAGCACCCACGGATTCCTCCTTCTTCCCACCACTGCAGGCCGCTCCCAGGAGCTCCATGTCACCCTCTTCGTCGACGTCGATCCTCCAGGAGCCCTTCGAGACAAGATCGACGCCGGTGGAACCTCGTTCCCCTGTTCTTGACATAAGTAAGGTCGGTTCATTTCGTTTCCGTTTTCTCCCTTGAAAACTCATAAAAGAGAGCCTTTATTCACTCTCCATTCCTCCTAGGCCATTCTCTGTTGACCCGGCTCCAGCGAGGCACACCGAGCCCCAATCGAGCCAAGATCAGCCTCGAAGCACGCCCGGAGGAGCTTTTGACGAAGCTTCGGTAAATCCTTCCCTCCTCTCCCTCTCGTGTCGTCGCTTATTTCTCTCCGTGTGGGTTGGGTTCAGGGAAGCATTTTAATCAGCCGGGTGTAGGTCGAGTCGAGAACGGGGCTCCAACGGCCCTGATCCTTCTCCTTCCATTCTCCGTTTTGTACAATAGTCAGAGGAAGGAGACGGGTTCGGTTCTATTTTTCTTTCCTGAACCGGTTCACCCCTTTTCTATCCCTTCCCTCCCAAACCGGCCAGCTAGCCTATGTTTTCGGGTTGTTTTTAAAACAAGCGGGTGGGGCTTCCTACTGGACTCGGGTTGGGCTTGGGATCCGGATTGGTATGGATTGTTTCTTTGGGCTGGTTAGTTGTTTAAATTTGTATTACACATTTAGGTTATAGATATATATATATGTTATATGTTTTATTTTCTGATTTTGGGAAAATGAATATATATATATATATATATATATATATATATATATTTATATGTTATGAAATTATTAATATTTTTATTTAAAAAGGTTTTGAAAGTGATATTATTTGATATTGGGTTATAAAAAATAATTATGGTTATTGTTTTGAGCTTATATGGATAGTAAGCGTTAAATTATTTGAATATTAATATTATTTTGGGATTGGTTATAATTATAAATTCTGGAAAATTAATCGTTATATATTGTTACTGTTTTAAAATAATATTAATTGGATTATTTAATTGATGTATTTTATGAGGATTTAAATATGGGATGGAGGAATTTTTAAAGTGAATTGTTGGTTTTGACTTATGAACATGATTTGTGAACATGGGATTATTTTGATGGTTTGATATTGGAATTTATTTATATAATGTTTGAAATAAGAAACATGCCGGAATGATTCCTATAATATGATTTTGGTCGATTTTATCGTATCGAAAAGGTTTTAGAAAACGGTTTTACTATCGGTTGGTTTTGAGGATGTTGAGAACCTGGGTTCCGTATGTATGAATGTGAACCGGTAGCTTATGGAAATGACTTGATGATAGGTATGTATTTCTTTTGGATTGCTTTGGACTTGCATTTGGGGCCTTGCTTGTGTTATCTTCCTGTTCTGCATCAACAGGTAAGTATCCTACGGGACTTACTCAGTAACCTGGACCTCCTGCCTGATGTGTCATTTAATGTGTAGTTTTGTTGCATATTAAAGCATGCCATGTAGTATCATGCTAGGATTGCATTGAACTGAGCATGTGTTTACTTTGTGTGTTTGAAACAGAACGGCCGTTATCTGTGATAGTCCTAGAGTCTTTGCTAGGGTCATAGGGTAGCCTAGCCCCATCGGGTGCCCTGAGTCTATCGAGTCGATATGAGCATGATATGATAGTCCAGCACCATCGGGCAAGATATGAGATGATATGATATGATATGATATAATATGATATGATATGATATGATGATACCGTGGGTGAGTGCACCACCACGAGGATATTGCTATGCTATAGCACTGAACTGGCCAGTCTCTGCACTAACGGGAAGGGGTGCAGAGGTAGGAGAGGGATATGCCACTTGGCATTGTCTTGGGCCCTTTACAGTTCTTTTTCGCATATTATATATATACTAGGGGCATGATAGTGTGATTTAAATCTTGTACCGCATTAGTCATCTTTTATTTAGGCATAGGCATGTTATGTGGCCTCAGCGCGGTCAGAGGACCCACAGGCGATCACCAGGCCTGACTTCGTGGATAGTGTTAGGTACCGCTCTTGTTGCTCCATGCTTCTGTGACGGGGAAATCTTTTGGCGAATCGAAGAATCCGGCTAATATATTCTAACTTGACAAATGGCAATCGCCCACTTTGTTTTGGTTTTGACCCGGCTCTACCGTGGCACTTGTATCTAAACCTTGCTTCTGCTTTACTTTCATTTGAATCGAATTTCCGCGACTTTGATTGCTTGGGGTTCGAAATCCCCGTTTTGGAATGCTGATCTTCGAGGTTTGAAACCTCGACCCGTACCTGAATTGCAACATCCAAACGAAGGTATCCGACCTTCGAAACGTAACCCGAGTATTTATATCTGGGCCGTTACAAAGTTGGTATCAGAGCGAGGTTGTGCAATTCGGGTACGCAAGGGTCGAGTGTATGTTTTGGAAAAACCGCCCATGAATTTCAAAAGATTTGAAAACGTTTTAAAGGGGCAAAATGAACTTAATATGCCTAACTCAATTGGACTAAATATGAACTTGGCTTATGATAAAAGAGGAGAACCAAATAATAAGGGATCGAGAGGGTAGAAAAGGTGTTAGACCATCCCTATTGGATGTAGTCGGAAATGGGTAGGCGAAATACTAGCTTGTTCTTTACAGATGGGTCGGGAAGACTCCAAGGAGATCATTGTAATTTTCACTAACTGATTCTATGATTGAGTGCTTGATATGCTAAAGATTTGATTGTTATGTTCTAACTATTGAATGAATATTGGACGATCTGTGTGAACGGGATAGCGGGAGTACCCTTCTTCTTCTTATATGGTTAAACTCAGTTTTGTGGAACCGCCCCTTTCCTTATGAACCCTTTGATAGTTCAATCGAGTCCTCCCTTCGAATATCGATCTCCTTCACGGGAAATTGGGTTGGTAAACACATGGTGTCGGGAATCATGATTGAATATAAGGGTTGTCCGAGAGAGTATTGGAAGACAGTCCTTGATGAAATTCCGAGTTAGAGAGTGAGATGTTTACGAGGCTGTCCTTATCAATTCTTATGACGATCCATCAGTGTCCTCATGTCACGAAAAGTCGTATTCGAGTCCCACGGGGAAGATGAGTGATGAGTCGGTTGGGAAAAGTCAATGGTTGCCCTTAGGGATCTCTGTCCGGTTGTAATGGTGACTCTCTCTGAATTTCATGACATGATTTTGTAACATCCTGCATGTACCTTGCGAATGCTTCTTAGTAAAATGTTGCTCATGTTATTACACCTGTGGGTGGTTGCATTCCTTAGCCTCATGTTATGCCTTGCCTTCCGTCATGATTATATTGTTTAAGCTCGGGTTGTGATTAGTTGCATTGCTTAGCCTCGTGTTATGCCTTACTTTCTATCATGGTTATATGTTGTCATAGCATGTCTACTTGGCCTATTGTATTGCTCGTATGATTGATTGGAAGCATGAACCACATGATATGAGTCTATATGATTGTTTCTTCTTCTGAATTAGGTCCATGATAGTGTGATCGACTCATCTTTGTATGAATGCCTCATAAGACGTGCTCCTTAGCATGCTCGCCGATGATGCCTCGATGCTTATCATTCATCTTGTGACAAGAATCTATAGCATGCCCGTCTATTTTGTCTTCCTTAGATTAACTATTGTGGATTACCTTGCATATGATGGTGTTGTGTGTCCCTTGCATTAAATGGAGAATATGTGTTATAATTGAGCCTTGATGAGTGCATGTTTTGTCATATTATGTGTTGATTCGAACTCATGTCCCCATATTCTCGTCACGTTGCCCGTTAGTTAGACTTGCATTATACATCGTTACATTCCTTCCCATGCTTCTATATTATTGGAAGGTGATTGAATTGAAGTCTTACTTAATGTCGAGTAATCAATCAAGTGCATGTATGTGTCCTGTGTTAGGTTGAGTCATTAGTAACATATAGACCCCTTGGTTGTGACTTGTTCGAATTTATGCCTTGCCTACATTATTGTTGATTCTCTCTTGAGCTAGGTCCCTGATAGTGTGGCTCTTTCCTCTTTCTGTTCTCTTAATATGTTTCACTCGTCCTGATTAGCTTAATGTTGAGTTCTATGATTGACTAGCTTTCCGTGATGGTCAAACCTAGCATGCTTACATGGTTAAAATGTCTATTACTCTATGATGGCTTCTCGTGCTTGTATGAACCTATGACTTGACACCTTGCTTGATCACACACCACTCTATATCCTGATTTTGCATATACATGACGCATGAATATCGGAATGAATCTAGTTGAATCACTTTAGTTGTACTCCTGTTCGATATGTGCTATTAGTATCATGTAAGGCTTATGGTTTCCAATATGGCCCGCTAAATGATCACGTGTTGTAATCGTTCCATGATGTGACAGCTATTGTACTATATATGTACTCTATGATGGTTCGTTCTTAGCATTATTATAATCTAACACCCATGATGTTCTTCTTGTTACTTTTGATGATGCCTCATGTTTCGTGAATAATATGTTGAACTCCTCTTAATGACTCTTGTCTATGCTTGTATCACATTATGTATCGATAGTATCATGTAGGATCTATGCTCTATAAATGTATATCGTCGTATGATTACATGTCATCCTTAACCTACTACGTGATCATTGCTGTTAGGTATGATAGTTACTATGCTGTTCTTATGAGCCCTCGTATGACGCTTCATCTGATTATTATAATATACTTTGCCATGATATATTTGGACTCATTTGTTGATGTGTATACCATGCTCTTACATTGATCATATGCATGATGCTCGTTATCTTCGCTAAATTCCGCATGACTTCGAATCATACATGATCATTGCTGGTTCCGTCTATCTTGCTTGAAGTTGCTAGGCATATCTGTTTCCATGGAATACTAGAATGTTAGCTTGTTTCACAAACATCAGCGTAGGACTTGATTGTGTCTTTAATATGAATATGAATGTTGCCCCCGGGATAGGTACACGTTAGTGTGGATTAATGTGATGGATATGCTCTATGATGAATATGTGCTTGTTGTCACCATTGTAACCTAATGGACTTCCCTAAAGGCATCGTTACTATTCCCGAGTCGGAGTCTTATCTCTAGTCATGTGGTCTTTAGCGTTGGTCTATTTCGTCTCCGAAAGAAACATTGGGTCGTCCGCTCTTGTCACTCCCCTATCTCCGCTAACTTAGGCTCTTACGCGACACGTTGGATGAGCGACCGCAAAGAAGAGGGGACGGGAAGTTAGATAACAATAGAGCAGCGCAGCGGAAGCGTGGGCCCATGACCCATGGGCCTCAGGATCGACGATGTCGACGGAACAACCTTGATTTGAGATTACGATTATTGAGTACGATATGACTTGCAGGTGGGAGCGTCCTCTATTCGAATTGCTGACCCTTTCTGAGCTTGTTGATGGTGTATTGCACTGACTTGATGTGGAAAATTGCTCGTTGATGTGACTTGATAATGATTACTGCCTGAATATCCGTTGTCTATGATGATATATATGATTCGATGCCTGACAGTCCTAATGTGCCCTGATGACTTGATGTGATGCTATTCCGAGTTGCTAAGCATGATCTAAATTCCTTGTCTATAAGTATGAACTGCAAATGCTGAGAATCTGAACTGTTTATTAGCTAAGATTATAATGAAACTCGCTGGCTTGATTTGATTAGGTTCATATGATGGTTTACAATACTTGTTGAGCATGACGGTAAATTAAGACTTTTGATACATGTTGCAATATCTAATGATGAGCTAATGATGCTATTTAATATAAATGTTAGTTGATATGATGTAGTTCTTATGTGTAATAATGTCCATGATTGCTTCTTCTTTGAACATGTGAGTGGGGTCCTTTTTGGTAGAGTGGTAAGAGAGTGGAGAAAGGTTTTGAGTGATTAGAAGGACTGACATCGGTAAAGAAGAAGTTGCCGAAGAGAGGTGTTGACTTAGGTTGGACCGAGTGGGTTCGGAAATTTTAAGAGGTAATGCTTGATGATTCTCGATGAGCTCCTAGGTGAATCTTGGGTGAGAGTATGGTTAGGAATAGGTCGGCTAGGCGGTGATCGAGGAATTTTACTAGAGAATGTGTGGTTAGCAGGGCATGATGCTTGTGAAATCTTGGGAAGTGTGGAAGTGTAAGAAATGGCTTTTAAGAGTGTGAAGGATTTAGTATGAGAGGGCCCTCGAGTGTGAGATTAGAGATAGTAGTGGATTCTTAGAGGTGGATTGCTAGTGAGAGTTCTTGGTGGAATGAGGGGCGAGATTAGGGTATTGAAATGAATTAGGACTTCTTTTGAGGATGCTATCTGAGCTGATGTTGGTGAATCTAGATGAGGCTGGTTTTGATGTAGGAATTGAAATCGAGCGAGCGGGATTTGCGTTTATTTTGCCTGGTGGTGATGTGAAAGCTTTCTTGATTATGTGATTTATTAAAATGACCTGGCATGATATTAGATAGCGACCATGATAAACCTGTTGTGGCATGATATCACATGTTGATATGCAATACTGAATTAAAATTTGTAGTGACACTATGATTATGATATAATGATACATTGCTATCCTACTATGTGGTTCTAGAAGCATGCTATGATGTGTTGTATGAATCATGAAATGGTGATATGTTGATTATTTGAAGGTATGATGTTATACTATATGGTTGATAAGCATGATTAGGAATAGGTAAGTGATGAATATGACTTGGAGCATGAATATGACTTGTATATATATATATATATATGAGATAATGGTGCGTGATTACTAAGTGATCATTATATGGTATTGTAAGGAGTTGAAATGGTGTTTTGTGAGTATGTTAGCATTTCGATGCTTGGTATATGGTTAGATCTTTCCCTTTTGCTGAAGCTTAAATGGCATGACCTTGTTGTGTTGATGTGTTGACAATGGGTTTTGGTTCGTTGATTCTATGATGAGAGATACTTTTATGACTTCTGGTGTGATGTTGAGGCGTTGCTATGACTTTGTTATGTCGTTGAGATGCATATTACGACCTTCAGTATGATATGGAGATGTTGATTTGCCCTTGTGGCACTACTCTGGTATATGTTGAGACTTGTCGTGTGATGTGTTGATTGGAGATTGGATGGTTATACAGTTATGCATTTCTTATGGCTTATGCATCTTGCTTGAATTGAGACTGATAGATTGATTCGATTCTGGAAACTAGGAAGAGAATATAGGATTAGCCCTTAGAGGTGGATGACTCCACCTCCTACCTTCTGAATTTGATTGATTGGTATGAGAGAAGCTGATTTGGTTTTTGGAATATGTTGACGAAATCTTAATTTGAAAGGATTTGACTTGTTTTGGAGTAAGCTGCTTGATTAAACGTTGAATTTGAAAATTTTGAACGGTTTTGAAAATGGCCAACTTTGGGTTTTAAAGAAGTCGAGAGTTTCAATGATTTAGATGACAATTGTTCCTTTTACAAAACGCTTTGAGGTTTTACGAACTGGATTTATATTATGACGTCTCACAAAGTGGATACAAGCAATTTATAGGGGCGCTTATAGATTGCTTGCTAAGACCTAGTCGGACGCAATAATGCTTGTAGAGTTGTGATACTTCTGAAAGGTCGAAGCGAGGATGTGATAAGGGTGCTTATTACACACTTGACAAGACTAATTGGAGATGTCACGACCGTGATCAGGATGTTGTGAGAATCCCGGAAGACGCAACCGAGATGATTGCAAGATCCTCGGACGTGGTCCTCGGACTCACCGATTTCAAACTTCTCCCATTGCGTTGAAATGATTTTAGTCTCGGGGAGGAGACTTGTTTTTAGAGGTGGATAAATGTAAAGACTGAATATATATATTTTATATATATTATATTGTTATTTTAATTAAAGATGTTAGTATTTATTTCAATTTGTAAAAGCGGAGAAAAGTCGCCCTCGAGCACGAGTTCAATTTTAAATCCTTCCGGCATCATTTAAATTTCGGATTTTGACGGGATTTGATTTTCGCTTTCGAGATCGAGTATTAATAAAAATTTAATTAAGCTCCGAATTTGATTGAAATTTATTTAATTCCGTTTATCTTGAAAGTAGTAATTGAAATTGATTTAAAGTTGATTTAGTCGGGATTTGATAGAGTCGGGATTAGCGGGTTTCAAATTTGAATGTCGGGTATATTCTCCTTGCATTTTATATTGGGACCACACACATATTCATTTCTTTTTCCTTTTTCTTTCTTTCCTTTTTCTTTTTTTCTCTTTCTCTCTCTCTTCTCTGCCGCTACCAGCTGCTGCCTACTGCCCCAAGCTTGTCCTCTTCCTCATGCCAACAAACACCACCCATTTACCCCTTTGATGTTCAGAAATTTGTAACCCAACTGCCCTCTCCTCCTCCCCTTTTCAATTTCTGAAAACCCACCCATACCCCCTCTCTCTCAGCCCTCCTCTCCCTCTCTCCCTCCCTTCTTCTCTTCACTGCGGTACCACTCAAACTCACGCCACAGCCACCAGTCACCACCCCTCATCTGCTCCTCCTACTCGTCTGAGAAGCGGCACCTTGTCCAGCTCCTTCTCGCCGTCGCCGACCACCATTGAAGATGCAGCCCGAGCTTCGAGCTCTGTTTTTGCCGAGGAAGATCACCCAGCAGCACCCACGGATTCCTCCTTCTTCCCACCACTACAGGCCGCTCCCAGGAGCTCCATGTCACCCTCTTCGTCGACGACGATCCTCCAGGAGCCCTTCGAGACAAGATCGACGCCGGTGGAACCTCGTTCCCCTGTTCTTGACATAAGTAAGGTCGGTTCATTTCGTTTCCGTTTTCTCCCTTGAAAACTCATAAAAGAGAGCCTTTATTCACTCTCCATTCCTCCTAGGCCATTCTCTGTTGACCCGGCTCCAGCGAGGCACATCGAGCCCCAATCGAGCCCAGATCAGCCTCGAAGCACGCCCGGAGGAGCTTTTGACGAAGCTTCGGTAAATCCTTCCCTCCTCTCCCTCTCGTGTCCTCGCTTATTTCTCTCTGTGTGGGTTGGGTTCAGGGAAGCATTTTAATCAGCCGGGTGTGGGTCGAGTCGAGAACGGAGCTCCAGCGGCCCTGATCCTTCTCCTTCCATTCTCCGTTTTGTACTATAGCCAGAGGAAGGAGACGGGTTCGGTTCTATTTTTCTTTCCTGAACCGGTTTACCCCTTTTCTATCCCTTCCCTCCCAAACCGGCCAGCTGGCCTAAGTTTTCGGGTTGTTTTTAAAACAAGCGGGTGGGGCTTCCTACTGGACTCGGGTTGGGCTTGGGATCCGGATTGGTATGGATTGTTTCTTTGGGAGTTGTTTAAATTTGTATTGCACATTTAGGTTATAGATATATATATATATATATATATATATATATATATATATATATATATATGTTATTTGTTTTATTTTCTGATTTTGGGAAAATGAATATATATATATATTTATATGTTCTGAAATTATTAATATTTATATTTAAAAAGGTTTTGAAAGTGATATTATTTGATATTGGGTTATAAAAAATAATTATGGTTATTATTTTGAGCTTATATGGATAGTAAGCGTTAAATTATTTGAATATTAATATTATTTTGGGATTGGTTATAATTATAAATTCTGGAAAATTAATCGTTATATATTGTTACTGTTTTAAAATAATATTAATTGGATTATTTAATTGATGTATTTTATGAGGATTTAAATATGGGATGGAGGAATTTTTAAAGTGAATTGTTGGTTTTGACTTATGAACATGATTTGTGAACATGGGATTATTTTGATGGTTTGATATTGGAATTTATTTATATAATGTTTGAAATAAGAAACATGCCGGAATGATTCCTATAATATGATTTTGGTCGATTTTATCGTATCGAAAAGGTTTTAGAAAACGGTTTTACTATCGGTTGGTTTTGAGGATGTTGAGAACTTGGGTTCCGTATGTATGAATGTGAACCGGTAGCTTATGGAAATGACTTGATGATAGGTATGTATTTCTTTTGGATTGCTTTGGACTTGCATTTGGGGCCTTGCTTGTGTTATCTTGTTGTTCTGCATCAACAGGTAAGTATCCTACGGGACTTACTCAGTAACCTGGACCTCCTGCCTGATGTGTCATGTAATGTGTAGTTTTGTTGCATATTAAAGCATGCCATGTAGTATCATGCTAGGATTGCATTGAACTGAGCATGTGTTTACTTTGTGTGTTTGAAACAGAACGGCCGTTATCTGTGATAGTCCTAGAGTCTTTGCTAGGGTCATAGGGTAGCCTAGCCCCATCGGGTGCCCTGAGTCTATCGAGTCGATATGAGCATGATATGATAGCCCAGCACCATCGGGCAAGATATGAGATGATATGATATGATATGATATGATGATACCGTGGGTGAGTGCACCACCACGAGGATATTGCTATGCTATAGCACTGAACTGGCCAGTCTCTACACTAACGGGAAGGGGTGCAGAGGTAGGAGAGGGATATGCCACTTGGCATTGTCTTGGGCCCTTTACAGTTCTTTTCCGCATATTATATATATACTAGGGGTATGATAGTGTGATTTAAATCTTGTACCGCATTAGTCATCTTTTATTTAGGCATAGGCATGTTATGTGGCCTCAGCGCGGTCAGAGGACCCGCAGGCGATCACCAGGCCTGACTTCGTGGATAGTGTTAGGTACCGCTCTTGTTGCTCCATGCTTCTGTGACGGGAAAATCTTTTGGCGAATTGAAGAATCCGGCTAATATATTCTAACTTGACAAATGGCAATCGCCCACTTTGTTTTGGTTTTGACCCGGCTCTGCCGTGACACTTGTATCTAAACCTTGCTTCTGCTTTACTTTCATTTGAATCGAATTTCCACGACTTTGATTGCTTGGGGTTCGAAATCCCCATTTTGGAATGCTGATCTTCGAGGTTTGAAACCTCGACCCGTACCTGAATTGCAACATCCGAACGAAGGTATCCGACCTTCGAAACGTAACCCGTGTATTTATATCCGGGCCGTTACAGGCCAGACTACTTCCATTGGATTCGAGCAACCTATGAATTTCCAGTAAAGTATAGTTTCTGAGTTGTTCTTCAGTAAGTTCCAAATCAGCAAGATACACTTTTTGGTGTTACCTTAAAGATTGTTTATACAAGTAAAAAAATATGGAATGCTACGTATAACCAAGATAACATCATAATACACCTGGAATGAGTTTGCTAGGAATATTGTAGAAGAGATTCAAATACATAAGATTTCACGGACCATAAAATTCATAAATAATACTACAAATAATCATATTTGTACCTGGAATGTTCAAAAGATTCCGTTGGTTATACAGGATGTCATCTCCCAACATATTCCAAGTTGTGTCAAACACGACCTCAGGTGCAAACAAAGTTGAAGATAACAGAAGCATCACAAACAAATGTCTAAGATAGCGTGGATATCCCCATTCACTTGCTTCTATAATCCCATCAATGTACTCTTTTTCATCATCTAACAAACCAAGGGCATAACACGCATCTCTAAATGTGAGATAAACAATGTTATCAACCGTTCGAATCTCTTCGTAACTCCTTGGCTCTTTAACCTCATTCAACAACATCCTGAGGTAATACACCTCACCACATCCAGGAGGAACATAATACATCCGCCCGACAGCAAACCCACGTACCCGTGGTGTCCACATCCTCTCTCTTTGCTTCCAAACAAAATGCATTGGAAAATCAATGTATCTTAGACCTCGGGCGAAAGAATTGGACTGATTACATTTCATCCACGCCATGAATTTTGAAGAATCATTACCTGATTTATTCACAACATCTTCAATAGGGACACCATCTGCATATACCACGTTATGCCCACCTTCCAAGTGAAAAGGTAATCTCTCAACAGCAGCGTACGACCATGAATATCAAATTCCAAAATTCTCCAAACAGCTTCCGGAGGACAAATGTATCTACAGTCATATTGAGCTTGTATCTCATCAACCACATTGTTGCCATCCGGGTCTGTAGTAACTACTGCGGTGATCCGATCATTCCCTTTGCTGATATATTTGAACAAATACTTGACATATCCATACTGGTTACATGCTTCAACATTGATATGAGCTCTATACTTTAAAAGGAGATCCCGGTGGTATGGAACAACAAATCTATTGTCAATTGCATTACCGCTAATTTCAATTGTCCTGCCATTATCTCGTCTTCGATATATAGAATAACCATCTGTATCAATGTTAGAGGTTTCAGCAAACTTTCTTGGGTAATTCTTTCCACACCTCATGTTCGACATACACGGCGCTCTGGTGTTATAAGCTCCACAAGGCCCATGTATCATCAGCTCACAAACTGCATCATGTAAGGCTTTATCATTCTCTGGATCAGGGATCTCAGCAGATATGAGACGATCAATATCTTCAACCGATACGATCTTTGATTCGGGATCCAAAAATAACACAATATGTGCACGTGGAAAGCCGTGCTTTTGAAACTCTATGGTATAGATCACTATAGGAAAAAATATATACATCAATCAGATACTAAAATACATTAGTAAGAGGTTAGAGTGGAAGAATTTCATTATTTATCTTATAAGGAATGTGCACAAACTCAATATGACTGTACAAAAAATACATCATGTCAGGCTTTACAATATGACTGTTTGACAGATTTATCTTACCTTTTAATAAATCAATATCTACCTATAAGACTATATATCACAATCTTTAGTGTCGTGAAATTCCTATAACAACCCATGGACGTAATGTACACTTCAGCCTAATACGCATCACTATAAGTATTTGGAAGATTAGATTAACACTATAAAAAAACAGTCAAAAAGGAATAAAGGTTAGAAATGCATACTTGCACAAATCTCCCCGAACATATTTCCCTCTTTGAAATCTTGTAACATCTCATCCAACTTCACTTTGAAAATTCGAGAAACCCAAAGAGGAATATCAGATGAAGCTCCACCATGAGATGTAGCCAATCTAGCAAGCTCCGGCCATTTGGGATTGCACGTGAATGTAATGAACAAATCAAGCGGGTCAAAGTGCTTGCAAATGGCCATAGCATCCCTATAATTATTCTGCAGATACCTCACACCACCGGTAAACGAAGCTGGCAATTTTATACGCTTCCCTAGCGACGAAGAAGAGGTCGTACCTTCCACAGCCGATCGTTTTAGATCACTAAAAGTGGCTACCCTGTAATTCTTCTGATTGTTTTTATGAAAGTTTAGTCGACTTGACTCGATCATTGTATACCCATCAACAACATACATTTGAGACAACTCCTTAGATGCCAGAATTGTTGAAACTTCGGAATCCCTCTGTTGGATCCTATAGGCAAAAAACTCACGCATACTGATAGTGGACCTCGCCGCTGTAGGGTCTCCAATTTCATCCGAGAACTCGATAAATGGAGTAAAGTTATCTTCACCGTAAGGATGTATAAAATTGTAAAGGCCTAAATATTATTTTAATAATATTATTTTAATTAAAAGTATATTATTATATATCTGAGATATAAAATTGGAGAAAAACTTGTCCTCGAGCAATTTCCGAGTTAAAATCATTATGAATGATTCCGGCATCGTTTTAAAATTTGATTCCGACAGATTTTATTTCCGCCTTCTTACTTCGAGATTTGAAATTTATTTTGAGGTTCATTATTTTATTGTGGATTCGGAAATTTTATTTCAAATGAGTCGGGATACGTCGAGATAGCGGGTTCCGAGTATTTTGAATTTGGTCTTGAGGGGACCATCTCCTATATTATTTTATTTCCTTTCTCTCTCTCTCTCCTCTCTCGCGTGTTTGCTGTTGGAAATGGTCCCTCCCTCTCTTGTCTTCTTCCCAATTGCTACTCTACACTTGACTTGGCCAGGACCATCCTACCTCCTTCTCCTTTTCATTGCTCAGAAGAGCCCCTCTCCCTCATTCTGATTCACCCCACAGCAGCCCTCCTACACACCCTCACTCTCCTCCTCATCCTTTCATTCAATTCAAACAAACACCACCCAACCCTCCCTTCTCCCCCCTTTTCTTCTGTCGTCTGCCCTACCACCTCCTCTCTTCTGTTTCTGAACCCCATTCTCGAGCTCAGGATCACCACCGCCAGGCCACCACTCTCCTTGCTTCAATTTAACCCATCTCTTCACCCTTCACCTTTCCACTATGAACCAGCAGCAGCAGCGACTGTGACACCCGATCTAGAAGCGAAAGCAGGAGCCAGGAGCCGCCGGAGAAGCCGCCGCCGCCGCCCAGCACCGTCTTCCTCTTCCTCGGCCCTATTTCGCGCATAAGGTTCGGCGAGGTCTAGTTTTTCCTTCCTTTGCTTCGAAGTCTGGTAAGGTCTCGCTCTTATGACCTCTCTTTTCGTCCCAGCCCAGGAGCAGCTCGATTCCGCCACCGACGAAGCCGGAGCCGCCCTCGGAGCCTCTCGTCGTCGGAAAATCCGCTCTCGATAATCCATCTCTTTTTCCTCTCCTTCCCTCGCGTTTGAATCTGTGACTGTGGGTTGGGGTCGGAATCTCATAACGGACAGAATGGGGGAGGTTTTGGGTTCAAAGAAGCCGGCGTGGGCCTGGGATTCCTCTTCTTCTCTTTCAACCCCGTTCCGTGCTCTGTATCCCCTGTTCTGCTGCTGAAGAAGACGGGTTCACCCTCCTCCCGGTTCACCCTTTCTTTTTCTTTCTTTTTTGTCCGGTTCACACAATCTGAGAGGGAGTTTGGGGTATTCGGGTTATGGGCTCGGGTAAGGGCTAAGAAAAAAACGGGTTGTGGGCTGGGTTTGGTAACGGGTTGGGCTGGATTTTAAATTCTGAATTGGCTTATTGTTGTGGGTTATTATTATTGGATATTTGTTAATTTATAGTATGTGTTATTTTATTTATATATATATGTTATATTATATATTATTCTAATTTTTTTGAACATGTATATATATATATATATTCTGGAATATATGTATATATCATAGAAAGTTTCAAAAGTAATATTAATTGTTATATATTAGAATGATGTTATATGATGATTTTGAGATATGTTTTAAAATATGTTAAAGAAATTTAGTATTTTGATTTATAAATGTGGGTTATTAAAATGGAGTGATTTTGGCAATTTTATTATAGTTAAATATTCCTTGAGAAGTGTTATTATATAATGATTTGTAAGATGATTTTAAGATGAGGATTTTAAAGAGATAAATGCCGGAATTATTTTATAACATGATTTTGGGAAAATGGGCCTTAAGGTTTAAATGTGTAATGTCGGGTTTTGACTAAGTACAACTTTAAAAGAATTGTTTGATTTTCTAAGTTGAGTTCTCGAGAGATTGTTTTGGAAATGAGATGATGAGATGAGATGAACATGGATTGATATTTGAATTATGATGAGATAAGATGGAATAATCTGAAACGAGATATGAGAAGAGATGTATGATAGTTAGGGACGCCTTGTGTGAATTAGATAGACTTATGTATTTATATGTTATTAGGTGATAGTGATATGTTGGACATTGCTTGCTATTGGTGACTCATTACTTGGATTCTGCTTCTGCCTTGTTCTCTGCTGTTCGGCTTATTCAGGTAAGTTCCTTTATGGGCTTACTCAGATTCGAAAGAGTATACCTGCTTGTGAATATATGACATACAAGGTGTTGCATAAGCATTAAAGCATGCCATGTAGTATCATGCTAGGATTGCACTTGTGATTGAGCATTCTATTTCTTTATGTGTATGAAACAGAACGTCCATTATCTGTAATAGTCCTAGTGTCTCTGTTAGGGTCATAGGGTAGCCCATCCCCATCGGGTGCCCTGAGTCTATCCGATATGATATGATATGATAGCCCAGCACCATCGGACAAGAGATGAGATGATATGATATGATATGATATGATATGATGATACCGTGGGTGAGTGCACCACCACGAGGATATTGTTATGCTATAGCACCGAACTGGCCAGTCTCTACACTAACGGGAAGGGGTGCAGAGGTAGGAGAGGGATATGCCACTTGGCATTCTTTGGGCGCCTTTACAGTTCTTTTTCGCATATTGCAAATTAGGATCATGTTAGTTTGATTTAATTTCCGCATCTGCATCATCTTTATATTAGCGTATGTGTATATTTGCTTGCGGGACAGGGTGTGTTGGGGCCTCGGTCTGATCCCGCTCGCACCAATTGTTTTTAGGTTTGATTGCTCCCTGTCTCTATGTCGTGGGAAACTCCCCCGGGCGATTGCAAAGAAATCTGTATGACCCTGCTAATTTGGCTATATAACTTTAGAATTTATGTTTGGTTTTGACCCGGCTCTGCCGTGGCTTTTGTATCTAAACCGTACTTCCGCTTTGCTTTCGTTAAATTGAATTTCTGAGACTTCGACTGATTAGAGGTTTGAAACCTCGACCCGTACTTGAATTGGAACATCCGAATGAAGGTATCCGACCTTCAAAATGTATCCCGGATATTTATATCCGGGCCGTTACACAAATGATATTGAAGACCAAGGTATTGCGGATGCAGTTCACTAATACGCTTAAGTCTCCGATCTCTAGTCTGTATCATAATATCTCTTGGTCCATAACCTTCGTCAATATCTCCAACAATAAGAGCAGACACTTCTGATGCAGTTGGCAAATTATAGCGGCGAGGATCCTTTGTCCGAGTTCCCACGAGCTTCAAACGAACATTGGGGGTCTCGGGTAAAGAGAAACACTCTCTTGCTAATCTATAGATTTTGACCGGTTGATTATGCTCATCAAGCATATTTTTGAGTTCACGGACAAGAATTGGATCAAATGATTTTGATACCCGAGACCTGCCACTGAAAAAAAATTCAATCAGCACTACTGCCACTCTTTGGACGTAAATGATAAATAATGCGCAAAACATTACCTGTACGCATGGATCCGATTGTCTTCTTCGTGATTAGTATCATAGATATACAACTGTGAAAACTTAGGAGAGTCACCTTTAGGCGGGAGCAAACTTTCGATTAGATGATAGTTCTGACCCACCATCCGAAAAACATAAGGTCCTCGACCGCCCCCTGGAGGAGAAAGTTGTCCGCCCAATGAAGTAAAGGCAAACATCATGTTGTACGCTCTGGTATTTTGAAGAAAATGTCGACTCCTCGGATCAATATTAAACAAAAGATTATATAATAGTGTTGGAGGCGTCGACAGAGGAGGCAATTCCACTTTCCCTTTCTGACAACATATAGAAAATGTCGGTGCTGCTGATTTCTTGGATTTAACCGATCTTTCTTCATACCACATTTTAGCGCCACAAAATTCACAAGTGTAGATGGGATCACCAATATCAAAGTATTCTCATGAAGACAAAACTACATAGTACAGGGAAAAAAAGTAAATATCAGAACCTTGAAAATACATCAGTTTTTTCTCGGTCTGGGATGAAAGGATGCGGATGTACCAGTGATGGATGCGGAACACGTATCTGAACCATCATCTTCACCACCTAATTAACAACATCATCAATAGACTGATTTCATAAAAGGGACAATGTTACCAATGGACGACATGTCATATTTACACTAAGTATAACCTGAATCGTTAACTGTACCCGCGGCATGCGAGGAATTAGGAGTTTCAATATAATGGGATGCAAGGTAAAAAATTTGCATATTTGTATAATGTTAGGTCACAAAGCTTTCTAGTGTACATACAATATGATTACTGTAATTCAGATATATAATTACCCATAGTAGGAGTGCCAGGTGTCCGAGAGGTACTTGCACCGCAATAATTGGTCGGCACAGTAAACGGTAAGTGCATGCTTGTTACTGTAGAAGAGGTTGTCGCTGTGTAGGAAATATGTGACTACCATGTCAAAGTAGAAATTATGCAAGAGACACTCATATGCAAATATGTTGCCTGGAAGAAATCAGGGTAAAAGAGACATACAAGTCAAAATGTGATCCAAGGGTTGGCTGTTTGTTGAGCGAGCACTCGACCTTCTATGATTAGCCCCACCGCTGGAATGGTATAATCTACTTCTTTTTTCCCTCAATGCATTCATCCTCTTCAATCTACTGGCTTCTTGACGTGCGCGTTTGGCAACTGAAATAATAGGATGAAAATAAATTATACAATCGGTTATTTCAAGTAGCTATATTACGTATGGAGTAGTACAAGTATATACAACTGCACCAATACAAATAAAAGTTATCTGTCAAGGAATCCTCAGGTGTCGACAAAGTCAAGTTGATATCTTCCAAGGAATCCATAGTTGACGGTGACTCCAAGTTTGTCATTAGGGACGAAATGGTACTAACAACACCCATATTGGGTTGAGTTGAAACCACCGAACTACTGCTCCTACCAGTATACGCTACGTAGTGGACAATTAGCACGATAATGATATTATTAGTTTAATGAATTCACTATGTCAGATACAAAGGAAACATAAGTAAGTAAGGACGAACAACTGAATGGAGACTTACTATTGGTAATGTCACTTAAAACATGTCTGGTAACTGTTGGATCAGTCAATCTTGATGGTTGAGCAACTACAAAACATATATGATTGACTATATCAACTTTGGCATAATATGGATAACTTTAAGAGGACATAGAATAAACAGATATATAAAGATGACCTTCAGTACTTCCTATTCGTGCTTGTTTGAGCCTCAATGCATGCATTCTGTTCAACCTATTTTCTGCAGCCCTGGCCAATTTGTCATCCATTATTTGAAATTTGCTTACTCTCCACTAAACAGGACCGGTTGTAAATAGCATATGTGTTTTTCAGTGAAATATCTTATACCAACCTCTATTAAGAACGAATTGTAAATAGCATATGTGTTTAGAACAACAATATATTGTTCCAATAAAAAATGAAAACATTTTTTTGAAGATATCCACATTTACCTTAGAGCTTAATTATTCGATATAACAGCAGATGAATTTAGTAAATCAAACTCTCAAAACATCCAGTAATGCAGTACCATTCCAGGGATTAAATGCCATATTTGAAATAACAGTGCTTATAGACAGGACGGAGTTCAAAAGAAACTGCAAGTAAGGAAACAGAGTAAGCACATGAAAATCAGTCAATTTTCGCATAACCAATTTACTGAATAACGACCGAAATTTAATTGATGGAAGAACACACCATGACAACCTACCAGAGCCAGGTAAAATCATGGAAGGAGGGAATCTAGTTTGGCTGAATTTGTAACTGCTTAAAAGAGCAAAAGAAAGTGACCTCTAGAACACACCACACTCTATCTGTAAATTCCCGTCCTAAAAAAAACAGTTACCTCCCACCCACTATATAAGCAACTGATATAGAGAAAAAGGAAAAAATATTAAAACAAAATTAATTTATTTAAGTTTAAATACAGATTTTTATCAACACTGTGGAGGATTTTTTTCGGTCATTTCAAAAGCTATCCTAAAAAAACTGATTTTGGTTATATGTAAAAAGGTCTGTATTTCCATTAAATCATTATAAGGGTATCAATTATATAAAGCTTAATCAGGCTGTTGTATAAAATCTGACAGTTTTATCAAATATGGCTTCAGATTTGAGAAAAACATTCAGATTTTACAAAACAATCATATGAATATCTACCTATATGACTGTAAAACAATATGATATTTGAAGAAAAATCAGTCATACAAAATTTTACATCATTATGAATGTCAAATTTTACATATATTCAAACAATCAGAATTTTCTTATAATATGTTACATTGATAGTTTTCTTTATATCATATTTGTCTAATAAAACAGTCAAATTTAACTCAGCCAGATATATCTAAGAGTTTTTCTTATAAAGCAGTCATATTCAAAACCTGATTTGATTTGAAATATCACCAAGATTTGATAAAATCAGTAAGTTTGAAAAGGTGAGAATAATCTGACTGTTATAAGTAAAAATTTAAAATCTGACTGGATGAAATATTGAATTGAATAGGACATGACTATATCTAAATCACTATGTGAAAGTCACTATGGTAAAGTCAAAATTTAACATAGTGATTTTGAAATCTGTAATATTACTCGCAATTCACCTGTGACTTCAGATTATAACATTGTTTGACAATTTTAAATTCTGTCAGAGTATAAACATTGAGATTTCAGTTAGAAATATTGAGAAAATATCAAATTAGTTAGTCTTATAACTTTGATATCAAATTGTTATAAAATATAACACGTATAGTTCTGTTTTACATCAGTTCACTGCATCACAAATATTTCTGAGCACTTAATAAATGAATATCTACATTTATGAATATGTACCATAATCTGAATTGGCAACAAATATTTGCATATCAAAACCTGATATGATTTGAAAAATCACCCAGACTTTATAAAATCAGTAAGTTTGAAAAGGTGAGAATAATCTGCCTGTTTTAAAGTAAAAATTTAAAATCTAACTGGAAGAAATATTGAATTCAATAGGACATGACTATATCTAAATCACTATGTGTAAAGTCACTATGGTAAAGTCAAAATTTAACATAGTGATTTTGAAATCTGTAATATTACTCTCAATTCACCCGTGACTTGAGATTTCAGTTAGAAATATTGAGAAAATATCAAAGTAGTTAGTCTTATAACTTTGATATCAAATTGTTATAAAATATAACATGGATAGTTCTGTTTTCCATCAGTAAACTGCTTCACATGTGAACATGTATGTCAGGCTGAAACTATGACATATGTAAATGAGATGCACTCTTGAGTTCGAGCAAAGAAGAAATCCATAAACTTGACATCCAAACTAAATTTAAAGTTAAAATGTTGGTGCGGAATGAAAATGGCAAAACAGTACTGAAGATGCAAACTTTCTAACTGTCACATCAGATATAAAAAAAACAACACTTTTGGCAACTCCTTGATGAAATGGTAGTATTCAGACATCCTTCTCAAGTTTTACAACAACCTTCTTGGAGGATGAGCCCTGAGATTCACCACTCGTAGAGCAACTGTGATCATCTTCGTAATCATGGGATCGCTTGCTTGGGGTGAGTAGAACAGTCAAGGAATCACTGCACAGATCCTCAACTTGAACAGAAACAACATGTGGGCCAGCATCCTATGACAATCAACACTCGAAAATGTGAGTACTTGGTAGTAGATGTAGTAAGTGTCAATATTTTATATTAAAGGTAAAATACTTACATCATTGCATATTGGTTGACCTTCTAACTGCTAAATCAAGCATGAATCCTCGGTAATTCGTTTCACATTATAAGCCTCATCTGGTTTCCTAATATTGAATGGTTTCACTTGAACAACAAAACCAAACTTGCGAGAGAGAATCTGATTGAAGTCGGAAGGATATGCATCTGTGGAATCGCTCTACAATGCAGCCAGTCCAGATAATTTAGAAATTACAGAATTAGAAAGAGCTATACACCAAAAACCACAGTGACTACACATAAATAGGATAAACGGGGTCTCACCTTTAGCATTTCATGTCGCAGAGTCAACACAGACTTGTTAATCAGTTGCAGGACTTCTCGATTAAATAGCCCCACAGTTATAGACCCAGTGCTATCAGTGACTATAACTTGTAGTAAAAAGCTACACGAGCATATAGAAATACTTGTAAGAACGTCTTAAACAGTGCAACATCAATATAGAATGACAGACACGTCCAATTAAATAAAAATAATAATTAAGCCTACTTTTGGGAGGGATACTTGATGCGAATAGCACAACTCCTACACTTGAACTCAGCATCCTCGTATATGACCTTTTTATTGCAAATCTTGCAACCATTGTACCACCATTCGACATCATCGCGGATTCGTTCGATGTGACCAACAATAATAACCTCACACGGCTGTTCCCACCAACAAAACAACAAAACACATAAATAGACACCCCGAATTCATACAATCAGATTGACAACCTACATAAAAACAAAATACATAATACAAACCTCTTTGACTTGGTACAAGTCTTGGACAAATTTTTTTCGAGAAAGAGAGAAATCATCACGACTCAATGACTGAGACAAATCTTCAGTAGGAGAATTTTGCGACACATCTGCATTTCCTTCACTCCCTCTTTCTATACAAATATTAGCAGAAAGAGTAAGCATTCATTAGATAATAATAAATATATAAAATCAAGAAAAAAAAGGACTAAATAAAAAACATGTAACTTCCATGCCTCTCTTTGAAGCTAAAAATCTCTGGTAAGGTTGGATCAAAATAGAGTCTAGTTCCAACGGAAGCATTGTTCAAGATGAAACCACCTACAAGAAAAACAGAAACAACATAGGTGAAAGGCATGCTTTGAATTATCAACAATTTGGTTAGACATAACACAAAAACATAATGGATAATAATTCACCTCCAAATCTCTTGACCTTTGCAAATTGTATGATTATAAAAAACTTTTCTTCTCCTACACGAGTCAAATGAGCATGCAATTGATGGGCAAACTTGTTCCAGAGTGTGCACTGAATACTATTATAACTGGTAGTCAAATAAAATAGGTTATGGATAATACACTTAAAAAATTGAAAGAATTCTATAAACAGAATATTAACATAGTGAACACAAACGTACTCAGCATTTTGGATGAATAAATCAATCTTCGCAATCCGAACGGAACCTTGGGATTCAACTTCTAGCTCATTAAACTTGGATATGTATCCAATCACATCTACAGTACAGAACAATGCAGTTAGATTGATACTTGTTTGATAAAAGTAATGACAAAATTCAAATGTCAAAACTACAATCAGAAAAGGAGACACATACCAATGACACAATCCTGATCAAATACACTGCACTTGATGTCACTAAAATTGATGAAATTAAAACCATGCAATGGAATGTTCAGATCTTTGGCCAGGGAAACAGTGGTCTTATAAATGAAAAATATCTTATACTGGTGAGCAACAAATCTAATAGAGTCCTTATTTCCAGCGAGGATGAAATTTTTCACGAGAAAGAGCCCGCCCTCTTTTAAAACAGGAAGCCATTTACTGACGTATTTCTTGACAACACAACCTTGTATGGTATCACCCTGTGGGAAGCAAAAGGATACTTTAAATATTCAGTTACAAAGGGAAGAAATTAATGAGAATACTAAGAAATCAAGGAAAGTGACCATAACTTGAAAGCAATATAGTGAAATAGGCACAATACCAGTTCGTCCATCATAACAAATTGAATTCCATCAACCTCTCGAGAATTTCGAAACGATGTTGTCCACAACACAATGATTCTTCCTCTAACGGACCAAACCTTGTCAGTTGAATCATCCAACTCCTTGATGGTATGAATTGGAGCAACCATTTGAAACCTATAGAGTATACAGGTCACGGGAAAGAGCAATTAAATATAGAAAGGAAATTAACAATTACGAAACCTGAAAATTGGATGGAAGCTGACAAACCTGTGCAAACGATGTCCAAAAAGACGAAAGTTAGAGAGCATAAGCTGCAACAATGCAAATAAGAGGTTAGAATACAAGGAATCCATAAAGATTAGAGTGCCTGACAATTACAAAAACACTCAAGTAGCAAGTAGACAACCTCAATGATCACACGTTGATGTGAATTCTCCAAGTGCAGAGAAAGATACCAAGAAAGGTAGTGAAGGATTTGCAATTGCAATTGCAGATAAAATAAACGGTTATAAAAGTACCTGTGCAAGGTGGTGGAATGGGGCGGTTGAGAATGAAGTGGGGAAGAATTTACCGTACAACACAATTTAAATTTATTATTTAAATATATAAATTAATTAGATTTATTTACAGGTTAAATTTCAAATTTAAATTGATTTTGTATAAGTAAAAATATAAAAAAAAATCCAAAAATAGATATGTATGTTAAATCTGTCATATAGGTAGATATGTATGTTAAATCTGTCATATAGTAAAAATATAAATTGATTTTGTATAAGTAAAAATATAAAAAAATCCAAAAATATTTATCGGTAGATATTAAATCTGTCATATAGGTAGATATGTATGTTTAAATCTATCAAACTATTTGACAGATTTTAAATCTATCATATAGGTAGATATTAAATCTATCAAACTATCTGACAGATTTTAAATTTGTCATATAGGTAGATATGTATGTTTAAATCTGTCATATAGACATTTACTTGACTTTATATCTCATAATTTAGAGATATCTAGGATTTTCATATGTTTAAAATAGTTAACTGGGCTTCATATTTTCAGATCGAACAGAAATATAAGATTATTATATTGTAGAGTTGATAGATGGATAAATTTACACCTACTAAATTTACCTTGGGAGTTGGGATCATTAAATTGTTTGACAGATTTTAGATTTCAGAAAAATCTGTCATATAGGGAGATATTAAAGTTGTCATGTATAGATTAAATCTGTGAAACTGTTTGACAGATTTGAAATCTATCATATATAGATTAAATCTGTCATATAGGTAGATATAAAATATGTGAAACTGTTTAACAGATTTTAAATCTGTCATATAGATAGATATGCATCACTTTGTATTCTTATATCTTTCTATTTTATAGAATTCAGATTTCAGAAAAATATAAACTTACATTCATATTCCAAATATAGCTAAGTTGCATTCAACTGTCATGATATAGGTAACTTGCATTCGGATTTCATATTTGAATGATAGGTAATATTTTGGGCAAATGTAACCCCTCAAAACCTGAACTGAGTTCATCTGATGATGGTTGTCCGGACAAAATTGAAATTAAAAATAATAGAAACCAATAAAATTAGGTATAAAAAACAACTCATTATAACAGAAACCAAGTACGAAGTATACAAACCACTAAAGTACATTAATTTTGAAGATAGAGATACATAGAACTAAGTACATTAATTTGCAAGATAGAGATAAACAGATATATTGTTAGATGGTACTTATAATAGGTAAATTGATGTAGGAAGAAAAAGATATAGACATTTCCACCACGGGACTACTACATAGAACCTTAGGAGTTGGAGAAATCAAGCTACGTCATTATCCTCTAAGGGCAGTAGAAAACGACATATCGGGCAGGAATGTTTATGTTGAAGCCATATGCGGATACACTCGAGATGGAAAAGGTGTAAGCAAGGCATTTTCATCAAAGTCGAAGAACCATCAACCCCTTGAAGACAGATAACACATTTTTCCCCAACTGAATTGCAAAACCGGCCGATGTCGAGCGAATTCACTGCACTGATGGAAGCTGGTTGATTGCGAGGAATATAATCCCGTACGACCATAGGAATGGAATCCCTAAGTTGGAAAAAAAAATGAAAAAAAAAACAATTAGGTAAAAAAAAGAAACAGCCAATGCCTGCTGAAATAACAATAAGAATTCATAATAGTTGAAGTAAGCATACCAAGAACCAAATGCAGATGCATCAGTGTCGGCAAGCTCTATATCAATCAATGCATCCATGTTCTCCGAGTAGTAAGGGTCATCATCAGTAGGGGGGACATCATCAGCACGAACAACAGTTATTACAGTTACATCAATTATGGGGACTACACCTACCTGGATGTTGGGACCCTCACTCAGAGTACACTGATTTATGTAGTTGTATATATGATCAACAGCATATAGAGTTTGAATACATGAAGGAACATGCGCTGAAGTCAACATGGACACAATTGACGACACTCTGATTGACTCTCCAGACCAAGGAAATGCACTGCGATATTCATGTACCACCTCTTCATCTTCTTTGTAATAAGAAACAAAAATATGACTTTGACTGAGTGACTGAAGGTAAGAAGTTGTGACTCCGATAATAAAATCTCCACAACAGAAGTGGTAGCCTTCGTATATCGTAGGAGGGGGCACCATTCTTCACCTACAAAATTAAAGTCCATATAAGACAACTGTGGAAGAAGTGAGGTGGAAAAAAAATGAATAAAGACTATCAAACTTATGAGTGAAGAGGCAAGTTGCCATAAACTGTGAGCTGTGGAACCTTGAACTTCTGGCCGACCAGAATGGAGGTAAAGTTGCAGAAATAAAAACAAAAATAGTTAATGAAAATCCATTTATACTGGATGAAAAGGCAGAGGAAGGTTAAAAAAAAAGAAAAAAAAACTACCCACTAAGGAAAAAGAAGTAACTCACAAATTGCCAACAAAACTACCAAAGAAGTGGAGGAGTGGGCAAACAATGGTAGTTATATATGGACTATCTGAGATTATTTATAGAACATAACTGAGTGAACAACAGAAACAGGATAGAGTGAACAACAAAAACATGCATTTATCAATCTGAACATTATAAAATATAAGCTTAGGTCCAGACAACCAATTGATTTATCGGAAACAACCATAAGTTATTCTTTCAACTCCTTAACTCATGCCTTCTCAAGAGTAACCTTACTAGATTATTTTGATATACTAAAAGTAATGTATTTCAGATTTTGAAATAGAGTTCATTTTTAGATTTTCATATTGGGATGAAAGAAAGAGGGTTAACATGTGAGGTTCTAGTGTAAAAGGTGGCTCCTTAAATTTCCCTTAATAAGTTGAACTTGAACAAAACGTATGCATCATACTTCATTTGGTCTTTATTGTTCAATATTTACAACAACCAAGACGATTCACCAACCTATTGTGACTGAAATACCTAATTAGAAGTGCATATTGAACCTAAGTAGATGTGCATATTTTTTTTTATGTCAATCATTTCATATGGTGTTTATTGCCTTTTTGTGTTGAATCACCTAAGAAGAAGCATCAGGTGGAACCAAAAGGGGCAATTAGTTGGGATTGGCCAAGGTAGTATGGTCAAAAGCAGCATTGATCACAGCTTGCCTATTTGATAAAGATAATAATATGTAGATACTAATATCCAAATAATTGCTTATTTGATAAAGATACTAATATCCCAATAATTGCTTTGAAGTGAACAATATCAAATAGGAACGTATTACAAGAAGGAAAAAATAATAACTGAAACGAAGTGAATGGAGCTTACATCATGTTCAGCTTGCAGAGCTTCAACTGCAGCTTGATAAAATGCATTAAATGCGTTCGTCAAAGTGTTGTTTTGATATGCTGTGATATTGAGACCCTTAAAAACTGAAAACAGATTCCATAGAGAATAAGTGGAATACATCATCAAGCGGATTGAGTCCACATCACTAAAGCTCTTCAGTAGAATAAAAACGATAACCTTTTAAAGAAAAGTAGACTGCAGTGAAGTAAACGACAAAAAAGACTGCAAATGTAACAATTAGATTGATATGATGAAGGACTAAATGTCTCCCATTTCCAATTAAAAAAAATGTGGTGCACAAGCACTTCAACTACATGAATCAAGCTCCTCCTCTTATTGAAACTGGCACCTGCTGTAGTAGGTCTAGTAGTTAGAACACAGAACTTGGAATAGTTATACGCTACTTCTAAGCTTAGGTCCAGACAACCACTTCATTTATCGGAAACAACCATAAGTTATTCTTTCAGCTCCCAAGCTCATACTTCTCAAGAGTAACCTTACTAGATTAGTTTGATATACTAACATTTCTGGATTTTCATATTTATGTATTTCAGATTTTGAGATAGAGTTCATTTTTAGATTTTCATATTGGGATGTGTAAAGACCGGAAAATTTAAAGTATTATTTTCTTAAAATATTAAATTATGTTTGACCTTAAAATTAAGATTCTAGAAATTTTGAAATTTTCCGTCCTCGAGCAATTGAATTTTATTCTTCAGAAACGAATTTCTATATAGTTTTGAATTGGGTTTTAGAAATGGATTTTGATTTTCGCTTTTGAGATCGAGTGTTAATAAAATTAATTTAAGCTCCGAGTATCGAAAAATTAATTTAATTTCCGTTTAACTTGAAATTAGTAATTGAAATTTTATTTAAATTCGATTTAGTCGGGATTTGATCGGGCAAGCGGGTTTCGAGTCTATTCCGCTAATTTAATTCTTTAGTGGACCCCAATTCTTTTATTTTCTTTCCCTTTTCTTTTATTTCTCTCTCTCTCTCTCTCTCCCCTCGGATTTCTGCAACTAGAGCTGGTCCCCTCCCCTCTAATTGCCTTCTTCCCTTCACTGTACTACACCTCCTCATTACCCAAACTGCAGCACACCCAACCCATTTCACCTCCCAACCCCTTCCTCTCTTCTGTTTCTTCAGAAACCCACAACCCACCTTCCTCTTCTCTCCCTCTCTCACCCTCTGTGAGCACCATCCTTTTCCTCCTTAAGCAGCCGCCGCGCCCCACCATCTCCTCCTTCATCAGAAGTCGAGCTCAGCAACCTCCGTTTCCCTCCCTTCCCCGATGAGCTAGGACGTTGCAGCACTGCCCCTCACCCTGCTGCATCCCCCTCCTCACATACAGCACCACCTGAGCGCAGCAGCCACAACGACCTCTCCTTCTTCCTCTTTCTCCCGGAGGTGAGCAGCTCTATCCTCGTTGCGCAGTGGTTGAGAACCAAGCCTCCCCACAGCTGCATTTTCCGACCTCCGACGATGCCAATCCAAGCACGAGCGGGCTCCCAGGAGCTCTAGCGCCCAAGCGCCGCCCAGGAGCCGCCATTCCCCTCCTCTTCTCCCCTGTTTCCGGTCACAACAGCGGTAAGGGCCAATCTCCTTTCTTTCGCTTCCTTTCGCCTTGAGACGAGTAAAGGTGGACATTTAAACCCCCCATTTCCCCCTAGGTCGTCTTCGACGAAGACAAGCCCTCCGACGAGCTCCATCTCCGGTGAGACAACTCCCTCGGTGAGCCTCCGTTTCCCTTCTTTTCTTGCTGCGTTATGTTCTTCTGTATGGGTCTTGGGCGGGATCTCTAGTCGACCATCTGGGTGAAATCTTTGGTTGAGTAGTTGTCAGAGGCCGGAGATTTTCCTCCTCATTCCGTCGCTTTCCGTTCTGGTTGAGCTCTGTTCTCTCTTCTCTGAGAAGAAGGGGACGTCTGTCAGGTTTTCAATGTTAGCCCTAATATCTGGGCCGGATTCGAGCTGGGAAACGGGTTATATCATATTTCAATTCGGATCTCCCCCTCTTCTTTTGTTTTTACTTTATTTCGGGCTTGGACTGGCAATTGGGTGGCGAATTTGGGCCTAATTCCTATCCGGGTCGGGCCATCTCTTTTTCCTCCTCTTTTCTCTGGGCTGGGTTGATCTTCTTTCCTTTTTCTTCTGTCCGGGTTGGGCCGGTTTTGGTTTGGGGTGGTGGGTGTTGTTGGATTTTGAAATTGTGACTATAACTTGTTGTGACCTTATATATATTATATATATATATATATATATTTGATTCAATATGTACGTATACTTAAATACATATGTTATATATTATGAGTTATCTGAAAATATGGTTAACTAAGATTGTTAGTATTATTAAAATACTTTGATGGAGTGTGTTGTTAATTATTATAAATATTGTGAATGGTTTTAAAAGTAAGATTATTTGAGAAGTGTTTTATATGATGAGTTATAAGGTGATTTTAAGATGGAATTTTAAAGAGATAAAATGTCGGAATTATTTCTATAATATGATTTTGGGAAATTGGTTAAGGCTTAAACGTTTAATGACGGAATTGGGCCAAGTATGATTTGAGAAAGTATTTTGAACATGAGTTGACTTAAATTGGGATTTATGAGTTGAAAATATGGTTGGTATGATTTTATCAAGGGATTTGATTGGAAGATGATTTTGGTCGATTTGATCGTATCGAAAAGGTTTTGGAAAACGGTTTTACTATCGGTCGGTTTTGAGGATGTTGAGAACTTGGGTTCGTGTGTATGAATGTTGGTCTGGTAGCTTATGGAAATGACTTGATGATAGGTGTGTATTGCTTTTGGATTGCTTTGGACTTGCATTTGGGCCCTTGCTTGTGTTATCTTGCTGTTCTGCATCAACAGGTAAGTATCCTACGGGACTTACTCAGTAACCTGGACCTCCTGCCTGATGTGTCATGTAATGTGTAGTTTTGTTGCATATTAAAGCATGCCATATAGTATCATGCTAGGATTGCATTGAACTGAGCATGTGTTTACTTTGTGTGTTTGAAACAGAACGGTCATTATCTGTGATAGTCCTAGAGTCTTTGCTAGGGTCATAGGGTAGCCTAGCCCCATCGGGTGCCCTGAGTCTATCAAGTCGATATGAGCATGACATGATAGCCCAGCACCATCGGGCAAGATTTACGTATTTTTTTATATATGTTATGATGATACCGTGGGTGAGTGCACCACCACGAGGATATGCTATGCTATAGCAACGAACTGGCCAGTCTCTGCACTAACGGGAAGGGGTGCAGAGGTAGGAGAGGGATATGCCACTTGGCATTGTCTTGGGCCCTTTACAATTCTTTTCTGCATATTATATATACTATGGGCATGATAGTGTGATTTAAATCTTGTACCGCATTAGTAATCTTTTATTTAGGCATAGGCATGTTATGTTGCCTCAGCGCGGTCAGAGGACCCGCAGGCGATCACCAGGACTGACTTCGTGGATATTGTTAGGTACCGATCTTGTTGCTCCATGCTTCTGTGACGGGGAAATCTTTTGGTGAATCGAAGAATCCGGCTAATATATTCTAACTTGACAAATGGCAAATCACCCACTTTGGTTTGGTTTTGACCCGGCTCTGCCGTGGCTTTTGTAACTAAATCATATTTCCGCTTTACTTTCGTTAAACTGAATTTCTGAAACTTCGACTGATTAGAGGTTTGAAACCTCGACCCGTACTTGAATTGCAATATCCGAACGAAGGTATCCGACCTTCGAAATGTATCCCGGATATTTATATCCGGGCCGTTACAAAGTTGGTATCAGAGCCAGGTTGTGCAATTCGGGTACGCTAGGGTCGAGTGTATGTTTTGGAAAACCGCCCATAAATTTCAAAAGATTTGAAAGTATTTTAAAGGGGCAAAATGAATTTAATATGCCTAACTCAATTGGACTAAATATGAACTTGACTTGTTATAAAAGAGGAAAAAACCGACCAAATAAGGGATCGAGAGGGTAGAGAAGGCGCTAGACCATCCCTATTGGATGTAGTCGGAAATGGGTAGGCGAAATACTAGCTTGTTCTTTACAGACGGGTCGGGAAGACTCCAAGGAGATCATTGTAATTGCCATTGACTGATTCTATGTTGAGTGCTTGATATGCCTAACTATTTATTGAATATTGAACGATTTGTGCGCACGGAATAGCGGGAGTACCCTTCTTATTATATGGTTAAGCTCAGCTTTTGTGGAACCGCCCCTTTTCTTATGAACCCTTTTGACAATTCCATCGAGTCCTCCCTTCGAATATCGGTCTTCCACGGGAATTGGGTTGGTAAACACATGGTGTCGGGAATCATGATTGAATATAGAGGTTGTCCGAGAGAGTATTGGAAGACGGTCCTTGATGAAATTCCGAGCTAGAGAGTGAGATGTTTACGAGGCTGTCGTTATCAATTCTTATGACGATCCATCAGTGTCCTCTTGTCAAGGAAAATTCGTATCCGAGTCCCACGGGAAAGATGGGTAATGAGTCAGTTGGGAAGAGTCAATGTTGCCCTTATGGACTTCTATCGGGTTATCTTGATTGCCCTGTTCATGATTGTGTGATTCTATATGCACTACTCCTCGACCTACAATTGATCCTTAGAGTGAATTTGTGCTTATGTGCCTTGATGCTCATGATGACCATTATATAGGTTCGAACTACATTTATTATGTCCATATCATCCCGAAAATGATCTGTTTAGTATACTACATTGTCATACTAGGGCACGATTATAGATGTCATATGTTAGGAAGTTGTACAATTGATGTACTCCCCATGAATAGGTTCATGATAGTGTGATCGACTCTTCTTTATACGAATGCCTCATAAGATTGTACTCTTTAGCATGCTAGCCGATGATGCCTCGATGCTTATCATTCATTCTGTGACAAGAATCTATAGCATGCCCACCTATTCTGTGATTAACAGTTGTTGATTATTCTAGTAACTACTATGCGTTAATTGTGCTAAGTGAGAATATGGTAGTGTGAACGAGTCTTGATAAATACATGTTCTACCCTAGTATACATCAATTTGAACTCATGTCCTCGTATTCTAGCCATGTTGCTTAGACTTGCTCTATACCTCGTTGTGTTTTCCTCTCGTGCCACTATGTCGTTGAGAAG
Source organism: Persicaria maculosa (assembly GCA_963922045.1). NCBI lineage: Eukaryota > Viridiplantae > Streptophyta > Magnoliopsida > Caryophyllales > Polygonaceae > Persicaria > Persicaria maculosa. The sequence goes on from OY998257.1 coordinate 21,310,573, forward strand.
TGATTGAATTGAAGTCTTGCTTAGTGCCGAGTAATCGATCAAGTGCATGTATGTACCCCCTGTTATATTGAGCCATTGGTAACGTGTAGGATCCTTGGTTATGACTTACGCACATTTATGCCTTGCCTACCTTATTGTTGATTCTCTCTTGAGCTAGGTACCTGATAGTGTGGTTCTTTCCTCTTTCTATTCTCTTAGCATGTTTCACTCGTTCTGATTAGCTTAATGTTGAATTCGATGATTGACTAGCTTTCCGTGATGGTCAAACCTAGCATGCTTACATGGTTAAAATGTCTATTACTCTATGATGTCTTCTCGTGCCTGCATGAACCTATGACTTGACACCTCGCTTGATCACACACCACTCTATATTATGATTTTGCACCTGCATGACGCCTGAATATCGAAATGAATCTAGTTGAATTACTTTAATTGTACACCTGTTCGATATGTGCTATTAGTATCATGTAATCCTTATGACTTCCAATATGAACCGCTGAATGATCACGTGTTGTACTTGTTCTATGATGCGATAACTATAGTACCATATATGTACTCTATGATGGTTCATTTTTAGCATTATTATAATCTAGCACCCATGATGTTCTCCTTATTACCTTTGGTGATGCCTCATATTTCGTGAATATTATGTTGAACTCCTCTTAATGACTCTTGACTATGCTTGTATCATCTCATGTATCGCTAGTATCATGTGGGACCCATGCTCTCTAAATGTATCTTGTCATATGATTACGTGCCATGCTTGACCTAATATATGATCATTGCGGGTTCCGTCTATCTTGCTTGAAGTTGCTAGGCATATCTGTTTCCATGGAATACTAGAATGTTAGCTTGTTTCACAAACATCAGCGTAGGACTTGATTGTGTCTTTGATATGAATACGAATGTTTTCCCCGAGATAGGTACATGTTAGTATGGATTGATGTGATGGATATGCTCCATAGTGAATTCATGCTTGTTTGTCACAATTGTACCCTAATGGACTTCCATAAAGGCATCGTTACTATTCTCGAGTCGGAGTCTTGTCTCTAGTCATGTCATCTTTAGCCTTGGCCTATTCCTTCTCCGAAAGAAACATTGGGTTGTCCGCTATTGCCACTCCCCTATCTCCGCTAACTTAGACTCTTACGCGTTACTTTGGATGAGCGACCGCATGGAAAAAGGGAACGGGAAGTCGGATAGCGATAGAGCAGCGGAAGCGTGGGCCCATAACCCACGGGCCTCAGGATCGATAATGTCGACGGAACAAGCTCGCTTCGAGGATTATGATTGTTGAGTACGGTATGACTTGTAGGGGAGAGCGTCATCTATTCGAATTGCTAACCCTTTCTGAACTTGTTGAATGTGATATTGCACTAACTTGATCTTGAAAGTTTCTTGTTGATGTGATGACTTGGTGATGACTGTTGCTTGATTGTCTGTTGACTATGATTATATGATTCGATTGCTCTACAGCTTAAATGTGCCCGATGTCTTGATGCGTAGATACTCTGAACTGTCAAGCATGATCTCAATTTCTTGCCTTTAAGAGTATAAACTGCAAATGCTGAGAACCTGAACTGTTTATTTGATAAGATTATGATGAAACTTGCTAGCTTGAAGTGACCATATTCATATATCATGTTTTACAATACTCGTTGAGCACGACGGTAAATTGAGGCTTTTGATGCTTGTTGCAATGCTTAATGATGCTAGTTGATATGATGTAGTCCTTATGTGCAATAATGTCCATGATTGCTTCTTCTTTGAACATGTGAGTGGGGTCCTTTTTTTGGTAGAGTGGTCAGAGAGTGGAGAAAGGTCTTGAGTGATTAGAAGGACTGACGGTGGTAAGGGAAAGTTGCAGAAGAGGGGTGTTGACTTAGGTTGGACCGAGTGGGTTCGGAAATTATAAGAGGTGATGCTTGGTGGTTTCGAGGAGCTCTTAGGTGAATCTTGGGGAAGGGGTATGGTTGGGAATAGGTCGGCTAGGCGATGATCGAGGAATTTTACTAGAGGATGTGCGGTTAGCAGGGCATGGTGCTTGTGAAATCTTGGGAAGTGTGGAAGTGTAAGAAATGGCTTTTAAGAGTATGAAGGGTATAGTATGAGAGGGCCCTCGAGTGTGAGGATAGAGATAGTAGTTGGATTCTTAGAGGTGGATTGCTAGTGAGAGTTCTTGGTGGAATGAGGGGCGAGATTAGGGTATTGAAATGAATTAGGACTTCTTTTGAGGATGTTACCTGAGCTGATGTTGGTGAATCCAGATGAGGCTGGTTTTGATGTAGGAATTGAAATCGAGCGAGTGGGGTTGCGTTTATTTTGCCTGGTGGTGATGTGAAAGCTTTCTTGATTATGTGTTTTATTAAAATGAACTGGCATGATGTTAGATAGCGACCATGATGAACCTGATATGGCTTGATAATACATGTTGATATGCAATATTGGAAATCTAGTTGACAGTGGCAAGTGTTATTATGAAATAATGATAATTGCTATTCTGCTATGTTGTTCTAGAAGCATGTTGAGATGTGTTGTATGAATCATGAAATAATGATATGTTGCTATGCGAGAGCATGATGTTATATTATGATCAGGAGATGTTAAATGATGAATATTGAATTGGATCGTGAATATGACTTATATATATATATATATATATATATATATATGATATAATGGTGCGTGATTTCTAAATGATCGTTATATGGCATTGTACGAGTTGAGATGATGTTATGTGAGTATGCTGACGTTTTGGTGATTGATATATAGATTGACCTTCCCCTCTCCTAATTCTTAATAGTCTGACCTTGTTATAATGATGTGTTGACAATGGGTTTTGGTTCGTTGATTCTATAATGAGAGCTACTTTTATGACTTCTGGTGTGATGTTGAGACGTTGTTATGATTTTGTTATGTCGTTGAGATGCATATTATGACCTTTAGTATGATATGGAGATGTTGATGTGACCTTGTGGCACTACTCTGGTATATGTTGAGACTTGTTGTGTGATGCGTTGATTGGAGATTAGATGGTTATACAGTTATACATTTCTTATGGCTTATGCATCTTGCTTGAATTGAGACTGATAGATTGATTCGATTCTGGAAATTAGGAAGAGAATATGGGATTAGCCCTTAGAGGTGGATGATTCCACCTCCTACCTTCTGAATTTGATTGATTGGTTACGAGAAGTTGTTTTGGTTTTTGGGGGACTTTGACGAAATCTTGATTTGAAAGGATTTTATTTGTTTTTGGTGTAAAGTTGCTTGATTAAAAATTGAATTTGAAGATTTTGAGCGGTTTTAAAAATGGCCAACTTGGGGTTTTAAAGAAGTTGAGAGTTTCAATGATTTGGATGACAACCTTTTCATTTACAAAACGCTTTGAGAATTTATGAACTGGATTTACATTATGACGTCTCACGAAGTGGATACAAGCATTTTATAGGGGCGCTTATAGATTGCTTGCTAAGACCTAGTCGGACGCTATAATGCCTTTAGAGTTGTGATACTTCCGAAAGGTCGAAGCGAGGATGTGATAGGGGCACTTATTACAAACCTGACAAGACCAATTGGAGATGTCACGCCCGTGACCGGGATGTTGCGAGAATCCCGGAAGACGCACCCGAGATGATTGCAAGATCCTTGGACATGGTCCTCGGACTCACCGATTTAGAACTTCATCCCATTGCTTTAAATGATTTTAGTCTCGGGGACGAGACTTGTTTTTAGAGGTGGATGAATGTAAAGACCGGAAAATTTAAAGTATTATTTTCTTAAAATATTAAATTATGTTCGACCTTAAAATTAAGATTCTAGAAATTTTAAAATTTCCCGTCCTCGAGCAACTGAATTTTATTCTTCAGAAACGAATTTCTATATAGTTTTGAATTGGGTTTTAGAAATGGATTTTGAATTTCGCTTTTGAGATCGAGTGTTAATAAAATTAATTTAAGCTCCGAGTATCGAAAAATTAATTTAATTTCCGTTTAACTTGAAATTAGTAATTGAAATTTTATTTAAATTCGATTTAGTCGGGATTCGATCGGGCGAGCGGGTTTCGAGTCTATTCCGCTAATTTAATTCTTTAGTGGACCCCAATTCTTTTATTTTCTTTCCCTTTTCTTTTATTTCTCTCTCTCTCTCCCCTCGGATTTCTGCAACTAGAGCTGGTCCCCTCCCCTCTAATTGCCTTCTTCTCTTCACTGTACTACACCTCCTCATTACCCAAACTGCAGCACACCCAACCCATTTCACCTCCCAACCCCCTCCTCTCTTCTGTTTCTTCAGAAACCCACAACCCACCTTCCTCCTCTCTCCCTCTCTCACCCTCTGTGAGCACCATCCTTTTCCTCCTTAAGCAGCCGCCGTGCCCCACCATCTTCTCCTTCATCAGAAGTCGAGCTCAGCAACCTCCGTTTCCCTCCCTTCCCCGACGAGCTAGGACGTTGCAGCACTGCCCCTCACCCTGCTGCATCCCCCTCCTCTCATACAGCACCACCTAAGCGCAGCAGCCACATCGACCTCTCCTTCTTCCTCTTTCTCCCGGAGGTGACCAGCTCTGTCCTCGTTGCGCAGCGGTTGAGAACCAAGCCTCCCCACAGCTGCATTTTCCGACCTCCGACGATGCCAATCCAAGCACGAGCGGGCTCCCAGGAGCTCTAGTGCCCAAGTGCCGCCCAGGAGCCGCCATTCCCCTCCTCTTCTCCCCTGTTTCTGGTCACAACAGCGGTAAGGGCCAATCTCCTTTCTTTCGCTTCCTTTCGCCTTGAGACGAGTAAAGGTGGACATTTAAACCCCCATTTCCCCCTAGGTCGTCTCCGACGAAGACAAGCCCTCCGACGAGCTCCATCTCCGGTGAGACAACTCCCTCGGTGAGCCTCCGTTTCCCTTCTTTTCTTGCTGCGTTATGTTCTTCTGTATGGGTCTTGGGCGGGATCTCTAGTCGACCATCTGGGTGAAATCTCTGGTTGAATAGTTGTCAGAGGCCGGAGATTTTCCTCCTCGTTCCGTCGCTTTCCGTTCTGGTTGAGCTCTGTTCCCTCTTCTCTGAGAAGAAGGGGACGTATGTCAGGTTTTCAGTGTTGGGCCTAATATCTGGGCCGGATTTGAGCTCGGAAACGGGTTATATCATATTTCAATTCGGATCTCCCCCTCTTCTTTTGTTTTTACTTTATTTCGGGCTTGGACTGGCAATTGGGTGGCGAATTTGGGCCTAATTCCTATCCGGGTCGGGCCATCTCTTTTTTCTCCTCTTTTCTCTGGGCTGGGTTGGTCTTCTTTCCTTTTTCTTCTGTCCGGGTTGGGCCGGTTTTGGTTTGGGGTGGTGGGTGTTGTTGGATTTTGAAATTGTGACTATAACTTGTTGTGACCTTTTATATATATATATATATGATTCAATATGTACGTATACTTAAATACATATGTTATATATTATGAGTTATCTGAAAATATGGTTAACTAAGATTGTTAGTATTATTAAAATACTTTGTTGGAGTGTGTTGTTAATTATTATAAATATTGTGAATGGTTTTAAAAGTAAGATTATTTGAGAAGTGTTTTATATGATGAGTTATAAATTGATTTTAAGATGGAATTTTAAAGAGATAAAATGTCGGAATTATTTCTATAATATGATTTTGGGAAATTGGTTAAGGCTTAAACGTTTAATGTCGGAATTGGGCCAAGTATGATTTGAGAAAGTATTTTGAACATGAGTTGACTTAAATTGGGATTTATGAGTTGAAAATATGGTTGGTATGGTTTTATTTTGATTGGAAGATGATTTTGGTCGATTTGATCGTATCGAAAAGGTTTTGGAAAACGGTTTTACTATTGGTCGGTTTTGAGGATGTTGAGAACTTGGGTTCGTGTGTATGAATGTTGGTCTGGTAGCTTATGGAAATGACTTGATGATAGGTGTGTATTGCTTTTGGATTGCTTTGGACTTGCATTTGGGCCCTTGCTTGTGTTATCTTGCTGTTCTGCATCAACAGGTAAGTATCCTACGGGACTTACTCAGTAACCTGGACCTCCTGCCTGATATGTCATGCAATGTGTAGTTTTGTTGCATATTAAAGCATGCCATATAGTATCATGCTAGGATTGCATTGAACTGAGCATGTGTTTACTTTGTGTGTTTGAAACAGAACGGTCGTTATCTGTGATAGTCCTAGAGTCTTTGCTAGGGTCATAGGGTAGCCTAGCCCCATCGGGTGCCCTGAGTCTATCGAGTCGATATGAGCATGATATGATAGCCCAGCACCATCGGGCAAGATTTACGTATTTTTTTATATATGTTATGATGATATCGTGGGTGAGTGCACCACCACGAGGATATGCTATGCTATAGCAACGAACTGGCTAGTCTCTGCACTAAAGGGAAAGGGTGCAGAGGTAGGAGAGGGATATGCCACTTGGCATTGTCTTGGGCCCTTTACAGTTCTTTTCCGCATATTATATATACTAGGGGCATGATAGTGTGATTTAAATCTTGTACCGCATTAGTCATCATTTATTTAGGCATAGGCATGTTATGTGGCCTCAGTGAGGTCAGAGGACCCGCAGGCGATCACCAGGCCTGACTTCGTGGATAGTGTTAGGTACCGCTCTTGTTGCTCCATGCTTCTGTGACGGGGAAATCTTTTGGCGAATCGAAGAATCCGGCTAATATATTCTAACTTGACAAATGGCAAATCACCCACTTTGGTTTGGTTTTGACCCAGCTCTGCCGTGGCTTTTGTATCCAAATCATATTTCCGCTTTACTTTCGTTAAACTGAATTTCTGAAACTTCGACTGATTAGAGGTTTGAAACCTCGACCCGTACCTGAATTGCAACATCCGAACGAAGGTATCCGACCTTCGAAACGTATCCCGGATATTTATATCCGGGCCGTTACAGGATGAAAGGAAGAGGGTCAACATGTGAGGTTCACCGCCTGAACCAATCAGTTCATATGGTGTTTATTGCCTTTTTCTGTTGAATCACCTAAAAAGAAGCATCAGGTGGAACCAAAAGGGGCAATTAGTTGGGTTTGGCCAAGGTAGTATCCTCAAAAGCAGCATTGATCACAGCTTGAAAACAGCTAAAGGTATCTACATTAAATAGCAATTTGAATATTCAAAGTAATACTGAGAAAGTAGTTATAAAACTTAGAAAGGATGATGATGTCATGATCATTGGGAGGCATGGATAGAAAACAGAGGAAAACAAAAGATAGCTTAAAATTGATGTAGCTTAAACTTTAACACCAAAATTTAACTTTAACAAAAGACAACTAAAGGTAAACTTTAACACCAAGACAGCTAGAGTTCATTTTTAAACTTAAACTTGAACACCAAAACAAAAGACAGCTACATTTAGCTTAAACTTTAACACCAAAAATGGCGAAATTGCCATGAAATTCCATCATCTTTGTCTGCGAATGCAGAAGGAATATCAAATTCCAACAAAAAAAATGAAACTGAATTTTATAAAAGATTTAGCAGCATAAACCTTATCAAAAGCAGCAGAAACTTAATTGACATCCGGATTCGATCACTATATCTACGGAATTGAGAAGCATTTACCTCGTCGTCATCATCATCAGTGGAACCATATCCGGCTCCGCTGAACCAATCAGTTCATATGGTGTTTATTGCCTTTTTCTGTTGAATCACCTAAGAAGAAGCATCAGGTGGAACCAAAAGGGGCAATTAGTTGGGTTTGGCCAAGGTAGTATCCTAAAAAGCAGCATTGATCACAGCTTGAAAACAGCTAAAGGTATCTACATTAAATAGCAATTTGAATATTCAAAGTAATATTGAGAAAGTAGTTATAAAACTTAGAAAGGATGATGATGTCATGATCATAGGCATGGATAGAAAACAGAGGAAAACAAAAGATAGCATAAGTTATTCTTTCAGCTCCCAAGCTCATACCTTCTCAAGAGTAACCTTACTAGATTAGTTTGATATACTAACATTTATGGATTTTCATATTTATGTATTTCAGATTTTGAAATAGAGTTCATTTTTAGATTTACATATTGGGATGAAAGGAAGAGGTTCAACATGTGAGGTTCACCGCCTGAACCAATCAGTTCATATGGTGTTTATTGCCTTTTTCTGTTGAATCACCTAAGAAGAAGCATCATGTGGAACCAAAAGGGGCAATTAGTTGGGTTTGGCCAAGGTAGTATCCTCAAAAGCAGCATTGATCACAGCTTGAAAACAGCTAAAGGTATCTACATTAAATAGCAATTTGAATATTCAAAGTAATACTGAGAAAGTAGTTATAAAACTTAGAAAGGATGATGATGTCATGATCATTGGGAGGCATGGATAGAAAACAGAGGAAAACAAAAGATAGCTTAAAATTGATGTAGCTTAAACTTTAACACCAAAATTTAACTTTAACAAAAGACAACTAAAGGTAAACTTTAACACCAAGACAGCTAGAGTTCATTTTTAAACTTAAACTTGAACACCAAAACAAAAGACAGCTAAAGGTAGCTTAAACTTTAACACCAAAAATAGCGAAATTGCCATGAAATTCCATCATCTTTGTCTGCAAATGCAGAAGGAATATCAAATTCCAACAAAAAAAAATGAAACTGAGTTTTATAAAAGATTTAGCAGCATAAACCTTATCAAAAGCAGCAGAAACTTAATTGACATCTGGATTCGATCACTATATCTACGGAATTGAGAAGCATTTACCTCGTCGTCGTCATCATCAGTGGAACCATATCCGGCTCCGCTGAACCAATCAGTTCATATGGTGTTTATTGCCTTTTTCTATTGAATCACCTAAGAAGAAGCATCAGGTGGAACCAAAAGGGGCAATTAGTTGGGTTTGGCCAAGGTAGTATCCTCAAAAGCAGCATTGATCACAGCTTGAAAACAGCTAAAGGTATCTACATTAAATAGCAATTTGAATATTCAAAGTAATACTGAGAAAGTAGTTATAAAACTTAGAAAGGATGATGATATCATGATCATTGGGAGGCATGGATAGAAAACAGAGGAAAACAAAAGATAGCTTAAAATTGATGTAGCTTAAAATTTAACACCAAAATTTAACTTTAACAAAAGACAACTAAAGGTAAACTTTAAAACCAAGACAGCTAGAGTTAATTTTTAAACTTAAACTTGAACACCAAAACAAAAGACAACTAAAGGTAGCTTAAACTTTAACACCAAAAATGGCGAAATTGCCATGAAATTCCATCATCTTCTTGAGCATCGGAGTCAGAAACAGAATCAGCGGTACGGCCGACGGGTTCGAGCTCCTCCACATCAAAATTGGCGAAGTTGCCATGAAATTCAATCATCTTTGTCTGCGAATTCAGAAGGAATATCAAATTCCAAAAAAAAAATGAAACTGAATTTTATAAAAGATTTAGCAGCATAAACCTTATCAAAAGCAGCAAAAACCTAATTGACATCCGGATTCAATCACTATATCTACGGAATTGAGAAGCATTTACCTCGTCGTCGTCATCATTAGTGGATTGTGTGGTTTCTTCATCCTTCACCGCCTGAACCAAATTACGATGTGAGGAATTTGAGATGGAGAGCGATTTCGAATTGAGCAGCGGTACGGGTGACTGGTTCAAGCTCCTCCACACCCCCTGACCTTGAATTCAGTTAGAATAGAACCGTCGTTTTCCACCGCCCTCATCAACTCCCCTCTTTCCCCTCCAACAGATCCCCTCTCGCGCTCGCCCTCCTACCCAGGACTCCCGCTCTCTCCTGCACCGGCTCCACCCTACCTTCTCGTGCTCGCCAACAGCCTAGCAGCAGCCACCACACCCCGAAGATACGCTTGGTCTTCTCCTCCAGCGACTTGAGCCTTTGTTGGCCACAAACTCCGACCCTTCTTCCTCGGTCTCTCCTCCTGCGGCTTCTAATTGAGAGGGAATCGGAGAGTAATCTGTCGGGGAGAACGTGTGTGTGATGTGAGCAGGAAGGAGAGAAGGGGATGAAAGAGAAGGTAAATGATTAATTAATGATGGAGTTTCTACCAAAAACTAATAAAACTCCAAAAAACCTCTGCTAGACACGTGGCAAATTCTTTTGCACTAACATGGCTTTTGCTATTATATTGTAGGAGATGGTTATTCTAAATAAATATATTTTAATTATTTTTAATCTGAAATATTTTATAATTTTTTTTGTTTATATTATCAACCAGTCTTATTAGGATAGATTCTAAACTTATTACTATGCAAAAAAATAAATAATATCATTAATTATGACCAAAAATATTAAAAATTAATATAATTATATTATTATAATTATAGATAATAATAATAGTAGTAGTAGTAGTAGTAAATTAGGTGGTTTATCTTTTTTTTTAACAAAGGGGGTTTGGCTTTCAATTGGAGATTAAATGAGCAAAAAAGCCTCTTTTATATGTTATATAGATATAGATTTATTCTTATTAGGATAGGTTCTAGACTTATTATTATGTAAAAAAATAAATAATATTTTTTTCTAATCATGCGTGGTTAAAGCTTTAATTGGATCATTTTATATTATTATTTATTGTTATTAGGATTGGATCATTTTATATTTTTTTCTGCTTGTACTAATGGGCAGTGGGGCTTTAATTGGCTTCTTTTATAGTTATTTATTTATTTGTTTATATATTTTTATTTATTATTTTTAATGGGTAATTGATTTTTTTATAAAAATTATTATTTTTATGCAAATATTATGATTTATATTATTAATTTTAAGATGGTTAATCTAAATAGATATATTGTTATTATTGTTAATCTAAAAAAATTTCTAATTGTTGAGGAGATATTTGGTTAATGTATTTATTTAGTTAATATTGGCATTTATTATTATTGTTGAAACTTTTGGTATTATTTGACATTTTAAATTTTAAGAATTAATTAGGCATAATATTAGAGCATTAAGTGGGCAAAAAGCTATCAAGGAAACAACAACTCTAACATGAAGGTAGCAGATTTGTTCACTCAGCAAAAAGAATTGAATATACCTCTTTTAAGACATCTTTTCCCCCTCATGTAGTTTGTTCCATTAGGGATATCCCAATTCTGACATGGAACACACCTGACAAACTCATCTGGAAACTGAATACTAATGGCGAGTTCTCAACAAAATCAACACAAAATAAAATACATTAATGCTCAAAACAATAAAGACCTAAAGTGGATCTGGAAACTCCGATTACCACAAAAAATTCAAAACTTTATTTGGAAAATTATAGTTGATGGTCTACCTACCAAAGCCCGGCTAAATAAGCATTTCAACAGAGTCCCAACTCAATGTGTACTATGCCAAGGCTTTGATGAAGATGCTCATCACCTTTTCCTAGAATGCCCGATCACTAGATCAATTATATCCACATATGAATAGGTAACTAGTAGAAATTTTATTAACTTATATGCAAACCAATCAATTCAGACTGACCTCTGGACTATCAACCATGATAATCAAGACTTTGAGGACTTATGCTTTATATGGCACACTATATGGGAAACAAGGAATAAAATCATTTTCGACGGCCAACAACTTGAAAAAAACTCTTCCATTGTCCATAAAATACTCCAACAAGTGAACAATTGGAACCAAGCTGCCCCACCCAAACCACAAACTATTAAGAAAAATAAGAAAAGGACGTCCGGGTGGTCTAAACCACCATTCACCATATACAAAATAAATGTAGATGGTTCGATTAGAGGTCCCTCCGACTGCAATTTAGGGGGTATTATTTGGGATAGTTTGGGACAGGTTATTGACATCTTTCAACAGAAAGCATGTTCGGGTTCTATTCTGCAGACAGAGGCTTCCGCATTCTGCTTAAGTGTCCAAAAAGCCATGGAGAAAGGATTGAGGAGGGTCATTATTGAAGGATATAATTTGAAGGTGGTCCAAGCACTTAATGACAACACCAAGATTGATTGGGAGATCTACAGAACAATCGAGAAGATCAAGCTGATGAAGGACAGTTTTGACAATATTGAATTTCAGCATTGCTTCAGAGAATCAAACGCAGCGACCGATTACATTGCTAGACATAGAGGTACTTGTAATATGTCTAATCTCCCCTTGCATGGGGATTTATTTAGCATCATTTGTAAGGATGATCAAGAATGAACCTTGCCTCGGCAAGGCATTCTATTGTTTGCCTACTGCCAAAAAAAAAAAGTGGGCGAAAAGCTTCTTTTATATGTTACTAGTGGACTACCCCGTTCTACGCACGGGATTATCGATTTTTGTATCAATGAGTTTATACATTCATATATTAATTCGAATAAAAATAAATCAAAATTAAAAATGAATTAAATATAAACTCAGTCTAATCTATTTTATTTTTTTACACTTGTTTCATTTCATATTTTAGCTATTCCCTAAATTAAGTATGTAAGGTTTTAATTTTCCATCTAGAATATGCTAAAACTATTTTAGTTTTATTTTTCTATACACTATTTTTTTTCTTGCCAAAAACTAAAACTATGGTAGAGCATTGCATCTTTGTTATACGGAGTACTTATTTATCCATCATTGAAAATTTTATAGTATTAGATGTTTTAAAATATATTATTGTATATAATAAATTTTTTTTATATATATATAGGTTCTATTTTTTTGGTAATTTACAATTTAAAAAATATTTGATGAAGCTTATGAATATAATTTAATTTGTTGTTATCATTGTATATTATCTTCAACATTTCTCATTTATTCAACCTCATTTATGACAAAAAAAATATTTTTTAGAAATAATAGTTGTTTTAATTAATTAGACTTTTTATCTTCTAAATATGCATTAATACTCCTAAAAAGCTAACTTTACTAAAAAGAAAGATATAGATAGATTTATTTGGTTAATATTGGCATTTATTATTATTGTTGAAACTTTTTGTATTATTTGACATTGTAAATTTTAAGAATTAATTAGGCATAATGTTAGAGTATTAAGTGGGCAAAAAGCTTCTTTTATATGTTATATAGATTTATTACTCAAATTGTATATTTATTGGTAATATTATTATATGACCCGAGATGTTCGAGCTCAGTTCGGGTCAACTCCTCAAAGCTTGGCTCGAGCTCGATCATTCATTTTCTAAACAAGTCGAGTATGAGTATATTTTGAAATTCAATTCAAAGTTTGGTTCGCTCGATTTAATCTCGAATAGCTTGAATTTTGTGAAATTTCTAAAAATTTTCTTTAAATTACTATGTTTTGAGCAAATAGAGTTTTTAATGCTAAAAAAAAACTCGGTCCGAGCTTGTTCTTTTCCTTAAAGAGCCAAGTATGAAGACATTTTTAAGCTTGGGTCTAAATTTAGGCTCGACTTGAGATTGATTCATTTTCAAACGAGCTGAATATGAATGCGACTCACTCGGTTTAAATGACGGTCCTATTTATGTTGATTGCATGGAGCATTATGTATTTTTTTTTAAAGGAAAGAGATTTAAAATAATATATGACATGTCGAATGGTGAACTGAGAAGTTGAAATAATAATAGATGAGAATGAAGACAATTAAAAATAAAAAGTAAAGTATCGACAAAGAAGAAAATTATGAAGAACTAAGGTCCAATTAAATGACATGTATGTTCTTGTAAATGATTTGAGTATTGTCAAATAAAAAACAGTGTGAGATTTTTCTTTGCTAGACAGTAGAAGCAATGAAATAAAGAGAGACACTGAATGAAAACTTGTATTACGAAATCAGAAAATCAAGTTACAAAGGAATCGATTGGAAAACAAGAAGCGAACTAGCTAGAACACCAATCACCAAGGATGAAATCGAAGGCAGTCGAAGCTTCAAATCTCGCACACTCTCAATATCTCCGTGTTTGGATGAAAGGAAGCTCTACCTACGCTCAAGATCGAGCACAAGAAATGAAACCTTAGTAGAGCTCAAAAGACAAGGGAGGAATGTGTGCAGGAGTTGTTCTATTATCTCTCTCTCTCTCTATCTTAGTCGGTGATTAGGGTTTGCAAACCCTTATAAAGTCGAGCTATGGACGAGATAACATCGTAGCGCTCCAATGGGAAGAAATCCCATTTGAGTGTGGGTTGGGCCAAATGGGGCCACTATGAAATCAGATTGGGCTATAGGCCCATTACAATACAATCAGATATCATCCATATTTCATACACATACATTACACCTTATACATAAACACTAGAATTACATAGAGGCTTATAGGAGATGAGCCTAATAATTGTCTTCCTAATTCTACGTTTACACATATCGTAAAAGTGTCTTATTGGATGTGAACTGGGTTTACTCCTTTATCTATCATCGACTAGACATACTCCTTCTAAGCATTAGTTGGACTTGATCAAGTGCAGGAACTCCCTACAAAAGGTAATCTTATCAGTGGTTACAATCTTAGTACCAAACCATCTTGGCGCTTGATGGTATCCCATCATCAAGCATCCGTCAAGCGCATTTTAGAACATTGCTTGCTGAGTACACTCATTGCAAAGGCAAGTTCAAGTCTGGTACAAATCATAGCATACATCACAGATCCCACAATGGCATCATAGGGAACATGTATCATATGATCTTCCTCCTCCTTACTTAGTGGCATCCTGGTCTTTGTGAGATCAAGGTGCCCTTCTAAAGTTGTGGGAGCAGACTTGACATTTGAGACATAAAACCTCTCAAGGAGTTTAATAAAATAGTCCTTTTGAGACAAGAATACCTGATGTTTAGCTGTATCTCAAGAAATCCTTATGCCAAGAATTTTCTGGGCTGGGCCCGAATCCTTCATGTTAAAGGATTTCTAAAGTGAAGCCTTAACATCGAATATCTTGGCTCTTGACTTGCAAATAATGAGAATATCATCAACATAAAACAAGACATACAAGGGAGAATCAGACTTAGCATAAAAAAAAAAGTACAAACATGGATCATAACTACTGATCTTAAAGCCCAATTTAAGCATGCAAGTGTCAAACTTCTTGTTTCACTGCCTAGGGGATTGTTTTAAACCATACAAATATTTCTTACGCAAGCAAACATGTTCAAGTTTAGTTTTGTCCCCAAATCCTTTAGGTTGTCTCATATAGATCTTTTCATCTAGGTCACCATGAAGAAATGCAGGTTTAACATCCATTTGGTTAATTTCATAGTCATAAACAGCAGCAACAACAACCAATATTCTCAAAGTTTTGTACTTAATAACAAGAGCAAAAATTTCATTGTAATCAATCCCTTGTATCTGTGTGAATCCCTTAGCTACCAACCTTGCTTTGTAGCTAGGTTGGCCGCCGGGTTTCATACTATTTTTGAGCTTATAAACTCATTTACAACCAACTAGTATGACATTGTTCAGTTTAGGAACAAGAACCTAGTTCTTATTGGTCATCATGGAGTTTATTAATTTCCTCTTTCATAGCATGCATCCATTTACCAACATTGACACATTTTATAGCATGTTCAAACAACTCAGGAGTATAAGCATCAATAACCTTAGCAATCACAAAAGCAAATTCTACCTCATTTGTAAAATATTTCCTATAATGAATTTTGGTTCTATATGATCTATCTCTTATCAATTGATAGATAGTTAAGTCTGAAACTTCATCAAAATTATCATGTTCATGATCAGATTCAGAAGAAGCATTCGATAAAAGAAAAAAAAATCCATCATTGCCATTAGAGATAGAACTAGAATGAGAGGAAGAGGAAGAGTGAGAAGAGGGAGAGGAGTTGCTTCCCCCCTCACCTGATTGGTGTAGTACCTCTTCATTGGTGCCAATGTTACTACTGGAGTGTGAGTCCAGAGACTCGTGAGAGATTCAAAAGTCAAATTCATTCTCAACCAGTCCACCATGAGTGGTGGAAACATAGAACGGATCTGCAAGGGTTAGTGTACGATCAACATAATCTTTAACAATCAATTTAAAATGAAACTCAATCTCAATGAACTTGACATCCCTGCTGATAATTACCATGTAACCTCCATGTTGGATTACAAGTAATTTATATCCTTTTACATCCTCAGGATAGCCTAACTTCACACACTTCTAAGACCTTGGTTGCAACTTGCCTACACTCTGGTGAGCATAGGCAGTGCATCTAGAAGGCTTTAAGTGTGCAACATTAGGCTTAGTTCTAGACCACACCTCATAAGGGGTCTTGAAACCAATTGCATGTTGAGGGTGATCTGTTGATCAGGTATGCTGCAGTATTTCGAGTTTAAACCCACTCATTTCCACGAGGTCAAAATCTATGATTGGTTAGGGTAGTTCTTCTCGGTGCTTTTGTTTGGACTGTGTGGGGCTTTGTGTACGGGAAGGAGCTTCTAGGGCTGTTATTCGAGCTTAATTCGAACGAGCCGAGCTTAATTCGAATGAGCCGAGCTTTGGACCGAGCTTAAAAATATGCTCATACTCGACTCGTTTAGAAAATGAACGAGCTCTAGCCGAGTTTTTATCGAGCGAGTACGAGCTGAATTCGAGCTACTCATGTTCAAATAACACCCCTAGGATCTTACTTAGAGTTTCTCTCGCACTACTCATAGGAGAGAGAGTCCTGTTGTGTCGATGGCCCGCGGTGCTACTTCTTGGTGGTGTTTGGCTTTATTCTTCACTTGCGTCCTCATCTTGCTAGTTTTAGGATTGCTTAATTTCGTCCGGTTGTAGAGTGTGGGCAGCTTGTACACCGTGCCTTTTCCTGTTTTTTTATTATATGTTTAACGATTTTCACTTGTCAATTCGTCGACCTATCGAGAATCAAGCCTGTCTGATCTCAAATTTTTACACTATAAAAAAACCTTATCTGTGTGAATTGTTTATGTTTAAATTAATTTGAATTAGTATAATATTTTTTACTTATCCAATCAATTTAAGATTTTAACAAGGCTCCGTTTGACACCATTAGCTAACTTTTTTAGCTTTTAGTTTTGATATTATATTATTTTAAATAAAATAAAATAAATACAAGATTTTAGTTTAATTAGTTTTTTAAATCGGAACTTTTCAACAACTACTTACCCAATCTTTTCGAAGCTTTGGATTTTTTATTCACAAGTTTGCATCAGCCACCTTAACTGCTGGTTATTAAACAATATACTATTTTATTAACTTATACTTAACACAAATAATCCATCAACTTTATCTATTCTATAAGTTTCAGTTACCCCATCAATTACTTTTTTTTTTATCAAATAGAGCCTTATTTCTAATTATCATTAGCACATATAATATAACGTATTCGATTGACACTTTATTAATAATTTAGTTACTTGATTTTATAAATTATAAAATATAATTATAGAATTACGTTAATAATTTTTAATATTTATTTTAATTTTAATGTTTGAAATTATATAAAAAAAATATGGTGGAATAATGAAATATTCAAAAAGTAGATGAGATGAATTTTTAGGAATCTCGACGACCATTATGAAAAGTGGAAAAAGAATTAAAAAAGAGTTGAAAATAAAGTTGGGAAAAGTGCATGGTGAAGCATTTTGTTAGAAAAGGTACATGATAAATTATGTGTTCTTAGGTTTGACATCAACAAGCGGGGATAGCTCAGTTGGGGGAGCGTCAGACTGAAGATCTGAAGGCCACGTCTTCGATCGACGTTCACCGCATTTTTTAAAAAATTTTATGCATTATTTTATTTTCAAATGCTTTTTTTTTTTATCCAAATTTTATTTTCAAATGCTATCCTTTTCAACTTGAATTTCAATCGTATTTGGTCTTCTAATTTGGTGTTGCTTGCTATGAATCCTTTTTTTTTGGTCAAATGCATGTTATGAAACCCGACTCATTGTATAATCAATCTTTTGACTTTCGAACGTATTTTTATCATGTATTTTAAGAGGCGAAGTAGTTAAGTGAAAAACGATGAAGGTTTCAAATTTTAATATAGATTTATTACTTTCTCTGAAAACATCTTAAATATTAAGAGCCAAAATATAGACTTCACAGACCTTTGCCATCTTTGACACTCAATCTGGGAATTTCAAAATAAAATTATCTTTCAAAAAATTCTAACACTAATATAGCATATACTCTCACTCAAACTATTGATAAAATTCTATGCTGGAAAAAAGTAGATTCAATAAAAGGGTCTCCTAAGCATACTAGGCCCCGTCAAAAACTAAACTGGAAATATCCACCCAAAAATGTTGTAAAAATAAATGTTGATGCCTCTGTCAAAAATGGAATACAATCTCAGATTGGTTGTATAGCAAGAAATAATCTAGGACAAATAATTAGAATACATAAACGTAATGGTAAAACATTTTCTGTTATCCAAACAGAATGCTTTGCAATACTTGCAGGTATAAGACTAGCAGCAGAACTTGGTATACAGAGAACGATCATCGAAGGCGACTCCGCAGTCATCATCAATGCCATCAATCAGAAAATCTGCCCACCATGGGAGATTACACAAATAGTAGAAGAGATTCAAATTCTAAGCAAAGATTTTGAACTCATCAAATTCCAACACTGCTACAGAGAGGCGAATAGTGCAGCAGACTTCATCGCAAAATCTCAACTCAGCTGTAACTCTATCCTTAATTATAGTTGTAATTTCCAAAACATCATCATGCTTGATGATCATGGATACTTAGAAGTATCCTAAATTTTGCCTACTGTAAAAAAAAAATTAAAAAAAAATAGATTTATTACTTTAAATACATTAATAAACCATGATATATACTATTTTACTTAATTTGATTATTTTATATTATAATTTAGATTGAGAGATTTAAAATAAGATATTATATTATTCAATTTTACAATATGTAAATACTGTGTATGTTAAAAAAAAATTATATTTGGTGACACATTTTTTTGTTACATGCTAATAGAATAACAAAGTTAATTATATATTGGCTCATTGGGGTTTAAAATGCGTCTTTTTAGTTAAAACAATATCTCATAAATTAATTTGCATCTTTTTCATTTAAAGAAGAAAAATATACAACAACAAACACCATTATTTTATATTAAAATGTCACATTTTTTTTACAGTAGGCAATGTTTTGGATACTAGGGGTATCCATAATCATCTTGAAAGATGATGTTCTGGAATTCGCAGCTATAATCTAAAATAAAGTTACAATTCAGTTCTGATTTTGCAATAAAATCAGCTGCACGGTTCGCTTCTCTGTAGCAGTGTTGGAATTTGATGAGTTCAAAGTCCTTGCTCAGTGCTTGTATCTCTTCTATTACTTGAGAGATTTCCCATGGTGTATTGTTTTTCTGGTTGATGGCATTGATAACGGTTGTAGAGTCGCTTTCAATAATGGCCTTCTGTATTCTGAGTTCTGCTGCCAGTCTTATACCTGCAAGAACTGCAAAGCATTCTGTTTTAACTATAGAGTCTGTTTTGCTATTATTTTTGTGGATGCGAATTACTCGACCTTGATTATTTCTAATGATACAGCCGATTTGAGAGCGGATTCCGTGTTTTACAGAAGCATCTACATTTATTTTAACGATATCTTTTGGAGGATATTTCCAGGTCATTTTGTCACGGGGCCTAATGTGTTTGGGCAGATTGGTAGTTTTTTCTTCGTTTTTCCAGCATAGAATATTGTCGATGGTCTGAGTTAGGGTATTGGTTATATTCTTGATTGAACCTTTTTGAAAAATTATTTTATTTCGAAGTTCCCAGATAGAGTGCCATAGATGGCATAGATCGGTAAAGTCTATATTGAGGGCTTTAGTGTTAAGAATATTATCTGAGATATTATTTGTAAGGTTTGGTATGATGAATGATTTGTTTAAGTTAATGCCTAGGTTATGGATAAGAGATTTGGTTATTTGACATTTAAAGAGCAAGTGATTAGTATCTTCTACATCATTGTTGCACAGAGAGCAGGTGCTAGGAACTCTATTTATGTATCTATTCAAACGTACAGCAGTAGGTAAGATGTCTAATATAATTTTCCAGATGAAATTTTTGATATTAGGAGCGGCATTGAGCTTCCAAATCCATTCTGCAGAGATGCAATTTGTGTTTCTAGTATTGATTAGAGAAGATGTGGATTTTACATTAAATATACCATTTTTATTATGGATCCATATTAGTCTATCTGGGATATCAATGTTAGGAATGTAAATATTTGATATCATTTGGGTAATGTGAGGGGGGAAAATATTGTTTAGTTTATCAGTGTCCCAAGTTTTAGAGTTTGTGAAGAGATCACACACTTTTAGGTTGGGGTTACGATTATTTCTAAACTTTTCGAGGTATTGAGCATTTACCCAGATGTCGGACCAGATATTGATGGTTTTACCATTGCCTACAAGCCATAGCAGTCCTTTAGAGAATAGGTCTCTAATGTTGAGAAGTCGGCCAAATTGCCAGGATGTTTTGTTTTTGCCTCTTTCCATTAGTGTTTCCTTAGAGAGATATTTGTCATTAATTACCTTGGACCAAATATTATTAGGATCAACTATTAATCTCCAAAGTAGTTTCATTTGCATACCTATATTGATTTGTTCTGCTGTTTTGAAGCCTAGTCCACCATCCTTCTTAGGTGTACACAAGCGTTCCCAACTAATTAGTGGATGATAATTATCGGATTGTAATTTATTCCAGAAAAAGTTTTTGTTGACTTGATCAATTTTGTCTAGAATTCCTTTAGGAAGAAGAAAGGATTGCATTAGATAGTTAGTTTTTGAGTTGAGGTTTGCTTGAATTAGAACAGTTCTACCAGCTTGTGAAAGGGTATTTGATTTCCATTTTGAAAGTTGTTTTTTGAGGCTTATGATTGCCTCATCAAATAAGTTGTTGTTAACTCTACCACTAATTAATGGTATTCCCAAATATTTTTCCATAGTTTTGGTAACAGGGATGTTTAGTTGTTGAGCAAGATTTTGAGCTTTTTGAAGTGGGATGTTTTTGGAGACTTGTAAGGAGCTTTTGTTATAATTTATAGAAAGGCCTGATATATTACAAAAATTATTTAGAAGATTTTTAATTGTATGAAGACTTAGATCGTTAGCGTTTCCAAAAATGAGTGTGTCGTCGGCAAAGGAAAGAAAGGGTATAGGTTCACTATTATTTGTGAGTTTGATTCCAATTAACGGTTCATACTCTAAAGATTCTTGTTGTAGCATTCTTCCCAATAGTTCCATTATTATTACAAAGATATATGGTGCAAGAGGATCACCTTGTCTTATGCCTCGAGATGTTTCAAATGTCTTACCAGGTAGGTTATTGACTAAAACTGAAAAGTTAGTGTTAGTAAGACATGTCATGACCCAGTTTATCCATTTTTGTTGAAATCCAAATCTGTTTAGTATTATACGGATAAAATTCCAATTAATTTTATCATAGGCCTTTTCCATGTCAAGTTTGATAGCCATCCATCCGGGTTTTCCTTTTTTGTTATGGAATGAATGAAAGATTTCGTGAGCTATAAGAATATTATCTTGAATGTTTCTGCCTTGTACAAACGCTCCTTGAAAAGGATTGATAATACGGGGTAAGATAGGTTTTAAACGATTGGCAAGAAGTTTGGATATAATTTTATAAATGGTGTTGCAAAGACTAATAGGCTGATAATGGTTAATAGTAGTTGGATTTTCAATTTTAGGGATGAGTGCAATGAACGTTATGTTTACTTCATTTAGGAGGATGCCCGAGTGAAAGAATGATTTGATAGCTTTACATAGTAGGCTTCCTACAATGTTCCAATATTTTTTATAAAATTCAGGTGGGAACCCATCGGGACCTGGAGATTTATCGTCTGTCATTGAGAATAGGGTTTATTTTATTTCTTTATCAGTAAAGGGTTGGGTTAGGGCTAAGTTTTCATTATTAGTAATGGTGTGGTTTATTAAGTTTAGAAAATATGAGTTGTTATTGGTTGGTTCGTTGCTGGAGATAAATCTTTCAGCCAGTTCATTTGTAATTTCTTCTCTAATTTGTTTTTCATCTTCAATTACAATACCATTTTTATTTGTAAAGTTACGAGTAATATTTTTAGAATTTCTAATTTTAGTTATTGATTGATAGTAGTTGGTGTTTCGGTCGCCAAATTTAAGGAAATTTGATTTAGCTCTTTGTTTCCAGAAATTATTATTGAAATTCATGAGTATTTCTCTCTTGTTAAGTAGTCTATGTCTTCTATTGTCTATATTGTTATTAGAGTTTCCAGTAACTTGTTGTGTTTGTAATAATAAAAGTTGATCTTCAATGTCTTTTAATTGTCTGAAGTTGTTGTTTGGATGTAATTTACACCAGACTTTTGTGTTTTTCTTGATTAGTTTTAGCTTTTGTAGAAGAGTGAACATGAATGATCCGTGAAGTTTGTTTTCCCAGGTTGTTTTAATTAGTTTATTATAATTCTCGTTATTTGTCCAGGACATTTCAAATTTAAAGGGTGATCCTGCTCTAGTTGTTTTTGTACCAATTTGGATGGATATGAGAGAGTGGTCAGAACTTGTAAAAGGATGATTGTGAACTGTTAAGTTAGGGAATTGATTGGAAATATCCGTGTGGATCATGACTCTATCAAGACGTTCATAGATATTGTTAATAGGAGATTGACTTTTTCTCCATGTGACAGGGCTTCCAGTGCAAGGGATAGTGTGGATATCTAATTCTTCTGTAATTTGTCGAATACGAGCGAATCTACTGTTTTGCGGGTTTATTCCACCAATTTTATCATTTATAGATTCAATTTCATTAAAATCTCCCATTATTAAGGACGGGAAATTATATTCTCGAGTCACATTTTTAAATGATGGCGGTTAAATCAACAATAAATTGTAGGGTTGAGTCGGTATACGATACCAAAAAAAAAATAGGATTACCATGTAGCGTATCAACGATACTTGGTATGGATTTTTTTTTTTTACCAGTTACCAACCGAAAGTACTCTTCGTAACCGACTATGTTGGTAATCAAAATAACAGTTACCAATGGTACATTACCACCATTACCAAGATACAATTGAGATGTGAATTTTTTTTTGTATTTTTTTATGGAAACCATATATAATTAACTAACTACGGTACCGTGTTTACCGTCCACCATACCAACTCGTATATATATAGTCGGTACCACGGTACCGTCCACCGTAACAACTCGTATATATATACCGTGGACCATGGTTACACGGTACGTATGATTAGAAGAGATTAAAAGAATGATTTATATATATAGTCGGTACCGCTGTATAGTGGTATTCTGAGGTCGTCTACCATCAATCGTACCAACTCGTATCGGTTATCAAAACGATGGTTATCGATTTGTCGGTTACCAAATCGATACTCCTTCCATTTTACAATACATGTCCCTTTACTTTTCGGCACACTTTTTAAGGAGCGAAAAACTCTATAAAATATCATTTTTTTAATTAATTTTTTTAATATAATTTGATACTTATTAGTAATAAATATCAAATTATATAAAAAATTAACGGAATTTTCGCCAAATGCCCCTGAGATTAAGGCTAATTCGCGTGGTGTATAAAAGTTTGACATATTTCGTCAGGTGCCCCTGATGTTTTTATTTTTTTCGCCAAATACCCCTGAGGTTTTCCTTTTTTTTTTGCCAAATGCCCTTTTGTCGAATTTGTTAACATTTTGGTGGAAAACTAGTACAATCCCCGTGCCATAGTGCGTAGTTTTCTTTTTAGACAATAAAAATAAAATTTTATAAGTATAAAAAATTACTATGATAAATTTAAATAAAATATTATCAAACGTTATCATAAAATAGAAAAAAATAGATTTGATAATTAAGTAAAAATAATTAAAATATTTATGAAAAATGTGTAAAAATTGCATGAGTTTAAGATTTAAGTAGAATAGGTTGAAATAAGTGGTTATAACACCTAATAAAAATATATGCTTATGATGTAATAGTTTGATATAGCTAGATTGATTAAAAAAACGTGTACAAATTTCATTAGTTTGTTATTTTTTCTAGGTTTAGTTGATTGGGAGGAAATTCTAAAATTAAAATGATTATGTCATCTAAGAAAAAATATTTCTCATTTAATAGTTACAATAGGTAAATCTCATTGGTTAAAAATATTTAAAAATTTTATTATTTGAAAATGTATGTAGATTAGGTTGATTGGGTGAAAATCCAAAAATTAAGATTATTATATATAAAAAAATAGTTTTCATTATATATACACACACGTAGCTAGAGAGAGAGAGAGAGAGATTGGTTGCTTCGGAAAAAAAAAGAATTCGTATATTTGGAACAATGTATTTTTTTTAAAAAAAAGTTTTGAATTAATCTCATGGTTTTAAAAAAAATAGCATGAAATGATGTCATGTAATAATGCATAATGAAATAATATTGTATAGTTAATATTAACTTTATTACATAAAAGTTTTGAATTAATCCCATTGGTTAAAAAATATAGTATAAAATGATATTGTGTAAATAAAATTAGGTAATTTAGTTACTATAATTAAATGATATTGTGCAAATAATACCTTACAAAAATAATAATGAAATAATATTTTCTTTTCTTTTTATTTTCATCCAAAATGTTAACAAATTTGACATAAGGGTATCTGGCGAAAAAAATGAAAAACCTCAGGGGCATTTGGCGAAAATAATAAAAACATCAGGGGCACCTGGCGAAATATGTCAAACTTTCGTACACCACACGAATTAGCCTTAACCTCAGGGGTATTAGGCGAAAATTCCGAAAAATTAATTTAAAAAATAATATTTTATAGACTTTTTCGCTCTTTAAAAAACGTACCGAAAAGTAAAGGGACATATATTGTGAAACGGATGGAATAATAACCAATACTCGTTAGTACAATTTGGTAATCGGTTGGAACAGAACAAAAAAAATTTACCATGAACCAGCTCCAATAAATTGTGCCTCTTCTGCAATAAAATTTTAGCTTCGCAAGTACGTGTATATAGCTAATCATTACTCCGTATAAATTGTTTTCACTCATCAATTTATTACTCAAGATTTGTACTGTAGTGTTGTTTTAGGATAAATTTCATTTATTAATTGCTATGAGCTATAATTCGAGATATTATTTTCATTCGCATATATATATATATATATATATATATATATATATATATATATATATATATATATATATATATATATATATATATATATATATATATATATATATATGTGGTGTGGTTATAATGAAAAAGGGTTTTAAAATGAAAAAAGCGCTTAAAATAAAAATGGAGGAAAACAACAGACGCGCCCCGGTTCATTTAAAAAAAAACTAAACCGGGCCGTAAAAAAAAAAGAAAAAAAGAAGCGAACCAGCTCAAACAGTGAAAAACGCAGAAACATGCTTCTTCCTCCTCTCGCCTGGCACTCCTCTCCTGTCTTCTATTCGATCGACGCTCAATACATTGAGATCTCGATGATAGGAAGTACAATTTGTCATGGATTCATCATCTCTAAAGAGGAGAAGTGGAACCCCAATCCAATTTGAGACTGCGGTACTCTCTTTCTCTTTCACCTTTTCAATTTTAGTAACCAAAAGCCCTAAATATGGATTTATGTCAGTTGTTCTGATTGGATTTGGATATTTTGCTCAACTCTTGTTCTGAATGTCCGCGTTTCCGTTCAATCGATTTGGAATTTGGATGTTTGTGGATTTGATTTCAGCTCCTGCTTGATTTTAGAACAAATATGGATTTATGTCAAGGAGGAACCAATTTAGGGTTTTCTATGCTATTTTTTTTAAATGTGCATTGCTAAGAAATTTGCTATATACATATTCAAATACACTAGTTCAATTTGTGCTTTCTGGCTACAAAATTTTAGCTAGGAGCATTGAAGATATTTCTTGCTCGAGACCTTAGTGTTTTCGTGTTTGAGTATGGAAGATATGTGTTTTCTGGCTACAAAATTGTAGCTAGGGGCATTGAAGGATGATAGGAACATACATGTTAATGCTATTTTGCTTTCTTAATTGGAACAGGAGTGTTGGAGTTGATGATATTTCGATAAAGATCACACTGTGGAGTCTACTATGCTGATGTGGTTTGGTCCAGGAACAGATTTGGAGATGCCAAATATCCACTTGTTCCCGGGTAAACTTCTCGGCACAAGAAAAACCTCGTAAAATAGGGCAATTCTAAACAAATTGGCCTATTTTCCCTTGGGGCTCGATGGATGATTTGAAATTGCTTAGCCAGTTGTAGGAAAGAGGGTGCAAATTTGGGTTTTTTTTATCAAGAGGGTGTTGCTTTCTAAATGATTGCTTTCAGTTAAAAAGAATCTCCAATTCTCTGTTGTTTCATTGAGTTATTTCTGTTTGGTTGTGTTTTATGAACTTTGCATATGCTAGACATGAGATTTTTGGTGTCGTGAAGGAGGTTTGTGCTTGTTGAAATGGCAGAACATCGGAAGGAACTGGAGAAGAAAACGAAGCCAATCCTTGATACCTTGAGAAGCTACCAAGACTTGCCACCGGTAAGCAGAATTTCTTAACTGCATTTCCATTGCAGCAGAGAGTCATATACTCATAACATCTGGTTTTGATGGATGCGAAATTTTAATGATTTTCGATCAACTTTTGCAGGAGCATTGGCTGCACTAGCCATTGAGGACAAGAAAAGGCAGTATGCTGCTGCGGAGAAGTACCTTGAAGATGTGGTGCAATCAGCTCTTGCAACTAGCGACTAGTCTCTCAATCACATCCCTTCTACGGTTCACTTATCCCGGATTCCTGGGTACTTTATGTCTGTACTTTCAAATCATGTGTGTGTTTGTTCAGTTTGATCCATTTAAAGTGAATTACTAGTCTGTGATTGTTACTCACCCTGAAAATCAAACTAACATTGCACTCAACTCCTGATACATCATCAAAACGAAAATCAAATAACAAGTGAACAACCCATCATGCAAATCAATTGATATAAATTGCAATTCATGTGCTCTAGCCCAAAAGTTGTCAAGAGCTAAAACGAAGTGCAGTAGCCACATGAATGAAAAGGGCTAAAATCACATAATTATGCAAGAAACAATCGATGAGTTTAACAGCATTCACGAGTTATCTCTTTTAAGGTCAGGAGAATTAGGAGCTTTTCATTTCCTGTAAGTACTAGCTATGATTCTATTTCTGATTCTGATCATGCAAATCAATCGATATAAATCATTGTGGTTTGTGGTGCTTGGGGGGTGACACATATTAGAAAATAGATATTGTAACTATTTAACTACTAATATACAATCTCTCAAACCAAAATTGCAAATATAAAACAGATATTGTTGAAGCCCATCACTTGTTTTATAAGATGCTTCAAAGACAGATTTGTGTTTTGAGCAACTCCATTGATGTTGTTAGCTTGCTACTTTTGTTATGTGCAATTTTAGTTTTAAAAAGTGCAAATATAAAACTAAAAAGTGCAATTTTAGAACTCAAATGTTCTTAGCTTGTCCATGTTTGGTTTGGTTGTTACTTGAATTAAGATCCATAAGCTCAATTAGGAATGAGCGCCTAAACAATTATTGTTCAGGAGGTTGGTGGTTCGACTCCACCTGGATCTATCTATTGTTTCAATGTCCAAAGTTTAGATCTATTGTTATTTGTGCACCTAATCATTTTATTTATGAACTTTTTTATCTTATTTATGCACTTTAATTCTAGAAGCTCAAATAGAAGGTTTTAACGAAATTTACTTAGCCTTTTTAGTCTCAATAACTCATGTTATTAGATTTGATTGCACATTTCGCTTATTTATGTTGTTGTGTAGACTCCAACGATACTCGCAGTTGCAAGATCATGTGTAGGTACCATAGATGGATCACTTTGGATGTAAATTATGTTTTTGGCTGATTTTTCTTATGCTTTACATTGAGCTTATGCAATTTATAAGTAATATGCCTTAGCTCTTATTTATGTTTGTTTCATTTATAAGTCTCATATCCTTAGTTCTTATGCAATTTATAAGTCTCATTCCTCACCTTAATCACCACTTTTTCCTTCATTAACTTTCGAAGACATACATTCTCATCCAAAGTTTCTATAAAAAAGAATATCTAAGCTAGAGGACATTGTTGTTAGTTTCTTTGTTAATTATTTGGTCATAATAGATAATAGATGTTCTAAAAATCAAGAGGATAATAGTTAATTATTTGTTAATTGTTGTTAGAAACCAATTGTGCAACTTGAACTCTATTAAGTGCAGAAATAAGACATATTAGTGCACTTTTAGATACCAATTGTGCAATCTAACCTCAATTAGTAGAAGCCAAACAGAATGAACAATCAGTGACCAGTAAATTCAGTAGGATAGCTTGCCAAAGGAATTCTATTCAGACAATCCAAGAATATTCGTCGAGAATGTAAGTCGTGATTTCGATCATTTCATCACAAGGATATAGTATAAATAACAAAAAAACTAATAAAATACAGTAACTAACAGCAAACATTGGAAAAAATTATTTAAAAAAATTCAGATTGACTAAGTTTTACTTCATCTCAAAATTGTCAAAGAGCAAGAAACAACGAACTACTACAGTATTAGTTGAAAAAATAACTAGTTTCCCTTATCATCTTAAAATAAGTATAATGATAATAATAAAATAAAAAATAAAAAATAAGCATATCACATCAATTCAACTGCACAAGATCAGGGGTAGCTTAAATCTCAAACCTATGAGCATTGTTATGCCTAAAGTAATCTAGATGCATATATACTAAGGGTTATGGATACATAGTTAGATAGGCTAGGAACTAGGTCCAGGTCTTAGGTGGCTCAAGTCACTGGTCAAGTTGAAGAAGCTCGGCTAGCCTCGATGGGTTCCATGGCGCCAAGGTTACTTCATGTGGGTCAAAGGTCTTAAGCTAAAACTTAAGACTTCAGCCCATTGCTGTAGCTGAAGCCCAGCTCTCTGCTTCCACGGCCCACATTTTTTGAAGACGCTCCAACGGCTCACTTGTGTCCTTGCTGGTTGAAACGCTGCGTTTCATTTAGTTAGGGCTCGGGTATAAAGCCTCGTCTTTGGAAACCCTAAAGGGTTGAGAGCTTCAGTTCATCGCTTCCGCTTCCAAAAAGAGAGAGAGAGAGCAGGAAACCCTAGTGGCGATTCGGCGACGCTCGCTGTTCCACACTTCGACGAGCTTGAATCTCAAGCTCCTGATGTGATCCAAGGAGTCCGAACTCAACATAGGAAGAAGGCGCTGCTTGGTGCTCAAAATCAGCTCTTCACCAGCTTTTGTTCATCTTCGTCTTCTCAGATGGAGTGAAAGGGAGTATCTGTTCCTATTTCTCGAGTTTCTCCTTGATTACCTATTTGCTTGAACCGCTAGATCTAGAATCGTTTACTAGCATATCTGTCATTTGTATCCATGACCTGTATTCGATCATACTTAGCGGATTCTTGGGTTTGAGTCTCTCCCTCTTGAGGCTCCGCAGAGTAGGGTAACCGAACTGCGTCACCAATCCGTGGGTTCTCTCTCGCTTTCGTTTATCTATGCTTAGCTCTCCTTTATTTCTGTTCTAGGGTTTAGATCCGAAATCTGGTTTTAACAAAGTGGTATCAGAGCTTGAGTGTCCCATTTCTTCCTTTCTCTCGTCTTTGTAGACGTGGGAAACAGATCTGGGGGCGTGGACATTGGGCTGGCCGCATATAGTGTCCACTGGCCAGGCGCTGTTCCTCTCCCGTCCGACGTACCACACCGTTTTTCAAAACATATCTGTTTTTCAAAACGTTTTCTCTGTGTTTATGTGTTAGTTTTATTATCTGTTAGCTTATTTACTGTCTTAAGCCTTCAGTTGAACAAACTAACCCTGTTTTTTCTTTTCTTTCTCAGGTACCATGGCAGATTCCTATGTCAAAATCAAGCCATTTGATGGCAAGATAGATTTTGCCATGTGGCAGGTCAAGATGAAAGCTATTTTGATCAAAGAAAAATGCTGGAGAGCTGTTTCACCAGCCACTCCACCCTCCACACCACTGGGAGACCCTTCAGTACAACAAACACCACCCACCACAATTGTAGTACCACCACTTCCTCCAAAAGTTTCAGAACAAGCTCATGCCGAGATTATGCTCAGGCTCACAGACGATGTGGCCAGACAGGTAGTCAAGGTAGATGACCCCAGGGCCCTTTGGTTAGCCCTGGAGGACTTATTTCTTGTTAAATCTCTGCCCAGTCGCATCTCTCTACTCTGTAGGCTCTTCACTTTTAAAATGGACACATCTATTACATTAAATGATAATCTGGATAAGTTTTTAAAAATGACACAAGAGTTAGAGAGATGTGATGATAGCATTAAGGATTCTCATCAAGCCATTTTATTGCTAAACTCATTGCCCTCACAGTTTGATCATTTTAAGGATGTCATTCAGTTCTCAAGAGAGCCTCTCACTAAGGAACGTATAGTGGAGACTATCTCTGAGAAGAATGAGATGCTCAAACTGTTCAAACCCAAGCATGGTGTCAAGTCTGACACCTCTGAGAAATCTGAGGTTTTGTTTGCTAAAACAAACAAACCTAAGGGCAATAAGTCTAAAAACAAAAAGAAAAAGGAAGATGAAAATTCAAATGCTTCTAATCCTGAATCCAGTTCCAAGGTACCCAAGGATTCCAAGTGCACTTATTGTGGACACCTTGGACACAGGATAAAGGACTGCAGGAAGAAAAAGAGGGCTGATGAAAATAAACTCAAGAATTCTATGTCTGTTTCTTTGCTTGAGTTTGATGTTGGTAACTATCCTAATGAACTTTTCATGTGTATTTCAGATGATAGTGATCCATCCTCTTGGATTCTTGACTCTGGCTGCACCATACATGCCACCCCAACCAAAGCTTGCTTTGATAATCTTGACCAGAGTAGGAGAGGGGTGGTCAAACTTGGTGACCACCACTCTCTTGCCATCAAGGGGGTAGGGGATGTATCACTGAAAATGTTTGATGGGAATGTTATCACCCTTAAAGATGTTAAGTGGGTGCCTGAATTAAGGAGGAGTCTTATGTCTGAGTCTGTCTTTGATTGCATGAACTATGACATCACTACTAGTAATGGCATTAAAAGAGTTCTCTGGAATGGAAAATGCATTGTCAAGACCATTAGAAAGAAGGGCTTATATCATGTTATTACTCCTGAAAATGAATGCAATCTCCTTGCCAACTCTGCATACATGACTTCTCATTTAACAAATCTGTGGCATCTTAGGCTAGGTCATATTGGAAACAAAGGTCTTTATTATCTGCATAAGCATGGTTTGTTATCTGAAAAACCTACTGACTTGTCTTTCTGTGAGAATTGTGTCTTTGGGAAGGCCACTAAATAGGTATTCCCCAAGTCCTTGTACACTGCCAACAAGCCCCTTGAGTATGTTCACTCAGACTTATGGGGGCCTGCACAGGTGGACACAATTGGTGGGAAGAGATACTTTATTTCATTTATTGATCACTTCTCCAGGAAAGTTTGGCTCACTCTGCTAAAAACAAAAGATGAAGCTTTTCAGGCTTTCAAAACCTGGAAAACTAAAGTGGAGCTTCAAACTGGTAACAAACTTCTATGCTTCAAAACTGATAATGGACTTGAGTTTTGCAATACTGCCTTTGATGATTTTTGCAGGGAGAATGGCATCAGAAGGCAACTCACAGTGCCTGGCACCCCTCAGCAGAATGGTACTGCTGAGAGGATGAACAGGACACTGTTAGAGAAGGCCAGATGTCTTTTCTTCACAGCAGGCATGAAGCACTCTTTAGGGAGAAGCTGTTGTTACTGCAGCATACCTAATCAACAGATCCCATTCCTCTGTAATTGGCTTCAAAACTCCACAAGAGTTGTGGATTGGTAAGAAACCCAGCTTGGCATACCTAAAACCTTTTGGTTCCACAGCTTATGCACAGGTTTCTCAAGGCAAATTGCAACCTAGGACCCTCAAAGGTGTCATGCTTGGGTATCCAAAAGGAGTCAAGGGCTACAAGATCCTCCTAATCCAACCTGGAGGATATAAAGTCATTGTCTCTCGAAATGTTACCTTCAATGAATCTGAATTTCATTTTAAAAGTGTTCTAACACCTAGAAATGAGAATACAGGTAACTCTGATCAGACCTCAAAGTTCTTTGCACCAGATGACCAGCTGTTATCATCCACATCCTCTGAAGAAGGAGATGATGAGTTTGACATAGGCTATGTCCCAACTTACTATAGACCTCCTCCTGCAAACCAAGCTATTCCTGCTGGTGCTCCATTACAGCAAACACAACAATTAGGAGGAGAAAATGATGAAGAGCAACAACCTGAAGGAAATGAAGAAGACACAAATCAGAGAGTACCTCTAAACCCACAATCTTCTTCTGATTCTCCCAGTTCTTCTTCCTCTGGGCCTTCTATGACTGAACAGGCTTCTCCCTCTTCCTCTGCTTCATATGTGCCTATTGTTGATAATTCTGTGCTGCATGACTATCAACTTACTAGAGATAGGAGTCCTAGAACTAGAATTCCTAATAGGAGGTACACAGATGATATTAATATTGTTGAGTTTGCTTATGTTGCTTCTGAAATTGTTAAAAATAATCCCCCTGAGACTTTTGAATCTGCTATGAGATTCTCTGATTGTGTGAAATGGTTTAAAGCTATGCTTGAAGAACTTGAGTCTATGAAAGTCAACAAAACTTGGATTTTAGTTCCTAAACCTGAGCATGCTAAAACTATTGATTGTAAGTGGGTTTTTAAGGTCAAAGAAGGGATAAAATCTGGTGAACCATCTAAGTATAAAGCTAGACTCGTAGCAAAAGGGTTTAATCAGAGGGAAGGGTTAGATTACAATGACATATTTGCTCCAGTTGTTAAGTATAAAACCCTGAGATTGCTCCTTGCTATTGCTACTGTCTTTGATTGGGAACTTGAACAAATGGATGTTAAAACTGCATTTCTTCATGGTGATCTGGATGAAACTATTTTCATGAAACAACCTAAGAGATTCACTGATAAAAACAAACCAAATCATGTTTGTCTGTTGAAAAAGTCTATTTATGGTCTAAAATAGTCTCCAAGACAATGGAACATAAAATTTGACTCTTGCATGAGATCTATTGGTTTTATTAGAATTGAATATGATTCCTGCTTGTATATCAAAGGTGTTACTACTAAATTTCCCTTGTTTATTCTTCTTTATGTGGATGATATTCTTCTTGTCTGTGCATCTATGAAAATCATCTCTGACACTAAAAGAAATTTAATGAAACACTTTGATATGAAGGACCTTGGCAATGCCAAGAGAATTCTGGGAGTCATGATTCTTAGGGATAGACCCAAGAGGAAGCTCATGCTTTCCCAGGTTGATTATATTGAAAAAGTTCTCAAAAGATTTAGCATGTTTGACTCTAAGTCTTCACCTATACCCTTAGGAGGGCATCTTGTTCTGAGCAAGGCTCAATGCCCTAAAACTGAACATGAAAAGAAAGACATGTCTAATGTTCCCTATGATGTTGCTGTTGGTTCAATCATGTATGTCATGCTATGCACTAGGCCTGATTTAGCTTTTTCCATTAGTGTTCTTAGTAGATACATGTCCAATCCTGGAATGCCACACTGGAATGCTATGAAATATTTGCTCAAATATCTGTATGGCACTAATCATCTTGGTCTTGTGTACTCAGATTATGCACCTGCTGGTGATCTCCAAGGGTACGTGGATTCTGACTATGCCAGCAACAGGGATACAAGGAAGTCCACCACTGCCTACTACTTCACCTGGGCAGGCAATTGCATATCCTGGAAGTCTCAACAACAATCTGTGGTTGCCCTATCATCAACTGAAGCTGAATACATGGCAGCAATTGAAGCTGCAAAGGAAGCTATCTGGTTGAAAGGCATTCTTGGAGAGATTTTCAGAAAGAAATTTGTACCTGTTATAAACATGGATAGCCAAAGTGCTTTGTATCTGTGTAAAGACCCTATGTATCATGAGAAAACCAAGCACATAGATGTTAGGTTTCATTTCATCAGGCACAGGGTCGAAGACAAGGCACTAGACGTCAAAAAGATCAAGGGAGAGCTCAACCCAGCTGACTTTGGCACGAAGATAGTTCCTTCCAACAAGTTCTACTATTGCAGGAACTTTCTTCATATACTTGATGTTCACTAACCATGCAGGTACACGAGCCGAGGACGGACGGATCGAAGACTTAAACCCACTTTCCCTATTTAAATGATCGAATACCACATATGGTGGCTAGATTAGGAGGGCAAATTGTTATGCCTAAAGTAATCTAGATGCATATGTACTAAGGGTTATGGATACATAGTTAGATAGGCTAGGAACTAGGTCCAGGTCTTAGGTGGCTCAAGTCACTGGTCAAGTTGAAGAAGCTCGGCTAGCCTCGATGGGTTCCATGGCGCCAAGGTTACTTCATGTGGGTCAAAGGTCTTAAGCTAAAACTTAAGACTTCAGCCCATTGCTGTAGCTGAGGCCCAACTCTCTGCTTCCACGGCCCACATTTTCTGAAGACGCTCCAACGGCTCACTTGTGTCCTTGCTGGTTGAAACGCTGCGTTTCCTTTAGTTAGGGCTCGGGTATAAAGCCTCGTCTTTGGAAACCCTAAAGGGTTGAGAGCTTCAGTTCATCGCTTCCGCTTCCAAAGAGAGAGAGAGAGCAGGAAACCCTAGTGGCGATTCGGCGACGCTCACTGTTCCACACTCCGACGAGCTTGAATCTCAAGCTCCTGATGTGATCCAAGGAGTCCGAACTCAACATAGGAAGAAGGCGCTGCTTGGTGCTCAAAATCAGCTCTTCACCAGCTTCTGTTCATCTTCGTCTTCTCAGATGGAGTGAAAGGGAGTATCTGTTCCTATTTCTCGAGTTTCTCCTTGATTACCTGTTTGCTTGAGCCGCTAGATCTAGAATCGTTTACTAGCATATCTGTCATTTGTATCCATGACCTGTATTCGATCATACTTAGTGGATTCTTGGGTTTGAGTCTCTCCCTCTTGAGGCTCCGCAGAGTAGGGTAACCGAACTGCGTCACCAATCCGTGTGTTCTCTCTCGCTTTCGTTTATCTATGCTTAGCTCTCCTTTATTTCTGTTCTAGGGTTTAGATCCGAAATCTGGTTTTAACAAGCATCATAGCAGCAAAAGCAACAACAAATTGTTTTTTTTTTTACAACTTTCTGTTTTTTACAGCTTCATTTGTTTAAATATAGCAACAGCGAATTGTACTTCTAATTTCTTACAGCTTTTCGTTTTCTTGCAGCTTCATAGCAGCAAACTTGAAGTTTGACAGCTTGCCGTTTTTATTTAAGTATCCCTTCCTCATGCCTTATTTACGCACTCTAAAATTTTATTTCTGCACTTTAACTAAATGTGTATTACATATGGTATAGATTCATACACTTCATCATTTTATTTTTGCACGTTATAATCTTAATTGTGTACTTCATAATCTTATTCATGCACCTCATGATTTTATTCTTGCACTTAATCATTTTATTTATGCACTTTATAATCTTAATTGTGCACTTTATAATCTTATTCATGCACTTCATGATTTTATTCCATTAAATTTGAACAGATTAGTGTTTATTTTAGCTGGGATTAGTTTATATTATTCATGCACTTTATCATTTTATTCTTTCACTTTATAAACTTAATTGTGCACTTCATACTCTTATTCTTGCCCTTCATGATTTTATTCTTACACTTCATTTTATTCTTACA
The DNA here is from genome assembly GCA_963922045.1 of Persicaria maculosa. Lineage (NCBI taxonomy): Eukaryota > Viridiplantae > Streptophyta > Magnoliopsida > Caryophyllales > Polygonaceae > Persicaria > Persicaria maculosa. The sequence goes on from OY998257.1 coordinate 21,346,181, forward strand.
CTTTATAATCTTAATTGTACACTTCATAACCTTATTCATGCACTTCATATTATTATTCTTAGACTTCATCATTTTATTCTTGCACTTTATCATTTTATTTATGCACTTTATAATCTTAATTTTGCACTTCATCATTTTATTCTTGCACTTTAACATCTTATTTAGCCTATGCGGGATTTGAACCCGCATCTTTGTGCGTGGCACATCGCTCTACTATTTTGAGCTAATAGGCTTTAAATCACATATATCTCATTCCCCTAATATTATCTCCATTCCAAGCTTAAGAAATCTTTGCTTAAACCAATCGAGCCATATGATGTCAGTAATAAACTTTAGGCAAGAAAGATCAACCTCAAACCTATTCACCAAAACTTTGTAAAACAACCAAATTTGATGTAGTCTTCTAACAATCAATTTATATATTTCACCCAGTCTTCTAACAATCAATTCTAAAATCTGGCATACCCTTGTCAATAACAACGCATAGAAGTGGGTAAGAAAACAAAACAAATTTGATGCAGTCACTAAGCAATAGACCACCCATTGTGAATTTTTCAGGGTCCAAAGTATAATCGTATCATGAAAATGATTGAGCTGATAGCAACTTTCCTGTTGAAGCGCATCTATCTCACAGGCATTGTCATCCTCACGCAGCTGTTTGAACTGCTCTGTCAAAGGCCTCTTCAGCTGTAGACACACGCTTCACAAGCGTGTGCTCTGGGTGAGAAAGCTTCAATTGACTGAAACACAAAATGAATGTAATGATCAAAACTACAATATCTGCTAGAGAATGATAACAAAGATTGCGCTTAGGAGAGAATGAAGGTAAAAATGGCTGCATTAAAGACAACGAGGAAAAAAGACTTTGCTCTGCCTAGCTATTGCACTGTAACAGATAATGCTAAAAATCAAAGAGATGAAAGAAAATATTTCGATACTCAAGAGTCAGAAGTCATGTTTTTTATCTAGAGATAATAAAGAAAGATATCCACTCATGGTGTACAGTTTGCAACCACTCATGGTGAGGTATGTTTCGATTCTCGTTTCCTCCTCTCCTCTTGCAAATGCTAAGAACATCCTGCAGTTGAGCAATACCTCCTTGTGAGAATATGAGCACGAAGGGCTTGTATCCTGAACTCATTGCAGGTTTGGAACAATTGGAATGAGAAGACGCCTTTAGATATTATTGATCCAGTGCTGCTCATTGATGGATCAATGCAGTACGAAATCAAAAGATGCATACAAATAGCACTGCTTTGTGTTCAAGAAAAAGCGAAGGGCCTTCTCAACCTGCATTCATATTTAGCAGCAGCTCGGCAACTGCTGAGCATTTCATTCAAATACTGAAGCTTGCAGAGTTTGCGAAATCAGACGAAAACCAGAAAGAGCATTCAATCAACATGAAAAGCTTTTAGCGATACAGTAAGAAACATAACACTCGTAAACATAAGAGATACCTCGAGCCAATTTCCGAGTCAATATATAACTACTGGATGAAGATGGAAGAGCATCATGGATTCACTGCAGATGATTAATGCTACGGTTCCCCTTTGGAGCCTACATGGGTCAATCCTCTGACGTCTTCACTCTCTTCAGAAGGCATGATCCAGGTATCTTCACATGTGTGGTGGCTGCTGCTTGAACCAACAAGATCAGTTGGAGCTGGTGTGCTGAAAATCATCTCCATTTCCTACCATTAAGAAATAATCAAGGAGCTCATCTGGTATAACATATACTTTGGTTTGGGTAAATTGAGTATCATTTACATCCGCATTAATTGACCATCACTTCACTAAGAGAACATAGTCTCATCACTAGAAAAAAAAGGTCGGATGCTCTAACAGCCTTTATAGGCAGGAAAAATATGTAATAGAAAAAACATGAAGAAACTAGCATAAAATCACCAATTCAATGCAGAAAGAAGAGCAACTTCAGTAAGTTACTTTATTAAGCTCAGCAATGGTGGATTCAACATCATAGCCACTCTTGCCACTGAAGAATCTTCTAGACTGAGAAGCCACCACCAGAAGCTGCAGACGAAACATCTCCACCTGAACTTCACAAGTTACTTACCTACATTAGCAAATTTGATAATAAGAAATGGCAAGTTGGTTGAAGCATTTCGTCAAACACTTGTGGGCACAACCCACACAAATCATCAATCAAGCCTTAACAAGTGATATCTAATTACATCTGAACAACAGGAAATTAAAACGCTCCCTTGGCCAACGCCGCATCCTCATATATACATCTCGACGACGCTCCTTTTGCTAACCTCTTCTCACTCATCGATTTCGAGATCTCTCCACTCAAGACAGTACCACTGTTACAAGAATAGCATAAATTGCAACTCTTTGCAGCGAAAGGGAGCGTGATTGAAAAGACCATGTATGAGAACAAACTATGTGAAAAAATTGAACCCGCTTTTATGATTCATCTTGTTTACTGTGCCTAACACACCACGATTGGATCAAACACACCCATCTCTCTATTCTCTCTCTCCCCTCCCCCAGACTCGAATACTCAACCTATGGTGTTGACAATTCTTAACACAACCAACCAGGTAAGATGGGAGTTGGGCTATGCTTAACACACCACAGACTGGGTAAGAAGCATGAACAGACAATGTATAACATCACTGCCTATTTGCCATCAGAGTTGCAAGGTCCCCAAACCGCACTTAGTGAGAAACTAATCAAGCTCTAGAATGAAAATCAATAACAAATGAACAGAATACCTACCTGATTGTTAGATGATTTAATCAGCAACTATGCTATGTCTGAACAGTGCTATTTAGGTACTTAAGTCAGAATACACTACAATGCAAAAGTCAGTCAGAACCTACATCTTTGTGCGTAGGCACAACGCTTCCCATAATAAGTAATAAAGCATGTGCAACTATCAACAAATTGCCCTCAAAGTAGTTTATATCATTTTTAGCAGAGAGTGCAGTTCTAAATCGACTTATAAAATCTTCAGAAAAAATAATTCATCCGCTAATGAAAGACAATCAAAGCAATTTCAAGCTACAACCTTTCCAATCCATTCCAATCAAGCCAAATCAGTATTCATGAAGCAACATCGATTGACAAAAAACAACAAAACAAACTGCAATAATCAGGCAAGCAAACCAGTCAATAATTCAATCAATTAAGCACAAATTCAGCCTAGCACTACCAAATGGAATCCTTACCCGATCATCCGAGACACAAGAAAGCCGCAAATTCAGCATTATTAGACGTTTAATTAAATGATAAAAATCAAAGCATTGGAGAGAAGAACTGCACTGGCTGCACTGCACTTACCTGAGGCAAAATCGGGGTTGAATTCGACGACCTGCCATCTCCTCCGCCATTTTCGTTTCGTTCTCCATTCAGGAAAGCTCGAAGATATTAGTTGAGAGAGAGGACGCCAAGGCGCGATATAGGTCGATAAGCGAGGGCGAGTTAGGGCGAGAGAGGAAGCGTGAGAAAGGGCGAGACCAGATCAGAGGACGACGAGGGACGACGGAAGGATGACGAGCATCGGCGAGGGGCGACGCCGTCGTCCACTGCCATGGCTGTGAGGTTACAGAGTCGGGAGTGAACGGGAGGAAGACGGAGGCTGTCTCTTCCTTTGGAACGATACAAAGATTGGGCTTTTTTTTTAATCACCCCGGGCCCCAAAAATCACACGCTAGCCCATTTTCACTTTAAGAGGTATTTTCATTTTAAGGAGGTTTCATTTGAACCATTACCTATATATATATATATATATATATATATATATATATATATATATATATATATATATAGAGGAGGTTCAAGTGGAAACAAGGCTTACCATAGAAACCCCTTATGGTGGAAACTTCTAATCCTGACCGTTCAATTTCAATCAACGACTCTTAATAATATGGTGGCAATTTTGTAATTAAATTGAAATTTCAACCCCTTTTTATCATGCCTTATCTCCTCTCTTCAGTCTTCCCTTCCCTTCAATCTCCCCTTACCTGTTGATGCGTTCTTGGAGGCAAAATCATTGAAGGCGAAGAACGGCGCCACCATTGAAGGCGAAGAAGGGCGCCACCATCATAGGCTAAGAAGGGCATCGCGGAAGGTGAACCCTGCCGCTGATGCGCCATCACGCCGCCTCCGTTGAAGGCGAAGAAGGGCGCCACCATTGAAGGTGAAGAAGGGTGTCGCTGAAGGTGACCCCGCCGTTGATGTGCCATCATGCCACCTCGCTCCTCGCCCCCTCTTTGCGATTCGAGAAGTGAACCCAATCCCTCTGACGACTCTTTCCAATCGGCAAATAGACGGCGCCAATCCTCGAGTATCTCGCTGTTGAGGTAATCTTCGCTTTAAATTTTTGAATTTGACTCACCTTTTGCATGAAATTTGGTTTTGCCCTAAATTTCTAGGGTTTGGGTTTCCCTATGATTAATTTGATGGGTTGCAGGGTGTTTGATGCACTATTGAGTGTCTAATGACCTCTGAATTTAATTACATTGCAACCAATTAGGCACAATTTTGGGGGTTGAAGTTGATCTGTCCAGCCGCTAGGGTTGATCTGTCCATTTTTAGGGATTATGCATTAATTGGGGTTTGAAGATGATCTGATCTGCTCAATTGCCTCTCTGATTTGCTCAATAATTTAAATAAATTATGGCAATCCTGCTACTGTTGCTTTCTTTAGTAATCCTGCTGACGCTGATGCTATAAAAGGTCCTAACATATTATCTGCCTATGTGAGAAGATTGTCATATTGTCGTCTGGTATGGTTGTCTAAATTCTCATGTACATAGAGAATAGTGTTGATTTGTTAAGTTGCTATTGTTGGTATTGAGAAGTGAAATTGAGAAGATTGTGAAGTGAAATGTGAGAAGTGCAAGCTGAGTTATGGGTTTATGAATATCTTTTTAAGTCTATTAGCTCAATGGAAGAGCAATGTGTTATTATACACATGATATGGGTTCGAATCCCATATAGACTTTCTCTACACAATAGATCTACAACAATAATCTGAAACAGAAGCAATAATCTGAAAAAACAAACAACAATAATCTAAAAATTACTTGCAATAATGAGAAAAAAACAGACAGCAATAATCTAAAAAACAGAAGCAATAAAATTTAAAATGATTATCAAGGATTCAAGGAACATATATGACAAAGTTATCTATGCTAATATATCATTTCTCCATCCAAAACATAAAATTTAAAATTAGAGAGAGCAAACAACTAACAAAACTAAGGTGTAAGAAAGAAACAATTTATTCATGATATTGGGTAAAATTAGCTTTAATCAATACCAATGTAGCTTATGTGAGATTCGAACTCACGTCATGTGTATAATAACACATCGCTCTACCATTTGAGCTAATAAGCTTTCATATAAATAAGTTTTGGTTGCACAAATAGGGAGTAGATTGTGATAAACTGTACTAGTTGAATTGCATCTGTCAATAAGAATTGTCATAGTCGCAACAAAACAGAAAATTAAGGAGCGCATTTGTGATAAATGGCAAAAAGGAACAATTTTTTACAATGCCAATTTAGAGCAATATTCAATAAGAAATCAGAAACATTCAGAGTATTTTAGGTGCACAAAGAATTGATGGCTAAAGTAAAACACTGAAGAAAAAAATGAAATGTAAAAAACAATGAGACCTTGCCTAATTCCTTGTTTCTAGAATAAAATGACATATCAATTTTCAGTCTCTTTCATATAGCACAAAATCAGAAAGATTTTAAGGCTAATGTGAGAAATCTACCCAAAAATCAATAACAAGATGAATTTGTAAGCCATGTTCAATAAATGATAAAAGCCAACCACAAAGTAAACAAATTCATATTATTGTGTACATATTTATAGTAACCAAAGTAAGTGCAAATTATTTTTATTTTTGAGGAAAGTAGCAAATAAATCATAAAGAGAGGGGAGATTGAGAGATAGGGCAAGAAACAGATGATTTCTCAAATTGATCACACCATCCATACAAATATGAATTCTCAAATCAATGGCAAATTAGATCCACAAATAGAGATATGAAGATAGCATCAAACAGAAATGGCAGCAATAACCTCAATCGAATATAGAGAATATCAATTAGATTAATCGAGCTTTGAGTCTATATACACACACAAAAACATTTGTGGGGATCACAAAATCCCTAATCAAAATCATAAACCTATTCCTAATGTTATTCCCCAAATTAAACATCCAAAATCGACAAATAGAAAGAAATCTCAGGTCAGTTTCCAGAAACCCAAACTTGACAAGTAGGGGATCGGACGGAGAGCAATCCAGGCAAACAAAATCGATTAGCGGGTATTCATAGATCTACCAAGGAAGAGACAGCAGCGGTAGAATGGTTCGGACTCTAGCAAGGAAGACACAACAACCGCGGAAGGGTCGGACACCGGAAGGGAAGAAATTCCCAGCAAGTCACTCAAATCCACAAAAGCCAACTGTATTTTAATTTCAGATTCTTGTCAGAGTAAGTTATAAACCACTTCCATTCCAATTTCCACCTATTATTGATCAAGGCGGCGAGCGATCGAGGCAAACAAATTCTCTGATAACATTACAAAATCATCTACATACTAAATAACAACAAATTTCCCAAACACAATCGAAATTACCTAAATCAAATAAGATGAACTCAAAATTTTCCCAACGTAGATCGATTCAAAAACAATTCATGGGAGATTAATATGAGACATTGAACCATAGCCCTAACCGAATCCGACTAATTTTATCAAAATTAAAATTCGAACCTGACAAGATTCAGATCTTCATCCCTCTTCTCCTCTAAGGTTTTGGCCAGATTTGAAAGCTATTTGAAGGGCAGAGAACAACTCAGATCTTCATCCCACAAAATCAAATAAGAGCTACCCAAAATCGAAGTGGGTCTTCATCCCCAAAATCGAATCAGTTGAGAATATATTTTTGACAGATCTAGTGAGAATAGAGGGTGAGAGGCAGCAACCGGGAAGGAAGAGGCGGCGGCGGCGACTGGTAAGGGAGAGGCGGCAGCGTCAACCGACAAGAAAAAGGTGGCGGTGGCGACCGGTGAGGAATGGGTGAGGCGGCGCCGGACATGAAATCAAAGTGAGAAGGGAGAGGGCGACGGGTTTTTAGTTTTTACGTCTGAAAGAGAAGAGGGAGGGCAACACATCTGACAGAAGGGAGAGGTAGGGATTTTTTTTAAATTTATTATGACAAAAAGAGGCTCAAAGTTCATATATATTTCAAAATTGCCACCGCTTATTAATAGTCATTGATCAAAAATGAAGGGTTGAGATTAAAAGTTTTCATAATAAGGGTGTTTCTATGGGAGGAGGTGTTTCCACTTGAACCTTCCCCTATATATATATATATATATATATAGGGATTGACTCCGGTGAAAAACCTCAAATTGCGGTAAAAACCGTGAGGACTACTTTATAGCTTGGTTTATTTGAAACTCGTGCTAAAAACCTCAATTACATAGTGACTTTACAATTCAGTTCAACCTAAAAACCGTGCTAAAAACTCCAGTTTTAAAATAACACATGACTTTATATATCGGTTAAATCTAAAAACTGTGCTGAAAACTCATGTTTTAAAATTACATTAGTGACTTTATAGCTCGGTTTTATTCAGAACCGTGCTAAAATATGTGACCTTATAGATCGGTTCTATTTATAACTGGGCTATAAAGCTAGTGAACGGGGCTAAAAAGCCGGTCCTCACAGGTTTTTACCGCAATTTTGGTTTTCACCGGAGCGCAACCCTCTATATATATATTGTTTCAATAATTTTATTTAGGTAATATGAGATTTGAAACATTTTTTTTTCTCATGTGATATATTTTTACTAATGTGAATATGAAAATTAATTGAAGCTTCAAAATAATAAAGATTTTGTTAATTAAATATGATCCATTTGGTTCATACAGGTTTTAAAAAAAGAGGGAATTGCACAATGTAACCCCTTATCCGGCCACCTTTGCGCTCATAACCCACTATCCAAAACAATTGCAAAGGCTAACCCTCCACCCAAAAAAAATTGCACTCCATCCGGTTAAAAAGTGGTAATGCAACCGGGACAGAGGAGAGAGAGTGAATGTGGAGAGAGAGAGGAACCGGGGGAAGTTAATGAGGAGAGAGAGTGAGAGAGGGAGGAAGATAAACTTGGACAGTTTTATTAAAAAACTATAAAATCAACTGTCTCACGGGGGCTTACAAAAGAGGAAGAGAGAGGGCAACAGTCGCTCATGCAAACCTGAGGAAAAGAAAAAGAGAAGGAAGAAGAGGAAGAAGACGACATTGTGGTGCAAGAGAGGAGAAGAAGAAGGTGAGCCGACATTGAACAGGGCGATTTTGAAGTAAGTAAACCCTAACTCGGTCGATTAATTACCTATTGCTTGGATTCATAGGGGAGGAACCGATTGGAAGAACCTAAACTGTTTTTGATTGTGAGAAAATGGGATAAAGGGGTGGAATGGGTTGACAGTTCGCAATTTCCCCTGTCATGTAGGAAGTAATCGGCGTCAAGTTAAAAACAAAGTGATGGAGGACCATCTCAAGCACCACCCAATGCACCTCATTTCGGAGATGAACCTATCACAAGGTCCCGAGCTAAGAAGATAAGAGAGGAACTTAACGCTTTCATCCACCACCACATGAAGTTGGTACTACCAATGGAGCCCGAGGGTGACATCATCACATTGCTTGAAACCGCACCATTCTCGGGCTCGACTAAGGGTGATTCAGCCACCACCCATACTTAGCTTTTGATTTGCTTGCTTTATTTTGGACTTTGTGTTTTGGGCCTTTGTTTGGGTTTAGTAGGACTTGTTGAAACTTTGTGTTTTTGGGCCCTTGCTTTTGGGCTGATTTTCTCTCCTATTTAAGGCTTGTAACCTCTCATTTGGAGGACACCTTGAATCTTGTTTATGAAAAACCTAGTTGGTTTCACTCTCCAAAGGTGAGAGCTTCATGCCTTGTGTGCATGTGTGTTGCATCTAGTTCGGTTTGTACTTGATTTTGTCAATTTCCCGAAGATTGGTGATTCCGAGATGAGCACGAACCTCCTCCTTGTGCTTCCATGGCCATCCATGGTTGTGTAAGGTTGTATAGGGTTGGTTTTGGTGTCATCCAAGTTGGTTCTTGGTGCATTGTCCCAATGGGTCTACTTGCTGTTCATCAAGGTTGATTCTAACTATATTTTCCTTTTCATTTCCCTTTGTTTTGTTCTGTTTTTCCCTTTCACTTGGTCGAGCCTTGTCTCTAAGGTTTTACCCTCCCTTTGCTGCGTTATCTTGTCTAACTCGTGCCCCTCCTTTGTGTTCTTGTGAGTCCGAGTCTACAACGTCAAGAAGGTCGGGAAAACAGCGGCTAACCCCACATCACAAAGGGTGGAAAGTTTGGGAACTGGGGTGTGCGGAGAGAAGGGAATTATTGGGAAAAGGGAAATTGGGGAACGTTTATGTCGAATTCAAATTTTCAGGAGTAGGGTAGCTATAGATACGTTCAGTTTAGGGGGGAAATTGGTCGAAATGGGGCGAATTAGGGTTAGGGGAAATGTTAGAAAGGGTGAGTTTTCATATGTGTAGATTGAAATTGGGCAGGGGAACTGAATATTAATGTCAGTAGGTCGAGATTTCTGATGAAAAATTTTGACACTCGTGTGCAATTTAGAGATGTACAAATTGAATAAGTTGACTGTCATGTATAAATAATAAGGTGTCATGTATAAATATTAAAGTGTCATGTATAAATGTTTGGGTGTCATGTAAGATAGACTGCAGGGATGAATATGGAACCACTGTGTGCATTCAATCTTAAGATGAATAAGTAACTGTCATGTACATATTGAACCATTGGGTGCATTCAATCTTGACATTTGATATGCATAGGTTCTGAATGAGTAACTGTCATGTACATATTGAATTCTACAATGTTTGTGGGACTGATGAGAAGGGAATTGTGGGTTGAGGGACACGAATTGATTTCGAGATTACTGATTTTTGGTCTCCCAACATACAGGATATCTGCTTAATATCAAAAATGTCGCAGCGGAGTGGAAAGAAGGTTGTCAACCCTGCATCTCAAACCTCCGGCGCGGTATGATGGGTGATGGGCTTTCGTTGAGTAATGTAAGTTGTGATTGTCGTGGTGCAGCATTTCTCACTTGTTGAAGTATGTGCAGGCTGTGTACGCTGTCGAGGAAGACAGACACTTCAAAGCGCGATGTAACCAATACTGTCGGTTGCCCCTCCTAGTAAACATTGACAACCGGTTGAGCGAGTCCCAGTGGCAGCGCCTGATGGACAGCCCGTTGGGGGGCGTTGCAAGACTGGGCATAAGCGCAAGGGTCTAGTTCTCCGGGCAGCTTGTACACTATGTTCTCCAACGACAACTGAAGACGAAGAAGAAGCATGAAACGTGGTACAAGATCCATGATGCGGCCGTGAGGTTCTCAATAGCCGAGTTCGCCCTTTTCACCGGTCTCAATTGCGGCTATGTCGACGAACCTGAGAACGACTCGGCGTGTGAGACGGCAGTGTATGATTTCTTTGGAGTTACCAATTTGAAGATGGCCGAGTTCGAGGTGATGTTCCATGTGGCAATGACATCTGAGAAATCGTCAGCCAAAAAGTTTAAATTTGTCCTGTTGATACTAGTCGAGGGCGTGTTGTTCGGGAAGGAACCCCGAAACTACATTCAGGGGTGGGTGGTCAACCTCGTCTCGGACATTGAAAGGTTCCTGGCCTATCCGTGGGGTCGGCTTTCCTACAAGCGAACGAACGAGTTCCTGAACCATGCAATCGAGAGGAAGCTCCAACACGGATAGGCCACCTCCTCCCCATTCTGATGGACAGCCATCCCGAACTTCGGGTTAAATGGGTTGGCAAAGTCCCGAAACCCTTTGCATACAAGAGGGTGAAAGGGATTCCCCAAAATAAACAATCGTAAGTCGATATTTCCACTTGTTCCGATTATAAACAATTGTCGCAGGTTGGGTGAACATGTTTCGTTGTCGTGTTGTAGGGGCGACTGTGGTCCATACGCCATTCGCTTCATGCAGCTCCTCGCGGCCGGCGACACCAAGTTCTGTGGCCTTGACGATGACTTCATTGCGATGTACCGCCAATTCCTTTATGCTACCATCTTTCACGGACGTCTTACACCCCCATCCGACTCTTAAAAGTACTTCTCGATTGGTTTTAGACTGTTGTGTTTGGTTTTAGACTGTTATTGGTTGGTTTTAGACATTTTTGTTGGTTCGTTTTAGACTGTTGTTGTTTCATTTTAGACATTTCACTTTGCAATTGTTATTGGTTTGTGGACTTGGTTAGTTAGTCTTAATGTCATGTCAAATTCATTAGATGTCATGTCAAATTTATTATCTGTCATGCTAAGTTCATTGTCTGTCATGTAAACCAAAGGTACAAATTGGGGTAACCACACAAAGTAGAACAAAGTAGGGCAGAGCAAACCAAAGATACAAACTGGGATAGCTACATACTGAATTGCAAAAGGTGGACTTGGTTAGTCACAATGTCAAGTGAAGTGCATCTTCTGTCATGTCAAATTCCTTATCTGTCATGTCAAATTCATTAGATGTCATGTCAAATTTATTATATGTCATGCCAAGTTCATTGTCTGTCATGTAAACCAAAGGTACAAATTGGGGTAACCACACAAAGTAGAACAAAGTAGGGCATACCAAACCAAAGGTACAAACTGGGATAGCTACATACTGAATTGCAAAAGGTGGACTTGGTTAGTCACAATGTCAAATGAAGTGCATCTTCTGTCATGTCAAATTCCTTATCTGTCATGTCAAATTCTTTAGATGTCATGTCAAATTTATTATATGTCATGCCAAGTTCATTGTCTGTCATGTAAACCAAAGGTACAAATTGGGGTAACCACACAAAGTAGAACAAAGTAGGGCAAATCAAACCAAAGGTACAAACTGGGATAGCTACATACTGAATTGCAAAAACTGGTCCGTATGGGGTAACTACGTACTTAATTGCAAAAGGTGCGGCGCCGCTTCTAAAAGTTCCTATCCCACCGCTAGGTGCGGCGCCGCTTCTGCAATTTCTCATCTACACCCGTCCACTCTATTGGTTCACTTTTGATAGTTGTCGGAAACGCTTTGGACTTCCCTTTTCCGCGTTGGTATGCTTCATCTACTTCCCTCACCGCTCGCTCCGCCTCGTGATCCCATGGGCTGACTACATCTTCGACGTCACTGCTGACACAAATTACCTGCTTCCCACTTGGCTCCAACTGGACACGTGGATAGTCTAACTGGACAGATGGATATTCTAACTTGACAAGCTGATTTTCTAACTGGACATCAGTTCGTTGTCCACCGACACCTTGTGCTCCCAAAACTTCCACTTCTTCATCCCCTGCCAAGCGGGGGTCCATATATGGGTGATCTTCTTGGGTCACGGGTGGCCCACCCCCGACTGAATGGGCCGTTGTGGATCCTTCTGTAGTGGCCACTTCTCCACCAAACTTGCGTATCAGGGAGACATGGAGGTCGATAGGCCAGGATCGTTCTCCAGATAGACCGTTTAAAAACTTGAAGGCCTGCAGGTCTTCGTCATCCCCAATGGAAAAACGTCTGCACCCTTCCTTTTGCGGCTTTGCATATGTGAGCTGGACGTCATGCCTCCTCCCATCGACATTAAACTTGGTCATCGGCTATTTCTTCAGGGAGACGTAGTCAATACTTTCGTCTACCAGGACAGCCTTCTCGCTCCTGGACCCCTCCACGACCCAAGTGCCCTATTCACATACCCACCATCCTCCAAACACTACAGTCATACAGACGAACGATTTGTCCCCTGTTCCATTAGTTAGAGGGGGACACATTCACTTTTACAGGAAGATGAACATATTTTATGTAGAAACGTATCGCATAACCTAAAAAGAAGGAATACTTACTCATTTTCTATCAGATGTCGGTGGCTGTCCAGTAAACCCCAATAGGTGTCATGCGCTTGAATGGGTTTATACTCTCCCCCTCCTCCCTCCTCTCCCTCTTATTCCCTTTTGGCGCTATTGCCTGGGCGGGAAACGGTCTCTCTCTCCCTCCCTCTCTCTCTCTCTCTCTCCCCCTGTCTTATCTACTGTCCTGTCTGACAATTTCTCTCTCCTCTGCAGGATGCCCCTTGATTTTCTATCCCTCTCTCTTTGATTTTTTTTGGTGAAATTGTATTCATTGGTTTGAACTTCTCATCGTTTCAATATTGCTGATTGCTACATTTTCCTACGGATTTGCATTTAATGAGTATGAAGTGTGAGTGGGAAACCCAGTTCTATACCAAGGTCAAACATTGAATAAAACGCCCCGACAATATGTCCAGTACAAAACCATTCTATGTCATGTCAACAGTTACACGTGTCATGTATATACCAACACACTGCCATGTTAATGGTCACATGCTGAACAATGTCCCTACTCCCCCAAATTCGGTGAAGTTAAATCCCCATTGCCATTTCACCACCTCTCCAACACCCGTTCAACGAAATGGCATCCTCATCACACCACCTTGTTTCCTCATCTGGCCTCCCTCCCCGACCAGTCTCCATCGTTATATCATCCGACAGCTCAGACGATGTTGCAGGTTTGTCAAGCATTTCATTGGTTTAGATATGTGCTACTTGTATGATTATACTACCGTATTTTTATTTTTTATGCAGGACCAATGCCGCCGCCATACCGACGAAATCAAAAGGTAGAGATCGTCGGCGGTGAGGCTGGGAGCTCGGGTCATTCTACGAGGCGACCCTTGTACGCAAAGTGGATCCTAGCCACTAGTTGGTGGAATATGTGACCCTCCTACGGAACAACAGAAGAGACCTGCTTAAGAAAATCATACCGGTTTTACGAATTCGTCCCCGTCCGCCTCGTATTTCATATGACGCCTACGTAGTCGACGACCGTGTCGACTGTCACGTCAACGATGGGTATTGGTCCGGCAGGGTCGTTCGTGTGTCCGGTTATGGGAATGACCGAACTTTCTCGGTCCACTTCCCGCTGAGCAGGGAGACAACTGATCATCGTGCCCGTGATATACGCCCACACTTCGAGTGGAATGGGTCCAGCTTCACCACGCATCCGCATTTTCACTACCTGTTACCGTAATTTTCGATTTCAATGTCGTGTATTTTTCTACTATTTGCTACTGTCTTTTAAATGTTTGCTCCGATGTTGTATTTGTTTAATACTAGTGAATCTGTCTCCCATATATTATGTCCAGTATATCTCAATATGTGACATGTCGTATTACATTGACTGTCCAGTTTAAGCTAACAGCTTACACGTCAACCTACAAATTACCTCCCACCCACCTTCTTCTTCGATGGTTTTTCTCTGAAACTTAAGATTTAATTACAAGTATATTTCTGCCCCCTCAATTTCACACTCACTATGACTCTTACACTTGGACCAGTCACATTAAAGCATAGTAGTGTCGACATGAGAGAACAAAATCATGGCATCAAACTATGGGTAAATATTAAAGCATAGTAGATGTCATTATAGTGAATCTGTTTCTCCCACAAATCTTCTCCAGTCGATTCCGCATGCCGTATTGATCTGTTTCTCCGAGCAAATTTGTCCAGTTAAATGCAATATTTGACATGTTTTGTCGATATTGACGTCCAGTTAAAACTTACTTCTTACACGTGATTCTGCAAATAAACTCCCGCCCCATTCCTACTTCAATTGTTTTCTCTAAAGCTTCAATTTTAATTGAAGGTATCTTTTTATGCCCCCTCACTAACACTCTCGCTGATCTCTCTCTCCTCTCAGACTGCACTTTTGTTTTTCACCTCTCTCTCTCTCTCTCTCTTTTCTGTCCTCTGCAACAGCAAATTCAAAGTGTACTTTTTCCCTCCTCCATCTCTCTCTCTCTCTGACTTGTCTTCGCTTTTCAGTAGAGCACTCTCTCTCTCTCTCTCTCTCTCTCTCTCACTTTTCCTGCTTTTCTATCCGTGTCCAGCTGTCCCCCATTGGGTTACCTACAACCGGCTGAAGCTTGTAACCGGATATCCACTTTTAAGCAAATTTTTTTCGGATTGGGTCACTCATGCAAAGATTCCAGATAATAGGGTTAGTTTAGCAAATACCCCTTAAAAAAATGACAAAATGCCAGAAAAAGTATGATTTAAGTTAGATACCCGGAACCCGATCATGAAAAACCCTAATTGCCTAAAAGTATGATTTCAGCTGCCACCATGGCTTCCGATTGCCCTCCGCCCTTGCCATTTCGCACTAGCTCCCTGCCCCTCTCTCTGATTACCCATCTGCCTTGGGTTCCTACTATGCCCTGCCTCTGGCTCCCCAAAGTGATCTTGCCTCCAAACACCAAATCTCTCCACCTGCAGATTACCCTAGCAGGGTTTACAATCGGGAGGATCTATCCTACGATTGGACTTGGCTGGTAGCCGGACGGCGCAGGTCGGTTCGAGCCTTGGCGTGCTTGGCTGTCCTCTCAGGTGTCCTGTCCGCCGACTTGCTTTCCGCCTTGTGGTTTGCCCTTTTCCTCTGTGAGTATCTCTCACTCAATCTCCCCACCAACCACTGGCTCTCTTGCTTACCAGCACAGCCACTATTTAAGCACCTATATGGGATGCAATTGGGATTATACTCCCCTTCTAAGCATACAATCTACTATCCCTTCTCTCCAATTTCCGATCCTTGCTACTCCTGCTACCTGCTTCTCTATGGAGCCGTCGAAAAGTTTCCTAGATGCCCTACATCAAACTCAAGCCATTCCTAACTCTCAACCTTCCCACTCTGAAATTAATAACCCACCTATGGTGGTGTTGTCATCCCATACTACTGAGGTCTCTATGTGTGACCTTCCCCCTTCTCGCCTTTCCTCTGAGGCTAAGGGTAAGTCCAAGGTCGGTGTTGAGCATGCCTCCCCGCCACCTGGGTCTGACCTGGATGCCTCTGAATAGGCAGCTTTCTTCGCTAAATTAGCGAAGATCCGCCAGAAATCATTGGTTGCTAATCAACACATACTACTTGGCACTCTATTTGGGGGTTTTGTCGACTTCCAAGAGCTTCTTCTAAAGCTCCGCAGCGAGTGGCGCTTCTGCGCAAAATCTTCTGTCATTGTTGATCGCACATGAGGTTGATTTGAGGTAAGGTTCAACAATCTTAATGACCTCAATAGGGTGTGGGATGGTCGCCCTTATCACCTCTTTGGCTTCATTCTTGCCCTACTTAAATGGTTCCCAGCTTTCAGCCCTATGACCACCAATATCACTCATGTCGATATTTGGATTCGTATACCTAATCTCCCTGTCGAGTTCATGTTTGTGAAGCCCTTGTCGATATCCTTCATAGATTTATGGTTGGTTCTTTTATTAAAATGGACAAACTCTCTCACCAAAAAACTAGAGTCAACTACACTCGTTTTGCTGCATATGTGAACTTTGATAGACTTGTGGGTGGCATAGTTGTCCCATATGAGTATGCCAAGCCTCTTAACCTTCGTTTGTGGTATGAGGATTTTCCAAAGGGATGTGGGTATTGTGGTTGTTTCTCTCATGGTTTTGATGATTGCACTTCTAAAATCACTAAATTGGCTCTTACAAAGATCAATATACTACCAACCCAAGAGGGTGTTGGTTCCTCTGATGAGTCCGATTGGGTCGTGGTGGGCTCCAAGGGAGCCAAGCATGACCCTGCTCACTCTAAAAAGAGTCTCAAACCCTATATGACGGGTCTGCAGACAGTGGTTGTTGAGTTTGCTCCCCCTTCTACTTTTCAAAAATCGGATTTTGTTCATCCTCCTGCTATAACCAAATTTGATACGAATGAAGTGGTACTGCCGCCTTCTAATGATGATAATCTGAGTTGGACGGGAGAGGAGGCCCCTGTGTTTTCACCCACCATCGCTGCCCCTGGTGTGATGGCACACCCTACTCCTGTTGATACAGTGATGATGGTTGAACCTTCTGCTGCTGTCAACTGTGTTGATCAGGTGTGTGCTTTGCCGACGAGAGCAGCCTATGAGTATTCCTTGCAGTCCCAACACTCAACTTCGACTTCAAGGTCTATTTCTTGTCGACTGGCTCATCTTGATCTCAGGTCAATAAGGGGATGCAACCGCCTTGCAGGCTCATGGTGGTGAACAACCAGGGGAGGACTCAGCGTCCTCTCACCTGAAGAAGTGCAAGACCTAGGTTTCTATGATAGCACATCATACTCATTTTGCGTTTTTTTGTTGCAACTTAGCTAGTTGCATGGGGCTTGGTTACTTCCTTCACTTATCTGTTTTTCTGCTTCAGCTGATCATTTTGCCTCTTTCCTTAGTTCTGGTTATTCAAGTTCTATGTAGGCTCTATTTCAACATGGCCACTAGGGTGGTCTGATTGTCTTTTATTTTATCCTTGTGCCCCCTTGTATGTTGTGCTTTCATGCTTAGTCGTATATTATTCCAGAATCTTTTAACCTTTATTTCACACAATTTTTCAGTTTCAACTTGTTTATAATTTTAGTCGTTTTTTCTACCTCGCCCCATACGTACCCATTGTCATTCGAACTTGATGCGGTATGTTTTATTATTATACTCCATCCGTTCGGAAATAAATGATGTTTGACTTTTTTGCACGCAGTTTTAGGAGCTAAAAACTATATAAAATCTTATTTATTTTAATTAATTTTTTTCACAATTTAATACTTATTACTAATAGATATTAAACTATGAAAAAAATTAATTAAAATAAATAAGATTTTATATAGTTTTTAGTTCCTAAAACTACGTGCACAAAAGTCAAACATCATTTATTTCTGAACGGAGGGAATAATATTTAAGTATATAAAATATCTTGATTTAGATGTCATTATTCCATTATACTATGAAATGTAAAAGTAAAATATTTTTATTTAGAAGTGAAGTTATCATTATTAATTAGTAAATGGTAAGAAATGTATAAAAATCATAAAAATTGAATCAATTTACCCCCAAAAAGTATCCGCCCTTGGTGTTGTCAAAAAAACAAATTGGGATTTAAAATGATTATAACTATTTTTGGGTTAATAATTCTCTAAATATAATAATAATTTGAACTAGATTATTAACAGATTAACAAGAAGTTGCTTTGGCCGAGTGGTTAAGGCGTGTGCCTGCTAAGTACATGGGGTTTCCCCGCGACAGTTCGAATCTCTCAGGCGACGTTAATTTTTGTATTTTGACGATCTATTAATATTGAACAAGACAAGAGAACTGTGTAGAGAGGATGGGCGGTCATTTCAATGCCGATCGAAACAAGTCAAACAACCATGTCGTACCAGTCCTAGGAGAGCGGGATGCTCTTTCGGTTCTTTGACTTGGCCACTCTCCGGTCTCTCGGAGCTGCCTCTCTTACCGGCCCTTGCTCCTTCCAATCGTATTCGAAAGCACCTTGTGGAACAAGCTGTTCTCCTGCGGAGTCTCACTGCCACCACAATTCAAGCAAGCTATCAAAATCTAGACATGTGCACCCCAACCAGTGGCGCCGGAGCCAGAAAAATTTCGAAGGGGGCACAATTATACATGTACGATATAGTTGTGGATTAAATTGACATAAAAAATTATATGTAATACGATAATAAATTATGTTATTTTAAGATCAAATGTTATCGGTTTATGATAAAACGCTATCATTTTTTTTTCGCGCCTAAAAAAAAGAAATATAAATATATAAATGAAATATTCGAAAAAAAATTAACTAAATAAGTATAGGAAACGCAATCTAATAAACATTAAGTTAAGATTATGGTTGTTATAAAGCTTGGCTCGAGTTTAGCTCAATAAAAGCTCGGCTTGAGCATCATTTACAAAATGAGTTGATTACGAGCACATTTTTATGCTCAATTCATAATTCAGCTCGAATCCATTGAAACTCAAATAGCACGAATTTTGTGAAATGTACATATTTTCTTTTGACTTACTATGTCATGAGCAAGTAAAGTTGCATAATACTTGGGAAAAAAAACTCAGCTCAATTAGGCTTGTTCACTTACTAAACAAGTCGAGTATGAGCTTAAGTTCAAATATAAGTTCGACTCGAGCTTGACTTGTTTCTAAATGAGCTAAATATAATCAAACAATACTAGACTTGTTTGACTTGAATAACAACCTAGTTAATATATACTTGTTGCACTCATAACATATAATAATGTATAACCAGATATAAAATTTTTAAACTTGTATAACTTCTTATCTAATTGTCGAAATGATTAGTATAACCTTTCATTTCGAAGCTCTCAAGATGAATTATAGTATGTGAATTTTAATTTAAGTAAAATATAAAAGCATTATAGTCTATTGAAACAAAATTAAAGTGATGAATATACCTTTAATTTTAAAACAACCATAACTTTTTACTCAGATGTCGGATTAAGGCATATTATATATCAAAACGAAGTTATCGACGAGGAGAATACACATAGGTAGTTTGTCAAATAAGAGAAGGGGCACGTGCCCCCTAGGCCCCCCTTCAGCTCCGCCCCTGACCCCAACCATTTCATAAGTGGGAGTATGAGTGAATGTAGTACAAGTGCTTACCTGGTGTCACGGTCACGAAAAACGTCGGTTCCGATTGCTCGTTTGATCTCGAACAGGGTAGGCTTGGGGGTAGGAGTTTGCTTTCGGTTGGGAGCTTTGGTTGAGTCTTGTAAAACACATGTCCGGATTGAAAATGGAAAGATCCCCACAGGTTCCGGGTCAGAATACTCAAACAGAACATCCCAACTTTTCAAAGAACCCAGATACCGGCCGGGAACTTGGTTATGGTATTCCGAGTTAGACATATTTCGACCCAAAACTTAATGAGATATCGACCCGGAACTTTGTAACTTTGAAATTTCCAGGCTTTCAGGTCTATATGGGTATCGGGTCAGAACTTTGAGTCGAAATTCAACTTCTTAGCTCAATTTCTCTATATTACAGGATGAATTTGCCAAAATACTCAACATAAAAGTTGTAGATCTTGAAATCAGCTTTCCAACAAGCCATATAATGACACAATCCAAATATTTTGATATAACCTACTGCTCTAAAGCTCTCGATTTTAATTGTAAAAGATTATTATAAAGTTTAGCAAAAGATATTAGCATCCGTATTTGGAAAATTACTTTTAAAGGGATTTGTGTATGTTTACAAACATGAATAACCTTACTTGGCTGTTGAATTAAAATTTATAATATGGTAAATCGAACCCATCAATAAGAGAAACATACATATTGAATTTTATTTTACTTGGGGGGTGATGACCACTTTTGCCCCTAAAAAATATCCAACCTTGGTGTTATCAAAAATAATTTGGGATTTAAAATAATTATATCTATTTTTGGTGAATATTATCTAAATATAATTAACCAAAAAAAACTTAAACTGCAATTAAAATATTTATTGAACAAATGGAACAACAAGTCGCTTTGGCCGAGTGGTTAAGGCGTGTGCCTGCTAAGTACATGGGGTTTCCCCGCGAGAGTTTGAATCTCTCAGGCGACGTCTATTTTTTCATTTTTTAAGTTCTTTAGGAAGTCTCAGTCCCCATCAAAATTTGATAGCAATTATTTTGGGCATTTACATACATGAAGATGGATATACAATTCACATGATGAGGTCTTCTATGAAGGGAATGCTGAAGGGCAGTTTTATGGTACCGGAAGCGACGAAGAGCGAAAGGAGCAATGCCGGAAGAACCCATGTGAACATCACCACCAGAATGCCCCTCACTGCAACAAAAACATATCGAAATTAGGCTCTATTGGACAGCACAAGAGTAGAGGATGGGGAATCATTTCAATGCCGATCGAAACAACCACGAAATCCCTCGTACCGGTCCTGGAAGAGCGGGATGCTCTTTCGGTTCTTTGACTTAGCCACTCTCCGGTCTCTCGGAGCTGCTTCTCCACCGGCCCTTCGCTCCTTCCAATCGTACTCGAAAGCACCTTGTCGAACAAGCTGTCCTTCTGCGGAGTCTCACTGCCGCCACAAGTCAAGCAAGCAAGCTATCAAAATCTAGACATCTGCATACCAATTTCACAAGTGGGAGTGTACAAGTAGTGCTTGCCTGGTGTCACGGTCACGAAAAACACCTGTTCCGATGGCCCGTTCGATCTCGAACAGGGTAGGCTTGGGTGCCGGAGTTAGCTTCCGGTTGGGCAGCTTCGGCTGAGGCTTGTTCTGGCCCGACAGCGAGGCATAAGCCACGCCGGTGGTGGTGGCTGTAACCAAGTAGCAGCAGGCTCCTGGAACCATATTTGCTTTGAGCTAGTTTAGCTGAGTTTTCTCAGCCTCAAATATCTTTTCTTATCCTTGGCTACTCTCTCTTGGGCCCCCTATTTAAATACACAAGTTTGATTAAACACACAATGTTTTACACACTTGTAGTGTTATAGAAACAAAGATATATAACACTAAAACTAATCTTACTAACTCCAAAACATTGCTGAAATAATCTGACATGATAAAATGTGGATACCTGACAAACGAAAATATAGTGCTAACCTTTAACAAATGAGATGTCACATATATGGAGTTTAGTTTTTGCAAATTCAAAGGCTTAGTTTTGCAAAGATTAGCAAAAACGAAGACCCTAAACGGGTAAAATTCACAAAATCATCCCTTATTTAGGCCTTTTTACAAAAATAACCCTTATTTTGAAAATTGAATTTAGCTGCCCTTTATGCTGGTGTGACAGTGTGACACTGAGAGCATTTCCAACAACTTCCCTATGAAATTCTCCAAAATAGAGAATTAATAATCATATATTATGTATTTTTTAGTTAAATTCCAACAACATTTTCATTATGGAGTTTACCTTAAAATATAGATTTTTCTCCAAATTTAAGAAACGATCTCCAATTTTTCTTCTTATTCTTTATTTTGAGAATGCAATGAGAAAGTTGTTGAACAAAAAACAATCTCAATATTCTCCAAAAACTCAAAATGGAGAATCTGTTGGGGTTGCTCTGACATCTCCAAAATATAAATATCTCCTATTCTTGTGTGAATGTTCACATAATTTTATGACCTTTTAATAAAGGTAAAATGGGTGCAACCGTATCGTCGGTGAGTTAAAAAGATAACATGGATAAAAGATGGTTAAATGTAAATTTTAAAATAAGGGGCAGTTTTGTGCAAAATAGCTTAAATACCGGTCGGTTATTGGAAATTTGTTTCTAATTTTTGTCCAATTGAAGATTTGTCCTTTCTTTTGTAAAAGAAAGGCAAAACCACTGCCATGTAATTGAACTCTCATCCTCTAAGAGAAGAAGATAGTGGCAGAGAAACAAAAGGAGCTCTCAAACTATGAGCTCCTCTATCATCTTTCATCCTCTCAAGGCCTTGCCTCCTCTTTCTCCTCATCACCGATCACCCGCTTTTTCGGTTACTTTCAACCACTCCAAGCTCTCCTGCAGCAGCTCAATCCACCGGAATTCATCGGTGCGCTTCCTCTACTTTCTTCGCAAATTTACATTTTTGTCTTGTTTATTGATTGAAGTTTTCTCTTGGTTCAATCCATTCATAGGCCATCAGATGTTCCTCCGGCGATGATGCTGAAAACTCCACAGCACTCAATAGGTCAACCTTGGCCATCCAGATTGCTGCACTATTGTCCACTGTGACTGTAAGTTCATGTTTTCGGTTTCTTTGAACAACAATCGCGATGAAAGCTGACACGCCGCGCTCTGATGAGCCTTTGGCAGGCTGCTGAACCCACATTGGCGGTGACAGGAGTGAACAACGAGCCCGAACTTTTGGTAGTGTTGATAAAAGTTGGGATTGTAGCCTTTGGCTACTTCTTAGTCATACCTGTAAGTATACCACTCTTTGTTGTTCTATTCTATGATCATTTTTGTTTCTCTCAGTTTCTTCCGGGTTCGATTTTTGATGCATTTTTTTGTAGCCCATCATACTGAATTGGATGAGGATAAGGTGGTATAGAAGACGACTGCTTGAGATGTACTTGCAGTTCATGTTTACATTCATATTCTTTCCCGGGTATGAAATTGCGTCGACACAAGCAGCAATTTACATTACCTTTGTGGTTTTAAATTTGATGATGACAAAATCGGTTTTCCTCTACGCAGGATTTTGCTTTGGGTGCCATTCCTCAACTTCCGAAAGTTCCCGAGAGATCCATCTATGAAGAATCCATGGTCTAAGCCTGAGGATCCATCGCGGGTTAGAGGTGGATTTCTCAAATACCCTTGGGCTACACCCGAGGATTATGATCAAAGATATTGATCGATGTATATTTTTTTGATGTATATATATGACATGACACCAAAGTTTGTTGGATCAGATGTGTTAGTACTAAAACAAGACATTCTTCGTTCAGAGGATTTTGAACAAGTCTACTTTTCTTACTACAATGACCGCGGAATATATGAAAGTAACCCGAAAATAACAAAAGAGAAATATGAATGTAAGTTTAGTCGGAGATATATATATATATATATATATATATATATATATATATATATATATAATGCGGATCAAATATTAACAGCTCTTACGGTGTTAAATGTTAACAAATCAATATTTGGCAAAATTTATCAAATATTCATTACAGACACTCAATTATTCATCAAAACTTTTGTTAAAATTAATCAAATATTCATCACAGTCACTCAATTATTCACAATTTCCCAAATATTCATCAATATTCAGCAAAATTTAAGAAATATTCATCACAGTAACACAATTACAGGATTGGGGGTGGATATTGTGAATAATTGTGAATAATTGAGTGACTGTGATGAATATTTGGAAAATTGTGAATAATTGAGTGACTGTGATAAATATTTGAGTGACTATGATGAATTTGATTAATTTTAACAAAAGCTTTGATGAATAATTGAGTGACTGTGATGAATATTTGATAAATTTTGCCGAATATTGATTTGTTAACATTTAACACCGTAAGAGTTGTTAACACATGACCCAACCTCTCTCTCTCTCTCTCTCTCTCTCTATATATATATATATATATATAGAGGTTGGATCCCGTGTAAGCAAGCCTTACGGTGTAATTTGTGAGCAGAGAAATTATTCGCAGGTACCAAGCGATTATTCGTGTATAATAATGTAATTATTCGTATGTATTAACAAACGTAATTATTTGTAAGTAACAAAAGATTATTCATATGTATGTACATACGAATAATCACTTCGTACCTACGAATAATGTTACTGTTCACAAATTACTTTTAATCTCATCCGTTTAATCTTCTTAATCCGAGGCTCTAGATTTGCTCACAAATTACACAATAACACTTGCTTACACATGATCTATCCTATATATATATATATAGAGGTTGGGTCATGTGTTAACAACTCTTACGGTGTTAAATGTTAACAAATCAATATTCGACAAAATTTATCAAATATTCATCAAAGTCACTCAATTATTCATCAAAGCTTTTGTTAAAATTAACCAAATATTCATCACAGTCACTCAAATATTCATCACAGTAACACAATTACGGGATTGGGGGTGGATACACGCGCAAAGGTTTGAGTTTTTTGGGTGATAATTTTTTTTAATTGGCAATAATTATTAATTGAAATGAATCTCTTAAATGTTGTCGAAAAGCTTTGATGAATAATTGAGTGATTGTGATGAATATTTGATAAATTTTGCCGAATATTGATTTGTTAACATTTAACACCGTAAGAGTTGTTAACATTTGATCCGTATTCTATATATATATATGGATTGACTCTGGTGAAAACCTCAAAATGTGGTAAAAACCGTGAGAACTACTTTATAGCTTGGTTTATTTGAAACTTGTGCTAAAAACCTCAATAACACCGTGACTTTACAACTCAGTTCAACCTAAAAACCGTGCTAAAAACTTCAGTTTTAAAATAACACATGACTTTATATCTCGATTAAACCTAAAAACCGTGCTGAAAACTCATGTTTTAAAATTACATTAGTAACTTTATAGCTCGGTTTTATTTAGAACCGGGTTAAAATATGTGACTTTATAGATCGGTTCTATTTAAAACCGGGCTATAAAGCTAGTGAATCGGGCTACAAAGCCGGTCCTCACAGGTTTTTACCGCAATTTTGGTTTTTCACCGGAGCGCACCCCTATATATATCAGATGTCGAACCACTCCAACTGGATTTCAACCTCACCGGTTTCGACATCCTTAAGGCGGAGAGTCATGTCTTGAAGGAGCTTCCCGTCCTTCCATACGATCTTGCTCTCTTCGGCCAAGCAGTTTTCCCTGTTCGGATGGATCCGGCTTACCACTGTCCCGCTCTTGACACTCTGAAGCTCCATCCTCCCGCACTGCATCATCGATTCCACGTCCACCTCCGCCCACCCCATCTCGTCGTCTGCTGTGAATGTGTCATCATCGTACACCATCTAATTGAGTCACATTGTTATCAATGTATGTCGGATATAAATGACAATTTCGCTACATAAAAGTACATGATGAAGCCTTATACTTTTGACGTAAAACTTTTGTGTTAAAAAGATCGATCGCAAACTTATATGTGTTATGTTTTGAGGACTTACTAGTTTAAAAGGAAGATCAGGTGGATCTGTGATAGCAAGGGAGAGTTCATCGTTCCACTCTGGGTTGCAATTGTTATTCTCCTTTCGGGTTTTTAAACTCTGCGTCCAGTAATTACTCGTAAATTTAAAAAATCTTCGAGCACCAAAAATAAACAAACATAACAAGACTTTTAATCGGCACTTCGATTTGGTTCGATCATTCGGATCCCGAGTAAATCTGGTCATGGGTCGTTTTGTATCGAGTCAAATCAGGTTTGACCCGATTTCAAGTTGACCCAACGGTTCAAAAACTCAAAACTTTCTAAGATTTTTTTAAAGAATATTAAAATTAAATTATAATATCAATATGTCAAATTAAACTAAATAATAATATTATACAATATATACGTTAACAAACACAACCGCATGTCGTATCTCTGTGGAGTCTATATGGTGCCTATATGACGTCTATATGGTGATGCCTCCCCGAGTTGACGTTGACTCAATGGTCATCAGATCTTAAACCCTAAAATTTCCGTATCATAAGGGTTTGGATTGTTTTCAGGTGTGAGGTAGTTTTCATCCGGAAATTAAACATAACCGGTATATATGATACATTACATGAAGGTAACAAAATTAGGTAACATGATATGATTAAGGATGAGTACTCAAATGGAGGAGGAACCTGAGATCCCATGGTGACTTTGACATAAGGGTCGCTGGTTTGGGAGTCGCGGGCGACGAGGTTGATTCCGCGGCGTACTCGCATCTTCACTCCCCCCACCACTTTGTCCAGATTCTCCATCTTCTTCAATTCAATTGGATTCCTCAATTTGATCTTAGTAAGTTTTGTATTTCTGAAAAGGGGGTAAAATTGAACAAATCAACACAAATTTATAATGGCTTGAATTATTAATGGTTATTGGGTGATTGTTGTTCCTGATTCCCAGCTGAATCAATTCAAACAAGATCGGAGAGAGAAAGAGAACAAAAAGATACAAAATTGAATTACTGTTTTTAGAAAATCCGTAGCTTTATAAGCTTCATTTGAATCTATTGGTTATGGGTGATTTCTGTCCGCGTTTCACGTCTACACCCCATTACTATGTACATCACAAATTCCGTTGTCCTGATTTTAATTATAATTCGTGCGCATCTCAAGCCGTAGGTCTGCACCTCTTATGGCGTAGGTTTTTTTCCTGAAACCCTGCTCCTTTTGAGTTACAGAACTATGGATCAAGAGGCGCAGAGTTTTTTTTTATTTTTTTTTCAACCCTTCTCTTCTTGAGTCACAAAGCTGTGACTCAAGAGGCGTAGAATTGCAAGTATTTTTAAAAATGTGATTTGTTTTTTAAAAATGTATAATTTTATATACTCCCTCCGTTCGGCAAAACATGTCACTTTACTATTCACGCACGCTTTTTTAGGGGATAAAAACTATATAAAATATCTAGTTTTTAAATAATTTTTTTAACAATTTCGTAGTTATTATTAATAAGTACAAACTTGTTAAAAAACATTATTAAAAAATAAATATTTTATATAGTTTTTATCATTCTAAAAAAGCGTGCGTGAATAGTAAACGACATGTTTTGCCAAACGTTGGGAGTAACGTATAATTATTTAAAATTTTTTATTTTTATCATACTCAATAAATTAAGATAAATAGAATTGCAATGTGTAAATTAAAAAGAATCATATATGTAAACATTTAAAGTTATGTCCAATATTGATGAAACGTCCCCAAGAAAATTGTACAAGGGACCCACTTTCGATGGGTCCCCGGGGGTTTAGACACGAATATATATTTTTATATTACACGGGCTTACCTGACACGCGAATCGATTTGTTCGCTATTCAACCTGGGCCGCGCTTTATTCGCGTTCATGAATTTTACCATAACCCCACATATTCTCATGGGAGTTCATCCATTTATTTTATGACTTAAGGGTTCATACCTGTCCGCGGAGATTCACCTGAGATGTGTTGTTTGTCGCGGATGTTTAGGATATTACCCTTTCTCTCTCTCTCTATTCTTCTGAATTCCCTGCGGATACTTCGTAGACTCCGCGGTTAACTTCTAGTTCGTTCAAACTCTTCTCTCTTCCTTTTCGTGATTTCGGCCAAAAATCCCCCCTTTTTCTTCTGTTCACTTCCCTATTTATAGGGCTTGGCCAGAGACCCCTATTTTGACACTTGTCATTATTGAATTGACACGTGTGGTTATCGTGGGTGGTGGGCATGATGGACATGTGTCATTATCTTATGTCCGCGTCCTCCCTATACCCCAGTTCTCCTTGGATGTCGTTTTCGGCATGTCCGCGTCCGAATCTTTACTGAATTATTTCCGCATGGTTTCATCACAGCTCCTCGGGTCGGGTTGAGTTCCATGAGAGCTTAAGACGATTCGATCTTTACCCGCGGAAATATGTTCCTTCCTTCCTTTCTTAGGGGATAATTTTGTATTTCCTGTCTTGAAAAGCATTAATGGGCCTGTTAAAAGATAGCTTTGGGCCCGTTAAAGCTTTTCTACGGCCCATATTGTTTTTGTGGGGAACTGAAGAGTCGGTAATTTTCTTATAAATTACCCCGTTCCATTTTTACTTTTTCACTTCTCATCTTTTGTCTGCTTGTGGTGTTTGCTTAGTTCCTCATTTTTCAGAGTTTCGCGCTGTTCTCTTCGCTTCCCGGTCGAGTTTTTCGGCTGTTCTTCGTCTTCCGATTGAGCTTTCCGGTTGTTCTTTATTTCCTGGTTGAGTTTTCCGGTTGTTCTTTATTTCCTGGTTGAGTTTTCCGGTTGTTCTTCATTTCCCGGTTGAGTTTTCCGGTTTGTTCTTCATTTTTCCAAGGTAACCTCAATTTTATTCTAGGGTTCTTGATTTATTCTTGAAGTATTCTTGAATGCCGTTGTTAAACATTATTATTTTTGTTAAAGAACTTTAGTTTTTTCCTCTCTTAAATCCGTTTGGATCCTTCCCCTTTTTTTCGGTTTTGTTTCTTTGGGGTTTTTTGATCTTTTGGTCCTCGTACGGGTTCCTTTTCAGATCAGCTTTCTAATTCTTTGAAGGATGGCTAACTTTGAGGGGAACCCGGACGCGCTGGATGAGTTTGAGAGGGAGGAAGGATGGAGAGAGGGTCTTCCCTCGAATCCAGGAGGGGGTCTTCCCGAGGTTGTTTTGGACTCTTCTTCTTCGTCTAGCAGGAGTTCATCCTCCGATTTAGAAAGTTCCTCCAACTCGTCTTCCTCCAGTATTTCTTCTCCGGACCGCGTGGGTCCCTTTGGCGATCCAATTAAGGTGAGGCGACGACGGAACCGCTCTGATCCTGATTATTATTCCTCTCCTTTTTTAACTTCTTCTTCTTCGAAGGGGGATGACGTTCATCCAATGGACGTGGAGACACAAGCTCTAACCGGCGCGGGCGCTTCCCTCAGTCCACGTCCGTCAACCAGTGGTCGGGAATCTGAGTTGTCTTGGGTTCCTTATGCTGAGTCTCCCGTTGGTTTTGCCGAGAAGTGTGCAAGAGTTCGCTCGAAGGATGTTCTTAGCGACCTCGACTTCCCGTCTTATTCTCTTGACGACTTGGGTTCTTGTTCCTTCCGGGGAGAGTTCTCCCTTCGTGACCCTCAACCTTGTCCTCCTGTTATTTCCGAGAGGGTCCGTTCCGCGTCGTTCTCCTATCCAAGAGGTGCGAGGATGTACGACTTTGCTTGATCTTTCAAGTGTTGAAGCTTTGGCACGAATATTTCCATGGCCAGCAGGCGTGGAGTTGTGTCTTCCCTCAGAGGGTGGATGGTGCTTAGATGCTTATGAGGACTGCTTGGTAGTGTACGTGGCGAGTTTATCCCAAGGATTCCGCCTGCCTCTTCATCCTCTGTTCATAGCTTTCTTGTCCGAGTACAATTTGAGCCCCGCGCAAGTTGCACCAAACTGTTGGATGTTTTTTGCCAGCTTTGTGATGCGCTGCAAGGATATTGGTGTGCCTCCGACGAAAGAGCTAATGCTCAACATCTTTTCCTTGAAGAGAGGGCCTCAAGATCCTCAGTTCTATCAATGCAACTCCAGTTGTAGTTATATCGAGAGACTTTCCAGCAAACCGAACTGGAAACATAAGTGGTTTCTTATTCGCGACAAGGCTGGTGTTTGTCTTGAGTTTAAGACCGTTCCTGGGTGGTTTAGCGCGGTTAAAAAGCCATGGGTCGCACGTTTAGATAAGTTTAAGGATTCTTTCGTTCATGAGCCAAAGTTACCGTGGCGATCGATGGTTTCGGCTCTTCGTCTCGAGATGGCGGGGTTGAGTCTGCCTCATCCGCGATTAGGTGTCTGCCTTAGTCTTTACCATTTTTATTTTTGTGATTACCTTAGCGCTTCACGTATACCATTTACATACTCTTATATTTCTTAGATGATTTGTGCGTTCGCGAGCAGTTCTTTACGCCTTGTCTTTTTGCTTCTTTTTTGGCAGACCTGATGGATTTGAGTTCTTTGGCTGATCGCCATTCCGTTCAAGAAAGCGGAAAAATGAGAAAGAAGAAATCCGCCAAGCGTGCCCCCCGCCCGCCTGTTGCCCCCCAAGGTGCAGTGGTAGAGGATGCGGATAGAGCCAACGACCCTGCGGTAGAAACTGAGGTCGTGGTTTCAGATGTCCGCGAGAAACATCCTGGTCCTTCGGATGTGGACGCTTCTCGTCCTCAGAAGAAGAGGAAGACCGCGGGTTCATCTCGTGCCTCTGGAAGTGGGGAAGAGGAGGCGCTTTTCCTTCAGGGAGATGACGCCTTGCCTACGTTCCGCATCCCCGGCTTCGGGGTCGATGAGCTAGTTCGTCTCCGTGGCTCGGAAAAATTTGCGCGGAACGAACGATCATGGGTGCGACGCTTGGAGTGGGATGAGTTTTCTCTACAGTTTGAGCGTGTGGCCGAGTGGGTAAGTTTGTTGTTGGGATCTTTTCATTTTTGGTTAAGTTATCGTTCAATCCTTGTCTCCTTATTTTCACTTCTTTCTTGGTTTCTTTTAGGTTAGGAGTTTCCAAATCGACTCGGAGAAGCGGCTGGCGTCTTATGAGGCGGAGCTTTCTAAAAAGGCCGCGGAAATGAAAGCGTTGAATCACAAGCTGAGGACACTAGGCAACACTGTTGGCGACCCTTCTTCAGTGGAAAAATTCAAAAAGCGGTCCGTGGAACTTCATGAGAAGTTGCAGGCTGCCAGTGAGCAAATTTCTACTTTGAAGGAGCAGAATTCCTCTTTGTCCTCCAAACTTGACGCGGAACTTTCAAATTCGGATGCTTTACGCCGTCAAGGAGAAGAGTTTCAACAGTCCGCGACACAAATGAAGAAGGAACTGGAGACAGCCGAGGCACGTCTCAGAGAGCTTCAAGTGGAGCATTCCATCGTTGAAGAAGATCGTGCCCTGATGAAGCAGGAGTTGGAGAAGCTTCAGTCCCAGGCTCCTCAGGAGGTTGCGCTTCGGTGGTTGGAATCCCCTGCAGGTCTTAAGTTCTTGACTTCCGAATGGTTCAAAACCGACGCGGGCACTTCTTTCCTCTCCTCAATAGCAAAACCATGTCTTCGATCTCCAGAGGGGGTAGAGCTCTTAAAGGACAAGTGCTTCAGTTACTTCCGAAAAGGGATGTCTGCTGGCATCAACCAAAGCGTCGTCCGTTCGCGGGCTAACCCCGGCGTCCCTTTGGAGAAATTTGAGGCGAGCTTGTCGGTTGCGGATTGGGGATTGACCCCGGAAGAGATGGCGGGGGAGGAACTCTCGGACGAGGAGGATTCCGATGGTGAAGAAGTTGACGTCGTCGCTGATCCTTGAGGCTTGGGGGTTTAATTTTCTTGTCTTATCAGATTCTACTGGCGCGGGCCATTTTTGTAATTAACTCTTATGGTAACTGAACAATCCTGTATTTTTTACGTCCAGACAACGGCTCTTACTAACTCGTTCACGAGGTTGCGATTTTGTATATAATTACTCTTTCGTAGCGATCATCTCCTTTTCCTCTTTCTCTCGATCATCATTTGATTGGCTCGGCCACTTGTGTTGTGGTTGATGAAAAGTTTCTGCCACTTGTCTGCCATGCTTGAATACTCTTGACCTGGGTTCTTAGTTTATTATGCCTGGGTCTTTAGTTCATTATACCTGTGGTTGTTCCCCTGATAAGGACTCATGGCGCCTGGGACTTCTAACCCTTGAGCGTTTTTCAGAACTTTGGAATGCGTCGATCATCTTTCTTCACTTGTAGGATTTTCTCGATAGTATCGGTTTCAAATGTTTCTTTCTCCTCCTCTTTCTTCAACTTCAATTCTCTGACTTGTGTTTCTTTTTGACAGCCTCTCCCTCATCAGTTTGAGGAGGAGTTTAAATCTTCTCCTCCGCGGAAAATTTTCTTGGCTTCTTATGCCATTAAAAATCTTCGAGTTGAAGTGGAAAGGGGATCTGATGGTCGCTTATACCTTCGTCGTGGCTGGGATAGATTTGTTACTCATCACGGTTTTGTTGTTGGGTCATCGATGACTTTTTTTTATATGGGTCGTGCTTGTTTTAAAGTTTGTCCGCGGCGTGATCTGGAATGTGCTGAAATTGCGGGTCATGTTCCAGTTGTTTCTTCTAGCGACTCATGCTGAGCCGTCTATAAATTG
Source organism: Persicaria maculosa (assembly GCA_963922045.1). Taxonomy (NCBI): domain Eukaryota; kingdom Viridiplantae; phylum Streptophyta; class Magnoliopsida; order Caryophyllales; family Polygonaceae; genus Persicaria; species Persicaria maculosa. Next base: position 21,378,338 of record OY998257.1, read on the forward strand.
AGAGAATCCATTCGCTGTATGAGTTTATTTCGTGAATAAAGGAAATGTTTTGCTTCCAAAGTTCTGAAACGTAGGGACCTACTCTTTTTATTTCAAAACAGATAGCGTTATATGATCTCTAGACCTTATTTAGCTAGAACGTTACTCCGTTCTTTTACACACATACATTTTTTAAGAGTAGTGGGATTACAATGCTGGTCGCCCTCATAGTGGTTCTTCATCCGCGTCCCTCTATTCCGTTGTAATCACAGTCTGGGTTTGCGACGTAGACCTCGAAGATTGAATCTCCCTGGTATACAAAAATCAGAGCAACTCCAACGCTTATCCTGTTGGCTTCTACGAATCCGGGCCATCCGTCTGTGAACCAATAAATTCCGTCCGCGTCTACTTCGACTTTGACTTCATGCTCGCGGTTGGATCGAGACCACAGATGCACCAGGCAATGTGCATCCTCTTCTAGGAGGACGTACATCAGTGGGAGGCGTAGAGATTGAAGTTGTTCTTCTGTAATGATAACTCTGTAAAAGGCTTTTGGTGGATTTTCGAATTTCATTTCTTTATTTTGTGTATGGTAATTCCTACAGGATTTTACGGGGTTCTTATATCTGTTCAAACGTGCCGCGTGTTTCAGCTTGTTATCCTGGGGCTTCTCCACGTGGTGTTTCTTAGGCCGCGTGTTTGATTCAGACTTGAATTTCGCCAGATTTTTTTAAAATTTTTGTCTGTTGTTCCTGAATGTCAAGTCATTTCACTGAGCTTGCTTCTGCGATTCTCGTGACTATACTGCCATCTTGGTTGGCGAGCTTACATACTTTCTATTTTCAGAGGAATCTTATGCCAGATGGTAGTCATGCATGCTGCTCTTTAGGCTTTTATAGGGGGTATCTTTACTTTTCCCCTTTTTTATTACTTCATAATTGCTTTCTTTGTACTTTAATTGTGCTTATGGCTGCTCCTAGAGCGGGTAGATGGGCTTTCTTTCAATCGATTGACCGCATTGATCAAACATTCCGCTTGGTAAGTCTACTTTGGGAATACAAGTCTTGATAGCATCTATTCTTTGCATTTGACCCTTTGTTCTTTTTTTTTTTGTTTTCAGCTCTTGCCTATGCGTTTTGAGGGTGAGTTCGCGGGTGTTATCCCCGAGCAAGTTTTCCTTTCATCTCACCTCTTATGCGATTTTCCAGTTCGCGTTCATAAGGGGGATTACGGGATGTATTGGCTTCGTCACGGATGGGGAGATTTTATCGAATCTCATGGGCTCGCGATCGGATCCTCTATGGTTTTTATCCACAAAGGGAATGCTCGTTTTGAAATCCAAATCATGGGTTTGGAGGAAGGGGATGAGATCGTTGGCTATTCTCCTTTCGAGCCCGCTAGTATTTTGACTAATGGCTCTTATCCGTGCCTGGTTACTCTCGTATTTTTTGTAAGCTGAGGAGGCTATTTCCGTTGATATGTATTTCTCTTTTTTCGTATGTAACGAATAAAAGTGGTTGTGCCCAAGATTCTTCTCGGTTTTCATGTGATTCAGACTTGTCTTTTCGATTTGTGTCTTTAGCAAGTCTTTGTCTGTGATGGTTGTGCTCTTCTTTTGAGGATCCTGAAAGATTCTTTCAAGAATATATTCCATCTCCTTCTCTTTGTGAGGCTATATATAAGTGAGGCACAATTGTGTTTTCTTCCCCAGTATTTCCTGATTTTCAAATGGACGCATCAAGTGTGAACCCCTGGGCTTTTTACTTAGCCTTGGATTTTGAAGATCAGCTGCTAGAACGAGTGAGTTGTCTTCTTTTTCTTTTTTTGAGAAGGTTTACTCCTTTCTTTATATCTTATTTGTTTTGTTCTCTCCCAGTCGCTCCCTGCTCTTTTTGAGGATGAGACAGGTGTTACAAATCCAACCCAAGTGTTTTTATCCCTGGGCTCAGCTGTGGATTTTCCAATTCAAATAGTCAAAAGAGACTATGGGATTTTTTGGCTTGTTGATGGTTGGAGCGATTTTGTTGCATCTCAAGGGCTAGGAATGGGGACAGTCATGGTACTTCGCCATCGTGGCGGTGTTCACTTCGACGTACGTGTGCTTGACGAGGGATCCATTTGTGTGGAGAACGGTTGGGTCATGTCTCCTCCGAGGCCGGTCATCCTCCCGGATGTGTGAAATCTTTTATGTAGTTGTTGCATCGCTTATCTGTGTCCTCCTTATTTATGTATGTGCGTTATGAGACCGATGGATCGAACGTTTTTCTTGTGATGCTTGTTTGTAGTTGTACTCCTCGGAGTTTTCAGATTTATGATCATGGCATTAAACTATGTCACCAATTATTTTGATTTTTGAGGAGTCGCGCATCCTGGTCGGAGGAGCGACACGGAGAAATCTCCGATGCTTGTTGTCTTTACACTCATTGGCTCTTCCTTGAGAGATCAAGGGTCTCAATCAAGGGAGTGACGCGGAGTGAGCTCCAGCGTCATCAATCTTTACGCTCGTTGGCTCGACCTTGAGAGATCAAGAGTCTCAATCGAGGGAGCGACGCGGAGTGAGCTCCAGCGTCATCGATCTTCACATTCGTTGGCTCGACCTTGAGAGATCAAGAGTCTCAATCAAGGGAGCGACGCGGAGTGAGCTCCAGCGTCATCGATCTTCACATTCGTTGGCTCGACCTTGAGAGATCAAGAGTCTCAATCAAGGGAGCGACGCGGAATGAGCTCCAGCGTCATCGATCTTCTCATTCGTTGGCTCGACCTTGAGAGATCAAGAGTCTCAATCAAGGGAGCGACGCGGAGTGAGCTCCAGCGTCATCGATCTTCTCATTCGTTGGCTCGACCTTGAGAGATCAAGAGTCTCAATCAAGGGAGTGACGCGGAGTGAGCTCCAGCATCATCGATCTTCACATTCGTTGGCTCGACCTTGAGAGATCAAGAGTCTCAATCAAGGGAGCAACGCGGAGTGAGCTCCAGCGTTATCGAGCTTCACGTTCGTTGGCTCGACCTTGAGAGATCAAGAATCTCAATCAAGGGAGCGACGCGGAGTGAGCTCCAGCGTCTTTTAAAGTTATTGGTCATTCTAGTAATTCATAGAAAACGCCCGCTAACCGCTCATCCAACTTCCTGCGGGGGCGATTATTAAATCAAAGGACAGTGTTTCAAGATTTACACAAAGTACTTTTTCAAACAGTTGGCGTTCCAGGTCTTGTTCAGGATTTCTCCTTTTTCATTCTTTAACTTGTAGGCGCCAGTTTGAAAGATGTCGGCTACTACATATGGACCTTCCCAGTTTGCATCCAGCTTCCCTCCAGTCTGTACTAGTCGTAGGACTAGATCTCCCTTCTGGAATTGTCGCGGTCGAACCCTCTGGTTGTGGTACCTTGCAGCCCGTCTTTTGTATTCTTCTGCTTTCAAGGCTGCCATCATTCTTCGTTCTTCCCTCAGATGCATCTCTACTTCAAGCGCTTCTGCGTCGGTCTGCGGTTCGAATCCGGAAACACGGGCCGACGGGATCATCCGCTCAACCGGTATGACCGCATCTACACCGTAAACCAGAGAAAAGGGCGTCTCCTGTCGGCGTCTTCGCGGATGTTCTGTGAGACCATAGCACTAAGGGAAGGAGTTCCGCCCATCTCCCTTTGGCCGTGGTTCCCAATTTCTTCCGTATGCCCTCTAAAATTTGCCGATTGGTGACCTCTGCTTGCCCGTTCATCTGAGGGTGTGCTACAGATGAGAATTTGAGATTAATATTGAGATCTTTACAAAAACTTCGGATGGTTTCGCAGTCGAACTGAGGTCCGTGATCGGTGATGATTGACTCTGGGACTCCGAAGCGGCAGACTAAATTCTTCCACAAGAATTTCTTCACCTTTTCAGCGGTAATGAGTCCCATAGCTTCTGCCTCCACCCACTTGGTGAAGTAGTCCACAATCACAATCACGTATTTCAGTTGGCCAGGCGCGGTTGGAAATGGTCCTAAAATATCCATCCCCCATAGGGAGAAAGGGCATGCACCGTAGATTTCCTTCATAATTTCCGCGGGCAGATGGATAGCATTTCCATACTTTTGACACGCGTCACACTTCTTGATGAATTCCTGAACGTCTTGCTTCATCGTCGGCCAATAGTATCCCGTCCTCATGATCTTGACTGTCAATGCTCTCCAACCTTGGTGGTGTGCACATACCCCAGAGTGTAGTTCCTGTACAATCATCATTCCTTCTTCTGTAGCAACACATGTTAGATCAGGCTGTGTAAAACCTTTCTTGTAAAGCCGTCCATCGCGGACAGTGAATCTTGCTGCTCTCATCTTGACTTGTTTGGCTTCATGCCTTTCCGTGGGGAGAATTCCTTTTTCCAAATATTCCACTATGGGCGTCCTCCAGTCGTTTTCTCCATTTGTTTCAATGAAGAAAACTTCTTTCACAAGTCCACGACCTTCTCTCTTCTCGAACATGAATTCTGCACCGACCTCGGATGGCATTGCCGCGCCTACCCTTGCCAGAGCGTCTACCTGCCGGTTTTCTTCCCTCGGGACTGCCGTTATTTTGAAGCTCAAAAAGGCTCTCCGCAAGGCCAGGACCTTTCTCAAGTAATCTGGCATCAAACCTGTTTTGGCCTCATATTCCCCTTCTATCTGTCTTGCCAAGACCTCAGAATCTGTATAGGTAACTACGCTCCTAGCTCCTCGCGACAGTGTTATTTCTAAACCTACTATGAGAGCTTCATACTCAGCCTCGTTGTTCGTTGCTTGGAAGGTGAGCTTATAAGCGTAGTTCGCTACCTGCCCCTCAGGGGACACTAAAGCTATTCCAGCTCCACAACCTGCTTGATTGACTGCTCCATCAACTTTCAAAACCCAACTCCAGTCTTCAAATGATGCCTGCTCTTCAAAACTTGTTTCACAGATGAAATCCGCCAGGGTTTGTGCCAGCGCTGCCTTCCGTGGTTTGTAGTCGATGTCAAACTCCGACAATTCCACTGCCCATTTTGTCATCCGTCCTGAGAGGCAAGGGGAGTGCAGGATTTGCCTTAAAGGTAGGTTGGTTAAAACCTGGACTGGGTGGTCTTGGAAGTAAGGTCGTAGTCTCCTTGCCGCGAATACTAAGCACATAATCATTTTCTCGATCGGTTCATATCTCGTTTCAGAATCTTGTAAGACCCTGCTTATGTAATAAATCGGATATTTCTCTTCGCGGGTGAGTACTGCACTGATGGTTGCACTTCTGACGGCCAAGTAGAGGTGTAGGTCTTCAAGCCTTTCGGGTCGGTGTAAGGTTGGCAGCTTCGTCAGGTAATCTTTCATCCCTTCGAAGGCTTGTTGCAGGTCCGGTGTCCACTGGATGGGTCCTTTCTTCTTTAGCAGAGCGAAGAAAGGCAGAGATTTATCCGCGAGGCAAGAGCAGAATCGGCTGAGATAGTTGACAGCGCCGTTGAGAGCTTGGACTTCCTTGATCGTTCTGGGTGGACGCATGCCTTGAATCGCTGCAATCTTCTCAGGATTTACATCTATTCCTCGCTGGCTAACCAAGAATCCCAAAAATTTCCCAGAATCAACGCCGAAAACACACTTTTCCGCGTTCAGGTTCAATCCTCCGCGCCTCAAAGAGTCGAAGGTCTCCTGTAGATCAGCAGCGTGATCTTCTGCTTTCAAGCTTTTTACCACAATATCGTCCACATAGATTGATACGTTTCTCCCAGTCTGGGCTCGAAAGATCTTGTCAACAGTCCTCTGGAATGTGGCCCCTGCATTCCTCAATCCGAACGGCATAACCCGATAGCAGAAAATCCCCTGATTGGTAATGGAGGTTGTGGCCTTCTTATCGAGCGGATCCATACGGATTTGGTTATACCCTGAATATGCGTCCAGAAAACTGAGGACGGCATTCCCGGAAGTTTCATCAACCAACTCATCCTTGGGACACGATTTGTTGAGGTCCGAAAAATCGACACACATACGCCACTTCCCATTTGACTTTCTAACCAGAACCACATTGGACAGCCATTCAGAGTCTTCTACTTCTTCAATGAAACCGGCATCCAGTAACTTTTCTGTTTCTTCTTTTGCGGCGAGGGCTTTTTCAGGTGCCATCTTTCTCTTTTTCTGAGCAATCGGCCTAGCATCATGTTTTATCCTGAGAGTGTGCAAGGCGATTGACGGAGGGACTCCCAGTAGATCTTTTGGTGACCAGGCGAAGATGTCTCTCGACCTTGCTATTATGTCGATGACGCGCTCTTTCTCTTTGGGCTCTAATGCTTGCCCCATATATACTCTTTCTTCCGGGTTGGAGAATGGGGAGTGAACCTGTTTCTCATCAGCGGTTGGAATTTCCCTCGCCGCGGGTCTTACCTCCAATTCTGCTTCAGTACAGGTACCCTCTTGATCGGTCTCTTCTACAAGCTCTTTCCGCGAGTCTTCTTCCTTCTTTTCGGTTGTGCTCGCGGCATATTCTTCAATCTGCATTACTTCTCTTTTCTTTCTCAGGGATGTTAAGTAACAGCTCCGGCTCTCTGGTTGTTGTCCGCGGACTTCACCTACTTCTCCTCCTATTACTGGGAACTTGGCCAGGAAATGGTAGATAGAGACCACCATCTGAAACTTGTAGAGTGATACTCTTCCTAGCAGGGCATTGTATACTGTTGGGACTCGCACGACGGTGAAAACTATGTTTTCCATCCTTCGTCTTGGAGCTGATCCGAGCACCACCGTCAGCTCAATAGTTCCTGCGACTGGTATTTCGTCTCCAGAGAAAGCAACTAATGTCCCCGAATATGGCTTGAGTGCCGTTGCCGAGACTCCGAGTTGCAAAAAGGCTTCCCATGCGAGTATATCAACTGATGACCCTGTGTCAATGAACACCCTTTTGACAGTCTTGGTTGCTATTTGAGCATGTATGACCAGCGGGTCAGAATGAGGCATTCTTACATCTTCCGCGTCTCTTACTGTGAACACCATTTCCGCGTGCGGCGTGTGGGCAATTCGCCTGCTCGCCGCGGAGGGTGGTTGCTTTCCCTCTCGCTCATAATTCTTCCTCTCCTGGTTGCTAGCTCCTGAAAGAGAGGGTCCTCCTGCTAGAGTGTCGATGTATCCTTCGGGTTCTGGGATACGCTCGACTGCGGACCTCAGCCTTCCTTCCTGCTCCCGGGGGGCCTGATTCACTGACCCCTGAGGGGGCGGGGGACCGTTATGGCGTCCTCGTCACCATCGACGCCCTCGGCCCCTCCCTCGATATGGTTGTGGTGCCTCCTCACGCTCTCTATACTGGTCGGGATTCCTGTTTTGATGACGAGGATATTCCTCGCCTTGCATGTGACGCTCGACCGGGTGCCGATCGTCCCTTCTATTCTGGTGGTGTTCGCGAGGATGGTTTTCCCGGTCATGATAATCATCCCTCCGCGGTTGATGGGTTCTATTGCGGTCATCTTCTTCTCTTCGATCATTGCTCTGATGACGATGCTCCTATCTCCTGTCCGAATTGAGGTGGACTTCGTCATTTTGCCGGTGGTGTCCCGCCGATGGTTGTTTGGGCGGTTTCGTTGCCCCTTTATCCTTCCTGAACTTTCCTGCCAGCTTGCTGAAAAAGCCTTGATGCCCGCCATTTGCTCTTGAACTTGACGCGGCTGCTTCTTCTGCATCTATCTGTCGAGACACCAGATCTCTTAATTGGTCATAACTTCTGGGTTTCTTTCTGAATAAGTAAGTCTTGAAATCACCCTCTGCTAGATTCCCCATGAGGATGATAGTCGCGGACTCATGATTGAAATTCGGGATTTGAACAACTACACTGGTGAATCGGGCGAAGAAGTGACCCAGGGTTTCATCTCCTCCTTGCTTGATTGAGTTCAAGTCTAACATGGTTTTCTTTCTTGACCGTGCACTTCCAAAGTGGGATTGGAAAATCCGGTTCAAATCAGAGAAACTGCTAACCGAACCCTTTGGTAGGTTGGTGAACCAGGTTAAGGCGATCTTGGTGAGGGTCGATGGGAAAGTCCGACATAGCATGGCATCATTGTATTCATTGATCCCCATTGCAGTCATGAAGTGACACATATGATCTTCTGGGTCTGTGGTCCCATCGTATTTCATAAGATTCACATCCCTCCATCACTTGGGCACCGGTGCTCGGCAAATGTCTTGAGTGAAAACAGAGGGCAGAGCATCAGGGGCGTCAATTTTCATTTGCGTTGAGCCAGACTTGGTGGAAGTCGATACGTCAGTTGAATGCTCTCCTCGTCGATGTTTGCTGGGTCGCATGTTAACCCCTTGCGCACCCTGATGCAGGGGATCGAATCCATGTCCTGACGCTCCGGGTGCGGGGTTTCCATACTGATTCGGATTGATCGTTTCTGCCGCGTTTGGCTGTCCATACGCGTCATATTGCTGGTCGTGGAGGTGAGTTCTGGGCTGGCCTTGGTACAGGTTCTCATAACCATGGTAATGCCGCGGCTCGTTTATTGGTTGATGCTGGTGTTGAAGCTCTGGTGCTCGTTGATAATAGTATTGTGGCGCGGGGGCTGGTTGATAATAAGGCTGAGGCTCGGGAACTTGGGGGAAGTAATAATGTGGCTCTTGCTGCACCCCATGTGGCACGTACACAAGCGGTATGTATTCTGGCACGTACGTCGGGAAATAAGGGGGCACATATGGCGATGCCCACATGCTTTGTTGTTCCCCTGATTGGAGTACAGATGGATTGTACATGCTAGTGGCCTCTTGCTCTGGCATCGTGCTTTGGCTCATTTCGTCCGAGTCTTCGTTGTTGTACATGTTTCCTGTCTGTCACGAGTCACTGAGAGCTTTGTTAGTAAAAATGCCTGGCAGGAAGTTTGTTATCTTATATTTTTAGATAAACTTTCTCATACCCCCCTTCTTCGCGGGGGGTTTTTCTAGAGGCCTGTGCGTTTCTTGTAGATTTGAAGGTTGTCTAATCGGGACCGCGGATATGCGGTGTTCTAGACCTAAAACATATGTAATTTATTTGATAAAAATTTAAAGTTGAACCCCTCAGGGTGAGTGGGTTCCCACAGACGGCGCCAGTGATGAAACGTCCCCAAGAAAATTGTACAAGGGACCCACTTTCGATGGGTCCCCGGGGGTTTAGACACGAATATATATTTTTATATTATACGGGCTTACCTGACACGCGAATCGATTTGTTCGCTATTCAACCTGGGCCGCGCTTTATTCGCGTTCATGAATTTTACCATAACCCCACATATTCTCATGGGAGTTCATCCATTTATTTTATGACTTAAGGGTTCATACCTGTCCGCGGAGATTCACCTGAGATGTGTTGTTTGTCGCGGATGTTTAGGATATTACCCTTTCTCTCTCTCTATTCTTCTGAATTCCCTGCGGATACTTCGTAGACTCCGCGGTTAACTTCTAGTTCGTTCAAACTCTTCTCTCTTCCTTTTCGTGATTTCGGCCAAAAATCCCCCCTTTTTCTTCTGTTCACTTCCCTATTTATAGGGCTTGGCCAGAGACCCCTATTTTGACACTTGTCATTATTGAATTGACACGTGTGGTTATCGTGGGTGGTGGGCATGATGGACATGTGTCATTATCTTATGTCCGCGTCCTCCCTATACCCCAGTTCTCCTTGGATGTCGTTTTCGGCATGTCCGCGTCCGAATCTTTACTGAATTATTTCCGCATGGTTTCATCAAATATATTTAAAAAGACTCATATATGACAACATTTTGATTTTATTTAAATGCGTGAACATATTTAATTAGATTAATGTGGATTATTAATTGAGAACCTATAATAAAAAAAATAAAATTTATAAAAAAAAATAATGTAGGCACAAAACTTTAACCAATTAGAATTTGCCATGTCAATTAATATATTGCCACTTATAACATATTTATCCGAATATTTTTTCATAATATTCACGAAAAAAATATATTTAACAAAATATTTACAGTTTCAAACTATTTACCAAAATATTCATTTTTGTCAGAACGAAAAGAAAAACGCGTGAAATCGCGTTTTAGGTATAAAATGAAATTTAAAATTGGAGCAAAAGCTGGAGAACAAATAAATGAAAGAAACGCGGACTTAAACTGCGTTTTTCAAGGAAAAAATATTCCACCATAATTAAATAAGTTGGTAGGTGGGTTTGGAAAAAAAACATAAAACGCGGTTTAAGTCCGCGTTTCATTCATTTATTTGTTTTCCACCTTTTGCTCCAATTTTAAATTTCATTTTATACCTAAAATGCGGTTTCATACCGCGTTTTTCTGTTCGTTCTGACAAAAATGAATATTTTGGTAAATAGTTTGAAACTGTAAATATTTCGTTAAATATATATTTTTGCGTGAATATTATGAAAAAAAATTCTATTATCCACCTATTTATTATTTTTATATTATTTGTAAATTTAAAAACAAAGCCTTATCTTTCATTTTAGGTAAGAATCAATCAAATTATATATGCATAGAATTTAAACTTATATTCTAATTATATAACACACGTTATTTAAAATAAATTTATTATTTTAAAAATATTTATTAGTTTACTAGTTAAACTAAAGAAATAATAATTCAAAAATAGTTTGAAAAGAAAGACAAAATTCTAAGGTGTTGTTTTTAATGCTAAAAAATTTAAATAAGTCAAAATGGGACAAATACCCCTTAATCATAGATTTAGTAACCAATTGAATTTATAATTCACATATTTATTCCCTAAACCCTAAACCCTGAACCTCTTGGTGGGTGTTATTCATTTTGAACCATTCAATCGAACAAAGCCATTTTAAAACATATCATATCCTCACCAATATTCATTAAACTGTTGTACGTAACAAAATAAATCTTACTTGTTGTATATAATAAGTTTATTTTAAACTAAAATACATATGCAATGTATGTACGAGTAAGTGTTAATTATGGTTAATATTATAAAGAATAAATTTTAGTGATTAAGAAATTTATCAATACATATTTATGGTTTGTTTAAAAAGAAATTACTTTCATCCTCACATTTTATAAGTTACAAAAATATATACGTATTTTTTTCTCTTAGAACAAATCCAATGGGTAGTTATAAAATAGCTAGATTTATATTGGTCAACGAAGGTAATATCACTACTTGAAACAATTTTATGATAAAAAATGTATTTTTGTTAAAGAAAACCAGTACCTAATAACTTTGTATTTAACTAAAAACTTATAATTATAATGGTTTGCTAAAAATATATTTTTGATTCTCTTTAGATACACTACTTTTATAATTTTTGAAATTATATTAGTTTCATACCCGCTTTCCATATATTAGATAAGAAAACTCAATACTTTCATACCTTCAATTCTTTCCATATACTCCTATCTTTTTATAAAATAAGTTTATGTTTTTCTAACACACTTATGTACGATAAAAGAAAATTAAAATTAATTCTTATGATATCTTTTCAGTGTAACTTCTTACTATTTTGTTCAGGCTAACTAACTCGAAGATGATAGTCAAAGGAGAATATATTAATGTGTATACAAGATCTTTTAATTTGTTATAATTGAAATAAATTTGGCACTAACACCCAATTTACAAACTAATTTATTCAAACATACACGAATCTATGTTAAATTCGACTGCATATATGGAGAATTTCAACTTAGCTAATGAATATATTATATATTATGAAATGTTTAAGATACATTATGAAATGTTTAGGTAACAAGTAAATTATGAAATATTGAAGATAAAATATTATGAAATGTCTAGAGTAAAAAAATTATAAGTCATGATTTAACTTAGCTAATGAATATATGATGAAATTGTTAAGATAGAATATTATCTAGTGTCATTATGAAACATTTAAATTAAGATATTATGAAATGAATATATTAAGAAGCGTTATTAGATTTTTTAAAATAATTTTACCCAATTATCTTCATTCTAAATAATAATTGAAAGAATATAAAAAAAAATTATATAATATAAAAAATATTGTTATTAATTAAAAGGGAAAAATATTATTAGTTTGTGAAGTTTTTACTCCTCGGGAATCATAGACGTACTTCTCATAAGTCAAAGAGCTGCTCCTCAAAAGTCATAGGGCTGCTACTCTTGAGTCATAGCTTTGTGCACACCCTTCACTTGTTGGAACCAGGATGACAATGACGATTTTTTTTTAAAAAAAAAACTACACCTTTAGAGGCGCACAAATTTGCAAATAAATGGACGATTTTTTTTTGTGGTGCGTATAGTAAAATTTTTGGGTGTAAAGATTATCACCCTTTCTGTCCCTGATTCTTGCACGCTTGCGACCACCAGTGCCACTCTTCAATCTTCGTTTTCCAAATTTAACTGATTTATCAATTAACGTGTACGAGCCGGGTTCGGACCGGACTGCAATTGGGCTCGATCCATAAAGTTGTGTTCGGCCCAAATCATGTAAAAAAGTACTCCGTATGTCTTACAAAAACATACTACTCCGTAGTATTTCAGCAAACAACGATACGAGAAAAAATACATAATTTAGAAACAAGTTCAACAATAAGTGAAAAATACATATTTGTGATAAACCGTAAGAATAGAGAAGATAGACGCAGAGAAGAGAGGAGAAACTGATGTGTTATTGGGGGTCTTCAGGACCCTCTATATAGGAATTTACATAGGGAACTAGGGTTTACAAGTGTTTATCCATCCCTAATATAATAATATTATAACACTCCCCCTTGGATAAACATCCTTAAATACTACCTCATTACAAATCTCGCCTAGAAAACACAATGGGACAAAACTAGGATCCAGAGAACAAATACATATGACATTTGATACGCTTTGGTGATCTGCCTCGTTAAAAACCTTGTCAGGAAAACCCAGTGGGACAAAACCTGATCGAAGGGAAAAAGAGTGCAGTGCGTGTATACTCCCACTGAAGTCAACATCCTTCTCGAAGTCTTCTCATTCTTCTTGATGGCGCTGTCTTCATGAGCTTATTGTCGAATCTCAACATTGTCTTTGACCTGGAATTTCTTCATGATTGACTTGACCCGCTTGACTTCCATGTATTGGTGTTGAGCTGCTTTGAATGCACAAGCATAAGGTACTTCAGGACCTAGTGTGCTTTTCATTGTTGATCTGGGGGATCTGTTGTATTAAATGGTGCATAAGTTGCCTCGTTAAAAACCTTAACTTGGAAAAACCCAATGGGATAAAAACCAAGATCAAAGAAAAGAGTACAACATTGTATGGTACTTCGGGACCTAATGCAATGTCACCATTTTCACAATTATAGGTACTTCAGGTACTCTTATAAGGATCTTTAACCAATTGCATGTGACGGGACTTTGATATTAATGCTTCAGGCATTTTCAATCAATCTTTTTCATTTATATGCGTATGCAAGTAACACGTCCGTCATTTACATTTAGATCCAAAATTATATTCACTTCTGGTGAATACATTTTCCATATAACCTTTGATAGTTTTTGTGTAATCAACTTGGATTTATATTTTATTTTGTACGAACACCCACTTAAAACCAAATGATGTTACACTTTTCGGTGTTGGAACTACAGGTCCAATGCCATCATGCTTAAAGAACCCATTCTTGCATGAATTTCCTTTTTCTAGCTCTTTACTATCATTTCGATATCGACATCCATTATTTATTTGATGATCATCATATTCTCATAGGCTTTTTCCACTTCTGGGGAATCGTATACCAAGAGCCTAGTCATCTCCAACACTTCTGGTGTACCTGAGAACCACTTGATATTCATTGAGTTGAAGTTACTTCTGGAACTTCCAAATGAGCTAGTATAATTTATCACTTTCTTGGCCTTTAGTAAATGCTTTCAATGACATATTTGCTAAAACTTATAATCATTTCATTTATTGAACTTCTGGTTCACTTGTATTTATCCGCGAATATGAAATGATAGAGAAGTTGCTTCCGTACAATCTCTTTCTTAATTGTCTCATTTCCTCTCCCCCTAAATACCGAGCATTTGGTCATAAAGCTCTAGGTATTTGATATCAATAGGGACTCAAACCCTATGTATCATCCAACTTCTTTGTGGTCTCATTGTAGTTCATTTGGAGGAGGTACGTCTCGGAACATATGTTGCTTATTCAAAACCTTTGAATGACAAGCTCTCTTCTGGAGATAATTAGGGAGATGTTATTGTGTCAAATTCGAAATGCAAACTTGCATGGGCCCATTTGACCAACGACTCTTCTGGGTCGTCGTGAGCTACCTTATGCTCAACAATGTGTTTGATAACATTCCCTACCTTATGTTTCATATGAACAAAGTGCTAAGGCATCTATAATATTGGAATTACACTGATCTATATGATAATGTTCCGTAGTTGACTCATTGAATCCATTCAAGAGACATTAGAGACTTTGCATTTACTTTGAATTTAGATGGTCTTATTGTCGATTTTGCCAAGATGATAGACCATATATGTTCGGTCACCCTTATCGAGGATCTTCAAGTCCTAGGATCTTCTGGTCCCTCTTAGTGGGTGCCTATGTGAATTTCATTGACCCCGCACATCATTGATTCACATGAGTGACCGGATGCCACAAAGAAAAAATATTTTATCATTAACTAACTTCTGGTCAGTGATAAGTTTCAATGGGATAATTGAGTGTCAAATAAACCATATATATATATATATATATATATATATATATATATATATATATATATATATATATATATATATACACTCTCATTTCTGTAAAACTTGCTTCTGGCTAGTCATATGAGGTATTGGTGTTTAATACCATGTCAATTCATACATATGTGTCATTGTTACTTTAGGTAACAAGATCAATGCTCTTCTGGAGCTATATGGTATTCATTTTGGTTTTTCCATTCAAGATTGTTTGAGAAAACTTCAGGTTTTCAAAATTGTTTGACACTTATAAAACCATAATATTCAACCATTTAACTTTGTATATGATGATCCATTTATTTAGATGCCATTGAATGGGTATTGTCATAACTTTCGTTGGTTTCATACTTCAGGTATGAGTCATTTATAATGTTCTTCAAGACATTTAGAATTAACCGTATAACAGCTACCTAGCTATAAGCCACAACAATAACATCGGTTGCGCGCTTAACCTTAACCTCTTTTGTACCCTCTACTGGCGAGGGGCATGCTTCAGGCTATGCTTAGAGGAATGCCAGGAAGTGGCATTGTTAACCGGATTGTGTTATGTGGTTACTTCTATTGGTTGTACCAACCGAGTGATAATATATCGTTCTGAACTTGATATAAACCCATATTCCATGTACTTCTTCAAGAGTACAAATGATAAGATTAGAATCATATACTCTTCCGGAGTCTATAAGAACCATATACTCTTCTAGAGTTATAAGAATCATTCACTCTTCTGGAGTTTAATAAAAATCCACCAGTAGAGTCTTCAGGCTCTTAGGTTGGTGTTGAAAAACTTCACAATCTACGAGATTGTGGTAAATCTTTCTCCCAAATGTTCATTTGCCAAACAAAACTTCATATTAGACACTCATGATAAGTTGTTTCTTCTGGAAACACTTTGAGCTTTGAATTACAATAAGTAAAATCATAATAATTTTATTCAGTATAAAGCAATGAATAAAAAAACAAATAAATGAATAAAAGAAATTTGTATTTGTCCACTTCAGGTGGAGTCATGGAGAAACTTTTCAATTTATCATTTTCTTCAAGAAATGATTTTATTCATAAGATGATTAATTTGTCAACTTCGGGTGACAATTAGTCTCTATTATGTATAATTCGATCCTATACTCCAAAAAATGATAATTTGCATTCAAAAATATAGTAAATTGTCATATAAACATTGATCATATTCTTCAAGAAATGGTATCTTCGATTATTACTCACTTCAGGGAGAAGACAACTTGTATACATTTACTTTAATTTCTACACTTCTGGGTATTTGTGCAACTTTAAAATAAAACTCATACTCTTCTGGGTATGATTTTAAATAATCTTTAGGAGGATATACAATATATCTCTTATCATTCATTTACTTCAAGAAATGAATATTGTCACTTCAGAGACAAATTTGTATTGATGAGATAGTGAGACATTTTATGAATTTCTTTTTCATATACAACTCTTCAGGAGATGATTGTCGTTACTACCGAAATGATTTAGAGTGTCCCACGAGTCGTGAGACTCATCAGAAGGTCGCCCAGGATCAAGGCTCATGGCCACAACTCGTGGGACTTCTCTCGACCCTGTTCAATAGCTTCTTTGAACTCTTCTCTTCAAGCCATGGTGGAGCCTTCTTCTTTCTCAGGATGATCGGGTCCTCGAACCGCCTTGGCCCATAGAGGGTCAATCTTGATGGCATCATTCTCCCCCACTTAGCTTCGATTTGTCCTCGAATCGACTCGTTGTAGGGCACTAGGGGAGCAGCAGCCTTGTCTTGAACAAAAAGAGGACTATAATGGACAACTACCAACAGATTTCGAGGGTGAGAAACCTCAAAAACCATAGCGTCCATGATGGCCTTGGAGCAATCAACATCAACGATCTGAATTGGCTCCTTGGCCACACATTTCTCAACATCAACGACCTCCTCCTTAGGCTCAACATCAGCGAAGGAAACCTCACGAACATCTCCGGACACGCTCAATAATTTCTGCGCAGAATTGCTGTCAACTTTCAGATCAATTTCGGAGGCCTTTCCGGGGGAGTCTGGTAGCGTATGACCCACCGTTGGAAAGATCTCGAAGTTATCTACATAGGAAATCTGAGATGAGGTGATTCCAAGGTCGGAATCAACAGGAATCTGCAAAACAAAATCATCGCGCTGATCTGCAGGGAAGCTGCTGATGTTGCTGTTGAAGCCGCGGCCGCGGCCAACGGGGCAGCGGGCGCGGCCCTGCAGCCGTGCGATTTTTGCGAACAGTCTCTCTTCCTCCCGTCGTCGTTCTTCCTCAGCCTCTCGTTGTTGGAGAAGCCAAATCTGTCGACGACGTTGAAGTTGTTGTTGACATCTCCTTTCCTCATCGATCTCCGCTTGCCGTTGAAGCCAAAGGAGACGCCTTTGAGCCTCCCTTTGTCGCTGCCAATACCTCAAGAGTTCGGGATCATCATCCCCATCTCCCCATATCTCCCAAGTCATCAAATCAGCAAGATAACCATATCAAGATCAAAGAGAATACGCACAAACCTTGGTTCTGATGCGTCCAACACAGGGATTGGCGGTGTTCTTCTTCAAGACCGTCGACCCGTAGCCTATTTCAGCGAGAAATTAGGCCCTGCAGAGCTCAACTACACCACCTACGATAAAGAGTTGCTCGCTCTTGTTCATTGCCTACGCACTTGGCAACATTATTTATGGCCAAAGGAGTTCGTCATTCACTCGGATCACGAGGCCCTCAAGTACCTCAGGAGCCAAACCGTGCTGAGTCGACGTCTCGCAAGGTGGGTTGAGTTCCTGGAAACCTTTTCTTATGTGGTGCAACATAAGAAAGGTACGGATAATGTGGTAGCCGACGCGCTATCACGAAGGTATGTCCTCTTGAACCATTGTGATGCACATATACTTGGTTTTCCTTTGATCAAGGAACTTTATGAGCATGATCCGTTCTTTAAATCTATATATGCTCATTGTGTGTCAAAGGGTGAGTATGAGTCCTATTTTGTAGATAATGGCTATTTATTTCGATCGGGCAAGCTTTGTATACCGACATCATCTATTAGGAAACTTCTCACCTTAGAGGTTCATGAGTCTAGGGGCCATGGAGGCCTAGAAAAGACTTTAGCGGGGTTAAAGGAACACTACTTTTGGTCGAAAATGACTAATTATGTGCTGAGATTTGTCAAGAGTTGTGTCACATGTGCTAGAGCTAAGTCAAAACACCAACCACATGGCTTGTATACACCCTTACCGATTCCTAAGGGGTCGTGGGAAGATGTGTCTATGGATTTCATTGTAGGTTTGCCTAGGACACCTAAGGGTCATGATTCTATATTTGTTGTGGTTGATAGATTTTCTAAAATGGCTCACTTTATTCCATGTCACAAAACCGATGATGCTATACATGTTTCTAGCTTGTTCTTTAGGGATATTGTTAGATTGCATGGTGTGCCTTTGACTATTGTATCGGATCGTGATCCTAAATTTGTGAGTTCTTTTTGGAAATCTCTATGGTCTAGGTTGGGGACTAAACTTTTGTTTTCTACTTCATGTCATCCCCAAACTGATGGCCAAACTGAGGTCACTAATAGGACCCTAGGGGCTCTCCTAAGGGTTGTTTTGCGTACTAACCTCAGGAGGTGCGAAGACTGCCTACCTTTTGTTGAGTTTGCTTATAACAGGTCTATCCATTCAGCAACGAAGCGGACTCCGTTTGAGGTGGTGTATGGCCGAAACCCCCTTACCCCTATGGACATGACGCCGCGGCCTTTCAAGGAGAAGGAGAACATTGATGCAGCAAAGCATGCGGACTTCATCCGGCAACTCCATGACCGAACTAGGGCGCAATTGGAGAGGAAGGCGGCCCAGTACAAGGCATCCAAGGACAAGCATCGCCGGGATGTGCAATTCGACGTCGGTGATCTTGTTTGGTTGCACTTGAGGAAGGAGAGGTTTCCGCATCACAGGAGGTCTAAGCTTGACCCTCGAGGAGATGGACCATTCCGTGTGGTTCAGAAGATGGGACCTAACGCCTACAAGCTCGACCTTCCAGCGGACAAGTATGGCATTCATGCCACCTTCAATGTCGCTGATTTATCCTTATTCGTCCCGGATGACACTTCCGACGACGATTCGAGGACTAATCGTAATCAAGTGGAGGAGAATGATAGCACCCAAGGTCCCATGACTCCGGACGACATTGACGACAAGATGAGAGTGCCATTTGATGGTCCGATCACTCGAGCTCGGGCCAAGATGATTCAAGATGCGACAAAGGCTCTTCTTGTTCGTTTGGGTGCAACCATGGACCAAGGACTCCGATCATCATGGGTCACAATGCTCAAGGTTCAACCAACGGTCCAAGGTCTTAGTCTGCGGCCCCATTCTACCTTGATGAAGGGCCGAGACTTGATGAGCTAGGCTAGGGCCGAATGGCCTTAAGTAATTTTTATTATTATTTCCTTTCCTTTATCTATTTAGGGAAATAAAAAGTGAGGAATATTTATATCCTTGCTTAGTTGTTAGTTTGATCTATTTTTGGATATTTTTAGATAGATAAAATTACTAGGATTTATTTAATTAATTTAGATAAAAGTGAGATGGCTAGGGTTTCCTTTGCATAGGAACCAATCTCACCATCAAACCCTATTTAAGTTGTATTCGTCATCTTTTATTCTCACGTTGAATTTAAAGGAGAAGCACTTGGCTAAGTGCTTTCTCTTCTTCAACCTTAGCAATCTTACGCTCTTCGTCAAGTTCAATTAAGTTCCATCATTGAATCCTTTAAGATCTTAAACACACATCCTAATCCAAATAAATCGCACTCACAAAGATTCAAAGTCATCCAAGGCGAAACCGAGCAGAGAAATCAAGAAGAAGTTGCGCAGAAATTCGTCCATCTCCAGGCCGCACCCTGGCCGCGCCCGCGGCTTCTACAGGACAGCTTCTGCGACAGCTTCTCCGAAGGCTGTTTTCGGTGGTTATTTTTGTTGTTCTCCTTCCCTACCTTCAAGATCATCATTCCCTCATAAGATCCTTCAAAGACGAGTCAAGATCGGCCTTAAGACATCGCAAGATCCGAACTAAACGAGTCGTTGGAGATTACAACGCATCAGATTATGTGTTCATCCTCTTCAAACAATTAAACATCCCTACAAATACATGTTCGTCTACTTCTGGAGACTGTTGGAGATCGAAACCATCTACTACAGGAGATAAATTTCATCATAATATATATAACATAAAATATTTTATCTTCTTCAGGAGATAAATAAGAATTTAAATTTTATATCTTCTTCGGGAGATAAATAAGAATTTCATCTTCTTCAAGAGATGTAATATATAAGTTGGGTTTGCTTTATTTACTACAGGAGATAAACTATCACTTTTGGGATGCTATGCAAATTTAATAATTTATATCTACTTCGAGTTAATGTTTGTCTACTTCTGGAGACAAAAAAAAAAACAATACAAATTGAAATGAAAAAATAAAACTGAAAATAAAAAAAATCATCACTACGGGGATGATTTTCAATCGTTCACATCTACTTCAGGAGATGTTCTGTTCATCTACTTCGGGAGATGAGGATTAAATAAATATAATTTAAATAAATTGAATTAAATAACATACATATAAAATAAATAAACATAAATAATAAATACAATTTCATCACTATAGGGGTGAAATTTATCGGCTTGATCATCTTTGTGGGGATGAGATTTATCGTTTCATCTCTTCGGGGATGAGACCAATTTATCATTCATCTACTTCAGGAGATGCGCTCGTTCATCTACTTCGGGAGATGCGCTCGTTTATCTACTTCGGGAACGAGATTTAATTTATCGGTTCATCGCTTCGGGGATGAGATTCTACATCTATAAAATAATAGAAAAATACAAAGTGTACAGTTTATAATATATACATTTGTATGATGAAAATATTCAATCGTCGTAATTTCCAATTGCCGTATAATGTAGTACTAGTGTAGATCCCGTCCCGTTTACGGGGAGAATACAGTAATATAATATTATAAATAATTTAGATAGATTCCAATAATAAAAAATAATGATCTAAATATAAATCGTTTTTCCACCAAAAATTAATACTATGAAATATTTTTTATTTATATTTATATTTTTGTCAATTAACTAAAATATATAGATAGATAGATTGTGACTTATATACTTTCTATAAATTATGATAACATATTATTTTATTAATTTTTTTTTTCTAAAATCAACCACAACGCGCCACATAAGATTTTTTGCCCTAGAATCAACCACAACGCGCCACATAGGACGCTATGCATCGGTTTTAGTATAGAAAATACTTGTCTTACCCTCTGGTAAGCTTACCCAAGGGTATTCCCATGTCCAAGGAAAGAGTAGAATAAAAAGAAATGTTTTAATAGGGGATAAATAGGTTTGCTTTTTTGTGAGGTTCCATGCACCCCTATGTCATAATTACTTTTTGTGGAGTTCAATGTACCCTATATCATAATTATTATCCCTTATTACTACAACTACCATTATTTCTCCTACTAAATACGAAAATGTTGGTAATTAAATTATTTATATGTTACTTTACTCCGTATAATTTATACTTTGAAGTATATAAGTACTTTGTAGATAAATTAGTTGGATCTCAATTTTTTTATACTTTGTTTACATTTTACAATTTATACTTTGTAATTAAATATTTTTATACTTTGTTTATATTATACAATTTAATTAGTTCGAATTCCTATTTTTTTATACTTTGAAATGTAATTAGTTCGAACTCTCATTAACCCGGATCGGATACATGCAAGCACGGATGCAATATGGAATATGCCATCAAAATCAAACAGGATATAGGAATCGATAATATAAAGTCAAAAAACACTTGCTTCACTAAATTAGCTTGCATACAGATGAAATGTGATTTTCACCCATTTTTTATATAATTGGTATGGAGAACATATTTTTCCTCACAAAAATTTTTTTTTTTAAGTTTAATGAAATAAAATTTTAATTTGGTCGAAGCATCTTGATTTTATTTTTATGTTTAATTGAAGATGTATCCATACTGTCGGGCCAGACGTCAGGGTAACAAATTATTATCTTTCATGTCTAAACAAAGTTATGATTTTATATTTTATTCATTTCAAGTTTTATAAGTATTTTTTTTTACACTTCAGTTTTATTCTTATGTACACTTATAATAAATAATAAATAAATGTGGATTGATTGTTATATTATTTAAGGCAAAGTTGTATAGTTTTCTTCAAAATAGAGAGGGATTTATAATTGTTATTTATTTAAACATTATTATGTAAAATAAAATATAATTAAATGTTATGTTATGTTATTATTTAAATTGTGTAGAATTTAAGTAAATGAAATTTCAAATATATATACACACACCTTTATAAATGGAAATAGGTTTGAACCGGTTTTATTTTATTTCATCTGGTTCAAGCGAACCAGACCATCGGAAAATAAAAAGAAAAAGGCCGAACCGGGACCCTGAAAATCTTCCCAAATCCGGCGAAGTTGAAGGAATCAGATCAAATTGAAGATCTTTAGGGCTTTGTGATTGATTACAAACGGGATTTGCGGATTGATTGAAGCCAACTCACCCCAATTTTTACCCCGCCTATGAATACATGATTTTTCGGTCCTCAATCTCACACCTCCATTGAAGCACACCTCCGAGCCCTA
This sequence comes from Persicaria maculosa, assembly GCA_963922045.1. Lineage (NCBI taxonomy): Eukaryota > Viridiplantae > Streptophyta > Magnoliopsida > Caryophyllales > Polygonaceae > Persicaria > Persicaria maculosa. The sequence continues at coordinate 21,400,647 of OY998257.1, forward strand.
AGTCGATCCCAACACCTTCCGAACACTCTCAGAAACACTCCATTCAAAGAAATTTCGAAAATCTCTCAGAAAATCAAAAGTCTTAATTTTGGGAAATCTTCGCTGGGAAGGGATGGACCGCCATCATCGGACCACCTGCGTCGCCACTAATTACCGGCCTCCATCGACGCTGCCACCGGAAACCACCTTTACCGGAGCTCCGCTTCTTTGACATCAACCGGCGCCTTGCTGCCACCGAAACCGCCAGGGGTTTCCACCGACGGACTCTCCACGCCACCACGGTCACGTAGCCGCTGTCACCTTTACCTAGGTTGTCATCGAGAGCCTATCGAAGTTCCACCGACGGTCTCTCCGCTCTCTCACTGTTTCAATTTTCTGTAAAAAATAGCTAGGCGGGTAAAATTAAAAATCAAAATTTGGATGAAATTTTTTGCGGGGAAAAAATACTTTTCTTTTTCTTGATTGTTATACAGCCACCCATACATTATTTTTTTGTTTAAATCAACACCCTAGCCTTTAATAATTGTCCATACTTTTCTTCTTTATTCTAAATCAACACCCCGCATGTATGCAAAATTCATTAACTTAAAGAAAAATGATAACTCAAATTTACAAAATATATATGAATGAATAAAATCTAATTTCATAAACTTATACTATGATTCAATCAAAACCAATTCTATAAGTGTTACCTATATCAATCCATACTTTTCTTTTTGTATTCCAAATCAGCACCCTGCATCTATGCAAAATTCGTAAACTTAAAGAATTTATTAGATAATATAAGGTTTTATAGTATTATTATAAGAATTTATTAGATAATATAAGGTGTTACCTATATCAATCCATACTTTAATAATAAAGGTTTTATAGTATTATCATAAGAATTTATTAGATAATATAAGGTTTTATTCAACACTTATTAGTTACTTATATGATTTTCCCTCCAAACTTGCTCTTATAGTATTATTATAAAAATTTAGTAGATAATATAAAGTTTTATTCAACACTTATTAGTTTCTATATGATTTTTTCTCAAAACTTGTTGTTATAGTATTCAATAATTATTATTTACTTATATGGTTTTTCTTCAAAACACACACTTATAATATTCTTATAATAATATATTAATTAATATAAGATTTTATCCAACAAATATTAGTTATCTATATGATATTTCCTCAAAACATACATTTGTAGTATTATTATAAGAATTTATTAGATAATATAAGGTCTTTTTATAATTTATATATATATATATATAAATATATATAATTCTAAAAATTTATAAGATTAAAAGAATCTCACTTTGATAAACGAATATCTATATTTTAATTTATATATACTCGTATATTTATTATATTTGTAAAAGAAGATAAATGGTAGGTGGAACAAGGGGAAAATGAAAAATAAAAAAGACGAAGTGTCCCCATGGGGGGTCGAACCCAGGTCTCCACCACCTTACTCCCAATACCAATCCACTATGCCAGATTATGTTATTGTCTTTTTTTAAAAGTATTTAATTCATGTATTAAATTTAATAGCTTAGTAATCAAGTGTATCACGATTCACGAGATATATTTATTGAGTGATAAAATAGCACATGGATCAAGTGTATCAGCCGTCGGATAAGAATTGAAATGGACGATTAGGATTGTATCTTATTACTCATCTTACTTATTCTAAAAATATATATGATATAACATCCGAAAATATATTTTAAAAATATAATTATGGGTCCACATCAACTTAAATATTTTTTAAAAATATAATTTAAATAAATAATTTCCTTATTTAATAAAGAAAATTAAAAATTACATTAGATAATTATTAATTAGTCATTTTAAATAATTATAATGTTTTCTCTTATAAAACTTATAGCATGTACCAATTATATTCTATCTTCATTTGGAATAAAATAACTATTTTATGAATCTAAAAATAAGGTCTCAAAAATATTATACCCATTAGTTAATATAAGATTTTATCCAATAATTATTAGTTATTTATATGATTTTTTTCTCAAAACATACACTTATATTATTCTTATAATAATTTATTAGTTAATATAAGGTTTTATCTAGTCCTTATTAGTTACTTATGTTATTTTTCCTTAAAACACACGCTTATAGTATACTTATAACAATATATTAGTTCATGTAAGGATTTATCCAACAATTATTATTTACTTATATGATTTATCCTCAAAACACACACTTATAGTATTCTCATAACAATATATTAGTTAATATAAGATTTTATCCAACTATTATAGTATTCTCATAACAATATATTAGTTAACCGGTGTCGGTTTTGAATCGTTGTCAACCTCTCCGTCGCCCTGGTTTTTATGAACATGTCTGTTTTTTATTTCACCCTCGTCTCTGTCCACCTCGATCCTTTGTCCAAATTTTGTGAAATATCTGAATTAGGGATAACATCGTTTAAGCTCGTTTTTATCCGAAATCTCAAAATTGGTTATGTAAATCTACATAACAACACATATGGAAGCTCTTAGAATGTATTTGGTTGAGTTTCGAGCGAGATTAGAGGGGTTGAATTTCACCCATTTTTACGGACGGGAGGTTGAAGATGATGAGGTTGAACCGGTTCGGTTCACTTTTTTTCGTCTCCCCTGGGCTCAGTTCAGTGAGCCAACTTAGACCACAAATTATACTCCGTATTACATGTAATCATATATCCACTTATATATGTTGGAATTTATTTATTTTATTTAATTTAAAATGCATAAATTAAATAATTAGAATAATAAGGGGTTTTATCAATTATCACTTTAAATAAATTCTTATAATTATTTTACTTAGAATAACAATGAAAATTATTCTAAAACTTTACCTATTTTACATAATTAAATCCAAAGTTTCCATTGGAGATGAGTGAGGTAAAAGACATTAATTGTTGATGCTATAATCAAGGTTGTCTACTAATTACTCCCCAAAAAGCTACAGGTAATTATTACTCTACCCTCTTCATTTTCATTTCTTTTTTTTAAGTTTGACTTACTTTTGACCAAAAGGATGTTACAATTTTACCCCTGGGTAAGCTTACCATAGGGTAAGAGAATCAGCTCTTTTTTTTTAAGTTTGACTTACTTTTGACCAAAAGGATGTTACAATTTTACCCCTGGGTAAGCTTACCATAGGGTAAGAGAATCAGCTTCCTTTTAGTATATGTACTAAAATCAACCACAACGCGCCACATAGGATTTTTTGCCCTAGAATCAACCACAACGCGCCACATAGGACGCTATGCATCGGTTTTAGTATATGTATATAGATATATAGATATAGATATGATTTAATTAAAAATAAATAAATCCGATTTGAGAAAAAAAAAACAGAATGTTCATATTAAACCTTTGCATGTAGGAATGTAATCAATCGATTGCTTAATCAGATTTGATAATTGCCGATGTAATCCGATTTGTTAATTGTCAAACGGCGATAGATACGAATCGAAATTATAACAAATATAACGTATTAAAAAAAACATCCACTTCAGGGGATACGACAAATTAATCCAAACGCTTCAGGGATTGAAAAATTAATTTATCTGTTTCAAGGGATATTATAAATTTGATTAATTCAACACTTCGGGATTGAAATTAATTTATATCCACTTAGGGGATATGAAAACAAATCAAATTCAACGCTTCGGGATTAAAATTAATTTATATCCACTTAGGATATGAAAATTTTGATTAATTCAATCACTTCATGGATTGAGATTAGATTAATTAATCGCTTCAAGGGGATATTACAAATTTGATTGATTCAATCACATCAGGGATTGAGATTAGTTTAATTACCCACTTCAGGGGATATTACAAATTTGATTGATTCAATCACATCAGGGATTGAGATTAGTTTAATTACCGCTTCAGGGGATATTACAAATTAGATTGATTGATTCAATCACTTCAGGGATTGACCGCTTCAAGTGATATTACAAATTTGATTCATTCAACTACTTCAGGAATTGAAATAACGTACATATGCGTATCCACATCGGGGGATTACGATATACATCAAATGTAAAACAAGAAATTATCCAAAAACGAAAGACAAATAATACATATGTGCAGATACACCTAAATTTCATGATGTAATTATCATATGTACGCACCAAATTGAAATCGTGTGATGTTAACTGGAATTGCGAATTCACATATGCAGTCATCGAGAACGCAAGAATACGTTAATCAACCAATTAATTAACTAGTACAACAAATCAGAACTAGTACTATAATCTCAACTTATTGTGTCCTCATAAAAGGATTAGAATCGTATCAATTTAATACTCCCCTGGCAGGTTTGTAATCATAACAAATGAAAGAAACAAAAAGATTAAAGAGGATAGGAAAGAGATTACCAATAAAGGGAGTGTGTTTCGGTTGACGGAAACAAGAAACAAAGAGATTATTAATAAAGAGAGTGTATTTCGGTTGACGGAAACAAGAAACAAAGAAGACGGATATAGCAGCAAAGGAGATTATAGCCTTTTGAATGATTGAAGGCAGTGTAATTAAAGACTAATTGTTACCGGCAAATATGTAACGTTGATCGATAGAGCCATAGAGGAGCAGCCAGAGGAATTGATACAAAAACTTACGATGCGGTATACATGGCAAAACTTACGGTGTGGTATGTATGCGTATACCTAAAAGAAACGTGGAGCGTTTCGTGCTGATAACGTGTGATAAACCGTAAGAATAGAGAAGAGATGCGCAGAGAAGAGAGGAAAAACTGATGTGTTATTGGGGTCTTCAGGACCCTCTATATAGGAATTTACATAGGGAAGTAGGGTTTACAAGTGTTTATCCATCCCTAATATAATAATATTATAACAATATTCTAAATAAAATATATCTTTAATATACGAGACTAATATACGGATCCTCTTCATCATCCTATCATATCAATTATTTTGTTTTAAAAAAAAACTATATACTGTATATGTTAAAAAAATATATTATGAGACTAATATAAAATATATATATATATAAAATACTAAAATAGAGGCCTGAAACGGTCTCTAGTGCGATTTCACATACCTGGAATTTTCTGGATTAAAACGGGATTATTTTTGCTTACGTGTCATTTTCTGAAATAAAATTGTATTATATTTTTGGCCCACATCAATTAATATATATTATACAAATAATACACTTATTGTTGAAAACATATCCAATTTAACTAATCAAATATAATAATATATATTAGACCAAAAAATCTAACGGGGTTGAAGGAGATGCAAATGGTGAGATTTTGGGGTCAATTTATATTTGATTTGATTATTTTTATTTCTTTATTGGTTATATAGTTATTTATTTTGTTTATATACGTACAGAGTATTTAATTTTGCTCATGCATGAAGTAGTTTTTTTTTTGTTGAGTCCTGCATGAAGTAGATAGAATCACTAGAATTTTCTATAAGATATATAGAGTATTAAATTTGACCAAATCTAAATAAATATTAATTTTTGGGGTGATAAAATAAATCTTATAAATTTATGTTTTCATCATGTTTAAAGATAGCAACGTCCAATTAGAAAGATAGATCCGTTTTTAGCCCAATTAAACTGAAATAAATGATAAAATTACCCACCTTTTTTAATTCAAGATTCAAAAAAAATGATAGGGCCAATAAAACGCAGATCCAACACTCCACCCATGCCGTAAAATTTTGTTCCTTTAAATTAAAGTACTGAATTTATATTTGGGCATTTTATTAGATGTCTGTTTTTAACCCAATCCAATCAAAATTTATATTAATTCAAAGTTATTTTATGTAACAAAATTTATTAAAAAAATCGCACAACGGACGAGTAATAAAACTAGTAAAATACTAAAGCAGAGGCCTAAAACGGGCTCTGGTGCGATCTCGCGTCCACGGAATTTTCTGGATTAAAGCGGGATTATTTTTGCTTGCGTGCCATTTTCTGGATTAAAGTGGCATTATATTTCTGGCCCACATCAATTAATAAACGAATATAGTTAGCTAAAAACTTATCTTTTTAGATCAATAATCTATCCAATATAACTTGAATTAGTTGTTATACGTATTTATTATTTTCATGCTTTTGTTAATAAACTATATTATTAACAAAACGCGCAAACGCGCGGGTAACGAATACTAGTATATGTATATAGTGGAAGAGTAAGTGAACATACGTTAATGCAACTTGAATTTGGAGCATCTAAATCCTCTAGCACAGTGGAAGCATTAGAAAACACTTTGATTTTTTAACCAGGGGTAAAAAAAAAGAAAAATCATATATTTTATTGAGTTATTGAATATTTATTGGTTGATTATTGGTGCGAGTTATTAAAAAAACAATGAACGCACCTCATGCGCGGGTTCTCAAAGGTGATTTCCGCCGCCTTCATGCTTCTTCTTCCCCCTTTGTGCCGATCAACCGCTGCCTACGATCCCTAGTGACCCCCGATCCCGCTCACCTGCGAAAGCCGAAAGTCTCTCCTGCTGCAACTCTCTTTGTATCCTCCCTGGGTATACTCCTTGTTCCGATCCGGAGAATCCGCTCTACCCGTCGTCTTCCCATCCTTGATGGGTTTCGCCTTTACCAGGCCAACCTAGAGGCGGTGGAGCCTCCTGATTCGATCTCGTCTTGGCGAGATTCATCTAGTTGGAGGGTGTCTCAGCCCTCTGTCCGGGCATTTATGTGGGCTTGGAGAGGCTGGTGGTGGCTGGGTGGGCGGCGTCGCTTCTGTCGGTGGCGTGGGTGGTTGTTCAGTCATCTTCTCGTTTCTCCGGTCTTGTCTTTGCTTCTCCTGTGGTGTCTGAAATCTGTAAGTTTTATCCCTCTCATTTCCTTTCACCCAAATACACTCCTTTCTCACCAACATCCTACCTATATTAATCATATGAAAATATGCAATTGGGATTACATTCCCGCTACTACCTACGTTGCGAATTTCGATTCTTTGGATTACCTTCTGGATTCGCTATCGGACCTTGCCGTCTCATCTAATTTTTATCGATTTTGCTTTGGACTCTTGTTGCGGGTAGACCGATCTGCCTCACCGGTTGTTACTGTCGCAATTGCGACTGGCTTTTGGTGCAACTTTTGCATTCTTTGTGTTTCTGCTTGTGGTTTTTGTTGGCTTTGCAGGTTGCCCACAGGTGCGGTTTGTATTTGGTTACTGCCTTTGTTTTGGTACATTTTATTCACACAAAAGGTTCTTATTCTTGCTTACTGATGTACATATTTGTACCTCTTTTTATTGCATCTTTTGACTTCATATTTCATTCGATTTCCAAAGAAAAGGGTCAAAAGAATATAAACTTGTGTAAGAATGGGCTAAAGTGTAAGAAATAGAGTCTGCACAAGTTTTGAGCTAACCACGCAGGAATTCGAGCGAAATCGAAGTCAAAACGAAGAAGCCAAGTGAAGCTGAGCAGAGGTAGATATCGACCTTCAACATAGATATCGACCTTCAACATAGATATCGACCTTCAACATCGATATCGACCTTCAAATCGACCTCAACATAAACATCGACTAGAGCTGAACAAGTTGAGCAGAAACACAGACATCGATATCGACCTCTGGTGTCGATATCGACCTTATCTCGACAGAAGATAGACTCAATTTCGAGATGCGGATTGGAAACTTTATCTTCAAGGAGGCACGGGATTATCTTGTAATTCTAGATGGATAGCAGCTGGGATTTATCTACTTTTTACTTTTAAGTTTTATCAAGTTAGTTTAAGTTTTATCAAAATAAAAGACCTATCCTAATTGTTTGGATAGAGTTCATAGTTTAGATAGAAGTTACAATTCTTGGATAGCGAGGATTAGTAGCCTATAAATAAAGCCCTAGGGGGCTGGCATTCAATCATCAATTAATCAATCAACACATCCAATTACATACAATAGAGTTAAAGAGAAGTTTTAGGGTTCGGCGTTTGCGAAAGCCTACGTTGAGTTGTAAAGCTTCGAAGTTTATAGTTTAATGCAAGTTTATTTCTTCCAATCAATGATGAGTTCCATGATGAGAAGCGAGTAGTTCCCCAAAGCTCTTAGGGTCGGGGTGAGCCCGACGTTAGCCATGCGTGTTCGAGGTAAGTATTAGATGTTGATATCGTTATGTCTATATCATCTCCTACAATTCTATGTTTAGTCCTAATCGAAATAAAAGGGATTCAGGCTAACAACTTGAGTTATAAACATAAAATTAGTAGAGACAATTAGGTTTATTTGCAAGAGTAATCCTAAGAGTTGGTGTACGGCGAAAGCTTGTCCCTCGGGTGAAATAGCACAATTGTCCGTCTTATTTATCTTATCGCATGCTTTGGTTAACGTTGTGGTAAACCCTAATCCTAGGAGTTGCCTTTTTATATAGTTAATTGATCAAAAACCTCTGTTTTATTTCTGTTCATTGCTTCTTTTCCCATTCTTAAATCTCCGGCCATCCTTTGCCGACGAAGAACTAACTCACTGCAGGAGACATCGATATCGAGGCTAGACGTCGATATCGACCACACTGATAGGTCGACAGTTTTCTGAGTCGATCTCGAGACTCCTGGTTCACTGCTGCAAACATCGATATCGACCCCTGACGTCGAAATCGACCACCTGTGTCGACTGGCAGTCTTCTGAGCCAGTCGATTCCGTTTGTTGACATCGATATCGACCTTCCCTAGTCGATATCGATTGCTTGTTTTTGTCTCTGCAGGTCTTCTGTTGCAGAAAGGATCGACAGCCGAGGTCGACATCGAGCACCAAGGTCGAAATCGAGGCTTCTGGTCGATGCAAGACGTGAGAATTCCAATGCTACTAGGATCCCGCTGACACGCCTCCTCGTGGATCGATCCTGACTACCCTTCCACTACAACGGGAGGAAGTCTTTTAATTATTTGCATAGGCTAGGAGTCGGTTTACATATACATCTTTATTATTTGAACTTAAGAACTCGATTTCCTCCTATTAACAAATTGGCGCCGTTGCCGGGGAGGCAATCAATCGCGCCCTAGTAGTCTATCTCACGTCTCTACCTAGTTTGGTTTTGCAGGTGTATGCGACGCGCTGATCGCCCACCTGAATTTGAAGGAGTAGACGACCCTGAAAGCTACTTCCATCTAAGAGCCCAAGCTCAAAGAATCATGGCAGACAACACGAACCAGGCTGAACTTATTGAGCAACTAAGGAAGCAGGTTGAGGACTTAACGACTGGAGAGGCGGCACTTAAGGAGCGTGCAGATAGGGAGGAGGAAGGCAGGAGGCAAATAGAAGCCCAAATCAATGCCCTCCCTCGGAATGCCAAGCAATATATGCACCCCGCGCTCACAGTGCCTGAATCGGCGATTCTTATCCCTGCCTTTAATTTTGAAATTAAACCTAACTTCCTTACTGAGATTAGAAGGCATCAATATGAAGGAAAACCTAATGAATGCCCTATGGCACATATTTCAACCTTCTTAGACCTCTGTGACACTATTGCTGATGGACGAAGTCTTGAATATGTCCAACTAAAAGCCTTTCGTTGGTCTCTTACAGGAAAAGCATTGCAGTGGTTGGAGAGCTTAGTCCCAAGATCGCTCCGCACTTGGAATGAAGTAAGGGACGCGTTCCTCAACAAGTTCTTCCCTCCTTCTAAGACGGCGTTGATCCGACAGAAAATCACGGCTTTCAAACAAAAGCCTGGTGAGGCTCTGGCGACTGTTTGGGAAAGGTTTAAGGACCTACTACAATCATGCCCGACGCATGGCCAACCACCGTACATAATTCAGGAGATCATATACAATGCTCTTGATGTTGCAACCAAGGAGAGGATCAACACCTACACCTCATATGGCTACCTTGAACTCGCTCCACAAGAGGCTTGGGAGACCATAGAGAGGTTGGTGGAGTTCGACAACACATATGGGACTCCTGAGGCTTCCGACACATCATCATCGTCGAGGCCTTCCCCATCTATGCCCCTATATGAACCCTCCAATGTAATCGATCCAGATGTGAAGGAGCAATTCCATAGAGATCAACTTCGAAAGCTCCAAAAGCAAGTGAGGTTCCTTTTAGCGAACCAAGATTGCATTGAATGCGGATCGCAGCGGCACACCACCATCGAGTGCCCCCATGCTGAACAAGTACACCTAGCGGAGACTCACCAAGAAGCGCGCTACATGAGGGGTCCCAATCACCAATATTGGGGAGACCAAAGGTTCCATCAACCACAAAGGAACCCGGTTAACCCTAGGGACCCCCCCACCTTATAGAGCTCCTGGGCACCCGGAGAGAGACCAAAAGAAGGATGATCTTCAACTTGTGCTGGATGAAATCAGGCGGAATCAGGCTAAGAATGATCAATCCAGCAATGCCATCCATTATCAACTCAATCACCTTACCACAAGGATTGGGGAGATGGATATTTGGAAGAAGAACATAGAGACCCAACTGGGTCAATTGGCGGCACAAATCCCTAGACCGTCCGGAACATTCCCTGAGCAACCAACTACAAATCCTAAGGGGCAATCCGAGACGGGCCATGTCGCAGCCATGCAATTAAGGAGTGGCAACAAAGTACAAAAGCCACGAACGGAGTCGGAGAAGGCAACAGATCCAGTCGACATCGACAGACTAGTCGATGTCGAGGACGAGGTCGATATCGACCCCCAGGTCGACACCCAGGTCGACGTCGAGGCCACTGCAGAGCCATCAAAGCCACAACAGAGGTCGAAATCGACCATCCCAGTCGATATCGACCACATCCCAGTTGATGTCGATGTCCAGCAGGCCCCTCCGACCACCGTTTTGGCCCCTCCACCAAAGAAGACATTGCCATTCCCTTCCAAAGCATTGGAGGATCCCACCAAAGGTAAGTTTAGGCGCTTTGTAAAAATTCTTCAAGGACTTAATGTCAACATTCCTCTTACAGAAGCCATAAGTGAGATGCCCGCCTATGTGCGATTTCTGAAAGACATCCTTAGCAAGAAGAGATCCATGGCAGAAATCGCAGAGGAGTGCTCAAAAATGGACTTCCCTGAGAAGAAGAGTGATCCAGGGAAGTTTGCAATCACCGTGGGACTTGGCCAACATCGTTATAAAGCCCTATGTGACCTAGGGGCAAGCGTAAGTCTCATGCCTCTCTCTATTTGGCAAAAGGTGAACATTGGCGCACTTGAACCTGTGGACATGAAACTCTATATGGCTGACAATTCATTCGTCAGGCCCACATGTATAGTTGATGACGTTCCTGTAAAGGTATGTAAGTTCTTTGTACCTACTGATTTCATTATATTGGAAATGCCTGAAGATCCTGTAGTGCCTATTATCCTTGGTAGTCCTTTCTTAGCTACTGCTGATGCCAATATCAATGTACGTCGAGGATTACTAACCTTTACAATAGGGAACGAAGTGATAGAATTCTCTTTCAACCCAACCATGAGCGAAACAAAGCACCTGGAGCAAGTAGTCCTCTCGCCGGCTAAGGAAAAGCTTAGAAAATTTTTGTTGGCGAGGACGGAAACAACAAGCAGGGTCGACATCGACTGGAACCAGTCGATATCGACTAAAAACATCGAAATCGACCCCCCTTGGTCAAAATCGAGTATGCCAGATTGTTGCCAGGAGTTTAAGTATGGGGTCTCAGAGGTCGATATCGACCCCCACATATCGTTATCGACCAAAGTTCTCGAAATCGACCCACCTTGGTCGAAATCGACCACCCCTCAGCCCGAAGATTTCTGTTTCGGGTTCAAACAGGTAAGCCCAGGTATGAGTCCTAACCCTCCTCCGTCCCTTATTGATGAATCAATTAAGCCAATTATTGATAATTCTACTAATGAGAGGGTCAAAGCTCCATGGTTTGCCTATATTGCTAAAGTTAGGTCAAGAAAGAGAAGGAAAGCTCCCAAAGAAGAACCTAACAATGAAGAAGCCTTGGTCGCCGAACTTAGATGCTATCAAAAGGACCTAGATGATCCAGGAGAAGGATCGAGCTCAAAGGGTCCCTGCGTTAAAGGCTCATAAAGAATTGACGGAGAAGTCGGCCTAGCGACTCAAAACTCTAGAGCTTGTACATAAAACTTAATTTTCTTTTCATAGATGGTTTTTAGGATTTTTGGATTTTTAAACTTTTAAAACTGAGATAATTCGTGGCTTTATCTATATTTCTAACAAAGATTTCAGGTTGTTAAGCAAAAAGAGACGACGAATAAGAAAAAAAGCTTCTGCAGAGGCAGTCGAAATCGACCAGGCCAGTCGAAATCGACCCCCCCAGGGTCAAGCCATCTCCTAGAGTCGACATCGAGGACTCAGGAGCAAAAAGCAGAGGTTGATATCGACCATAATCATCGATATCGACCCCAACCTGGCAGCCCTTGTCTTCATTTTCTTCCTCGACCTCGACAGATGCAGTCGACATCGACCACTGACATAGATATCGACTTCTGGCATCGACCTAACCTGAAATCGACCTGAATCCGCAGGTTCCGCTGTGAGTTTCTCTCTACCCTTGTTCTTCTTTTTTAATACAGTGAGGACACTGTATATTTTAAATATGGGGTGGGGGAAAAACATGTCTTATGGTCATAACTTGGTTTTCTTCTTCGCATTGCATTCATGTTTAAATTTTTGTTCTTAGTTTTACTTTTATAAAATGTTAAAAAATCCAAAAAAATAGAAAAATGTCAAAAATACAAAAAAATGCATGTTTATTTTTAAAGTTTGTTTTTAAACCCTACTTAGATGTCCTATGATGAAAACTCAATAGCTGACTTGATCATGTAAATCTTATGGCATATTTGGATGGTTTAGCCTAAGTCCTTAAAATTTTTATGTAGACTGTGAACTTGTGATGAAATTGAGCACATATGATCCTAGTCTAAAAAGCAAGTCCAACAAAAATTGTCCTAGTGAGAATTTTGGCCTATAGGGAGAACATCAAAAATCCCTCCGCTTTCTTGAGTGTATTTACTCTTCCTATGCATCTCTAAATGTTGTGATAGTTATTCAAAACCAATGCATATATATGTCTATGCTTACGAGAATTAAATGATGGAGGCATCTTTTAAGCCATTTTTATCCTCTCTTTACCTACCCTGCATTATCTCTGCTTGAAGTCGGAAAATTAGCCTGAGCCTGAAATTGCAAACTCCACAAAATTATCCCTAGCCGAATTGAGCCTGACCCCCATTTGGGAATTAAGACTTAGATTGGGTGGACTAATGCCTTGTGGAAAGAAAAGTGCATATTGTCCAGTTTTGAGCAAGGAAATTATAGGATGGTGCATATTTACATTTTGTCATATTTTGTAAAAGGATTTTTGGCTCACCATATAAATGCACATATTTTTTTAATATTTATTTATTATTTTCGTCAAAAATAAAAATAAAAAAAGAGATGTATATATATAGTGTATGAGCCAAAATCCTTAAGTCTTTTATTCATACAAGTGTTATATTTTTGAGAGGCATATTAGAGTTTGAAAGAAGGGTTGATAGTATGGTTTACATCTTTTAATGCATCTTTAAAACATATTATAGAAAGATGAGTCGAGAAAGAGCATTATGGAGATTAAGCTTGGAAAGAGCAACATGGAAGAGTTATGGTTTGGATATTGCAAGTGTTGAAATTTAGGAGTCTTGATTCCTGAATTATAAAAGCACCACATAGCCAAATAACTCCATACCCTTTTATTTCATACCAAGCCCCATTACAACCCCGCCGAATGGAATCTTCTTTGAAGTCTTCCATTGAGCGAAAGTCCTCCTGATAGTTTTTATTGCATTTTCATAATTGGTTGCGAGGTAGATTGTTATAAATTGCAATGTTTATGAGATTGTGTATGGAATTGAGTTGAGAGTTGATCTTCATAGCCTAAACACATGAGAGTTGAGTGCAAACACATTATCCCTGTGAGGTTGGATCAAAAATTGCATATGCCTATGGATCGCCTAAATATGTGCTATGACGTTAAATTCACTTGCTTTGCTTTGCTACCGCTTATGATGTTGCTTTTGACAAGGGCGAAGACTTGAAGGGTGTGTTGTAGGTGTTGGTTATTGCTTGAGGACAAGCAAGTCTAAGTATGGGGTGTTTTGATGTACATATTTGTACCTCTTTTTATTACATCTTTTGACTTCATATTTCATTCGATTTCCAAAGAAAAGGGTCAAAAGAATATAAACTTGTGTAAGAATGGGCTAAAGTGCAAGAAATAGAGTCTGCACAAGTTTTGAGCTAACCACGCAGGAATTCGAGCGAAATCGGAGTCAAAACGAAGAAGCCAAGTGAAGCTGAGCAGAGGTAGATATCGACCTTCAAAATAGATATTGACCTTCAACATAGATATCGACCTTCAACATAGATATCGACCTTCAACATCGATATCGACCTTCAAATCGACCTCAACATAGACATCGACTGGAGCTGAACAAGTCGAGCAGAAACACAGACATCGATATCGACCTCTGGTGTCGATATCGACCTTATCTCGACAGAAGATAGACTCAATTTCAAGATGCGGATTGGAAACTTTATCTTCAAGGAGGCACGGGATTATCTTGTAATTCTAGATAGATAGCAGCTGGGATTTATCTACTTTTTACTTTTAAGTTTTATCAAGTTAGTTTAAGTTTTATCAAAATAAAAGACCTATCCTAATTGTTTGGATAGAGTTCATAGTTTAGATAGAAGTTACAATCCTTGGATAGCGAGGATTAGTAGCCTATAAATAAAGCCCTAGGGGGCTGGCATTCAATCATCAATTAATCAATCAACACATCCAATTACATATAATAGAGTTAGAGAGAAGTTTTAGGGTTCGGCGTTTGCGAAAGCCGACGTTGAGTTGTAAAGCTTCGAAGTTTATAGTTTAATGCAAGTTTATTTCTTCCAATCAATGATGAGTTCCATGATGAGAAGCGAGTAGTTCCCCAAAGCTCTTAGGGTCGGGGTGAGCCCGACGTTAGCCATGCATGTTCGAGGTAAGTATTAGATGTTGATATCGTTGTGTCTATATCATCTCCTACAATTCTATGTTTAGTCCTAATCGAAAGAAAAGGGATTCAGGCTAACAACTTGAGTTATAAACATAAAATTAGTAGAGACAATTAGGTTTATTTGCAAGAGTAATCCTAAGAGTTGGTGTACGGCGAAAGCTTGTCCCTCGGGTGAAATAGCACAATTGTCCGTCTTATTTATCTTATCGCATGCTTTGGTTAACGTTGTGGTAAACCCTAATCCTAGGAGTTGCCTTTTTATATAGTTAATTGATCAAAAACCTCTATTTTATTTCTGTTCATTGCTTCTTTTCCCATTCTTAAATCTTCGGCCATTCTTTGCCGACGAAGAACTAACTCACTGCAGGAGACATCGATATCGAGGCTAGACGTCGATATCGACCACGCTGATAGATCGACAGTTTTCTGAGTCAATCTCGAGACTCCTGGTTCACTGCTGCAAACATCGATATCGACCCCTGACATCGAAATCGACCACCTGTGTCGACTGGCAGTCTTCTGAGCCAGTCGATTCCGTCTGCTGACATCGATATCGACCTTCCCTAGTCGATATCGACTGCTTGTTTTTGTCTCTGCAGGTCTTCTGTTGCAAAAAGGATCGACAGCCGAGGTCGACATCGAGCACCAAGGTCGAAATCGAGGCTTCTGGTCGACGCAAGACGTGAGAATTCCAACGCTACTAGGATCCCGCTGACACGCCTCCTCGTGGATCGATCCTGACTACCCTTCCACTGCAACGGGAGGAAGTCTTGTAATTATTTGCATAGGCTAGGAGTCGGTTTACATATACATCTTTATTATTTGAACTTAAGAACTCGATTTCCTCCTATTAACACTTACCAGTATCACGAAGGTGGAAATTGCTTTCATAGGACACTCGATTTGATACAAATCAATAGCCAC
This sequence comes from Persicaria maculosa, assembly GCA_963922045.1. Lineage (NCBI taxonomy): Eukaryota > Viridiplantae > Streptophyta > Magnoliopsida > Caryophyllales > Polygonaceae > Persicaria > Persicaria maculosa. Next base: position 21,416,556 of record OY998257.1, read on the forward strand.
AAGCTATCTATTGATCTCCGTTATTTAATCTCCGTTCTTAATATAGCCCAAGGACTTTGTCTCTGGATGTGGCGCTCTTCTTCCATGTTCTGTTGTCTCTTCTTTTCTTGTTGCAGGTTATGGTATGCTCTGGTTGGGGCCTTTTGGTTTGTTGCCGCTTGGTTGCTTTTCGACTGTCAGGGGTCGATGGCTTTCAAGCACAAACACATTACCAAAAATATCTATTTTGCCTTACCGGCTATCTGGAGTACTCAACTCGTTTGTTTCGATTCAGCTAGCAACAAGCTGCAAATTTCGCACTCGACTTATGTCATCGCTTTGACACACATGTTTTGGACCCAACAAAGTCAACTTACAAACTACAACTTAGCAGCTACTTTGCCTTTTCGCCAATATTTGTTTTTATACAGTATTTGGAGTTTGCCCATTGTATTTACTGCTACTATGTTAGATGAACTTTGTACTCATCCTTTTCACAAATGGATGTGGAAGTGCATCCACTGCGCCCATTTTACTCTTCTTTGTGTCCAGGTCATGATTAACAAGGATTCCCCTCTTAATTGGTATACTAACGACGTAAATTATCGGCATTCGGATAACCCATCCTTGATTTATATTGTGCTTCATCACAATCTTTCATTTAATCAAATGAATTATACACCAGTCCTCACCCCGACGGCCACTCGGGTTGGTGGAGCACTTGTGCTCCTCCATGTATATTGTGCTTGCTTTATTAGGGCTATCAGCTCCGCTATTTCATCTTATATGATCAATGTTATGTTTTTCACAAACGTTTTTTACTTGCTTGTCTTTATAATTGATTTCTACTTCCATGCTCTCTACTCTTGCTGCTGTTTGCTTTCTGTGTGCAGGTTTACTCCAACGTCCTTCACTTAGTTTGGACACAAGTGGCCTCGTGTGATCTCTGCGGGTTGGTCTTATGATTGGCTAGACTTCACTTGGATTATGGGTACTCATATTGGGCTTACTGCTGCTATGTATTATGGCTCACAAGCCTTACGAAATTTGTACCAAATTACCTCCAAGCCTTACAAGGCAAAAACACAAACAAATCCTACAGATCCTACAAAGCCTTGCAAGGCTCATTTAATACATATATGCTCTTTTATATTTACTACTAAACTCAAATTATATATTACAAGATTGATTATTTGTGGTACCAAACACAACTTATTTATTCAAAGCTATCAAATGCGGATTGATCTCCCCCTTGCCCAGGACTTTGCCTTAACTCTCAAATGTTTGTCTTACATGCTACAACTCCACATTTGGCATTTGGTTTTCTCACTTCGATGTTTCTATGGCGTAAGATCTACCTTCGACATCCATGGAAATGACGTCTTCAGCGCTTGTTGCAAGCGGTACGACTTTTGTTACTTTCACAGTCTCCGAGCTCCCAATGTATCCAATCAGATGATCTCCCGAAACTCAGTTAGGATCGGACATCTTATCTTACAACCAAACGCTATATTTAAAGTACAAACGGGTACGAAAAAACAAGGTTTTCCATGAATATATGCTCCTGAAACTGTAGGGGGATTAAGAGAAGAAATTTCTGGACAGACACGGAACTTTTCTGTCGAAACAACTACATAAACGTTTTGGCACTGCTTGAGACTAAGACAAATAAAATTCCTCACGAGAGTGTCTGGAAAAAATGCTGTTTCAATAACATTGCTTTCGACCCGGCTCGAGGCTTCTCGGGGGGGATCTGTTTGCTATGGAAAGATCTTCGGGGTTCGGAGGGCGAAGTTTTTCTTGTATCTGTACAGCACGGATTAATCCATATCGATTACCATGACCGTAGAACTAACAAGACAATCGCCTTTTTGGTGGTTTATGCTCCTCCTAATTATAACTTAAAAGACTCCTTCTGGGAATTTACCTTACAATATGCCTCTATGCTACAAGTTCCCTTCTGTTTATTGGGTGATCTAAATGAAATTGCGATACCGAATGACAAACTTGGAGGTATCATACCAGGACCACGCCAATTTATGAGGCTACAAGAGATTAAAAACTCGCTCTTACTTCTTGATGTTCCGACTTATGGAGGCTCCTATACTTGGCAAAAAAGAAAGACTGGCTTACCCAACAACAGCTTTGCTAAGCTCGACCGTCTGCTTGCCCAAAATGAGGTGATATCTACTTTCGATGGAGTTTGGGTTAAAATCCATCCTTTCTCTACGTCTGACCATGCGCCGATCTCAATCGATTTTCGATCACCAATGCACATTAATAAAAAAACCTTTCCGATTCGAATTGGCTTGGACAACGAAACATGAATTCACAAATATTGTTCGACAAGCTTGGAGACTCAACCCTACGGGCTCGCTCATGTTCAAACTGGTTAAGAAAACATCTCTGCTTAAAACTCTAGCAAAAAGATGGCACAAAAAGACTTTCCACAACATTCACAAACAGATTTTTGATATAGATGCAAAGATTATGTTGCTACAGCAAGCACTAATTTGTAACCCCAATCCAACGGACCTTGCTCTGCATAAGAGATTACTAAATAAAAGAGAAAGAATGTTGGACTATCAACGCCGTTACTGGAGCCAAAGAGCAAAAGCTAAACACATTAGACTAAATGACACAAACTCAGGATATTTTCACTGTGTAGCCTCAACTAAGCGGGGACGGAAAATGATCAAATTCCTTCAAACAGATTCAGGTATAAACCTCTCTGACTACGACCTGATCAGAAATGAGTTTGCTAATAGCTTCACGGCTCATTTCAAGCCGTCTTACAATCACGACATGGACTTTGATACATATCTGACAGTAATAGACAATGAAATCTCTATTTAGCAAAACGAAATGCTCACGGCACCGGTCTCTAATGACGAGATCAAGTGCGCCCTCTTCTCTATCAAACCCGACAAAGCTTCCGGTCCCGACGGTATGCCCGCTGGCTTTTATCAGAATTATTGGAACATTGTTGGACCTTCTATTACTAAAGTTGTAAAGGCATTCTTCACGAGTGGGAAAATGCTAAAACAGGTAAACCACACTTTCATAACCCTAATTCAGAAATGGGATAACCCTGAAACAGTTCACCATTTTAGGCCTATCAGCCTCTGCTCTATAGTTTACAAGATTATCTCAAAAATCTTAACAACTAGACTATCCAAAGTTTTTGATAAACTTATTCATCCCTTACAAAGTGCTTTCACAAAGGGAAGGTGCATAAACATTTTAATTGCTCATGAGATTTTTCACTCGTTTAGGCTTTCTAAGGCAAAAGAAGGTTACATGGCAGTAAAGCTGGACATGGAAAAAGCCTATGACAGGGTGGAATGGCAATTCCTTTTTTCTGTCCTTGCACGGTTCGGTTTTTCTACACAATTCATCCTCTGGATTAAGGAATGTGTGCAAACAGTGTCTTATTCGGTTCTCATTAATGATGAACCTTCCACTCCTTTTGTCCCTTCGAGGGGACTAAGACAGGGGGATCCCTTATCACCTTTCCTCTTCATACTCACTGCCGAGGTTTTAGCGAGAACTCTTGATCGGAATACTGCGATTACAAAGGACGTTGGCTTTACTGTCGGTCAAAGGGGAGTTAAGATCCCTTTTCTGGCTTTTGCTGACGACATTATGCTGTTCGGTAAGGCTAATCAAGCTACTTGTACTAATCTGTCCAACATCATTCAACCTTTCTGCTCTATCTCTGGACAAAAAGTTAATCTGCATAAATTAGCATCCAAGTCTCTCCTAACACGTCAACGTCAGCCATTCATACTGTAACAACAGCGCTAGGTATCCCTCAGTCAAATAACTTAGAAAAGTACCTGGGTTGCCCGATCATTAATGGGAGAGTTAATACCAACACTTTCGCAGATATCATTGTCAAAACAAAACAACAGTTATCTAAGTGGAAAGCTTCCTCACTTTCGGCTGAGGGCAGAAAAGTCCTCATAATGTCCAACTTGAGCGCACAACCACTATTCATTATGCAAGCGTTTATGCTGCCTTCGTCGATCCTTCATGAGTTAGACAAAATATATAGACAGTTCTTTTGGAACAAACAGGAGAAATATACTCCGCTCATCAGTTGGGACAAAATTTGCACGGATACCCTTTCGGGGGGGCTTGGAATCCACAAAGCGGAAACGATGAACATCGCTCTTCAGATGAAATTGTTGTGGAAAATCATTGCTCAACCAGACAACATCTGGTTTAGAGTCATTACGGCTAAATATCTAAAAAAATGAATCCCTACTCAAGTATGTTAAAAAGGGGAACACTTCCTGGCAATGGACAAAACTTATGACTATTAGAACCGAGTTCAAGACAGGCCTGAAATGGTCAATCGGTAACGGACAATTGGTTAACTTCTAGGAGGACAACTGGGTGCTCAAAACTCCCTTAACAAACCTTGCTCTCCGTACGCCTGACGATACTACTTTGGCCTGGAACGTGGCCTGATTCATTACTTCCGATAAGGAGTGGGATGTCGACAAACTGTCCACTGACCTTCAAGGTCTGCTGAACACAGACACTATCTCTGCAATAATGTCGACTCATTTACCAAAAAATCATTTTCTTGACCGCCTTTTTTGGGGCCCTAGCAGGGACGGTTGGTTCTCAACCTCTTCTGCTGCAAAGCTAAATACGAATCATGCTGGTGATTCTCAATTCGGCTGTCAATGGATTTGGAATCTAGACATTCCCTACAAGATTTGTCATTTTCTCTGGAAAATTGCTCGGGATGGTCTACCGACATCAGAAAGACTCCAACGGTCTCATGTTTCGGTTCCCTCGGGGTGTCATTTATGTGGCTCTACGATTGAGTCCACCACTCATCTACTTTTCGATTGTCAAATGACCTTCGATGTGTTTTCTGCTACTGGAATTCGACGTCCTTCTCTACAGAACGGATATGCTAACATTAAACCGAACATACTTCTGAATGCAATTTACTCAAAACAGAGCAAAAACGAATTCGCTAAATTAGCCACCACTTGGTGGGCAATATGGTACTTCCGCAATCAACTTGCCTTCCAACACACAGATACCATTTCAACTCAAGCTATTGTTTTATTCTACCGTACTGTTACAGATTTGTGGAATGCTAGTGGGGTACCAAAGGATGACAAGCCTGCAACACAAGCGACCCGTAAAAATAGTAACACCAACAACCAACCGGTCTCTCGGACAACAACCGCTCGACGTTCCGAGAGGTGGAAAAAGCCACCTTTGGGGAACTATAAACTTAATTTCGACAGTTCTTACTTACCTTCAAAAAAGGGCTCCTTTAGATTCGTTATCCGCGACCACAATGGAACGGTGGTGTCCTTTGGTTCTGGTCTTTGCAACAACTCATCTGTTGTCTTCTCCGAGGCAATGGGACTACACATGGGTGTGGTTAAGGCGTTACACTTGGGTCTCGATAATCTACTTATCGAAGGCGATTGTTTAGTCGTTATTAAGGCTCTTTTGGGGGATTGGTCTTGCCCTTGGAATATTGAGATGCTGATGGCTGATACTTCTACCTTTCTTCGCTCCTTTTCTAATGTTGCTATTTGTCATATTTTCAGGGATTCGAATGTTGTGGCTGACAGGATTGCTCGTCTAGCTCATAGTTCCCTTGCCGATGATAGCTTCGCTGCTGATACAGAACTCTGTGTTCTCGTCCGCTCGGACGCGCTAGGAAAAAAGTCGGGTCGTCGGCGGCTTTCCTAATCCCTATCCTGTTTCAAAAAAAAAATTGGTGCGGGTTATTAGAGCAAGTATTAGGTGAAAAATCATCATCCATACTCGCCTCGACATTTACTTCATCCATCACACGCGTTTTTAACAAATATATCGTTTTCACTCATATTTTTTTAAAAAATTACTATATAAAATATGACCTTTTTTAAAATTAATTTTTGAAAATAGTTTCATACTTATTAGTATTAATTACTAATAAATATGAAATTATTTTTAAAAAACAATTAAATATTTATATTTTATATAATTTTTATCTAAAAAGAACTAGTTTTACCGAATGGAGAGAGTAATAAAGCTTATTCATTCACAACTTTTCAATATCGGACAAACTTTTTTCTTTCCCATCTCAACAACATCGATTCACATTCACCCCTTCATAATAGGGTTGTGTATGATTCGGTACAAACCGAATTGTTGGAGCGAACCAACATAAACTGAACCTAACCAAAGTTTTTCGGTTCGACTTTCGGTCAGAGAATTTCATTTTTCGGTTTCGGTTCGATTTGTGTTAAACCGAATTCAATTGCCGATTCGTATGGTGTTTGGGACAATTGAATTCATGGAGGCCGAATTCCTGGAGGCCTGATCCTGTAATGATTTCTCATTCCTCTTGTGGGATTTTTTAAAATTTTTAAATTTTTTTTTAAAATTCCACTGTAGGCTTATAGTCCGAATCTTTTTTTTTAATATTCCACTGTAGGCTTATAATCCGTATATAGCTTGTGTTGAATCAATTTTTTTTTAATGAAAATTCGGTTTAATTATGTTAAAACCGAACCGAATACAAACCAAATCAGCAAATAACCGAACCGAACCTAATGCTTTCGGTTCGGCTTTCGGTTTGAAATTTTGAGATTTTCAATTTCGGTTCGGTTTGATTTGACCCGGTTCAGTTAGATTTTAGACCGATTCACATCCCTATTCATAAGTAAAATTAATACCACAAATCTTAACAAGGGTATAGTTGAAAATTATTCGGTTAGGCAAAATGGGGATGGAACCTTCCCTTGACTTTTTTTTTTCATAGGTAGGCACTTAGGCCATTACAATAGGGGAGGGGAATTCGAACTCGTGACCATGATAGAAGAAAGAAAAAATGGAATCGAACATATTAGGAGAGAAAAGGGGAATGAGGTACCAAGGGGAGAGACGTGGACAAGGTAGAACCCAACGACAAAAAGTTGGAGTTGGCACAAAAGTGACCCCCAACACAACCCCCCCCCAACCCAAACCCGCCCCCCCCCCCCCCCTCCCTTATTCATTAACTGTTTCATCTCACAAACGAATTCAGCCGCCACATACCTCAATGAGCATGAATTTGAGCGAGATATTGCGACGCCGGCGCCTTGTTGTCGTCGTCGACGATCTCTCCCCCGGCTATTACGCAACCTGCACCGCCGCCGGAACGCTCAGCGCCGCCGCCACCCATTTCACCGTCACTCCTCTCGATGTTCTTAAAGTCAATATGCAAGTCCGTCTCTTTTTCCCTTGATGTTTTTTAGTCACTTTGGCATCATGTGCTGATTGCTGATAACGAGCTTAAAGTTCGGTTTATGAATTGGATCATGCTTATGGCCTGTTTGTTGCTATAGGTGGATCCGGTTAAGTATAGTAGCATGGCATCGGGCCTATCGAATCTATGGAGAGAAGGAGGTGCTTCTTCCCTATGGAGAGGCTGGTCTGCCAAGCTGTTCGGTTATGGGATCCAAGGCGGCTTCAAGTTCGGACTCTACGAGTACTTCAAGAGGCTTTACCCCAGCCTGCTAGTAGATGATCATAACCGGAGTCTCGTGTTCTTTCTTAGCAGCGCGTCTGCCCAAGTGTTCGCGGATGTTGCACTTTGTCCATTCGAAGCAGTTAAAGTACGCGTCCAAACACAGCCCCTTTTCGCTAGGGGCTTAGCCGATGGGTTTCCGAAGCTGTACAGAACCGAGGGTCTAGCTGGGTAGATTCCGCGGAGAAACCTTGGCCTGTGTCAAGCTACATTGTACCGATACACGAATGACTAACTGTTCCATTTCTCTTGTGCAGGTTTTATAGAGGACTGTTTCCGCTTTGGGGCCGAAATCTTCCTTGTGAGTGTCCATTTGTTGTGCATTTGTAAACAAAGCTGTGTGTCTTACTTACATTGTGGTCCCCCGTGATGCAGTTTCCATGGTGATGTTTTCGACATTTGAGCACTCGATTGACCTGATATACCGCGATGTCATCCAAAGGAGGAAGGATGAATGCTCAAGGATTCAGCAGCTCGGTGTTACCGCCTTGGCTGGCTGCACAGCTGGAGCCGTTGGGACGATAATCTCCACTCCTGCTGATAACATTGTTTCCTCCCTTTACAACAAAAAAGCTTCATCTGTCATAGAGGTAGAAAATACACCTGAATACAGCAGGATCAATTTAGTTCATAATCAAAAGTATGAACTCCGCTGATTCCTATCAAACTGTTTCACAGGCTGTAAAGAAGATAGGGCTTTTGAACTTGTTCACAAGAAGTCTATCTGTTCGAGTTGTACTTGTCGGTCCTGTTATCACTCTGCAGTGGTTTCTCTATGACACCATCAAAGTTTTAAGTGGACTGTAAGTTAAATTTCTCCATCTTCTCTAAGCAGTTCTCCATGAGATTTTGTTAGTTCTGATGTTTTACTGAACTTGGTTCTTGCTTCAATACAGGCCTACTAGCGGAGGACTCCCAGCGCAGTTAGACGAAGCTGGATGATCGGTTTATGTTCTCAATGGAGACATCACAACATACGGTAATGCCTGCCTTTTCGAACAAGGATCGGCTTACATGACAGGAGCAAGAAATAATCATTCACCCTCATTGAAAAATGATGAGTATACAAGTTTATACAGATAAGTAGATGACCGTGGCGGTCAGTGCAAGGATAAAGTTAAAGAGGATACATATAACATATGTACAGACTTGTAGCAGATGATGATGTCTTTTGTATAGAGAATGAGAGAAGATGAGATTAGAGTTATGATTGATAGATAACAAGTAAGTTTGCTTTCTTTCACTTTCTGATTTCGATTCCATAATCTTCACCAAACAGAGTGGTGACAGGCTCTTTGTCATCACAAAAGATAACATTCTTGTTCATCTCCTTGTTATGGGTTTCTCTATCAAGTACCAAGTCTAAAACTACTGAGTGAGGTGCAACACAGAAGGTTTTAATCTATATCCACTCATGTTTCACTACATGGTGAATCTGCTGCTTAAACCAATCTACTCCACTGGATTCGCATAACAGCTAATTTAGGCTACGAATGGACAGAACAAAACAGAGTTTCTAATGTCATAACTAGTTGGATTCAAAGTAGCATCTGTGTTGCAATGCTAAAAAAATCAGTCTGGAGAGTTCATCTCTGAAAGTTCCAAATGCAAATTCATTCATCTGGAACATTTATGTTATAAAATCAGTCATCTGTCAGCTATAGCATGTCTTTCATTGGAAGAAGATTCATGTTATAAAATCAACTTTTTTTTTGATCGGCCATGATAGCAAATCAACTATGACAGAAGTATCATACAAAGAAAAGAGATTCACAGACACCATCATTAATCACAAGCCTAACCTAATCCATGTTTTAGCACAAATGCATTACTAAATAATTTCTGACGAACCTTTTCTTTCAAAATCTAGCATCATAAACTCATATCAGACACATGTTCGTGCCTTCTGAAAGTTCAAAGACAGACAGACAGACAGTCCAATACGTATTATATGTTACGGATGGCATCCATAAGATTCCAATATGTTACGAAGTCAGATTTTTGTTACTATCTGATAATAGACAGTTCTCTTTAATTTCTAGCTGAAGATAACCTCAAGGACCATTCTCCATGTGCAGAATCTTAATTTCCTATTATTGTTCAATTCAAGCTCCAAAAGCACTGACCAATACAGAAAGTTATCTAGAACAGAAGCAATTTGGAAATCCAAAAGGCAAAAATATTGTGTAAAATGCAGACATGAAGTGAGAAACAATAGGCTTACTACACTAGAAACCAAACCAAAGCAGAACAAGCATTAGCAGTATCAAAAAACAAGCTGAAGATTGCAAAAGCCAACGCAGACTCTACTTCTCACGTCTAAATGAATGAAATGTCTATAACCTTGGGTACAAGAATCTAGTTTCAGTGTTTCACTACTACTCTTCCAGCATTTTCGGGTGATATTCTAGGATCTGATTGAAACAAAAAGATGAAGGAATATTACAATAAGCAAACATGATTAGCGGAACAGTAGCATGTGAAACTAATGAATCATGCATTCAGCACTGAAGAAGCTTGTTCTTGGATGTAATTTTCTGCTCCTAGACATTTTTTAGTATGATTGCCAAGCTGAAAATATCAGATACATGGTGCAAAAGAAAATGCATAAATGTTGTATATGAGATGAACATTATCAGAGAGGCACCAGAGACGTATTTTTCCTTTTTTTTCAAAAAAAGTGAAAAATCTACAAGATACTAACATGCAAATATATCATACAAGTTTACCATAGCTCCGAACAAAATAAAAATAAAAGGCAAAATTGCAGGAAACCACCCTTTAAATAGGGTAGTTTGCAGGAAACCACCCTTTAAATTTAATTTTGCAGCAAACCACCCTTTAAATATAGTAGTTTGCCGAAAACCACCCTTTAAAACACATTCATTTAAAAAACACCACCCTTCATCACTTTTCATAAAAAATTATTAAGTAAATCAGAATTACCCTTATTTAAAGGTTGTTAGAAAGAACATTTTGTTATATTGTTACGTTATCAATATAGCGATTGTAACCTTATTTAAAAGATTGAACTAAATATAGTTTTATATCAATCCAAGAAGAGAATAAACATTGAAAAAATGCTTAGACTTAATATAATATATAAATATTTACATATAGATATAAATTATATATTCATTCAATGCATTGAATTAAACTCATTGGTTTAAGAAAATGTAAAATATCTTAAAAGAATTTTTTTAATATAATTGTAATTGAAGCTTATGGATCAAAACACCTAAAAAATAAGTTGGTTATGAGATTCTCAAAAAAAAAAGTGGGTTATGACAAATCATCATAAGGACTTATATGTTAATAGTAGATATAGATGACACATCATCTTAAATTCTTATAAATTAATATTAGATATAGATTTAATATAATATATAAAGATTTAAATATAGATTCCAAAGGATTTCAAACATAATGTTTGAGAAAAGAAAAATAAGATTTTAAATGTAATGACATTCATTAGATTGCAATTAAAAGCATACAAATTAGAGACGAAATTACAAATGAATTAGCTGAAAGATTCATCTCAAATAATGAAACAACCAATACCAACTCATATTTCCTAAACTTAATTAACCACACCATTACTGACAGTGAAAACTTAGCCCTAATTCAACCCTTCACAGATAAAGAAATTAAAGACACTCTATTCTCAATGACAGATGATAAATCTCCAGGTCCTGATGGCTTCCCACCCGAATTTTACAAAAAATATTGGAACATAGTGGGAAGCCTACTATGCAAAGCTATCAAATCCTTTTTTCACTCGGGCATTCTTCTTAACGAGGTAAACACAACGTTTATTCCACTTATTCCTAAAATTGATAAACCTACTAACATTAACCATTACCGTCCGATTAGTCTTTGCAACACCATTTATAAAATTATCTCTAAACTCTTAGCCAATCGTTTAAAACCTATCTTACCCCGTATTATTAATCCTTTTCAAGGAGCCTTTGAACAAGGTAGAAATATTCAAGATAACATCCTAATAGCTCACGAGGTTTTTCACTCCTTCCACAACAAAAAAGGGAAACCAGGTTGGATGGCTATTAAACTTGACATGGAGAAGGCTTATGACAAAATAAGCTGGAATTTTATACGTATAATACTAAACAAATTTGGGTTTCACCATAAATGGATAAACTGGGTTATAACCTGCCTTACTAAAACTAACTTTTCAGTCTTAGCAAATAACCTGCCTGGTAAGACTTTCCAAACATCTCGAGGTATAAGACAAGGAGATCCTCTTGCACCATATATTTTTGTTATAGTTATGGAACTATTAGGAAGAATGATACAACAAGAATCATTAGAATACGAACCATTAATTGGAATCAAACTCACAAATAATAGTGAACCTATACCTTTTCTCTCATTCGCAGATGATACACTCATCTTTGGAAACGCAAACGATCTAAGTCTTCATACAATTAGAAATCTCCTAAATAATTTTTGCAACATATCAGGCCTCTCTATAAATTATAACAAAAGTTCTTTACAGGTTTCCGAAAATATCTCACCCCAAAAAGCTCAAAGTCTTGCTCAACAATTAAACATTCCTATTACCAAAACGATGGAAAAATATCTAGGAATACCATTAATCAGTGGCAGAGTTAACAATAACTTATTTGAGGAAGCAATCATAAGCCTTAAAAAACAACTATCAAAATGGAAATCGAATACCCTCTCCCAAGCATGTAGATCAGTTCTCATTCAGGCAAATCTCAATTCTAAAACAAACTACTTAATGCAATCTTTTCTTCTTCCCAAAGGAATTCTAGATAAAATTGATCAAATTAACAAAAACTTCTTCTGGAATAAACTCAATCCGATAATTATCATCAATTAATTAGCTCGGAACGCTTATGCACCCCTAAAAAAGATGGTGGATTAGGTTTTAAAACAGCCGAACAAATCAATATAGGCATGCAGATGAAACTACTATGGAGAATAATAGCTAATCCTGATAATATCTGGTCTAAGATAATCACTGAAAAATATCTCTCAAAAGAAACAATAATGGAAAGAGGTAAAACAAAAACTTCATGGCAATTCGGTCGACTTCTCAACATCAGAGATCTCTTCTCTAAAGGACTTCTCTGACTTGTAGGTAATGGTAAAAATATCAATGTTTGGAACGATATCTGGGTAAATGCACAATACCTCGAAAACTTTAGAAATAATCGTAACCCTAACTTAAAAGTCTGTGATCTCTTTACAAACTATAAGACATGGGATACTGATAAACTAAATAGTATTTTCCCCCTCATATTGTCCACATGATAACAAATATTTACATCCCAAACATTGATATCCCAGACAAATTTGTTTGGATCTACAATAAAAATGGAATCTTTAGTGTAAAATCTACATCTTCTCTCTTCAATACCAGAAACACAAATAAAATCTCCGCAGATTGGATTTGGAAACTGAACATCGCTCCAAATATCAAAAATTTCATATGGAAAATCATATTAGATATTTTACCTACTGCTACACGCTTGAACAGATACATAAATAGAGTTCCTAGTACTTGCTCCCTTTGCAATAATGAAGCAGAAGATGCAAATCACTTAATCTTTAACTGTCAAATCACCGGATCTCTTATCCATAACTTGGGCATTAAACTAAACAAATCATTCATCGTACCAAACTTAACAAATGATATCTCATAAAATATTGTTAACACTAAAACCCAAAATATAGACTTTACAGATCTTTGCCACTTATGACACTCTATTTGGGAACTTCGAAATAAAATTATTTTCCAAAAAAGTTCAAATAAAAATATAACCAATACCCTAACCCAGACTATAGATAAAAATTTCATGTTGGAAAAAGGAACAAAATATAACCAATTTACCCAAACACACCAGGCCTCGTGACAAAATGACCTGGAAATATCATCCAAAAAATATCATTAAAATAAATGTAGATGCCTCTGTAAAAATTGGTATCCAACCCCAAATTGGATGTATTATTAGAAATTATCAAAGTCACGTAATCCATATACATAAGAGCAATGGTAAAACAGACTCTGTAGTTCAAACAGAATGCTTTGCAATACTTGCAGGTATAAGACTGGCAGCAGAACTTGGAATACAGAAGACTATTATTGAAAGCGATTCTACAACTGTTATCAACGCCATCAACCAGATGAACAACATACCATGGGAAATTTCTCAAATAGTTGAAGAAATACATGCTCTAAGCAAGGACTTCGAGTTTATCAAATTCCAGCACTCCTACAGAGAAGCAAACGGTGCAGCTGATTTCATTACAAAATCAGAACTGAGTTGTAATTCTATCCTAGATTATAGCGGTGAATTCCAGAACATCATCTTTTCAGATGATCATGGATACTATCAGTATCCAAATCTTTGCCCACTGTAAAAAAAAAAAGCATACAAATATAATTTGTTTTCTTTCTAACAACCTTGAAATATAATATACTCCCTCCGTTCGTTTTTATTTTTCATTTACTATTCATGGATGTTTTCTTAGGATAATGAAAACTATATAAAATATTAAAATTTTTAATTAAATTTTTTTAATAATATCATACTTTTTAGTAATAAGTATGAGATTATTAAAAAAATAATATTTTATATAGTTTTTATTATCCTAAGAAAACGTATGTAAATAGTAAATGACAAATAAAGTGAAGGGAGGGAGTATATATTTTTGGGGGTAAAAGGGTAATTTCGGTTTACTTGAATAGATTTTTAATGAAAAGTGTTTATGGGTGATGATTTTAAATGAATGTATTTTAAAGGATGGTTTGCCACAAAATTAAATTTAAACGGTGGTTTCCTGCAAACTACTTTATTTAAAGGGTGGTTTTATGCAATTTCGCCAAAATAAAAATCAAGTCACAGTGTTCAAGTTCTGATAGAGAAGTTAGTTGTCTAATATTTTGATAGAGTGAGGTGATCGAATCCATGGCTTTCACTTCCTATTCATGCAGGAGAACCACACACACAACCACGCACACGCAGTGTCACGCTCAAAATCAGGGCCAACCCCACAGAATCAATCAGAGGATCACAGAACCATTCCACCAAGTTAGAGTTACCAGCAGAGCAATAAACTCCCTTGCCAAATACTCCCTCCGTTCGGCAAAACTTGTCATTTTAGCTTATTTCATAAGTTTTAAGACAATTAACAAATGTACTAATTTACCCTCAATTGTTACCCTCATTTTTTACTTTATCGAAAACTACAACTAACAAATCATCAATCATATCAAGGGCATTTTTGTAAAGTGAAGGGCAAAATACCTACAATGACAAGTTTTTTTGAACAAAAATAACACCCTAAAATGACAAGTTTTGCCGAACGGAGGGAGTATAAGGCAAAGGCCACTGAAATATCAATTCTCAGCAAGCTAATCCTAGAGGCTAATCCCTCAGTCACGTATACATATTTACCAACCCTTCAGAGACACAATTAGCAATACTTTCAGGCAGCAAGGCACAAAACTGTAATATTTAGACAGCGCTGTACCTTATCAAAGACCAGGTACCTCACTAGGAAGAAGGAATAATAGCCCTGTAGCAATATTTAGACTGGAGCTATTTGTTCAAATCAGAATCAAAATTCTAATTCAAAAACCAAATTCCAAAATTTGCTTAAAAGCTGGAACATGAGAGAACAGCTTATACTGTATGAAAAACAGTTAATCATTGTAATTTTAATAATCAAATTACCCACAGTAAGTTTCAGAAATATTATTATCTTCCTTGAACAGTTTCCAAAACCTCACAACTCTTTACACCACAATCAATTGACCTGTTTCCATGCCAAGAATCAAAACCATTCTATGACCTGCTTTTAATTTTACAAACCAAATATATTGGACATTGATGATTGTTAAGACATTGTAAATTTGTAATAAGTAGTTGCTAGGCCTGCCCTTGATCTAAGAGCATTCCAGTTTCAGTTGACAAGAAATAAGTTTCTAAAGTTTAATGCTTCAAGAAAAGGAATGTTTCACTGCATTATCAATTTCATTAGATAATACAAATCAAACCTCTGAACAAAAAAAATGGGAAGATGAGAGAATAACAATAAGCTTATCATGTATATTAATAAAGATCAGATGGATGATTACATAACCCTCAAAGCATACTCGGTTGAAAGGAAATTATCACAGATATGAAAACTTAGAAAAAAAACACACAAGTCAATCCTATACGAAGGTATGTAAACCGATAGGAAGACCAGAGGCAGTTTATAAGAAAAGGAGTCAAAGCAAAGATAATATAGAAACCACAATTCTCCTCAGATTACATCATTTCTGATCAGAAAAAGGTCGTGATCTGAGACTTAAACGGCTCTGAATCTCAACAGGCCAAATCCCTAGAGCTAATTTTTCATCCATATTTATTAATTTATTTCTTATTTTAAAAACGCATATGATACTCACATGTGACTGAGCACAAGGTGACTAGTTTTTAGGTATTTAGAACATTCCTGCCCAGAAACTACAAAGCAACCCAATGGCAAATGAAGAGAGTAAACGCGCCGAAATGTTGAAGCAACAACAGATACATACATACAGGAAAAGGCAACAAGTACGCCACTAGATCCATATAAAACATAAGATATCAACATACATTCAGCCAAGAGGGTTTACTTACCAAAAGGGCATTTACCCAAAAAAGACCAAACTATCAAGCAAACTGAATACTAAAGCCTCTCTCCCTCTCTGGTTTCATACTTTATATGTGTACCAACAAGGTTTTATTGGCTTATATAAATATAACAACATAAAGACAAAAAACATAACAAAATGACCGACCTAGACCTTGCTTATGATCAGAGATATGGTTCATATGTTAATGAGCTACAGATTGAGCCCTCCACTTCCACCTCCAAGATTGCAGTTGGGAAGCATAGTTATAGGGAGCCGTCCAAAAGGATTTGGGAAGATACCAGGACGTCTAAGGCGATCATAATCTTCTCCTATCATGTGAGGAATCCCAAAGGGGATTGGGTAAAAGGGAACTGACCCCGCTGGGTTCCTAAATGGATAACGAGGTGTCATAAACCCAGGAATTCTTCTCCTGCGAACAATTTCTCTTTCCGTCTTTCTCCTCTTCCAAGCCCTTGAGAACATGATCTTGAATGAGCTCTCAGTGTCCATATTACCGGCAGTATTTCCAAACTCTTCTCCGTACTTCTGCCTCCACAACATATTATTTGAGGAAATAAACCGCAATTCAGTACAGACCCGTGCAACTTGCGCAATGTCAGCTCCAGGAAGCAATTCCAAGATCTTGAGCTTCAGGTCGGTAGGAAGTAGCATGAAGCATGATGGAGGAACTAATCCAACACTTTCACAAAGGTCAATTAACAGAGGCAAAGCAATACCGTCTTTCACATGCTTCCAGAACTCAAACACATCTTTCCCAAAATCTCCTACAGTATTTTCATTTGCAGAAAAATCATTATTCCCATTCTTCCACACCAGGTTAAAGGCAGGAATAAAACGCGATCCATCCAGACACACCCGGTAGATGAACACCTTGTTGGGCAGAGTACCAATAACATTGACATATTTTCCCATGCTCTGAAACTTTATAGAAACAGTCTGAACATCCTTAGAGCACAAAAGCTCAGGGATTGTGTAATGCAGTGGTGACGAGGGAAATCTACCAGGAAGACGAAATCCATCAAGCTTGGTACACGAAACAGGATCAAATCCCACAAAGCCAGACTCCAACAGTACAGCGTGTACAGCAACAATCAAAAGAATGTTACCAGAGCCATTACTAGAACTTCCAATCTCATCCTCAAACACCTTCTTCAAAAAGCTAGGAACTGGCAAGGAAAGCAAAGGAGCAACATCACCACCATCATCATCAACCTCCATATCCTCAAAGCCCTCACCTTCCCCGTCAGGATCTTCATGGCCTATAGCTAGGGTTTCCTTTTCACCAGCCTCGCCCTGGAGACTATCAGCCAATTCCCCAATCTTACAATCCCCCACTATCAGTTCTTCAGCGATACTCTTCGATTCGACACCAGCATCGTTTTCGGCGCCCAATTTCTGTAAATTACCCATCTGGTTCGGAAGATTGACAATCTGCGAACACGATTCGTCAGGGTTGGGATTGAGGGAGTAGAAGATAAGATCACCTGAAGTAACACCGGCGGATTGAAGAGACGGCCCAGAAAGTTCATCCTTGCGGTTAAGGGTGAGAAAAAACCGGTCGGGCGAAAGGGAAGAAGAGGAATCGCCGCCATGAGAGAGGCGAAAGGAGAGATTTTCCTTGAATTCGCTAAGCGTGCAAGTGTCAGCAACTTCAAACTTTAGGATTTCCTTGGAGGAAAGGGATCTGATTCTCAATTTCATGGCTGATACAGAGGATGGACAGAACGAGGGAGCCACTCAAGGTAAGTCGGTTTTACATCATTAATTGTTTAAATTGTTAATTGGTCTGCTTCATTTCTTCACGACCTTCACCTATAAAAAAACGCTTCTATAAGAAGAAACTTGAAAGTTATATATGTTTGTCATCATATTAAAGTTATATTTGCCTGTCTTCAACACAGTTCCTCAAATATACAACACGAGTTCAAGTGCATGCCGGCTGCAATGGGATGTTTGGATTACATCAACATTTCTTTGATTCAAATCACTCATATATGAATTTTTTGGGGAAGGATGGTTTGAAACTGCAAATTAGGCTCTTGTATACATATGAAAGTCTTAGATTCCCAAAAGGGCTAAAGTTTTATACTAGAATTTCAAAACAAATGATTCATATTTTTTTAAGCAACATTTATCTTTTTTTACCTTATTTTATATTTTTCAAGTGAATTGTAGTTTCCAACTTAATCGCCAAGAAAATGTTTCTTATAATACACTAAGCATCCCCACTTGGATTCCAGGTTTTATTTTGTTTTCTTTAATGTTCTTAATTTAAGAAAGTTGTAATAATAGTAATTAAGTTGTGACAAATTAATGACCTTCTATATTTTTCTTTATCATAAACATCCTTCGTGTTTTGGTAAATATAGTGAACATGGAGCAAGAATCATATGTTAGGGTTGGATTTGTTGCATGTTCAAAGCTATAGATGTTTCCCAATGTAATAGTGGACATTAAATTAATCATGTAATTTTGGATATTTATTTTAAATTAATTTACTCGTAGTTACTTATATTAAACCAAAATGATTTATAATTTGCTTTTAGATGTTAAGTAGATTACATGTTGATTAAAAAGAGTTGATACCGAACTATTTTTTTTAATAGTATTGTGTGGAAAAAGTAACAATTTTGTTGCTTTGATGAGTCATTTGCTTTCTAACATGCCTATCATTGGTTGGATCAGATGAAACTAGGGCTGCGCTTTCGGTCTGGTCCGAATCAGACCAGACCAAAGATTCCAGTCCGGTTCAAGACCGGTGAACCAGAATCTCCAAAAACTTGGACCGCGGATCGGACCGGGACCGAAACTTATGGTCCCGGGTTTTTCGGTCCATGGACCGGCAGGACCGGTTGGACCGGAGTAATTAAAAAAAGACTTACCTTCTTCTATCCTTACCAACAATCGGATAGCACTGAATCGGAGAGGCTAGGGAGATTGTTGACGCCGACATCCACAACCACCATCACCTTGCTCTCCTCCTCTTTAGGCATCGACAACTCCTCCCGGCAACCACCAGATTCACCACCACGTACCACCACCTCGCTCGCCTCCAATATAAGGTGGTCTCCACCTGTCTCCGATCGAAGGCCGAACTCGGTCGCCGCCATCCCCAATCGAAGGTCGAACTCGGCCACCGCCATCCCCAATTGAAGATCAAAGGTCAAACTCCGCCATCCCCAATTGAAGATCGAAGGTCGAACTCGGCCATTACCATCCCCAATCGAAGATCAAAGCCGCTGAACAGAGAGTGAGAGTGAGAGAAGGCTGAGAGGAGTGAGGCACGAGGGCTAGTTGAGACACGTGCAGAACTGAAAAAAAAGGCATGCCTCTTCTTTTTTTAAAAAAAATGATAGGGAAGTCGGTCCAATTTCGGTCCGGACCGAAAATTCTTTTCAGCAAATTCCAAATGAAGCATGACATTATATATATATATATATATATATATATATATATATATATATATATATATATATATATATATATATATATATATATGGGGTGGTTCCGGAGTGCACACCCCTTATAGTGTACCTTGTGCATAAATCTTGGTCTTTGATTGAAAGAAATGGAAGACCATGATTAAATGAGTGTTTCTTTTTTTTTAAATAAAAAAATTGGTGGGACCCACCTAAAAAGGTCTGACGCGCTTTTTTTTTCCCGGATCTGATTTCGCTTTTTTGAAAAATATGCCCATTTCACTGAATAATATTTCATATTCTACCGAATAATGTTATATTTCATTTTTACCAATTCTACCGAATAATTTGTCACATATTACCGAATAATGTTTAATTTTTTTCAATCAATTTTAGTTTTGACTCCGAGTTAATTTTTATGCATTCAATTTTGAAATATTATTCGGTAGAATAGTTATATTTTTTGGGAAATAGAAACAACAGTATTCGGTAATAGTTATATTTCACCGAATAATTAACAACTCATTAACACTAACAGCCAAAATTCGACATATTCATCTGAATAATTAACGAATATTGAACCGAATACATTCGGACTACAATGGAGATCCAACTTAACAAACCACCCCACCCACCACCCTCGCCACCCACCCCCCCCCCCCGAAACCGCCCGGATCTAAGCGAGAGGGGAGGAGTCGGGACTGCGCCGCCCGGATCTGATCGAGATGGGATGAGTAGACCCTAGCGCCACCCGGATCTAATCGAGAGGGGAGAAGGAGACCTAGTGACGATGTGAAGTGCGAAACGCACAGCCCGGAACCGCCCGGATCTCATCTTCAACCTCTGGCCACCGGCCATAGCCTGGAACCGCCCGGATCTTCAACCTCTTCTTCGCCTCTCATCTTCGCCGTCACCCTTTGTAGGCCATTGAAGAAGCCCGACCACCAGCCATAGCCCGGAACCGCCCGGATCTGAGTGGTGGTGCAGAAGCAGTGGCGTCGCCGTCGGTGAGATCCTCCGTCGCCGTCGCCGTCCTTCACATCGGGTGGTGCAGAAGCAGTGGCGAGATCCACCGTCCTTCGCACCCTGCATTCGCCGCCGAGCAGAAACCGTCACCCACACAACCGCGGATGTGAATTGGGGGTGGTTGGCCTCAACCCCGAACCCTCCTCGTCGGAATCCTCTATCCTTCGCACCCTGGGTGGTCGAGCAGGATCGTCAATGGGGGCGGCTGAATTGGAGGTGGTTGTAATCGAAGTACTGGAGAGATTGAGGGAGCTAGGTTTTTAATAGGGGGTGTACACGCGCTTCACGGGTGGGATTGGGCTTTCTTTTCCAGTTTTTTTTTTCAAAACCCATCAACGTGGCATAAATCTAGCCATTCATTTCCTATAGATCAACGGTCCGGATTTGTGCACAAGGTACATCCTAAGCCTTGTGCACAATTGATCCATCCTCTATATATATATATAAGAATATGGTTTTGTTTTTTCACTAGATTCATTACTTTTCAATAAATTCCCCAAATTTAAGACAATAATAAGAGCAACCAATCATGAAAGACCTTAAACGAACTTCAAACGACCACATACCATCTCTTTTAACCCATGTTGTCACAACTACTCAGTAAAAACCTAAGCTATATATTCAACAATAGTAAGCACATAGCGAAATGCAGATTAGTACAAAAAATCCTCAACAAGTCCATCATTCATACCAACAACAAAAAGTCAACAACAACCTAAGGGATTCCAATGCTATAGGAAACAGAGTGCACCAACAACCAACCCAATAACATATACAATAACTTCAATCATGAATGAAATTCATCTCCAACAAAATCATGTCTAGAAGTTCATCTCCAACAAAATAAAAACAAAACAAAAAACAAAAGACCAGTAAATTCATCTCCAACAAAATCAAATAAAATATACAATCAGTTCAATCATGAATGAAATCCCCTCTAGAAATAGATTGGCCCAATAAATTCAACCATGAATGAAATTCATCTCCATCAAAATCAGTTCTTGCCTTCATTACACAGGAAACTAAAAGCAAGTTGCTTACCTCCGCTTCGTATCGCTCATCCCCTCCAATCTAAGGGTACTTTTCGGAACAACCACTCGGCCAACTACCGTAAGTGTCTGACATGCCTGTGGACGGAACAACAGGGAGTATAAGAAACACCAGACAATTCATGACAAATCTTAGCTATTAGTTGACACTGCTCTATCATCAACAAAACAATAACATAAATCCTTCGACACTGCTCTATCATAGTTATTAGCTAGACACTGTCAGTTCTATCATCAACACAAAATCCTTCGACAAAAATAACCATAAATTCGAAACCTTATCGCGATTTGAGGATGTCAATTCCAGTTTTCCCCCAATCGAATTCCTTTCGATTTGAAGATATTCCTCTATTAATCCCTTCATGATAATTCCAGATTTCCCCTAATCGACACCCTTCCACTTTGTTAACCCTAATTAACCCTTTCGATTTGGGATTTATTTTACAGATCTGGATGACAGCAATGGAGGCTAGGGCGAATTCGGTTTGAGATTTCTTGTACGAATTTCACATTCCTTTCACAGATCTGGAATCCGAAGGAAAAGAAGAAGGTGACAACAATGGAGGTGATGCGGGACCATCCAAGACACCTTCGGACACACCTATACTTGGAGATGGACCTAAGATTCGAGCTCGTGAGAATGTTGTCATCCTCAAGAGGAAGAAGAAGGCTCCACCATGGGGAAGATCCAAAGGTGCAAATGACGTTTATAGATTCGTTCAGCATTTTGACAGCTTTTTGACGTCTCAGTAAAATGAGTCGTACGGAGTCAATATTAATCGGATTTGATCGTGCCATATCTTGTTGGAACGAGGACGAAGAGATCTACAACTTTTCTGTTGAAGATTTTTCCAGATTCGACATGGAGCTTGGCTGAAAATCACATTCTTTGCAGCTGTCACTGTTTTGACGGGAATTTGTTAAGTGTTGGAACTTTCCTTGTTGCTATTTTTAGAGACCTTATTTACTTAAGTTATTTTAGGTAATTTAGGGTTTTATTTTAATTTCTCTTTTAATTATTATTTTCATTAAAATCAGCCTTTAGGGTTATAAGAAGGGGCTGATCTCCTTGTAAACACAACACGTTCAATTTTTATGAAAAGTTCATCCTTTGTGTGAAACACAAGTGTGAGGAAGTCAATCGATTCGAAGCGTTGCTCATCGATTGCAAATTGGTTATAGATCCTGCTTGGTTTGCTTTGAGTTCGTCAACCTCGCGAGAGCTTTGTGATCCAGGTAATCACAAGTCCCCTCCTTGTGCCTCCAAGTTGTCCGCTTGGTTGTGTAAGGTTGTAGAGGCGGGCTTTGTAGTCGTTGGTATTTGGTTCCTACCCTCTTAGGAGGCCTGGGGTCTTTGCCTCGTTCTATTTTAGTTCGAATCACCCAAACTATCGGTCTTTGTTCCTTAATTGTCGAGTCTTTCATTGCTGCGTTTTGTTTGTTCTTGTTCTATTCTTGAGTCTTTGCTTCCGTTCTTGTCTTTGAGTCTTGATTGTCGAAGATCGGGCCACCCTACGGCTAACCCCGTATCAGGAGGGCGAGTGAAGAAAGAAGGAGAAGAGGCGTACGTACCTGAGCGTGAGGGTGAGCGCGCGTCGAACGAAGGAGATCGATCGAGGACGATACCAAAATTACCCTAACTGTCCGAAAGAAGACGATGTCAAACACGGAGAATCACATGTTTTATTTAAAACTAAAGTTGATTCAAGGGACGAACATATATATATATATATATATATATATATATATATATATATATATATATATATATATATATATATCATCGTTCCTTGAATGATGGTGGCATGACTGGCTTCTGACAATCCTTATTGAATCATCATGTTTGTTGACGCTCAACGGTCTAGTCAACTTCCACTTCTTATTCAGGCAACGGACTTCGTAATTACTCATCGCTTGATAGCTTCCCTTGGATAGGGTACATCTGGTCCTATTACAAGCGACAATCAAGTCTATATTCGTCTCTAGAAGTGCATTCAGGCAACGAGTAAAAGGATGTCCGTGTCTAGAGTGTAAAAATGGCGTAAGCAGCCGCAAAGTCAAAGTATAGAGGCACAATATTTCTATTCAAATAATCAATTAGTATTGATCTATTATTAACCTGTTGAAGATTAGGAATGTGTACAGTGATTATTTGTTTGAAATTTGATCATGTGGGCTTGAGATTATTTGCTTGAATTCACGTGTGAGGATATAATTGGAGATGAACTCGTTTGATTTTTTTTTTTTAGGTTTCGGTCTATAATTTTGTAAATATTTCTTAGGACGAAAAAGACTTAGTATATTTCTTAGGAGAAAAAAAGAAACCATTTTTTTTCTTTTTCAAAGGAACATTCTAGCTTAGGTCTACTTTAACTGGGTTGTAAAATATTGTTTTTAAAAAAAAAAACAAATTGCCTAATATCTAATATCCCGGACGTGTCCCCCCATGATTAGTGGTATTAGGGTCGAAGACTGAAAATATTCCACCCCTAATATCTCGGGCATGTCCACTATGATCCGTGATATTAGGGGCGAAGCTTGAAAAACACCACCTCTAATAACCCGAGCGTGTCCATTTTTCATCCGTGATATTAGATTGCCATATCTATTAGCCCACTGAGTTGAAATCCGGACGTGTATTTGCTTATATCCGTGATATTAGGCCCTAAGTATGCCTGATATTAGACCATATAAAAAAACTAGCTAGAAATAAAATTTGAAGAAACTTATTTGAATAATTAATTGAGTAATGTAAATCAAAGAAGAAAATTAAAAGAATATGATGAAAAAAATTAAAATTAAAAGATTAAAATGATATTATTTATATTTTATAAATAAAATAATAATTAGAGTAAATATTATTTAGGTATATGACAAATGGATAAATGTAGATTAATTTAATTTATTTGAGAAAATATGATAACAATGGATAAAAATATAAAATAATTATATTTATATTCAAGAAAAAAAAAGTAAAATTATAAAATGGAATATGTTTTTCAAACGGAATTTTCGCCAAATACCTCTGAGGTTAAGGTTAATTCGTGTGGTGTACAAAAGTTTGACATATTTCGCCAGGTGCCCCTTAGGTTTTTATTATTTTCGTCAAATGCCCCTGAGGTTTTCATTTTTTTCGCCAGATACCCCTATGTCAAATTGTTAACATTTTGGATGAAAATAAAAAGAAAATAAAATATTATTTCATTATTATTTTTGTAAGGTATTATTTGCACAATATCATTTAATTATAGTAACTAAATTATCTACTTTTATTTACACAATATCATTTTATACTACATTTTTTTAAACAATGGGATTAATTCAAAACTTTTATGTAATAAAGTTAATAATAACTATACAATATTATTTTATTATGCATTATTACATGATATCATTTCATGCTTTTTTTTTAAAACCATGAGATTAATTCAAAACTTTTTTTAAAAAAAATACACAGTTCCAAATATACGAATTCTTTTTTTTTTCCGAAGCAACCAATCTCTCTCTCTCTCTATGTGTGTGTATATATAATGAAAACTATTTTTTTTATATAATAATCTTAGTTTTTGGATTTTCACCCAATCAACCTAATCTACATAAATTTTCAAATAATAAAATTTTTAAATATTTTTTAACCAATGAGATTTACCTATTGTAACTATTAAATGAGAAATATTTTTGCTTAGATGACATAATCATATTAATTTTACAATTTCCTCCCAATCAACTAAATCTAGAAAAAAATAGCAAACTAATGAAATTTTTACAGATTTTTTTAATCAATCTAGCTATATCAAACTATTACATCATAAGCATATATTTTTATTAGGTGTTATAACCACATTTATTTTAGAATTTTAACCCAATCAACCTATTCTACTTAAATCTTAAACTCATGTAATTTTTACACATTTTTCATAAATATTTTAATTATTTTTTACTTAATTATCTATTTTTTCTATTTTATGTTAATGTTTGATAATATTTTATTTAAATTTATCATAGTAATTTTTTATACTTATAAAATTTTATTTTTATTGTCTAAAAAGAAAACTACGCATTATGGTGCGATGATTGTACTAGTTTTCCACCAAAATGTTCACAAATTCGACAAAAGGGTATTTGGCGAAAAAAATGAAAACCTCAGGGGTATTTGGCGAAAATTCCGTTTTTCAAACATGCTTCCTATAACAAGTATTCCATGCTATATAAAGTTACTGGTGAAATAAACCGATAAAAATTACATTAATTGAAACTATATAAACTAATACGAATAATATAAATTCTTGTTTATATGAAATATAGACTATCAAATTTTATTAGAATTTTTAAAAAGTAAAACCGTGCGTAACCGTCTAGTAATACATAAATTTGCACCTTTAATTTTCAAATATCGATCTTACAATTAATCCAACTAATTTTGATTTACGCTATGAAACTTACCGAATGTTTCCTATGAAAGACATAAATTTGCACCTTTAATTTTCAAATATCGATCTTACAATTAATCCAACTAATTTTGATTTACGCTATGAAACTTACCGAATGTTTCCTATATATTTTTCATAATAACCTTTTTCTGTGGCATTTATTTGACAATATGTTGAAACTTCGGTGGCATCATCTTAATAATTAACACATCAAAGTATCGAGCATATATGATACCAAACAACAAATTCACATATATTACACAATCCACTACCAAAAAAAAAAAAAAACAACAATCCGATCCATGAATTAAACCCACACACATACATAGAAGAGTCATGAGCACCCCAAAATTCATTAACTTCACGCGCGCACACATACACACATACGATGATCGAGGTATCATAGGTCACCTCAAACTAGGCTTGGGAATGATGATCTTCGATTTTCTTGGTGACTTCAATTGCAGCGTCGAGAAGTTTTTGAGGATCGGTCACACCTTCATGAAGCTTCTCATAGTCGCAAGTCCACCTGACTAGATTCACACCTTCACCTTTAGGCAGGACTTGAATCGTAACAACGAAGCTCTTGTACTCCTCCACCAGATCTCCTTCCACTACTGCAAGCTTCAGAATCTTGTTCTCCTCGTCTATCATCTCAAACCTCTCCTTCGCGACACAGGTTTTTCCTTCTGCAAAAGTTCAAAAATCAAACCGATAAAACAACATAAGTATTCATATTGGATATACATTTAGTTTAGCGACATAGGTTAGAAAAATTATGTTCATATATATAATTAAGCTCAAACCATATCTTGGTGAATTTTTTTTTTTTTTGAAAAGATGATCGATACCCAAAACATAGTTCCAGACGACGATGGTTCCGATGTTGCCAAATTCACCCTCGTGCAAATCGCAGCTTTGCAAGAACTCGGGGTGGATGTTGCAAGTCTCATGTGGGGCGTTACTCCACAACTCATGGAAGAGGTCTCCTGATGAAGTGATTTCAACTTCAGCCTAGCTTGCCTGTTAGATCCATACTACCTTATGTGATCAACAATTTGATTTATGTTAATTATATATATATTGTTGTTTGAGGAGGGAAAAAAAACTTGTGAAATGGTTAGCCTTATATGTGCCTCAATTTATATAAGAGAATGTCAAGGGGGGCTGTCGATCTTGCTAATAATTTGTTGCTTGCAAGAACAAAATATAAAATGTTATCAATTTATTTAATTAATTTCTATCTTGTAGCCATATATGCATATTTGGTAGCATGTCAGCAAAGATTGCTTTTTATATAACATAAATAAATGATCCCCATTGCCCACCAAAAAAAAAATGATCCCCATTAATAACGGGCCTTGTTTTGAAATATTCTAGGTCGTAGTTGGATTTTCATAGATGAATGATTGGCGACTAATTAATTTTAAGTTCGGTTTTTAGTTTCTTGTCGAGTTTAGCTACTAAGACTTTTATTATTTCACATTTTCAACATAAGATTTTTTTTATCTCTTCACATTTCAACACGAATATATAGATAAATAAATAGATAGATAAATATAGAGAGAATTGTTCGGATGTATACAACCCTTACAGTGTACACGTCTACATAAAAATTATTCATCTATTTTACATAATTATTCGCTTCAACAAATAATTTAATGTTTAGTACATAGTTACTTTTGAATAATCACGTATTCATGATACCAAGGAATAATCACAACTTACTTTTAATATCATCCATTTGATATTTTTATTTGATGTCCCAAATTTATTAACACTAGTACAAAACTGATATTTTATTTCATAATTATTTATGTCGGATGTTCAATTTATGAAATAAAAACCTTATTAGTTTCTCTCTTGATCATCGTGTTCATTTCATATTATTGAACAACAATGGCATGTGAATGTTAGTTTTCTTGTAATGTAGCATTTATGGTAGGGTTTCCTTGCATGTATGAGCTAGGGTTTGACTGTTTAACTTCTTTCTTAATCTATGGTTAATTCTTTTGTAATGTATTCAATTTTGCACAGGGACTAGTGTGTCTGGGTTAGAAGATTACAAAAACAAGTTCAATGTGAGTTTAGTTTTTTTTTTGTGTTCTATTTTTTGAGTTTGTCCGTTGTTTGTCGGTAATGTTAGTTGTTAATATTTGTGGTTTGTAGGGGTATCCTTATTGGCTCAGTGATAAAGAACGATTTCTTGCTCGGTGTTATCTGTATTCTTACCCCAATGTGTGTGGAACTATTAGAAAAGGTTTGTCAGTTGTCGATATTCAGCAGCTGGAGAATAGCTGTTTTGGTTTAATTTTTTTGCAAGGCCGGCATGAGATTGTAACTGACAAATTGTGGGAAATTTGGGTTAGAGTTGGGGGTCTTTTGTCTCGTTTTTCTTTAGCAGAGTTTAATCTTATAACTGGTCTTTCAGTTATAGAATATGATCCTTCACCTCTTAAGCCTGTTACATTTAAAGAGTTATTTGGCAAGGCCAGCGTGTCTTATTATGATATTGTTAAGATTTTTAAAGTTGAGCCTAAACTGTCTTCAAAAAAGTTAGTGATGGCTAAGTTGTTGATTATTGGGAAAGTTTTATTGTTTATACGTTCTGAAGTTGTCAGCTTGAGCATTTAGCGCTTGCTTGAAAATTTGAGCAATATCATTGGGGTCGTGAATGTTACCATCAGTTGTTTAAATGTTTGAGGAACATGTCAGCTGTTGACATGACTGGGAAAGAAAAGGGTGTATATGTACTGCATGGATATCCGTTAGCTTTCCAGAGGATTTTTTACTCACTTTTGGGTTTTACTACTCATATTCTATTTGTCAGTTATTTGTCATGTTGAAATTCAGGGTGTGTGGTGTGTATGTAGGGTTTAACAGATCTGGATTCTTGAAACTTTCCCTTCTATTGCTCAAAAGTTTGGATGTAGTTTTCATTATGTTGACAACATCCCAACCTCTTTGCATTGGGTTTGCAACGTGTAAAGTAAGTGTTTACATTCTTTAATCTGAAAACACAACATAACATAGAGCAAAAATTACTTTAACCCTACACAATTCACAAGATGACTAATTGAACAATTGATGGAAGAATGAGCGTCTATGGATTCAATAATCCAAAATTTTTCCTTTTTCAAAACGTCAACAAATCTTAAAAACAATCTTATCTCTATCTAAACAATCTCATCTATTACTTTATTTTTAATTTTAAAAAATCTTATCTATATCTATTTACTTTTTTTTTAATTTTAAAAAGATAAAAATACTACTTTAACGGTATTTAGGTAAAATCCACTCTAAAAATATATAATTACTAAAAAGAAAAACTAAAGAGTATAATTACCAAAAAAAAAATTGAAAAGAATATATTACCTCACCAAGTAATATCTTAATAAATTTAATTTATTACTATTTTAGATGACCTATCGATCTCTTTAAGAGATAAGATAATTAAAATATTCAATATTTAATCTATATATTTTTTGATCGAAATATTTAATCTATATATAGTATAGGTTGGAAAATCCATTCGTTTTATTAATCATTATAGTATATGGAGGGGCAGATCGTGGAAAATGGGATTGAGCTTGATTTGGCATGTTTTCGCAATCTATCTATTCAATTACGAATATTGTACAGCTGGTGGAGCCGATCAAGATTTTATGCTTTCCTAATTGGTTTTTTTTTTATTAAGTAAGAATTCGAGATCGGGCTAGCCTGATTCTTGAGAGGCCGACGAATCGGCAGGCGGGAACCGCCAAAGCATACAGAAGAACAGAAAAATGGCGGTAAGAAATAAGCAGAAAAAACCCTACTACAAGAAACGATCTAACGAGAACTACAACTAGCAGTTGCGGACGACGGCGAAGAAACGAAGCCAAGCACCACCAAAACAGTAGCACCGCGGGCCAGCGATACTCTCCTGTGGGAAGTGCAGACGAAACTCCAAGGAAACAGCATTCCGGATACAGAGTTGCCCATAACGCACCACCTCGATCCCAGCCAGTCCCGACTCCAAACTTCACGCCCCCAACCAAGCAGAAGACCTCATAGAAACATCGAAAGTAGAGCCCCACACTGCTCGAGCAAAGACGCCAAAAGATTTAACCAAGCCTTTACGAGATTTATTCTAGCCCTTTCGGGATTAGTTCAATATATAAATATAAATATATTCATGACAGTTCTTTTTTTTTTTTATTTTCCATTATATTTTATATGTATATATATATATATTTATTTTCCTTTGGGCCACTTTGGGCCCAAGGCTTAACCTTGGGCCCAAAGGACAATTTTCGGGCCCAGTTGAGGCAAGGATCTCTATCACTCGGCATTCGAAGCTGCCAGGCTAGCCAACTGAGGCAAGGGACGAGCCGCCAGCAGCTCGAGCGAGCACGCCAGGGCCAGACCCCGGCCGCAGGCAAGGCGGCGGAGGGATACACCCAGGGCGCCGCCGGAGGTGGACAAACTCTCCCAAGCCACAAGAAGCATGAGCGAGACGGCCGGAAGAGACAGATCAAAACCAAATCAGAAATAGAGAGCGAGTTGTTCGAATTGGTTTCGATCGGATATAGATCTGGGATCTACTCACAAGAATTCACATAAGCCCTAAAAAAATAGAGCGTTTAGACTAGATTATGTGGTTGTGGAGGAGGGGGCAACGAGCCCACGACGAGGAAAGATCCAGGCAGCCAAGGCAAGATAGCATTTGCACGAGGCTGAGTACCCAGTCGGAGCACCGGAAAGCAGCATCGCAGCCACAGACGGGCCGACAACGACGAGGCCAGGAGAGAAGGTAGACGAGGAAGGAGGGGTGAACTCACAACCAAGACGGTGCGTGCAGACGGACATCAACAACACCCAAGTTGTCAACAACAGGATGAACCCAACCGAGGGTGAATACGGACCGATTGAAACGACAACCGGACAAGGTTAGTCCCAAGAGGGTGTTTGCAACCCCTCTCTCTAGAAAACTAGAGAGAAGAGAAAGCGGCTTTAGGGGCCTTGCTTATGCTTTCATAATTGCGATCATGCAAGATAACGGGCAACCGTTGAAAAATATAGAAATTAGACTGTTCAAAAGGGAATTATATATCACACGTGTGATAGTGTGAGACCATCTTGTCAAAAATTTCTCTAAAATAAAGAAATAAAATATATATTTTTTAAATTATTTTTATTTCATCTCTAACGGTTTTTCCATTTCTAAAATTTAAAAAATATAATTACTTTTGGAGAATGTTACATATTTAGAAAATTTTCTCTATTTTTTTGTTGCTTATGTTAGATCAAAAAATGCCTTAAAATCTTCCAAAAACTCAAAAATTTTCAAAATGGAGAATCTGTTGGAGATGTTGAGGGAAAAAATATCAATTTTTTTGGCAATCACTAATGGGAATAATTGTATCTTGCTCGACGGGTGTTTATTTGGCAACATATATGGATATATCTGATCGAAGTTGATTTATGTGAAATTGATAGATTATAATTAAATATATTATTAAATTAAACAGTTGATAAACTAATAAGATGTCTAGTAACTCCGATTGATAGTATAGTTACTACAAATTAATTGACCGGGAGGGGAAAATACATAAATTTGTGAATATAAAAAGAATTTTTTTTTAAAGTTGAGTTACCTGATATACTCGTTGTTGCACACACAAGAGGGTTATGTTACATCGAGGTGTCAGTACGTTGTATAACACCAAGGCCAAGCTAAATATGGAGGCTCGAGGTAAGAGAAACATCACAAAAGATGTTCTCTACTAGATGAAGGCCAGAAATTATTTCTATGTTGTCAGGAGGAGGCATGACACCCATGCTATAGAGGTCTTTTCTTCGCCCACCCAAATTCCATGCATTTCGTGAAATTATTTCCATATGTCATCATCATCAAAAGTACGTACAAAACCAACCAATACATATACTTGTTCTTCTTGTTTACTATTGTTGTTACTATTATGCAAATGCCCATATATTTATGTACGCGTTCACTAAAGAATATCTAGGTACAAAATGTCTTTGGATGAGTTTGTCAGCTTCACGTGCACGAGGATGAACTTCAGCATCTCTTTTGCTTTTATTTGTGATGAGAGTGCATCCTCTTATGAGTGGCCAGTCACACAACTCCGATGCCTGTAAAGAGACAAGATGCTGGAGGCTTTCATCACTGATCGAGAGCTTTTTCTTATTAGTGCCTTAGAAACCATCTACCCCAACGTCAACCATTTTTTGTGTTGGGTCCACGCTATGTAGGGGTGCGAGCAAGCAACCTTTGAACAGACGCGTCATTTGGACACAGCGCGAAAGCTCAAGAACGATTGTAGAGCATTGTTTGAATTGAGGTCCGCGGAGTCGTACGCCCATTGATGGCGGTGCATATATGCCAAAATGGCACCACATCTCGGGATTGATGAAGCACCTCCTCCATGTGGCTACTACATTGCAAAGACTCCATTGTCAGAGCTTGGACGAACAACGCTCTTCACTTCGGCACAAGGACCACGAATAGGTACTCCATCCACTGTCCATAGTCAAAACTAGCTTAACTTACATCTAATATTTCTACTAACTTGGACCATTAAAATTTACGTTGAAGGGTCAAGTCCACCCACTCAGTGTTGAAAAATGCGTTGAACTCCCCTATTAGAGACTTCCGATTCATGTTCGTAGCCATTGACCTGTTGCTGACAAATCAGATGTTAGAGGTCAAAGAATAGCTCAACTGGGATTGCAACACGTGGTCTATCGGCATACACAACATTGACATTTTTGTCGTGTCCGAGATATAATCTCAAAGGAATGCTTTGAACTTCTCAACACATTATACAACAAGGTTCAAACCGCTCCACCAGATCCGGAGTGAACGAGATCCGGAGTGAACTGGCCAGTTTTGGAGAGTCACGTACGGGATATCTTGTTCACATGACATATATCGTTGCATTCAAGAGAATACACCTATCATGTCGAGCCAGATACGCATGTTCTAGAAGCATTTAGATTGGAATTGCATTGAAGTAGACTCGTCATCGGATTTCGTCCCCATGACTCAAGCGCAGCTCACCATCAACAATTTCCTTGAAAGATATCAACGAGGCGATGCATCCACCTCAGAGATGGCTAAAGTCGCAAATACGCTCGTCAATGGCCAATTCTCTGCCTCCACCAACCTAGTTCCACCCGAGGTCCCTGAGACGACAAGGGGCAGGCCTCGGGGACGAGGGCATCATAAACCCTATCAAACTAACCCATTGGCATGAAAGAGAACGCAATCGGAGAAACTGTGACGCCAAGAGCAGGCCCAATCACCGCTTCTACGTGGTCGAGGTCACAGTCGTGGTCGGCTTTCGAACGTCTCCGCAGAGGGGCCCTAAGACGATGAGGCGACTTCCAACGTGGTCGATGTGGATTCCCCTCCTATCGTACCTGTTGCGCAATCGCATTTCCCTTGGGCAGAGGATATCATTGACCCTTTTATAGTGATCTTCATCACTAAAGTCAAGTACGTCGGTGTGGACGACCATTATGGATATCGAGCATTTACTGAGCTTCTCGGTATGTCGGAGGACAAATGGAGGGATGTTTGCCTCACCATCGCCCGGGAGATGACGGACCATCGGCAAGTTTATGAGAACAAACAAGGATTGGACGACTACATATTTAACTACAACTTCCTTGGCCATTCGATTGACAGCAGATACTGGATGGAGTGTCCTATTATGGGTTTCTTCTTTGCAACAAGATTCAAGCTGTCATTGGTGGTACTGTCGTCTGTCGATGACCTATTCGATGCTTTTACTCCCTCTGACTGCACGCGACTCTATGCCGCCCCCTCGGACGGCAACTTTGGCCATCTGTCTCATCCACAACAGAACCCATAGGGTAGCGGTGAGTTCCAATGTACATTACACGTTATTCCTCCTCCTTTCCACGCACATATGTTCATTACTGCTGTTTACTCTTTCCACAGGTATGGTTGCATGAGAACTCCCCCCTCCCACCTATTTGCCCAGAGTGGCACTAGCACTGACACCTAAGCATTCTTGGATGGGATGAACCCTTCAAGAGACACATTGACCTCTATCGTCCTTAACGGCTTCGAGATGGACCCCCCTCTCTTTTATTTATGATTTTCCTATGTTTTAGTGTTTATTCATCTCTCATATGTACAATGATTATACTTTGAACGCTTGTTACATGCTGATAACTCCCTCCCTTGATGAAAATCGGAATAAAGTTTCAAAGGCCTTGACAGTTTGTCTGTGTCAAAGGTCTTGGAGCTTTAACAGTATTGATAAAATACAAAACCTGTTCTATATATTATTATGTCCGAATATTATTTAATATTATATACTTCCATTATATTATATGCCTAACTAACCTTTCAGGAAGTATTATTCGAATTACTTCTTTCCTTATGGTGCATATTGAGGAGATCCAAATTGGAGAGATCATGTCTTCGAAGTGTCCAAAAATAGAAGATCCTTGGGCGCGCCATGATCCGAACTAGCCGTTGTTGAAGATCCTTAGGCGCCATGTTGCTTCTATATAAAGGAAAGGAAGAAGAAGACAGGAGATACTGGTTGAACACAAGCTTTCATTTATTCAAGCGAGATCTGTCTTCCAAGTGTACTCTCTGCTAGCGCTCAAGAGTTTGTTATTTCATTTCAAAGCCTTTGAGAGTTACACTGTGAGCTTATAGGATATATTCATTTATAGTGTTACTCGAGAGTTTGTAACTCGGGAAGTAAGCACTAGGCTATTGATTTGTGAGAGTAAGAGGATTGTACTAGATAGCTGAGAGAGGTGGGACTCTTCTAGATTGGTCTAGGACTCCAAGGGAACGTGAGTTGACTAGATTGCAATTGTATAGGAGAGAGGCTTCTCGGTGAGCTATTAGGATCCTAAGCTTTGCGAATCAATAAAGCCTTTTGAATCCTAGGGTTGTGGAAGAACCCTAGGCGGGGACGTAGGCCAAGTTCGTGCCGAACCTCGTAAACAATTGCTTGTGTCCTTTATCTATTGCTTTACCTTATTTCCGCACTTGGTTCGATTGTCTAACTTTGTGATTCAGGTTTAATCTCAAATGGTTTTATACGAGCTCCAAAAGTCTTGAGACTTTCTGCGAAAAAAGGGCATACTCTATTCAACCCCCCCTTCTAGAGTATTTCTATATTACCTTGTTTTATATTATCGAACCTTCAATTAGTATCAAAGCTTTACTCACTGTTTTTGATCTAACAATCTTGTGAGTTTTCGATCATGTCTGGTGAAGCAAGCGGAGGATTTGCACAGGGAAGGTCCACGAGCAGACCACCACTCTTTGTAGGAAACAACTTTGTCCACTGGAGATCCTTGATGAAAATGTTCATTATAGATCAAGATCTGGAACTTTGGAACATTATAGAGAATGGTCCGAAGATTCCAGAGAAAGACGGACCAAATGGAACCAAAGTCGCAAAGAAGGAGTCTGAATACATCCAAGCGGATCTTGAACTCGTCTCCAAAAACTACAGGGCTATTAACTTACTTTATTGTGGTCTTAGCACTGATGAGTTTAACCGTATTTCATCTTGTAGGTCAACTAAAGAGATTTGGGACAAACTGGTCGTCACCTATGAAGGAACGAGCCAAGTGAAAGACACCAAGATCAGCATCTTCCTTCGAAAATATGAGCTTTTCAAAATGAAGTCTGATGAGTCAATCAAGGCCATGTTCACACGATTCACAGAAATTACCAACAACCTTGACTCTCTTGGCAAGAGCTTTACCAACGTTGAGAAAGTGAGGAAGATACTGAGGTGCCTACCAAAAGAAAAATGGGGTCCAAAAGTAACAGCTATAGAGGAAGCACAGGACCTCACCACTCTACCCCTTGATGACCTTCTTGGGAAGCTGATCACGCATGAGATGATCCTTAATGAAGACGATGGAGAACTTCCAGCTAGCACTAAGAACTTGGCACTCAAGTCTAAGAAGGATGAGCCTAAAGATGGATCTGATTCCGAAGATGAGGATGACGATGAGGATGATCCTTTTGCTCTTATCACAAGAGGCCTTGCTCGAATTCTCAAAATGAAGAAGCAATTCAACAACAAGGATGGATCAGAGTCTTCAAAATTTCGAGGTAAGCCTCAATACAACAAGTATGAAAAGAAGACTAAACCGTTGTCTTGTTTTGAATGTGGTGAAACAGATCATCTCGTGAAGGACTGCCCTCAAAAGACAAAGAGCCAGTCCAAGAAGGGTGACCAATGGAAGAAGAAAGCCATGGTGGCAACTTGGAGCGATTCTGACTCTGACTCCGATGATGAGAAGGCCAATATTTGTCTTATGGCCTCAGAAGATGAATCCCACGATGAAAAGCTTGAAGCTACTGTAAGAGAACTTATGGCAAGTCCAAAAGAGGTATTATCGGAATTCCTTTCCAATATGATTGCCAATGAAGAGAAACTTATTGCCCAAACTAACATTCTTATTAAGAGAACTGTGGATTAGGAAAGAACTATTGAGGATCTGTCTATGAGGGTTAAAAGTCTTGAAGCTTCTTATTCAGGTCTTGACATTAAAGTCAAGACGCTTGACTCAGAGAAATCTGAACTCAAGCAAGATCTCTCCTCTCTAAGAAATGAGCATCATGACTTAGAGAACGAGAAGATCTCCCTGAATAATAAGATTCAAGACCAACAGACAGCCCTCATAAGTTTTACCAAATCCAAAGGCACTCTTGATAGGATGTTGGGCGAGCAACAAAGTTCTCTAAACAAAAGTGGTATTGGTTACAATCCAAGGTTTTTAAAGAAGCAGCACATTACCACCTTTGTAAAGGCAAAAGGAAGCAGAACCTCTCCTATATGTCACCACTGTGCTAGAAAGGGACATGTAAAAGAGACCTGCCCTTATAGAAGAAAGGATCCATATATTATTCGCAATACATTTCCTGTTCATTTAAAAGAACGGATAACACAAGTTTGGGTTCCAAAAGGCACTATTTTACCAAACATGGTTTACCCCAACAATGGATCCAAATTTGCTTATTGGTCTAGCCACAAAGGTTGAAGTTTGTCTTGCAGGAGAACACCAAGGTGAAGGAACATAAATGGATCATTGATAGTGGGTGCTCGAGGCATATGAGTGGAAAGAGTTCTCTCTTTCATGATCTAAAGGAGCAATCCACGGGAACAATCACTCTTGGTGACAAAGGAAAATGTGACATCGTCGGTATTGGTAGTGTTGGAAGTGATTCCAGCCATAGTATTAAAAATGTCTATCTTGTTAATGGTTTAAAGTATAATTTGCTTAGTGTCTCTCAACTATGTGATAGTGGCAACTATGTCAGATTTAACAAGAAAAGATGTCTAGTGTGCAGAGAAGATACAGGTGAAGTTATATTGACTGCATATCGTTACAACAATATATACGCTGTAAATGTTGATCAAGTGGCACAAGGAAGCTTAACCTGTCTAAAGGCTTTGACGGACGATCCAAAGCTCTGGCACAGGAGACTCGGTCATGTGAGTCCACATACACTACAGAAGCTTGTGTCCAAAGGGCTTGTAAGAGGGCTACCTGAGATGGACTTCAAAGGTATTGATATGT
The DNA here is from genome assembly GCA_963922045.1 of Persicaria maculosa. Lineage (NCBI taxonomy): Eukaryota > Viridiplantae > Streptophyta > Magnoliopsida > Caryophyllales > Polygonaceae > Persicaria > Persicaria maculosa. Next base: position 21,454,271 of record OY998257.1, read on the forward strand.
GCAATGCATGCACACGAGGTAAACAAACACGTAGCTCTTTCAAACCCAAAAAGGTTGTAAGTTCTTCTAGACCCCTTGAACTTTTACATATGGATTTATGTGGTCCTATGCGAGTCAAATTTCCCAATGGTAAAAAGTACATGCTAGTTGTTGTTGATGATTTCTCTAGATATACTTGGGTTGCATTTTTAAAAGAAAAATCAGAGGCCTTATTTGAGTTTTCAAAACTTTGTAAGGAGTTACAAACTTTAAGAAACGAGCCCATAGTGTCAATTCGGAGTGATCATGGTAGGGAGTTTGATCAACTTCAGTTTGATTTGTTTTGTGCTAAATATGGCATCTCCCATAACTTTTCTGCTCCTAGGACACCTCAACAAAACGGGGTTGTGGAACGCAAGAACCGCACCTTAGAGGATATGGCCAGGACTATGCTTTTATAAAATGCATTACCTAAAACCTATTGGGCTGAAGCGGTTAACACAGCTAACTACATTTTGAATCGTTGTCTTATTCGTTCCATCTTAAAGAAAACTCCTTATGAACTTTTCAAAGGCCGCAAACCACTTATATCTTATTTTAAACCCTTTGGCTGTACTTGTTTTGTTCATAACAATGGAAAAGATAACCTTGGGAAATTTGATGCGCGTAGTGATGAAGGTATATTTCTTGGCTACTCCACAAGTAGCAAAGCTTATAGAATCTTCAATAAAAGGACCCAGTTAATTGAAGAAAGTATACATGTTATATTTGATGAATGCAATGACGGTTCTTTGAGTGAAAGTGTTGCAGATATAGATCTTAACATCCATGCAGAGAACGAGGAAGGTGATGATGCTGCTACCAAGAACACAGAGAAGAGGAACATGCAGGACCAGATTCTTAACACTGAAGAATTGGCCCAAGGTGTTGAAGATTCGTCCAAAGCCCTTGGTGTCCAATCCAACAGTGTTGAGACGTCAGAAACTGCTGTAACTGAACCTAACAGGACCACGGAGTTAGATGTACCACAAGTCAATCCTACTGGTGTGACGAATCAAGGAGCTGAGACTAGCAAAAGGAAATTCAAATACTCCTCATCACACTCATTAAAGGATATCATTTCTGACCCTACTTCTAGTGTTCAAACTCGTTCTAAACTTAAAGATCTTTGTGCTTTTCACGCGTTTGTTTCTCTTATTGAACCAAAGAAGGTAGATGAGGCACTTCAAGAGCCAGACTGGATCATTGCTATGCAAAGCGAGCTTAACGAATTTGAAAGAAACAAAGTCTGGACCTTGAAGCCAAGGCCAAAGCATCAATCAGTCATTGGCACACGATGGGTATTTCGAAACAAGCTAGATGAGAATGGTAAGATCGTGAGGAACAAGGCAAGGCTTGTTGCTCAAGGCTACAATCAAGAGGAAGGTATTGACTACGAGGAGACCTTTGCTCCCGTAGCCAGGCTTGAAGCCATTCGCATTTTATTAGCATTTGCATCTTTTATGAGCATAAAGTTATATCAAATGGATGTCAAGTGTGCTTTTCTTAATGGTTTCTTAGAGGAAGAAGTATATGTGGCTCAAACCCCAGGATTTGAAAGTTTGGAATTTCCCAATCATGTTTATAAACTTGACAAAGCGCTTTATGGTTTGAAACAAGCCCCAAGAGCTTGGTATGAGCGCTTGTCAAAATATCTTTTAGAAAATGATTTTAAAAGGGGGTTGATCGACAAGACTCTTTTTATCAAGACCAAAGGAAAGGACATTTTGGTCATTCAAATTTATGTTGATGATATATTATTTGGTGCTACTAACACATCTTTGTGCAAGGAATTTTCTGACATCATGTGCAGTGAATTCGAGATGAGCTTGATGGGTGAACTCAACTTCTTTTTGGGATTACAAGTTCACCAATCCAAGAAAGGGATCTTTGTCAACCAAAGCAAGTACACTAAGGATCTCTTGAAGAAGTTCAAGATGGATCAATCCAAAGCAGCCAAGACTCCCATGAGCTCAACATTATCTCTAGATCAAGACAAGACTGGGAAAAGTGTCAATCAAAAGGAGTATCGAGGAATGATTGGATCTTTATTATATCTCACGGCTAGTAGACCTGACATCATGTTTAGTGTTTGCATGTGTACTAGGTTTCAAGCTGATCCTAAAGAATCTCACCTCGTGGCTGTAAAGAGGATCTTTCGATATCTCAATGGCACTAAGGAGCTTGGACTATAGTACCCAAAGCAAAAGGATTTCACATTAATTGGATATTCTGATGCAGATTTTGCAGGGTATAAGGTGGATAGGAAGAGCACATCAGGATGTTGCCAATTCTTAGGAGCATCCTTGATCAGTTGGCACTCAAAGAAACAAAACTCAGCCGCTCTATCCACTGCAGAAGCCGAATACATTGGAGCTGGAGCCTGTTGCTCCCAAATCCTTTGGATAGCTCAACAAATGCGAGATCTTGGCATCAACCTCAAAGGCATTCCTATTAAATGTGACAATACAAGTGCCATCTCCATCACTAAGAATCTTGTTCAGCATTCAAGGACCAAACATATTGATCCTTTGGCAGAGGACAGGTTCACCTTCATAAGACGAGAGATTGGGATGCTTAACAAGGATGCACTTTTGTAGGGGGAGCTTTCCCTTTACGAAAGATAATATCTACTTAGTGTCAAGACCTTTGAGAATTATGTCAAGGTTTGTGAACTAAATGGTAGATTACATACATCGGATCACATATTTTTGGTTAATATCTTTCTAGATATTTAATCAATTATATTTTTATCGGATTTCAAAATTGCCTATTTATGTTATATTTTCTTTCCGTTGAGATATCTTAATTTTGGAACTAAATATTTCGGTTATTCAATCCTATTTTAATGGAATAGTTTGAATTGGAAATTTTTCAAATTTGGCAATGATATCATTATCCTCCCTTGGAACTCTAAACCCGTCCCATCACTCCATCATCTTCTCTCTCTACTTAAACCCAATTCTGTACCCGATTCCCTCACAAACTCTTAACCTCTCCAAACCCTTTTACCTTCTTCTTCTTCAACCTCTCAACCTGTATTGATGAAATACAGGTTGTCTGTGTCAAAGGTCTTGGAGCTTTAACAGTATTGATGAAATACAAAACCTGTTCTATATATTATTATGTCCGAATATTATTTAATATTATATACTTCCATTATATTATATGCCTAACTAACCTTTCAGGAAGTATTATTCGAATTACTTCTTTCCTTATGGTGCATATTGAGGAGATCCAAATTGGAGAGATCATGTCTTCGAAGTGTCCAAAAATAGAAGATCCTTGGGCGCGCCATGATCCGAACTAGCCGTTGTTGAAGATCCTTAGGCGCCATGTTGCTTCTATATAAAGGAAAGGAAGAAGAAGACAGGAGATACTGGTTGAACACAAGCTTTCATTTATTCAAGCGAGATCTGTCTTCCAAGTGTACTCTCTGCTAGCGCTCAAGAGTTTGTTATTTCATTTCAAAGCCTTTGAGAGTTACACTGTGAGCTTATAGGATATATTCATTTATAGTGTTACTCGAGAGTTTGTAACTCGGGAAGTAAGCACTAGGCTATTGATTTGTGAGAGTAAGAGGATTGTACTAGATAGCTGAGAGAGGTGGGACTCTTCTAGATTGGTCTAGGACTCCAAGGGAACGTGAGTTGACTAGATTGCAATTGTATAGGAGAGAGGCTTCTCGGTGAGCTATTAGGATCCTAAGCTTTGCGAATCAATAAAGCCTTTTGAATCCTAGGGTTGTGGAAGAACCCTAGGCGGGGACGTAGGCCAAGTTCGTGCCGAACCTCGTAAACAATTGCTCGTGTCCTTTATCTATTGCTTTACCTTATTTCCGCACTTGGTTCGATTGTCTAACTTTGTGATTCAGGTTTAATCTCAAAGGGTTTTATACGAGCTCCAAAAGTCTTGAGACTTTCTGCGAAAAAAGGGCATACTCTATTCAACCCCCCCTTCTAGAGTATTTCTATATTACCTTGTTTTATATTATCGAACCTTCACATGCCATATTTCTTTCATCACATAATACAAGTCTTCTTACTTTATCACGATAACTTACGTTTTTTACCTCAATACAACCTTACAACTCTTGTGTATATCAAGATAATATGCAGCGTAACATCGGACCTAATTCTGCAATTAGTAACAGCCCTAATTCCGCAAGCAGTGGTGGACCTAATTCCTCACCCAGTGGCGGAATTTACCTTTGTCTGTTGTTCCTCATTTGGTCCTGAATTTCCCCTATTCCGCATTAGGTTGTGGAACCTACTCCGCAACCTTTTGCGAAGTCTCTTCAAATTCCCCCCAATGGTGTGTTTGGAACGAAAATCAACACATTGTGCAATAGGTTGCGGAACCCACTCCACAACAGGTTACGAAGATAAATGATGTATCAAGTAAAAGTCATCAGTGTATTTATCAATCTCTTTAAAAAATGGATGAAAGCTTTATCCAATCAAAAGAGATGAGACATGACCTCTTAAATGACATTTTTTATCATTTTTTTTATCAAGTAAGAATTCGAGATCAGACAAGTCTGATTCTCGAGAGGCCGACGAATCGGCAGGCGAAAACCGCCTAAACATACAATGAAAACAGAAAATGGCGCAATGAAACAAGCAAAAATAAATCTACAACATGAAAGATTAAGAAGATCTCCTCCCAACCGTTGCGAACGACGGCGAAGAACGAAGTCAAGCACCACCGAAACAGTAGCACCGCGAGCTACGGTACAGCAGGAGCTATCTCCTGTGGGAAGTGCAGATGAAACTCCAAGGAAACTCCTTCTCGGATACGGAGTCGCTCTGAACGCACCACCACGACCCCAGCCAGTCCCGACTCCAAAGTTCACCCCCCCCCCCAAACCAAGCAGAAGACCTCCTAGAAACGTCGAAAGTAGAGCCACACATTGCTTGTGCAAAAACGCTAAAAGAATTAGCCAACCGGAATTTAGTCAAGCCCATACGGGATTTAGTCAAACCCTTTCGGGATTGAAATAAGGCCCTTTCTCATTTTACTTTTTGTTATACCTAAATTTGATTTAATATAAATTAAATTAATCTAATAAATTTTATTTTAAAAGTCAAATCTAATGGCTAAAAAATTCATTTAAATACTTAAGTTTAAATTCAACGGAAAAAAATAGTTTACATACTTTTTTTTCATAAATAACCATCCAATTTGTGAAAAACTGATTTTTCAAATTGAGGTCAAAATTATTTTTTATATCAAAATGTGCATAATAAAAATTTATAATATGAAATAGATATTTAACATTTATTAGATATCAATCACAATTAAAATGTGAAAATAACTGTAAATTACCTGGTTATTAAAAAAATGTGTGCAAAAATATACTTTAACCAATGGAATAAAATGATAAAAAAGTGGTGCACAAAATACACATTGTGCGCATTTTCACCCTCCACGGTAGTCAGGGGCGTGGAGGGGCACTTGCCCCCCCTCCCCCTCCGGCAACTGAATTTTGTAGTATATTTTTTTAAAAAAAATTAAGGTAAAATAATATTAAAAAATGTGAGAAGGACACTAAAGTTGTCTACCTTAGTTGGTAAAAGGAGGGAAAGAAGTAAAAGTGATGCAAGAGGTCATGGATTCAAACCTCATTTTTTACCCTTTTCCACTATTTTTTATTCCTACCAAATTTTCTCTATTATAAATGTCATATTTAAATCATATTTTATATTTTTCTTTTAATATTTTCATAACATTATTCATTATGTTACACATATATTTCAAAAAATTCTAATTTTTATTCCTATGAATATTTTTTGAGAAAATTTGATATTTTATACCCTTTTATACATTTAATTAGGTGATTAGCCACTTTCATTATTTTATTAGCCGTGTTGGACTCCTTTGAAAATTAATTAAGCCTTATGTACCCCGTTTCACTTTTCCTTCCTTTCTCTCATCATCAGACCTCGTCCAACGCGATTCTCAATCTCTCTCTCAACCTCCGAATCTCCAATGGCCTCCGTTCGGATTGCTCGCCCTCGCCCTCTCCAAATTCAAAAGCGTTTTGGCAGCAGGCTGGGATAACTACTGATTCCTCCCGATTTCAACCCTAATTCTTCAAACCTCAAAACCGAATCCCTCAATTTCGAATGGTTCCCGACGTAGAGCACATGCCTCCTCCAGCGGCCATGGCGGGATCGGCCTTTGCAGGTGGTGCTGCATCGTCGGCTTCAACTCCTTAAGCGCCTCTGCCTCCGCAAGCATTGCCATGGGAAGGTGATGCTTCTCATTTGCCAGATTCATCCTCTCCGGGTAGGAGTAAGATGTTGTTTTTGCCTCTCAATTTCAGCCTTTTTCGTTTCTCAGACCTCTCAATTTCAGCCTCAAGGTGAAGCCTATGATCAATTATGTTAAATGAGATGCTGCTTTATGTAACTAGATTTGCAGCTTCCGATTCTTCCCGTATTTGGTTGAATATGATTTTGGTGACAGTGTTATGGAATGGGTGGGGGTTTGGGCGAAATCGCATGAATTTTCGCGATTCCCGTTGCTCTCTCTTCCGCTTTTTAGTGAATTTTTGAGTGTTTAGGGATGAAATTAGAATAATTTGAAGCACCTAGGTTTTTCAATGGACGATCTTCTCCTGAATCCTAATTACATCTGATCTGCGCGATAAAATTAGAGTTAGGTTGCTCGTTTCATCAATCCAAAGCAGTGGTAATTCTCTTGATTACTGAAAAAAGTTTCTCGTTTATGAATTATGATCTAAATGAGCTGTATCCATTGATTACTGAAAAAAGTTGCCTATTTGTGGATTCATATTTTTTGGTTTACTAGTTTATGTTTGTTAACTTGTTGCAGGATGATCATTGGCTATGCAAATCCATCCTATGAGTACTTTAAACTATGGAGAGAAAGAAGCCAGAGATTAAGCAACTGCGATTTTGGTGTCAGTATTGGTATTCTGCAATTTGCAAATGCAATTGACATTATAAGGAACTGGACATAAGTTATAGCCTTCAACTAATGTTCCAGAATATGCAATTATAGAATGAACAAATGGGGATAGATGGATATGAAACAGAAGCATATGCAATTGCAGATGCCATGTCGGTAAGTTTGATAATCATGTCTTTTCAATTAATATGCTCTCCTCAAAATCGTGCCTCAATGTGTATTTTCATATAAAATTTCTTTCGGACAGCTCAAAGTTTGTCCTTTTTAGTAGATGTTGTCATGCCTTGTCTCATTTTAACACATTATGGCTGCAACCAAACCATGGCCAATGAAATTATATGACCAAGTCCTGCATTTTTCAGAGAAGGTTCAAGTCCGTTGTGATTCATTGTGGTATCACTGCTGCCCCGAGTAAAGATGTCGAGTGTGAGTCTACTGCTACTAATCACTACTGCGCTGATCTAGATCAAGACACTAAGGAGGTCGTCTCTTGTCGTATTGTAGATGGTAAGCATCTTAGATAGACATATATTGCTCATTTATTTGTAGATGATGACAGCTAAATATCTATCTATCTAATACATATATCTCTTATGAAATGATGAGATGGGAATAACTTGTGCTCTTTTATTTAGTGACAATTGCAGGGGATTTGAGATGTTTTTGATCTTTATATTCCTTAAATAGGTCTTGATGATTCCAATTGTTGGAAGTTCTGCCTCATTGGCATACCTAAAAGGAGTTGGAGTCCGGATCCTGGGCCGATTGATTCCACAAAACCTATCAGGTTGTGTTTTCTACAGGTTGTTACTTTGATGCTGAAATTCTATTTTAGACCGTCTATAGGAGGATATATGAATTGAATTGAATTTGTAACTGTCTGATCTGGTTGTAGTAGGAAATCACCTGCGATTTAATGCATTTTTGTATTCTAGGTTTTAGATTTTTTAGTATTCTTGATCTTGTTTAGCTAGAATATCCTGTTATTGAATGAAAAATATGATTTTTACAAAAACAAGATTGATAGTTTAAAGATTAAATTTCAAGAGATTAAATTTCAAGAGCTTACTATTTGCTAAATGAGTGTTATAATCCCACCTTATACTTGCTTATACTTTCAATTAAACCTAAAAACTTTATGCAGATTATAATTCCCTCATACGCAGCTGCATTATGCAGGTTTTTATGCATTTTAATGATTGAGGGGCGAATTGATGACAATCCCATACAAGAGTTGAGCTGGAAGTATGCTCTTTTGGAGGAAGGACAGCGCGATGTAGGACCCCATGAATGGGATCCTTTCTTCACCAAGCCACACAAGGAAGGATGAAGGTTCATCAAATAGATGCAGCCAAAAAGTTGAAACTCATCATAGCAGAACCAAGGATTGCAAATTCCTCAACATGAAGAACTTAAGCCAATTTCAAAGTCAAAAATTGAGCTGATCTAACCCAGATGAGCCATCATACTTGAAAAGTTGAATGTTTTTGCTTTCTTTTGCCTTTCTGTCATCCACATGACAGTTGTGGTTTTGATTGTTTAGGCAAAAAAAAAAAAGCAACAGCATTTATAGGATTGCAATTTCCTCTCATCATCTATCACTTGTCAACAATAATAATCTACTTTCACATTTGAGATTCAACCTCAAATGTCATTGTCTTTGCATTCAAGACAAATAAGCTCTACATCATTTTAATGTCATCATTCTGAAATCTACTGTTTAATTATTTTATACAAGGAATAAATATTCAAGCAAAAATAAATACATCTATCTGGCTTCCAGAGAGACCAAATATCACTACAAACTTCTTTACCAAAGTAATACACAGTTGTGTTTAAAATTTAAAAAAAAAAATCTTTTTGCTCAGGGAAGCCTGGCTACAGTTCCAGGAATGATTTGGCATTATAGAAAGCCAAAACTTGATGATACTTCAACAACAAATTTGCTTGCATTTGAGGATCCTCTAAAGCAAATACTATTGTTCTTGATGCTGTCAACTGGTTCCTTCAAGTTCTCAACCCTACATAACATATTTGCGCTATTAAAATCCACTTGCTCACATGGAAAATTGGAGATAGTGTCAGTGTTGTGAGATGTTTTATTAGTATATATGAGAAACATGCTAAAAATGGGGCAACACAAATTGGCCTTACAATGCTTGAATATTTGATGTTTAAGGAGTGCTTTTCTAGCAAAGAAAGTCCGGAAACAGAGAGTTAATGTCAGCTAGGTAAAAGTGTTCTTGTTAATTTGTTATGAATGCAATCACATTTTATGCTCCTATATCATTAATTGTAAAAAAATGTCATCAACAAAAGATGTCATTACAAATGAATGAGATAAATGAAGTGTAATAACAAATGATATCAATGAATAAAAGTTATCAACAAAAGTGTAATCACAAACGTGTCATCAAACGATTTGATTAAAAAAAGTGGCATCAAAACACTACTTTGAAAAAGTTGCATCACATTAAAGAAAAAATGTCATCAAAACACTACTTTTAAAAAATATGGCATCACGGTAAAAAAATATCATCAATGAATAAAAGTTATGCTCCACAAGTGATTGCATCAATGAAGTGTAATCACAAACGTGTCATCGGTGAATAAAAGTAGAATCGATGAAAATATATTGATATACAATTGATTAAATTTTTAAAAAATGGCATCAAACGATTTGATTAAAAAAGTGGCATCAAATAATTACATTAGAAAAATGGCATCAAAACACTACTTTGAAAAAGTTGCATCACATTTAGAAAAAAATGTCATCAAAACACTACTTTGAAAATATGGCATCACGGTAAAAAAAAATATCATCAAAAAATTGACATAAAAAAAGTGTTATCAGTAGCCACTAGTAAAAAAATGGCATCAATGGTCAACGTGGCATCACAGTAAACAAAAAATGTCATCAAGGTTTGAAAAAAGTGTCATCAAACCATTTCATTAGAAAAGTGGCATCAAAGTGAAAATAAAATGTAATAAAAATGGCATCAAAACGGTAAAAAAATGACATCACAAAAATGTCACCACTAAAAAAAAAATAAAAAAAAAAAAAAATAAGTTGGTCAACGGTCAACCATTGACCGGTCAATGGTCAACCGGTCAGTGGTCAAACAGTTGACCATTGACCATTTACTTGGATGGTGGCTATCTCACCTAATTTTTTTTTGAGATGGCTAATTACCTAATTATATTTTCAAAAGTGACTAGTTACCTAAATCACCCTATTTTTTTTACTATCAGTGTCATATTAAAACCAAAATTTATGAGTTTTTTTGTCATAGTTTTCAATACTATCATTTTTTTTTTCATTTACCAATGACAAATTCTTTAAAAAAATTTATAATTTTCTTTCAATATTTTTTATAAAAATATCTTAATCATGCTATACACATATATATAAATTATTAAACTATTGTATGAATTTTTATAATAAAATATCTTATTTATACCACAATTTATGGTTTTCTTTCAATATATTTAAAAAAAATTCTTTATTATATATATCGAGAAAAAAAAATTTCCCAACCAAAAATTTCGCCCCCCCTCTAACAATTCCTGTGGCTGCCACTGACGATAGTGGATAGACTAAGAGGCATTTACACTGCATTTTCGGCGAAATTAGTAAGGTAACAAACAGGCAACTCGATAGCTCTACCGTTACAAAAGCCACTTCTGCACAATGCAAGAAGAGGATGAAAGATGCCCGATATCTTTCTCATCAACCAAACCTAAGAGCATTTAAAAAGTCTATTGTAAAAGTCTCAGCAGACTCAGATAATAGATCTCCGTTGGATCCTACCCTTCAGTCAAGAGAAACAGCATGGAAGCGCCATTCCGCCTTGTCCCGTAATGCATTCAACCACCGATGTTATACACAAGAAAGACAAGAGTTTTCAAAAGTCTTGTTAGAGGTTGCGAGAGCATCCAACCACATGTCTTGCTCATCAACATAGCAGCCTGGTTTCAAAGATCCTATAATTCCTAGTCTCCCACATGTTCGTTTTATCAAGATAATACGATTTGATGCAACAGATCATCCACGGAGGATTTCTAGGAGCATCTTCTGCTTCACCGTCAGCTATACCAAGAAACGTGTTTCTCTTCCGGGTCAGTTCATGGATACCAGGGTACCCGTCAAAGAACAATTCCTGCAAACAGCATCATTCAATATCAAGATCGCTGGCTCAGAAAACTGCAAAATCTTCCAAACGAGTATAGATCAATCAAATTATATGCAATAAAATCATCACAGATCTTAATTACCCATGGATAAACAGTTAATTGCTAATGTGCTAAACTCCCTATCAAAGGGAAATATTGCCATACTGTCATAGAAAAATACATGGTTAACATGCTTAAACCAATCCTTCCTTTCTAATGGCATTCACAGTTGCTTATGTAGGCTGCTGAACCCTTTCTTTTCAACTTTCAGCAACAAGAACAAAAATAGTGATACATGCTTCGGGGTGTATAGTCATAAAAAGTGTAAACATATCATAAGCTGGTTGGACCAATCATTTAGTGAAGTGTGAAAACCCCAACCAAATGTTAGTTCATCGCATTTTGTTAATCCGAGGATTAACCTACCACATTCTTCCATCATTGTTTCAGTTAATTCAGTTGGTTACCAATTACCAGCACCACAGGTGTAGAGTTTTATCGGAGCTTGACCTTTTTCCAGAATACAAGTAGAAGATGAATTTACAGAAGAAAAAAAAATCAAAAGCAAAGATATTGCAGCTTAATTATGAAATGGATTACCCCAAGGGGACTTGCAATAGAAGCATTAATTGAATGAGAAAATTGAAAAGACAACACACCGCATCTTCACCAAACAAATATGCATGGATTCTTGCAGTAGGATCCTCTAGCGTAAGACGAATCCTATAAATCCCACTTGGAGAAAGGAATTCTGTGGGATCAGAAGGAACCATTGCTACCACCCGTACTACACACTTGAATTTAGCTGTAACCTATAAAATGAAACATAAACCTTCAGAGGTGGAACTTGGAAGTTAAGTTGCTGATCTATTATTTAAAAATAAACAGAAAATTCACTCCAAGCAACCTAGTATAAACTATAAAACACATGTTCATTGCAAAAAGGTCTCTCAAGGAAAAGCAAAGAATAATCTATGTATTTAATGCAGGAATACTTGCATCAATAAGCTACCAGTTTAGTCACATCCCTGCAAAATATGGCCAATCTGATCAATCATTAGCACTACACAGACAGTAAACTAGCACGCAGAAAATTAACCAATGCGTTTATCCCTAGGCAATCATCAAACGGTAGCTCAACATACCAATACCATCAATTCCTAAGATACGGATGGCCAATCAACATACCACCTTATGGTGTTGCAACCCCTATACTGATTTAGCATAGACAGTATCAGACAAAGCAGACATCTCAATTCCCCATCATTTCCCATGCATTTGAAAGGGAAAAAAGATGGGAAGATTTCATACCTGAGAAAAGTTCAGAATATCCATTAACGTGACCAAGGCAACATCTTCTTTTCCAGTTTCTGAATGATCAATGCACAATTAGTTTTGAATGTATTTATAGATGTAAAAAAGTATTGAGAAGTTAAGATCATGAGGAGACAATTTTGAACATAATCTACAACTTCCATTAACTATGAAACATACATAGGACATTTAGTACCTGTAAGAAGTGGAGGCCAAGGAAAGCTTGTAAATGGCATCCGATCCCATTTTGTAGAAAACCGCTCCTCTGAGTCTCTGTTGAAAATGGAAATTTACCACGACATTTAGTGTTCAACGCCAGGAAAAAAAAACTATTATTTGGGATCAAGGAAGTAGAAACTAGAAAGTACTCAAGTGTTCATGGGGATAGGAAAATGGGGCCTACAGCAACCTGATCTCAATCTCAACTGCTAAGCTTAGAAGTTGACTTGATAATACATGCTTTCCGCTAAAGAAATCGTTTACACACATGCAACTAAAATGGAGAGAAAAAGAATAACAGACCTTAAGCACTTTAATAAAAGGCGGTCTTCATCTGGGACATATCTAATTCTTGTGGATGCTACAAAGATACCATACCATAAACCAGCATGCACTTCAAAACTTAGATTGATAAGTTTTACCCATCTACCAACAATAAAAGACGAAGGATCCAGCTTTCCTTCTCTTCGCTCAACCTTTACCCTCAAGACAGTCCCTATCGTTGGAAAATCACATAAAATACCCCTTGACAATCTCTCACCAAGTTGTAAAGGAAGTGGGCTTTCTTTTTCATTATCGAGCCTGAAAATGATATGAAAGCCAAAATCAGTAAACATATTTAACTATATGTAGCCAAGAAAGAAGAAATCAGGGCGACTCTTATAGCAAAATATAGACAACGAATGGAGATGTTATGATGATACAACAACAGGGAGTCCATGCAATTCATAGGAGAAAAAAGATGAAGTGGAGATATATGGAAAATATAAGAGGAAGCAAAATAAATTTGCTTGTTGCCATAATATTTAACCCAAAAATATATTTTGTCAGTGTCACCATGCCAGTTGAAATATCATGTCACACTTTCTCAAAAGGATGAGATTAGAGAACACTGGATCAACAGGTTTTGTGGCTGATATTTTGGCAGCGAAGTTCTCTTCTGATTTGTTATTTCAATTTCTCTGCCGAGTACTAGTTTTGTTTCAAGGATGATAACCTTCCATGCGAATATTGTTTCAATGGAAATTTATCCGACAGTTCACAGGAGTGGGTTTTTAGTTCTTAGTTTCTTACTAGTGAGGGAGAGACTAAGAGAGTATTCAAACCTGTGGCATCATGTCATGTGGGCATCTAATTCTCCCAGTTTATTTTTTATTTTATTTTTTATTGAGAGCATAAATCCTCCCAGTATATGATTTACCAACATCTTTATATAAAAAAAATAAAACAAAAAGCAATCCCACATTCCCACGGAAACTCATCAAATCCGCCTACACACATATCATAAGGGCAAAGATATAAGACAAGAAATAGTTATGTCCACAAAAGATAATAAATAGGTCAAGACCTTGATTGGCATCTTAAATTCTACTAATCGGTTTGCCTTTGTAAATTTTTAAAATATACGATGAACGGATTTTTTTTACTTTATTGATTATAAAAAAGAAATGTAAAACGAGTTAAATGGTGATATTAAAGCCTTCCAATCCCAATAATGAGAAAATTGAGATTTTCTCACTTTTCATGGATCGTTAAACGAGGAGCATCTGTTCCATCCCAAATTAACAGTGTCAACTGATCTTGGTTAACTTCACACACATGGAGTATCTAGTCAAAGAAACACAAACTGTTAGAACATTATTATTCAAATGGAAATAGAAGATTACAGGTCTAACCTAGACTCAGTTGCCTTCTCAAACTTCTTACAACTTAGAAAAATACAACATGCAAGCATGAGACCAGTAACCAGTTACCTTACAAACGAGATCAAGTTGTTCTCCCCTGCGAATCTCTCTCAACAATATGGATTCCTTTGACACTAAAAACAAAGCAATATTACTTTCAAAACATAGCAAAGCTTAAATCTAAAAGTAGACTGCAACATAATATTGAGAACACGTTATCACACAGTAGCCCATAGTAAGAAATACCCCAAAAGCTCTTGCAACATGAAACCATCCTTGGAACTATACCTAAGCCAAGAAGCTTACAAGATGAACTAAATCAGGCGTCAGATGAGCAACAGATTCAAAAGCAACACAAATCAGCAGCTAAGGACATGGGACTCCAATCTCATCTTACTTCTTCTCCCCCTTCTGAAGATCACAACTGTATTACCCAGGTATGTCACTCATCCTCCCTTGAGCTCGCCGGGTCCTCTAGGTTAGCTCACTTTCCTATTGGAAATTTATCTATTGCATCCACTCTCCCTAGCTCCTTTCTTACAGTTGCTAAGATAAAGAAAAATGGAAAAAAAAAATGCCATGCCAGCAGCTCAGACACAGCTCAGAATCAGCATAAGATACCAATAGCAGATACAGAGAGAGTTGAGAATACACAGGTTGAGAGCTCTAAGGGCAAGAACACAGAGCAGTGCAGATCTGAGCCTACAGGGCACTATAATGACACAGTTCAAGCTGATCCAGTGCGAGCTGAGATTTCTACAATTGAGATCAGTTCACCTGCAGTTTCTAAGGAAGTTCAGAAATCTACAGATCCTATTACTGAGAATACTGAAAATGCAAGTGGAGAAATAGGAGAGAAGTTAATAGAGAACCCAACACCTGCAGAAGCCTACAGAAAATCAGCAAGTTGCTACAGAATCACTGAGACAACAAGTTGCTACAGTTTGGGATAAGAACAGAAGTAAAGGTAAAGGCAAATCATTTGGCTACAGACTCAGCTACAACAATCCTGAAGGAGTAGATACTGTGAAGGCCAAGAAGGAAGATTGGCTGACCTTGGAGGAAGCTTGGGGATTTTCCTTAGTGGGATTCATAGTTGGAAGATTCCCTGGGTTCCAAGCTGTGCATACACTTACAGAAAAATGGCCTGATCATGGCTTTAATGCTCAAGGAGGATGGTTGATGTTTAAGTTCAACAATGAAGATGATAGAGATCAAGTGCTCATGGGAGGGCCCTACATAGGACCAGGCTACACACTCTTATTGAAGAGGGTTCCCGAAAGGTTCCCGAAATGATAAATATTTTTATATGTATATGTAGAAAAAATGTTTTTGTTTAAATATATTGGATATAAATTTTAATTTGTTATTTCATTAGACATTTTTAGTAGAAAAAAACTAAGAGAAACTAAAATTATGAAAAAACTGAAGCTAATGAGATTTGAACTGATGACCTCAAGGTAAAAACTACATCTCCTCACCAGCTAAGCTAAGCTGTCTTTGTGATTTTTTACTCTTTTTACACTCTTTTATCCCTAAAATTAGTAAAAAATACCAAAAAATCCTAAAATGGAAAAAAAATTCTATGGTTTGCTTCCGGGCTTTGTTTGGGGGGGGGGGGGGGTTCGCTGACACCACCTCGAGCCCCACCCTAGGTCCGCCAATGCTCACTACAGGGCTACTTCCCATGAAAAAAGAGGTCTTAGGCAAGGGGATCCCCTCTCTCCTATGTTATTTGTTCCGCAGACTACGTATCTAGACTCCTAAAATGCAGAACAAGACACCCTCACTTCAGATTTCATCCTAAGTGTAAAAAACTGCAGATTACTCACCTAGCATTTGCTGATTATCATGTCAAGAGGGGAGACACACTCAATGAAAATCCTTGTGGATTGTATGAAAGTCTTCAGAGAAGCGTCAGGTTTGGAGATTAATTTCAACAAGTCCACATATTACACTGCAGGAGTATCTCAATAGGAGGAAGATCAACTGATTGAATGGAAAAGCTTCCCCAAGGGATCCTTCACTTTCACTTACCTTCGAATTCCTATCTCCTCAGGGAAGTTACTAAACTCTCAATTCTCTCCTTTACTAAATAAATTTGCCAAAAAAATCAATGTCTGAAATGCAAAAACTTTATCTTATGCAGGGAAAATAGAACTTATTAGATCTGTCCTTCAAGGGATCAAAGCTTTATGGTTTGCTTTCATTCCTGCTTCTTCCTTAGTTGTTAAAAGTATAAACAGATTCTGTGCAAATTTCCTTTGGAGATCACCTAGGGTCAAATGGAAAGAAATATGTACGCTTAAGAGTGGAGAACTAGGTCTTAAAAATCTAAAAGGCTTTCATGTGCAAAATACTTTGGGATATTCTCACGAAATAGGACTCTCTTGGGATTAGATGTATACATCATGAATACTTAGCTAGGAATAATGTTTGGGATTGGGATGTAAATAAAGTAATTATTCTCTCGTGATAAAAAAAGATTATTGATGCAAGAAACCTACTTATTCACATTGCAGGAACTCCTTTTGGAGCTGAAAACCTACTTAGAGAATGGAGTAAAGGTGGCAAACTGAGCATGACAGATACCTACAGTGCAATCAGAACAAAAGGAATCACCAAGCCCTGGGTCACTACACAGTCTAGAATATCAAAATTACACCTAAACACTCCTTCATCACATGGATTGCAGCCAAAGGAAAATTAGCAACAAAGGACAAGATCGCTTACAGGATATAGACCATAATTGTTCTCTATGCAATCTTGTTCCAGAAACTAGTGCACATTATTCTTTAAATGTCCTTATACCTCTATTGTATGGATGCAGATAAAAAAAATGGCTCCGCATGACAAGAAACACTTACAAGTGCACTCAAATGGATCAAGAAGGATAGCATAGGAACAAGTTGGATGAGCAAAGCAAGGAGGATGGCTTTAGGGGCAACCGTTTACTTAATCTGGACAAACAGGAATATGAAAATCTTTGAGAACAAGATGAAGACTACAGATGAGCTAGTGAACACTATCAAGACTCGTGTATAGAAAAGGCTATATGCAACCTATCCCTTAGTCTTTACACAGTCAAATGAAGGCCCTTAAAGGAGACAAGGGAAGGATAGCAACCAAAGAAGTAAATCAGAGACAGACCAAGATTTTTTTTATTTTAAGGTAAAAATATATTAAGAGAATGAAATATTTACAAGCTACATTATGGTAGTTCAAGAGCAATAGGCGTCACGAGGTTGTATGGACCTCTTGAGACGCCTTGAGTGAGTAAGGCTCACTTCCGGAAACCAAAATGAGGGTGGGAGGACTGTCGCCCTTGTGTGGATCCAATCTCTTCAACCCAAAGCTATCAGAAGTCGGACACACACTCCTAAGTTTTATGTTGGAACTTCTCCTTCGGCTCGGCCATCAAGGCAGTTACAACACAAGACTTGGGACACCCTAGACACAATTACATCCCATCCATAGAAAACATTCGTCTTAAGAGCTCATTTACATAATAGGATTAAAAGCAACAAGGACAAAAGGTTGCCTTAACACAGGATTAGTCACGAGGCTCAACTGTAGGTGATTGGCTCCATTTCCAGGCTTTTGTAGTGTCTGGACAGACCAAGATTGCAACCATTTCTGGAGGACATCCTTTTGCAAAGAATAAGAAAGAGAAGAACAAGAATGCACAACAAAAGCTGTGGCATCTACCTCCTTTTGTAACTGCCAAGCCTATATTGTTCTTAACTTACATGATTTCTTTCACACAAGGAACTTTAGGGGAACTAATGTATGGTATTGCAACATCTTGATGGGATAGCCGAAGGGGGTGCTTCAATACTTTACACTAGTGTGTGTGTCCGACTTCTGATAGCCTAGGCTTGAAGAGATAGGATCCACACTAGACATTATCCATCCACCTCACATGGTAGAGCCTCATGGATTAGAATCCACATGTTATTAGGCTACTCTAGGAGCTTACATATAGGCCCATTTTGGTAGCAAATGATCCCTACGGAACCTTGTTATCTTGTAAATATTTCTCAAGTTTTCAATATATTTTAACCTTAAAAAAAAATGTCAATATGTACAAAAGTTATGGGGTCAAGTTATAGGATAACTATCAAGCCAAATATACATCTTCAAATCATCTACAACCTATATCGAAACTAGCTTCATGCAAGAAAGAGTACACAAATGATCTTGTTCTCCTCTCACCATAAAGTTTTCATCATGGCAAGCTACTCTCTCTTAAAAATAGTTTACAGATTTCTGTTGTGGGTGTTCAAAACTCTAACAAGCTCATTAATAATATGCAAATTTGCAGTACCACATATTAGCAACTCCAAAGAATTTTATTATAAAGCGAACACATTTCATGAATAAGATGTGACCTTGACAACATAACACCTGTATCAAGTTCCGTACTATCCATCCACTTCCTGAGGTCAGCAACAAACGCTTTGTCCTGCTCTCGTGTACAAAAATTTGAAGAAACCTGGTATGGTGTGAAGCTTTGACCATATTTTCCTTCATAAAGGGCAAATCTAGAAAACTTTTTGTTGAAAACAGCATTAACCTCCTTATTATACGCCTTAATCTGCCAAGAACAAGAAATCTACTTTTAATTACATCGATTAACACCTTCGATTTTTGAGATATATGAAATCCAAACACTTAAAAACTAGCTTGACAATTGACCAATGACATAGTTACGGAATTGGATGAAACTGCCAATGGAGTCTAAAAGTTTGTTGATCCATTTTCATTGACAATTATGTCGATAGGGTGGGTGGTTTTCAAAAAGAAACATCCTAATTCAGTAATGATTATTGGCTTAAAAAAACTAAAATGTCATATTTTCCTCTAAAGGAGGCTAAAATGACTTATTTTTGTTAAGAGAAGGGGTAATTACGAGTTACTTGGCATGTTTCAGTAGTTGGAACAGAAGACGAGTTGAAGCGAGGAATTATTCCTTGATGTTGGATGTGGGGCTGGAATTTCGGAATAAAAATAGGGTTTTGTAACCATCTCAACAACAACCAGACCACCACAAGACTACCACCATTATGGTGCCACTGCTACCTCTTCTTACATATTCACCAAATCTCTCATCCGCTTATGCTTCGTTCTCCTCTTATTCTCACTAATTCGATCTTTTCTATGCTTTGTTCTCTTTTCTTTGCTAAAGCTGAAGACTGTAGCATGCTAACCCTACTAGCGTGCTAGCCACATTTTGCGCATAAAGAAAGGAGCTTGGTTCACTTCTAGAGATAAAGCACACGGTTCATGGACCAAAAGCAAGTTTCTTTTTTTTTTTGGGTGTGTTGTGAAGTACGCCAGTAGTAATTGATGGTTTGCTTTTTTCTTCCTTTATGAAGTTTTATCATAGTAATTGAACCATTATGGTATCATTACCCTTTAGGTTTTGTTGTGTAGAACACTTCTTACCTGCATTGCATGTCATGTGCCATGCTGAATTGATAAGCTACGCAGTGTATCAAAATGTATTTTGTATTATAGTGTAATCAATTGCTAGGGTATATTATAGACATCGAAATTACATACATATTAGATTTACAATTTGCAGCAAGTTACATTTCAAAATCAAACGTTCATTGCATTTCAAATAATATGTATGTTTATTTTATATTTCAAAGGCATTAGTAGCTTATGATGCCACATGTATGCATGTTTTTTAAACCAAAAAAAAAAACACACATTTTTTAGAAGTGTGCCTGTGGAAGTTACAGAAACAAAAGATGAATTTTGAATGGTTTCCCTTTGTTGGATTTCAAGTGCTTTCAAGCTGGAGATTTACAAACTCAGCTTGAGGGGGAGTGTTGGATAAATTGGTTTTACTATTATGTCACAAGTTAGTTGGTTGTTGCATTTGATGTGTTGCTTTAGTTTTAATTTTCTAGTTGTAGGTTTATATTTCTTAGACTGTTTTTCTAGTAGTTATTGTGTCATTTGTAGCTTTACTTTTCAGACTTTGTAGCTTCTCTTGTAAGCTTCAAAGGTCACCTCTTGTCTTTAAATAGTTGTTTTCTCCTTGAATAATATGATAAGACAATATGAAGAAGAACTTAAACTTCTCTTTGTTCTTCCACAAGATCCTCCCAAGATTAGATGTTTCCGCTGCTATAGTTTAGAAATCTAACAGATCTGTGATTTGTGCAAAAAATTTGGCCATGCATCGGATAGGTGTATGACAGTGAGAAATGGGATGTTGGCACGAAAGGAGGGAAGGGGTTGTGTCTATAGAAGATGCCCCTATTGTGTTCAGAAAAAGGCGAAGCGAAGTTGCAGCACCACCAACACGACTAAGTGTGCAAGAGAAGTGCAAAATAAGAAATTATAAATATAAATTGGGAGATGCACAGGAGGAAATTGATACACATATGGGCAGTTAGATAGAAGCTTCTAGGGTAAGCTAGGAGGGAGGGAAAATTAGTAGTATAAATAAGGCACTAGGCCTCTTAGTTAAGGATCCATGAAATTGCTTAGTTGAAAGTTGGGTGGCGTATCAGCCCCTTTGGCCAGGCATATCTGCCTTGGTGGGAGTATCTTCCCCTTTCTATTTTGTTCTTTCAATTTCCAGTTAAATCCAAAGAGGGTTATCCTTATTTTATCCCTAATTTCTGTGTTTTGAGTGTGAATTAGTCCTAGATAGACCTAATCCATTTTACTGATCTATCAGAAATAAGCACAAAGGGTGAGGCAGCGCAAGGCAAGACGGCTTATACTGGAAGTATGAAAGCAAAACCCAAGACTGACTATGCAGCAACAAATGTGTTTGCAACTGCTGTAACAAGCAAATCTAAGGGTGCCGCGTCAGCTATAACAGCAAGTGAAAGGGAAAATAGATAGAGAGGAGACGATTATGCAAGATAGGGGAAAGACAAGAGGGTGTGACAGCGATGTGGGGAAACAAGAGGATGTGCAACAGAAGGAAGCATGACAGCAAGCACCAAGAATGCAATGGGGCTGTGAAACAATGAAGAACAGCGCTGAGAGCCAAGTTAGATCAGTGGATAACTCAATAACAAGCGCAAACAACAGGAGAGATAAGGAAGAGAATCTGACAGAAAATGGGAAAAGACAATCAACTATGAAAGCATACAAGAAGAGCATGACAGCTAAAATAAAAACATGTATGACAGCGAAAAAAGGGGGTCCAACTGATCTAAAGGAAAAACTGAATGGACTGAGTTGGAACCTTATGAAATAGACAGCCATGATCAAGAGGAGGAGGTTATGACAGACTACAACTGTAAGGAACAGAAGGCATCCAAAACTGCTGATATAGAAGAAAATCATGAATGCCCGGTGTATCATGAGACTCCGTGGAAGTCGGCGAGTAGGAAAAAAGCAAGTTGGAGTACCTTAGCCAAACACAACAAAAAGAAAGGCAAGGCTGGAAGGGATCAGGTGTTCCTACATGGTGCTGCAGAGCTCAGAATCCCTCAGATGATGAATAGATGTACAGTGATCAATCAACCCAGGATAAGTTGTATGGGGAAAGTAGTGCTCAGCTTAATCAAGCCAGAACCCATTTGGAAGTTCTCGTTAATGATGCTGTAAGGATCTGTGAAAGTAGAAGACGTCGATAAGGCATATAGGATGGAGGGTTTGAGGCTGTTCATTTATGAGAGTTTGTGGCTTAGGATTTTAAGGTAGACTTTTTGTGACCGGGATGGGGTTAGGCCATATGTGGCTTGGCTGTAGGTTGGCTAGGAGAGAAGTCGAGTGACAATTTGAGAAATGTACGTGACTAGGGCACTTTGTGGGTTAATTTGGTGTGATATTATGTTATTTTTTTGGCCTGCATGGCCACTCTCTTTTCTTTTTCTTGGTTTGGTCTTTGTCACCCTTGTAACTTAGTTACAAATCTATACATGTACCTCTTCAAGACATCCTTGACAGCGCTTCACAGATCCTATGCCTTAATATCATTAGGTTGACTGGCCAATCCGGTGGTAAACTTAATCTTTCTTTGTGGTGGTTGTTGTTTAACTATTGACTTCATTGATACAGACTGGTGTGACAACTTTGTCAGGTACAGATCAAGATATCTCCCCTAAAAACACTGAAAAAAAAAAGGTCTTCCGCCATAGCACTAATGAAAACTGCCTACCCTAAAGCACCATGGCTACAATGAGATAGTAGGGAGAAGAGGAAAAGAAACTGCATACCACAACATGAAAGAGTAGCATTATATCTCCTGCAGATTCAACCTTTGGAAGCTTATCCATAACTTCCGCAAAACAGTTAACTAAAAGACCATGGCTAGGATGGGATGCATCAACAATCCTGACTGAGCAGCAGTAATCTGCATGGAAAATGAGAGAGAAAAAACCATATTCAAATTGAACCTAATGTACATATGGAAATAAGCCCATAAATCAAGCCAACAATCTGTTTAAAGAAAGTATAGAAAGTAGCAAAATAGCATCCCAAGAGGGCCATGGATACAGAAAAAAATACAAATATAAATTGTTATTAAAAAAATGTGATGTGGATCTGAGCATCCCTTGATCTCTAAGATTGGTTCTGGTCTTATCTGTCCTACTGATAACCCCCAACCAAGTCATAGAACTACCAAGACTAACTAGTGCCACTGGTTAGTCTTGGTAGTTCTATGTTCTGTTGATCAGTTCTCCATTGGATTACTAGTTTCCCATATGTTCTTTTGAAACTCAGTTCTCCATAGTGATTTTTGACAAGCAGTATGGTTGCTTCCACTGCTTGTCATAAGTTTATCTTCCAGCTTGACGGGACAAAAATACTATCAGCTTAAGTACCAGCTTGGGTTTGACCCAAGATGTGTGGAAAAGTCTTGAGTTCAGAATCTTTGGATGTTTGAAAGAGTTTAAGTAACCGTGGTTATAATTCAGGTTGGGTTTCTAATTCCCAACACTAAACTAAAGCGCCACTCTTTCAACGTCCATATCTGCCATATGCAGTAAGTCTCTCTTCCATCTTCATGCCAATTAATCAAAACTATCCCTCGAAGGCTTGGATGCTCATGTTGCTATATCAAAAGTATTCAAGACATTAGACGTCCATTTGAGAGTAGGGTTGTAAATGTATGGTCATCCTAGGGTTAGTTTTTGTTTTCCTTGTAATTTTGTCGCCAAAACAAGGCTAGACTAGCTTTTTAGCATCCTGTAGAAATTCTGTTAAGGGTAAATAAACAGCATATGCTTTGAACAGCACACTCTCTAATCTCTATCTCCTTAGAACATATCATGTAGTTTCGCAAAAACAACTGCAGGCATGGCGTCAGAGAGCGTTCATAAAAACCAATTTTCGGACACAAGTCACATAATGTCCGCAAAAGATCCCCTTGCCTGGGCATCCCTAAACCCTTCAAGGTTGAGTCTTGGACACTTCCAACAACTGTTTGTCATCCATTTTTCAACCGGGCCTGCTACAGCAAACAGCTCTAAGGCTTGTTTCAAGGAATTGAGAGATTGCTCCTCTTTTACTCAATAAATTATTGAAATACATGAAATTTTACCCTCCACCAACCTCCCGTTAACCCCATCGTAAACTGATCCAATCAAAGTAAACAATTTCGTTTCCATGGTAAGCCAAGCCACCAACAGAGGGCGTGATCGCAGCTTTACCAAACTAGGAAGGAGGGAAAATAGGGAAACAAATAGGAAAATCAAATAATCATTTCCAGTTTCTTTGCTCTGCGATTAGAAAAAAGTAAAATGAATGGAAATGTACCTGTGCCCTTGCTTTGCTTCGGGAGGCTATGGTCGACAATTACGCCGATGAGACAAACCTTCTGGTTTATAGAAGCGAAGGCATCAGCGATGTTGAGAAATCGGTAGTCGTCTTTCGCCACCATGGACGTCCCTGATCCTCCCCCTCTTCTTCCCATTTCCGCAAAACCCTACCCCTCAACCCTAACCTCTGTTTATAACCAGTTTTTGGTGGGAATTTCAAAATTTTATATTCCATCAATAATTTATATTTTCATTAAAAAAAAGGGAAAATGATCAAAAATAATACTCTGTACTCATCTTTCATCTAGGGTTCAACCTCATCGACCTTGGTTTCACGGGCCAGGACTTTACCCGGAGAAAGAGGACTGTGGGGGACAAATTGGTCTCTAAAAGGCTAGATCGGATGCTTTCTAATGTCTCGGGTCACTTGGCTTGGCCTGAGGCAAGGGTCCGTCACCTTCATAGGTATTCCTCGGACCACAATCCGATGCTATTTGAACTGCTTCCAGAGATCAGTAAAAACAGGAAGCGCCGCCCCTTTCGTTTTGAAGCTGCGTGGCTCACTCATCCCGACTTCTCCTAGTTTGTTGAAATTAATTGGAAAAAAGATTGTTCGGTTGATGTGGCACTTAAATCGTTGAGCAATGACTTGAAAGTTTAGAATAGGAATATTTGCGGAAACATATTTACTAGAAAGAAACTCCTTTTACACGCTCTGGATGAGATCCAGAGGCGACTGTCTAATGGGGAGAATGCTGCTACGAAGGAACAAGAGCTCAGAATAAAAACCAAATTGGACGAGGTGTTTGATCAAGAAGAAATTCTCTGGATGTAGAAATCTAGATAAAGCTGGCTTGCGCTAGGCGATAGAAACTCAAAAATTTTCCATGTGTCCACGGTGGTTAAGAGGAAAAAGAACAGAATTGAAGGGCTTTTCGATAAGGACAAGACCTGGGTTAACGAGAAGCAAAAACTGGAATGTCTTGTTGTGGATTACGTCGAACAATTGTACACCGAAGAAGAACCTGGGAAGGTTGGCCAGCAGATGGTGGCAAATTTTCTTGTTCTGGATGAAAGGTTCTGGTCGAAGGTCTGTAAGGACGTCACAGATGAAGAGATTCGAAGGGCCTTTAAGAGCATGGGGGCCTATAAAGCCCCGGGGATTGACGGGTTCCAACCGATTTTCTTTCAGAAATGCCAGAATGTGGTTATTTGTTTGATATTCTATTCATAAGTGGTTGTTTTCAGCCAGTTTACCATGTGCATACTGGTTATTTGTTTGATGACATCTTTTTAAGGTGGTGGTTCATGCCAAAATATAACTTGGTTTCTAACATACCATGTTGTCCATTAGGTGAAAGCTAATTTTTCCTTTTTTGTTTTCGTTAATTTATCACCCAGTAGCGCTAAGATAGGCCTAATTTCTCTTGATATTGCGATCATGTTTTAATGGTTTGGCGGATATCCGTTGTTAGTAAAGATTGGATACTATTGTATTGGCATTCTATGAAGAGGTGCGTATCGTCTTCAGTTGCATGGTTACATAGATTGCAGTTGGGAGTCCTTGTTGACTTAGTTTCCAAAGGAAGTTTTTGACATTAGGAGGGATATTGACTTTCCAAATCCACGAGTTCTCGTCGTTTTCTGTTCTGTTGTGAGATGTAATTAATTTGTAGGCGCTAGCTATTGTGAACCACCCTTCTCTATCTAGCCACCAACACAATCTATCCTCAAATTGATTTGTTGGTAGTGGAGTGCCCATGATATCTTTTACAATGTTTTGTGGTAGGGTTGTACTTAACTTTTCCACCCACCATTTCCCCCGTATAATATATTCACTAACATTTTCCTCAGTTTCAGTAATAACAGGGCAGTCATCCTTGCTGCTAATAGGTGTCGTTATTTGACGTGGGGAGAATTGAATCGAAATATATAATAAAATATAAACCAATACAACTCTTAGCCTCTTCAAATAAATTCAAGACTCCCCGCTATAGTAGTAGGGAATCAGGTTCGATCCACGAGGAAGCGAGTCAGCGGGATCCTAGTAGCGTTGAAGACACATCCTTTATGTTCGACCAGAAGCCTCGATCTCGATGTCAGACCTCGATGTCGACCTTGGCTGTCGATGTCGTCTGCAACAGAAAACCTACAGAAACAAAAACTGTAGTCGATATCGACTGGTTGGGGTCGATATCGAGGTTAGTTCACGAAATCGACTGGCTCAGAAGTCTGCCAGTCGATACAGGGGGTCGATTTCGACACAAGGTGGTCGATATCGATGCTTGCAGAAGTTTCCCAGGAGTCTCGAGATCGACTCAGAAAACCGTCGATCTATCAGTTTTGGTCGATATCGACCTTTGCTGTCGATATCGATGTCTTTCCTGCAGTGAGTTAGTGGTTTTGTCGGCAAAGAAAAGGCCGAAGAATCAAGGATGGGAAGGAAGCAATGATCAGAAATAAGCAAAGGTGTTGGGTTTTTCGATGACTCAACGAACGACGGGCAAATTTTAATGTAAACTCAAAGGAAAAAGCCTTCCAAAGTCAAGGATTACCGCGACGACAACCATGATAGTAGAAATAAGGATCAACTAAAGATGCATGCTTTTATCATAAAGGAAAAGGCTTTCACCTAAACCGACCAATAGGAAAAGAGATTTTTCAATTACTTAACCTAATTGGTGTCTATCTTAGTCATAATTGAGTTTATAATCTTTCGAATAGAAACCCTAATTACTACCCAAGTTTTACAACATGAGTTCCTTAAATTCGCATTTAAAGATGAAGAGCAAGGTAGAAGGAGATAAAAGATACATTCTTTAACGACGTACTTACCTTACCATCATGGCTATCGTCGGGCTCACCCCGACCCTAGAAGAAAGGGGAACTACTCACTCATGTTGATCGTAGACATGTCTTGAATTGAAATAACTTGCATAAATGGAAAATCTCGAATCTTTACAATCTCAACGCCAACTATCGTAAGCGCTTGAAACTTTAAAGCTCAAAAAACCTAACTATCTATTGTCTATTTTCCTTGTCTTTGATGATTCTATGATTGGATCCCTAACAAATCAGCCCCTAAGGCTTTATTTATAGGCTACTAATCCTCGCTATCCGAGGATTGTAACTTCTATCTAAACTATTAACTCTATCCGAGCAATTTAGGATAGGTCTTTTATTTTGATAAAACTTAAAGGAAAAGATAACAAACAACTGCTAATATCTAAAAGAACGAGATAACTCATGGCTTCGATGATAGACTTCACAATCCGAGCCTCAAAATCGGATTTATCTTCTGTCGAGGTAGGGTCGATATCGATACCAGAGGTCGATATCGATGCTTGTGTTTCTGCTCGACTTGTCCAACTCCAGTCGATGTCTATGACTATGGTCGATATCGATGCATGTGTGTCGATATCGAGGCTTCTAGTCTGGTTTGTGTGGTTATCTCGACACTCAGAAGTCGTGTCGAATTCCAGGGTCGATATCGATGTCTCCAGTCGATATCGACCTCTTCTCAGCTTCACTCGGCTTGCCCGTTTTGCCTCCGATTTCATCGAATTCCTGCATAGTTAGCTCAAAACTCGTGTAGACTCTATTTCTTACACTTTAGCTCATTTTTACACGAGATCATATGCTTTTGAAACTTTGGTTCGGAAATCAAATGAAATATGAAGTCAAAAGATGCAATAAACAAAGGTACAATTATGTACATCAAAACACCCCATACTTAGACTTGCTTGTCCTCAAGCAATAACCAAGCAATAACCAACACCTACAACACACCCTTCAAGTCTTCGCCTTTGTCAAAAGCAACATCATAAGCGGTAGCAAAGCAAAGCAAGTGAATTTAACGTCATAGCACATATTTTGGCGATCCATAGGCATATGCAATTTTGATCCAACCTCACAGGGATAATGTGTTTGCACTCAACTCTCATGTGTTTAGGCTATGGGGATCAACTCTCAACTCAATTCCATATAGAATCTCATAAACATTGCAATTTATAAAAATCCACTTCGCAACCAATTATGAAAATGCAATAAGAATCATCAGGAGGACTTTCGCTCAATGGAAGACTTCATAGAAGACTCCATTCGGCGGGGTTGTAATGGGGCTTGGTATGAAATAAAGGGTATGGAATTATTTGGCTATGTGGTGCTTTTATAATTCGGGAATCAAGACTCCTAAATCTCAACACTTGCAATACCCAAACCATAACTCTTCAATATAATGCTCTAAAGATGCATTCCATCAACCCTTCTTCCAAGTTCTAATATACCTCTCAAAAATATAACATTTGTATGAATAAAAGACTTAAGGATTTTGGCTCATGCACTTTATATATATATATATATTTTTCGGATTTTTTTTTCTTTTTTCAGAAATAATACTAAAACTATGTGCATTTATATGGTGAGCCAAAAAATCCTTTTACAAAATATGACAAAATGTAAATATGTACCATCCTATGATTTCCTTGCTCAAAACTAGACATTATGCTCTTTTCTTTCCACAAGGCATTAGTCCAACCAATCTAAGTCTCAATTCCCAAATGGGGGTCAGGCTCAATTCGGCTAGGGATAATTTTGTGGAGTTTGCAATTCAGGCTCAGGCTAATGCTCTGGCTTCAAGCAGGGATAATGCAGGGTAGGTAAAGAGAGGATAAAAATGGCTTAAAAGATGCCTCCATCATTTAATTCTCGTAAACATAAACATATATATGCATTGGTTTTGAATAACTATCACAACATTTAGAGATGCATAGGAAGAGTAAATTCACTCAAGAAAGCGGAGGGATTTTTGATGTTCTCCCTATAGGTCAAAATTCTCACAAGGACAATTTTTGTTGGATTTGCTTTTTAGCCTAGGATCATATGTGCTCAATTTCATCACAAGTTCACAATCTACATAAAAATTTAAAGACTTAGGCTAAACCATCCAAATATGCCATAGGGTTTACATGATCAAGTCAGCTATTGAGTTTTCACTCACACTCACTTACGCTATATGTATATCACTGCTCAGGGGGCGGGGGAGGTGGCAACAGCAAGGGCCAGCCCTGTGTAGGAGCTGTCCCTGAGTAGTCTGTCGGGGCGGCCTGCGGGAAAGTGGAAGGTCCAGCCTGCTGATCGAAGGAAAAGCCCATATATGAGCCCAAACCCTCGAGGAACCTCCCATAGCGTCGCTGCTCCTCGCGCATCTCAGTGACGGAGAGCTCCAGCCTAGTGAAGCGGGCAGACATGTCTTCCTGCCAATCGGTGGTGTAGGCAGGCTGGAAGGGAGGAGGAGGTGGAGGTACATAGCTATGGTGGCTGTGGTGACTGTGGTGGCTGTGGTGGGACCCCTGCGGGCCCTCTCCTCCCCCAACCGCATCATCCCTGGCGTCATCATCGTCGTTGCCATCCATGCCTCCCTGGTAGGCTGGGGGCTGCTCAGCTCCGTCGGAATGGGGGTCAGCGTCCCAGGACATGGCATCCACCTCTGGCTCATGGTTGTAGAGTGGGGGCCTCCTCCGTAGGGTGGGGTCAGCGGTCGGATCTATATCCGTATGATATGGCTGCCCAGTCCAAGACTGGTACCAATCAGGGATATACAGCAGATCCATGAAATCGTGTCGCAGGCGCATCCCCGTTTGGGGGTGTCTCCATCCCTGTGCCCCTGTCGCGATGACTCCGCCCTGGCGCAACACCGCAGCGTCTAGGTACGTGAGCTGGTAGGCCGTGTACCTTTCAGTGTGGACGCCTAGAGCCTCGGCGAGGATGGCCACCATGCCGCCGTCCAAGATGTCTGTAGAGACTGTTCGTCGGCGGTCTACTATATGCTCGAGCCAGGAGTGGAGGTATGGTAGAGGGTCATCCTCGAAAAGCATCCTCCGTAGAGTCTCCGTCTCACGGTGTGTCGGGCGACGGAGCTCAGGCCTGGCCCAAAGGGTACTCGCCAGGACCCTCAAGATAACCCTAAAAAGTGGACTCACAACCCTAGAGGTGAAGGAGTCAGTAGGAGCAGGGTAGGGTATACCTGATAAGTAACTCCAGATGACATTGGGGTCGTGGACCCTGAAGGCGGCCGGAGTGTGGATGAACCCAAAAATCTCACTCATCTCCTCGAGCGATAATCTGTGTCGCCTGTTGCCGAGCTGGAAGATGACTCGGCGGCCAGTCGAAGTGCGCTCGGGAACCTCTAATGTGGCCATAAACTCCCCAGTGAGAACGGGGTAGTGCGCCTCCAGTGGCTCGATCAGCCTGTGTAGAGAGACGTTCTCAAACGCCTCCTGAACGCCTGGGTGAAATCCTAGCTGGATCATGTCAGGGAGATGGTACCATCGTGCCCTGGTGGCTCGGGGAATCAACTCCTCAGCAAGGGAGCGCTGCTGATCATCCTCAATGCGGAGCGCGTCCTGAGGGATGTTCTTGGCTCTAACCATCGTCTGCAAAAGAAGCCAATACCAAAGATAACACTCCTTTTGATTAAAATGGGGAGAACCCCATACTTAGGTTCCAATTATGCTAGAAATTTCTTAAAGGTTTAACACTAAGGAACCTTATGACATAAATAAGTTTGGCCTAAAAAAATCAGATTTCAAATCTATATAGAAAATCAGAATATAAACCCCCTAAAAAATCAGATTTACAAAATCAGCCCATATATATATAAAATTCAGATTCATAGCCCAAACTTATGAAAAATTCCGATTATTGCCCCACATGAATTATAAAAGTCAGATTTCTCCCTAATATATATATAAATCAGATTTCATGCCCATATATATACAAAACTCAAATTCATAGCCCCACATATATATAAAAAATTTCATGCCATACAAATACTCTTTCCCGCGCAATCTACGTTCAAAACCTAAACACCCAATATGAAATTTCTTCCCAATCAACTAATTAAATATGAAAAATCAGAAAAAATAGAGGAAGGGTGAGAAATCATACCAGAAGAGTGTTAGAATTAGGGGAGAAAGAGGCAAGCAACCGCAAAAATCGAGAGAGAAAACCGACTGTCGACAGGAGGGTGTCGATATCGATGCCCAGGGGTCGAAATCGACCGGATCTCGTGTGCTGTCGGGGCTGCTGGTGGCGCGGTGGGATCTCCGGTGGCGTGGGGCGGCCGGATCTGGCGATTCTTGGCCGGCAACATGTAGATCTGGGCGAGGAGACTTGAAAACGAGGGAGAGAGAGAGGGCTAGGTCGAGAAGAGGAAGAGATGGCAGTGGCGTGGGGCGTCGCTGCACAGGGCGAGGAAGGGAGGAGGGGGATCTGGTGACAGTGTGGGGGTATGGTGGTTGCAGCGATGGGTGGCTGTGGGGAGGGTGACCGGAGGGTGAAGGATGAAGAGGGATAGAGGCGGCTAGGGTGTCGAAAAGGGGAGGGGGGTGTCGAAGTCGGGGGTGTATAAAGGGGACGAAACCCCAAAAAATAAAACTGAAAGAAATTAAATTCTGACCACCTACCTCCATCTGTAGTCGATATCGACCTTAGAGGTCGATATCGACCCCCCTTCTGCATCCGTTTAACACGTCCTGTTGCTCCCTTCTGTCGGCTTATCGATATCGACCATATAGGTCGATATCGACCTCTCTTCTGGGCTGGATTTCCTTGTTAACTTTAGATAGAATAGCCATGAATGATCTCAAAAAATATAAAATAAACAAAAAACTAAAAGAGAAAGAAAAAGGAAAAGAACGGGTTGCCTCCCGAAAGCGCTTGAGTTTAAGTCGCTAGCTCGACATATTTCCCTTTTTGCGCTAGTTCAACGCCAAGGTGGCGCGAATCTCTTCCTCTGGGTCCTCCTTGTCATAATATTTCTTTACTCGGTGGCCATTTACCTTAAAGGTTGATCCATCGTCGCAAAATAACTCCACCGCTCCATGAGGGAATACTTTATGAACTTTGAAAGGTCCGCTCCATCTTGTCCTTAGTTTCCCTGGAAATAAGCGAAGCCTAGAATTGAAAACAAGGACTTTGTCACCTACCTCATATGTTTTTGGCACCAACTTCCTATCATGCCATTTCTTAGTGCGCTCTTTGTAGATTTCGGCATTCTCATATGCCTTTAGGCGCAACTCTTCCAAGGCTTGTAAGTCAATGAACCTCCTCTTTCCCGCTTCGTCGAAATCCATGTTAAGCTCTTTAAGAGCCCACATTGCTTTATGCTCAAGTTCAACGGGCAAGTGACATGACTTACCATATACCAAGTTATAGGGAGTTGTGCGAAGCGGTGTTTTATAGGCCGTTCGGTAGGCCCAGAGCGCATCATCCAGTTTGGACGACCAATCTTTCCTTGAGCGGGAAACCGTCTTCTCCAAGATGGCTTTGATTTGGCGATTGGAGACTTCTACTTGACCGCTAGTTTGAGGGTGATAGGGTGTTGCCACCCTATGGTTTACCCCATACTTAGCTAAAAGAGCTTCAAAGCCTCTCTCAATGAAATGCGAGCCACCATCTGAAATAAGGACTCTAGGAACACCAAAACGAGGAAAGATGTTAGTTTTCATAAACTTAGAGACTACCTTCGCATCGTTGGTCCTAGTTGCTACAGCCTCCACCCATTTAGAGACATAGTCCACCGCTACTAGAATGTATTTGTAGGGGCCTGAAGCAGGGAATGGTCCCATGAAGTCAATGCCCCATACATCAAAGAGTTCGACCTCTAGAATGCCTGTGAGTGGTGTCTCATTCCTCCATGTGATATTACCTGCACGTTGACACTCATCACAAGAGGTTACATAGTTTTGCACATCCTTGAAAAGGTTAGGCCAATAAAAACCACATTGAAGAATTTTCGCCGCGGTTTGAATCCTTTAGCATGACCTCTTGTAGGGAGAGAATGACAATGGTGAATCACGCTCTCTACCTCGTCCTCCGGGATACAACGTCGAAAGATATGGTCTTTCCCCTGTTTGAATAAATAGGGTTCATCCCAATAATATTGTTTGACGTCGTGCAAAAACTTCTTCCTTTGTTGCGAAGTTAAGCTTGAAGGAATCTCGCCTCCTACAATATAGTTAGCAAAATCCGCATACCAAGGTACCTTTGCCCTTCTTACAACAAATAGATCATGGATAGGACTAGAAGGAGGTGTAAAGAAGAAATCCTCACCGAAGCTTACCTTTTCGTCACCTTCGGAGGGTTTTGAAGGTGGTCGATATCGACCTGCTGGGGTCGATATCGACTGGTCGGCATCGACAGGCTCAGTCGACATGGGCTTCTCGATATGGGTCCTCGATGTCGATGTCTGGAGGTCGATTTCGACCTCTGCAATGGACAACCTGTGATCAAAATTGGTCGACATCGATGCAATATTTACCTTTGGGGCAGTCGATATCGACCTTTGGGGGTCGATATCGAGTGGTTCTTCTGCCCGTCTTACCTCTTGCCTCATTAAGTGCTCGTCAGGGCGGGAGTCATTGATTGGTATGTTGTCATGTGACTCTTCCAGAAGCCCTATGGGTAGCCGTGAAAGATGATCGGCGACGGAGTTCTCCGTTCCTTTCTTATCTTTAAGCTCAACGTCGAACTCTTGTAGTAAGAGCACCCATCGTAGGAGCCTAGGTTTAGCATCCTTCTTCGCCATTAAGTACCTAAGAGCTGCATGGTCAGTATGAACAATAACCTTAGAGCCCACTAGGTATGAGCGGAACTTTTCAAAAGCGAAGACCACCGCCAAGAACTCCTTTTCCGTCGTGGTGTACTTTGTTTGAACGGCATCAAGAGTCTTGCTTGCATAGTAGATGGCATGAAGCTTTTTGTCTCTCCTTTGTCCTAGGACAGCACCTACGGCATAATCGCTTGCGTCGCACATGATCTCAAAAGGTTGCGACCAATCGGGTGATTGAATGATTGGGGCGGATATGAGGGCCTCCTTCAACCTGTTGAAAGCTTCAAGACAATCACTAGAAAATGCAAACTTAACATCCTTCATTAGTAGGTTAGTTAAAGGTTTGGCAATTTTAGAAAAATCTTGAATAAACCTCCTATAGAAACCTGCGTGACCAAGGAAGCTTCTTATGTCTTTAATTGATGAAGGTGGTGGTAATTTTTCAATGAGTTCTATTTTTGCCCTGTCCACCTCAATTCCCCGTTTAGAGACTTTGTGGCCTAGCACAATCCCTTCCCTTACCATAAAGTGGCACTTTTCCCAATTGAGAACCAAGTTTGTCTCTTCACATCGTGCAAGTACCCTGCGAAGGTTAGCAAGACAAATATCGAAAGTAGTGCCATAAACAGAGAAGTCATCCATAAATACCTCCACGATGTCCTCAATCATGTCGGAGAAGATAGCCATCATACATCTTTGAAAGGTAGCAGGGGCATTGCAGAGCCCAAATGGCATTCTCCTGTATGCAAAAGTCCCATAGGGACAAGTGAAGGTGGTCTTTTCTTGATCGTCAGGATGAATAGGGACCTGCCAAAAACCAGAATATCCGTCCAGGTAACAAAAATAATCATGTTCGGCGAGTCTCTCTAATACTTGATCAATGAATGGAAGGGGAAAGTGATCCTTTCTAGTGGCATTGTTGAGTTTCCTGTAATCAATACACATTCGCCAACTAGTTGTGATTCGCTTTGGCACAAGCTCGCCTTTCTCATTCTCCTCTACGGTCATTCCGCCCTTTTTAGGCACCACATGGACTGGGCTCACCCATTCGCTGTCGGAGATGGCATAGATGATTCCTGCATCCAGCATGCGCATGATCTCCTTCTTCACTACCTCTCTCATGTTGGGGTTGAGCTTCCGTTGGTGTTCTATAGATGCCTTATGATCATCCTCAAGGAGGATTCTATGCATACAAGTAGCAGGTGAAATACCTTTTATGTCCTCAAGAGAGTATCCAATAGCCTTACGATGAGCACGAAGTACTTCCATAAGCTTATCTACTTCCTGTGTGGTTAGTGAAGCATTGATAATTACAGGGAAAGTAGAATTTGGACCAAGAAACTCATACCTAAGTGTGTTGGGTAGAGGCTTAAGCACCGGAGAAGGGCCTTGTGGGATAAGGATTGGCTCTACCTCCTCCGTCTTCATAATCTCACCAAGGTAATCCGTCTCAATTCTCTTGATAGATCTAGAAGTTCCCAAATCAGTTATAGGAGTCGGTGTGGACCAAACATAGAGTGATGACAACTTTGATTTGGACTCTTCAAAATATTCCTGCAGAAAAAAGGTCGAGGGCGAGTAGGAATAATCAATATCGACTGAGAGTTCAGCACATACCTCGGCTTCGGAGTTGTTTGGCGTTAAGTGGTAAAGGTCGATTTCGATCTCTGATGTCGATATCGGCTGGTCGATTTCGACCTCTTCTGTCGATATCGGCTGGTCGATTTCGCTTGTAAGAGAAGAAGGAGGAACTTGACTTACTGAGTGTGTCGATGTCGACTGAGGGCACTCGATATCGAGTGAATTGGTCGATGTCGACCTTTCCTCATCGATATCGACCTCGTCTTCGAGCTCCATGGATAGAGCATCGTCGAATATTTCCTCATCACTCGTGCATGTAGCCAGGAACTCCTCAATATCCTCGTCGGTAAGCTCCTCTGCAGCTAGGGCTAGGGCCTCTTCAGGAGTTAGGGCCCTTTCCGTCGGTTCTTTGCAATCCATGATGCTAGTGTAGACCGACTTGATTTCCATACCATTAACTTCCTTCATTGTGGGGTTGAAGGAGAATTCAATGACGTCGTTCCCTATAGTAAAGGTTAGTAATCCTCTACGTACATTAA
Source organism: Persicaria maculosa (assembly GCA_963922045.1). NCBI lineage: Eukaryota > Viridiplantae > Streptophyta > Magnoliopsida > Caryophyllales > Polygonaceae > Persicaria > Persicaria maculosa. The sequence continues at coordinate 21,490,089 of OY998257.1, forward strand.
TATTGGCATCCGCAGTAGCTAAGAAAGGCCTACCAAGGATGATAGGTACAATAGGATCTTCGGGCATGTCCAATACAATGAAATCAGTAGGCACAAAGAATTTACCTACCTTTACAGGGACGTCATCAACTATACCTGTGGGTCTGACGAATGAATTATCAGCCATATAAAGTTTCATATCCACAGGTTCAAGTGCTCCAGTGCTCACCTTTTGCCAAATAGAGAGAGGCATGAGACTTACACTTGCCCCTAGGTCACATAGGGCTTTGTAGCGATGTTGGCCAAGTCCCACGGTGATTGCAAATTTCCCTGGATCGCTCCTCTTCTCAGGGAAATCCATCTTTGAGCATTCCTCTGCGATCTCTGCCATGGATCGCTTCTTGCTAAGGATGTCTTTTAAGAATCGAACATAGGCGGGCATCTCGCTTAGGGCTTCTGTAAGAGGGATAGTAATGTTCAGTCCTTGGAGAATCTTTACAAAGCGCCTAAACTTACTTTGAGTGGGGTCCTTCAATGCTTTGGAAGGGAAGGGTAGCGTCTTCTTTGGCGGAGAAGCCAAAACGGTGGTCGGAGGAGCCTGTTGAACCTCGATGTCGACAGGAGGGTGGTCGATATCGACCGGTCGGGTCGATTTCGACCTATGTTGTTCTCTCTCAGGTTCTGCAGTGTCATCGACGTCGACCAAGGGGTCGACAGGATTGTCGATATCGACCTCAGGGTCGACATCGAATGGGTTGTCGATGTCGACAGGCTCTGTTACTTCTTCCTCCGTCGCCTTTTGTGGCTTATGAACTTTGGTGCCACTCCTTAGTTGCATGGCTGCAATGTGTCCTGACCCGGATTGCCCCTTAGGATTGGTAGTTGGTTGCCCAGGGAATGTTCCGGACGGTCTAGGGATTTGTGCCGCCAATTGACCCAGTTGGGTCTCTACGTTCTTCTTCCAAATATCCATCTCTCCAATCCTTGTGGTAAGGTGATTGAGTTGAGAGTGGATAGCATGGTTGGATTGATCATTCTTAGCTTGGTTCCGCCTTATCTCGTCCAATACAAGTTGAAGATCATCCTTCTTTTGGTCTCTCTCAGGGTGCCCAGGAGCTCTATAGAGTGGGGGGTCCCTAGGGTTAACCTGGTTCCTTTGTGGTTGTTGGAACCTTTGGTCTCCCCAATATTGGCGATTGGGACCCCTCATGAAGTTGGCTTCCTCATGAGTCTCCGCTAGTTGCACTTGCTCAGCATGAGGGCACTCAATGGTAGTATGTCGCTGTGATCCACATTCGATGCAGTCCTGGTTTTCCGATAGGAATCTCACTTGTTTCTGGAGCTTTCTAAGTTGATCCCTATGAAATTGTTCTTTTACATCCGGATTGATCACCTTAGAGGGTTCGTACAATGGCATAGATGGGGCAGGCCTCGACAATGATGGGGCGTCGGAAGCCTCAGGAGTCCCATATGTATTGTCAAATTCCACCAACCTTTCAATGGTTTCCCAAGCCTCTTGAGGAGCGAGTTCAAGGTAGCCATAGGCGGTGTATGTGTTGATCCTCTCCTTGGTGGCAGCGTCAAGAGCATTGTATATGATCTCCTGAATGACGTACGGTGGTTGGCCATGCGTCGGGCATGATCGTAGGAGGTCCTTAAACCTCTCCCAAACAGTTGCCAGAGCCTCACCAGGCTTTTGTTTGAAAGCCGTGATTTTCTGTCGGATCAGCGCCGTCTTAGAAGGAGGAAAGAACTTGTTGAGAAACGCGTCCTTGACTTCATTCCAGGTGCGGAGCGATCTTGGGGCTAAGCTTTCCAACCACTGCAATGCTTTTCCTGTAAGAGACCAGCGAAATGCTTTTAGTTGAACATACTCAAGACTTTGTCCATCAGCAATTGTATCACAGAGGTCTAAGAAGGTTGATATATGTGCCATAGGGCATTCGTTAGGTTTCCCTTCATATTGATGCCTTCTTATTTCAGTTAAAAAGTTTGGCTTAATTTCAAAATTAGAAGTAGGGATTAGAATAGCCGATTCAGGCACTGTGAGCGATGGGTGCATGTATTGCTTAGCATTCCGGGGGAGGGCGTTGATTTGAATCTCATATCGTCTCCTGGCTTCCTCCTCCCTGTCAGCACGCTCTCTTAGTGCCGCTTCTCTGGTAGCGTAATCCTCTACTTGCTTCCTTAAGCGTTCAATTTGTTGTGCCTGGGTCTCGTTGTCCGCCATGATTCTTTGGACTCGAGATCTTAGGTGGAGAAAGCGTTCTGGTTCGTCTAGTCCTTCAAATTCAGGTTGGTCACCAGTACGTCGCATACACCTATAAAATAACACTAAAAAGAACCGTGAAAATAAACTACTAGGGCGCGATTGATAGCTTCCCCGGCAACGGCGCCAAAATTTGACGTGGGGAGAATTGAATCGAAATATATAATAAAATATAAACCAATACAACTCTTAGCCTCTTCAAATAAATTCAAGACTCCCCGCTATAGTAGTAGGGAATCAGGTTCGATCCACGAGGAAGCGAGTCAGCGGGATCCTAGTAGCGTTGAAGACACGTCCTTTATGTTTGACCAGAAGCCTCGATCTCGATGTCAGACCTCGATGTCGACCTTGGCTGTCGATGTCGTCTGCAACAGAAAACCTGCAGAAACAAAAACTGTAGTCGATATCGACTGGTTGGGGTCGATATCGAGGTTAGTTCACGAAATCGACTGGCTCAGAAGTCTGCCAGTCGATACAGGGGGTCGATTTCGACACAAGGTGGTCGATATCGATGCTTGCAGAAGTTTCCCAGGAGTCTCGAGATCGACTCAGAAAACCGTCGATCTATCAGTTTTGGTCGATATCGACCTTTGCTGTCGATATCGATGTCTTTCCTGCAGTGAGTTAGTGGTTTTGTCGGCAAAGAAAAGGCCGAAGAATCAAGGATGGGAAGGAAGCAATGATCAGAAATAAGCAAAGGTGTTGGGTTTTTCGATGACTCAACGAACGGCGGGCAAATTTTAATGTAAACTCAAAGGAAAAAGCCTTCCAAAGTCAAGGATTACCGCGACGACAACCATGATAGTAGAAATAAGGATCAACTAAAGATGCATGCTTTTATCATAAAGGAAAAGGCTTTCACCTAAACCGACCAATAGAAAAAAAGATTTTTCAATTACTTAACCTAATTGGTGTCTACCTTAGTCATAATTGAGTTTATAATCTTTCGAATAGAAACCCTAATTACTACCCAAGTTTTACAACATGAGTTCCTTAAATTCGCATTTAAAGATGAAGAGCAAGGTAGAAGGAGATAAAAGATACATTCTTTAACGACGTACTTACCTTACCATCATGGCTATCGTCGGGCTCACCCCGACCCTAGAAGAAAGGGGAACTACTCACTCATGTTGATCGTAGACATGTCTTGAATTGAAATAACTTGCATAAATGGAAAATCTCGAATCTTTACAATCTCAACGCCAACTATCGTAAGCGCTTGAAACTTTAAAGCTCAAAAAACCTAACTATCTATTGTCTATTTTCCTTGTCTTTGATGATTCTATGATTGGATCCCTAACAAATCAGCCCCTAAGGCTTTATTTATAGGCTACTAATCCTCGCTATCCGAGGATTGTAACTTCTATCTAAACTATTAACTCTATCCGAGCAATTTAGGATAGGTCTTTTATTTTGATAAAACTTAAAGGAAAAGATAACAAACAACTGCTAATATCTAAAAGAACGAGATAACTCATGGCTTCGATGATAGACTTCACAATCCGAGCCTCAAAATCGGATTTATCTTCTGTCGAGGTAGGGTCGATATCGACACCAGAGGTCGATATCGATGCTTGTGTTTCTGCTCGACTTGTCCAACTCCAGTCGATGTCTATGACTATGGTCGATATCGATGCATGTGTGTCGATATTGAGGCTTCTAGTCTGGTTTGTGTGGTTATCTCGACACTCAGAAGTCGTGTCGAATTCCAGGGTCGATATTGATGTCTCCAGTCGATATCGACCTCTTCTCAGCTTCACTCGGCTTGCCCGTTTTGCCTCCGATTTCATCGAATTCCTGCATAGTTAGCTCAAAACTCGTGTAGACTCTATTTCTTACACTTTAGCTCATTCTTACACGAGATCATATGCTTTTGAAACTTTGGTTCGGAAATCAAATGAAATATTAAGTCAAAAGATGCAATAAACAAAGGTACAATTATGTACATCATTATTAACCAGTTGTCCCTCCAAAAATTTATTGACTGACCATTTCCTACAGACCCTATTAAACTAGTTTTTAATTTTTCGATAAGGGGGGACAATTTTGACCATTGCTAGGATGCACCACCCTTTCTTTTGTAATTTAGTATGTAAGAGGTTTTTAGATATTTATATTGTATTAGTTTGACCCAAACGTTATCTGGTTCGGTTAAAATCTTCCACAAAAGCTTCATTTGAAGTGCTTCATTCATATCCCTTGTTTTCCTAATAACAAGTCCTCCATTCTCTTTTCACTACTACAATTAAGGCTTAATGTGGCGGATCAAAACCGCCACATTAGGCCTAAAAACTGCCACAAAAGACCTATTGTGGCGGTTTTTACCCGCCTCTGTTGCTCGCATTGCATTAGGTATATTGTGGCGGTTTTTGCATCTATTGTGGCGGTTTATTATGAAAACTAAAAACTGCCACAATAGGTAATATACCGCCACAATAGACCTATCTAATGCGGCGGTTAGTTCCTATCTAATGTAGCGGTGTCCTTATCTAATGTGGCGATTTTTCCTGTTTTATGTGACGGTTAAATTATCTAATGTAGCAGTTTATAGAACCTATTGTTACAATTTTATTCTCAATTGTGGCGGTTTATTAAAAGGTTTATTAGACCAAATGCAGCGGTTTATACCCTGCTAATTTGTATTATTTATTTATTTATTTTGAATGCACCTGTTTATTATCATATTATGAAATACATATAAAAACGTGATCATACCATGCTTGTATAAAAAAATAACACTTTATTTCATCTAATCTTCCAAATGAAATTACAATAATATTTACAATGATAACATTATCCACAACACAATGCACAACTTATACCTAAACAAAATACTACATTAGTAAATAAGTCAGAACTTAAATGGATATGGTACCATAAAGAACCTGCAAGAATTTAGATAAAGTATTACATGGATGCTGAAATGCAGGATCCCAAACTCTGGAAAGTGAAATGTAGAAGGCTGATATTAAAAGTTCCATGTGTTATTTATTTTAGACTCTTCAACTATCATAAGTCATTGACAAGCAAATGCAAGTACTTTCTGTAGAGTTCTAGCCTCTTCACAACAACATCCAGTGCAAACTTCCCTTGACTTGTCTTGCCAACCTAGCAATACACCTGAACTTTGACACCTGTATTGAATTTAAAACAATGGTGAAAATTAGAGCCCCTCAAATACTTCACACTGTAATACTAAACTGGACAAAAAGATTATGAGTAGTTGAGTACCATCATCAGTATGATCCTCCAGATAATCAAACAAGCCAATCACAACTTCCACCAAGTATGTAGACATATTGGTGATTCCTCAAAGTAAACTGTTTTACAATTTCCTTCTTATTTTTCTTCAATCACTGGCATGTTGGAAAGGGATGTTCCTTCATTAGGCACAACTAGCGTCAGCTAGCAAGCTAGAAAATACCCATCAAACTTATTACCTATTAGATTTGGCCCTGATTTAGTTTAAGCCCACGAGCAAACATGGAATTGTTCATCTACATAACTTGGGAACTCGTTAACAGACCTAAACAAGCTTGTTTGGATCTGTTAAAGTTGAATTCTTAGAAGAAATAGTACATAAATGTCCCTAATAATTCCACTGAAACATATTTAGCTTTTACCAGAATCATGAATGGTTAATAATTCCACTAAAACATATAACTAAAGAAACAATAAGGCAACTAACTACCATTTTAGATAACTATACAAGAAATCTATAACTAAAGAAGCAATAAAAAAAAGTAATCATTTTGGATGTGCTAGTATATGAAAGATGAATCATCAAACACGTTCCTAACAAAAAGACAACTAACTACCATTCAAACTGACATATCTTAACTTTAAAACCATTAGTCCACCATCCTTAATCCATCGTTAATAACACACCCAATTTGATCCCTGAAACGGACACCCAATTTGAACCAAACAAGTAACAAAGATGGCATTGCAATTGCAAACTCGGTAACAAAAACAAAACAAAACAAAAAGGAAATATTCATCAATGATAAATGACATTAGCAATTTTGTACTACCAATTACTTGCAGCAGTAGAGTACCCACCACCCCATTGACGTCTACAACGAAGAACCGCACTCCGGCAGCCCAAGCCCGTGGCTCGCGATGTTGCAAAAGATGTTGGACAGTCCGTCATGGATCTCGAGCCGGTCCACTGATTTTCCCACTTGCTCCATTAGGAGTTTCATAATAAAAGAAAAATAAAAACAGGATTACCAAGGTCATAAAGATCAATTTTATGAGAGAAACATTAATAAATGAAAAGCATAGTTGATTTAAATCAGTAAGAAAACATCAAGAATGGAAATGAGGGGAAGGAGCATTGTATGACATGGATGTTTTAACAAGGACAAAAGAAGGGAGCAAAGAACATAAAACTAAGAAGACATTGGAGTTTGAATCAGTGACAAATTGGGATTGCTTTTGCCCTATATCATAGACCATGCAAAATGTTTTAATTTCTGGATAAGCTTAAGGTTTTTAAATAAGTTCAAGTGATGGAAATAACATTTAGGAGGAGAAAAGTGGGAGGAAGACCTTCAATTGTAGAAGGATTTTACAAAAGAAACCACTTGATTAGTTTAACACATCAAACTCTTCTATTTGGGGAAGGAAGAACAAATAATCCAAATGAAATAAAGCAGTTGAAAATGCTTATGTATGTCCAACCTTGTCGAACTCCATTAAAATTTAAAAATCCATAAAACAAAGCCAACTTTTTGCAAGTTAAGCTAACAGACCCTTTGGGCAAAAAATAAACGTTGAGAAGTAGAGGTAATTAAGATGAAGTGCAATTGCATATGAGCTTCTAGAAAATGAACTCTAGCCTTCATGTCCTACACATTGTACTCCTTTTTTTATAGCCTTTATACACCCACACCTTCTAATCCTCTTTTTCCCAATTTTTTCTTAGCATAAAAGGCGGAAAAAGAGAGTTATAGTAAATACATTCAAGTGGCAGGGACATGAGTTAAGCCATAAAGCACACAAGTAAGAAGCAAATTGATGTACGTGTTAATTGATCAGAGATGTGGAATTGGAACAAATGGTTTTTCTGTGATACACTAATACTTGAACCTCGAGTAGCCTAAATCAAATATCATAAACCAAGTTCAACCCTAAATCAAATAAAATAAACCAATATCAACCCTATATCAATAACCCTAAATTCACATCTTAAATCAAGAACTGTAAATCAATTACAATGAACCAGTTTTCACCTAAAGAGCAATAAAATCAGTGGGATTGGACATGTTATTTACCTTCTTGGTGACAAATTCGCAACAAGGAGTAAAAAGGAAGTGAGCAAATTCACAACTGAACTATTCTAAATCTAAATGAACCAGTTTCAGAATGATTCTTAGGTCGTCAGTAGAGTATAAGGGAGATGAGGATTAGCCATTGCTTACCTGAATCGATTATGAGAAATTCGAGTAGGCAACTACAAGAGATCTGTAATAATTTGATTCCAATTAGAGTAGAAAAGATGGAATTAGAAATTCCAGACGATGGCTATTTGAGAAAGAAAAGCGGGAAGATAAAACTTACTGACATTCAACAAAGAGCAGGGACAAGATTCGCCTCTTTGAGAGTGAGGACTGCTGGCTGCTGCACTGAGTTTAGAGACGGCGAAGGTGGCCGATGAGAGACAGAGACGGCGATGGCAAAGGTGGCTGGTGGGACTGACTGGGCGGAAGAGCGAAGAAGACAGCCTTGAATCTTCGCTATTCTCTCTGGAAAGGGGGAAGAAATGATTTAGGGTTAGATCTCAAATTGTTTTAAGAGTGAATCGAACCGCTTCATTAGGGTATTTTTAATGTTTTTGATAAACCGCTTCAATTGACAAGTCTATTGCTACAATAACCTATTAAAAACCGCCGCATTAGATAGTTAAAAAAGTGTTTTGAAAACTGCCACAATAGTGTTTAAAACCGCCACAATAGCTACTCCCTTAAAATACAAAATCAAAACCGCATCATTAGATAAAGAAACCGCCCCAATAGAAATCCGCTGCAATGAAGTGTTACAATAGGTCTTAATTGTAGTAGTGTTTGGTCTAAAAATTCTATCCCAGCTTATCAAAGGGCGGTGTTGGAGATCTTTGTTCCAGAAAAAAGTTATGTTAATCTGGTCAAATTCTTTGTGTATCCGACATGGTAGCATGAAGTTTTGCATCGTGTAGAGTGGTTTAGCGGTGAGATTAGTTCGAATTAGCTAGAACCACACGACCTTGTTGTGATAATGCATTAGCTCGCCATTTACTCAATTGTTCTTTTGATTTGCAGATAATTTCCTCAAACGTTCCGCTATTGACTCTCCCATTAATGATTGGGCACCCTAAGTATTTTTCTAGAGATCTTCATGTGAAATGTTTAGACAACTTTCAAGTTCGTCAATCCTTGAGTGTGGTATACCTTTAGTAGTTTGGAAAGCAGATTTTGAAAGTTAACTTTTTGCCCTGAGATTTTACAGTAATCATCAATGATCATCTTGACTTTCAAGTAAGCCAAAGAATTTCCTTTTGTGAATATAATGATATCATCCGCAAATGTTAAAAATGGAATACGAGGGCCATCTCGACCAAATTTAAAGCCAATGTGTCCATCCATGGTGTTTGTTTCATAAGAGAATTTTCTTGCCAATATCTCTACACCCAGGATAAATAGGAAAGGAGAGAGTGGGTCTCCTTGTCGAAGACCTCTTGAAGGTCAAAATACGTCTGTGGGACCATTGTTAACAATAATTGAGAATGAAACAATGGTAACACATTCCATGATCCAATTGACAAACCTAGGGTGGAAACCAAATTTGTTCAAGATAGCCTTCGTAAACTGCCAGTCAACCCTATCATAGGCCTTCTCCATGTCGAGTTTTATTGCCAACCATCCTTCTTTGCCTTTTCGGCTTCTAAATGAGTGGAAAATCTCATGAGCTATTAGAACGTTGTCTTGTATGGCTCTATCAGAGACAAAAGCCCCTTGTATGGGGTGAATTAATTTTCCCATCACTCTTTTTAGTCTTTTCAGTAATTATCTGGGAAATGATTTTATAGATGGTTGAACAGAGGCTGAGAGGCATGTAGTGATTCTTCATGGAAGGGTTTTCACACTTAGGGAATAGTGATATGAAGGTGTGATTAATTTGTCGAAGGATTTTTCCAGAGAGAAACAAACTTTTGACCATTCGAGTAATTGCTACACCCACTAAGTCCCAATATTTCTTATAAAATTCCGTTGTCATCTCATCAGGGCCCGAGGATTTATTATTCCCAAGGCTGAAAAATAGCCTATTTTATTTCACCATTAGTTGGTTGCTGAATTAGGAATTGGTTTTCTTCCAAAGTAATTGACGGGGTGATTAACTCAAGGTATTCACTAAGGAGAGTTTCGTTAATTGGTTGTTGTTTGAAATGTTTCTCAAAATCCCGTCTTACTTCAGTTCTAATGTTATCTTCTCCCACAATCTGTGTTCCTTCACTAGTTGTAATTGATCGGATAATTTTTCGGTTTCTTCTACCCATTGCTACTCGATGGAAGTAGAAGCTATTAGAATCAGCTAGTTTTAAGTGCTTGGTTTAAGCTCTTTGATTCCAGTAATTTTTCGGGTAACCGAGGCGCATCCGCGGGTGCATGCTGAATGCGCACACCCGCATGCACATCCAGGGTGCGCACGGGGGTGCCACGCCCGCGGGCGAATCCCTGCGTGTTACCACACGTGGGGAGGAATTAAAAAAAATTAAAAAAATGAAAAAAATTAAATAAGAAATTTAAAAAATTATCAAAATTATAAAAACAAATTAAAAACATATAAAAAAATAAATAGGAAATTAAAAAAATTTCAAAAAGTAAATAATAAAGAAATTAAATTACATTAAATATTAAAAACACATAAAAAAAGAAATGAATTATAAAAAGAAATTAGAAAATATATCAAAATTACAAAAATAAATTAAAAAATATATAAAAAAATAAGAAATTAAAATAATATCAAAAAGTAAATAATAAAGAAATTAAATTACATCAAGCATTAAAAACACATAAAAAATAAATGAATTATAAAAAGAAATTAGAAAATATATCAAAATTACAAAAATAAATTAAAAAATATAAAATAATAAGAAATTAAAAAATATCAAAAAGTAAATAATAAAGAAATTAAATTACATTAAGCATTAAAAACACATAAAAAAAGAAATGAATTATAAAAAGAAATTAGAAAATATATCAAAATTACAAAAATAAATTAAAAAATATAAAAAATAAATAAGAAATTAAAAAAATATCAAGAAGTAAATAATAAAGAAATTAAATTACATTATGCATTAAAAACATATATTAAATACATATAAAAAGGAAATGAATTATAAAAAGGAATTATAAAAATATAATAAAATAAATAAGAAATTAAAATAAATATCAAAATTACAAAAAGAAATTAAAAAAACTATCAAAAAGTAAATAATAAAGAAGTTAAATTACATTATGCATTACAAACATATATTAAAAATATATAAAAATAAATGATAAATAATTCGATTATTATCTATTGTATTAAAATACATTTCTTTCATATGATTTTGTAATTTAAATTGCTGAAATTATTATTATTATTTTAGTAAATAGTCATTACATTTGTGTCTCCGTACAATTTTGTACATTTATTATTTAAATACCTTTACTTGAAACGAATTTTAAATTTCAAATTTTGTTTCCGACATTATATTCGGCTTCAAAATCAATAGACGGATGGTGGCGACGACTCGGTGGATCCGTCCCTCCCACAACGACGATCTGGTGTTGAGGTAATTTTAATTTATTTTCATATTTAATATTAATTTCTATGTAGTCATAATTTACTGAATTAGACTACATTACAGAAAATCAAAATTAGAGTTGGGATTAGCTCCCGAAAGAAAGAGAATTAGACCAAAAGGGAGAATTATTTATATGAATTTGTCGGGAGAAATTGGTTTGTACGGATGCAGTATAATAATTATCAAATTAAATACAACTTAACTAATCCAACAACTAAATAATAAAATAATAAAATGAAGATATCATTTGTACAGAAATACTAACGACATAATACAAGTAAAAACCATTTGTACAAATACGTAATAAAAAAATTAAATAATACAGTAACCTACAGTAACAAAGAAATAACACATAAATAATACAGTAAAAACCACTTGTACATAAATAATAAAGAAATAATACAACTAAAACATTTGTACAGAAATAATCTGTTCATTTACAGACCCTCTTGTTCTGACAAAACTGTTGAGATACTACAAATCAGAATTATTATTGGTTCCTTGACACGCCGTTATGAAATGAACAGTCAGATAATTTTCAATAACTCAATAACAAAACTTAACTAATCCAACGACTAAATAATAAAATAATAAAATCAAGATACCAATTGTACAGAAATACTAAAGAAATAATACAACTACAAAACCATTTGTATAGCTACATAATAAAAAAATTAAATAATACAGTAACATACTGTAACAAAGAAATAACACATAAATAATACAGTATAAAACATTTGTACATACATAATAAAGAACTAATACAACTAAACCATTTGAACAGTCGGACAAGCGGGACGTTCGTCGTCGCGGCGTGACGGCTTCAGCACGTGCCGGGAAGGTCGTCCGCATATCTACATCAGAGGTGCCCCAGGATAGTGGCACGGGGTACTATGTTATTGATTTTGAGATTGGATTTCAAGCAGACTATTCTCCACCTCTTGTAGTTGGCGAAAGATGTTTCTAAAAGTTTTTTTGTTCCATTCTTTTGCTTTTTGTTTGAGGATTTTTGTTTTAAAAGTCAGTTGAAACATGGACGAGTCGTTACAGTTTGCTCGCTATACTTGTTTGACAATATTCCTAAAGTCTTTTCTATAAAGCCAAATGTTTTCAAATTTGAATGGTGCGTCTTTAAAAACTTCACCATTGTTCAATTCCATGGAGATCGAATAGTGATCCAATGTAGAGAACGCATGATGGGTTATTTGTAAGTTTAATAATTCTCTATAATCTGATTTTGGACTAATACTCTGTCGAGTCTTTCATAAACGTTGTCTGGGCCTGAATATTTCTTTCTCCAAGTATACAAATTGCCACAAAAAGGTAGGTCAACCAACTCACAATTATTCTTTAGGTCAATCAGTCGATCGAAGCGGTTAGGATTGATTTCTGCCCCACCAAGTTTATCTTCCCTACTTGCAATCTCATTCATGTCCCATAGTTGAGTCATTTATGATATTTTTTTTTATCTCTAGCCAGAAGGCATTTTTCTCTGTTTCATCTGGAGGAGCGTAAGCAGAAATAATTTTACAAATAAAGTTAGAGTTTGTATTTGTGTATTTAACTATAATGTGTCGAGGATATTGACCAATCAGTGTAATCATTTCATGGGTGAGCAACTGAGACTTCCATAAGACCCCTAAGCCACCCGCTTTACCATTAGCCGGTGACCAAATGACATTGTCAAACCAAGCATTTATCCCTCCTTTTGTCTTGTTGCTCCCTCTCGCTCAAACAACACCACAAACCACCATTTGCCTCCCCTATATATATATATATATATATATATATACACACACACACACATATATATATACATACATATATACATATATATATACATACATACATATATATATATAGGCAAGAGTTCTAGTGAAACGAATAATACGGTGTAACGGTGAAATGAATGAATATTATGTCATATTCATATGAATATGATATAATGTGAATATGAATATGTGAATATTATAGTGTATCAATATGAATATGGTGTTATTCATTTTATGTTATTTGAATATAAATAATATCATATTCATATACCCATATTTACATCATATTCATAATCACACAACATAATTTTCATATTTTCATATTCATATAAAATAATATTCATATGAATATGACGTAATATTCATTCGTTTCACCGTTACACCGTATTATTCGTTTCGCTAGAACCCTTCCCTATATATATATATATATATATATATATATATATATATATATATATATAGGAAAGATCCTGTGTAAGCAAGCCTTACTGTGTAATTTGTGAGCAAATCTGGAGCGTCGGATTAAGAAGATCAAATGGATGAGATTAAAAGTAACTTGTGAACAGTGACATTATTCGTAGGTACCAAGTGATTATTCGTATGTACATACATATGAATAATCCTTTGTTGCATACGAATAATTACATTTGTTCATACATACGAATAATTACATTATTATACACGAATAATCGTTTGGTACCTACGAATAATTTCTCTGCTCACAAATTACCTACGAATAATGTGTGCGTGTGGTACCAATCCCTAAACCCTAACCTCATCCAAAATTCAGAAAACTGAAACCCACTTTTTCATCTCCCTCATTCTTCCATTGGAAATCCAAACACACTCCGAAAAACCTTCCTTCCATCCTCCATCTTCAAGATCCAAATACACCTCCTAATCACCTTGTTCTTGTGTTTCTTCCAACCTAAAAAACACCTCCTACTCCTCCCTTCTCATGTCCAAGTGAAGAAGAAGCCACCAAGCCCACCATTGACGTCGTTGCCACAACAAACAAAAACTTCAGCAGCATGTTGCCACCGCGAGAGCCTCTCCGCCGTCGCGAGTAAGAGCCCATAAGCCTCCCCTGTGCATCCCTCGCGCGGTAAAGCTCTGTTTCTCTCCTTCCTTGCTTCATTTCACCTCTAAACTTCATAAAGATGTACCTTTATTCACTTCTCCACCTTCCTAGGCTAAGAGGAAGCCTTTTCTAGCCTCGGAGAAGCTTGATCGAGCCTTGCCTTCCTCGCTTCCCTTGTTTTTCGTTAACAAGGTCAGTCTCCCTTTTCTCTCTCGTTTTCAACTCCAAAGTCTGTAAAGGAGCTCTTTTATTCACCCTCTCATGCTCCTAGGATTTCCTCAAGCGCTTTCGTCAACGTTAGAGCACGAAATCCACCATCAAAGCACCTTGAAGACCTTCTCAAAGACCTTCAGTAATTCCTCTTCCGCTCTCCCCCTCTAGTCCTCATTTGATTCTCTCCTTGATGTTTGAGATATGAGAATGGTGTTGGAAAGAATGAGAGGGGTTGGGAAAAGAAACGATCGAGTTTGGACAAAAAATGAGCTTACAGTCACTTGTTTTGCCGCGGCGAAACCATGGTCGCCGCGATGAATAGAAAATGGGTAGAAGATGGGAAATGGCAGCTTTCGCTGTGGCAGAAACCCTCTTCGCCGCGGCAAAAGGGGTCTTTCGCAGGGGCGAGGACTGCCACCTGCGAGGAACCAAGGGTGGGATTTCGTCGCGGCGAAACCCTGTCCTGAGCTTTGGCCGAGGCTGGTTCCTCTCTCGTTTCTCTTGGCGTGGTTTGGTTTAAACCCAGTTGGGTTGGGGTTGTTTTATGATTTAAAAGTATTGTATATATTTTTGGGGTTATGCTATTACGTTATGTCATATGATGATTTTATGAAGATTTTAAAATGTATTTCATATGATTATTTATAAAGTATGGTTTTGAAAAAGGGTTTTGAAGTCTCTTAAAATGTTTAAAAAGATGTTTAGGATATTTCATGACGATCTTCAAGCTTACATTTTGGAATGGTTTTTTCAAAAGGGTTTGTCGTTTTAAAACCGATATATCGGGATTCCTTTAACGATACAAGTTTGACCGATTTAATTGGACTTAACGTTTTGAGAATGACCTTGAGATGAATATATTTTACGGACTTTGCTCTAACGGATTGACCTGACCTATCAGACCTTATTTTACCGAACTTTTCTGACTTATTGAACTTTGGACCTTTTGGAATGTTTAACGGGACTTGGACTTGGACATTGCAATATGATTGGACTGAGATTGAGACATTGGACGGATTAAAAATGATGGGTTGTCGAAAATTTAAAATGGAATAGTAAACATTCTGATATCTCGGCTTTTAGATGTCTTCTTTACTTCACGAGCGTTTTGACTTATCGAATGATTTTTGGAAATGCTTTTCATGTGTGTACCTCTATGTGCTTACTTAGAAGGAACGCTAGACTTATTACGTTATTATTATCTTTATATGCTAGGTGACCTGTGACTTGTTCGGACTTCTATTATCTATTGTTTCCTTGCTGTTCTGCACTTTAGGTAAGTTTCATACAGGAGCTTACTTAGTAATCGTACCTTATGCCTGATGTATCATATAGTATCTAGGTGTTGCATATCGCATGTCATGTAGTATCATGCTTAGGACTTGCATATATGAATGAGCATCCGTATTTTTTATGTGTTTGGAACAGAACGACCGTTATCTATGAGTCATTAGAGTCTTTGCTAGGGTCATTAGACAACCCAGATTCATTGGGTGTTGTCCTCATCGAGTCATTTATATATCACGAGATATGATGATATGATATGCTATGATGAGACATGATATGCTATAGCATCGAACTGGCCAGTCTCTGCACTAATGGGAATGGGTGCAGAGGTAGGAGAGGGACATGCCACTTGGCATTCTATGTGGATCAATTTAATCGCTTTTTGCATTATATAAACTGTCAGCATGCTTGTGTGATTTAAATTCCAGTACTGCATTAGAGCATCCTTTAGTCTAAGTATAGGCGTATTATATGTCTATGGCGAGGTCTTTAGGGCCCACATGAGTGGCTCGGCCTGACTTCGTGGTATAGTTTCAAGTATATGATTCTTGCTTGTTTGCTTGCTTCCATGATGAGGGTTTCTTTTTTGGCCGATGATCCGAGAGAATGACACCAGACTTACATACTTTGGATGCTACTTTACTCGTTTTCCTTCATATTTAGCTTTCGCTTCACCCAAATAATAATAATATCCTAATTCAATGCTTAAACCAATAGATTACTAAACCAATAGATTGATAAACCAATAGATTAGTATAGCGATGAAGTCCGGAGTCGAACCCACAGAGAGAAACTGTTGCAATTATAATATTCCTAAAAATGATTTCTTAAGACAATAACAATAGTTTATAGCAATTTAATGACAAAATAAAGTAAATAGGATAATGATTGCAAAGTATTGATAACAAGATAGAAAAGCATTTCACCTGTATTTCTCGACAGTGGTTGATGTTCAAGGTCCTAGGATTGATTCAATAGTATTTATAGAGCATATGTCGACTTGATTAAGGTTGATTGTTTCGCAAAAGTTACAATCTTCTTATTCAATACCACTAAAGAATAGCATTAACGATTCAAGTTCTTAACACCAATTGGCACATCGATTCAATGCAAATAGAAGACAAGGGAGCAACCCTCTCGGCCCTATGAACATCTACTCGACATAGATCAATCGATATCATCCACTACAAAGACATAGGAATATCATGAAATCAATGAGTTCGTTTGCTATCGAGAAACCAACAACGAATTCATAACATAAATGCAATTCCTAATATGGTGATCAATCATAGAAAGGAACACAAATTCATATCAATAAGAACAAGATGATAAATATACTTATCAATAACTAATTGAAATCAAATCCTCGTAATTCATTCAACCATGTCTTCGAATCACAAGCAAAACTATGAGTTTAGCAACTCATAGCCATAGTAACGCTCATCTCTCTCTATGTGTCTCACGACAAAACCAACTAACCTCTAGCACACACGGCTGAATAATGATAAAAATAACCTATAAAGAGTCGTGCAAAACCCTAGAGAATAAGATAATAATATAATAATCAAATAGAATCTTCGGACTAAAATCGGCAATTGCTGAACACGGGACACCGGCGGGCGCCGGGTGAATAACGGCGGGCGCCGTTCCATCAGACTCCGTAATCCTTCTTAGCTTCGACGTTGTGCTTCCTTGCTCCTTTGATGCTCCTTTCTTAGCCTTCATATGCTCCTAAATCGTCCATTTAAGCTCCTCCAAGATCCCATCCAAGGATGGAATGTAAAATTGCAGAATAAACACTAAAAAGGCGCAGATTCTGAACTCGAATACTTCACAAGAAAGATATAGAAATGGACCAAAACATATGCAAAACTCCTATCTAAATGCAATAAGAACTACCTACAATGCCTATATAAAATATGCATTATCAAATGCCCCCACACTTAAGCTATTGCTTGTCCTCAAGCAACCATGAAACATAACCATAATCAATGCATCCCACAAGAGATTCTCTCACAATTCATCCTCATCAAAAGCAACTTCAATTTATAGTGCAAATATGAACGAGGCACAAAAACGTCATAACATGTATATAGGCGATCAAGTAGCTTGCATGCTTAACAATCCAACCTCACAAGGGGAAAATATATGTTTCTCTCGCTCTCATATGTTTAGAATTTTAAGCATACACTCACCTCAATTCCATATACAAGCATCCAATAGAAGACTTCATTCGGCGGGGTTGTACTGGGGCTTGGTACAAACATAAGGGCAAAGAATTGTATTTGGTCATGTGGTGCTATTAATTCTGGGAAAATTAGATTTCTAAAACTCCCAACATAACACAAACCAACTCAATAGTACATCAAGCTCACAATGTAACACAACTCTCAAAATATAGCAATAAATTCCAATAATCTCAAATATCTCAAAGCATGCTCAATATGCATATATAACACCCAACTCAAGTAACTCTCAACCAAATATCAATCCAACTCCTCATATGCAAAAATAAATAAATTGGCTCTTTTTTTTCTTTTTCTTTTTTTTCGAATGCCACTTTTTTTTTCTTTCTTTTCTTTTCTTTTTTTTTCTTTTTTTCGGCATTTCTGAATTTTTTAATTGAGCCGAAAATAATGCAATATAGCATAATATGAGAGAAACTATAAGCACATAACATTACATCTTCTCCAAAACCATAAATCATGACAATCTCACACTTTAGCTTCTTTCCCATAACTCCAAATGAACTTCCATAACCAACTCTAAATCTTAATTTCCCCGGAAAGGGTAAGGCTTATCATAGACTAGGAATAATCAATTTTGTGGAGCTTACAAATAAAATAGGCTAAAGGCTCAAATTGGCTTCAAAGCAAGATATAACATAAGGTAGACATGGATAAGATGTGGCTAAAAGGTGCATCTATCATTTGAACTTATCAAGTAATGATCATGTATATAATCGGCCTTGAAAATAGATAACCATGTCAATACTCAAAGATAAATGCATAGGAAGAGTAAATCACATAACAAAAGCAAAAGGGAGTATAGATGTAATCCCTTATAAGGCCAAAATTCTCACTAGGACAATTTCTTGTTGGATATCAAACATGCCTAAGAACTTAGATCATACATGCTCAATTACCTATGCCAAATCATATTTCACATAAAAATAATTTTAAGACAAGGTCAACTCATTCCAGGCCATGGGATATATAAGATCATGCTAGAATAACGTTGATAGGACAAACTCAAACTAGATGGGTATCTTTAATAATACATATATATGCAATGCATGCCAAACTCCTTTTTTTCCTTTTTTCGAAATTTTATACATTTTTTTGGTTTTTTTTGTATTTTTTATATTAAATAAATAACTTTAGACATGATGCATGAATTAAAAATAAAATTTAAACATAAATAAAAATTAAAATAAATAACAACTTAAAAATTAAACATGAAACATAAAATAAACATGAACTAACTAAATGAACGAAACTAACATAAACCACTCCCCCCACACTTAAATGTTGCATTGTCCTTAATGCATAAACAAAAAGAACAATGAAAATAAAATTGAGGGTGAAGGAAGCGAATAACTAACCTATCAATGTGAAGATGGGGCCTGGGATCCAGGCCGCTGATGAAGACTATATCCATTATGCGCAACAGCATTGTCTGAAGACCAGTAATCTTTTCAGAAATACTTGCGAGCTTATCAACATTTCTCCTTTCCAAATCAGCAAATCGACGCTCAAGATCATACATAGTAGCATGAATAGGGTCAGTGTCATCAACAATGACATCCTCTTCTTCTTCATTCTCATTCTGCTCCTCCCCTACTGCCAAATCAGTTTCCTTAGGACCATGTCCCTCAGAATCATCCTCAAGTGGCTCTAGTGGCAAGGGAAAGCAATTATGGCTCAATCTGAAATCAGCCAGCCTAAAACAATAAGGTAGCTATATATGAAGGTATAAATGATGCTCTCCATGATCTCCTGCCATCCATATGAAACACTCCGCTCCACTGGGACACCGAGTTGTTATAATAATGCCACACTAGTTTAGGGCAGCAATATTGTAGACCGAGTCACCATCAAGAGGGCGCAAATCATCAAGACGAACTACCAAGTGTCGAGCAATCAGCGACACCAAACCTCCAAAAGCAATAGTACGATCAGATCTCACATGTGTAGCCCTAATCATCTCAGTACAACTTCCCAGAAATAATTGAACCCAATCAGGAATTTGCAATGCATCAGGGTTCAAATAATAAGTGTAGCTCCAGGCTCTCATAGTAACCAATTCAGGATCAACTATCCCAAAGAAAGATGTTCACAAAGCAAGATGGGTAATCATATAGTCGAAAAAATTATCACCCGACCCACAAGATCGACCAGTAGCTTCCTTTCAAGTATCATGCGCAGGCGGAGCAGCCAGTTCAAGTCCCCATGCATCTGTAGGCATCTTGGTGACTCCAAAAGCTTGTGCAATAAAGTCCTTAGTCACCACGAACTCCTTACCCCTCATATAGAAACGAATCTCCAAATCAGAACGGTAGTCCAGAGTAGCCAGAAATTCTCTAACTAACACAGGATAAGTGAATGCGACTAGATCCATGAAATCACCCAAACCATCTTTTTCTAGAAGCCGAAAACAATCCCAGACGATGCAAAGTCACCGGATCAAAGAACATCGTAGAGCGGTATTCTCTTTTCCCAAGATTGATCCGACGATCCTCCTCCTCTTCTGTCAGGTAGAAAGGCTTCTCCATAGCGGGAACAATAGACATGATGAATGAAACCAATGAAGAACGTGACATAACTCACAAGAAATGACGAAAATCTCCCTTACTGCAGAGACGACGGGCACCGGTATTTAGGTGGCGGGCGCCGGCGTTGTAGGATTACGAATCCGAGCAAAGACGTCGAAGGTCCAACGTCCAAACTCCCTCCAAACTGATAGTTGACGAACAAAACTTGGTTTCAAGCTCTTTCTTTTTGTGGTAGGGATGGTGATGGTGTGGAAAGAATCGAATTTTGATGGATGAAGAGTCGTGATGGATGTGTTTGATGGGTGATCGAAAGAAAGTCTTTTGATTCAAACACAAGGCTTAGGTTTTTGGAACTGGGATTCAAGTAGGAAAATTAGGGTTCTTGTGTTGCTTGGAGACAAAGGCTTTGCTAGATCACAAATTAGGGAATGGAAAGTATATGCTTTTTAAAATTGGGAAGGGATCATCTATAAAAGAGAAATTAAATAATTAGATATAAAAGAAGAAATAATATAATATGTATAATTTATTTAGATATATAGATATTCTTTTCGTATATAGATATATAGATTATATAGATAGATATATATTATATAGATATAAATATAAATAGATGATAATATATAGATAAATAAATATATTATTCATAAGATAAATAAATCCTAATATATATATATATATATGATCATATAAATATAAAGATAAATGGAATTAAAACTAACCTAAAACGTAGATAGATATATAAATATAAATATAAATATAAGGATAGAAAGAATCTCTCGTTCTAATGTTACCAAAAAAAACGCGTCCAAGCGATAGCGGCGGGTGCCAGTATTTAGGCAGCGAGCACCGGTATGGCAGAACTCCAACTCCGCCATTTTGATCGAACAAATTTTTGCCTAACCAATAGTTCTAGCACAAAGCCATTCCAATATACAGCAAATAGACTAGTCATACTTTACTGAATTGAAAAAAAACTAATGCAAAAATCAAATAATATTACCTACTTTACCTTGGGTTGCCTCCCAAGAAGCGCCTTTGTTTCACATCTTTGGATTGACGTGTTGCTCTTCTTGATCAATTTACCCCATCAAGATCCTCCACACTTGTCCTTTTCTTGAGGGGGAACCTTAGAAAATTTTCCAATGTGTTCATCCATTTCATCAATTAACTCTTTTTCATTAGTATGAATTCCTCTTGGAGGTTGTCCTGAAATTGCAAAAACCTTAATATTGTTAAGAATCAATTTCTCACAGGGGAGAATAATCGGTTCATTTGGATTAGGCACATTTTCATGTGGCTCAAACAAATTTTCAATTTTCATTTCGATTTCATCTTTCCCTAATTCAAATTTCACATTGCTAGAAAACTCATTATTCAATAATCCATTATCATCAGAAGCATCTAACAAATCATTTGATTAATTCTTGCAATCAACATTATTAGCATCAAGAACATCCAAAGAATCATTAGGAGAAAGAGTAATAGGCTCAAAAATAGAAAATTCAATCTTTCTACCGTCAAACTCCATGGTTAGGGAACCTTCAAAGTAATCAATCTTAGTCTTAGCCGTTCGCAAGAATGGCCTTCCCAAGATAATCGGGGTTTCAGGCGTACCCTGTTCCATATCTAATATAAAGAAATCAGCAGGAAATATCAATTCATTAACCTTAACTAAAACATCTTCAACAACTCCTCTAGGCTTAATACTAGAATGATCAGCGAGTTGTATAGTAACACCAGTTTTCGACAAAGCCTTGAGACCCAAAAATATGCACAAATTTTATGACATGACATTAATTGAAGCTCCTAAATCCAATATAGCATTAGTGAATTTAGTATTATCAATTGCACATGGAACAGTGAACATACCTGGGTCTCCGCATTTCTCATGCAATCTTTTCTGTAACATAGTGGAAAAATTCTCATTCAAACTTACCTTTTCCTTTCTTCTCATCCTTTGTTTTTTTTTTCATAGTGCATAATTCTTTTAAAAACTTAGCATAGCGAGGCACAATTTTGATTAAATTTAAAAGCGGAATATTTACCTCACAATGAGCAAAGGTATCGTATAGAATTTGTTCATCCTCCCACTTACGATCAGGTTTTAAGGCATGAGGAAAGGGTGGTGCAGGTCTTGGAACCTCAGAAGACCACTCATTCGACAATTTCTTCGCAGATGGATCAACGTCAAAAATCAGATCATTCACTGACATGGGCGGTGGGCGTCGGTTTTCAGGGCGGCAGGCGCCGTCTTTACAAAACCTTGATTCCGAGTTGTTTTCACTTTTTTGACCTATGTCAATCACCTCCTAAGGCCTTTCTTCTAAACTTTTAGTGGTTAACTTTACTTCTTTACCTCCTCTAAGGACTATGACACTTACATTCTCCTTCGAATTGACTACCACTTGCGATGGCAACTTGCCCAAATCCTTAGCTTTCAATTCTCCAATATCCTTAACCATTTGACTCAACAATTTCTTTTGAACACTCATCTTGACCAACAATAACCTTAAAGTTTCTTCTTTGTCCTCCTGTTGAGTGTTTCTTTGACGATTCTCATATTGGCCCCTTCTTTGATATGACACTTGTTGCTGCTGGCCCCTACCGTTGAATCCACTTTAATAGTTTGAATTGTAGTTCTGATTGTAGAAGTTGTTACCAAAGTTGCGGCAAGGTCCATAATCCATAGCATTGAGATCAGCAATGTCCTCTTGGATCAATGGGCACTTATTATTTGGATGGTTTGGATCTCCGCAGACACCGCAAGGTATAGGCTGTTGTTATTGATTCAATTGCATAGCCATCTTGTTGACGATCTCAGTAAGCCTATCCAAATCATCTCTGCGACTATCTCCAGAATTATCCAACTTATGTACTCCTCGTACTCCTTGGTATTTCCCATATTGTTGCGACACATTAGCTAAACCTTCGAAAATTTGCATTGCTTCCTGAGGTGTTTTATCTAAAACATCTCCTCCACTAATTGCATTGATAATACTCCTATCCTTATCAAGCAAGCCTTCATATAGATATAGCACTAAATCATCCTCGGGTATATCATGTTCTGGACAACTACCCTTAAGCATCTTGAATCTCTCAACATACTCATAAAGACTCTTCGTATGTGATTGCTCAATACTAGACAATTTCTTTTTGAGTTTGTTGAGGCGAGTAGCAGGGAAATACTTTTGAAGGAAAGCTTTCTTTAACTCAACCCAAGTAGTAATGATTTCAGGGGAAGGTAATATAACCAATCGCTAGCCGCATCTTTTAAGATAAAGGGGAATACTCTAAGCATTAATTGATCATCGGTAAGGCCTTAGGGTCTAAGTCTATCGCATACACTAGCAAAGTTTGCAAGGTGTTTGTCTGGTTCCTCCCCAGGCAATCCATGAAAATTAGGTAAAATAGTACACCAATTTGATTTTTATTCGAACTTAGAACCCTCAAAGAGAGCGGAAAGTCTAATTACAAGCGGTTGTGCATTCAAATTAGGTTCCTTCAAGCTTCTCAGGGTCCTTCTTGGCAGATTGATGATGCCGTTAATGTTGTTTTTGTTGTCTACCATCTCCTTATTTTGATCAAAATCGAGCCTCCTTTTCAACCTAGAAAGAGATCTTTCAATCTCATGATCAAAAGATAAAGGTGATAAATTAGAAGAGCGAGTTTGAACCATACAAGAGTAAGGCAAACCTAAAGAAAAAACAAAAAGCTAAAATAAAAATAAAGATAAAAAGAAATCAATGATAAAAAAAATTAAAGCAAACTCTTTTTTTCTCCCTGACAACGGCGCCAAGAATTTGGTGGTCCGTGAACTCACTTCGCCCAAATAATAATAATATCCTAACTCAATTCTCAAACCAATAGATTAGTAAACCAATAGATTGGTATAGTGATGAAGTCCGGAGTCGAACCCACGGAGAGAAACAGTTGCAATTATAATATTCCTAACAATGATTTCACAAGACAATAGCAATAGTTTATAGCAACTTAATGACAAAATAAAGTAAATAGGATAATGATTGCGAAGTATTGATAACAATATAGAAAATCATTTCACATGTAATTCTCAACAGTGGTTGAGGTTCAAGGTCCTAGGATTGATTCAATAGTATTTATAGAGCATGTGTCGACTTGATTAAGGTTTATTGTTCCACAAAGATACAATCTTCTTATTCAATATCACTAAAGAATAGCATTAACGATTCAAGTTCTTAAGACCAATTGACACATCGATTCAATGCAATGCAAATAGAAGACAAGGGAGCAACCCTCTCGACCCTATGAACATCTACTTGACATAGAGCAATTGATATCATCCACTACAAAGACATAGAAATATCACTAAATCAATGACTTCGTTTGCTATAGAGAAACCAATAATGGATTCATAGCATAGATGCAATTCCTAACATGGTGATCAATCATAGAAAGGAACACAAATTCATATCAATAAGAACAAGATGATAAATATACTTATAAATAACTAATTGAAATCAAATCCTCACAATTCATTCAACCATGTCTTCAAATCATAGGTGAAACTATGAGTTTAGCAACTCATAGCCAAAGTAACGCTCATCTCTCTCTATGTGTCTCACAACAAAACAATCTAACCTCTAGCTACTACCTTTTTGTAAAGGCTGGGAAATATTTAAATAGTATTTTAATCGATTAATGATTAAATGGGTTAAACTTGGAATTTTGAAAATTTCCGTCCTCGAACTATCGGATTATTTAAAATCACTTAAAATGAGTTCCGGCATGATTTTAACAGATTTTCCGACGAATTTCAATTCCGCTACTTGGACATGAGATTTTGGAATATGAGCGAGATTATATCGGATTAATTAATTTGGTTTTTGAAGTTCAATTTAAACTTGATTGAGTCAGTATTGAACTGAGAGAGCGGGTTTTGTGATTTTTGTTTCGGGTATTTGGGACCCATTTTAGGACCACATTTCTTCTTTCTTCCCCTCCCACTTTCGGATTAGCCTGCACCACTCCTTTGTATTCAGTCAAGCTGCAGCAACTCATGCCCTCTCCAGCTGCATTCATCCTCTTTTAGCTAAACTAGTCCTCCCTTCCTCCTCCCTCACTCTCCTATTTCACCATTCTAGCAAAAGCCAACAGTCCCCTCTGATTTCCTTTTGAATTCAAAGGCACGCTATACCCCCCTCTGTCTCATTTCAGATTCAACCCCATTCCCCCTACCTCCATTTCTCTCTTCTATTTCAAAACTTAACCACATTTCTAAAATCCTCCCTCCCCAATTCTCCTTGCTGCCGCCACAAACAGCTCCAAACACCCACCATCACCACTCCACAGCCACCTCTCCACTACCAACCCCATCATCACCATCACCTCCTCTAGCCCTTGTCCTCTATTTTCCAATCATCTCCGCAGCCCTGGTTTCGAGCTCAAGGCCGAGCACCACAGCCCCACTTCTCCTCCTTTCCCAAAAAGCATCAATGCCAGCTTCAGTCTTGCCTCCCTTGACGTCGACGAGCCCAGATGCCGCCAACTTCCTCCCTTGACATCGCCTCCCTGGGCGCCAAGAGCACCATCACCGAGCCCCTTCTTCTCCTCTTTCCTCCTATTTTTGTCCACACATCTAGGTGAGTTTCTCTCCTCCTCTTCCTCCCTAAAATGGTGAAAAGCTCCACCTTTTACCTCATTGCTCCCTTCCCAGGCCGAGAGCGGCTCGTTTCCACCTCCGATGAAGCCGAATTGAGCTCCGACGAAACTCCGGCGAAGCCCGATACATCCAACTTCCTCTCGGTGAGCCCTCTCTCTTCGATTTCATTTCTTCCTAGCTTATAGGATAGTCGCATCTCTGCAATTTTGGGTTCGGGGGGGGGGGGGGAGGACAGGCACCATTGTTGAGTGGGCGAGCTGTGGGAGCGGGGGCAGCAAAGACGTGAGTGCGAGAGGGTGTGGGCAAGGGAGTCGAGAAAGGTGCGAGCGAGCGGGGTGTAAACGAGGGAGAGAGTGCGAGAGAGTGGCGAGGTCGAGCATGGTGTTGCCACAGAGGGAGCATGGGAGCGAGGGAACACATGCCCGGGGCAGAGGCTGAACGAGGAGGAAGGGAACCAGGAAAGCGAGGAGGGAGATATTGTGATGAGGGGCCCATTTCTTTTTTTAATATTATTTTATTTGGTTATTTGGGAAAACCCGGTTTGGTTTTGTTTGGGTGGGCTCGGTTTTTGGATCCGCTTATGGGTCTGGGTCTGGGCTGGTTCGGATCCGGGCCGACACTTGGGCTGAAATTCGAGTTTTGTTTGGGGCTTCTTTTTCAGTTTGGGTCGGCCTGTTTTAGGGCTGTGTTTAAGGGTTTGTTTACCTATTTTATATATATATACACATTGCTATAAAAAAATTTTTGTTATATAATTATATAATTATTAAATTTATTCTGCTTTATTTGTTTATTTAATTATTCTATTTATTAAAGGATATTATGTTATGACCTTATGAAATATTGGAACTTAAAATATGTTATCAGATTAAAATAAAAAGGAATTCGGCGAATGTTTTTAAGAATCGGAAATTCTAACTAATCAACTTGAATTTCGGAATGGCTTGGGAACTAACTTGGGAATCCGACTTGTTCGATGACTAACTAGCATGATGATATGATTGTATGACTAATAGCATGATATTGTGATGATGTGTATGAAAGGTTATATGAGCTAAGTATGAGTATAAATTATGATATGTCAATATTGCTATGATACGATGTTTACGAACTTGTTGAATGTGAATTATGAGATGAAATGTTGATATATGTCCTTAAAATGATATTATAATGTGTTGGTGTATATGGAAGCATGATGAGATGTTGAGATGATGAGTTGAGGTGGTACTTGATAAGTCATATAGGGACTTGGCGATGAAAAATGAGAAAAGTTGAATGATGATGATATGGAATATGATGATGAGACTTTCGATTGTGTGAACTTATGTAGAATGAACTGTGCTTGTGTGCTTGAATGTAGACTTATACGTTTATTATGCTCACTAGGTGACCTTAGCCTATCTAGTGCTCTACTGTTGTTCTGCACTGCCAGGTAAGTTCCTTATGGGCTTACTCAGATTCGAAAGAGAACACCTGCTTGTGATTATATGACATACTAGGTGTTTCATAAGCATTAAAAGCATGCCATGTAGTATCATGCTAGGATTACACTTGTGAATGAGCATTCGGTTACTTTGTGTGTTTGAAAATAGAACGGTCGTTATCTGTGAGTCTTAGAATCTTTGTTAGGGTAATAGGGTAGCCCAGCTTCATCGGGTGCCCTGAGTCGCTATTGTCGATATATGAGCAAGATGATGAGATAGCCCAACACCATCGGGCATGAGCATGATATATGATATGATGATGAGATATGATATGATGATGAGATATGATATGCTATGATGAGATATGATATACAATAATATCGAACAGGCCAGTCTCTACACTAACGGAAAGGGGTGCAGAGGTAGGAGAGGGATATGCCACTTGGCATTCTTTGGGCGCCTTTACAGTTCTTTCTGCATATTCTAACCTAGGAACATGTTAGTGTGATTTAATTTCCATATTGCATCGAAGCATCTTTATATTAGCGTATGTGTATATTCGCTTGCGGGACAGAGTGCGTTGGGGTCTCGGTCTGATCCCGCTCGCACAACTTGTTTTTAGGTATGATTGCTCTCTGTCTCTATGGCGTGGGAGATCCCCGAGCGATTGCAAAGAACCTGCCTAACCCCACTAATTTGGTTAAATGATTTCAGAATATATGATTTGGTTTTGACCCGGCCTCGACGTGGCAAGTTGTACTTTACTTCCGCTTTCACTAGTTTTGCAAATGAATTTCCGCGATATAGTCCTAGGACAGCTTGAAGATTCCACGTGGCCCTTCGACTATTTTAGGGTTCGAAATCCCCACTTTAAAATACTAATCCTTTGAGTATTGAAACCTCGACCCGTACTCGAATTGCAAGATCCGAACGAAGGTAACCAACCTTCGAAACGTAACTCGGGTATCTATATCCGGGCCGTTACAAAGTTGGTATCAGAGCCAGGTTTTGCAGTTCGGGTACGCAAGGGTCAGGTGTATGTTTTAAAAAAAATTGCCCATGAATTTCAAAGGATTTGAAGATGTTTGAAAGGGGCAAAATGAATTTAATATGCCTAACTCAATTGGACTAAATATGAACTCGGCTTATTAAATATGATGGATCAAACCAAAGGGATCGAGTGGGTAGGAAAGGCACTAGACCGTCCCTATTGGATGTAGTTGGGAAAGGCTAGGCGAAATATTAGCTTATTCTTTACAGATGGGTTGGAAGACTCCAAGGAATTGCACCGAGGTGGTTGGAGTCACGAGTTAGGTAGAGATCGTGAGGTTTTGCCCCTCCGGTCAGTCGCTCCTCGAAGAGCGGCATTAGATAGCTTGATGTGCTTTATGTATTAATTGGGCCCGAGAACGATTTCCCCTCGAATGAGATCATTATAATTGGTATTGACTGATTCTATGTTGAGTGATTGTTATGCTTAAGATTTGATTGGTAGGTCCTGACTATGAAATGTGTATTGAATGATCTGTGCAAACGGGATAGCGGGAGTACCCTTCTTCTTCTTATATGGTCAAGCCCAGCTTGTGTGGAACAACCCCTTCCACTATGTTAACCCCTTGATGGTCTTATCGCGTCTTTCTCTTGAATATCGGTCTCCTCCATGGGAAATCGGGTTGGTAAACACGTTGTTTCAGGAATCATGGATGAATATGAGGGTTGTTTGGGAGAGTATTGGAAGTTGGCTCTTGATGTAATTCCGAGTTAGAGAGTAAGGTGTTTCTGGGGCTGTCCTTCCCGATTCTTATTACGATCAACCAGTGTCTTCTTGCCACAAAGAGTCATACCAGAGTCCCACGGGAAAGAGGGGTGATGAGTCAGTTGGGAAAGGTCAATGGTTGCCCTTAGAGATCTCTGTCCGGTTGTAATGGTGGCTCTCTCTGAATTGCATGACATGATTTTGAAATCTCCGACATATACCTTGCGAATGACCTTTAGTAAAAAGCTGCTCATGTTGTTACATCTAGGATTATTTACGTTGTTCAGGTCTCGTGTTATGCTTTTCTTTCTCTCATGATTATATGTTGTCATAGCATGTCTACTAGGCCTATTGATCGTATGATTGATTGGAAGGATGAACCACAAGATATGAGTCTATATGATTGTTGCTTCTCCTGAATTAGGTCCATGATAGTGTGATCAGCTCTTCCTTATATGAATGCCTCGTAAGATGTTCTCCTTGGCATGATAGTCAATGACGCCTCGATGCTTATCATTCCTTTTGTGACAAGAATCTATAGCATGCCCATCTATTTTGTATTCCTCAGGCTAATTATTGTTGATTATGCTGCAATTAATGTTGTTGTGTGTTACTTGCGCTGAGTAGAGAGTAGGTTGGTATAGTTAAGTCTTGTTAAATGCATATTTTATCCCAATATGTGCTGATTTGAACTCATGTCCCCATATTCTATTCATATTGCCCGTTACTTAGACTTGCATTATACATCGTTACATTACCTCTCATGCTACTATATCATTGGAATGTGATTGGACTGAAGTCTTGCGTATCGTGTATTAATCAATCAAGTGCATGTATGTATAATATGTTATGTTGAGCCATTAGTAACATGTAGGACCCTTGGTTGTGACTTATGATGTACACATTTGCACCTTCTTTTATTGCATCTTTTGACTTCATATTTCATTCGATCTCCAAAGAAAAGGGTCAAAAGAATATAAACTTGTGTAAGAATGGGCTAAAATGCAAGAACTAGGGTCTGCACAAGTTTTGAGCTAACCATGTAGGAATTAGAGCGAAATCGGAGTCAAAACGGAGAAGCCAAGTGAAGCTGAGCAGAGGTAGAAATCGACCTTCAGCCTAGATATCGACCCCTGGTGTCGATATCGACCCCCATATCGACCTTAACATAGACATCGACCAGAGCTGAACAAGTCGAGCAGGAACAAAGACCTCGATATCGACCCACTGGTGTCGATATCGACCCCTTATTTCGACAGAAGATAGACTCGATTTCGAATGCGGATTGGAACTATATCTTCAAGGAGGCACGGATTTATCTCATACTTTCAAGATAGATAGCAGCTGAAGTTTATTTATCTTTCACCTTCAAGTTTTATCAAAATAAAAGACCTGTCCTAATTGTTTGGATAGAGTTCATAGTTTAGATAGGAGTTACAATCCTCGGATAGAAAGGATTAGTAGCCTATAAATAAAGACCTAGGGGGCTGGCATTCATTCATTCAATTAATCATCAATCAAGACAATCAATAGAGTTAGAGTTAGAGAGAAGTTTTAGGGTTTGACGTTTGCGAAAGTTGACGTTGAGTTGTAAAGCTTCGGATTTTATTTTAATGCAAGTTTCTTCTTTCCAATCAACAATGAGTTCCATGATGAGAAGCGAGTAGTTCCCCAAAGCTCTTAGGGTCGGGGTGAGCCCGACGTTAGCCATGCGCGCTTGAGGTAAGTATTTGATGTCGATATCGTTGTGTCTATCTCTCCTCCTACGATTCTATGTTTAGTCCTAATCGAAAGAAAAGGGATTCATGCTAACAACTTGAGTTATAAACATAAAATTGGTAGAGACAATTAGGTTTATTTGCAAGAGTAATCCTAAAAGTTGGTGTACGGCGAAAGCTCGTCCCTTAGGTGAAATAGCGCAATTGTCCGTCTTATTTATCTTATCGCATGCATTGGTTAACGTTGTGGTAAACCCTAATCCTAGGAGTTGCTTTTTACATATTTTATACACCCAAAACCCTTTGTTTTATTTCTGTTCATTGCTTCCTTCCCATTCTTAAATCTTCGGCCCTTTCTTTGCCGACGAAAAACTAACTCACTACAGGAAGACATCGATATCAACCCTAGACGTCGATATCGACCATTGAGTTCATCGACAATTTTCTGAGTCGACGACAATCATTCTGCGGAGGTTGCTGAGCATCGATATCGACACCTGACATCGATATCGACCCTACTGTGTCGACTGGCAGTCTTCTGAGCCAGTCGATTTCGTGACTGACATCGATATCAACCCTTTCCAGTCGATATCGACCACTTGTTTTTGTCTCTGCAGGTCTTCTGTTGCAGAGAACATCGACAGACGAGGTCGACATCGAGGTCCAAGGTCGAAATCGAGGCTTCTGGTCGAAGCAGACTTGAGATTTCCAAAGCTACTAGGATCCCGCTGACACGCTTCCTCGTGGATCGAACCTAATTCCCTACTACTATAGCGGGGAGTCTTGAATTTATTTGAAGAGGCTAAGAGTTGTATTGCTTTATATTTTATTATATATTTCGATTCAATTCTCCCCACGTCAACTTATGCAAATCCTACCTTGCCTACACTATTGTTGATTCTCTCTTGAGCTAGGTCCCTGATAATGTGGTTCTTCCCTCTTTCGGTTCTCTTAACATGTTTCACTCATCCTGATTAGATTAATGTTGAATTCAAAGATCGATTTGCTTTCCATGATGGTTAATTCTAGCATGATTACATGTTCTCGCTCGGTGGTATTCCCCTATCACTCTATGATATCTTCTTGTGCTTCCATGAACGTATGACTTGACACCTCGCATGATCACATACCACGTTATATCATGATTTCGCATATTCATGACGCATAAATGTTAGAATGAATCTAGTCGAATTACCTTGATTGTATTCATGTTCAATATGCGTTATTAGTATCCTATAAGGCTTATGAATTCCGATATGACTCGCGAAATGGTGACCTGTCTTACTTGACCTATTACGTGAACATGCTTGTATTGTAATGTGATAGTTGTCGTATCATTTTATGTGCCCTATGACGGTTAATCCCTAGCATGATTATAATCTATCGCCCGTGATGTTATCTTGTTTACTCTGTGGTGACCCTTTTTCTTTCATGTACATCATATTGAACTCATTTAATCACTCTTGACTATGCCCATGCCTTATCATGTATCGCTAGCATCATATAGGATCTATGCTTCCTAAGCGTATCGCATCGTATGATTACATGCCATTCTTAACCTATTATGTGATCATTGCTGTTAGATGTGATAGTTACTATGCCGCTCTTATGTATTCTCGTATGACACTTAGTCTGGTTGTTATGATATGCCTCGCCATGCTATATTTGACCTCACTTGTTCATGCTTTTACATTCTTTCATATACATGATGCTCGTTATCTTCATTAAATCCCGCATGAATTCGAATCATACATGATCATTGTTGGTTCCGTATAGCTTGCTTGAAGTTGATAGGCATATCTGCTTCCATAGAATAATAGACTACTAGCTTGTCTCACGCGCATCAGTGTAGGACTCGATTGTATCTTTGGAATGAATATGTATGTCATTGTTCCTTGAGATAAGTACATGTTAATGTGGATTAATGTGATTGATATGCTCCATGATGAATTCGTGCTTGTTTGTCACAATTGTAACCTAATAGACTTCCTTAAGGGCATCATTACTATTCCCGGGTCGTAGTCTTGTCTCTAGTCATGTCATCCTTAGCCTTAATCCGTGTTTGTCTCCGAAAGGAAATTGGGTTGTCCTCCCTTGTCGCTCCCCTATCTCCGCTAACTTGGACTCCTACGCGATACATTGGACGAGCGACCGCATGGAAAAGGGAATGGGAAGCTGGATAGCGGTAGAGCAACGCAGCGGAAGCGTGGGCCCATACCCCACGGGCCTCAGGATCGACGATGTTGACGGAACAAGCTCGCTTCGAGAGTTGCAGTTACTGAGCACGATATGACTTGCAAGTGGGAGTGTCCTCCATTCGGATTGCTAATCCTTTCTGAACTTGTTGATGGTGATATTGCACTGACTTGACGATGGAAATTGCGTGTTGATGTGTTGACTTGGTAATGAATGTTGCTTGACTATCTGTTGTCTATAACAATATGATTCGATGCCTTACAGTTCTAATGTGCCATGATGTCTTGATTCGATGATACTCTGAGTTGCTAAGCATGCGCTAAATTCCTTGCCTATATAGTATGAACTGCAAATGCTGAGAATCTGAACTGTTTATTAGATAAGATTATGATGAAACTTGCTAGCTTGATTTGATTATGTTCATATATGATGTTTGCAATAATTATTTAGCATGACGGTAAATTAAGACTCATTGATACGGGTGCAATGCTTGATGATGAACTAATGATGCTATTGTTATACATGCTAGTCGATATGATGTAGACCTTATGTGTGATGAATTTCATGATTGCTTCTTCTTTGAACATGTGAGTGAGGTCCTTTGGTAGAATGGGCAGAGAGTGGAGAAAGGTTTTGAGCGATTTGGATGATCGACGGTAGTAAGGGAAAAGTTGCAGAAGAGGGGTGTTGATGAGCTTCTAGGTGAATCTTGGGTAGGGGTATGGTTAGGGATAGGCTGGTTAGGTAGTGACCGAGGAATTTTTTTTTTATAGAAGATGTGTGGTTAGCAGGGCATGATGTTTGTGATACCTTGGAAAGTGTGGGAAGTGTAGGAAATGGCTTGTAAGAGTATTGAGGATATAGTATGCGAGGGTACTCGGGTGTTAGGTTAGAGATAGGAGTTGGACTTTTAGAGGTGCGTTGCTTGTGGGAGAGCTTGGTGGAAAGCGGTATGAGATTGGAGTGTCAGAATGAATTAGGATTTCTTCTATGGGATATTATCCGAGTTGATGTTGGTGAGTCTAGATGAAGATTGGTCTTGGCTTGAGATTTGAAGACGAGCGAGCGGGGATTGCGTTTTATTGTGACTGGTATAATGTGCAAAACTTTCTTGATTATGCGATTATGAACTGGCATGATGTTAGATAGCGACCATGATAAACTTGATATGGCATGATATTACATGTTGATATGCAATACTGAAATCTAATTGGTAGTAACAACTGTGATCATGATATATTGATACATGGCTATCCTACTATGTTGTTCTAGAAGCATGTTATGATGTGTTGTATGAATCATGAGATAATGATATGTTGCTATGTGAAAGCATGATGTTATACTATATGTTTGATAAGCATGATTATGAGTATGTAAGTGATGAATATAACTTGGAGCATGAATATGACTTATATATACATGAGATGATGGTGCATGACTGCTAATGATCGTTGTACAGTATTGTGATGAGTTAAGATGATGTCTATTGAGCATGCTGATGGTTGATGATTGATGTACTACTTGATCTTCCCTTTTTCTAAATCTTAATAACATGACCTTGGTTGTGTGGATGTATTGACAATGGATTTTGGTTCGTTGACTATGTGATGAGGAGATACTTTTATGACTTCTGGTGTGATGTCGTGACATTTGTTATGATTTTGGTATGTTGTGAGATGCATAGTATGGCCTTTGGTATGATGTGGGGATGCTTGATGTGACCTTGTGGCACCATGTTGATATTTGTTTTGAGACTTGCCTTATGACGTGTTGGTTGGAGATTGGTTGGTTTATGTGGTTATGCATTTCTCATGGCTTGCGTGCTGATGTGCTTGATGTGATGTCCGTTGGGACTTGTGATGCTTTTCGTAGGATGTCGAGATACTTTATTGACTCGTAGTATGTTTGAGACCTTGTCTCCATTTTGGCACGTTTTGAGATGCTAGCATCTATCATGTTGTGTTTTAGACAGTTTATGCTTTTGAGCTGCTTGACTTGTTGAGACTATCTCGTTGATGTTTGAGACTTACCACGTGGGAGGTGGTTGATATTACGGTAGCTATCTATATATGAGTTGATGAGATTATGGCTTTGTGATCCTTGATGAGTTGAGAATGATGATTGAATGACTTGGAACATAGGAAGAGAATATGGGATTAGCCCTTAGAGGTGGATGGTAGGATAATTGGGAAACTGGGAACGTTTTTGACTAATTTCAAAATTTAAAGATTTTGAGCGAAGATTTAAAAGGGACTCGCTCAAATTTTAAGAAAACTATTGCGACCCGGGTTTTCCATTATGACGCCCTACGAAGTGGATACAAGCATTTATGGGGGCACCTGTGGATCGCTTGCTAAGACCTAGTGGAGACGCCATGATGTTCTGTTTGAGTTATAATATGACCGAAAAGTCGGGGTGAAGATGTGGTAGGGGCCCATACCACATTCTTGCTATGACCGATTGGGAGTATTATGATCGTGACGTCGGTACTGTGAGATCTCATAGGGGCACTTATGAGGTACTTACAGGATCAATGACATGATCCTTGGACTCACCTATTTAAAACTCCATCCCCTATTTTAGAATGATTTTTGTCTCGGGGACGAGACTTGTTTTTAGAGGTGGATGATATAAAGGCCGGGAAATATTTAAATAGTATTTTAATCGATTAATGATTAAATGGGTTAAACTTGGAATTTTGAAAATTTCCGTCCTCGAACTATCGGATTATTTAAAATCACTTAAAATGAGTTCCGGCATGATTTTAACGGATATTTCGCCGAATTTCAATTCCGCTACTTGGACATGAGATTTTGGAATATGAGCGAGATTATATCGGATTAATTAATTCGGTTTTTGAAGTTCAATTTAATCTTGATTGAGTCAGTATTGAACTGAGAGAGCGGGTTTCGTGATTTTTGTTTCGGGTATTCGGGACCCATTTTGGGACCACATTTCTTCTTTCTTCCCCTCCCACTTTCGGATTAGCCTGCACCACTCCTTTGTATTCAGTCAAGCTGCAGCAACTCATGCCCTCTCCAGCTGCATTCATCCTCTTTTAGCTAAACAACTAGTCCTCCCTTCCTCCTCCCTCACTCTCCTATTTCACCATTCTAGCAAAAGCCAACAGTCCCCTCTGATTTCCTTTTGAATTCAAAGGCACGCTATACCCCCCTCTGTCTCATTTCAGATTCAACCCCATTCCCCCTACCTCCATTTCTCTCTTCTCTTTCAAAATTTAACCATATTTCTAAAATCCTCCCTCCCCAATTCTCCTTGCTGCCGCCACAAACAGCTCCAAACACCCACCATCACCACTCCACAGCCACCTCTCCACCACCAAGCCCCGTCATCACCATCACCTCCTCTAGCCCTTGTCCTCTGTTTTCTAAGCACCTCCGCAGCCCTGGTTTCGAGCTCAAGGCCGAGCACCACAACCCCACTTCTCCTCCTTTCCCAAAAAGCATCAGTGCCAGCTTCAGTCTCGCCTCCCTTGACGTCGACGAGCCCAGATGCCGCCAACTTCCTCCCTTGACATCGCCTCCTTGGGCACCAAGAGCACCATCGCCGAGCCCCTTCTTCTCCTCTTTCCTCCTATTTTCGTCCACACATCTAGGTGAGTTTCTCTCTTTCTCTTCCTCCCTAAAATGGTGAAAAGCTCCACCTTTTAGCTCATTGCTCCCTTCCCAGGCCGAGAGCGGCTCGTTTCCACCTCCGATGAAGCCGAATTGAGCTCCGACGAAACTCCGGCGAAGCCCGATACATCCAACTTCCTCTCGGTGAGCCCTCTCTCTTCAATTTCGTTTCTTCCTAACTTATAGGATAGTCGCATCTCTGCAATTTTGGGTTCGGGGGGGGGGGGGGGGGGGGGGGGGGGGAGGACAGGCACCATTGTTGAGTGGGCGAGCTGTGGGAGCGGGGGCGGCAAAGACGTGAGTGCGAGAGGGTATGGGCAAGGGAGTCGAGAAAGTTGTGAGCGAGCGGGGTGTAAACGAGGGAGAGAGTGCGAGAGAGTGGCAAGGTCGAGCATGGTGTTGCCAGAGAGGGAGCATGGGAGCGAGGGAACACATGCCTAGGGCGGAGGCTGAACGAGGAGGAAGGGAACCAGGAAAGCGAGGAGGGAGATGTTGTGATGTGGGGCCCATTTCTTTTTTTTATTGTTATTTTATTTGGTTATTTGGGAAAAACCGGTTCGGTTTTGTTTGGGTGGGCTCAGTTTTTGGATCCGCTTATGGGTCCGGGTCTGGGCTGGTTCGGATCCAGGCCGACACTTGGGCTGAAATTCGAGTTTTGTTTGGGGCTTCTTTTTCAGTTTGGGTCGGCCTGTTTTAGGGCTGTGTTTAAAGGTTTGTTTACCTATTTTATATATATATATATATATACACATTGCTATAAAAAAATTTTGTTATATAATTATATAATTATTAAATTTACTCTGCTTTATTTGTTTATTTAATTATTCTCTTTATTAAAGGATATTATGTTATGACCTTATGAAATATTGGAACTTAAAATATGTTATCAGATTAAAATAAAATGGAATTTGGCGAACGTTTTTAAGAATCGGAAATTTTAACTAATCAACTCGAATTTTGGAATGGCTTGGGAACTTAACTTGGGAATCCGACTTGTTCGATGACTAACTAGCATGATGATATGATTGTATGACTAATAGCATGATATTGTGATGATGTGTATGAAAGGTTATATGCTAGTTACTTATGATGATGAAGTGACATATGAGCTAAGTATGAGTATAAATTATGATATGTCAATATTGCTATGATACGATGTTGACGAACTTGTCGAATGTGAATTATGAGATGAAATGTTGATATATGTCCTTAAAATGATATTATAATGTGTTGGTGTATATGGAAGCATGATGAGATGTTGAGATGATGAGTTGAGGTGGTACTTGATAAGTCATATAGGGACTTGGCGATGAAAAATGAGAAAAGTTGAATGATGATGATATGGAATGTGATGATGAGACTTTCGATTGTGTGAACTTATGTAAAATGAATTGTGCGTGTGTGCTTGAATGTAGACTTATACGTTTATTATGCTCACTAGATGACCTTAGCCTATCTAATGCTCTACTGCTATTCTGCACCGCCAGGTAAGTTCCTTATGGGCTTACTCAGATTCGAAAGAGAACACCTGCTTATGATTATATGACATACTAGGTGTTGCATAAGCATTAAAAGCATGCCATGTAGTATCATGCTAGGATTGCACTTGTGAATGAGCATTCGGTTACTTTGTGTGTTTGAAAACAGAACGGCCGTTATCTGTGAGTCTTAGAGTCTTTGTTAGGGTCATAGTGTAGTCCAGCTTCATCGGGTGCCCTGAGTCGCTATTGTCGATATATGAGCATGATGATGAGATAGTCCAGCACCATCGGGCATGAGCATGATATATGATATGATGATGAGACAGTCCAGCACCATCGGGCATGAGCATGATATATGATATGATGATGATATATGATATGATGATGAGATATGATATGATGATGAGATATGATATGCTATGATGAGATATGATATGCTATAGCATCGAACTGGCCAATCTCTACACTAACGGAAAGGGGTGTAGAGGTAGGAGAGGGATATGCCACTTGGCATTCTTTGGGCGCCTTTACAGTTTTTTTTGCATATTATAACCTAGGAACATGTTAGTGTGATTTAATTTCCGTATTGCATCGAACCATCTTTATATTAGCGTATGTGTATATTTGTGTAACGGCCCGGATATAAATATCCGGGATACGTTTCGAAGGTCGGATACCTTCGTTCGGATGTTGCAATTTAGGTACGGGTCGAGGTTTCAAACCTCTAATCAGTCGAAGTTTCATAAATTCAGTTTAAACGAAAGTGAAGTGGAAATATGATTTAGATACAAAAGCCACGACAAGGCCGGGTCAAAACCAAAACATGATTCTAAAGTCGTATGGCCAGATTAGCGGGGTTAGACAGATTTCTTTGCAATCGTCGGGGGACTCTCCCACGCCATATAAACAGGGAGCAATCATACCTAAAAACAATTGGTGCGAGTGGGGTCAGACCGAGGCCCCAACACGCTCTGTCCAGCAAGCGAACATAACATACGCTAATAATAAGGATGATGCAGATGCGGAAATTAAATCACACTAGCATGATCCTAATTTTCAATATGCGAGAAATAACTGTAAAGGCGCCCAAAGAATGCCAAGTGGCATGTCCCTCTCCTACCTCTGCACCCCTTTCCGTTAGTGCAGAGACTGGCCAGTTCGATGCTATAGCATATCATATCTCATCATCATATCATATCTCATCATCATATCATGTCTCATCATCATAGCATAAATTAAAATAAATTAAACATGCCCGATGGTGCTGGGCTATCATCATGCTCATATCGACTCGATAGACTCAGGGCACCCGATGGGGCTGGGCTACCCTATGACCCTAGCAAAGACTCTAGGACTATCACAGATAACGACCGTTCTGTTTCATACGCGTAAAGAAATAGAATGCTCAATCACAAGTGCAACCTAGCATGATACTACATGGCATGCTTTAATGCTTATGCAACACCTAGTATGTCATACATTCACAAGCCGGTAATCTCTTTCGAATCAGAGTAAGCCCATAAAGGAACTTACCTGAATAAGCCGATCAGCAGAGAACAAGGCAGAGCAGAGAACAAGGCAGAGCAGAATCCAAGAAATGAATCACCGAAAGCAAGCAACGTCCAACATTCACAAACACCTAATAACATATAAATGCATAAGTCTACCTATTTCACACAAGGTGCCCCTAACTATCATGCATATCTCGTCTCATATCCCATTTCAGATTATTCCATCTCATTTCATCACAAACCATATCTCATTTCATGTTCATCTCATCTCATCATCTCATTTCGAAACAACCTCTCAAAGAACTCAACTTAGAAAATCAAACAACTCTTTTAAAATCGCTTATCTAAATCCCGACATTAAACATTTACACCTTAAGGCCCATTTTCCCAAAATCATGTTATAAAATAATTCCGAAATGTTTCTTATCTCAAAAACCATATATAAATAAATTCCATTATTAAATTATTAAAATAACTCTAAGCTCACAAATCATATTTATAAATCAAGACCAACAATTCACTTTAAAATTCCCAACTTACATATTGAAATTCTCATAAAATGCATCAATCAAATAATCCAATCAATATTATTTTAAAACAATATACACAATATATAAAGATAAATTTTCAGAATATTATAATTATAACCAAATCCCAAAATAATTCTAATATCAAAATAATTTAACACTTAATATTCATAAAGTCTCAAAACAATAACCATAAATATATTTATAACTCCCTATCAAATAATAACACTTTTAAAACCTTTTTTAAATATAATTATTAATAATTTCAGAACATATAAATATATATCTATTTTCCTAAAATCAGAAAATAATAATTAACATCGCATATATATATATATAACATAACACAAAATATATATGAAACATAACAAACAAAAAAAATAACAATCCAGCCAAACCCAAAAACCCATAGGCCCACTCCCTTACCCGGATTGCCAAGCCCAACCCGAAATCAAACCCAGCAGGCCCTATCCTTTTAACCCGGAATCAAGCCCCAACCCGAGCCCATCTGAAAAGAATGAAGAAGGCCCAGGTGAAAAATGACATAACCGTTATACCTAATCCGGATCCGGGTCTAGATCCGTTTGTGTTTAATGAACCGGGAGGGAGGAGGTGAACCGTAAGAGGGAAAATAAAATAGAGAACCGGGTGTTGAACCCGTCTTCAACCCAACAGAAAACAGAGCATGAGAGTGACGTCGGAGGAAGAAGAGGAAGCCCAGGGACCTCTTGCGGAGACTCGGTTCAACACCACCCTCACCCCGACCGAACAACAAGTCCCTTCCCAGCCCTAATCAGCAGAAAA
Source organism: Persicaria maculosa (assembly GCA_963922045.1). Lineage (NCBI taxonomy): Eukaryota > Viridiplantae > Streptophyta > Magnoliopsida > Caryophyllales > Polygonaceae > Persicaria > Persicaria maculosa. The sequence continues at coordinate 21,530,987 of OY998257.1, forward strand.
AACTCAAACACAGTCGAAGGAAGGGAAGGAAACGGAGCTCACCGAGATTTGAAGTTTCCGCCGGAAATGCGCGATTTGCCTCGTCGGAGATGGATTGACACCGGAATCGGCCTAGGACGAAGGGGGAAGTTATAAAAGAGGACCTTTATGATGTTTGAGGATGAAAGAGGAGGGAGTCGAGCTTACCATGCTTGGATCGGAAAACAGGGTAGGAGAAGAAGAAAGGGGCGGCGTCGGTGGTTCCGGGGCTGCTTCTGGGCGCCTGCTCGGCTCGAAGGAGAACGGAGGGGCCTTGGTGGGGCTCGGTGAATTGTCTGTGTGAATGGGTGAAAGAGGAAGGCAGTGCTGCAGTAATGGGAAGGAGGAGGTGAGGAGGGGACCAGCTCCCACAGGGATCCGAGGAGGGAGAGAGAGAGAGAGAGAGAGAAGAAAAAAGGAAAAAGAAATGAATATATATATATATGTGGTCCCAACAAGATATTTTGAACCCGAAAAAAAATATCCCGAAACCCGCTAATCCCGACTCTATCAATTCCCGACTAAATCGAATTTAAAATTTTAATTCAATTTCAAGATAATCGAAAATTAAATAATTTCAATCAATTCTCGTAACTCAAATTAATTTTATAATGCTCGATCTCCGAAATCAAATTCCATTTCTAAAACCCAATTCAAAACTATATAGAAGTTCGTTTAAATAAAATTCAGTTGCTCGAGGACGGAAATATCAAAATTTCTAGAATCTAAATTTTAAATTCGAACATAATTTAATATTGTAAGAAAATAATATTTTAACTTTTCCGGCCTTTACATTCATCCACCTCTAAAAACAAGTCTTGTCCCCGAGACTAAAATTATTTTAAAGCAAAGGGGATGAAGTTTTAAAATCGGTGAGTCCGAGGACCATGTCCGAGGATCTTGTAATCGTCTCGGTTGCGTCTTCCGGGATTCTCACAACATCCTGGTCACGGTCGTGACATCTCCAAATGGGCCTTGTCGAGTGTGTAATAAGCGCCCCTATCACATCCTCGCTTCGACTTTTCGGAAGTACCACAACTCTAAAAGCATTATAGCGTCCGACTAGGTCTTAGCAAGCAATCTATAAGCACCCCTATACAATGCTTGTATCCACTTCGTGAGACGTCATAATGTAAATCCAGTTCGTAAATCCTTAAAGCGTTTGTAAATAAAAGGATTGTCATCCACATCATTGAAACTCTCAACTTCTTTAAAACCCCAAGTTGGCCATTTTTAAAACCGTTCAAAATCTTCGAATTCAATTTTTAATCCAGCAACTTTACACCAAAACAAGTCAAATCCTTTCAAATCAAGATTTTGTCAAAACTCTTCCGAAAACCAAATTAGCTTCACACATAACAATCAATCAAATTTTGAGGGTAGGAGGTGGAATCATCCACCTCTAAGGGCTAATCCCATATTCTCTTCCTAGTTTCCAGAATCGAATCAATCTATCAGTCTCAATTCAGCAAGATGCATAAGCCATAAGAAGTGCATAACTGTATAACCATCCAATCTCCAATCCACACATCACACAACAAGTCTCAACATATACCAGAGTAGTGCCACAAGGTCACATCAACATCTCCAGTTCATGCCAAAGATCATAATATGCATCTCAATGACATAACAAAATCATCACAACGTCTCAACATCACACCAGAAGTCATAAAAGTATCCCTCATCACCGAATCAATGAACCAAAATCCATTGTCAACACATCAACACAACAAGATCAAGCTATTAAGGTTCAGCAGAGGGGAAGTTCAATCAATATATATCCGCATACTCACAAACACCATCTCAACTCATACCATGTCATATAACGATCACTTAGCAATCATGCACCATTATCTCATATATATACAAGTCATTTTCATGCTTCAATTCATATTCATCACTTACCTATTCATAATCAGGCTTATTAACCATATAGTATAACATCATGCTTTCACATAACAACGTATCATCATCTCATGATTCATTCAACACACTATAACATGCTTTTAGAACAACATAGTAGGATAGCAATGGATCATTACATCATGTTCATAGTTGTCACTATCAATTTTAACTCAGTATTGCATATCAACATGTAATATCAGGTTGTATCTGGTTTATCATGGTCGCGATCTAACATCATGCCAGTACATATTAGCTAATCACATAATCAAGAAGATTTGCACATCATACAAGTTGAAATAAAACGCAACCCCGCTCGCTCGTCCCCAACTCTCAAGCCAAATCAATCCTCATCTAACTCACCAACTCGGATAGTATTCCCAAAGAACCCCACTCATTTCACCAAGCGCTCCCACTCGCAATCCACCTCTAAGAATCCAACCCTCATCTCTGTTTTCACACCCGAGCACCCCTGCATACTATGTCCTCGATACCCCCAAGGTCATTTCTTACATTTCTCACTCTTCCCAAGATGTCACAACATAGAACCCTTCTAACCACGCATCTTTAATAAAATTTCTTCGGTCACTACCTAACCAGCCTATCCCTAATCATACCCTTATCCGAGATTCACCTAGGAGCTCATCGAAATCATCAAGCATTACCTCTTAATTCCCGAACCCACTCGGTCCAACCTAAGTCAACACCCCTCTTCTGCAACTTTCCCTTACCACCGTCGATCATTCTAATCACTCAAAACCTTTCCCCACTCTCTGACCGCTCAACCAAAAGGACCTCACTCACATGTTCAAAGAAGAAGCAATCATGGACATTATTGCACATAAGGACTACATCATGTCAACTAACATTTATATCAATAGCATCATTAAGCATTGCAACAAGTATCAAAGTCTTAAATTACCGTCATGCTCAACAAGTATTGTAAAACATCATATATGCACATAATCAAATCAAGCTAGCCAGTTTCATCATAATCTTAGCTAATAAACAGTTCAGATTCTCAGCATTTGCAGTTCATACTATATAGGAAAGGAATTTAGATCATGCTTAGTAACTCAGAATAGCATCACATCAAGCCGTCATGGCACATTAGGACCGTAAGGCATCAAATCATATCATCATAGTCAACAGACAATCAAGCAACAGTCATCACATCAACAAGCAACTTTCAACATCATGTCAGTGCAATATCAACAAGCTCAGAAAGGGTTAGCAATTCGAATTAGAGGACGTTCCCACCTGCAAGTCATATCGTACTCAACAATCGTAATCCTCAAATCGAGCTCGTTCCGTCGACATTATCGATCCTGAGGCCCGTGGGTTATGGGCCCACGCTTCCGCTGCGCTGCTCTGTCGCTATTTGTCTTCCCGATCCCTTTTCCATGCGGTCGCTCATCCAATGTAACGCGTAGGAGTTCAAGTTAGCGGAGATAGGGGAGTGACAAGGGCGGACGACCAATGTTTCTTTCAGAGACGAAATAGACCAACGCTAAAGACGACATGACTAGAGACAAGACTCCGACTCGGGAATAGTAACGGTGCCCTTAAGAAGGTCTATAGGGTCACAATTGTGACAACACGCACGAATTCATTATGGAGCATATCAATCACTTCAATCCACATTAACATGTACCTATCTCGGGGCAACATTCGTATTCATATCAAAGACACAATCAAGTCCTACGCTGATGTTTGTGAAACAAGCTAGTCGTATACGATTTCATGGAAGCAGATATGCCTAGCAACTTCAAGCAAGATAGACGGAACCAGCAATGATCATATATGATTTGAAGTCATGCGGAATTTAATGAAGATAACGAGCATCATGTATATGAACAATGTAGGAACAGGGTATACACATCAACAATTGAGTCCAAATATATCACGGCAAGGTATATTATAACAATCAGATGAAGCGTCATACGAGAACACATAAGAGTAGCATAGCAATTATCACATATATGAACGATGTACAAGTTTGGTGTATGCATCATACGAGATCATATAAAGGGCAACATAGTAACTATCTCACAATGATCATATGTTAGGTCAAGCATGGCACGGAATCATATGACGAGATACATCTAGAGAGCATGGGTCCTACATGATACTAGCGATATATAATGTGATACAAGCATAGTCAAGAGTCATTTAGAGGAGTTCAACATATTATTCACGAAACATGAGGCATCATCAAAAGTACAAGAAGGACATCATGGGTGCTAGATTATAATTATGCTAAGTACGAACCATCATAGAGCACATATATGGTACAATAGTCGTCACATCATAGAGCAAGTACATCACGTGATCATTTAGCGGGTCATATTGGAAATCATAAGCCCTACATGATACTAATAGCACACATCGAACATGAGTAGAATTAAAGTAATTCAACTAGATTCATTCCGGTATTCATGCGTCATGTATTTGCAAAATCAGGATATAGAGTGATGTGTGATCAAGCGAGGTGTCAATCATACATTCATGGAAGCACGAGAGAATGTCATAGAGTAATAGACATTTTAACCATGTAAGCATGTTGGGTTTAACTATCACGGAAAGCTAGTCAATCATCGAATTCAACATTAAGCTAATCAGAATGAGTGAAACATGTTAAGAGAACAGAAAGAGGAAAGAGCCACACTATCAGGTACCTAGTTCAAGAGTGAATCAACAATAACGTAGGCAAAGTAGAATTCACACAAGTCACAACCAAGGGCTCAACATGTTACTAGTGGTTCAATATAACATATGGTACATACATGCACTTGACTGGTTAATACGACGGTATGCAAGAGTTCATTCAATCACATCTCAACGACATAGTGGCACGAGAGGAAAACGCAACGAGGTATAGAGCAAGTCTAAGCAACATGGCTAGAATATGAGGACATGAGTTCAAGTTGATGTATACTAGGATAGAACATGTATTTATCAAGACTCGTTCACACTACCATATTCTCACTTAGCACAATTAACGCATAGCAGTTACTAGAGTAATCAACAACAGTTAATCACATAATAGGTGGGCATGCTATAGATTCTTGTCACAGAATGAATGATAAGCATCGAGGCATAATCGGCTAGCATGCTAGAGAGTACATCTTATGAGGCATTCATATAAGGAAGAGTCGATCACACTATCATGAACCTATTCAAGGGGAGTACATCAATTGTACAACTTCCTATCATATGACATCTATAATCGTGCCCTAGTATGACAATGTAATATACTAAACAGATCATGTCGAGATGATATGGACATAATAAATGGAGTTCGAACCTATACAATGGTCATCATGAGCATCAAAGCACATAAACACAAATTCACACTAAGGATCAATTGTAGGTCAAGGAGTAGTGCATATAGAATCACACCATCATGAACAGGGCAATCAAGATAACCCGATAGAAGTCCATAAGGGAAACATTGACTCTTCCCAACTGACTCATTACCCATCTTTCCCGTGGGACTCAGGTACGAAATTTTTTTTTTGTGACAAGAGGACACTGATGGATTGTCATAAGAATCGATAAGGACAGCCTCGTAAACATCTCACTCTCTAGCTCGGAATTTCATCAAGGACCGTCTTCCAATACTCTCTCGGACAACCTCTATATTCAATCATGATTCCCGACACCATGTGTTTACCAACCCGATTCCCGTGGAAGACCGATATTCGAAGGGAGGACTCGATTGAATTGTCAAAAGGGTTCATAAGAAAAGGGACGGTTCCACAAAAGTTGAGCTTAACCATATAAGAAGAAGAAGGGTACTCCCGCTATCCCGTTCGCACAGATCGTCCAATATTCATTCATTAATTAGGCCATACCAATCAAATCTTTAACATCTCAAACACTCAACATAGAATCAGTCAATGGCAATTACAATGATCTCCTTGGAGTCTTCCCGACCCATCTGTAAAGAACAAGCTAGTATTTCGCCTACCCAGTTCCGACTACATCCAATAGGGATGGTCTAGCGCCTTTTCTACCCACTCGATCCCTTATTAGTTGGTTCTCCACTTTTATCATAAGTCAAGTTCATATTTAGTCCAATTGAGTTAGACATATTAAGTTCATTTTGCCCCTTTAAAACGCTTTCAAATCTTCGAAATCCATGGGCGGTTTTCCAAAACATACACTCGACCCTTGCGTACCCGAATTGCACAACCTCGCTCTGATACCAACTTTGTAACGGCCCGGATATAAATATCTGGGATACGTTTCGAAGGCCGGATACCTTCGTTCGGATGTTGCAATTCAGGTACGGGTCGAGGTTTCAAACCTCTAATCAGTCAAAGTTTCATAAATTCAGTTTAAACGAAAGTGAAGTGGAAATATGATTTAGATACAAAAGCCACGGCAAGGCCGGGTCAAAACCAAAACATGATTCTAAAGTCGTATGGCCAGATTAGCGGGGTTAGACAGATTTCTTTGCAATCGTCGAGGGACTCTCCCACGCCATATAAACATGGAGCAATCATACCTAAAAACAATTGGTGCGAGTGGGGTCAGACCGAGGCCCCAACACGCTCTGTCCAGCAAACGAACATACACATACGCTAATAATAAGGATGATGCAGATGCGGAAATTAAATCACACTAGCATGATCCTAATTTTCAATATGCGAGAAATAACTGTAAAGGCGCCCAAAGAATGCCAAGTGCCATGTCCCTCTCCTACCTCTGCACCCCTTTCCGTTAGTGCAGAGACTGGCCAGTTCGATGCTATAGCATATCATATCTCATCATCATATCATATCTCATCATCATATCATGTCTCATCATCATAGCATAAATTAAAATAAATTAAACATGCCCGATGGTGCTGGGCTATCATCATGCTCATATCGACTCGATAGACTCAGGGCACCCGATGGGGCTGGGCTACCCTATGACCCTAGCAAAGACTCTAGGACTATCACAGATAACGGCCGTTCTGTTTCATACGCGTAAAGAAATAGAATGCTCAATCACAAGTGCAACCTAGCATGATACTACATGGCATGCTTTAATGCTTATGCAACACCTAGTATGTCATACATTCACAAGCCGGTAATCTCTTTCGAATCTGAGTAAGCCCATAAAGGAACTTACCTGAATAAGCCGATCAGTAGAGAACAAGGCAGAGCAGAGAACAAGGCAGAGCAGAATCCAAGAAATGAATCACCGAAAGCAAGCAACGTCCAACATTCACAAACACCTAATAACATATAAATGCATAAGTCTACCTATTTCACACAAGGTGCCCCTAACTATCATTTATATCTCGTCTCATATCCCATTTCAGATTATTCCATCTCATTTCATCACAAACCATATCTCATTTCATGTTCATCTCATCTCATCATCTCATTTCGAAACAACCTCTCAAAGAACTCAACTTAGAAAATCAAACAACTCTTTTAAAATCGCTTATCTAAATCCCGACATTAAACATTTACACCTTAAGGCCCATTTTCCCAAAATTATGTTATAAAATAATTCCGAAATGTTTCTTATCTCAAAAACCATATATAAATAAATTCCATTATTAAATTATTAAAATAACTCTAAGCTCACAAATCATATTTATAAATCAAGACCAACAATTCACTTTAAAATTCCCAACTTACATATTGAAATTCTCATAAAATGCATCAATCAAATAATCCAATCAATATTATTTTAAAACAATATACACAATATATAAAGATAAATTTCCAGAATATTATAATTATAATCAAATCCCAAAATAATTCTAATATCAAAATAATTTAACACTTAATATTCATAAAGTCTCAAAACAATAACCATAAATATATTTATAACTCCCTATCAAATAATAACACTTTTAAAACCTTTTTTAAATATAATTATTAATAATTTCAGAACATATAAATATATATCTATTTTCCTAAAATCAGAAAATAATAATTAACATCACATATATATATATATATAACATAACACAAAATATATATGAAACATAACAAACAAAAAAATAACAATCCAACCAAACCGAAAAACCCATATGCCCACTCCCTTACCCGGATTGCCAAGCCCAACCCGAAATCAAACCCAGCAGGCCCTATCCTTTTAACCCGGAATCAAGCCCCAACCCGAGCCCATCTGAAAAGAGAGAAGAAGGCCCAGCTGAAAAATGACATAACCCTTATACCTAATCCGGATCCGGGTCTAGATCCGTTTGTGTTTAATGAACCGGGAGGGAGGAGGTGTACCAGAAGAGGGAAAATAAAATAGAGAACCGGGTGTTGAACCCGTCTTTAACCCAACAGAAAACAGAGCATGAGAGTGACGTCGGAGGAATAAGAGGAAGCCCAGGGACCTCCGGCGGAGACTCGGTTCAACACCACCCTCACCCCGACCGAACAACAAGTCCCTTCCCAGCCCTAATCAGCAGAAAAAACTCAAACACAGTCGAAGGAAGGGAAGGAAATGGAGCTCACCGAGATTTGAAGTTTCCGCCAAAAATGCGCGATTTGCCTCGTCGGAGATGGATTGACACCAGAATCGGCCTAGGACGAAGGGGGAAGTTATAAAAGAGGACCTTTATGATGTTTGAGGACGAAAGAGGAGGGAGTCGAGCTTACCATGCTTGGATCGGAAAACAGGGTAGGAGAAGAAGAAAGGGGCGGCGTCGGTGGTTCCGGGGCTGCTTCTGGGCGCCTGCTCGGCTCGAAGGAGAACGGAGGGGCCTTGGTGGGGCTCGGTCGCTGCTGCTGGGTGTTGAGAAAGGAGGAGGAAGAGAGGAGGAGCTGTGAGGCGATGATGGTGTTGGTGGTGGAAGGATGGTAGTCTGGTGGTGGCGGCGGCGGCGCCTCCTGGTGGCTGCCGTTGCTGGCTTAGTAACGAAACAGGAGGTGGAAGGTGAGGTTTGTTTGCTGGGTTACAAAACAGAAAACGTGGGAGAGGGAGGAGGAGATAAGGAGGGAGGAAAGTGAATTGTCTGTGTGAATGGGTGAAAGAGGGAGGCAGTGCTGCAGTAATGGGAAGGAGGAGGTGAGGAGGGGTCCAGCTCCCACAGGGATCCGAGGAGGGAGAGAGAGAGAGAGAGAGAAGAAAAAAGGAAAAAGAAATGAATATATATATATATATGTGGTCCCAACAAGATATTTTGAACCCGAAAAAAAATATCCCGAAACCCGCTAATCCCGACTCTATCAATTCCCGACTAAATCGAATTTAAAATTTTAATTCAATTTCAAGATAATCGAAAATTAAATAATTTCAATCAATACTCGTAACTCAAATTAATTTTATAATGCTCGATCTCCGAAATCAAATTCCATTTCTAAAACCCAATTCAAAACTATATAGAAGTTCGTTTAAATAAAATTCAGTTGCTCGAGGACGGAAATATCAAAATTTCTAGAATCTAAATTTTAAATTCGAACATAATTTAATATTGTAAGAAAATAATATTTTAACTTTTCCGGCCTTTACAATTTGCTTGCGGGACAGAGTGCGTTGGGGTCTCGGTCTGATCCCGCTCGCACAACTTGTTTTTAGGTATGATTGCTCTCTGTCTCTATGGCGTGGGAGATCCCCGAGCGATTGCAAAGAACCTGCCTAACCCCACTAATTTGGTTAAATGATTTCAGAATATATGATTTGGTTTTGCCACGGCGAGGTAATTTGGTTAAATGATTTCAGAATATATGATTTGGTTTTGATCCGGCCTCGCCGTGGCAAGTTGTACTTTACTTCCGCTTTCACTAGTTTTGCAAATGAATTTCCGCGATATAGTCCTACGACAGCTTGAAGATTCCACGTGGCCCTTCGACTATTTTGGGGTTCGAAATCCCCACTTTAAAATACTAATCCTTTGAGTATTGAAACCTCGACCCGTACTCGAATTGCAAGATCTGAACGAAGGTAACCAACCTTCGAAACGTAACCCGGGTATCTATATTCGGGCCGTTACACTTTTTCCCTTGTGAGGCACATAATGCTGATGACCCTATGCCTATCTCTCTACCTACTATGTCTTCACATCATAGTTTGCCTTCTCTTCATTCATCCACATCTGCTTCACCACCTCCTACTTCTCTGACACCTACTCCACCTACTCCCCCTATATCTCCTCTTTTACCCTCTTCCACTGATGCCAAATCTGGTTCTGTTCACTACCGAAAATCAGATAGGGTGCATACTAAGCCCTTTTGGCATCATGACTATGCCATGACCATTATCCCTACACAGAAACCATTTCCGTTTAACCCTTCTGACTTTTCTTCTTATCCCCCTGAGCATATTGCTTTCTTGTCCAATGTGTTTGCCACCCAAGAACCCAGATATTATCACCAATCTGCTCGTGATAACAAGTGGGTCTTAGCCATGGATCAAGAACTTGTTGCTCTTGATAACAATCACACCCGGGATTTTGTTGAATGTCCTGCTGGTATCGAACCTCTCACATCTAAATGGATGTATGTAAAGACCGAAAAATTTTATAATATTATTTATTAAAATAGTGATTTATAATCGATTCGATTTCTAAGTTCCGGGAGATTTAAAACTTCCGTCCTTGGGCAATTGGATTTCTCTAAAATCTTTTGAAACAAGTTCCGACGTTTTTTTAGAAAGATTTTTAGACGGACTTCTATTCCGCGTTCGGATTTCAAGATTTAGAAATATATTATGGATTTTATTATTCTATATTCGGATTCAAGATTTCGATTTAAAATTTCGATGGAGTCGGGATCGGATCAAGAGAGCGGGTTCCGGATTTTATTAGCGGGTATTTGAAATTTCATTAGGGATCACTTGATCTTTTGTTTACCCCTCTCATTCTGCCCTCATCTCCCTCCCCCTTTTCTGAACTGGTAGAAGTGGCAACAGGCACTCCCACCCCCCATTGGGTCGACAGCAACCAGCAGCTCACCTTTGTCCTCACCCTCTTCTCTACCTTACTTCCCTTGCCTTTCCCTCCTTGACGATTGCCCAGACAACTCCCACACCTCAGTTGAAATGAAACAAACCCCTCTCTTTTAATCTGAATTTAAATACACCCCCACATCCACAATTTCACATCCCCTTATACTTTTCTTTGATTCACACCACACAAACAAGTTGTGCCACCCCTCTCTGATCTTCCTCTGTGCATTGCAGAAAACCCCAAACACAAGCCCCACATTTTCCTTTCCTCATCCCTTGTTGAAGCTTGCTTGCCAGCTTCCTCCAAGCCCTACCACCACCCCTTGTTTCGCCGTCATCACCACTGTACCACCCACTCAAGCTCTCCTCCCTCCGAGTTCGAACCACCATCAGCCAGCCTTTGTTCACGCCACTAAGAGCCCCATCAAAGCCCAGGAGCCAAGCCCTCAAAGCCGCGACGTCTTTTTCCTCCCCGTTCCCCTGTTTCACGAAGCACAAGGTCGGTTTTGACTTTTGTTTCATTTTCGGCTAAGAAACTCCATAAAGGTTGTCTTTAATCCCTCTCCTTTTCGTCCTAGGCCAAGCAAGGGCAGCCTCGACTCCGGCGAGGCCAATCGAGCTACCCCGAATGTTCCGGCGAAGCTTCAAACACCCCCCCTCGCGGTGAGCACTCGATCTTCCCTCCTTTTCCATAGCTTCGATTCATGTTCCTTCATTCTGAATGATGTGGAGATGAGAGGGTGAGAGTGGGTCAGAGTGAGTGCAAGCAAGGCCGAGAGCGGATGTGGGTGAGAGTTGAGTGAGAAAGAAGCGGGTAGCGAGCGAGGTCAGCAAGCGGGACTAACAGGAGCAGAGCACTGTGCGAGCGGGAGCGGCGAGCTAGGCGGGACTAAGGGGGGGCGAATCAGAGGAAAGGCGGCGGAGGTTGAAGACGGGTTCTTTTCCTTTTTTTAGAAAACCGGTTCAGTCTTTTAAAATTAAAAGAGGGAGCCGGTTCACCTTATTTAAGATCCGATTGGGATTGGGCTGGATCCGGGTCGGGTCTTGGGCTGGGTTTTGGGTTTCGGGTTGGGCTTGAATGTTGGGCTGATGGGTATTATAAATTGTGTTATATTTATGGTTAAATGTTATATGTTATATTAATTGCAATTTCAGATTGGTATATATATATATATATATATATATATATATATATATATATATATATATATATATATTTTCTGATATTAATATATATATATATATATTTAAAAAGGTTTTAAAAGCGATATTTATTGATATGGAGTTATATATATATTTTTGGTTTGTTTTGAGATTATATGGTGAGTAAGTGTTAAATTATTTGAATATTATTATTATTTTGGGATTGGTTATAATTATAAATTCTGGAAATTAATCGTCTTATATTGGTTATTTGCCTTAAAATAGTATTAATTGAATTATTTAATTGATGCATTTTAAGAGGATTTAACTATGTGAGCTAGGATTTTAAAGTAAATTGTTGGTTTTGATTTATAAGTATTATTTGTGAGCTTAGAATTATTTTGATGATTTAGTATTGAGAATTATTTATATAATGTTTTGAAATAAGAAACATGCCGGAATGATTTCTATAATGTACCTTGGAGAGAGAGTTGGTTTAAAGTTAAATGTTTAATGTCGGAATTTGGCCAAGTATGAGTTGAGACATCATTTTGAATATGAGTTGACTTAATTTGGGATTTATGAGTTTGAAACTATGGTTGGTATGATTTTATAAATGGGTTTAATTGAAGAATGATTTTGGTCGATTTGATCGTATCGGGAAGATTTGGAAAACGGTTTTACTATCGGTCGGTTTTGAGGATGTTGAGAACTTGGGTTCGTGTGTATGAAAGTTGGTCTGGTAGCTTATGGAAATGACTTGATGATAGGTGTATATTGCTTTTGGATTGCTTTGGACTTGCATTTGGGCCCTTGCTTGTGTTATCTTGCTGTTCTGCATCAATAGGTAAGTATCCTACGGGACTTACTCAGTAACCTGGACCTCCTGCCTGATGTGTCATGTAATGTGTAGTTTTGTTGCATATTAAAGCATGCCATGTAGTATCATGCTAGGATTGCATTGAACTGAGCATGTGTTTACTTTGTGTGTTTGAAACAGAACGGCCGTTATCTGTGATAGTCCTAGAGTCTTTGCTAGGGTCATAGGGTAGCCCAGCCCCATCGGGTGCCCTGAGTCTATCGAGTCGATATGAGCATGATATGATAGCCCAGCACCATCGGGCAAGATTTACGTATTTTTTATATATATGTTATGATGATACCGTGGGTGAGTGCACCACCACGAGGATATGCTATGCTATAGCAACGAACTGGCCAGTCTCTGCACTAACGGGAAGGGGTGCAGAGGTAGGAGAGGGATATGCCACTTGGCATTGTCTTGGGCCCTTTACAGTTCTTTTCCGCATATTATATATACTAGGGGCATGATAGTGTAATTTAAATCTTGTACCGCATTAGTCATCTTTTATTTAGGCATAGGCATGTTATGTGGCCTCAGCGCGGTCAGAGGACCCGTAGGCGATCACCAGGCCTGACTTCGTGGATAGTGTTAGGTACCGCTCTTGTTGCTCCATGCTTCTGTGACGGGAAATCTTTTGGCGAATCGAAGAATCCGGCTAATATATATTCTAACTTGACAAATGGCAAATCACCCTCTTTGGTTTGGTTTTGACCTGGCTCTGCCGTGGCTTTTGTATCTAAATCATATTTCCGCTTTATTTTCATTAAACTGAATTTATGAAACTTCGACTGATTAGAGGTTTGAAACCTCAACCCGTACCTGAATTGCAACATTCGAACGAAGGTATCCGACCTTCGAAACGTATCCCGGATATTTATATCCGGGCCGTTACAAAGTTGGTATCAGAGCGAGGTTGTGCAATTCGGGTACGCAAGGGTCGAGTGTATGTTTTGGAAAACCGCCCATGGATTTCGAAGATTTGAAAGCGTTTTAAAGGGGCAAAATGAACTTAATATGTCTAACTCAATTGGACTAAATATGAACTTGGCTTATGATAAAAGTGGAGAACCAACTAATAAGGGATCGAGTGGGTAGAAAAGGCGATAGACCATCCCTATTGGATGTAGTCGGAAACGGGTAGGCGAAATACTAGCTTGTTCTTTACAGATGGGTCGGGAAGACTCCAAGGAGATCATTGTAATTGTCATTAACTAATTCTATGATTGAGTGCTTGATATGCTAAACATTTGATTGTTATGTTCTAACTATTGAATGAATATTGAACGATCTGTGCGAACGGGATAGCGGGAGTACCCTTCTTCTTATATGGTTAAGCTCAGTTTTGTGGAACCGCCCCTTTCCTTATGAATCCTTTGATAGTTCAGTCGAGTCCTCCCTTCGAATATCGGTCTCCTCCACAGGAAATCGGGTTGGTAAGCATAGTGTTTCGGAAATCATGGTTGGATATGAGGGTTACTTGGGGAGAGTATCGAAAGTTGGCTTTTGATGTCATTCCAAGTTAGAAAGTAAGTGTTTCCTAGGTTGTCTTTCTTGATTCTTATGACAATCGACCGGTGTCATCTTGCCATAAAAGTTATATCCGAGTCTCACGGGAAAGATGAGTGATGAGTCAGTTAGGAAAAGTCAATGGTTGCCCTTAGGGATCTCTGTCCGGTTGTAATGGTGACACTCTCTGAATTTCATGACATGATTTTGTAACATCCTGCATGTACCTTGCGAATGCTTCTTAGTAAAATGTTGCTCATGTTATTACACATGTGATTAGTTGCATTGCTTAGCCTCGTGTTATACCTTACTTTCTATCATGGTTATATGTTGTCATATCATGTCTACTTGGCCTATTGTATTGCTCGTATGATTGATTGGAAGCATGAACCACATGATATGAGTCTATATGATTGTTCTTCTTCTGAATTAGGTCCATGATAGTGTGATCGACTCTTCTTTGTATGAATGCCTCATAATACGTGCTCCTTATCATGCTCGCCGATGATGCCTCGATGCTTATCATTCATCTTGTGACAAGAATCTATAGCATGCCCGTCTATTTTGTCTTTCTTAGATTAACTATTGTAGATTACCTTGCATATGATGGTATTGTGTATTCCTTGCAGTAAATGGAGAATATGTGTTATAAATGAGCATTGATGAGTGCATGTTTTGTCATATTATGTGTTGATTCGAACTCATGTCCCCATATTCTCGTCACATTGCCCATTACTTAGACTTGCATTATACATCGTTACATTCCTTCCCATGCTTCTATATTATTGGAAGGTGATTGAATTGAAGTTTTGCTTAATGTCGAGTAATCAATCAAGTGCATGTATGTACCATATGTTATATTGAGCCATTAGTAACATATAGACCCCTTGGTTGTGACTTGTTCGAATTTATGCCTTGCCTACATTATCGTTGATTCTCTCTTGAGCTAGGTCCCTGATAGTGTGGCTCTTTCCTCTTTCCGTTCTCTTAACATGTTTCACTCGTCCTGATTAGCTAATGTTGAATTCGATGATTGACTAGCCTTCCGTGATGGTCAAACCTAGCATGCTTACATGGTTAAAATGTCTATTACGCTATGATGGCTTCTCGTGCTTGCATGAACCTATGACTTGACACCTCGCTTGATCACACACCACTATATATCATGATTTTGCATATACATGACGCATGAATATCGAAATGAATCTAGTTGAATTACTTTAATTGTACACCTGTTCGATATGTGCTATTAGTATCATGTAATCCTTATGACTTCCAATATGAACCGCTAAATGATCACATGTTGTACTTGTTCTATGATGCGATAACTATAGTACCATATATGTACTCTATGATGGTTCATTCTTAGCATTATTATAATCTAGCACCCATGATGTTCTCCTTATTACTTTTGGTGATGCCTCATATTTTTGTGAATATTATGTTGAACTCCTCTTAATGACTCTTGACTATGCTTGTATCACCTCATGTATCGCTAGTATCATGTGGGACCCATGCTCTCTAAATGTATCTCATCATACGATTACGTGCCATGCTTGACCTAATATATGATCATTGCTGGTTCCGTCTATCTTGCTTGAAGTTGCTAGGCATATCTGTTTCCATGGAATACTAGAATGTTAGCTTGTTTCACAAACATCAGCGTAGGATTTGATTGTGTCTTTGATATGAATACGAATGTTTCCCCGAGATAGGTACATGTTAGTGTGGATTGATGCGATTGATATGCCCCATAATGAATTCGTGCGTGTTTGTCACAATTGTAACCTAATAGACTTTCTTAAGGGCATCGTTACTATTCTCGGGTCAGAGTCTTGTCTCTAGTCGTGTCATCTTTAGCTTTGGTCCATTTTGTCTCCGAGAGAAACATTGGGTCGTCCGCTCTTGTCACTCCCCTATCTCCGCTAACTTAAACTCCTACGCGTTACCTTGGATGAGCGACCGCATGGAAAAAGGGATCGGGAAGTCGAATAGCGATAGAGCAGCGCAGCGGAAGCGTGGGCCCATAACCCACGGGCCTCAGGATCGACAAGGTCGACGGAACAAGCTCGCTTCGAGGATTGCGATTATTGAGTACGATATGACTTGCAGGTGGAAGCGTCCTCTATTCGAATTGCTAACCCTTTCTGAACTTGTTGATGGTGATATTGCACTAACTTGATGTTGAAAGTTGCTTGTTGATGTGGTGACTTGGTGATGATTGTTGCTTGATTGTCTGTTGGCTGTGATGATATGATTCGATTGTTTTAATGTGCCCGATGTCTTGATGCGTAGATGCTCTGAACTGTCAAGCATGATCTAAATTTCTGCCTTTAAAAGTATGAACTGCAAATGTTGTGAAACCTGGATTGTTTATCTGTTAAGGTTCTGATGAAACTTGCTAGTTTGAATTGACTTCATATATGATGTTATGTGATAATTTTGAGCATGACGGTAAATTAAGACTTGTGATACATGTTGCAATATCTAATGATGAACTAATGATGCCATTTAATATAAATGTTAGTTGATATGATATAGTCCTTATGTGCAATAATGTCCATGATTGCTTCTTCTTTGAACATGTGAGTGAGGTCCTTTTGGTTGAGCGGTCAGAGAGTGGGGAAAGGTTTTGAGTGATTAGAATGATCGACAGTGGTAAGGGGAAGTTGCCGAAGAGAGGTGTTGACTTAGGTTGGACCGAGTGGGTTCGGAAATTTTAAGAGACAATGCTTGGTGGTTTCGATGAACTCTTAGGTGAATCTTGGGTGAGAGTATGATTAGGAATAGGTCGGCTAGGCGGTGATCGAGGAATTTTACTAGAGAATGTGCGGTTAGCAGGGCATGATGCTTGTGAAATCTTGGGAAGTGTGGAAGTGTAAGAAATGGCTTTTAAGAGTATGAAGGATATAGTATGAGAGGGCCCTCGAGTGTGAGGTTAGATATAGTAGTGGATTCTTAGAGGTGGATTGTTAGTGAGAGTGCTTGTTGAATGAGGGGCGAGATTAGGGTACTGAAATGAATTAGGACTTCTTTTGAGGATGCTACCTGAGCTGATGTTGGTGAATCTAGATGAGGTTGGTTTTGATGTAGGAATTGAAATTGAGCGAGCGGGGGTTGTGTTTATTTTGCCTAGTGGTGATGTGAAAGCTTTCTTGATTATGTGATTTATTAAAATGACCTGGCATGATGTTAGATAGCGACCATGATGAACCTGATATGGCTTGATAATACATGTTGATATGCAATATTGGAAATCTAGTTGACAGTGGCAAGTGTTATTATGATGTAATGATACATTGCTATCCTACTATGTTGTTCTAGAAGCATGTTATGATGTGTTGTATGAATCATGAAATAATGATATGTTGCTATGTGAGAGCATGATGTTATGACCAGGAGATGTTAAATGATGAATATTGACTTGGAGCATGACTATGGCTTGTATATATATATATGAGATACTTGTGCGTGATTGCTAAATGATCGTTATATGGCATTGTATGAGTTGAGATGATGTTTTGTGAGTATGCTAACGTTTTGGTGATTGATATATTGACTGACCTTCCCCTCTGCCGATTCTAAATAGCCTGACCTTGTTGTATTGATGTGTTGACAATGGATTTTGGTTCGTTGATTATATGATGAGAGATACTTTTATGACTTTAGTATATGTTGAGACTTGCTGTGTGATGTGTTGGTTGGAGATTGGATGGTTATACAGTTATGCAATTCTTATGTCTTATGCATCTTGCTTGAATTGAGACTGATAGATTGATATGATTCTGGAAACTAGGAAGAGAATATGGGATTAGCCCTTAGAGGTGGATGACTTCACCTCCTACCTTCTGAATTTGATTGATTGGTATGTGTGAAGCTGATTTGGTTTTCGGAAGAGTTTGACGAAATCTTGATTTGGGAGGATTTGATTTGTTTTTGGTGTAAAGTTGGTTGATTAAAAATTGAATTTGAAGATTTTGAGCGGTTTTAAAAATGGCCAACTTGGGGTTTTAAAGAAGTTGAGAGTTTCAATGATTTGGATGAAAATCTTTCCATTTACAAAACACTTTGAGGTTTACGAACTGGATTTACATTATGACGTCTCACGAAGTGGATACAAGCATTGTATAGGGGCGCTTATAGATTGCTTGCTAAGACCTAGTCGGACGCTATAATGCTTTTAGAGTTGTGGTACTTCCGAACAGTCGAAGCGAGGATGTAATAAGGGAGGTTATTACATACTTGACAAGACCAATTGGAGATGTCACGACCGTGACTAGGATGTTGTGAGAATCTCGGAAGATGCAACTGAGACGATTACAAGATCCTTGGACATGGTCCTCGGACTCACCGATTTTAAAACTTCATCCCCTTTGCTTTAAAATGATTTTAGTCTCGGGGACGAGACTTGTTTTTAGAGGTGGATAAATGTAAAGACCGAAAAATTTTATAATATTATTTATTAAAATATTGATTTATAATCGATTCGATTTCTAAGTTCCGGGAGATTTAAAACTTCCGTCCTTGGGCAATTGGATTTCTCTAAAATCTTTTGAAACAAGTTTCGACGTTTTTTTAGAAAGATTTTTATACGGACTTCTATTCCGCGTTCGGATTTCAAGATTTAGAAATATATTATGGATCTTATTATTCTATATTCGGATTCGAGATTTCGATTTAAAATTTCGATGGAGTCGGGATCGGATCAAGAGAGCGGGTTCCGGATTTTATTAGCGGGTATTTGAAATTTCATTAGGGACCACTTGATCTTTTGTTTACCCCTCTCATTCTGCCCTCATCTCCCTCCCCCTTTTCTGAACTGGTAGCAGTGGCAACAGGCACTCCCACCCCCCATTGGGTCGACAGCAACCTGCAGCTCACCTTTATCCTCACCCTCTTCTCTACCTTACTTCCCTTGCCTTTCCCTCCTTGGAAATTGCCCAGACAACTCCCACACCTCAGTTGAAATGAAACAAACCCCTCTCTTTTAATCTGAATTTAAATACACCCCCACATCCACAATTTCACATCCCCTTATACTTTTCTTTGATTCACACCACACAAACAAGCTGTGCCACCCCTCTCTGATCTTCCTCTGTGCATTGCAGCAAACCCCAAACACAAGCCCCACATTTTCCTTTTCTCATCCCTTGTTGAAGCTTGCTTGCCAGCTTCCTCCAAGCCCTACCACCACCCCTTGTTTCGCCGTCATCACCACTGTACCACCCACTCAAGCTCTCCTTCCTCCGAGTTTGAACCAGCATCAGCCAGCCTTTGTTCACGCCACTAAGAGCCCCATCAAAGCCCAGGAGCCAAGCCCTCAAAGTCGCGACGTCTTTTTCCTCCCCGTTCCCCTGTTTCACGAAGCACAAGGTCGGTTTTGACTTTTGTTTCATTTTCGGCTAAGAAACTCCATAAAGGTTGTCTTTAATCCCTCTCCTTTTCGTCCTAGGCCAAGCAAGGGCAGCCTCGACTCCGGCGAGGCCAATCGAGCTACCCCGAATGTTCCGGCGAAGCTTCAAACACCCCCCCTCGCGGTGAGCACTCGATCTTCCCTCCTTTTCCATAGCTTCGATTCATGTTCCTTCATTCTGAATGATGTGGAGATGAGAGGGTGAGAGTGGGTCAGAGTGAGTGCAAGCAAGGCCGAGAGCGGATGTGGGTGAGAGTTGAGTGAGAAAGAAGCGGGTAGCGAGCGAGGTCAGCAAGCGGGACTAACAGGAGCAGAGCACTGTGCGAGCGGGAGCGGCGAGCTAGGCGGGACTAAGGGGGGGCGAATCAGAGGAAAGGCGGCGGAGGTTGAAGACGGGTTCTTTTCCTTTTTTTAGAAAACCGGTTCAGTCTTTTAAAATTAAAAGAGGGAGCCGGTTCACCTTATTTAAGATCCGATTGGGATTGGGCTGGATCCGGGTCGGGTCTTGGGCTGGGTTTTGGGTTTCGGGTTGGGCTTGAATGTTGGGCTGATGGGTATTATAAATTGTGTTATATTTATGGTTAAATGTTATATGTTATATTAATTGCAATTTCAGATTGGTATATATATATATATATATATTTTTTGATATTAATATATATATATTTAAAAAGGTTTTAAAAGTGATATTTATTGATATGGAGGTATATATATATTTTTGGTTTGTTTTGAGATTATATGGTGAGTAAGTGTTAAATTATTTGAATATTATTATTATTTTGGGATTGGTTATAATTATAAATTCTGGAAATTAATCGTCTTATATTGGTTATTTGCCTTAAAATAGTATTAATTGAATTATTTAATTGATGCATTTTAAGAGGATTTAACTATGTGAGCTAGGATTTTAAAGTAAATTGTTGGTTTTGATTTATAAGTATTATTTGTGAGCTTAGAATTATTTTGATGATTTAGTATTGAGAATTATTTATATAATGTTTTGAAATAAGAAACATGCCGGAATGATTTCTATAATGTACCTTGGAGAGAGAGTTGGTTTAAAGTTAAATGTTTAATGTCGGAATTTGGCCAAGTATGAGTTGAGACATCATTTTGAATATGAGTTGACTTAATTTGGGATTTATGAGTTTGAAAATATGGTTGGTATGATTTTATAAATGGGTTTAATTGAAGAATGATTTTGGTCGATTTGATCGTATCGGGAAGATTTGGAAAACGGTTTTACTATCGGTCGGTTTTGAGGATGTTGAGAACTTGGGTTCGTGTGTATGAAAGTTGGTCTGGTAACTTATGGAAATGACTTGATGATAGGTGTATATTGCTTTTGGATTGCTTTGGACTTGCATTTGGGCCCTTGCTTGTGTTATCTTGCTGTTCTGCATCAACAGGTATGTATCCTACGGGACTTACTCAGTAACCTGGACCTCCTGCTTGATGTGTCATGTAATGTGTAGTTTTGTTGCATATTAAAGCATGCCATGAAGTATCATGCTAGGATTGCATTGAACTGAGCATGTGTTTACTTTGTGTGTTTGAAACAGAACGGTCGTTATCTGTGATAGTCCTAGAGTCTTTGCTAGGGTCATAGGATAGCCCAGCCCCATCGGGTGCCCTGAGTCTATCGAGTCGATATGAGCATGATATGATAGTCCAGCACCATCGGGCAAGATTTACGTATTTTTTTATATATATGTTATGATGATACCGTGGGTGAGTGCACCACCACGAGGATATGCTATGCTATAGCAACGAACTGGCCAGTCTCTGCACTAACGGGAAGGGGTGCAGAGGTAGGAGAGGGATATGTCACTTGGCATTGTCTTGGGCCCTTTACAGTTCTTTTCCGCATATTATATATACTAGGGGCATGATAGTGTAATTTAAATCTTGTACCGCATTAGTCATCTTTTATTTAGGCATAGGCATGTTATGTGGCCTCAGCGCGGTCAGAGGACCCGTAGGCGATCACCAGGCCTGACTTCGTGGATAGTGTTAGGTACCGCTCTTGTTGCTCCATGCTTCTGTGACGGGAAATCTTTTGGCGAATCGAAGAATCCGGCTAATATATATTCTAACTTGACAAATGGCAAATCACCCTCTTTGGTTTGGTTTTGACCCGGCTCTGCCGTGGCTTTTGTATCTAAATCATATTTGCGCTTTATTTTCGTTAAACTGAATTTATGAAACTTCGACTGATTAGAGGTTTGAAACCTCGACCCGTACCTGAATTGCAACATCCGAACGAAGGTATCCGACCTTCGAAACGTATCCCGGATATTTATATCCGGGCCGTTACAAAGTATAAGATTAAGCATAATCCTGATGGTACTATCTCCAAGTACAAAGCTCGTATAAACACATATTTTCTCCTGTTGCTAAACTTGCTACTGTTCGCATCCTCATTGCTCTAGCCTTTGCCAAACAATGGCATTTATGTCAATTGGACATAAATAATGCTTTCCTTCATGGTGACATCGATGAAGATATATACATGGCTCATCAATAAGGTTGTCACAATGCCCCTGCTGGTCATGTATGCAAACTTCGAAGGTCTTTATAGGGGCTTAAGCAAGCCTCTCGTTAGTGGAATCACACCTTCACCAACTTCCTGATTTCTCTTGGATTCATTAGCCTCAGCATGACTTCTCCCTTTTTTTTCTGAGACATTGATGGGGTGTTCACGGTTTCTTTGGTGTATGTCGATGACGTTCTACTCACTGGCAACACAATGGAGAAGATTCAATTGGTGAAATCCAAGCTCGATGCTGAATTTAAAATCAATGAACTTGTTTTTGCTAAGTACTTCCTGGGAATTGAGTTGTTCAGGAACGACAAGGGTATGTTTCTAAATCAGCATAAGTACATCCATGACATTCTTGTGGATTGGGACATGGATGATGTCAAACTTGTGAAGTTTCTATTACCTACAGGGTTGAAGTTATCTGCTGATGTTGGGGAAGTGCTCACTAATGGTGAGGCTTATCGCACCTTAGTTGATCGACTTCTTTATATAGCTCTCACTCGACCTGACTTGTCCTACGCCATTCAGCATCTCAACTAGTTTGTTACAGGACCTCGAAAGCCTCATTTGGATGCAAGCAAGCATATTCTTCGGTATCTTCGAGGATTGATTGACAAGGCTCTATTTTTTCCAGTCCAGGACCATCTTAAATTGGTGGGTTTTTCAGATGCGGATTGGGGTTCTTGTCTTACCACACGAAGATCACTCACTGGTTATTTTATTTTTCTTGGGCATGCCTTAGTTTCATGGAAGACTAAGAAACAAACTATCGTTTCACGTTCTTCTGTTGAGGTGGAGTACCGCAGAATGGCGACGACCACAACAGAGCTTCTTTGGGTCTCTTATGTCATGACTGATCTTCACTTACCTCTTGCTCCCCTGGTTACTTTGTTTTGTGACAACAGAGTTGCTTAGTACATTGTAGCAAATTCGTGCTTTCACGAACGTACGAAGCGCCATGAAATTGACTGTCACTTCACTCGACGAAAGATTCAAGATGGGTTTCTATAGACGGCTTACATTCCTTCTAATCTGCAGCTTGTAGACCTTATGAGGAAGGCCCTTGGCCGGTTGCTCATGACTTCCTTTGTGCCAAGCTAGGTCTATTACCAACACCATCTTGGGGGGGGGGGGCTGAAGGATATATGATGGAGTTAGCTGATGTGGCAACCAAGTCAAAGTCAAAGCCAGAAAACTAATTTCTGTTTTCTTCAAACAGAAGTTGTTGGAGGTGAGAATCTATATATTAATTAAAACCAAAGCACCTACGCCACGTGTCGTCCCCTCACGCAAAGTTATTTTTGTAAGGTATTATTTACACAATATCATTTAATTATGGTAATTAAACTATATAATATTATTTACATAACATCATTTCTTAATATATTTTTAACCATCTATATATTAATTAAAACCAAAGCACCTACGCCACGTGTCGTCCCCTCATGCAAAGTTATTTTTGCAAGGTATTATTTACACAATATCATTTAATTATGGTAATTAAACTATATAATATTATTTACATATTATTTACATAACACCATTTCTTAATATATTTTTAACCAATGAGATTAATTTAAAACTTTTTTTAATAAAGGTAATATTAACTATATAGTATTATTTCATTATATATTAATTACATGATATTATTTCATACAACTTTTTTAAACAATGGGATTAATTCAATTTATTTTTTAAAAAAGGCAAAACTAATTAAAATAACCCAACCTTTAAGGGGTGCTAAAAATATATCTTCACCTTTCAAATGTAAGATAAATATCCCGACCTTTATTGGTGGTGTTAAAATAATATCATAACAATTTTATCTCAAAAAAATATGATGACATGCTGCATACATGACAAAAAAAAAATTTTTACAAAAGGCAAAACTAATAAAAAAATCAGCATTAATATAATTTTGTTAAACCATGGGTTTCTTGGATTTTTTTTTTAAATCAAACCTGGTTTTCTTAAACCCGGTTTCCTTAAGAAAATATATGATTATTAGGTAAAATAGTAAAATTTAGTTGAATTTCATCCCTTTTCTTTTTAATTGTAATATTCTAGATATTGAATTCAATTTCTTAGTCCAAACAAACATCGATT
Source organism: Persicaria maculosa (assembly GCA_963922045.1). NCBI lineage: Eukaryota > Viridiplantae > Streptophyta > Magnoliopsida > Caryophyllales > Polygonaceae > Persicaria > Persicaria maculosa. Next base: position 21,555,386 of record OY998257.1, read on the forward strand.
CATTCAAGCAAACACCAATTAATTGTAATATTCTAGATATTGGCGCGAAGGATACTAATTAAAAAAGGGTTTAAGAAAACTGGGTTTGATTTTAAAAAAAAAATCCAAGAAACCCATGGTTTAACAAAATTATATTAATGTTATTTTTTTTATTAGTTTTGCCTTTTATAAATTATTATTTTTTGCCATGTATGCACCATGTCATCATTTTTTTGAGATAAAATTGTTGTGATATTATTTTAACACCACCTATAAAGGTCGGGATATTTATCTTACATTTGAAAAATGGAGATATATTTTTAACACCTTCTTAAAGGTTGGGTTATTTTCATTAGTTTCGCCTTTAAAAAAATACATAGTTTCAAATATATGAAGTCTTTTTTAAGCAACAAATCTCTCTCTCTCTCTATCTCTGTGTGTGTACACACACAATGAAAACTACTCCATCCGATCGAAAATAATTTTTACTCCGGCATCACATTTATTATACACAAATACTCCATCAAATAATTTTAAGGATATGCACAAGAATTTAGAAATCCCATTTCCCCCTCTAAATACTCCATCAAATAATTTTTACTCCCGCATCACATTTATTATTCACAAATGTAATTGGTTAAAGAAAAAAAGTACAAATTATATTGATATTAGTGTAAAAGTAAAAAAGAGTGTAATTATTACTTCTAAAACATCAAATATTGTTGATCAAATTAAATTTAATCTCCTAAAACATCAAATATTACAGATCGGAGGGAGTATTTTTTTATATAATAACCTTAATTTTTGGATTTTCACCTAATCTACATAAAATTTCAAATAATAAATTTAAAAAAAAATTAACCAATGGGATTTATTTATTATAGCTATTAAATGAGAAATGTTTTTGCTTATATGTTATAATCACTTTAGTTTCACTATTTCCTCCCAATCAACTAAATCTAGAAAAAAAATCTAACTAATGAAATTTGTACACGTTTCTCTAATAAATCTGGTTATATCTAACTACTAAATCATAAGCATTTTTATTAGGTGTTATAACCATATTTATTTTAGGATGTTCATTCAATCAATATATTCTATTTAAATCTTAAACTCATACTATCTCCAATCCAAAATACATGTCGTTTGACTTTTCAACACCTATTTTAAAGAGCTAATAACTATATAATATATTAACTTTTTTATTATTATTTTTTACAATTTAATACTCCCTCCGTTAATTAAAACTTGACGTTTTACTATTCACGCACGCTTTTTTAGGTGTTAAATACTATATAAAATATTAATTTTTTAAATAATTTTTTAAAACAATTTCATACACATTACTATTAAGTATGAATTTATGAAAGAAAATGTAAAAAAAAAATATTTTATATAGTTTTTATCATTCTAAAAAAACGTGCATGAATAGTAACCGACAAGTTTTAATTAACAGAGGGAGTACTTATTACCAACAAATATTAAGTTGCAAAAAAATATTTTAAAACAAGTTGACATTTTATATAGTTTTTAGCTTCTTAAAATACGTGTAAAAAGTCAAACGACATGTATTTTGGATCGGAGGGAGTATAATTTTTATACATTTTTTGTAATTATTTTATTATTTTTTACTTACTTTATCAAATCTATTTTTTTTGTTTTATGTTAACGTTTGGTAATAGATTATTTAATTTTATATTGACATAATTTTATATTTATTTTTTTTAAAATACGCGCCATGGCGCGGGGATTGTATTAGTTTGGTTTTAATTAATAAGTGAAGCCATTATAAATAGGAATAGGGGGATGCAAGCAAATGTAATTTTGGGGAAACAAAATGGGTTGTTCGCGGGTTTGAGAGTTTTCCTTTCATGTAAAATCTTTGTTTCATTTCAATGGAGAAATAAGGGTTTCTCTTTCAATCTCTACTCAGTTTCTTTCTCTTCCGTTTCGATCTATGGAAATTCTATAATATATTTATAAAGTTTTATTATGAAAATACATATTTTAAAAAATAGTAAAAATTATTTTCTAAAATAATCGATATTTTAATCAAAATATTTTTTCCAAAGGCCATTTACATAAATTTATTTAGTATTTGTCTACCCTAAACCATTTTCTTAGTAATTGTCCAAAAAATTTTTATAATCTCCCTTTTACCCCTCCATTTGTTATTTTTGTAATCCCCCGTTCTTCTTCCCCAAAACCAAATCTGAAATCTTGGAGGCCACTCCGAGAGGTTGAGTCGTCGAGAGCGCTCGATGAGTTATGGCCTAAGCCGATACCGATCAATTCGATCGAATTACCTGATTCTGATTCTTCCTTTGGTCGATCAATTCGATCAATTACCTAATTTCACCTGCCGAATCGGCCTGAGATTACCGAAAATTTGGTTAGGTTTTGCCCGATTACTCAACTTCTCCTTCGAGATCAGGGAGACGACGTTGACGGCGATGGATGGAGTCGTGGAGACGACTGCGAGTCCACATCCATGTTCGTACTCGATGTGAAGACGACTGTAGACCCTTGTATTGGCCGGCTCTGATGGAATCGGATCTCTGGGGAGAAAGACGCCGATGCTGTTGCTAGTGCAACTTGATTTTGGGTGCCAAACGAGCCCAGTCGCTTCTCTATATCTCTTCGTTTGCTGCTGCTGCTACAAATGAGCCCAATTGCTGCTGTTGCTACAAACGAGCCCAATTGCTACTGCTGTTACTTGATTTTTGTTTGCTACTAGTGCTTCTGTAGTGCTACTATATGTTTTTGTTTTAATCATTAATTCAATTGAGTTTTGAGTCATGTGGTTTATCTAATTTGATGTTTGGTTGTACTAAAATGCAGATTGAATCTACACAAGGATTTTTTCTCTGTAGATTCGATGAACTTATCACAGTAAAGAGATCAGATGAAATGTACATTTTGGGACTGAATTCATCCAGACGAAATTTAGATGTTTTGGAATGGTATAGAAGGTCGATTTTGATGATTTCGTTTGATTGAATCGGAATTGGTGGTCTTTTGCCGTGTAGGTCCGTTGTTGGAGAATTAACAGTATTGAGATCGAATGAACTTAAAATTCTGTTAACTAAATCCATCTAGACGGAATTATAGTGTCTATTGTCTAGTTTTTATAGTGGTGACAGTGTTTATGGACTAGTTTTTATAGTGGTGACAGTGTTAATGATCTAGTTTTTATAGTGGTAGAGTGGTGACTGATAGCATCTATTTTAGTCATATTTTAGGGTTGCATTTGCATATTAGTTTAGACCATTTTCATGCATATTTAATATATTTTATGCTTTATTTATTTTATTTTGCATTTTCGGAGTCTACACCTACTTTTTATTTATTTCAGGCATTCTAAGGCTAGTATTGTGGAAATTTGAGAGTTGATGCGAAGGAGCGAGCATGATTGAATTGGACCTTGGAAGCTAAAGTGCGAAAATTGCCAAATTGAGACTTTGTGGGCCGAATTTGTAATTAGGTTTTTCTAGCTTGAATCGGTGTATTGCTCTATTTTGATTTGGTTTCGCTGTTTCATTTGGCGATGGCGACAATTTGCAGGTCGCTGGACCCAACGATGCCAACCTTCACGGCTATAGCTCTGGATCGGTTTCTAGAGCCCGGAGATTCAAGATCGGCTTTCGATTCGAAGGTGGATCGTTTCTGTTTGGGATAGGCAGATCCGACGGCGTTGACGACGAGTCAACAAGCCCGGGATTCTTCGTTTCTGTTCAACATCGGTAATGTTCTACATTTTGAGTAGAATGTCAATTATGTGATGTAAAAATCTGCTCATTGATTATTATTTTTTGCGATTTCGTTGCCAGATACTTGCGAGCGATGTCGAAACGCGGAACTATGGATCTCGCTTTTGGCGTTGGAGGGAAGATCGAGAAGGACGAGGTTCTCTCCGCTATTTTCAAGTAATCAATTTGTGCTCTGTGAGACATTGAATGGAAGGAGGAAGAATTGCTTTTTAGAGGGGTTGAGTTTTAAAAATGAAAATTTAGGGGTTTAGATTAGTGATTACAGAATTATTGGATGAGATGAAGTTGTGGAAAAGGGGGAGTAGTCATATATAAGTGTCATGCCTAATAAGTCGGCTTATAAATTGTGATTGTTTGTCAAAAAAGCTACACACTATCATTGCTCATAGATCTTTAAAAATAAAAGTCAATATTGATGTATAGAAAGAGATTTTGCTTTGATGAATAATAAAAAAAAAATGGAAAAAAAGTTATCATATGTTCATCCACAATAAGGGTGTTGACACTGTCATCGTGAAAAAAAAGTTGTCATCAAGGGTGATGACACCACTAATAAGGGTTTCTGTTTTTATTTTGGTTACATCGTCTGTGACCCTCATACCCATTCATAAATTAGAGGAGAACTGTCACCACATGTATTTTAGCTTCTCATTAGCCCTTATAGGGTTTGTGCTTCTCTTGTCCTAGGGTTTTCCTTTGGTTACAGTGTCTATGACCTTATTATTATAGTGGTGACAGTGTCTATGACCTTATTTTTATAGTGATGACAGTGTCTATGACCCTGTTTTTATAGTGGTGACAGTGTCTATGACTTTGTTTTTATTTTGGTTACAACATCTATAGGGTTTTCCTTTGATTACAGTGCCTACGCCTCTTTTTTCATAGTGGTGACAGTATCTATAACCTTGTTTTAATAGTGGTGACAGTGTTTATGACTCTCCTACCCATTCATATATTGAAGGAGAACTGTCCACCTAATGTCTTTTGGCTTCTCATTAGCCCCTTTAAGGTTTGTACTTACCTTGTCCTAGGGTTTTCCATTTGGTGACAACAATCATCTCTTAACGACGTACTGTACTTAACATTTTAGGGTTTAGGGTTTAGGATTTAGGGTTTAGGGCCTTGGCCCTAAACCCTAAAGACTTAACCCTAAACCCTAAACCATACTGTACATCACATGTTCTTTTGGCTTCTCATTAGCCCCTTTAGGGTTTGTGCTTCCTTAATCATAGGGTTTTCCTTTTGGTTACAAGTGGTGACCACTGTTAAAGAGTGGTGACAGTGACCCCGTAAAAAAAAACTCTAAAAACGAAACTGTAATAAAAAAAATTTCATGTCACCACACACGTGTCACCACTGTTAAAGGGTGGTGACAGTGACCCCGTAAAAAAAACTCTTAAAAAGAAACTGTAATAAAAAAAATTTCATGTTACCACACACGTGTCACCACTGTTAAAGAGTGGTGACAGTGACTCCATAAAAAAAACTCTAAAAACGAAACTGTAATAAAAAAAATTTCATGTCACCACACACGTGTCACCACTGTTAAAGAGTGGTGATAGTGACCCCGTAAAAAAAACTCTAAAAACGAAACTGTGATCAAAAAAATTTCATGTCACCACACACGTGTCACCACTGTTAAAGAGTGGTGACAGTGACTCCGTAAAAAAAACTCTAAAAACGAAACTGTAATAAAAAAAATTTCATGTCACCACACACGTGTCACCACTGTCACCACTGTTAAAGAGTGGTGACAGTGACCCCGTAAAAAAAAACTCTAAAAACGAAACTGTAAAAAAAAAATTTCATGTCACCACTGTCACCACTGGCAAAGAGTGGTGACAGTGACCCCGTAAAAAAAACTCTAAAAACGAAACTGTAATAAAAAAATTTCATGTCACCACACACGTGTCACCACTGTTAAAGAGTGGTGACAGTGACCCCGTAAAAAAAACTCTAAAAACGAAACTGTAATCAAAAAAATTTCATGTCACCACACACGTGTCACCACTGTCACCACTGTTAAAGAGTGGTGACAGTGACCCCGTAAAAAAAACTATAAAAACGAAACTGTAATCACAAAATTTACATGTCACCACACATGTGTCACCAAAAGTCAATGCCTTTGACCGGTCAATGGTCAATGGTCAAATTAAAAAATGGGAAGGAGGAAAATGGGAAGGAAGGGTGAAAGTGTCAATTGTGGACACTCCCCTAATTTCACCTCTCTTTTGTCCTAGGGCTTAATTTTTGCCCAAATTATGGACAATCACCAAAAAAACCCTATTTTAATTATCTATATTTTTAAAACATGAATTTTCATGATAAAATTTTATAAACATATCATATAAGGATATACTAAATTTTTTTTTCAATATTTATTCATGCCTAAAATAATTTTATGATACACAGAAAAAACCATCAAAGGGGACCAGAGTATCCAGACTGGACCCGGAGTACCATGTAGTCATGTAGGTATTACTTTTTCAGAAATCTAATCCTGCTACTATATCACTTTCATTTTAAATTTAAGTTTAATTTTAATTCAAAAAATTAAAGGATGACAAAAATGTATCGGCTTTCCATGCCTACAAGAAAGGGAACACTACTTTTTGATCTTTCCTTTCATGCAACTCCTCAAATTGGGTGCGCTGGGTTGCCTTTCTTCGTTAATTAAAGAATTTTTTTTCAAAATATTCACAAATAAATAAAAAAATTACGAAAATATTCATTGTTTTAAACATTTTACACAAATATTCATTTTTTGCAGGTTCATTAGAAAAACGCGGTCCTACTCCGCGTTTTATTCACAAAGCTGGAAAGAGAATTGGCGCCAGAGTTGGGGATTTAATTTTACGAAAGAAACGCGGTCTCAGACCGCATTTCTATGGGCATTTAATTCAAAATTAATTCGCCCAACTGAAATGCTGATTTGGCAGGAGAAACGCGGTTTGAGACCGCGTTTCTTTTGTTGACTTAATTCCAGTCGGAAAAAGTTGCTGACTAGGATTGACGTTACAAGAGAAACGCGGTCAAATCACAACTGTCCTTCCTATCACAAACAACTGTGTACCATTCTGGACTCGCCTTCTTTGTCCAATATGGCTTACTCAAACGCACAGAATACTCGGTCAAATCACATTTCAGCTCCTCCAGCGAGTTGAACATTTGTCCGCAAAAAAACTGTCTTCCATCATCTAATGGGACGTGTGAAGTTAACCCTGGCCATGAGGTTGTTAACATTGGATCAGCTTCAACAATATTCCAGTTGGGATTAGAGGCCTCGCCCCTAATCGTCGCCTCCCTAGTAGCATCATCGTCCTCTTCAGAATTATCCAAGTCGTCTTCGTGATCAACACCGAGAGCGTCAACATATATCTCACTCAGTTGTTCAAACCCTTGCTGAGATATGTTGTTATGCTCATTCATCCTATATTTTCATCAACATTACGTTAGTTTATCATAAATATTAAATGCGATTATATATTTCAATATATTCATCTTATTTCATCACCAAATATTAACTACACTAAACAATCATATAAGTTCAATAATCCTATTTCAATTTATTTCATCCTATTTCAATATACAAACGGGATCATATATTGAATATATTTCATCAACATATATTAACTAAATAATCCTACAAGTTACACAAGTTATTCATGTTAACAAGGACTATATACAGATTAAAGATTAAAGATTCAAAACACATAATTTTAAGCACATAATTTTAAGCACAAGTATGGGAGAATATAATCATACAACAACAATTTTAAGCACAAGTATGGGAGAATATTAAAACAACTATATACAGATTAAAGATTCAAAACTATATACAGATTAAAGATTCAAAACACATAATTTTAAGAACAAGTATAGGAGAATATTAAAGGTTCTAAACATTTTAATAATTCAAATAAGAGCGAAAAATACAAATAAGAGTGTGACACTAACCTTAACCACAACTTTAAACAGCAATGTGAAAATATATAGATTTGATAATTGATGGAGAGCTTCAACCGCACTAATAATGGAGAGTTTCATGCGAGAGAAGCAAAGGAAAGGGATAATGAATATGAAACATTGTGTTCGGATGTATATACTTAAAAACGTTGTCGTAGTCCGCGTTTTATATATTCAGATTATCCTACCCTAATAGGGGGAATCTCGCAGAGGGCTATGGAACTAAGAAACGCGGAAGTAGGCCGCGTTTTACTTGTAATCTACCAAAAAAGAATCTTGGAATAATTTGGTGAAATATCCATTTAGGATTGTTAATTAAGTAAATGTCCACATCCATTTGACAATTAAGTAAATGTCCATAATTTTTTTATAATACCCAGATTGCCCCTATATTAATTAACCTTCTTTAATTTCGCATGAATAGTCCCAAAACAGGCAAAACTCTAACGCTTCAGATTGTCGATCCTTTGCCTTTTCATGAAGATCGTCTCTCTCCTCCTCTTCCTTGAAGACCGTCTCTCCCCTCCTCTCCCTGGTTGCGATTCAACTCTTCCTCTGTGCAATTTCCAGGTTATTGATTCTTTCTCCTCTTTCCCTTTCTTATCATCTTTTCTCTTTCTTTGATTTTTCAATTTTGAATTCCCTCAACTAGGGTTCACATGTTTTTCTCTACTTTCCTGTTTGAATCTTAATTTGAAATTGTTGATTGTGCTAATTTGTACTCGATTTAGGTCGTTGATTTGGATCGATTGTGCAAATTTCTTGCCCTGTTGGTTGATTTCCCCTTGCTATGAGATCTGTAGTTTAATTTTGGTCGGCTGAATTACGAAAAGGTTCGAATGAAGAAATGATAGGTGGATTTGGAGGATTGAATTTGTGTTGAGAAATAGGTTTGTCCAAAAGCAATTGAAGATGGAAGTGAAGATTTGTCAAGAAAGAGGTGCAATATATGACATTGAAGGTGAAGATTCATGGAGAATGGTTGATTTTGATAGTCAAAACTGAACGAAACAGGAAGTTATGGAAGTAGAAAGCAACGGTTGTTTTTTTACATATACTGATTTTGATGACAGTTCTTTTAAGTGGATTTTTTGTTTCATTTAATACTAGTGATAATTAATCAAATTTGTTTGGTGACAGTGTTATATAATTTTGATGACATGTGTTTTTTATGTGAAAATTTCCCCCATTTTGGCGACACTGTGCTTCTATCACATTTTATGACTTTTGTTGGTGACAATATCGTGGTAACAAATTTCGATGTTCATTGCACTGCGGATATAGTTTTCTATGAATATCAATTTTCAAATCTTAAAAGAAATAGTTGACAATAGTCTCATATTGATGATAATGATGTTATAAACAATGACGTTATATGTTGGTGACATATTATATGCGATTATGAGAAAAATAATTTTTATTGGTGATAATATTGCGGTGGCTATTTTTGGTGTTAATAGTATCGTGGTGATAATTTTTTATTTCTAAATAGTGGCAATTTTTGTTGAAAATATTTTTTATATTTGGTGACAGTGTTTTATAATTGGTGACAAGTTGGTGATAAGGTGTCTCATTACACATGTTAGGGTTTAGGCTGGATTTATAATTTTGGTCTTAGGGCCTTGGCCCTAAACCCTAAGACTAAACCTTAAACCTAAACCATACAGAATATCGATTTTCGTCGACTTAGCTTTAGTCTCTCTATGGTTTATGCCCCCCTTTGCTAGGGTTTTAGTTTGGTGACAATGTTGATGACAAATACCAGGTGACAAGGGTGATGACAAGTGATTATCATGGGGGTAGCTTTTTGTAGAGTGTTAATAGTCAAATTTTAAAAATCCTGATCAGTGAAAATATCTTTGTAATAAGTAGTGTGTCGATGATTGCTTTTTGATGGTAAGTTTTTCGTATTTGGTGATAATTGTTTTGGTGACATTGTTTCGGTTGGTGACAATTTTCTGTTGTCGGTGACAATGTTTTGTAGTTGGTGAAAATAGGTTGGTGACACTATTTTGGAGACAATTTCAAGTGAGAGAAACTAGTCAAATTAACTTTTAAAATTTTATTTGGTGACATTTATTGTTATTTTGACATATTTTTGTTAACATGAATGATTCAACGTTTTAACATATGGGCTGATAACAATGCCTTGATGATATATAATGTTATGGTGAAAATTTTTTAAGGTTACAATATTGTGGTGACAATATATTGTCATCAACCTCGTCACTAACAACTCTCACCAACAACTGTCACGAGGAAAATCATCTATTAACAGAAAAAAATCATTTGTCACCAGGAAAAAGTGATACTGGCAACTGTCACCAGAAGAAAATCAACTGCAAAAAAATATGTCACCAGAAAAAAAATCAATTGTCACCAGAAAAAAATCCCCTCAAATGTCACTAGAAAAAAAATGTCACCAAAAAAGTCAATTGTCACCGAAACAATTGTCACCAAAAAAATATAGTCAACTGTCACCAGAAAAACTGTCACCAAAGGCCGATATTGACCAAAATAGTCAATGTTGACTAGTCAATGTTAAAATTAAAAATGGTCAAAGGGGGAAGGAGGAAGGGTTAGAGATGAGGAAGGAGGGGTATTTTTGGAAAAAATGGACATTTACTTAATTATGTAAAAAAATGGACATTTACTTAATTTTCACATCTAAAATGGATATTCACCAAATTTAACCAAGAATCTTTGACTGTTTTTTTTTTTCTGAAACTACACAGAGAAACGCGGTCTAAGACCGCGTTTCTTTGTTTAATCCACGCCCGGTCAGCAATAGCTGACCTGTGGGGCCCCATCAGCAATAGAAACGTGGTCCTATACCGCGTTTCTTTTGCTAGGTAAGCATTTTCATAAACGACAATAAATTTCTTTTTTTTTTAAATATAGAAACGCGGTCTCAGACCGCGTTTCTTTCTTAAACTTAAACCCCCAACTCTGGCGCCAATTCTCTTTCCAGCTTTGTGAATAAAACGCGGAGTAGGACCGCGTTTTTCTGATGAACCTGCAAAAAATGAATATTTGTGTAAAATGTTTAAAACAGTGAATATTTTCGTAATTTTTTATTTATTTGTGAATATTTTGAAAAAAAATTCAATTATAAAGGTTGACTTTGAAGGTCTACTAATGTATGTTCAAACCAATGCAAGTGTATAAATTTAAAGCATGATTTTTCTAACGTGGGCAACATCAAACAAATTATAAGATTTTTCTACTATTTAACCATGAGCACACTTAAACCCTAAAATAAGAAAGAAAATTATAATTCCAATACATTAAAATTAAGAAAATGCATCTTTTTACAAAATAAATGTTATTATTATAAAATGGTATCTTCCTAGTTTTAATATATTAGTCTCAAATTCAGAAAATTATAATTCCAATACATTAAAATTAAGAAAATTATATTGTAGCATTTTATGTAACACTCCTTCATAATTGATTAATATAGATTTTCAAATCAAATAGAAAAATAATTTTATTTATAAATAAAATAATTTAAAATTAATTTATCCAATTAAAATAATGTTACATGAAGTGTAACGCAATTATATTACAATACATTTGCATCCATTAGCTCCTAGGATTAATCTATTGAAATTATGATATTTTTTTCTTTTTTTTGTACAAGTTTTAAAAAATAAAAAAGAACGATAATCACCAAATACTCATGGGGGACAGAGGTGGAGCCAGGGGCATGGGGGAGCATGTGCCCTCTCCCTCGTCTGACAAATTACCTATGTGTATTCTCCTCGTCGATAGCTTCGTTTTGATATATATATAATACGCCATAATCCGACATCTAAGTAAAAAGTTATGAATGTTTGAAAATTGTATGTGTATTATACACTTTAATATTAATTCAATAAACAATAATACTTTTATATTTTACTTATATTGAGATTCACATATTATCATTCATCTCGAGAGCTTTGAAACCATAGGTTACTTATTTTGAGAATTTGGTAAGAAGGTATGGAAGTTTGAATTTTTTATATCTAGTTATACACTACTACTATTACATGCATGTTAAGAATTGAACAAGTTAAATACGGACTCAATGTTTATTGTATTGCGTTTCATTTTGTATTGTGTTTCAAATTTTAGTGAATGATTTGATTGAATAAAACAAGTTAATTATTACTCCGTATAGTTTTTATAAGGGGGAATGTTTGAGAATTTTTTTTTTCAAACATGTTATAATAGCCATTTATAAGCTAAAATATTTTTAAAAAATTAATATTAATTGAAATTTTAAATAATTATGTAGAATAATAATTGGAGATAGAGTTATGGACTAGGAGATTTACAGCAGAAGCTCGAACTGTAAATTCGTAGCGAAGTTCCAAATTACTCCGTAACTTGTAGTAAATATTTTGCAATTGTGGGTACTGGACCAAATTTGGCGGTTCAACCATAAAAGGGAAAGTAAATTAAAGATAGCTGCAGTGCAGAAATTAAAGGCTCACCTCTTTTTGAGGGCAATCATCTTTTTTCAACTAAAAGATCGAAGACGAACCCCCCCCCCCCCCCCCCCTAAAGGTCAATTCCTCCCCGAAATGACCTTACTTTAATCTAATGGAATTTGATTTTTCTCATCCTATGTGGAAAATACATAGGAGATGAATGGGTTTAACCGACGTACTCCCCCTTTACTGGCCTCTAATATATTTGAGATATATTGATTTTAGTATAATTGAGATTGATTAAAAGATAACAAGAAGTCAATATTTAGGCACAAATTTTCGGTGCCTAATTAGTGAAATGTTTAAGGTTTGGAACAAATTGTAAAACTGTCAATCTTCCCCAAATTAATATCCCTTTTTTCTTCCTGATTCTTTCGATCTCTCTCCCCTAAATTAACAAAAGAGCTTTCTATTCTTTCGGTCCTCTCGCTATGGATTTGCATTCGGAAACCGGAAACCGCCACAACCACCGCCGAGGTCTATCTGAGAATCCGAATCTGCCGAGGTCCGATCTCGCTGAAGATCCGAGGTCTGATCTGAGAATCCGAATCCGGAAACCGCCACAACCACCGCCCCAATCGCAGACGCTTGAAGCTTTTCGGCACCGAATCGCGATCGAATCGCCTACCTTCATCGAACAGTGAGCGGGATGAATCTCGAATTTCTGAGATCGGTGGAGCGAGCGAGTCCAGATCTGAGCCGAGGTCGTGCGAGGCGGAGCGAGCGAGTCCAGATCTGAGCGAGGTCAAGCGAGGCGGAGCGAGCGAGCGAGGGAGGGAGGCGGTGGCGAGGGAGGGAGCGAGCGAAGAAGGCCGGAGCGAGCCGGAGGAGGAGCCGGCGGCGGTGGCGAGCGCCGGATCCGATTCCAGATCGGGGAGGGAGGTAGAAGAAGAACTTTTGTTAAATTACAAAAATGACCCCATAAATATGGGAATTACAAAAAATATCTATATTTTATTATGTGATTCACATCTACTATATATTTATTTTTACATTTGCACAACATAAAATTATATTTGCACAACAAATTGTTATATGTGCACAACGTAAAGTTATTTTTGCACAACAAAAAGTTCTGAAACGAAAAAAAAAATCGGAAAAAATATATATTATATTTTGCATAACAAAATGGTATATTTGCACAACATACGATTATATTTGCACAAGCACAACGTACGGTTATATATTTGCACAACATACGTTTATATTTGCACAACGTACTCTTATATTTGCACGACAAAATGTAAAAAAAAATATAAAAAAAAACTAGACTTGGGTCATATTTGCACAAATTACGGTTATATTTGCACATCGTACTCTTATATTTGCACGACAAAATGTAAAAAAAAATAGACTTGGGTCATATTTGCACAACTTACGGTTATATTTGCACATCGTACTCTTATTTTTGCACGACAAAATGTTAAAAAAATAATAAAAAATTAAAAAAAATTTTAAAAAAAAACTAGACTTGGGTCATATTTGCACAACTTACGGTTATATTTGCACAACGTACTCTTATATTTGCATGACAAAATGTTAAAAAAAAAAAACTAGACTTCGGTCATATTTGCTCAACATACGGTTATATTTGCACATGCACAACATACTCTTATTTTTGCATGACAAAATGTAAAAAAAAAAGAGTGAGGCTATAGGCAAGATGATAAAATTGTTATTGGCAAGATGGACACTCCACCAATTTGTCCCAAAGTGTGGATATTTCACCAATTGAGACAACTTTTTGGGACATTTTGCAAACTCCCCCTATTTTATTTTTGGTTATAAGGAAAAGTTTCATATTTTAAATTAAAAACTAGTACAGTCCCCGCGCCATAGCGCGATTTTGTAAAAAATATAATATTAAAAATATAAAATATTAATATTAAAAAATATTTAAAAAAGTTAGGATAAAAATCATAAAAATAATTACCATAAAAGTATCACGGAAATAATTTCATATATTTTTTTAAATCTCATTTAAATTAGCATATATAAATTTATAGAAATTTTAAATCACTCTTATTGGTTAGAAAAAATAATAAAAGCATTGTAACTTTGTTTAAAAAATAATATCATTGTAAATTCGATATTAAGAATATATATGGATAATTAGTAAATGTGTTTAAAATAAAAGAAAAAAATTAATTAAAAGAGATAAATGAAAGAAGAAAAAATAATTAAAGGAAAAAATATTTGATTGGTTTAAATAGCTAATTAAAAAAACGGTAAGGATAACATAGGCTAAAACTCTTATGTTTTAAGAATAAATATATAGATATAGGTATAGATATAAAGGTTTACATATAGATTAATATTAGACATTAGATTGCATTAAAAAAATATTAGATATTTTAATTACTATAAATATATCATGTAATTAATATATAATGAAATAATACTATATAGTTCATATAGTTAATATTACCTTTACTAAAAAAAAGTGTTGAATTAATCCCATTGGTTAAAAATATATTATGAGATGATATTATGTTAATAATGTGTAAATAATATTAGATAGTTTAATTACCATAATTAAATGATATTGTATAAATAATACCTTACAGAAATAACTTTGCGTGAGGGGACGACACGTGACATAGGTGCTTTGGTTTTAATTAATACTAGTTTTATTAATCGTCCGTTGTGCGATTTTTTAATAAATTTTATTATATAAAACATCTTTGAATTAATATAAATTTTATTTTTTTGAGAATGTAAATATGTTTGAATCTAGATTAATCATATTATTTGATAAACGATTGTTGGAATTTAAAGCAGAAATTGATATTATACTCAAGTTGATCTAAAACATAGAATAATACAAGCCACAAAGATGCGCTTTTAAAAAAGTGAATTGAAAACATTAATTAAAAATATGATAAACAATAACATACCAATGGATATAATTAACTTTGCAAATTCAAATACTAATCGGCATGTGGTAATTATTATTTTAGCTTAATGGTGTATGATAAACATAAAATAGATTATTGATCTAAAAAGATAAATTTTTAGCTAACTATATTCATTTATTAATTGATGTGGGCCAGAAATATAATACCACTTTAATCCAGAAAATGCCACGTAAGCAAAAACAATCCCGCTTTAATCCATAAAATTCCGTGGACGCGAGATCGCACCAGAGCCCGTTTCAGGCCTCTGTTTTAGTATTTTATAATAGATATAGATTTTAAGTTATTAGGTAGAGTTTATACCTCTCTAACTTATATCTTATTATTTTTAGCCTTTTATGATTGATATAGAAGGGACACTTTCACATCAAATCTCTCAATAATTACTCTAAAGTAAAATTATAATGACATTTATATCTTATGTTTTAAGATAGGAAGCTAAAAGGCTAAGGTTGATGTATTTAAATATTTTTAATATATTTAACGAATAAAATTAATCGATCAATCACGGTAAGGTAGAATCTTGTAGAATTTATGTTATTACTAAAATTAGACTCTTAACCTAGGGTTAGGAAAAACCCAAAATTAAAAAGTGGTTTAACTTTGACCTATTTACATTTAATCATCAGATATTTCAATCTATTTTAACCACTATTTAAATTCACGCGAAAATTGTAGAAATGCGCATCTGAAATATCATAATAGTAGCCGTTACAATAAACAAAATTGTAGAAAATAACTCAAATATTATAAGTAGTTTGCAATCGATCATACATGTGTACATATTTCGTCAAAGCCCAGTTAACGGAATTGAAGGTTTTACTGATGCAACAAATCGATCAATATTGTCTCCTTAATTGCGAAATATTCCAATGATTAGCAACAATATAAAATTGGAAAATTCCGGTTGGTGCCCCTGAGATTTTGGCTATTCCGGATGGTGTCCCACCGTTTTTGTTTTTCCGGATGGTGCCCCTAAGGTTTTACAAAAGTTCGTCTAATGCCCAAAATCAATGTTTTCACTTTTTCATAAACAAAAATGAACCTTTATTTTTTCAATATTGCATAAAATCACCCTTTACTTTTAAATTGCATATGATTATCTATATTTTTGCTAAAAAAAAAACAAAAGCACACTTATCAATATTCAGCACAAAATACCCAATATTTTTAGAACCGCATAACATATCAATTACTTATCACAATTTGCAAGTAACCACCCTTTTTTGTGAACAAAATGGTTAAGTCATAAATCTTCAACATCATTTATATATTTAAGTCATTACAAAACCTATCATTTTTTTGAATAATTAAGATTAATTTACCTTGAATTATTTTATCTTACTCATAAATATTTTATTATTAAATAGATATTTGAATATGGATTTCGGATAGCATATTCTAATTCTTATATATTAAAATTATTTTTTAGTCACATGATCGATGAGTTTTGATTATTTTACTTAAATTGACTACAATAAAGTTTTAATTTGTGAGGATATCGCAATTGAGTTTCAAATTTATTTGATCGAATAAATAAGAACATGATGTGAACTTGCACCTTGAAAGTGCATCCAATTAAATGAGTTTTAATTATTTTAGGAGGATTTCTCACCTAATTGAGCCAACATTTATATTATCTATGATTATTTTAAATAAGTCTCATATACATTCCCATAAAACATACAAATGATGATTTTGTAACAAGTATTATTTTAATATATATTTTTAGCATTTATAGCTTAACCATTTTGTTCACAAATTAAAAATGGGTGGTTATGTGCAAATTTTGTCAAGTAATTCATATGTTATGCGATTTTAAAAATATTGAGTGTTTTGTGTTGAAAATTTTAAAATAATTGGTGATTTTGTTTAATTTTAAAAATGAGTATGCTTTTGGATTGCATTTTTGGAAAAAATATAGATAATTATGTGCAATTTAAAAATAAAGGGTGGTTTTGTGCAATATTGAAAAAATAAAGGTACATTTTTATCTATGAAAAAGTAAAAACATTGATTTTGGACATCAGACGAACTTTTACAAAACCTTAGGGGCACCATCCGAAAAAACAAAAAATGTTGGACACCATCCGGAATTGCCAAAACCTCAGGGGCACCAACCGGAATTTTCCTATAAAATTTGATACAAGCTCGTACATTACACCCTTTAAATAACCGAAGATTGATATATGGAAATGTGGTGTATATAAAGATTTAAGTGAGTTTTTAGAGATTAATTTATAATCGTGGTTTTATGCAAATACTATAGTATATTTTAACAGATGGTCCTTACGTTTTTCAAATCGTTTATTATTTGGTGCCCAATTTTCAATATCTGTAAACAAAAATAAAGTAGAAATTATATCAAACCACCCTTAAATTAGAGTAATTTTCGTAAAATCACCTGTTTAAACTTTAACGACAAATTTCACAAGATCACTCAACTTCAACCAGAGATATTGTTGGGATTTGTGGATAAAGTTCTACACTGAAAAATAGATGAAAACCAAACAAAAATACTAGGGAGGTAAAGTCCCTATCCAATGACTTAAACTATTGTGTTAAAACGCTAGATCTCGGCCTTATAACCAAAAACAAAATATATTTTTTTTTTGAGAAAAAGCCGACTCACCACTTCATTCCATTTCTTCCAAAATCAAGTTTGCAATGTTAATGGGTAAAGAATTTAAAGAAAAGAACAAAGATTCCAAGATGGGTCTAAACCCAGCTAATTCATGCGCCACTCTGTTGCCCGTCCTCCTTACATGCGACCAAATCACCACTTTCAGCCCACTTGCAAGCTCCAGAACAGCCTTGATGATGTGAAATAACGGTCCCCTACCTTCGCTCTTGGATCGGAGCTTCGTCACCAGCGCACTGCTATCCGTTTCTATCACCATCCTCCTAATTCCCCTCTCAGCAGCACACACCAGCGCCCATTGAATAGCCTCCGCTTCCGCCAGCTCAACATCTGTCGTATGCCCAATTGCCTTGTGCCCCGCTATCAGCAGCCCACCTCTGTCATCTCGTCCCACAAAACCAATCCCCGAACCCTTTGTTTCCGAGACCGCTGCATCACAATTGAATTTGACCAGCCCCTCGATCGGTTTCTCCCACTTACTCTGACCCACCCCCTCCATCCCTGGCTGGACCACGGCCCCCACCTCAGCTCCCCGTTGATGTTCTCCCAAAATTGTCTTAGCTCCTTTGATCACTCGTTGTACCTCGAAATCTACCCCTACAAACAGCCTCCTGTTGCGGGCACTCCAAACACTCCATGCCGTCGTTGCCCACCTCTGTTTCTCTGTCTCAGTACCATGCAAAAGTACATTCGTCATTGCTTCAAAAACAGACAAAGAGCGTTTCCAAAATCTCACTAGCGTCGGGGTTTCTTTCCACACCTGATTTGCCATGCCACACCCATATAGCACATATAATCCATCCTCCATCCTACCACACACTTCACAAAGATCAGCCGCAGTAATCTTCCTCTTCCAAAGGTTAGACTTACATGGAAGTACGTCCCTCGCTGCTCGCCATAGAAAATTCCTAACCTTGGGAGGGACCTTTAGTCTCCGCATCTTCCTCCATATCTCCCCCTTAGTATCCGAGCTAGCCCGTCCTCCTGCCTCCTCCTCCCTAAGCCCCTCTTCTATGATTAGGTGATACGCCGATCGCACCGAGAATAGTCCATTCTTATTATGTACCCAATACATCTCATCCTACACAAGTGGACTAACAAGCCTCATTTGAAGCACCAGTTCGGCATCACAAGGCAATAGTAACGCCCTGACCATCGGCTCATCCCACCTGCCGATCTCCCAGTCAATGAGATCCCTAACCCTCAAATCTGTTGGACCCCCATATAAGTTTGCAATGACACGATAACTAGTGGGCCTCGGTATCCATCTATCCTCCCATATATTTACTTGATCCCCATTACCGATCGCCCATATTAGACCCCGTCGAAGCACTTCTTGACTTGCTCGTATCCTCCTCCAAGTGTAGCTTGGATTATGCTCTAGAGGGGACTCCAAGAAAGTAGAATTCGGATAATACTTCGACTTCAATAACCGGGCAACTAAGGATCCCGGATCTTGTATCAGCCTCCACCCTTGCCTCGCAAGTATCGCCAAATTGAAAACCTCCAAATCCCTAAAACCCATCCCTCCTTTGCTCTTCGCTCGACACAACCGCTGCCATCGCATCCAGTGCACCCGCCTCTCTCCCTCACTATCTCCCCACCAAAAATTACAAATGAGTCTCTCAATATCCTCACAGAAACCAACCGGCAACTTAAAACATGACATAGCGTAAGTAGGAATCGCTTGGGCAACCGACTTTATAAGCACCTCCTTCCCCGCTCTAGAGAGGGTCCTCTCTTTCCACCCTTTCAATTTCTTCCACACCCTGTCTCTAATCTGCTGAAATATCACCTTCTTCGACCTCCCCACCATCGTGGACAATCCTAAGTAGCGCTCATGCTTATCCACCTCCCGGATACCCAAAACGCTCGTGATCTCCCCCTTCCGCTCCACACTCACATTCTTACTGAAAGATAGCTCAGATTTTGAGAAATTCACTTGTTGGCCCGACGCTGCTCCATAAGTATGGAGGATATCCACAACTTCCGCACTCTGTTGACAGGTAGCTCTCAAGAATAGAACACTATCGTCCGCAAAAAATAAGTGTGACACTGAAGGGGCTGACGGAGCAATTCGGATTCCTTGAATCCGCCCACTTGCCTCACTCTCCCTAAGCATTCCAGAGAAACCCTCAGCACATAACAAAAACAAATACGGAGATAAGGGGTCCCCTTGTCTCAAACCCCTAGCTGGCACAAAAGAGGTAGAGGGCGACCCTTCCATCAACACAGCAAAAGACACCGTGCTTACGCACCTCATAATTAGAGACACCCACCTTTCATCAAATCCCAACTTGAGCATACAATGCTCCAAGAAACCCCACTCAACACGGTCATAGGCTTTAGCCATGTCCAGCTTTAAAGCAATATACCCCTTCTTCCCAGTCCTGGTCTTCATGTAATGAAAAATTTTGAACGCTGCCAACACATTATCAGTGATCAACCTCCCTGGCACAAATGCACTCTGGCTCTCCGACACCAACTTCCCGAGCACCTTCTTCAACCTGTTCGCCAAAACCTTTGAAACAATCTTATACAAAACGTTACAAAGGCTAATCGGCCTAAGATCCTTCATCATGCATGGGTTGTTAAGTTTTGGAATCAAAGAAATAAAAGTATGGTTTAAGCCTGCAGGAAAGTCCCTTCCGCTCAGAATATCAAGTATAAAATGAGTGACATCGTCCCCGACAATACGCCAAGCCTTTTGGTAAAAAAGAGCTGGCATACCATTAGGTTTGGGTGCTTTTGTAGGGTGCATAGAGAAAAGGGCATGTTTTACCTCATCAGTAGTAAAGGGATGTAAGAGCTCCTGGTTTTCCTCCTCCGATACGAGAGGCTTGATTCCTTGAGAAGCCGCACTAGGAGCTACACTAGCATTCGATTCAAACAGTATGTGAACATAACTCATTGCTATGGTGGTCATCCCCTCAACTGAATTCGCCTCCACCCCATCATCATCAATCATCTTCGTCACCTTATTTCTCCTTTGTCTCCCCGAAGCTTTCTTATGAAAGAATTTTGTATTACGATCACCATACATAAACTCATTTGCCCTTGCCCTCTGGTACCACATCATCTCCTCCCTCTCCATCAACTCCCTCTCCTTTTCCTCCAGCTCCCTCCTCTCCCTAACTAAGTCCCCTCGCATGCCATTCCTGCTGATTTCCTCCAACCTCCCTCGCACTTTCTGCAGTTGGTACCGAACATTTTCGAAGTGTGTTCGATCCCAATCTCGCAGCTCTTCCGCACACCTCCTCACTTTCCCACCAATCCCCTCACCCTCCTGCCCATAGGATGTCCCCGGATTCCTCCATCCATTCTCTATAACCTCCCAGCAATTCTCATCCCTCAACCACATTGCCTTGAATCTAAACGGTCTCACCTTCGCCCTTCTCTCTTCTACCACTCCTTCTAGCCCCACCATGATGGGTATGTGGTCTGAACTACACTTGACCAAGTGTACCAGTACCATTTTCGGAAAGACCTCAGCCATTGCTTCATTACAAAACGCCATGTCTAGCCGCTCTTGTACGAATCCTTCCTCTCGCCCATTATCCCACATAAACCGGCTCCCCCTAAATGGCATTTCAGTCAGCCCACACTCCTCCACAGCCTTTCGGAATTCCACCATCATTCCGAAATCTGGATCGGTTCCCCCCCTTTTATCATCCGGCGAGGTAAACAAGTTAAAATCCCCCATACAAAGCCATGCATTATGGAGATCCTCGTTCAACCTCTTCAATAAACCTAACGTATAATGCTTCTCTCCGCTCCCCGGCCATCCATACATACCTGTAAAGCGCCATTCAACCCCTCCATCACCGATCTTTACCTCCGCATCTATGTGGTGTCTAGTGTAAGATCGGATTCCCACAATAACTCCCTCCTCCCAGAATAAAGCTAAACCTCCCGATCGGCCTATACAATCAACCACAAACACATTTTTAAATCCCAACTCACGTCTCACCTCTTCCATTCTCTCCTTTCGACTCTTTGTTTCCATTAAAAACAACACCTTTGGGGTCTCCCGTCTTACAATTGAGGTAAGTTTTCCAACTGCTCGGGCCTTCCCCAATCCCCGGCAGTTGTAACTTATGCAACTCATGGCTCCCGGCAGGGGATATCCTCCCCGGCTGATTCATTTTTGTTTGAGAGAATCCCATCTACCCGCCTCCTCTTCCCCACCCCATCCTCATTGTCACCTCCATCCACCATCATTTCAAAGCTCTTTTCCCCACCCTCCTTCCTTTTGCTTGCACACTTATTATTACTCTCCCTCTCCACTCCCTCCCCTTCTGTACCCTTTCCCTAGCCAGCCGTTTCCAGCTTTTTTTGGTTATCATTTTCGTCCCTGCCCCTCCCACTACAACCTCACTCCCTCCCCCAAACTCCTCCCTCCCCAACATTCGTTCCCCTTCACTCTCTCCACCTGACAGCACTACCCTCTCTCTACCCTCTCTAGCACCTCCCCCGTCTCTCTATCCATCTCCTTTTCTCCCTCATCCTCACTACTCCTCTCTTCCAAGGCCTCCTCTAAGACTTCCAACAGAGATTTCCTCCTCCCTCCCCTCCTCTCCCCATCCTTAGCCTTCTCCTCATTCCCTTTAAATTCATTCAGCAAGACTCTCTCCTTTTCCCTCTCTGTAGCACTCTTCTCAACCATTGGTTTAAGCGGCGATGCTCGGAGTCAATCCCCATACTCTCCTGTGTACTCTTTTGCCTCCGCATCCTCACACTCTAATTCCACATGGCCAATAACCCCACAAGAATAACAAAAATTTGGCAAGCGTTCATACCTTATATCCGCCCACATCTTCTTTCCCCCTAGCACCACCATAACTCCCCGCCTCAGAGGTTTGTTTAGATCGATCATGACCCGCATTCGTAGAAACCGACCACACACCCGTAGCTCCCCTTCATCCATCTCAATAATCCCTCCGAACATCTTTCCTATTAAATCAGCCATTGCTTTTGTATGCCCCGCTACCGGTAGATCATACACCCGAACCCAAAACGGACTATTCGCGAAATTCATGTGCGATGGTTGTTCCAAACTAGGCTCTCGTAGCACCAATAGTGACCTGTCAAAAGACCATGGCCCCCCACGCAACACCTTTTCTTTGTCTGTTTCCTCCTTAAATTGAAAATAGAATAAATTATCCTTAATCTCTTTGAACAGAAAATCCTTCTTGGTTTTCCACGCCCCTTTCATAGTAGCTTTCAGCGCCTGAGCCTTTGGAGACCTCGTCGACAATACTTTCCCATACAGAACCAGCGCACTCTGCAGCGATCTTGATTCCTTGATCGCTTCATCTCCATTGATCGCCGCCGATTCATCCTCCGTCAAATGAATTTTCTCCTTCCCCTTACCGCCCATAGCAATAAGCCCTAAACACAAACAACAGCCGAGTACTAGTAGTAGCTCTAGTTACGGTGAATCTCGCACGGTATCGGCAAGAAATACCTAGCTCTCACAGCCCTAAACCAGAGAGAGATAGAGTCGATCGGAGAAGTCCAGGAAGACTCCGCCTGAATCGCCTCTTGCCCTAGGGTTTTCGTTTTGGAATCAAAGAAATAAAGTCCAGGAAGCCTTTATTTCTTTAAAAAAAAACAAAATATATAAATCCATATATATAAACTATATATACTTTTTTTATATATGTTGATCGAGGAGCGAAGCAGATGAAAAATATTAATTAGTATGCAGGGCAAGGGAATTGAATTGCAACATAAATGAGAGGTAGCTAGAAAAGGTACAGCACACACCCATATAAGCAAATATTTGCAATAACACCTTTCATCTTTCTGCAACCTCTTTTCCCCTTTTTCTTCACCATAACAATGGCGACACATTGGATTCAAATGTAAATATAAATAAATTAAAAGAAGACAAAAAAGAAATGGTAGGGCTAATACTCAATTAACACCCATCTAGCTAGAAACCAATACTCTTATATGGTGTCGAATTGAATGATCGATCGATCTAGCATTTGCACCACATAAGGTAATCAATCGATCGATCACTATATAAACAATCTAACTAATCAAAACAATTATCTAGCTAGCTAGCTAGCTAATTAATTACTCTAATGACGTTCAATTGAGAGAGAATTAATTAAATAAATTACCTGAATTTGAAGCTAATTAACTAGATAATTACAAAACTAATTGTGGAGAGGGTTAGGGCCGGTGTGGATGATCCTCTCCTCTTGGTTGAACCCATCAGAAAAAGGACTAGAAGCTTCCGAAAATGGAGACGGAGACGGAGACTGAGACCGAAACGAAGCAGTGGCGGGGAAGAAGAAGAATTGAGTTTTCCTGGTGGTGGAGGAGGGTTCAGATCTGCTTCCATCTTCAACCGCAGCTGAGACCGCCAAATCACAAATTAGAATCAACAACACCGGGCGCCACAACAACACCGATAATAACGATGATGATGATGATGATGATCTTCCTCGTCGTCTTTGTTTTCGGTTTCTGATTCTATCTTCCATGGTTGATCGATCTTCTTGAATTGGCTTTAATTAATTGCTGGGTGGTGCACTGCTACTATGGTTGTTGATTTCTGCAGGAACCTTCTTATAATATACTCCCCTATATTTTTATTAATTTGTGGTTGGGTTTCGAAACTTGAGACCCTCTTTTTTTATTTTATTATTATTATTAAAAAAAAGCCCTATTTAATTTCTTTCAGACTCCTCTCTCTGTGTGTGTCTGTATGGGGTTGTGTTAGTTTTGTGTTGAGAGAGTGTGTGTGGGAGTATTAATAGCCGTTGTCTGCGGAGGTTTCAGAAATTACTCCGTACTAACTATGGAGACCAGCTACATTAAAATTAAAATAAGTTCTTTCAAAAAAAAAAACTTAATTGCACCATCTATCTATATCTATATATCTATCTATATAAAATACTAAAACAGAGGCCTGAAACGGGCTCTGGTGCGATCTCGCGTCCACGAAATTTTCTGGATTAAAGCGGGATTATTTTTGCCTATGTGTCATTTTCTGGATTAAAATTGTATTATATTTTTGGCCCACATCAATTAATATATATTATACACGTAATACACTTATTGTTGAAAACATATCCATTCTAACTAATCAAATATAATAATATATATTGGACCAAAAATTATTATAATAATACCGATCCATGCATAGGTGTCATATTCTACATTAAAATGATATTATCTTTTTGAGGCACATCAATTAATTAATAAGCCAATATAGGCAAAAAATAATTTATCTTTTTAAAATCAAATAATCTATCCAATATAACCTTATATCTTAATTAGATAAATCTATATTATGCACTTTCATTAATTTTTTATATGTTCACCTATTATAAAATTATCGTTATTTTTAATTAATTTTTTAATATGTTCACCTATTGTAAAAATATCATTATTTTGCATTTCTATATCTTCATTTTTTTTAATCAAACGATGTTAAACCATCACATACAACTTACAAGTCCATTATTTAGAAAGATACCGAGTATAGTTATTGTGGTACTTGTGGAATTTGGATCATGACCATAATATATTTATATTTAAATATGTACCGTATGTCATTATACATAAATATATATGTTCCTAATAACAAAAACAGAAATATGTACCTCAATATATGTTATGTCCGATTTTAAAAATATTATGTTAAATATAAAAAATACCCATAAATATTGTAAATTTTAAAAAATATAATACAAACCAACTAAATATATTGAAATATATTGAAAATTTATTATATTTAAAGTGTAAATATCATAAATTTCCTATAATAGATATTTTTATAGGTTCGCTAGAATTGTTAAAAGGATTGAGATCATTTTTCCTTTTTTGGATAGTAAAATCGAATTGGAATTTTAACAACATTGCATACAAGTGTACGACATTGTGATTGATCTTAAAATTCAATGATATATATGACTCAATCTTGAAAGTAAATCATCTTATCATGATTTATTAATTCATAAATATTTTACCTTAAATTATTTTATTTTTAACCATTAAGATTAAATTTATATTAATTCATTATATCAAATGATAAGATTTTGTTTAACAAATTTTACCCACATGCTATATTTCCCACAGATAATGATTAGTTTTATTTTTTAATTAAAAAACTCTATTTAATTAAAATAATAAAATTTAAAATAACTAATACAAAATAAAGAAATGTTACTGGGTATATGCATAACCGATGATATTGATGACTAATACGGAGTATGTGATAACATTACATACATATACAAATATTTATCTTTTTCATATATTACGCTAATAGATATAGATCAAATTTGCTATACTTTATTATTATTATTATTATTATTATTAAGAACTTTCAAAGATTTAATTATATTTAATTATCTAAATCTTATTTCGATCAAATATATTTCATGCATTATTTTTTAATATATGACCTTATACACCATTTAATTAGTAAACAATTACCTTTTTTAATTTAAAAAAACCTTTTGATGAAATAAAAGGAAGATATGATGGTTTTATTTCACCAAATCAGGATATTTTTCTCTTTCAAATTATTTTTATTTTTACATTGTTAACGGCTTCTGCTGCGATTCGCATACATGTAATTTTTTGGATTAAAACGAGGTTATTTTTGTATACATATCATATTCTGAATTAAAATATATGGTATTATATATCTTTTGGGGTACATCAATTAATAAGCTAATATAGTTAGGTAAAAAACTTATCTTTTTAGATCAAATAATCTATCCAATATAACCTTATAATTATATCTTAATTAGGTTTTTTTTATAAATATTCAACCTTATATCTTAATTAGGTGGAAAACTTATCGTTTTAGATAAATCTATCTAATATTATTCAAGACGGAAATGGAACGAATAGATATAATACGCATGACTTTTTTAGTGACATGTTTATATAGCACTTTTATTCATATAGCACTTTTATTTATAGAATAGTTGGAATGCCATGTTATATAAATATTTAACACTTTTATTTAACAAAAGATAAATAACCTAAAATCACTTTTTATATTTAAAACAAAATATTGTAAAATTACAATAGTTTTCTTGAGTTAAAAAAATTACAATTTGCAATCGTTTGGTTTGGGTATAAATAAAAGTGCTTAATTTACAAAATTAGGAGAAATTACTTTACATTTAAAAAAGCATTACAATTGATTAACAAAACTATATATTTATTTTATATGGAGTAATAATTTATATTAATTCAAAAATATTTTATATAATAAAATTTATCAAAAAATCGCACAACGGGCGAGTAATAAAACTAGTAAAATACTAAAACAGAGGCCTGGAACGGGCTCTGGTGCGATCTCGCGTCCACGGAATTTTCTGGATTAAAGCGGGATTATTTTTGCTTACGTGTCATATTGTGGTTTAATTTTGATTATAAATATTCAACCTTATATTTTAATTAGTTAGAAAATCTATCTTTTTATACTTCACATCTAAGAAAGAATCTTTACAATATAATAACTTAAATTTTTTTTAAATATAATTATTACTTTTTACCTTTTTAAATATATAATTAATAATTTATAATAAAGATTAGTTTAGGAACAAAAATACAAACCAGATTCGGAGTATTTTTTTTATCCGAATTAAGATGTATCTCATTCTTAAAAATTTTCATTTGACATTATTAGGAATATTATGTTGGGTCATCAATACTATGGCGAATAGTAGGTAATTCCCGTAACTTTTTTTTGGGGTCTAAATACATACTTAATTAACATAAATATACAAGGAAATTAGAAACACAAAGTAACATATTTTAGTATATTATTTCATCATGATCACTACAATGATCATTTATAAATTATTTATATATTAATAAATAATTAATCAGTTTAGGCACAATATTTGTATATTTATATATATACACATAATAGATAAGTAACTATGAGTTTTAAGATATACTATTTCAATTAGTCCTTTTTTTAATATATGATGATGAAGTTGTTGGTGTCAGTTTATCTTGATTAAAATATTATATTAAATTTTAATATAAATATGAAATCTCATATCTTAAATTGTTACAAAACCTATTATCGCTAGAATATTTTATCTTATGCTATTTTGTATAATCTTTTTATAATACAGTGTATACTCTATCCAATAATTGATAGTCACCTAAATATTATTAATAAAAATAACATAATAAGATAGATATGTTGACATTATTCTATGATTTTGTGTACTTTTTATTTTTATCTTAAAAAAATTCCAAGGTTTTGATTTATTTATTTAAGAAAATTTTAAGTATATTAATTTTATTGAAACATAATTTATTTATCTATTATATATATATACATGTATGTATGTTGATTGTTCTATATATATATATATATGTGTTGTATATTGATATGAACTAAAACCAAACTATATATTACTACGGGTATAACCTTTAAATTTTAAAAAGGAAATATAAATTAAATATCATTTTATTATTAAGAAACCGCACAACGGGCGGGTAGTAATACTAGTTAGTACTAAAGAGTGAGCCCTAGGTGGGGTCCATATATCTGTCAATGGTTGGATTGGGGGATGTAAATCATGCAACCAAAGTCAGCCTCAACGATTTATATTATATTATATTATATTATACTCCATCCGTTCGGCAAAACTTGTCATTTTAGGGTATTATTTTTGTTAAAAAAACTTGTCATTGTAGGTATTTTGCCCTTCACTTTACAAAAATGCCCTTGATATGATTGATGGTTTGTTAGTTGTAGTTTTTGATAAAGTAAAAAAGGAGGGTAATAATTGAGGGTAAATTAGTACATTTGTTAATTGACTTAAAACTTGTGAAAGAAGCTAAAATGACAAGTTTTGCCGAACGGAGGGAGTATTATATTATATTATATTATATTATATTATATTATATGTTAAATATAAATATAAATATGTAACTATGGAAAATGGTAGGGGGGGTATTTAATTTTAAGATCTCTGTAGATGGGAGATTTGCTACCTTTCAATATCCAACCAGTCAACATGCATTTAGCACTTCCTAGTTCCTACTGTACGAACTTTTGTTTTGGGTAAATTACATCAAATCACCAATCAATAAACTTGGATTCTTTTTAAAAAATGTTAAATTATAAATATCATTTTATAGATCATGTCAACCTTATTATATAATCCGGCCTCCATTTTTATCGTTTATTATTTATACACTTTTCAATTAATTTTTAAAAATAATTGTATACTAAGTATGAAAATATTTAAAAAACTAATTAAAAAAAACTTTATATTATATAGTATTTTATAATATATAAAAATATGTATAAATAATGAAATACATATATATTTTGCCGAACAAATGGAGTATATATTGAAATATAGTGGTGGAGCCAAGGAGTATGTAGGGTCGCATGCCCTCCTCTCATCTGAAGGACTACTTATATCATGTATTTTTCTCGTCGATAGTTTTGTTTTGATATATAATACGCCCTAATCCGTCATCCGATTAAGAGATTATGAATGTTTAAAAATTAAAGGTATATGAATCACTTTAATTTTATTAGAATAAACTATAAATGATTTTAAATTTTATTTATATTGACATTCACATATTACAATTTATCTCAAGGTCTTCGAAATGAAGGGTTATATTACTTATTTCAACAATTATGTAAGAAGTTGCAGAAAGTGGCTTGGCTACCTTATTGATCATGCTCAAAGTGCATTTGTTCCTAACCGTCTTATGATGGATAACATATTTTTGGTGCAGGAACTCCTTCGGAAGTATAATGTTAAGCGTGAAACTAGGAGATGTTTCTTGAACATCGACCTAGCTAAGGCTTATGATTCTCTATCATAGAAGTTCTTACACTTTGCTTGTGTGAAATAGGCCTCCCCTCGGAATTCACCGCTTGGGTCATGGAGTGTGTTAGGACTACATCTTTCTCCATCAAGGTAAACAATGAACTTCATGGGATGTTTGAAGGTAAACGTGGGCTAAGGCAAGGTGACCCTCTCTCTCCCTTACTCTTTGTTATAGCTATAGAATTTTTTTCTAGGCTTGTCAAAGTTTAAACTAGTAAGGCGAGTTTTCACTTTCATCAACATTGTGGGAGCTTGAGGATTGCTCACCTTGTGTTTGCGGATGATATAGTTTTGTTTAATCGTGGAGATTTGAGCTCGGTTACTATAACGGCCCGGATATAAATGTCCGAGATACGTTT
Source organism: Persicaria maculosa (assembly GCA_963922045.1). NCBI lineage: Eukaryota > Viridiplantae > Streptophyta > Magnoliopsida > Caryophyllales > Polygonaceae > Persicaria > Persicaria maculosa. The sequence continues at coordinate 21,585,346 of OY998257.1, forward strand.
CGAAGGTTGGATACCTTCGTTCGGATGTTGCAATTTAGGTACGGGTCGAGGTTTCAAACCTCTAAAGATCAATCAGTATTCAAAGCGGGGATTTCGAACCCCAATCAATCAAATTCACAGAAATTCAATTTAAACGAAAGTAAAGCGGAAGTACGATTTAGATACAAGAGCCACGGCAGAGCCGGGTCAAAACCAAAACATATATTCTAAAGTCGTATAGCCAAATTAGCGGGGTTAGACAGATTCTTTGCAATCGCCCAGGGATTTTCCTACGCCATAGAGACAAGGAGCAATCATACCTAAAAACAAGTGGTGCGAGCGGGATCAGACCGAGACCCCAACACACCCTGTCCCGCAAGCAAATATACACATACGCTAATATAAAGATGATGCAAATGCGAAAATTAAATCACACTAACATGATCCTAATTTACAATATGCGAAAAAGAGTTGTAAAGGCGCCCAAAGAATGCCAAGTGGCATATCCCTCTCCTACCTCTGCACCCCTTCCCGTTAGTGCAGAGACTGGCCAGTTCGGTGCTTGTTGAACAAAAATGCGCGAATAATTGTAAAACATATTTTATTTAATTTTTAGAATTTGAGTTCGACCCCTTTTGGTTATCCTCTTGATTCGAAGTTGTATCGACACCAAAGACTTGAGTGGTTTTGGTGATTTGGGCTGCACCCGAATTTTAACGGGTTGCCTACGTATCTCTTGGAAGAGAATCAAGCCTTACGTAGTTCAGAGTGTTAAAACTAATTTAATTTTTCGGTTTGGTGATTGAACCCGATGAGCTTTGGCTTTGTGTTGGGTGGCCCACGTATCCGACAACTCTAAATCAAATCGGGCGTAGTTCGTTTCAAGGAACAATTTGAACTTGGGAAATTTGATTTGAGATTTTAACTCCGTTTTGACTTAGAAGTCAATTTTGAGATCGACCCACTAGAATAAACTGGCAATGAAATTTTACGTATTTAACTTTATGATTTAGTTAAACCCAATTTCAAATTTGTGCCAATTATAATTCTTATATATTTGTCGGTCAACTTCGTAATTAATCATAATTTGATCAAAACCGAATATGATCTTGTGAAGTAATACAAATGTGATGATTTGTTTTTTTAAAACAAACCGGCTTAAAGCCCACTTTCAGATTGATTCCAGCCCACTTAATTTCCCCATTTTTAGTGGTAATCAAGCCCAAGTCCCTTTTTTTTTAACTGTTCATTTTTACTAAAATCAGCATACGGATTTGTTCCAGTAGGTGACTCTTTGAAGCGGCATCAGATCCCTCTCTCTCTCTCCTGAGACGACAAGAGCGTTTTCTGCGTTCTTGGAGGGCGGCGCTCCATTAACGCACTACTTTGAATGCTTGAAGCACCGGCCATGGGCAATCGAAACGGAGGGGGGCGGAGCGCGGTTTCGGCTATTAAAAAATGAACCAGGGGGTGTATCAATCCCGAGCACCTCCAAATTAGACGGGTACGTTTTAGAATTTTTTTTTTGTTCACGAATTTCCCCCAAATTTTGTGTTCAATCCGCTCTTTTGTGATTCTTGATCTGGATTTTAGATTCTCCAATGAATCTCTTCCCAATTGAAGGCTCGAGCTTCAAGCTCAATTGATTTTTGATTCCTTTTTTATTTATTGCGATTTTAGGGTTTCAACTTGTGCAATTTAGGGCTCTTCGATTTTAGGGTTTCAACTTGGAAGAGAGGACGGACGAATTTAGAACTCAGGGAGTTCAACCTCCGCATTGGTAAGTTTAGACCTTAAAGATCTTAATCCGGACTTGTTATCCTTTCAAGCTTCTTCCCCGTGCCAGATTTTTTTTTATTTTAATTAGAGCACTGTGTTCTCGTTTGGCAGCCAAGACGGGAGGTGTTGAACGTGACCGGTGGATCCGGGATTGCAGGAGAGGAGCTAGCTCGGTGGGGAAGCTGAGAAGAGGCTAACAGGTTTGTTCTTCTCTTTTTTTTTTTCTTTTGATTTGCCTTTAATTTAATCCGACTTGTTCTTCAGAAAACAAACAAGATCAATGCTGAGTTTGTTGATTTGTAACTTGGGATTTTCTTTGTTTGGAGGCTTTTGGATTTAGGATAGGCAGAACTGGGAGGCTGGCTGTTCTTTGAAGAAGGTGAAGAAGACCCAACTCAAGAAAATTTCCCGAGTCCTAATATTTTTAGGTTCAGGTTCATTCTTCCTTCCCTTTTTCCTGAATTGATTTGCTTCCTCATGAGCATTGCACCTGCTGAGATTTTTTAAGGCTCATGTGCTTAGTGTAGTTTGACACTAATTTATTTGATCTTGCTGATTTGTGTCTTTGAGTTAGGCTCATTAATTTGTTTGAACCTCTGTGTTTTGAGTTTGAAATAAGAAGTTTGAGTTCCTCCCATCTCTTGGTTTATTGGTTCTCCTTGCTTCTTTTCTCTATTTCTTTTTTACAGCTCCTCAGAAATTGTTGACTTGAACTTGCTATGCTTTATGCAAGATTTGTGGGTCTGCTGCAGTGCTTCTTCTCAGGTGTTTGATCTGAGTAACTTATCATATATTTGGTTGGCTGGCTATGTTTCGCCAATGCCCTCCAGCCCCTCCCTTTTTTTTTATCTGATTTGGAGCTTTTTGGTGACCAATTTGCACAGATTTAGTTTGAACAGAATATGCATGGCTGAATTTTGTGAATTTTGTATGTTTGTTGTTTGTTTCAAGAATGAAACTTGTCTTGGAATGAGGCTTTGTATCCCTGCAGAAACTTTGACAAAGATTCACCCTTGTTTAGGGTAAACCCCATGACTGCCCGAAAAAAGTTTTGACTTGAGGATTTTGTTGTGTGAAACTGAATTCCTTTTCTTTGCTTTCAGTTTCATTATTCTTCCATGTCTGGCTGCCATGAATTTGTTTGCTTTTGGCTGTTTGCTATCTGCCTGTTTGAATTAGTCCCCTAGCTTAGGAAAAATCCAGCAGCGTTTCACCCTCTTTTAGGGCTATTTGATGATCTCCAAAACCCATACCACAAGAGAAACCCGCAAGCATCTCAGGGGTGGGGTTTCGAGGATTGAATTTGGGCAGCAATTAGACTCCTTTGGGGGCTGATTGATAATCCCGAAGCGAGACCACAAGAGAAGCCTGCAAGCATCTCAGGGGTGGGTTTCGGAGATCGAATTTGTGCAGCAACTGGGAGTTGCCCTGTTTGGGGCTTATTGGTGATCCCGAAACCAGACCATAAGAGAAACCCACAAGCATCTCAGGGGTGGGTTTCGGAGATCGAATTTGTGCAGCAACTGGACTCCTTTGGGGCTAGCTGGCGATCCCGAAACCAGATCCAGGAGAAAACCGCAATCATCTCAAGGGTGGGTTTCGAAGATCGAAATGTGCAGCAACTTGACCCGATTTGGGGCTGATCGACGGTCCCAAAACCAGACCACAAGAGAAATCCGCAGACATCTCAGGGGTGGGTTTTAGGACCACGCAGATGACGATGTGACGAAGAAAAAAGGCTACCTTGTATGCGTTTTCTGTCTCTTTGTGCTGCTGTTGTGTTTTTTTTATTTGTGTTTTTCTGTTTTTTAATTCAGCCGTGTGTTTCAGCCCTTCTCTCCGTTCTCAACTGCTGTAGGTCATCTTTTATAGGGGAAAAGAAAGAAAGTGAAGATATACACGTTTCCTTTTTCATGTACAGCCAGTATCTTTTCTTTTCCTTTGATTTGGAAAGCATATATTCATATATACAGTTACTTTCCCGTTGAACTTCACCTTTTCTTTTTGGGTGATTCTTTTACAGAGTATTTATTTTACCTGCTGATATTTTTTTTCATGGATAGTTGCTGATATGCCTAGATAATGATAGCCTTTTTTGTTTAGCTATTTATTTATCCATTTTTTTTCTTTTTACCGAGAATCTGGCAGCCATATTCCCTTGGGATTTTGGGTCTTTCTTGTGGGATTGCATTTTTTTTTTGACGCAGAATAAGAATTAGGTCGGGTAGTTCGAAGCCGATGCCCTTCCTAGCGCGTCCTTCCGGACGAGAATTTTCAGTTCTGTGGCCTCCTCAAAGCAGTCGTCGGCAGGGCATGCATGGGCACTTCTCGCAAGACAGTCTGCCACAGCATTCGATTCCCTGAAAATATGACGAATAGCTACATAAGAAAAGGACGAAATATCCATTAAAATATCCGATTGCAGAAGTTCAATTTGCTAAGGGCACTTCCAATCCCCTAATAATGCTTTCATAACCACTAGGTTGTCTTCTTCAATCTGTAGCTTTGTAAGAGATAATTGTTTTGCTCGCTCAATGCCCTTCTTAAGGCCTAAGTTCTCAGCGCAGATGACGGAGGCATTTAAACAACGGCCTCTACCAAACGAAGTGACAGCCCCTACCGAGTCACGGATAACGAAACCATAAGAAGCGTCACCGTTAGGTAGAACAGATCCGTCGAAATTTAATTTGTGACATCCATGTGGTGGTTTTTCCCATTGATCTGACCGTTTCTTTTTTTTTGGCAGAAAATTTTCCATCAGGACCTAATCTCGTACGGAGGGTACCGTAATTACGCTTCGTATGATTCGAGTTCGGATAAAGGTGATCAAAATCGAGAAGCTTGGATTGAATCCAGCAGTGCTCGGTAGTTGTGTAAAGCAACAAAATGTCTGTCATAGTAACCTTATCTGTATGTTGGAACACTAGTTGATTTCTGTGGAACCACAAGGGCCACCATGCTATAGCCAGTTTAGCAAAGTTTTTGTTCCCGAGTCTTTGTTTGACGTCATATAGTTCGAAAATCGCGCTCCCTCGACAGAGCGAACCAGTACGAGGAATGTTAATTTTCATAGTATTCATCAGTGTTGCAATCATAGGACAATCTAATAACAAATGGGAGAGTGTTTCGTTTGAGTTATCACAAAAATAACATCCCGATGGAACCGAGAAGTATGATTTTTGTAATCTAGTTGTGGTAGGCAAACCATCGCGAGAAATTTTCCAAAGAAAATGACGGATCTTTGGGGGTACATCCAAATTCCAAATCCACGCATAATTTTCTAAACCAGTGTGTATCGCTAAGGCGGAGTTAGCCGATTTGGTCGAGAACCACCCATTTTTACTTGGACCCCAATAAAGATGGTCAGTCATAGGATTCGTTGGTAGTGGAATACTTAAGATATGTTGAATGTCCTGGGTCGACAGAATGTTATTTAAAGAATAAGTCGCTAAGGTGCGATTCCATTGTCTGTCATTGTTAATGAAAAAGGAAACTTTGTTACGAAGTTGGTTTTCTGGTATAGGTTGGACTAACCTATGCGAAAGAGGCTCATTGAAAGCCCAATTATGCTCCCAAAATTTAATAGAATTACCATCCCCAACAGACCACCGTAGAGATGGTTCAAATTTTCCTCTGATGGACATTAATCGCCCCCATTGCCAAGAAGTACCACCTTTTTTTGTATATGAGAGCAGATCATGGCCCTTTAGATATTTTTTGGAGATGACTTGGACCCAGATATTGTCTGGTTCGGATAAGATTTTCCACAGAAGTTTCATCAGTAAAGCAATGTTCATATTCTCAACTTTGTGTATACCAAGACCCCCTTTCATAGTATCGGAACAAATTTTGTCCCAACTAATCAAAGGAGCGGCATTATTACTTTTGTTCCAAAAAAATTGTCTGTAAACTTTGTCCGATTCATGAAGAATGTGCGATGGAAGTAAAAAAGCCTACATAAGGAAGATAGGTTTTGCACTGAGATTAGCTTGGATAAGAATTCTACGTCCTTCAGCCGAAAGACTGGTTGCTTTCCATTTTGTTAACTGTTGTTTCGTTTTTAGGACGACGTCTGCGAATGTATCTCTGTTGGTCTTACCGTTGACAATAGGACAACCCAGGTATTTATCGAAATTATTAGCTTGTGAAATCCCGAGTACGGCTGTAGTGGATGTAATTGATGTGGCTGTGGTATTAGGAGAAGCCTGGAAACTCGATTTGTGTAAATTTACTTTTTGTCCCGAAATGGCACAGTAACGATCAAGAACGGAAAGGACCGTTGTGCAAGCTGAATGTGAGGCTTTACAAAATATTAAAATATCATCAGCGAATGTCAGGAAAGGGATTTTAATGCCAGGTCTACCAAATGTGATCCCAAAGTCCTTGTTAACACATCCTTGGTGGTGCAGTGTTCGTGCTAGTACTTCCGCAGCTAAATTAAAAAGAAAGGGAGAAAGAGGATCTCCTTGCCTAAGGCCCCTGGAGGGGAAGATTACAGTGGTAGGTTCATCGTTGACTAATACCGAGTATGAAACCGTTGATACACATTCCTTAATTTTGTTAACGAAACGTTCGTCGAACCCAAATTTAGATAGAACCTGAAATAAGAAGGACCACTCTATGCGGTCATAAGCCTTTTCCATATCCAGCTTCAGAGCGATCATGCATGTTTTTCCTTTTTTCATTCTAAACGAATGCAATGCTTCGTGAGCAATTAAGATGTTATCTTGAATTGATCTACCTTTTGTGAAGGCTCCCTGTAGTGGGTGAATAAGTTTATCAAAAATCTTGGTCAGTCTTGCAGAAATAACATTTGAAATAATTTTATAAATGGTAGAGCATAGGCTAATTGGCCTGTAGTGGTTAACCTTGGTCGGATTGTCACACTTAGCTATAAGAGTAATAAACGTATGATTGACTTGTCGCAGTAGTCTGCCTGAGCTAAAAAAAGCTTTTACAGCCTTAATAACAGAGGGACCTACTGTTAGCCAGAATGTTTGATAGAAACGAGCGGGGTAACCATCCGGTCCCGGAGCCTTGTCTGGGCTCATAGAGAAAAGGGCTTCCTTAATTTCAGTATTAGTGACAGTTGCAGATAACATTGCATTATCTTCAGAAGTGACTAAGTGAGGGATAATCGAAAGATCTGAGGATAGGTCCGAGTTCGTGTCAGAATCTGATCTAAATCTGGCTTTGAAGTCAGTAACAAATTCCTGCTGTATAACATGGAAATCAGCAGATGTTTCCCCACTAGAAAGTGAGATAGATTTGATTATTTTCCGTCCACGTTTTGACGTTGCTATTTTATGGAAATAGCCGGTGTTGGAGTCATTTAGTCTGGCATGTTTAACTTTAGCTCGCTGGCTCCAATATCGTCTATGAAAATCCAAGATTCTTTCCCTTTTGTTTAGTAATTGTTTTAAGATGCGCAGATCGTTACCGTTATAATTTGTTAGTAAAGAAGTTTGTAACTGCAGTAATTTTTGGTCAGTGACTAATATCTGTGTGTGAATGTTGTTAAAATTTTTCTTATGCTAATTTTTGGAAAGCTTTTTAAGTAAACGCCCTTTATGTAAAAGTTTAAACATAAGAGAGCCATTGGGATTCACTCTCCAGGCCTGAGTGACAAGATTTCTTAATCCGACCTAGTCGCCCAAGCGAGATCGAACTTGAAAGGTCTGTTTTTTTGCTGAACATTAGGACGAAAGTCTACAGAGATCGGTGCGTGATTAGATCTCACAAACGGGTGAATCTGGGTACAAAGTGAATTAAATACTGATAGGACATCGGTATGAATTAAAATTCGATCTAACTTCTCAAGACAAGTGATGTTTCCATTACATTCCCTTTTACAGGTAAATTGTCCGCCATGAGCTGGTACTTCAATCAACGAAAGGTCGCTCTTAAGATTCGTTAATCTGTTGAATCTAGAAGGCACAGGCTCAATTCCGCCTAGTTTATCAGACGGTGAGCAGATTTCGTTTAAATCTCCCATAATACAATATGGAATTAATAATGTTTGTATGTATTGAAGAAGGGAGTCCCAGAACGGTATTTTTCTTCTTTCATCCGGGGGGCGTAAACTACTAATAAAGCAATAGTTCGATGAGAGGCGTAGTCGGAATAATTGATATGTATGAATCGATTTTGTATCGAAATGAGTTCGATACTTCCCAGTGACGGAGGAATATCCTTCCATAGTAAGCAAATACCCCCCGAGAAACCCTCGGCAGGATCGAAAGCAATACTAGAGAAGCCGCACTTCCTCCAAAGGAAATGTTTTGGTTGTTTATCAGCTTTGGTTTCTAAGAGTGCTAAGACATTGATGTGGTTATTCTTACAGAAAATATCGATATTTGTCCAGAAATTTCGGGTCCGGATACCCCTCGAATTCCAAGAGCATATATTCATAGGAAACCTTTTAGGTGAACCGTTTGGATTATGAAAGTAAAAATGTTGGTGGATCCATTTAGGGTTATAAGTAGGTTTAGTATAGATCGAATTATACTTTTTTGTACAAAATCCTTGTGAGCTTGGTGTTGAGAGACAAAAGACATCCATGTACATATGGACGTTTGTATGAATGCTTGTTCAGTAATAAAGTCCGGTAAGGACACAAGAATTTGGTCTGGTAAGGAATGGATTCCAATTCTGTAATAGAGTAAAGTATTAAATGCCAAAGGAGTTGGTATTAATTGATGGTATATCAAATATATGTACGAAATTAGGAAAACCCACCATTGATAGTTTATACTAAAATAACAACAACATGTAGTTGGATACTTTACATTTATCAAGTGAATAGATGACAACCGATAAAAGTAGAACTTAATGAAGACAAAGTTAATACAAAGTTTGGAAAATAAGGTTTTATAAATCTCCCCTCCTTCCAAGAAGGGAGCAGTTCTTGCAAATGCAATAGACAGAGGATGAGAGCGGCGTCTTAGCCATTCGACAGTGAGAAACAACCATGGGAGAGGCAGGCAGCAGCAGGCAACACCCGGCGCAAGACCGCAGCAATAGAAACAATCCATCAGGACCGAAGCTACCCTGCATAAAACAACATACAACCGAGAGTACCTTGAAAGCAGATAATTGATAGTAGAAATCAAGGATGAGAAGACATTGTAATGAAAACAATCATAAGCAAACAGAAACTGAGTTTGATTCATACTATTGACGAAAACCAACATAGAAAGGTCAATACAAAGGCAAAGAAAAGCAAGCTTTTCAAAACCTATAAAACTTAAAGCAAAGTAACTGCACAAATGCAATTGGGAATTGGGGGTGTACTTGTGCAAGTCATTCAAATGTAGAAGCGAAATGAACGAGAATAGACTTGGAATCAAAACAAAGCAAGCGAGGATGTATAAACACCGACGAAAAGTGCAATGAAAACCCAAGATTAAATTAGGCCAAGTGCGGTACACATTTATTATGCAAAACCTTTGGTCCAAGGCATATAAACTATCAGGCTGCGAAAGAGATACACATGTAGAAAAATTAGATGCCAGAGCACCATAATACATTTGGTGAATTAGAGCCATGGTGGAAGAATAGCCAAACGGAACAGTGTAATGCAAGTATTGATAAAAACCAATCGATCTGATTCGAGATAGAACTTCCATAAAGGGCTTAGAAGCCATAAGAGCAAGAACACAAAGAGCAGTAGCAGATTCGAGATAGTAAGAAATCACAGCAGGAATGAATCTTATAAAAATGGGATTGAAATCCCAAATCCCTAGTTCAGGGTATGAGTAGAGCGATTGCTGGTAGGCGATCAGGTGCTTGGAAGCTAAGATGGTACTCAAGTGAAGAGTAGGGAGAGGGAGTATACTTACAGAGCGCATAGTTGGCCGGTTGGAGAGAGCGTAACACACAGGCGAGCAAGGCAGGCCGAGCCGCCCACACCACCAACTGAAGCGACAGCAACCGCCCGGACACCTCCAGCCGATCCCATCCCACATAAAAGCCCCCTTTCGGAGTCTAATTAACCACTCAAAAGGCGGATCTCACCAATAATCGCACGAATCAGGAGTTGCCACCTCCCCAGTTTGAGCCTTTCGCAGGCGACGGACAGCAAGCGCATAGAGGTGGCGAGGGGTGAGATTTCGATTCGACAGATTTGGTATGAGTGGAGATAAGACAGGGCAAGTGGGGGTTGCATAGGGGCCGGCCTTCGGCAGTAGCAGGTGAGCGTGGCGGAGGGCAACAGAGGTGGTGCAGTTAGGCTTGGCGGCCAGAGATAGAAGAAGAAGGGGGCGCGTGCCCGCGCGTTCCTTTCGGGACATTTAGGGTTTTTTAGTTTTCACATAAATCAATTATTCAATCGGTGTCTTTCTTTCTTCTTATTTCTTGTGGGATTGCATTGGGCCTGCCCAAGCCTGTAGTCTTTGTATGTATTTTGGTTTAAAATCCTCTAATTCAACCTTATTTAATTTTGCAGATTGAACGAATAGCATGGGCTAGCGTTGGCTTCTCGCCATCTCAGTGACTGGATTCACGGTCTCAACAGCTTAGTTTTTTTTAATGCTCGACTATTGTATCAACCTTGTATACTTTAGTTTACGAGCTTAGAGTACGCTAAAATGAAGTATTTGATATGTAACACATTTTGCGCGCCCTTCACTTGCTTGTAGTTATATTTGATATATGAACTATCATGTGATATCACGTAAAAGCTTTCATGAAAATAATCCCATGAGTGTATATTGGTGACCTTTAGCGAAAACTGAATTTTTACACCCAAACAGATGCCCCCGAACTTTGAATTTGTGAGAAGCTTGTCGAACAGATTCAACGTTTGCCCCTGATCTTTTGACCACATTTGATTGGGTCTTTGAGAAAGAACACAGAACTCACATGTGGGGCGCTTTATCCTCGATAGTCGTGATATTCAAACGACGACCGACGTAAATTTGATCATCATTGGCCAATCTCGAAACATTACACTTGTATTCCCATTGAAAGGGAATTGGTGTTGTTTTTTTTTGTTTTTGGGACTGCATCTAGCATTATTGAATAGCTAGATTGCCTACGTACCCTCTTCCTGAGGGATCAAGCCGTTCGTAGTTCATTTTAGGCACCCTTTTCTTCATATGTACTCCAGGGTGCTTCAGTTTCAGACTAATTTCAAGTCTATACTTCTTCGTTCATTGAACTGGGATTTTTTTTACCGCATCACTCAAATTGTTTGGGCCCACCTTCTAGGAAGGGTTTCCCAAACGCTTCGACTATCATTTGCGAACCCTTTTTTTTTCACGACTGAATTTGACATATTTTGGTTGTCAAACGTCCTACGTACTCCTTGTTGGAGATCAAGTCATGACGTAGTTCTGGGCACTTTGACTCTCGAGGCTTTACGTGAAATATTTCTTCACGAATTTTCCATTCACGCAGGAGTATACTACTTCGCCTTCGACATTTGAGAGCTCATATGCCCCTTTAGGGAAAACTTTGGTCACCACGTAAGGACCTTCCCATTTTGCTTCAAATTTTCCTTGGGATTTTCGGTTGATCACAATTGGTCGCCTGATGGTAAGGACCAAGTCACCAATAGTGCATGAGCGAAATTTGACCCGTTTATTGAATGCCCCAGCCACTTGGGCTTGGTAGATTTCGAGCTTCAGTTGTGTCGCTAGCCGGTGCTCATCTAATGCTTCGAGCTCGGCTAATCGAATTTTGACATTCTCTTCCGGGTCGGTGAGCTGAACTGCAACTCTGAGAGATGGCAACTGGATTTCTAAGGGCAGAACAGCTTCGGACCCAAAGACTAAATTGTAAGGCGTACAACCAGCCGATGTTCGTGTTGTTGTCCGATAGGCCCATAGCGCCTCTGGTAGCCGTTCATGCCAATCTCTTTTGGACTTTGACACCATCTTCTTTAGGATCTTGCACAACACTTTATTAAATGCTTCAGCTTGACCATTTGACGAAGGGTTATAGCTCGATGAAAAGCTATGCTTAAACCCAAACTTCTCGCTCAACTTCACCAACATTTGATTTTTGAAGTAAAAAGCATTGTCTGAGATGATTTTTGAAGGAACTCCATATCGATAGATCAAGTGAGTCCTTATGAAGTTAGCGACCTCCTTAGCTCCCACCTCTTTCAATGGTATGGCTTCAGCCCATTTTGAGAAGTAATTTGTGGCGGCCAAAATATATTGGTGTCCTCGAGAGGACGATGGCTTTATAGACCCTACAACATCGAGACCCCATTCATTAAATGGCCAGGACAAAGTAGTCGGGTGCAAGAATTGAGGAGGCTGTTGTATGAAGTCGCTGTGAATTTGACAAGCGTGACAAGCTTTAGAGAAATCCATGGCGTCTTTCACCATTGTTGTCCAGTAATAGCCCAATCGCTTGATCTGATTAGCTAGTTTAGGACCGGCTTGATACGCCCCGCATACCCCAGCGTGGGCTTCTGCGAGGATGTATTTGGCTTCTTCATTTGACAAGCATCTTAATAACATTCCATCGAATGTCCTTCGATACAAAGTGTCGTTCTTAAGTAGGAACCTTGACACTCGCCTTTTAACATCCACTCTCTTTTTAGCATCATCAGGAAGGACTCCATGATGAAGATACTCAATGAGCGGTTGTCGCCAATCTGTTTCCTCCTCAACTTCATAAACGGAAATGACATCCACCTCTTTGGTGGGCCCAGCTCGCTCCAAAGCTGGCGTAAGCAAATGTCGCTCCCCGATTGTAATTTCAATTTCTCTTTCACTTGGCAATGTCAATGACACGGCCAATTTAGCCAATGCATCTGCTTGGTCATTTTCGGACCTTGATATATGCACAACTTCTATCTGATGGAACTGGTGCATGAGATGCTTGGCTCTTTGGTGTAAAAGAAGCAAATTTGTGTTTTTAACTTCATACTGGCCATTCAGCTGCCTGATTACTAACTGAGAGTCCCCGAACACCTTTAACGGGTCAGCATTCATTTCAAGAGTTATTTCTAGGCTAATGATGAGTGCCTCATATTCTGCCATATTGTTTGTGCAGTTCTCTAAAAGAGAAAATGAATAAGGCACTATTCCGTCAGTCGGGGTAATGAACACTATGCCTACTCCGGCCCCTTTTCTATTTGCAGCACCATCGAAGTATAATTTCCAAGCTTTTCCTTCTGTCATGAAGACTTCTTCATCTGGCAAATCATCCACTAACTCCTCGCTATCGAGAGTAGGATGGGCGGCTAAGAAATCAACTATGACTTGCCCCTTGATCGCCTTTTGAGGCACAAACTTGATGTCAAAGGGAGCCAGAAGCATAGCCCATTTAGCTAGTCTCCCTGACAACACCATTTTGGACAAGATGTATCGCAAGGGATCAGCTTTGGAGATCAATGTGATTTGATGAGACAAAAGATAATGTCGTAGCTTTTGGATGGCAAAGATCAACGCTAGACATATCTTCTCCATAGTAGGATAATTTAATTCTGCCCCGACCATCGTTCGGCTGATGTAGTACAAGGCATTTTCCTTTCCCTCATCATTATTTTGGGCTAACATGGCCCCTAGCGACCGCTCAAGACTTGCGGTGTACAAGATTAAGGGTCTTCCTTGAACTGGAGCCATGAGAACTGGCGGGTCAGTCAAATATTTCTTGATGCTGTCGAGAGCATTTTGACAGGCTTGGTCCCATATGAACGGAACATCTTTCTTCATTAACCTTAGAAAGGGCTGACACCTCCCCGTCAAATTTGAAATGAAGCGCCGGATATAGGCAAGTTTGCCTTGCAAACCCCGCAACTCACGGAGATTCTTCGAAGCTGGCATTTGCATGATCGCCTTGATTTTATCGGGATCAATTTCTATTCCCCGTTCTCGAACAATGAAGCCAAGAAACTTGCCTGATGTTACACCAAAGGCACATTTGAGGGGATTCATTTTCAATTAGTGTTTCCGCAACCTCTCAAAGATTCTTTTGAGATCATTCAAATGATCCTCCCTTTTCTTTGTTTTTACCACAAGGTCATCCACATAACACTCAATGGTGTTGTGAAGCAGATCATGAAAGATCATCGTCATGGCTCTTTGATAGGTCGCTCCCGCATTTTTCAGACCAAAAGGCATCACTGTATAGCAATACGTGCCTAGAGGTGTCTGGAAGGCTGTTAACTCCTCATATTCGGGATGCATCTTAATCTGATTATACCCCGAGAAGCCATCCATGAAGGATAAGGCTTGAAAACCCGTGGTGGAATCAACCAACAACTCGGTTATCGAAAGAGGGGATTCATCTTTGGGACATGCTTCATTTAAGTCCCGAAAATCCACACAGATACGTAGTTGGCCGTTCTTCTTCTTGACGGGAACAATGTTTGCCAACCAGATCGGGTATTGGACTTCACGGATGAACCCAGCCTCAATGAGCTTGTTGACTTCAGCTTTAATCTGCACTGTCAGCTCGGGCCGAAAACGACGTTGAGCTTGCTTAAATGGCTTTTCCTCTTCGGAGACAGATAGCTTGTGCATAGCCACCTTAGGATCGAAACCAGGCATGTCTTGATAGCCCCAAGCAAACACATCTCTGTATTCGCTGAGAAGTTGCTCATATGATTCTTTTTCCTTATCTGTTAGCAAAGTACTAACAAATATGGGTTTAGGATATTCTGTGGTCCCTAAGTTGATCTCTTGTAGTTTGTTGACCGTAGCTTGACCACTATCTTCCATTTTTGGTGGAGCAAGTTGGACCACATTGAGAAAATCCTGAGGATCTTCACTTGGTTCACTCTTTGTATAGGTCAACACCATATTTACTTCTGCCATTTGAGCATCCATGGGATCCCCGGGTTCGCAAGTGGGGGCCCCCGATTCCTTATTCTTCAGCTTCCACTTTCTAGTCTTCTTGGTGTTGGCCCTCTTGTTCTTAGGCATGTTAACTCTTCCAAGCCTCTCGAACACAGACACTCTTGGAGCATTTGTCTCAAGTCTTTTGAAGATCGAGACTCGAGGTGCACTTGTTGCGGCTTGTAAGAACATATTTTGCTCTTCGCTTGTTAGAGTCATAGGCTCCAAGACCTTAGCAGACAATAACTCCCCCTCTTGAGAGATTTGTAGATCATCCATCGAGATCTTGTTGAGGGATTTCTGCGAAGCTTTGCTTTTCAACAGTGGTCTTGTCGCCTTCACTTTGATGGCTTTATGATGCCTTGAAGAGACCTGCCCGAACGATGCCTTAGGAGACTCCCCCTTGAACACCACCCTTACATTTTCATTCCTCTTATCTCCGAAATGTCTTTGAATGACCAACTTCTTCTTTGGAACGGATTGGTCGATTTTGCGGAGAGGACAAGTGTAGCTTGTCATAAGGGAATGCATAGCCTTCTCTGCTGCACTCAATGGCTTCTGGCCGGGTTGTCTCTTATCCTTGGGTGTGTACTTGAATAATACCTTCGGACGTATCTCTGGCTCTCCTCTTCTTCGGACAAGAGAGACCTTGAGTGACGGGGACTCTTCTTGGGCCATTGCTCCCTTTCGAGGACTATCACTTTTACCTTCCTCTTCCGTTTCCGTATGCGGATTGGAGTTAGAGTAAACAGTCTTGTAGAATTTGGCGTCCGCGTAATTAACGCTTTCACCTTGAAAAGGATCGCTATTACCGCGGATAGTCCTTTCATTTCCGTTTTCATCGGTGTACTTCAAGCACTGATGAAGTGTAGAAGCAATCGACTTGCTGGCATGGAGCCATGGCCTCCCTAGCAAAGCGTTATAGGAGGTTCTAGCGTCGATGACATGGAAAAGAGCATCCTTGTAGAGATCATCCATAACTACTTTTAAGGCAATGGCGCCCAAAGCTTTTTGACCCACCTGGTTGAAACCTTGAATGGTGAGTAATGTGGGCAACAGATGATCGAATGTCAGCCCCTTTGTTTTCAAAGCCCGCAAGGGTAATAAGTTCATTGTAAACCCACAATCCAGTAGGATTCTATTGAGCTTTGCATCCCCGATCATACCCGTTACATATAAGGGTCTATTGTGATCAGTGCTCCCTAACTGGAGGTCTTCATCAGAGAAAGTTACGGATGCCATACATGAAGCACATTGAGATGAAGTGGGTAAAGTCACTTCATGAACCTCAACTCGATCCACTTGGTCTTTATAATCTTCTGGATCCATAAGGGCTTGAATCAAGGCCTTCCTTAACTCGGTCGACATTTGTAATGCGTCATATACACTTAAGCGTGTAGGAATGCGCTTCAAATGACCGATCACATCGTACTTCACTTGCTCCTTAAAAGAAGCTTTACGAAGCACCACAGGCTTTCGCGGCACCACAACCTTTTGGGCAGATGCCCCAGCTTCTTGGTCTTTCTGAGCCAGTGCGGGAGCTTCACTTTCAACTGCCTCCTCAAAATTTGACGCATCTGAAGTCTCATTGACAAGTGACCCCTTCCCTTGCCCTTTTTCCTTGGGCTTAGGATGTGGCAACTTTTTCCCTGAACGAAGAGTAACTTCATCAGCCTCTAACTCTTCTTCCTCGACTGTTTCGACCCACGTGGCCATACAACATTGGACGATTTCCTCTTCCCAAAATGACTCGTCTTCAGAAGAATCATTTTCTAATAGCTCTTTCGGGATAAAGTCCTTCAGAGTAATCATCTGGCGTATAGGCTGAATGTACTCTTTGTCAGAATCATCTTCTGATTTCTTGTTCTTCTTGTTTTTCTTCTTGTTTTTCTTTTTCTTATTCTGCTTTTCGGGCTTTCTTCCAATCATTCTAAAACTCGTAGGTCTGCACGCCGAGTACTCCTTGAATGAGACTTCTTTCGGCTTAGACAAACCTGCCATTTAGAATCATTTCCACCATCTTCATCCTGCGTAAATGATTCTTCAATGTTTGACTGCGTTAAGACCTCGTATAGGGTCGGGCGGCCTGGTTCTTCCCTTGACATGTCAGGATATGCCCATACAGTGCGCACTTTGGCACGCATCTGAAATTGCACTGGTACTGCCTTCGGGGGTAACGACACCGTAGGGATGTCATCCGGTGAAAGAACAACCTCAACCTCTTCTACTATAGAGACAGGGTTTGACGAGGCTGCCTGGCTTTTTGAGCTTGCACCTTCGATTTCAATTTCTCCCTTGTTGATCATCCTTTCCACGATGTCTTTGAACACGTAGCAGTCCTCGAGAGGATGACTAACAATGCGATGATAAGGGCAATATTTTGGATCACCCGTTTTGCTACCCTCGTTTGGCCTTTTTGGCTCGGGGAGTGACAACATGTCTTCTGTCATTAGTTCATTGAATATACCTCTTACATCCTCATCATCAAAGGGATACTTCTTCTGCTTTCTCTCTTCGAGAGACAATCTTTTAACGAGCTCTCTAGTTTGCCCCTTTTCTTGCGCCTTGGAATTGTTCCCAGCAGACTTTCCATGAGGTTTGATGAATGTAGCCATGGATTCTCCTCTTTTTGGAGACCTTTTGTTGTCATCCTTCCTCGTCTCATTCATTTGAGGTCGGCTTGTTGCGGGCTTGCGTCGAGCTAGTTGACGCTCAACGTTGCAGGCCTTTGAAACCAAGGCATCAAAAGCACGGGGTTCTGCACTAACGACATGTATAGCTAGCTCTGGGAGTAGATTGTTGACACACATCTGCACGCATGCCTTTTCGCTCAATTTTTCTGAGCATTGAAGTCTCAAACTTCTCCACCTTGCGATAAAGTCGTTTGCGGACTCATTCGGTCTTTGCTGCGTATTTGCCAGATCCATGATGGACACCTTGACCTTTGAACTCACGAATTGAGCCAAGAACTCCCTTTGCAGATCGTCCCATGTGTGGATGGACTCAGGTTGAAGCTGAGTATACCATGTGAACGCAGACCCTCGTAATGATTGGACAAATTGTCTTATCAATAGTTGGTCACTCATTGCAGTTTCTCCGCATGCCGAGTAAAAGTGAGCTAAATGTTCACGTGGGGATCGATTGAGGCCATCAAATTTATCAAAGTTTGGCCTTTGGTAGTTCGGAGGAAATGGGATTGCGTCAAACTCCGCAGGATAGGGTTTTCTGTAACCGATCACAGGCGGATTCTGAGAAATCTTGAACTCTCGGATCCCCTGTGCGATCCATTCTTTTATTTCTTGAGGAGAGATGGAGGCACTGCTTTCTCTTGTTCTGGGAGGCACCTGCCTATTCTCTGCAGTTTGCTCTTGCCGATTCTCGAAATTTTGCTCTTGCCTATTCTCCGAATTTTGTTGTTGGAGCTGGTTCATGAGCAATTGAATTTGAGCATCCCTCTCTTCCAGCTTCTTTTGTAGTTCCTGGAGCTGCT
This sequence comes from Persicaria maculosa, assembly GCA_963922045.1. NCBI lineage: Eukaryota > Viridiplantae > Streptophyta > Magnoliopsida > Caryophyllales > Polygonaceae > Persicaria > Persicaria maculosa. Next base: position 21,603,391 of record OY998257.1, read on the forward strand.
CTTCGGTGTTTGTTGCCCCAGTCACTAAGACTGACATGCTTTCAACTTCATCTTCAGAGCCAGGATGTGACCCACCTCCACCCACAACAAGTGGAAACTCTTCTTCTCGAAATAAAGAAGTAGGATCCCCATATAGTGGGGAATTCTGCTCCTTTTCTTGGATTGTTTCTAGATTTGAAGAATGGATGGTCACTCCAGCATATGAATTGGCCTTAGACATAGACCTTGTCACCCGCCGCTCGCATTTCTCCAATTGGTTGGGAAGCGACATTGATTTGTCGGCTATAGCCAGACCCTTTCCTTTCTTCTGGGTCTGAGAAGCCTTAGATGTCTCCTTCTGAGGCTTGGCCGAATTCGGTACCTCAACCTCTGGAACCTTGGCAATTTGAGCCTTCATAGTTGAGGATATCGTTTTTGACTCCTCATCTGAACAGGAGGTAACCAAAACCTGTACTACATTGTCCATGTCGACAGGGATAGACCCAAAGAGGATTTGTCTTGAGTTAGTGACATGAGGGGTGGTGATGACCTTGTCCGCCTCGAGGAGATCTTTTGCGGCCCTCCAGAGAGTCGCGTTGGCCTGTTCTAAAGCAGGGGAACGAGCCAGCCTTCGGAGTGCTCCAGTTTTTCCACGTTGGGATCCGCATTTGCCCTCCCTTCTCCGGCGAGGCTTGCCTTCCTTCTTTGCCTTGTTCACTGCTGGCTTTGAGATCTTCGCCGAGTTACCGTTTTTCTTGATAACTCGAATGATTGGCCCACGAGCAGGCCTAGGAGTGGGCTCCTCTCCGTTGGTAGCGTCCTCCTTGATAGCTTCGAAGCTATTGTTGGTTGGGATCTCAGCGATTACGGACTCCTTGGTCACATCAAATTGAACTTTGAATGACCTCTTTCTCACCCAGCGACCGCCCTCCACGAGGAAAGTTGCTGGCAGTTCGTTGAAGTTGACCATAACTCTAGGCGCCATTTTTCTCCTGATAACAAAAAGGAATAGGCAAACGTTAGTATCAACACAACCAAGAGATGAAAAGGCAAAAAGGGTCCCACCGTGCGTGCCAAAAATATGTTGAACAAAAATGCGCGAATAATTGTAAAACATATTTTATTTAATTTTTAGAATTTGAGTTCGACCCCTTTTGGTTATCCTCTTGATTCGAAGTTGTATCGACACCAAGACTTGAGTGGTTTTGGTGATTTGGACTGCACCCGAATTTTAATAGGTTGCCTACATATCTCTTGGAAGAGAATCAAGCCTTACGTAGTTCAGAGTGTTAAAACTAATTTAATTTTTCAGTTTGGTGATTCAACACGACGAGCTTTGGCTTTGTGTTGGGTGGCCCACGTATCCGACAACTCGAAATCAAATCGGGCGTAGTTTGTTTCAAGGAACAATTTGAACTTGGGAAATTTGATTTGAGATTTTAACTCCGTTTTGACTTAGAAGTCAATTTTGAGATCGACCCACTAGAATAAACTGGCAATGAAATTTTACGTATTTAACTTTATGATTTAATTAAACCCAATTTCAAATTTGTGCCAATTATAATTCTTATATATTTGTCGGTCAACTTCGTAATTAATCATAATTTGATCAAAACCGAATATGATCTTGTGAAGTAATACAAATGTGATGATTTATTTTTTTTAAAACAAACGGGCTTAAAGCCCACTTTCAGATTGATTCCAGCCCACTTAATTTCCCCATTTTTAGTGGTAATCAAGCCCAAGTTTTTTTTTAACTGTTCCTTTTTACTAAAATTAGCATACGGATTTGTTCTAGTAGGCGACTATTTTTGAAGCGGCGTCAGATCCCTCTCTCTCTCTCTCCTGAGACGACAAGAGCGTTTTCTGCGTTCTTCGAGGGCGGCGCTCCATTAACGCACTACTTTGAATGCTTGAAGCACCGGCCATGGGCAATCGAAACGGAGGGGGGCGGAGCGCGGTTTCGGCTATTAAAAAATGAACCAGGGGGTGTATCAATCCCGAGCACCTCCAAATTAGACGGGTACGTTTTAGATTTTTTTTTGTTCACGAATTTCCCCCAAATTTTGTGTTCAATCCGCTCTTTTGTGATTCTTGATCTGGATTTTAGATTCTCCAATGAATCTCTTCCCAATTGAAGGCTCGAGCTTCAAGCTCAATTGATTTTTGATTCCTTTTTTATTTATTGCGATTTTAGGGTTTCAACTTGTGCAATTTAGGGCTCTTCGATTTGGCTACTTGGAAGAGAGGACGGACGAATTTAGAACTCAGGGAGTTCAACCTCCGCATTGGTAAGTTTAGACCTTAAAGATCTTAATCCGGACTTGTTATCCTTTCAAGCTTCTTCCCCGTGCCAGATTTTTTTTTATTTTAATTAGAGCACTGTGTTCTCGTTTGGCAGCCAAGACGGGAGGTGTTGAACGTGACCGGTGGATCCGGGATTGCAGGAGAGGAGCTAGCTCGGTGGGGAAGCTGAGAAGAGGCTAACAGGTTTGTTCTTCTCTTTTTTTTTTTCTTTTGATTTGCCTTTAATTTAATCCGACTTTGTCTTCAAAAAACAAACAAGATCAATGCTGAGTTTGTTGATTTGTAACTTGGGATTTTCTTTATTTGGAGGCTTTTGGATTTAGGATAGGTAGAACTGGGAGGCTGGCTGTTCTTTGAAGAAGGTGAAGAAGACCCAACTCAAGAAAATTTCCCGAGTCCTAATATTTTTAGGTTCAGGTTCATTCTTCCTTCCCTTTTTCCTGAATTGATTTGCTTCCTCATGAGCATTGCACCTGCTGAGATTTTTTAAGGCTCATGTGCTTAGTGTAGTTTGACACTAATTTATTTGATCTTGCTGATTTGTGTCTTTGAGTTAGGCTCATTAATTTGTTTGAACCTCTGTGTTTTGAGTTTGAAATAAGAAGTTTGAGTTCCTCCCATCTCTTGGTTTATTGGTTTTCCTTGCTTCTTTTCTCTATTTCTTTTTTACAGCTCCTCAGAAATTGTTGACTTGAACTTGATATGCTTTATGCAAGATTTGTGAGTCTGCTGCAGTGCTTCTTCTCAAGTGTTTGATCTGAGTAACTTATCATATATTTGGTTGGCTGGCTATGTTTCGCCAATGCCCTCCAGCCCCTCCCTTTTTTTTTTTATCTGATTTGGAGCTTTTTGGTGACCAATTTGCACAGATTTAGTTTGAACAGAATCTGCATGGCTGAATTTTGTGAATTTTGTATGTTTGTTGTTTGTTTCAAGAATGAAACTTGTCTTGGAACGAGGCTATGTATCCCTGCAGAAACTTTGACAAAGATTCACCCTTGTTTAGGGTAAACCCCATGACTGCCCTAAAAAAGTTTTGACTTGAGGATTTTGTTGTGTGAAACTGAATTCCTTTTCTTTGCTTTCAGTTTCATTATTCTTCCATGTCTGGCTGCCATGAATTTGTTTGCTTTTGGCTGTTTGCTATCTGCCTGTTTGAATTAGTCCTCTAGCTTAGGAAAAATCTAGCAGCGTTTCACCCTATTTTAGGGCTATTTGATGATCTCCAAAACCCAGACCACAAGAGAAACCCGCAAGCATCTCATGGGTGGGGTTTCGAGGATTGAATTTGGGCAGCAATTAGACTCCTTTGGGGGCTGATTGACGATCCCGAAACGAGACCACAAGAGAAGACTGCAAGCATCTCAGGGGTGGGTTTCGGAGATCGAATTTCTGCAGCAACTGGCCCTGTTTGGGGCTTATTGGCGATCCCGAAACAAGACCACAAGAGAAACCCACAAGCATCTCAGGGGTGGGTTTCGGAGATCGAATTTGTGCAGCAACTGGACTCCTTTGGGGCTAGCTGGCGATCTCGAAACCAGATCCAGGAGAAAACCGTAATCATCTCAAGGGTGGGTTTCGAAGATCGAATTGTGCAACAACTTGACCCGATTTGGGGCTGATCGACGGTCCCAAAACCAGACCACAAGAGAAATCCGCAGACATCTCAGGGGTGGGTTTTAGGACCACGCAGATGACGATGTGACGAAAGAAAAAAGGCTACCTTGTATGCGTTTTCTGCCTCTTTGTGCTGCTGTTGTGTTTTTTTTCTGTGTTTTTTTTCTGTTTTTTAATTCAGCCGTGTGTTTCAGCCCTTCTCTCCGTTCTCAACTGCTGTAGGTCATCTTTTACAGGGGAAAAGAAAGAAAGTGAAGATATACACGTTTCCTTTTTCATGTACAACCAGTATCTTTTCTTTTCCTTTGATTTGGAAAGCATATATTCATATATACAGTTACTTTCCTGTTGAACTTCACCTTTTCTTTTTGGGTGATTCTTTTACAGAGTATTTATTTTACCTGCTGATATATATTTTTTTAATGGATAGTTGCTGATCTGCCTAGATAATGATAGCCTTTTTTGTTTAGCTATATATTTATCCATTTTTTTTACCGAGAATCTGGCAGCCATATTCCCTTGGGATTTTGGGTCTTTCTTGTGGGATTGCATTGGGCCTGCCCAAGCCTGTAGTCTTTGTATGTATTTTGGTTTAAAATCCACTAATTCAACCTTATTTTATTTTGCAGATTGAACGAATAGCATGGGCTAGCGTTGGCTTCTCGCCATCTCAGTGACTGGATTCACGGTCTCAACAGCTTAGTTTTTTTTTTAATGCTCGACTATTGTATCAACCTTGTATACTTTAGTTTACGAGCTTAGAGTACGCTAAAATGAAGTATTTGATATGTAACACATTTTGCGCGCCCTTCACTTGCTTGTAGTTATATTTGATATATGAACTATCATGTGATATCACGTAAAAGCTTTCATGAAAATAATCCCATGAGTGTATATTGGTGACCTTTAGCGAAAACCGAATTTTCACCCAAACAGTGCTATAGCATAGCAATATCCTCATGGTGGTGCACTAACCACGACATCATCATATCATCTCATCTCTTGCCCGATGGTGCTGGGCTATCATATCATGCTTATATCGACTCGATAGACTCAGGGCACCCGATGGGACTGGGCTACCCTATGACCCTAACAAAGACTCTAGGACTATCACAGATAACGTCCGTTCTATTTACATAGGCATAAAGAAATAAAATGCTCAATCATAAGTGCAATCATAGCATGATACTACATGGCATGCTTTAATGCTTATGCAACACCTAGTATGTCATATATTCACAAGCAGGTATTCTCTTTCGAATCTGAGTAAGCCCATAAAGGAACTTACCTAAATAAGCCGAACAACAGAGAACAAGGCAGAAGCAGAATCCAAGTAATGAGTCACCAATAGCAAGCAATGTCCAACATATCACAATCACCTAATAACATACAAATGCATAAGTCTATCTACTTCACACAAGGCGCCCCTAACTATCATACATATCTTCACATATCTCTTTTCAAATTATTCTATCTTATCTCATCATAATTCAATATCATTCCATGTTCATCTCATCTCATCATCTCATTCTCAAAACAATCACTCAAAGAACTCAACTTAGAAAATCAAACAATTATTTTAAAATCGCTTATCGAAATTCCGAAATTAAACATTTAAGCCTTAAAACCAATTTACCAAAATCATATTATAGAAATCATTCCGGCATGTTTCTTATTTCAGAAACATTATATAAATAAATTCCAATATTAAATCATCAAAATAATTCTATGCTCACAAATCATATTTATAAATCAAAACCAACAATTCACTTTAAAATTCCCAACTCACATATTTAAATCCTCATAAAATGCATCATATATAATAATCCAATTAATACTATTTTAAGACAAATAAACAATATATAACGCTTAACTTCCAGAATTTATAATTATAACCAAATCCCAAAATGATAATAATATTCAAATAATTTAACACTTACTATCCATATAATCTCAAAACAATAACCATAAATATATTTATAACCCAATATCATTTAATATTACTTTTGAAACCTTTTATAATATATAATAATATTTTCAGAAAATATATTATCACAAAATCAGAATAACAATACAATACTAATATAATAAATAAAAAATTATATAAAACCATATACTAACATACCCATATACTATAACATATAATATACACACATAGAACATAACAAAGACACCCTCCCAAGGCCAGCCCAACCGAAGAAAGAAAAAGGCCCAACCCCTAACCCATTACTCCAGCCCATACCCGAGTCCAAAAAGAATGGTAAGGAACCCCATTCAGCAGCCCAACCTGATGGCCCCAACCCGGATCCGAATCCGGGTCCAAACCCCATACCCATTTCCGACTAAGTGAACCGAACCAAATAAAAGAAGAAAAGAGACTGAACCGGCTAAAAAAATTAGAAAAAGGGAGGCTGAACCGGACCAAACGAACCCGTCTCCCACCTCTGTTCTGACGGAAGAAAAGACAAAGAAGGAAGGTGAAATTCAGGCTTCTCCGGCGGCCTTCTTTCCGACCCAAACCTCACCCAACCAGATCGACCACCCATTCCGCCTGTCCCCCACCCAAAGAAACTCAAACGCGAGGGAAGGAGAGGAAGAAGAGAGGGATTACCGAGAGTGGATTTTCCGATGACGAGGGGCTCCGAGGGTGGCTCCGACTGTAATCGACGGGAGGGAGTATGTCTCGAGCCTAGGAAGGAAATAGAAGGTTCAAAGGCGCACCTTGACATGGTTTAGGAGCAAGAGGGAACAAACGGATCTTACCAAGCTTTGAATCGAAGCAGAGGAAGCGGAGAGGAGGAGGGACGAGGACGGCGCTCGACGATGTCGAGGGGAAGGACATGGAGCTCCTGGGAGTGGCCTGCAGCGGTGGGAAGAAGGAGGAAGCCGCGGGTGCTGCTGGGTGATTCCCCTCGGCAAAACAGAGCTCGAAGCTCTGGGCTGCGGCTTCAATGGTGTCGGCATCGGTGGCTAGCTGGTGGTGGCGGCTGCTGGCTCGACGGGAGAGAAGGAGGGAGGTGGAGATGCAGTGATTGACCAAAATGAAGGGAGGAAGAGGGTGAAGTGGTGGGGGTGGCTCGGCAAACAAAGAACAAGGAGGGGATGGAGCTTTGTTTTGCTGGGGTTTACAAACAGAAAAGAGGGAGAGAGAGTGAGGAGGAGATAAGGAGAGAGGAGAGGCTGTGGGTTGGGGATCTGCAGATACATGAAAGAGGGTGAGGCAGAGGAGAGGCTGAAGGTGGTTGTATAAGGTGACAAAAGGGGCAATGTGCACAAGGGAAGTGGGGTTGGGGCTCTGCGGGTTGTAACAGAATTCAGAGAAGGGGAGAGAGAGAGAGAGAAAAGAAAAAGGGGAAATAAATAAATGAAATTGGTCCCCATGAAAGAATTCAAAATAGCGGAATTAGACTCAAACCCGTTCGCCCGATCGAATCCCGACTAAATCGAATTTAAATAAAATTTCAATTACTAATTTTAAGTTAAACGGAATTAATTTAATTTTTTTTTATCAAAACTCGGAGCTCGAAGGCGGAATGAAAATCCGATAGAATCTACATTCTCAAAACGATGCCGGAATGACTTTAAAATCAAATTCGCGCTCGAGGACGGGTTTTCTTCCATTTTTACCGATTAAATACAATAATAATTTATTTAATTAAATAATCATAATATATAAAATATACTCGGTCTTTACATTTATCCACCTCTAAAAACAAGTCTCGTCCCCGAGACTAAAATCATTTGAAAGCAATGGGAAGGAGTTTGAAATCGGTGAGTCCGAGGACCATGTCCAAGGATCTTGTAAACATCTCGGTTGCGTCTTCCGGGATTCTCACAACATCCTAGTCACGGTCGTGACATCTCCAATTGGTCTTGTCAAGTGTGTAATAAGCGCCCTTATCACATCCTCGCTTTGACTTTTCGGAAGTATCACAACTCTAAAAGTATAATGGCGTCCGACTAGGTCTTAGCAAGCAATCTATAAGAGCCCTTATAAAATGCTTGTATCCACTTCGTGAGACGTCATAATGTAAATCCAGTTCGTAAAACCTCAAAACGTTTTGTCAATGGAAAGATTGTCATCTAATTCATTGAAACTCTCGACTTCTTTAAAACCCCAAGTTGGTCATTTTCAAAAACCGCTCAAAATCTTCAAATTCAACGTTTAATCAAGCAGCTTTAAACCAAAACAAGTGAATCCTTTCAAATCAAGATTTCGTCAAAGTCTCCCAAAAACCAAATCAGCTTCTCGCAAACCAATCAATCAAATTCAGAAGGTAGGAGGTGGAATCATCCACCTCTAAGGGCTAATCCCATATTCTCTTCCTAGGTTCCAAAATCATTTTATCATCATTCTCAACTCATCATGCACATAAGTAAATCAACTCATCGACTCATAATATCATCAGCCACCTCTCATATGGCAATCTCAACATCAATCATGATAATCTCAACCAATCGACATCTCAACCGCATAACATGATTACCCATAACATAATTCATACCATCCCTTCAGAACACGCCAAAAGCAATAACAAAATCTTAACATCATACCATGAGTTATAAAGTATATCTACCTCATACAGAAGGCATCACAAGTGCATCATCGAATTCTCATAACATAATACGCAAGCTCACATGTCAAGAGATCAAAGAGGTTAGGTGTCATGGAGTCAGTACGCTACTACAAGTCGAATCTCACGATCGCATCTCAACATCGCACACCAGTGGAACCAGTCATAACAAGGGATCTCATTTAAAGCATATATTCACATAGCCATCCTATCCAATTTCTATCCAGCATTATCATAACATGTTATCACATCAATCATTGGTACTTGCAAGGTTAGCATAGCGAAATTTCATCATAAGTCAACGAAACAAAACTACTTATCAACACATCAATCCAAACAAAATCATGCTATTAAGATTGAATCAAGAGGGGAGATCAAGCAGTATATCAACATCAAATTTCAACATGCTCTCCAGACATCATCTTAGCTCATCACCTTGCCATATAACGATCATTAGCAGTCATGCACCATCATCTCATATATGCACATAAGTCATATTCATGCTCCAAGTCATATGCCTCACTTACCTATTCATATTCATGCTTATCAACCATATAGTATAACATCATGCTGTCACATAGCAACATATCATTATTTCATGATTCATAACACATCACAACATGCTTCTAGAACAACATAGTAGGATAGCAATGTATCGTTATATCATGATAACACTTGTCACTGTCAACTAGATTTCAAATATCGCATATCAACATGTAATATCAGGCCATATCAGGTTTATCATGGTCGCTATCTAACATCATGCCAGTACATATTAACAAATCACATAATCAAGAGAATCATCACATCACTACCAGTCAAAATGAAACGCAATCCCCGCTCGCTCGTCCCCCACTCTCAAGCCAAGACCAACCTTCATCTAGACCTACCACATCCACCCGGATACTACCCCACAGAAGAAGCACCAATTCATTTCGAACTTTCAATCTCACACCTCTTCCCACCAAGCTCTCTTACTAACAATCCACCTCTAAGACTCCAACCCTCATCTCTGTTTTCACACTCGAGCACCCTTGCATCCTGTGATTCATCTAGAAGCTCATCGGAACCCACTAAGCATCGCCTCTTATAGCTCTCAAACTCACTCGTTCCTACTTAAGCCAAACCCCTCTCATGTGACTTACCTCATACGACCATCGATCATTCTAACCGCTCAAATCCTTCACCGCTCTCCAACCATTCTCAAGAAAATCTCACCCACGTGTTCGAAGAAGAAGCAATCATGGACATTATTACACACAAGGATCACATCATATCAACTAGCATTTATATCACTAGCATCATTAGTTCATCATTAAGCATTGCAACTATATCAAAAGTCTCAATTTACCGTCATGCTCATCAAGTATTGCAAAACATCATATATGAACCTAATCAAGTCAAGCTAGTACATCTCATCATAACCTTACCAGATAAACAATCCAAGTTTCACAGCATTTGCAGTTCACATTTATAGACAAGAAATTTAGATCATGCTCAGCAACTCAGAGTAGCATCACATCAAGTCATCATGGCACATTAGGATTGTAAGGCATCGAATCATATATATCATCATAGACAATAGATAATCAAGCAATAATCAGCATCACGTCAGCACATCACACATTTTAGTTCCAACGTCAGGTAAGTGCAATATCATCATCAACAAATTCAGAAAGGATTAAGAATTCGAACGGAGGACACTCTCGCTTGCAAGTCATATCGTACTCAATAATTGCCATCCTCGAAACAAGCTTATTCCGTCGGCATCGTCGATCCTGAGGCCCGTGGGTTATGGGCCCATGCTTCCGCTGCGCTGCCCTATCGTTATCTAACTTCCCGTCCCCTCTTCTTCGCGGTCGCTCATCCAATGTGTCGCGTAGGAGTATAAGTTAGCGGAGATAGGGGAGTGACAAGAGCGGACAACCCAATGTTTCTTTCGGAGACCAAAATGGACCAAAGCTAAAGATGACACGACTAGAGACAAGACTCCCACCCGGGAATAGTAACGATGCCCTTAGGGAGGTCTATTAGGTTACAATTGTGACAAACAAGCACAAAATCATCATGTAGCATATCAATCACACTAATCCAAACTAACATGTACCTATTCAAGGAGAATGATATACATATTCACTCCAAAAGATACAATCGAATCCTACATGGATGCAGGTGAGACAAGCTTAATAGTCTTTCGTTCCATGGATGCAGATATGTCTAGCAACCTAGGCAAGTTATGCGGAGTCAATAATGGTCATGTATGATTCGAAGTCATGCGGAATTTAGTGAAGATAATGAGCATCATGTATACGAACAATGTAAGAGCATGGTATACACATAAACAAATGAGTCCAAATATCATGACAAGGTATGTCATAACAAACAGGTGAAGCGTCATACGAGAACACATAAGAGCAGCATAGTGCTTATCACATATATGAACAATGCACGAGTTTGGTGTATGCATCATACGGGATCATATAAGGGCAACATAGTAACTATCTCATCTGACACAATGATCATGTATTAGGTCAAGCATGGCACGTAATCATATGACGAGATACATTTAGAAAGCATGGGTCCTACATGATACTAGCGATATATAATGTGATACAAGCATAGTTAAGAGTCATTAAGAGGAGTTCAACATAATATTCACGAAACATGAGGCATCATCAAAAGTAACAAGAAGGACATCATGGGTGCTAGATTATAATCATGCTAAGAACGAACCATCATAGAGTACATATATGGTACAATACTTATCACATCATGGAACAAGTACAACACGTGATCATTTAGCGGGTCATATTGGAAATCATAAGTCCTACAGGACACTACTGGCACATATCGAACCTGAACACAATCAAGATAACTCGACTAAATTCATTCTAGTATTCATGCATCCTGCGTATGCAAAATCATGATATAACGTGGTGGGTGATCATGCGAGGTGTCAAGTCATACTTTCATGAAAGCACAAGAAGATATTATAGGGTACTAGAAGAACACTACCGGACGAGAACATGTAATCATGCTAGAATTAACCATCACAGAAAGCAAGTCGATCTTCGAATCCAATATCATTCTTATCAGGACGAGTAAAACACTTTAAGAGGATAAAGAGAAGGAAGAACCACACTATCAGGGACCTAGTTCAAGAGAGAATCGGCAATAATGTAGGCAAGGCATAAATTCGCACAAGTCACAACCAAGGGCCCGACATGTTACTAATGGCTCAGTATAACATATGATGCATACATGCACCTGATTGATTACTTGACGCTAAGCAAGACTTCAATTCAATCACATTCCAATAATATAGAAGCATGGGAGGAAGTGTAACGATGTATAATGCAAGTCTAAGTAACGGGCCATATGAAGAGAATATGGGGACATGAGTTCGAATCAGCACATACTAGGATGAAACATGCATTCACCAAGACTCAATTATGCCACATATTCCCCATTCAACTCAAGTAACACACCACAATATAACTTGCAAGATAATCAACAATAGTTAGTCCGACGAATACAAAATAGATGGGCATGCTATAGATTCTTGTTACAAAAGGAATAATGAGCATCGACACGTCATCACCTAGCATGCTAAGGAGGTCATTTATATGCGTTCATACAAGGAAGAGTTTATCACACTATCATGGACCTAATCTAGGAGAACAACAATCATGCAGGTTCATATCATGGGGTTCAAGCTTCTGATCAAACATACGATCAATAGGCCAAGTAAGCATGCTATAACAACATACAATCATGATAGAGGGCAAGACACAACACGAGACTTAAGCAATATACTAAGTAGATCATGTCGGGATGATATGGATATAACAAATGTAGCTCGAACCCATACAATGGTCATCATGAACATCAAGCATGTAAGCACAGTTTCAAACTAAGGGTCAACTGTAGGGGCCTTAGATGGCTTCGAAGACACAAAAGGAAGAAAGGATGTGACACCAAGGCAAAGACCATTCCTCTCTTTGCTACGGTGTAGTACATTCGACATGCAAGGAATGTGAAGGTCTATGATGAGAACCACATCCCCGAGGAAGTTGTGGCACGGCTCATTGCAACCCATGCGTTCCGGCTCCTTCACTCAACCTTTGTGCTCCAAGATGTCGAAAAGATTTAAGCTTTTGCAATGTGCTTAGTTCCTCCTTAACTTGTTGTCGATCCTTTGCTTCACTATGGTTTTGGATGGTGTCCTAGGGTCTGCGTGCACATGGGAATCGTCCCTCTTGTGTTGATTTTTTTGGCTTGTGTCCATTTGGGTGCTTGTGTGTTCGTAAGGGGGAGGTGATTCGCTCAGATATAATATATTCAAATTCAAACTAAGTTAACTCCATTATCCAAGCAAATAAAATACAAGAATCCCTCCCGATGCAGTGGTAGGGTAATTCAGGATCGAATCCACGAGGAAGTATGTCAGCGCTTCCTAAGTTGCAATCACGATCAAGTTCCGACTTCAGGAGACACTCGATATCGAGGTGTCTGGTCGATATCGACCTCAGTTCTGGTCGATTTCCAGTGGTTTCCTGCAGAAGACAGAAGCAAAGTAGTCGGCGTCGAGATGGAACCTCGATATCGATTAGTGCTCGATATCGACCTTGTCAGTCGATTTCGATGTAAGCAACAGAAACTGTAATACGTAACCTATTTGTCGGAAAAGTAGTCCGAAGAGCGTAGGATGGTGATTGAAAGATGGATAGAAATAAAAACTCAAACTTTGTATGAAATTCAATAAACTAAAAGCTTCCAAGGTTGGGGATTCATGCCACAACGATAATCATGCAAGTATGATGCTAAAGATATGAAATTTAATGTCTTTCCGTCAAATAACATTCGTTACCAACACTTGGGTGATTAGAGGCTCTCGCATAAAACCTAAGAGTTACTATCCAATTCACGAGTAATCCAAATTCACAATATGATTGGCTTTCGCTTCAATAATGCAAATAATGAATCTCCTCAACTTTCGCAAAGGGTCATGCATAGGATAGAAGACGGAATCGCATAAAAATCATACCTTTGATGCACTTACCCTACATTACTATCGTCGGACTCACCTCGACCCTAGAAGTGGGTTGACTACTCGCGCTTCATGATTGAACTCATCATCATCATGTAGAAGAAACTACTTTGTATTGAAATTGCAAAGAAAGAAAGTACACCGAACAAAGCCACTCCGCTCTCGCTTCACCACCCCACTCGGCCTCTCTCACTCTCTCTCTACTAAATCTCTGCGTTGTGTGACTAAAGCTTGCTGTATTTGGATGATTAAACTCAGCCCTAATGGCCTATAATTATAGATCTCAAACCTCGCTATCCAAGGATTCGAAAACCTATCTTTATTCTCTAAGATAAAACTTAATAAGGTAAAAACTAAAAAATCCTTGGTAAATAACATAAAGTGATAAGTCTAGTGTAGATGGATAAAAGATCTCGACTTTAGGATTATCTGGAACGCTTCGGATAGAATTCTATCAAAAACTGAGTCGAATCTTTTCTGCAGTAGTGGTCGATATCAACCTTGGGACCTCGATATCGACCTTCTCTATCTCTATCTTGAGCAGTCCTTTTCTTCCTCGGATTGGCACTCGACTTCTATCAATATCATCGATTCAGGCCACTCGATATCGACCTTTGGACATGGATATTGACCTCTTTTGTGTCGACATGCTCTGTTTCTCCTCTGCTCGATTCCTGGTTGCTCTGTTTCACACGATGTCGAGGTTCATCATCGATTTCGACCTCTTAGTAGACTTCGAGTTCTTTTTCCGCTCTTCTTCACTTGTCCAAATTCCGTCCCTTTTCGTCTCGTTTTCTGCGAAATCACATAAAAACTCGTGTAGACCTCTATATTTTGCAAATAAGCATAAACTACACTAATCTTATGATTTCCCCACTAATATGCATGCAAATAACGATAAAATGGACATAAATGTGCATAGAAAATATGGCAATTTGCGCGCACATCAAACACCCCATACTTAAGTTTGCTTGTCCCCAAGCAATACTTTTAATGGTCATTCAGGGGAAGAAAGTAAACCCTCAACATCATAGATTCATTCTCATATGTCCCTACACTCAATTGCCATCCTCGATAAGGTACTAATGTCAACCAAATCCATGCATGTGAATAAAAGCAACATCATACTCATAAAAGGAGGGTTATATGCATAAAACAATTTCGCAACATAACATTAACAATCAAGAGGACTTTTGCAAGCTTATGAGAAGTAGATTGGTAAAAGGCTAAAGGTGGGCTAATTTTTGGCCATGTGGTGTTAAATCCGGGGAAATAAACTTTCTTTCCAAAACATTACACATTCCTTCTTCATACTGTATCTCACCTTTCACTCTTCGCTCAATGCTTTTTTTCATTATAATGCTTTTACCTCTCTGACCTTAGTACTGCCTTCTCGCGAGTCGCAAACATGGGTGTCATGAATGGCCTCAGATACTTAGTACTTCGGACTCCGCACCTTGTGTCCCATCTCGCTGAACTAACATCTCAACGAGCAGGGTTGACCTACCTTTATCCCCTGAGGTGATCGGATTTTTTTTCTCGCTCATTAAATTTTCCATAATTCAAAATTTCATTCATTCCTGCCAACAACTTTAATAATATGCACAAACTCCATATAACAACTCCAAAGATGACATCCATTCTCAAACTTGTCCCCGGATCGGGTATAAGGTATAAAAAATGGGCAATATGTAATATATGTGGAGCAATAATGATAATGAGGCTCATATATGGCTTGTGAATTTTGCAAATATGCATAGGTAAGGCTAGGATATGAACTTGAGCATATGTATGGAAATTTATAAAGTCCTCCATCATCTTATCATGCATATGCCAAAAGCAACTTCAAATTTTACCTCACTTTCATGGTTTTCTCTAAAAAATCGCACTTCATTGTGACTTCCCTTAACTAGGCAATTTCATATTATATCTCTAATGAATCTACTTTTGCATCGTCGAGTGCCTTATATGCTTCCATGACTCTTTTTCTTAATTTTCACAATTTTTTTTAATGAGGGCCATTTTTCTCTTTTTTTTTTCGAAATATAAAGATGCATAAAAGATAAATATGATGCTTAAAGATAAATATGCAATTCTAAAATAACTATGTAATATGCATGAACATTAAAAAACTATGCAATAACTTATGAAAAATTTCAAAATATGTTAAAATATGCTAAAAATATGCAAGTAAGCCTTTCCCACACCCCATACTTAAAGATTACAATGTCCTAACTGTATTAGAACTAGGGTTAAGAAAGAAAACTTACTAAAAATTCAAAAATTTCAGGAGTCGAAGGTGTCTGCAGTGGTGGTCTATTTCGAGCTTACCAGTCGATATCGACTAGTTTCATCGATTTTTGGCTCAAGCTTCAGAGTGATCCGGCCTCGCCCACAAGCTCCTCAAAATCGACCATCTAGGTCGATATCGAGCTTACTACTCGATTTCGATGTCTGTGTTGCTCTTCTCATTCTTTCCTGAAACTTGTTAGAAAATATAAACTAAACCAAACAAATAAATAATAATGTCTAATGTCTCAAAAAAAAAACCAAAAGATGTCCAAAACTTAAACTAATTGTCTTTGTTACAAGCTCTAGACTTTAAAGTCACTAGGCCGACTTCTCCTTTCGCGCTCCTCAAGGCGGCATCTGCAGAGCCCATGTGGCTTGGGCCTCAAATAGAATTCCTTTCTTGTCTCTCAGCTGCATCCCGCCTGAATTAATTTGATTCACCGTGAATGGTCCCATCCTCTTATCTTTGAATCTACTAGGGAACCAATGATCTTTTGATTTGGAGACAAACACCTTATCTCCTACTTCATAATGGCTCGAATCATCATCGGATACCCTGCACAAGCGCACATGCCAAGGCAAACCCCTTCCAAATAATGATAAATCCTTAATTGAGATAGAAAAGGAGGAGTCCGTACCTTGGCTTACCTTTTCGGAGCTTTTTTCTGTCTCAGGATTGGGTCGATATCGATCAGCAGTACTCGATATCGAGTTCTGTTGTGCTCCTGGAGGTTCAGTCGATTTGGAGTTGTTCTGCTCGATATGATCAGGTCGATTTTGACCTTCTGACCTCGATATCGAGGTCTCTCCTCCTTCTTTCTCAGCTTCTAGGGCAGTCGATTTCAGCTTTGGCTTATGGTCGATATCGACCTTTATGCTCAATTTCGATGATCCTTCTCCTCCGTCGACCCCATACTTATAACCTGGCACAAAATCTTGAACTTTGTTAGTCGATATTGACTTACCTGGGTCGATTTCGAGTGGCTTTTTGGCTCCTTCGTTCAAGATTGCCACAACCTCCTCCACTTGGGCTTCTATGGCCCTCTTTTCAAGCTCTTCCGGTGTCATACTCTTTACCTTTGCTTCCCCGCATGTGATGTAGACACCATTGATGGCCTTTATCTCCATTGGCCCTTCATTATTCCTCGCCGTCTTGTTGAAGGCGTACTCTATCACTTCGTCACTGATGGTGAATGAGAGCAATCCTTTCTTCACGCTTATGTTGGCATCGACGGTTACTAAGAATGGCCTACCTGAAATAATGGGACAAGCAGGATCCTCTACCATATCAATAACTAAGAAGTCAGCAGCGATAAAGAATTTACCTACTTGCACTGGCACATCATCTACCATCCCTGTTGGAATCACTACCGTATTGTTCGCCATGTATAAATTTGCATCCACGGGCTCTAGGGGACCTATCTTTACCTTGTGCCATATGGTTAGTGGCATCATGCTAACGCTACCGCCCAAATCAACTAAATCATTAAAGCGATATCAACCTAAGCCTATAGCAATAGAAAACTTACCTGGGTCCGCTCGCTTCTGTGGTAGCTCCAATCTGTTACTCTCCTCTGCGATCTCAGCAATTGATCGCTTCTTACCTAGTATCTCTTTCAAGAACCTCACATATGATGGCATCTCATGAAGTGCTTCGGTGAATGGAATTGAGACATTAAGTCCTTGAAGCATCTTCACGAATCGTTGAAACTTCTTTTTCGCCGGGTCCTTAATCACCTTTTTCGATGGGAATGGCAACACCTTCTTCTTCCCTGCGGTTGGAGTTAGGTCGATATCGACTTGATGGGGGTCGATATCGACTAGAGGAGTCGATTTCTGTGGTGATTCAGCAGCTACATCGACATCGAGTTCAGGAGCCTCTACATCGACATCACCTTGGTCGATATCGACTGGGGGGGGGGTCGATATCGACGTCTGTTCTGTGGCTTTCTCCTCCGCTTTTTGCTCGGGCGTTTGTACTTGATGCCCACTTCTTAAGTTCATGACCGCTACGTGTCCAGTTATTTTTCCCTTTTGGTTTGGCACAGTTGATCCAGGCAATGCTCTTGACGGTTTGGGTATTGATTCAGCCAATTGACCTATTTGGGTCTCCATGTTGCGCTTCCAAACGTCGATCTCCCCAACCCTTGAGTTGATGCCCTGCAGTTGAGTATGGAGAGAGTTATTGGCTTGTTTGAACTCAGCGTGGTTCCTCCGCATCTCATGAAGAATGATCTGCAGGTCATCCTTCCTTGTTTCCCGCTCAGGGTGCCCTGGTGCTCTATATGGTGGGGGATCCCTTTGTTGATAGAATCGTTGATCTCCCCAATACTGCTGATTGCCCCCTCCATAGGGGCCTCTTGTCCACTTGGCTTCCTCATGTTGTTCCGCAATAGATACTTGTTCAAGATGTGGACAGACACTAGTGTTATGCCTTGTTGAGCCACATTCCTGACAAGGTTGATTGTTGCTCAGGAACCTTACCTGCTTTTGAAGGCGGCGTGTCTGATCGTTGTGGAATTGTTGTAGCACATCAGGATCAATCTCCTTTGGAGGCTCATAATGTGGCATAGATGGGGTAGGCCTTGAGTCATAGGCCGTAGCAGTCCCATATGTGTTATCAAAGTTAACCAGCCTCTCAATTGTCTCCCAGGCCTCCGTTGGTGTAAGCTCAATGTACCGATATGAGGTGTATGAATTGATTCTCTCCTTATTCGGCCCATCGAGGGAGTTGTAGAAGATCTCCTGGATGACATATGGAAGTTGCCCATGCGTCGGGCATGATCTCAGCAAATCCTTAAATCGCTCTCACGCCTGTGCCAACGTCTCACCAGGCTTTTGTTTGAAAGCCGTGATCCTTTGCCGCAGAATCACCATTTTAGATGGAGGAAATAACTTGTTTAGGAATGCATCCTTCACCTCTGCCCATGTCCTCAGCGAGCGTGGAGCCAAACTCTCTAGCCATTGCAATGCCTTCCCTGCAAAAGACCATCAAAAAGATTTTAGTCTCACATACTCTAAATTCACACCATCAGCAATAGTTTCACATAAATCCATAAAAGTAGAGATATGTTGCAAGGGGCAGGAAGTTAATTTTTATTTCTTTTTATCTCAGATAGGAAGTTAATTTTTACTCCCTCCGTTAATTAAAACTTGACGTTTTACTATTCACGCACGTTTTTTGAGGTGTTAAAAACTATATAAAATATTAACTTTTTTAATAATTTCATACTTGTTACTATTAAGTATGAATTTATAAAAACAAATTTTAAAAAAGTCAATATTTCATATAGTTTTTATCATTCTAAAAAAGCGTGCATGAATAGTAAACGACAAGTTTTAATTAACAGAGGGAGTATTTCATAATTTGAGGGAGGAATTAGAATAGGGGATTCAGGATCATGTAGCGGCAGATGCATGTATTGCATCGTCGTCTGTGGATACTGATTAAGCCGCTCTTGGGCTTGTCTGCGCGCATCCTCCTCTCTATCAACGCGGGCTCGCTCTGCAGCAGCGGCGGCCCTCTCAGCAACGATTGTAGCATTGTGGTCCTCAATTTCCTTCAACAACCGCTCAATGGTCTCAGCCCGTGTCTCGTTATCCGCCAAGATTTGAATAGCTTTGTTGCGAAGATGGAAGAAACGTTTAGGCTCGTCAAGACTTTCCAGGATAGGTTCACGATCAGAGCGTCGCATAAACCTGCAAAATAAGCACTAAGAAAGATCGTGAGTAAACTTAGGTGGCGATTGATTGCATCCCCGGCAACGGCGCCAATTTGTTCGTAAGGGGGAGGTGATTCGCTCAGATATAATATATTCAAATTCAAACTAAGCTAACTCCCTTATCCAAACAAATAAAATACAAGAATCCCTCCCGATGTAGTGGTAGGGTAATTCAGGATCGAATCCACGAGGAGGTATGTCAGCGCTTCCTAAGTTGCAATCACGATCAAGTTCCGACTTCAGGAGACACTCGATATCGAGGTTTCTGGTCGATATCGACCTTAGTTTTGGTCGATTTCCAGTGGTTTCCTGCAGAAGACAGAAGCAAAGCAGTTGAAGTCGAGATGGAACCTCGATATCGATGTTAGTGCTCGATATCGACCTTGTCAGTCGATTTCGATGTAAGCAACAAAAACTGTAATACGTAACCTATTTGTCGGAAAAGTAGTCCGAAGACCGTAGGATGGTGATTGAAAGATGGACAAAAATAAAAACTCAAACTTTGTATGAAATTCAATAAACTAAAAGCTTCCAAGGTTGGGGATTCATGCCACAACGATAATCATGCAAGTATGATGCTAAAGATATGAAATTTAATGTCTTTCCATCAAATAACTTTCGTTACCAACACTTGGGTGATTAGAGGCTCTCGCATAAAACCTAAGAGTTACTATCAAATTCATGAGTAATCCAAATTCACAATATGATTGGCTTTCGCTTCAATAATGCAAATAATGAATCTCCTCAACTTTCGCAAAGGGTCATACATAGGATAGAAGACGGAATCGTATAAAAATCATACCTTTGATGCACTTACCCTACATTGCTATCGTCGGGCTCACCTCGACCCTAGAAGTGGGTTGACTACTCGCGCTTCATCATTGAACTCATCATCATCATGTAGAAGAAACTACTTTGTATTGAAATTGCAAAGAAAGAAAGTACACCGAATAAAGCCACTCCGCTCTCGCTTCACCACCCCACTCGGCCTCTCTCTCTCTACTAAATCTCTACGCTGTATGACTAAAACTTGCTGTAATTGGATGATTAAACTCAGCCCTAATGGCCAATAATTATAGATCTCAAACCTCGCTATCCAAGGATTCGAAAACCTATCTTTATTCTCTAAGATAAAACTTAATAAGGTAAAAACTAAAAACTCCTTGGTAAATAACATAAGTGATAAGTCTGGTGTAGATGGATCAAAGATCTCGACTTTAGGATTATCTGGAACGCTTCGGATAGAATTCTATCAAAAACTGAGTCGAATCTTTTCTGCAGCAGTGGACGATATCGACCTTGGGACCTCGATATCGACCTTCTCTATCTCTATCTCGAGCAGTCCTTCTCTTCCTCGGATTGGCACTCGACTTCTATCAATATCATCGATTCAGGCCACTCGATATCGACCTTTGGACATCGATATCGACCTCTTCTGTGTCGACATGCTCTGTTTCTCCTCTGCTCGATTCCTGGTTGCTCTGTTTCACTCGATGTCGAGGTTCATCATCGATTTCGACCTCTCAGTATACTTCGAGTTCTTTTTTCGTTCTTCTTCACTTGTCCAAATTCTGTCCCTTTTCGTCTCGTTTTCTGCGAAATCACATAAAAACTCGAGTAGACCTCTATATTTTGCAAATAAGCATAAACTATACTAATCTTATGATTTCCCCACTAATATGCATGCAAATAACGATAAAATGGACATAAATGTGCATAGAAAATTTGGCAATTTGCACGCACATCATTGTGTTGCCCGGGAGCAAGGTAATTGGGTGTATTTTGGAGTTGTTATAGGCATGCGTGCCTCGACCTCTCTCCTTGTGTGTTTTTCTTGATGATTTGTATATGTTCGGACAAGCTACATCTTGGACGGAGCATACTCTTGCTCTTTTATTCTGGTTTTGTGTCCTTGTTAAGCTAGGCTGCGTCCTTAAGGGCACAAGCCTCGATGTATGATCCCTTGGATTCCCCATTCTTTCATTCTTCATATTTACGCGCAGCCCAAACCCGGACATTGTGTCGGGTGGGTTTTTCTAACAAAAAATAAATTGTAAATTGAATCAATGTTTATTACATTGAGTTTCCTATCCTTATTTGATTAGTTTTTTTCCCTTCTGGTATTTCATTTGTTTGTTTATATTAATTTTTTAAATAGAAAAAACAGCAACGATGTTTTATTATAAGCCAATGATATTTTTTCTTAAAATAACATTATTTATTGTCATATTATATTGAGTTTTTTATGTCGCTTTAATCCAAAATGACACTGCTAGACCTAAGTAGACATGAGCCAACCTGCCGAACTATCATGGCACGAAGGTCGGATGAGGATTTGAGATAGGAAGAAGCTATAGGGAGATATATTGAAGAAGAGAAGAAGAGAGAGTGATGAAGGAGATGAAGAAGATAGGAGAAGGAAAGGAATTACTGTAATTCAATATTGATACCCCAGCCGTACACTACAATTGTGGGTATTTATAACCCAGTACCCACTTGTCTACTAATTACTCCCTCCGTTAATTAAA
Source organism: Persicaria maculosa (assembly GCA_963922045.1). Classification (NCBI taxonomy): domain Eukaryota; kingdom Viridiplantae; phylum Streptophyta; class Magnoliopsida; order Caryophyllales; family Polygonaceae; genus Persicaria; species Persicaria maculosa. Next base: position 21,625,460 of record OY998257.1, read on the forward strand.
ACTTGACATTTTACTATTCACGCACGCTTTTTGAGTTGTTAAAAACTATATAAAATATTAACTTTTTTAACATATTTTTTAAAATAATTTCATACTTGTTGCTATTCATTATAAATTTATAAAAACAAATTTAAAAAATGTTAATATTACATATAGTTTTTATCATTCTAAAAAAGCGTGCATGAATAGTAAACGACAAGTTTTAATTAACAGAGGAAGTATCATTCTAATCCCTAATAATATTTTAATACCTAACAATACCCACCCCTTATAAAAGTTTTGTGCTCAAAGCTTATTGAAATTGGGAAGATATAAAAATACAATGAAACACCTAAGCTCATTTATCATGAATCACATCCAAACAGAAGGTTGCATCTTTGAATTGTAGTCCAGTGTGCAACAGTGGCATGCTTTTGCACTTTGTTACACCTTCTTTGCTGCTATACACCTAGGAGTGCAGGATGAAGTCTTTGAATTGTTTTCCTACAGTAGCACACAACCACACATTGCACTTTAGGAGGCTCTTCTAACACCAACAACACATTAAAGTTGCAAAAATCAAAATGAATAGCTGCAAAATCAGCACTTATTTCCCCTGCATATACCTTTAATCTAGTAGAACATATAAGTGGTAGCAAGTACGTACTCCCCTCGCGTCGAAAACTAACATGCCGAGCAAGCCTTGTTTTACTGCTTGCGGAACACCAATTTGTCTTCCCTTGTCATATGGAAATTGAGTTTCCATACTAACTAGCATATCTATATGGTTAGAAACAACTCTTCTTCTATCAAATGGGATCAAAATGAGCTGATCTTTGATGACTTTTAGACTAGATATGGCACCATTGGTGATTCTTGGATTGTAAAGGCTCGGATTTTAAAAATCCTAATCTTCGGAAAAAGAAAATTAAAAATAAATTTAAAACGAATTTAATCGGATAGTTTAAGGAAAACTCGTTTTTAAATTAATAAATCAAGCCCAAAACTATTAAAACAGATTCCGGCCCAATCTTGAACCTTTTAAGATCGATTCCATCTTTTTCTCGGGATCCGAAAAATTTCTTCGGATAATGATACTCTTCCGGCTTTTAAAACCTAATTGATCGAGAGAGCGGGATTCGGAAAACCAAACGTCGGAAATTCGAATTTTCCACTCGGGACCACAATTCCGTCCTATTTCACTCATTCTTATCCATTCCAACTCACCTCCTCCTAGTCGGGTAAAATCTTATCTCCACTCCCTCCCTCCTTTCCTTTGATTCCCACATATTTGGAAACAAACAACCCCTAGCTACACCTATCTACTGTGCATTCTGAATTTTTGCCAAGGACAAGCTCTCTTTTTGACCATTTGAATTTGCAGCCCCAATCCCCTACACTTCACATTTTAATTTCTAAACCCAAACACCCCTTAGTCCTCTCTCTCTCTCACTGTTTTCACCGAACCCACCCTCCCCTCCTTCATTCCTTCGGCACCACCACTCCACACTACAGCCACCACCACCATCACAACGTTGCCACCAGCAGGAGCTGCAGCTCCGTCGCCGGCCACCCCACCACCGTAGCTTCCACCTCCATTCTCGTCCCTATTTTGCCGATAGGAGGATCCAGCGCCCACCACCTCCTCCTTCATCTTCTTCTCGAGATAGCAGAAGCAGCCTCCTACACCTTCTCGGATCCCTTGATGAGCAGCAGCAGCCAGGAAGGCCTCCCGGAGACCGCAACCGCCGTCGACTCCCTCCTCATCTCTTTCGAGTCCGAGCACGGTAAGAGCTCGCTTCCCCTTCCTTTCTACTCCGAGCCACGAAAGCTTCCTCCTTTAAACTTCCCCCAACTCTACCAGGCGTTCCCGCTTGAAGAACTGACCCCGACAAGCCCAAACACTACCTCCCCGAGCTTCTGTTCCGGTGACATCGACGAACCCCTCGATGAGCTCCTCTTCCTCTCTCTCTCTTCCTAGGTTCGTATGTGTGTGTGTCGGGTTGTCGAAATTGAGTAGCCGGAACAAGGCCACCGCCGGCGAGCCTCCCCGCTCCCTCCTTTCCGTCATTTTCGAACGCAGGGGGTGAAGTGGTGAAGGTAATGAAAAGTGTTCATCCCACCCGCCGGGTCCCACCGTGCCATATAATCGGCCACATCAGCATGGGTCCCTTTCCTTTTTGTTTCTTTCTTCCTTCCCTCTTTCGATCAGATGAAAATGAAAAAGGGCTGGATTGTTTTTAAAGAAAACAATGGGCCTAACCTTTGTGTGGGCCGGATATTTTGTGGGTTAAAACAAAAGTGGATTGAGCCTATTTAAATTCCGAAAAAGCAAAATGACTTTGGGAGGGTGTTTGCAAGGCAAGTCCGTTTGTTTTATTAATATACTAGGTTCGGTTTTGGGTTTAAAGAAAAAGGGGGTCGGTTTGGTAATATTAGAAAGGACTGTTGATTTTTATAAAATAAAAATGGTGGGGATTTTTAAAGGATTTAGAAATATTTTATGAAAGCGTTTAAAATGGTATTTAAAATATTAAATATTATTATTTGAGTTTTAAAATATAAAATATTATTTTGAGATTAAGGATGTAATATTATGGTCTTATAAAATATTGGGACTTAAAGTATATTATCGAATTAAATAAAAAATAATTTGGTGAACATTCTCAAGGATCGGAATTTCTAACCAAGTAACTCGGATTTTGAAACGGTTTCGGGACTAACTCGGAAAGTTATGTGATCGATGACTAACTAGCATGATGATATGATTGATTGACTAATAGCATGATCTGTGTGGACTAATGGCATATATGAATGACTAACGGCATGATGAGGTGTTAGAGTTATGTATCGTTAACTTATGCAGATTCTTATATCGGGTATATTGTGGCAAATACATGAATGTGGCTGAATGGAATGATGAGAATGATATGGTCTTGTGGAATGTGGTAATATGATGAATGGTTGAATGATATGGTCTTGAATTTAAGTAATTGGATTATGTTTTGACCCGGCTCCGCCATGGCAACCTTATGTATGATTTTGGAAACTCTACTGGGTTGTATGATAAATAGATTTTACGACTTAGGCCATAGGGCAGGTACAGGGGGCTTACCCCAGGGATCCCAACGATCCCTCTCAGTTTTGGGTGCGAAATCCCACTTTCAAAGCGCAATTGTTGGTTTGAAACCTTCAACCTGTACGAGGCACAAGATCCCATAAGGGGTTTCATCCCTCGAAACGTAACTCGGGAATCATAATCACGGGCCGCTACAAAGTTGGTATCAGAGCCAGGTTTTGCAATCCAAGTATGATAGGTTGAAGTGGTTTTGAAAATGGCTCAAGAATTTCAAATGGTTTTGCAAAATGTTTTCAAGGGGCAATATGAATTTAATTGGACCTAACCCTAGACTAACCGACCTTTAGGATCAAACTCGTAGGTAGAGACCCAAGCGGTAGGCATCCCTTATGGATATAGAATTCGGGGAACGGTAGACAAAATACTAGCTTTCTATTTATAGATGGGCCTAGAAGACTCCAAGGAATTCCACCGCAGATGTTGGAGTAGCTGGGTTAAGAGACCGGGAGGTAATTGCCCATCCAGTCCGTTATCCCTCGAAGGACAACATAGATCGTCTTTGTGCTTTTATAAACTTCAAAAGAGATCGTATTAGCCACATTGACTGCTTCTGTGTTGAGTGCTATATGCTTAGGCTAGGAGTCTGATTGGTATGCCCTGACTATGAAACATATGTTGAATGTTTGTGCAAACGGGATAGCGGGAGACACTACAAAAATAAAAATAAATTAGCTTCGGGAAAAAGCCGTGGCAAAAGGGCTTTTTGTGGAGGAAAAAGACATGTAGCTTCGGCTCTACAACGACAAATAGGGGCGTTGCGAATAGGGCGGTGGCAAATTCGGTAGCTTCGGCAAATAGCCGTCGTAAAAAATCAGCCACGGCTAAGCGACGGTAAAGCAACCCCCTAATGAAAGATACGACACATTTGCCACGGCAAGCTGCCGTAGCTAAAGTGTGGGTGGAAAATAAAAAAACACTACTTTTTAGCCCGAATTCTTTAGACTCGAGCTAAAAAGTCCAATGTTTTTTTTAAAAAATAATATACAATTTACATATAATAAAGGGTAAATTGCAACTAATATCCCAACCTTTAGGAATAGTTGCTTTTAATACCCTAACCTTGTAAAATTTCACAAAATATCCTAACATATACTATTAGTTGCACTTAAAACCCTGGATGAGATTCTTGAATTTTAAAAATTACCCACATCATACAAAAATTATAAAAAATCACCCATATTCATAAAATATTTTCAATAAACTCCTAATATATTTTAAAATTTGAAATAAAAAAAATCTCTTACAATTTCAAGCCACCTAACCCACCATCCAAAAATAATTATAACAGGTATATAAAATCTACTCCTTTAAAAATATAATATAATTATTTTAGCATTTACTCATTTAATATTTTAATATACTTACTCAAAATAATTAATTATTTATCTTAAACATAATACTTTTACAAAAATAAAATAATGTAGATTTTAATAAATAAATGGTATGAGATATGATAACCATTTGTAATAAATAGTTACATAATAAAGATATATTAAAAATAATATGGTAAAATTATTATTTTTACCATATTATTTTTAATATATCTTTATTATATAATTATTTATTGCAAATGGTTATCATATATTTTACCATTTATTTTTTTAAATCTACTTTATTTTATTTTTGTAAAACTATTATGTCAAACATTTCTTATAGAATCATTTTTTTAATACCATGAAATTTATATGTGATACATTATAAGATGTTATGTATTAGTTTTAGTATATATAACATAATATTAACGAAAAAGACAGTATATATCATATCAAATAATATATAGGGAATATATAAATGCACAAATCGGCATGTATCGAGACAGACTTATATAAATTTAGATTTTAATTATAATGTATGTTTTTTAGATAAATAATTAATTATTTTGATTGATTATATTAAAATTTTAAATGATTAGATGCTAAAGTAATTATATTATATTTTAAAGGAGTATATTATTTATATATATATATATCTATTATAATTATTTTTGGATGGTGGGTCAGGTGGGGTTAAATTGTAAGAGATTTATTTAATTCTCATTTTTTTAAAATGTATTAGGGATTTATTGAAAATATTTTATGAATATAGGTGATTTTTTGTAATTTTTGTTTGATGTGGGTAATTTTTTAATTTAAGAAATTTATTTAGGGTGTTAATTGCAACTAATGGTATAGGTTAGGATATTTTGTGAAATTTTACAAGGTTAGGGTATTGAAAGCAACTATCCCTAAAGGTTGGGATATTAGTTGCAATTTACCCTATAATAAAATTTCATTAATTATACAAAATTTAAATAGATAATAAAATGTCAAAAACTATATAATTTATATACAATAAATATACATAATTATAAAATTTACATATACAATAAAATGTCCAAAACTACATATTAACAAAAAAAGAAAATGCCCAAAACTGCATGCTTGCAAATACATGCTAGTAAATAGCAATGGACCATATCATACCTTGTAAACATCCCGCCAATGCTTATACAACTTCTGTTTGAGACCATAACCCATAGGCTCAACATCCTGAAATTTTTATTCAAAAATTTCAGATCAGCTAATGACATACAGAACAGAAAAGCTAATGACATTTACTTGGGTCATATTACATTGTCAACTATCTAATGCTTTGTTGTTTCCAAGAATGCTCTACCAAAAAATCTCCTTGCTAACTAGGATCAAACAAAATTTACATGTACAAGATCTAAAGCTTTCACCCAATCACCAAAATTTACATGAACACTGAATGTTAAAAGAGCTAGAAAGAGAGTTATACTTATACATCAACAATATTCAAACGCAGCAACACACGGGAACCTTTTGTCTATGACAATAGTGTTAGCCAAGCTGTGCAACTGGCTACCAAAAGAATGACATACGCTTACCTATTCCAGCAGCATGATGCAAGGCTGTGGTTCCATTGCTTGGAACATCTGGATCGGCTCCATGCTCAACAAGGTAGATAGCAGTAGCAGTTTTGCCTAGCCGAGCTGCATGGACAACAGGTGTCTCACTTGCAATAGGGTAAACATAACAAACAATGAAAAGCATAATAAACTGAAAACTTTAGTGTTTGATAAATATTAATGAAAAAACCATTTACAAACTGTCAGATTACCAACAAAGATCAGACACATTCAAATTATTAAGTGTAAAGCCATTAACCATGTTAGGTCTCAAATAATACAATTTAGAATCCTCCCAAATATCATAGTAACTCATCTTCATTTATAGTTTTGCCAAGATTACCTATAAACAAAGTATTGTGAGAGGCTTTGTCTTTCATATTATGTCACAACCTACAAAACAAGAAAGAAATAAAACAATTTAAGCAACATAATCTTAATCCAAAACGAAAGAATAACTTAAAAACAGATTATCGAGTAGTTGTTGAGTATCATGACATAAGTCACTTACAAGTGAAAAAGGAAAACAAAAGGTGCACCTATAGCATCTGTTATTTTAATCCAATAAATAAGAAGGTTACAAGTACATCAATTACAACTAAATCTGTTCATTTCCATCTGAAGAATATAACTAATTAAATCCAACTCCAACAAATTTTACAAGCAACTACGTAACGTTACAAGTAACTAAGTAAGATTACAAGTACAACAAATTCTCAAGACAACTCCACTTACAAGTTCATTTTCATTTGACCAATATAATTCATCAAGTCCAACTCTAACAAATTTTACAAGTTACCCTATTAAGAAATAAGTTAGAAAACATAATAAGTTGGAAAACATAAGTTTTTTAGAATTATAAGAATTATATTAAATATCAACATTTTTATTAATATTTTGTATTCCCTTAGTTTACTTTTAATTGTCATTTACTATTCACTCATGTATTTTAAGAATAATGGAAACTATATAAAATGTCAACTTTTTTATTATAATATGTAAATAATTTTATAGTTATTAGTTTTTCCTTAGAAAGTGTATATAAATAGTAAATGTTAATTACAAGTAAACGAAAGGAGTAATAATTTAATACTTATCATTGCTCCCTAATACGTATAAAATTATTTAATAAAATATAAAACACTTATTATTTTTATAATTTTTTATTACAAAAATAAATGATATTACCTCTGTCTCAAAATGTAAGTCATTTTACCTTTTTAACACCATTTTTAATGTGTTAAAAAACTTTATAAAATATTATTTAAAAAAAAATAATTTCAAGGGGGATTTGCTAAACTAATCCCATTATCCGAATTCTTTGCATGAGTAACCCAATCCGAAATTTTTTTGCTAAAAAGCGGATATCCGCTTGCAAGCTTCAGCCGGTAGCAGGTAACCCAATGGGGGACAACCGGACACGGTTTCATTAGCAGGAAAAGTGAGAGAGAGAGAGAGTTCTCTACTCCTGAAAAGCGAAGACAAGTCAGAGAGAGAGAGAGATGAAGGAGTGAAAAAGTACACTTTTGCAGTTGCAAAGGACAGAAGAGAGAGAGAGAGGTGAAAAAGAAAAGTGCAGTCTGAGATGAGAGAGAGATCAGTGAGAGTGTCAGTGAGGGGGCATAAAAAGATACCTTCAATTAAATTTTAAGTTTCAGAGAAAACAATTGAAGAAGGAATGGGGCAGGGGTTTATTTGAAGAATCACGTGTAAGAAGTAAGCTTTAACTGGACGTCAATAGAGACAAAACATGTCACATATTGCATTTAACTGGACAAGATTGCTTGGAGAAACAGATCAAAACGACATGCGGAATCGGCTGGAGATTTCTGGGAGAAGCAGATTCACTATAATGACATCTACTATGCTTTAATATTTATCCAGAGTTGGATGCCATGATTTTGTTCTCTCATGTCGACACTACTATGCTTTAATATGACTGGTCCAACTGTAAGAGTCATAGTGAGAGTGAAATTGAGGGGGTAGAAATATACTTATAATTAAATCTTAAGTTTCAGAGAAAAACCATCGAAGAAGAAGGTGGGTGGAAGGTAATTTGTAGGTTGACGTGTAAGCTGTTAGCTTAAACTGGACAGTCAATGTAAAACGACATGTCAGATATTGAGATATACTGGACATGATATCTGGGAGACAGATTCACTAGCATTAAACAAATACAACATCGTAGCAAACATTTAAAAGACAATAGCAAATAGTAGAAAAATACATGACATTGAAATCGAAAATTACGATAAAAGGTAGCGAAAATGCGGCTGCGTGGTGAATCTGGATCCATTCCACTCGAAGTGTGGGCGCATATTGCGGGCACGATGATCAATTGTCTCCCTGCTCAGCGGGAAGTTGACCAAGAAAGTTCGGTCATTCCCATAACTAGACACACTAATGACCTTGCCGGACCAATACCCATCGTTGATGCGACAGTCGACACGGTCGTCGACTAAGTAGGCGTTATACGAAATACGAGGTGGACGGGGACGAATTCGTAAAACCGGTATGATTTCCTTCAGCAGGTCTCTTCTGTTGTTGTGTAGGAGGGTCACATATTCCACCTCCCAGTGGCTAGGATCCACTTTGCGTACAAGGGTCGCTTCGTAGAATGACCCAAGCATCCCAGCCTCACCGAAGACGATCTCTACCTTTTGATTTCGTCGGTATGGCGGCAGCATTGGTCCTGCATAAAAAATAAAAATACGGTAGTATAATCATACAAGTAGCACAAATCTAAACCAATGAAATGCTTGACAAACCTGCACCCTCATTCCCATCGTCCGAGCTGTCGGATGATAAACGATGGGGACAGGTCAGGGAGGGAGGCCAGTGTTCGATGAACAGGAGGTGCGATTCGTGCTATTCAATATAAACTCTAACTATGCTAACTCCCTGTTCCAAGCAAATAATACAAGAGTCCCTCCCGATGCAGTGGTACGGTAATTCAGGATCGAATCCACGAGGAGGTATGTCAGCGCTTCCCTTGTTGTAATCACGATCAAGCTTTCGACCTCAGAAGACACTCGATATCGATGTGTCTGGTCGATATCAACCTCAGTTCTGGTCGATTTCCAGCCAAGTTCATGCAGAAGACAAAAGCAGCAAAGTCGACGTCGAGACAGACCTCGATATCGACGTTAGACCTCGATATCGACCTTTACAGTTGATTCCGATATTTGTCACAGAAACTTCAATGCGTAACCTATTGTCGGAATAGTGTCCGAAGAACGTAGAATGATAAAGAAGGATGATCAGAAACAAAACTCAACTTTTATATGAAATTCAATATACGAAATGCTTCCAAGATTGGGGTTTCATGCCACAATGATAACAATGCAAGTTTGATGCTAAAGTTATGAAATTTAATGCCTTTCCCTCAAATAACTTTCGTTACCAACACTTAGGTGATTAGAGGCTCTCGCATAGTTCCTAAGAGTTACTATCCAATTCATGAGTAATCCAAGTTCACAATATGAGTGGCTTTCGCTTCAATAATGCAAATAATGAATCTCCCTAACTTTCGCAAAGGATCATGCATAGGATAGAAGACGGAATCGCATAAAAGTCATACCTTTGATGCACTTACCCTACAATGCTATCGTCGGGTTCACCCCGACCCTAGAAGTGGGTTGACTACTCACTTCTCATCATGCAACTCATCATCATCTTTGAAAGAAAACTACTTTGATTTGTAAAAGAAAGAAATTACAACCGAACCAAGCCAAATCTCCGCTCTCGCTTCTCTCCAACCTCACTCGGCCTCCTCTCTCTCTCTCTACAAATTCTCTCTATTGAAAACTGAATTCTCTGCGTGTGTGGATGTCATTGAATGTCTAAACTCAGCCCTAACGACCTCTAGATATAGATATCGAACTTTTCTATCCAAAGACTCGAAACTTTATCTTTATTCTCTAAGATAAAACTTAAATAAAGTAAAACTAAAACTTCATGGTAAAACTAGCTCAAGTGATAGCTCTGATGTTAAAGATAGGAAATCTCAACTTTAGGATAGACGTGCAAGCTTCAGATAGAATTCTATCAAAATCTGAGTCGGACTTCTCTGCTAGCAACATCGATATCGACCTTAAGACATCGATATCGACCTCTCTTTTATCTTATCTCGAGCTCTCCTTCTTCTACTCGGAATGGCACTCGACTTCTATCATTTATCTCGATCTAGGCACTCGATATCGACCAAGCATCCTCGATATCAACCTTTGTATGTCGACATGCTCTGTTCTTCTCTCTTGCTCGATTCCTGCCTCTTTGCTATACTCGATGTCAAGGTTCTTCAGTCGATTTTGACCACTCAGAAGACTTCGAGTTCTTTTTCCGCTTTTCCAAATTTGTCCATTTTTGCCCTGTTTCGAAATCGCATAGAAACTCGTGCAGACCCATATATTTGACAATTAAGCATACACTACACTAATCCCATGTTTTCCCATTAATATGCATGCGAATGAATGATAAAATGGACTTAAATGTGCATAGAAAATATGGCTATTTGCGCGCACATCAAACACCCCATACTTAAGCTTGTTTGTCCTCAAGCAATACCTTTAATGGTCATTCAGTGGAAGAAAGTAAACCCTCAACATCATAGATTCATTTTTCATATGTCCCTACAATAATTGCCATCCTCGATAAGGTACTTATGTCAACCAAGTCCATGCATGTGCATAAAAGCAATTTCATACTCATAAAAGGAGGTTTATATGCATAAAAACAATTTCAGCGACATAGCATTAATAATCAAGAGGACTTTTTCAAGCTTATGAGAAGTAGATTGGTAAAAGGCTAAAGGTGGGCTAATATTTGGCCATGTGGTGTTAAATCCGGGGAAATAAAACTTTCTTTCCCAAAACATTCCACATTCCTTCTTCTTAATGTCTCAACTTTCACTCATCGCTCAATGCTTTTTTCACTTAAAATGCTTTTACCTCTCTAACCTTAGCACTGCCTTCTCACGAGTCGCAAACATGGGTATCATGAATGACCCCAGATACTTAGTACTTCGGACTCCTCACCTTGTGTACCATATCGCTGAACTAACATCTCAACGAGCAGGGTCGACCTACCTTTATCTCCGGAGGTGATCGGATTTTTTTTCTCGCTCATTAAATTTTCCATAATTCATAATAATTCATTCCTACCAACAACTTCAATATTACTGCACAAACTCCATATAAAAACTCCAAAGATGACATCCATTCTCAAACTTGTCCCCGGATAGGGTATAAGGTATAAAATGGGCAATATGTAATATATGTGGAACAATAATGATAATGATAAGGCTCATATATGGCTTGTGACTTTTGCAAATATGCATAGGTAAGGCTAAGATATGAACTTGTATAAGCATATGTATGGAAATATATAAAAGTCCTCCATCATCTTATCATGCACATGTCAAAAGCAACTTCAAATTTTTCTCCTTTATTTTTTTCTTTTTGCACTTCATTGGGACTTCCCTTAACTAGACAATTTCATGTTATATCTCTAATGAATCTAATTTTGCATCGTAGAGCTCTTTTTTATACTTCCATTACTCTTTTCTTTATTTTCAAAGTTTGATGGGGGCCATTTTTTTTTTCGAAATATGCTTTGACAATGCTTAAAGATAAATATGCAAATCTAAATTAACTAAGTATGAATATGCATAAACATGTAACTAAAGTATGCAATAACTTATGAAATATTTCCAAATTTGTTAAATATGCAAGTAAGCCTTTCCCCCACCCATACTTAAAGTTTACAGTGTCCTCACTGTATTAGAACTAGGGTTAAGAAAAACTTACTAAACCGTCACAAATTTCAGGAGTCGAAGAAGTCAGCAGTGATGGTCGATATCGACCTTGGACATCGAAATCGACCTCTTTCATCGATTTCTGTCTCAGGCTTCAGGGTGATCCGGCCTCGACCACAAGCTTATCTAAATCGACCTTAAGGTCGATGTCGATCTGTAACATCGATTTCGATGTCTGTTTCTTCTCTTTTTCCTCTTTCCTGCAACTTGTTAAAAATAAAAACAAAACCAAAACATAACAATAATAATGTAACAAAACCAAAGATGTCCAAAATCAAAAACTAAGTGTATGTTACAAGCTCTAGACTTTTAAGTCGCTAGGCCGACTTCTTCCTTTGCACTCTCAAGGCGACATCTGCAGAGCTCATGTGGCTTGGGCCTCAAATAGGACTCCTTTCTTGTCACGCAGCTGTATTCCGCCGGGATGGATCTGATTCACCGTGAATGGTCCCAAATTCTTATCTTTGAATCTCGTAGGGAACCAATGATCTTTTGACTTGGAAACATAAACTTTGTCTCCTATCTTATATTGGCTCGAATCATCATCGGATACCCTACATAAGCGCACATGCCAAGGAACACCTCTTCCAAATAATGATAAATCTTTAATTGTAATGGAACAGGAGGAATCCATACCTTGACTTACCTTTTCTTCTCTCTGTGGCTCAGGTCGACATCGATGTTCAGTCCTTGATATCGAGCTCTGTTGTACTCCTAGAGATTCAGTCGATTTGGAGTGTTTTCCCTCAATATGATCAGGTCGATTTCGACCATCAGAGATTGATATCGATGTCTTTCCTTCCTCTTTCTCAGCTTCCATGGTGGTCGATTTCGTCATACTAGTCTGGTCGATTTCGACCTTTACCCTCGATTTCGAGGTCTGTTCTCCTCTTCAGTCTACCCCATACTTATGAACTGGCATAAAATCTTGAACTATGTTAGTCGATATCGATTTACCTTGGTCGATTTCGATGTTCTATTTGGCTCCTTCGTTCAAGATTGCCACAACCTCCTCCACTTGGGCTTCTATGGCCCTCTTTTCTAGCTCTTCTGGTGTCATACTCCTTACTTTGGCTTCTCCACATGCAATGTAGACACCATTGATGGCTTTTATCTCCATTGGCCCTTGATTTTTCACCGTCTTGTTGAAGGCATACTCTATCACCTCGTCGCTGATTGTGAATGAGAGCAATCCTTTCTTCACGCTAATGTTGGCATCGACGGTTGCTAGGAATGGCCTACCTAAAATAATGGGACAAGAAGGGTCCTCCGCTATATCAACAACTAAGAAATCAGCAGGGACAAAGAATTTACCTACTTGTACTAGCACATCAGCTACTATCCCTGTGGGAATTACTACCGTATTGTTTGCCATGTATAACCTTGCATCCACGGGCTCTAGAGGACCTATCTTTACCTTGTGCCATATGGTTAGTGGCATCATGCTAACGCTAGCGCCCAGGTCAACTAAAGCATTAAATTTGAATCGACCTAAGCCTATAGCGATAGAGAACTTACCTGGGTCCGCCCGCTTTTGTGGTAGCTCCAATCTGTTGCACTCCTCTGCGATGGAATCTTACATAGGACGACATCTCATGAAGTGCTTCGGTGAATGGTATAGAGACATTGAGTCCTTGAAGCATCTTCACGAACCGTTGAAATTTCTTTTCTGCCGGGTCCTTAATCATCTTTTTAGTTGGGAATGGCAACACCTTCTTCCTTCCCGCAGCTGTAGTTAGGTCGACATCGACATCAGTAGGGTCGACATCGACTGGAGGAGTCGATTTCTATGGTGACTCATCAGCAGGGTCGACATCGATAAGAAGGTCGACATCGACGTCACCATGGTCGATATCGACCGGGGGGGTCGATTTCGACGTCTGTTCTGGCTCCTTTTCCTTCAGTTTTTGCTCGGGCATTTGTAATTGACGTCCACTCCTTAGATTCATTGCCGCTATGTGTCTAGTGGTCTTGCCCTTTTGATTGGGCACAGTTGATCCAGGGAATGATCCTGACGCTTTGGGTATTGCTTCCGCCAATTGACCCATTTGGGTCTCCATGTTGCGCTTCCAAACGTCGATCTCCCCAAGTCTAGAATTTATGCCCTGCAGTTGAGTATGGATGGAGTTGTTGGCTTGTTTGAACTCAGCATGGTTCCTCCACATCTCATCAAGAATGATCTGCAGGTCATCCTTCCTTGTCTCCCTCTCAGGGTGCCCTGGTGCTCTATATGGTGGGGGATCCCTTTGTTGATAGAACCTTTGATCGCCCCAGTATGGTTGATTGCCCCCTCCATAGGAGCCTCTCGTCCACTTGGCTTCCTCATGTTGTTCCGCCATGGATACTTGCTCAGTATGTGGACAGGCACTAGTGTTATGTCTTGTTGAGCCACATTCCTGAAAAGGTTGATTATTGCTCAGGAATCTAACTTGCTTTTGAAGGCGGCGTGTCTGATCGTTGTGGAATTGTTGCCACACATCAGGATCTATCTCCTTTGGAGGCTCATATAGTGGAATTGATGGGGTAGGCCTTGCATCATAGGCCGCAACAGTCCTATAGGTGTTATCAAAGTTCACGAGCCTCTCAATGGTCTCCCATGCCTCCGTTGGTGTAAACGCAATGTACCGATATGAGGTATATGAATTGATCCTCTCCTTATTCGGCACATCAAGGGAATTGTAGAATATCTCCTGGATGAAATATGGAAGCTGCCCATGTGTCGGGCATGATCTCAGCAAGTCCTTAAATCACTCCCACGCCTGTGCTAGCGTTTCACCTGGCTTTTGTTTGAAAGCCGTGATCCTTTGTCGCAGCATCGCCATTTTAGAAGGTGGGAAGAACTTATTCAGGAATGCATCCTTCACTTCCGCCCATGTCCTCAGCGAGCGTGGAGCCAAACTCTCAAGCCATTGTAATGCCTTCCCTACCAAAGACCATCTAAAAGATTTTAGTCTCACATACTCTAAATTTACTCCATCAACAATTGTTTCACATAAGTCCATAAAAGTAGAGATGTGTTGCAGCGGGCATTCATTAGGTCTTCCTTCAAAGGTGTTTCTTTTAATTTCAGAAAGGAAGTTAATTTTAATCTCATAATTGGAAGGAGGAATAAGTATAGCGGATTCAGGAACGTGAAGCGGCGGATGCATGTATTGCATCGCCGTCTGTGGATACTGATTGAGCCGCTCTTGGGCTTGTCTACACGCATCCTCTTCCCTGTCAGCATGGGCTCGCTCTGCAGTAGTGGCAGCCCTCTCAGCAGCGATTGTAGCATTATGATCCTCAATCTCCTTCCTCAATCACTTTATGGTCTCAGCTTGCGTCTCGTTGTCCGCCATGATTCGAAATGCTTTGTTGCGAAGATGGAAGAAACGTTCAGGCTCGTTGATGGTTTCAAGGATAGGTCCGCGATCAGAATGTCGCATAAACCTGCAAAATAAGCTCTGAAAGATCATGAGAAAACTTAGGTGGCGATTGATTGCCTCCCCGGCAACGGCGCCAATTTGTTCGATGAACGGGAGGTGCGATTTGTGCTATTCAATATAAACTCTAACTATGCTAACTCCCTGTTCCAAGCAAATAATACAAGAATCCCTCCCGATGCAGTGGTAGGGTAATTTAGGATCGAATCCACGAGGAGGTATGTCAGTGCTTCCCTTGTTGTAATCACAATCAAGCTTTCGACCTCAAAAGACACTCGATATCGATGTGTCTGGTCGATATCGACCTCAGTTCTGGTTGATTTCCAGCCAAGTTCCTGCAGAAGACAAAAGCAGCAAAGTCGACGTCGAGACAGACCTCGATATCGATGTTAGACCTCAATATCAACCTTTACAGCCGATTCCGATGTTTGTCACAGAAACTTCAATGCGTAACCTATTGTCGAAAAAGTGTTCGAAGAACGTAGAATGGTAAAGAAGGATGATCAAAAACAAAACTCAACTTTTATATGAAATTCAATATACTAAAAGCTTCCAAGATTGGGGTTTCATGCCACAACGATAACAATGCAAGTTTGATGCTAAAGTTATGAAATTTAATGCCTTTCCGTCAAATAACTTTAGCTACCAACACTTAGGTGATTAGAGGCTCTCGCATAGTTCCTAAGAGTTACTATCCAATTCATGAGTAATCCAAGTTCACAATATGAGTGGCTTTTGCTTCAATAATGCAAATAATGAATCTCCCTAACTTTCGCAAAGGATCATGCATATGATAGAAGACGGAATCGCATAAAAGTCATACCTTTGATGCACTTACCCTACAATGCTATCGTCAGGCTCATCCCGACCATAGAGATGGGTTGGCTACTTGCTTCTCATCATGCAACTCATCATTATCATTGAAAGAAAACTACTTTGATTTATAAAAGAAAGAAATTACAAACGAACCAAGCCAAATCTCCGCTCTCGCTTCTCTCCAACCTCACTTGGCCTCCTCTCTCTCTCTCCCTCTCTACAAATTCTCTCTATTGAAAACTGAATTCTATGTGTGTGTGGATGTCATTGAATGCCTAAACTCAGCCCTAACGATCTCTAGATATAGATATCGAACTTTTCTATCCAAAGACTCGAAACTTTATCTTTATTCTCTAAGATAAAACTTAAATAAAGTAAAACTAAAAACTTCATGGTAAAACTAGCTCAAGTGATAGCTCTGACGTTGAAGATAGGAAATCTCGACTTTAGGATAGACGTGCAAGCTTCGGATAGAATTCTATCAAAATCTGAGTCGGACTTCTCTGCTGGCAACATCGATATCGACCTTAAGACATCGATATCGACCTCTCTTTTATCTTATCTCGAGCTCTCCTTCTTCTACTCGGATTGGCACTCGACTTCTATCATTTATCTCAATCTAGGCACTCGATATCGACCAAGCATCCTCGATATCAACCTTTGTATGTCGACATGCTCTGTTCTTCTCTCTTGCTCGATTCTTGCCTCTCTGCTGTACTCGATGTCGAGGTTCTTTAGTCGATTTTGACCTCTCAAAAGACTTCGAGTTCTTTTTCTGCTTTTCCAAATTTGTCCATTTTTCCCCTGTTTTCTGCGAAATCACATAGAAACTCGTGCAGACCCATATATTTGACAATTGAGCATAAACTACACTAATCCCATGTTTTCCCATTAATATGCATGCGAATGAATGATAGAATGGACTTAAATGTGCATAGAAAATATGGCTATTTGTGCGCACATCAGCCAGATGAGGAGGCAAGGTGGTGTGATGAGGATGCCATTTCGTTGAAGGGGTGTTGGATAGGTGGTGAAATGGCAATGGGGATTTAACTTCACCGAATTTGGGGGAGTTGGGACACTGTTCAGCATGTGACCGTTAAGACAAAAAAAAGCAGTAGCAGAAGACATTAATGTGAACTGTTTTCTAGTTGTCTACCCTTAACATGGCAGTGTGTTGGTATATACATGGCACATGTCACTTTTGACATGACATCTAATGGTTTTCTACAGGACATATTGTCGGGGCATTTTATTCAATGTTTGACCTTGGTATAAAACTGGGTTTCCCACTCACACTTCATACTCATTAAATGCAAATCCGTAGGAAAATATAGCAATTAGCAATATTGAAACGATAAGAAGTTCAAACCAATGAATACAATTTCACCAAAAAAAATCAAAGAGAGAGGGAGAGAAAAGCAAGGGGCATCCTGCAGAGGAGAGAGAACCTATCAGACAGGACAGTGGATAAGATGATGCCATCAAGATTGGCCCTCTGTGGGCCAAGGCGGTTCGAGGACCCGATCATCCCGAGAAAGAAGAAGGATCCACCATGGCTTGAAGAGAAGAGTTCAAAGAAGCCATTGGAGAGGGTCGAGAGAAGTCCCACGAGTCACGGGATGACTCCCACGAGTCGTGGCCATGAGCCTTGATCCTGGGCGACCTTCTGATGAGTCTCACGACTCGCGGGATACTCATGCGAGTCGTGACAACTTGTTTTTTTTATCTATTTTATTATTATTTATTTAGGAAATAAAAGTGAGGAGATATTTTATCTCCTTGCACATTTATCTATTTTAGCTATTTTTAGATAGATAGAATTAGGATATTTATTTATGTTTTATTTATTTATTTTTATATAAAAATGAGAGAATTAGGGTTTCCTTTGCAAGGAGCCACTCTCATTCTCCACCAACTCCTATTTAAGTTGTATTTCTCTTAAGTTTTTAATCTGAAATTAAAAGAGAAGCACTTGGCTAAGTGCTTTCTCTTCGTCAACCCTAATCGCTCTTCATCTTCTACGTTCTTCCTTTCTCACGTTCATCACCATTCAACAACCAATTCCAGTTTTTATTACAAAGATCAATCAAGATTCGACCGAGATCTCTCAAGAAGTTCAAGATCCGGCTTCATCAAGATCCTCCTGGGGGAATTAGCACGCGATCGAGCTTTTTCTTTAAGCAATTGGCCCGCCTAGCCAATTGGTATACATCAACTGGTATCAGAGCCAAGGTTTGTGCGTATTCTATTTGATCTTGATATAGTTATCCTGTTGATTTTATGACTTGGGAGATATAGGGAGATGGGGATGATGATCTCAAACTCTTGAGGTATTGGCAGCGACAAAGGGAGGCTCAAAGGCGTCGCCTTTGGCTTCAACGGCAAGCGGAGATTGATGAGGAAAGGAGACTCAACAACAACTTCAACTTCGTCGACAGATTTGGCTTCTCCAACAACGAGAGGCTGAGGAAGAACGACGACGGGAGGAGGAGAGACTGTTCGCAAAAATTGCACGGCTGCAGGGCCGCGCCCGCTGCCCCGTTGGCCGCGCCCGCGGCTTCAACAGCAACATCATCAGCTTCTCCACAGATCAGCGCGATGATTTTGTTTTGCAGATTCCTGTTGATTCCGACCTCAGAATCACCTCGTCTCAGATTTCCTGCGTAAATAACTTCGAGATCTTTCCAACGGTGGGTCATACGCTACCAGACTCCCCCGGAAAGGCCTCCGGAAATGATCTGAAAGTTGACAGCAATTCTGCGCAGAAATTGTTGAGCGTGTTCGGAGATGTTCGTGACGTTTCCTTCGCTGATGTTGAGCCTAAGGAGGAGGTCGTTGATGTTGAGAAACGTGTGATCAAGGAGCCAATTCAGATCATTGATGTTGATTGCTCCAATGCCATCATGGACGCTATTGTTTTTGAGGTGTCTCACCCTCGAAATCTGCTGATAGTTGTCCATTATAGTCCTCCTTTTGTTCAAAACAAGGCTGCTGCTCTCCTAGTGCCCAACAACGAGTCGATTCGAGGACGAATCGAAGCTAAGTGGGGGAGAATGATGCCATCAAGATTGGCCCTCTGTGGGCCAAGGCGGTTCGAGGACCCGATCATCCCGAGAAAGAAGAAGGATCCACCATGGCTTGAAGAGAAGAGTTCAAAGAAGCCATTGGAGAGGGTCGAGAGAAGTCCCACGAGTCGCGGGATGACTCCCAGGAGTGGTGGCCATGAGCCTTGATCCTGGGCAACCTTCTGATGAGTCTCACGACTCGCGGGATACTCCTGTGAGGAACGCGTCCTTGACTTCATTCCAGGTGCGGAGCAATCTTGGGGCTAAGCTTTCTAACCACTGCAATGCTTTTCCTGTAAGAGACCATCGAAAGGCTTTTAGTTGGACATATTCAAGACTTCGTCCATCAGCAATAGTATCACAAAGGTCTAAGAAGGTTGATATATGTGCCATAGGGCATTCGTTAGGTTTTCCTTCATATTGGTGCCTTCTAATCTCAGTTAGGAAGTTAGGTTTTATTTCAAAATTAGAGGCAGGGATAAGAATTGCCGATTCAGGCACTGTGAGAGTGGGGTGCATATATTGCTTGGCATTCCTAGGGAGGGCATTGATTTGGGCTTCTATTTGCCTCCGACCTTCCTCCTCCCTATCCGCACGCTCCTTAACCAAGTTATGACCATAAGACACGATTCTTTGAGCTTGGGCCCTTAGATGGAAATAACGCTCAGGGTCGTCTACTCCTTCAAATTCAGGTGGGCGATCAGCGCGTCGCATACACCTGCAAAATCAAACTAGGTAGAGATGTGAGATAGACTACTAGGGCGCGATTGATTGCCTCCCCGGCAACGGCGCCAATTTGTTAAGAAGGTAAGTCGAGTACAAATAATAAGATGTAAATAAATGTAAACCGACTCCTAGCCTAAATAAATAATTATAAGACTTCCTCCCGTTGTAGTGGAAGGGTAGTCAGGATCGATCCACGAGGAGGCGTGTCAGCGGGATCCTAGTAGCTTTGGAAATCTCAAGTCTGCGTCGACCAGAAGCCTCGATCTCGACCTTGGGCCTCGATGTCGACCTCGGCTGTCGATGTTCTCTGCAACAAAAAACCTGCAAAGACAAAAACAAGTGGTCGATATCGATGTCAGTCACGAAATCGACTGGCTCAGAAGACTGCCAGTCGACACAGGTGGTCGATATCGATGCTAGGGGGTCGATATCGATGTTCAGCAAACTCCGCAGTGATGATCGTCGTCGACCCAGAAAACTGTCGACGAAACTCAGTGGTCGATATCGACGTCTGGGGTCGATATCGATGTCTTCCTGCAGAGGGTTAGTTCTTCGTCGGCAAAGAAGGGCCGAAGATTCAAGAATGGATGAGAAGGGATGAACAGAAATAAAACAGAGGGTTTTGGGTGTATAAAATATGTAAAAGCAACTCCTAGGATTAGGGTTTACCACAACGTTAACCAATGCATGCGATAAGATAAATAAGACGGACAATTGCGCTATTTCACCCTAGGGACAAGCTTTCGCCGTACACCAACTCTTAGGATTACTCTTGCAAATAAACCTAATTGTCTCTACCAATTTTATGTTTATAACTCAAGTTGTTAGCATGAATCCCTTTTCTTTTGATTAGGACTAAACATAGAATCGTAGGAGGAGAGATAGACACAACGATATCAACATCAAATACTTACCCCAAGCGCGCATGGCTAACGTCGGGCTCACCCCGACCCTAAGAGCTTCGGGGAACTACTCGCTTCTCATCATGGGATTCATTGTTGATTGGAAGAAAGAAACTTGCATTAAAATAAACTCCGATGCTTTACAACTCAACGTCAACTTTCGCAAACGTCAAACCCTAAAACTTCTCTCTAACTCTAACTCTATTGATTGTCTTACTTGCTTGTCAATTGAATTCTAAGATTGGATGAAAGATGATCTAACAAATCAGCCCCTAGGGCTTTATTTATAGGCTACTAATCCTCGCTATCCGAGGATTGTAACTCCTATCTAAACTATTAACTCTATCCGAACAATTTAGGATAGGTCTTTTATTTTGATAAAAACTTAAAGGAAAAGATAATAAACAGCTGCTAATATCTAAAAGAACGAGAAAACTCATGGCTTTGATGATAGACTTCACAATCCAAGTCTCAAAATCGGATTTATCTTCTGTCGAGGTAGGGTCGATATCGACACCAGAGGTCGATATCGATGCTTGTGTTTCTGCTCGACTTGTCCAGCTCCAGTCGATGTCTGTGACGATGGTCGATATCGATGCATGTATGTCGATATCGAGGCTTTCTTGTCTGGTCTGTGTGGCCTATCTCGACGCTCAGAAGTCGTGTCGAAATCTAGGGTCGATATCGATGTCTCCAGTCGATATCGACATCTTCTCAGCTTCACTTGGCTTGTTCGTTTTGACTCCGATTTCATCGAATTCCTACATGGTTAGCTCAAAACTCGTGCAGACTCTATTTCTTATACTTTAGCTCATTCTTACACAAGTTTATATACTTTTGAAACTTTTCTTTGGAAATCGAATGAAATATGAAGTCAAAAGATGCAATAAACAAAGGTACAAATATGTACATCAAAGTGCTTTCTCTTCGTCAACCCTAATCGCTCTTCATCTTCTACGTTCTTCCTTTCTCACGTTCATCACCATTCAACAACCAATTCCAGTTTTTATTACAAAGATCAATCAAGATTCGACCGAGATCTCTCAAGAAGTTCAAGATCCGGCTTCATCAAGATCCTCCTGGGGGAATTAGCACACGATCAAGCTTTTTCTTTAAGCAATTGGCCGCCTAGCCAATTGCTATACATCATAAGACAGGGGAGAGAGAGAGAGAGAGAGAGAGAGAGAGAGAGAGAGAGAGCTGGAGAGAGAGACCGTTTCTCACCCAGGCAATAACGCCAAAAGGGAATAAGAGGGAGAGGAGGGAGGAGGGGGAGAGTATAAACCCATTCAAGCGCCTGACACCTATTGGGGTTTACTGGACAGACACCGACTTCTGATAGAAAATGAGTAAGTATTCCTTCTATTTAGGTTATGCGATACGTTTCTCCCTAAAATATATTCATCTTCCTGTAAAACTGAATGTGTCCCCCTTTAACTAATGGAACAGGGGACAAATTGTTCGTCTGTATGACTGTAGTGTTTGGAGGATGGTGGGTTTGTGAAGAGGGCACTTGGGTCGTGGAGGGGTCAAGGAGAGAGAAGGCTATCCTGGTGGACGAAAGTATTGACTACGTCTCCCTGAAGAAACAGCTGATGGCCAAGTTTAATGTCGATGGGAGGAGGCATGACGTCGAGCTCACATATGTAAATCCGCAGAAGGAAGGATGCAGACGTTTTTCCATTGGGGATGACGAAGACCTGTAGGCCTTCAAGTTTTTAAACGGTCTATCTGGAGAACGATCCTGGCCTATCAACCTCCATGTCTCCCTGATACGCAAGTTTAGTGGAGAAGTGGCCACAACAGAAGGATCCACAACGGCCCATTCAGTCAGGGGTGGGCCACCCGTGACCCAAGAAGATCACCCACAGACGGACCCCCGCTTGGCAGGGGATGAAGAAGTGGAAGTTTTGGAAGCACAAGGTATCGGTGGACAACGAACTGATGTCCAGTTAGAAAATCAGCTTGTCAAGTTAGAATATCCCTCTGTCCAGTTATATTATCCACGTGTCCAGTTGGAGCCAAGTGAAGAGTTGGACCTGGAGCTTGGGAAGAACGCAGTCACAATTGTACGTGGAAAGCAGGCAATTTGTGTGAGCAGTTACGTCGAAGATGTAGTCAGCCCATGGGATCACGAGGCGGAGTGAGCGGTGAGGGAAGTAGAGGAAGCATACCAACGCGGAAAAGGGAAGTCTGGAGCGTTTTCGACAACTGTCAAAAGTGAACTTATAGAGTGGGCGGGTGTAGATGGGAAATTGCAGAAGCGGCACCGCACCTAGCGGTGGGATAGGAACTTACAAAAGCGGCGCCGCACCTTTCGCAATTAAGTACGTATTTACCCCATTTTGGTGTGAAGTATGATGCCTTTGGAAATGCAGGCGCTCCACCTTTTGCAATTCAGTATGTAGTTATCCCAGTTTGTACCTTTGGTTTGGTCTACTTTGTGTGGTTACCCCAGTTTGTATCTTTGGTTTACATGACAAATAATGAACTTGACATGACATATAATGAACTTGACATGACAGCTAATGCATTTGATATGACAGAAATGCACTTGACTTGACATTATGACTAACCAACCAAGTCCACATTTTGCAATTCAGTATGTAGTTATCCCAGTTTGTACCTTTGGTTTGGTCTACTTTGTTCTACTTTGTGTGGTTACCCCAGTTTGTATCTTTGGTTTACATGACAGACAATGAACTTGAAATGATATATAATGAACTTGACATGACAGCTAATGCATTTGACCTGACAAAACATGCACTTGACTTGACATTATGACTAACCAACCAAGTCCACCTTTTGCAATTCAGTATGTAGTTATCCCAGTTTGTAACTTTGGTTTGGTCTACTTTGTTATACTTTGTGTGGTTACCCCAGTTTGTATCTTTGGTTTACATGACATATAATGAACTTGACATGACAGCTAATGCATTTGACATGACAAAACATGCACTTGACTTGACATTATGACTAACCAAACAAGTCCACCTTTTGCAATTCAGTATGTAGTTATCCCAGTTTGTACCTTTGGTTTGGTCTACTTTGTTCTACTCTATGTGGTTACCCCATTTTGTATCTTTGGTTTACATGATAGACATTGAACTTGACATGACAGATAATGCATTTGACATGACGTTATGACTAACCAACCAAGTCCACAAACCAATAATAATTGCAAAGCAAAATGTCTACAACGAACCAACAACAGTCTAAAACGAACCAAGCGAAATGTCTAAAACCAACCAATAACAGTCTAAAACCAAACACAACAGTCTAAAACCAATCGGGAAGTACTTTTAAGAGTCGGATGGGGGTGCAAGACGTCCGTGAATGATGGCAACACAAAGGAATTGGCGATACACCGCAATGAAGTCATCGTTAAGGCCACGGAACTTGGTGTCGCCGGTCGCGAGGAGCTGCATGAAGCGGATGGCATATGGACCACAGTCGCCCCTACATCACGACAACGAAATATGTTCACCCAACCTGCGACAATTGTTTATAATCGGAACAAGTGGAAATATCGACTTACGATTGTTTGTTTTGGGGAATCCCCTTCACCCTCTTGTACGCCAAGGGTTTCGGGACTTTGCCGACCCATTTAACCCGAAGTTCGAGATAGCTGTCCATCAGAATGGGGAGGAGGTGGGTCACCGACTTCAGAAAGCCCGCCATGTGGCGCTCAGCGACTAGGTTGATGTCGGGATCGTAGACGTTCAATGTCCACTCTGCGAGATTGATCTCTAGCGCCACCCAATGCTCGTTCTAGAGATTGCAAGGCGCCAACAACCGGTCGACAACGACCCACTCCATTGCAAACCTCTCCGATAACTTGCCTTCGAAGTAGTGGGTCAGCTTCTCGTCCCCCTTGACCACGTCAAGGTTCCCCTTCGCGTCCGCCAAATGGTACTGCAACAGATACCTCTAGAAGAAATTAAGGACGACGACATCTTCGTACTTGTCATTTTCCTTGATGTCCTTCTGCATGAGGGCACATGCCTGCTCGATATGCTGCAAGCACGGAAAACCATTTATATGGAAGAGCATATGATGAGGAAGGTAATCCATAGAACCACGTTGTGGGAACCTAACCTCGGATGTGACCCAAGTGGTCGGTGATTGGAGTACCCTGAAGAACTCTCTCTACAGTAGGCTGCCTTCGACCAACCGGATAGGGTCAGTTCTGTCCTTCATCCAGGAAGAAAACGCATCAACGTCTGCCCTCGTCGTCATGCCTAGGTCCACGACATCCACTGCTTGTGATGCCTTCTTGCCCACACGCGGCTTCTTCGCTGGCTGCTTTACCTCCCCCGGGGAGAACGTATCAGGATGTAGACGGGTCCTCCTATCGCGCCGTTGGAGGGGCACCTCAGGCTCAACATCAACCTGCACCCAGCACACCATAGTGCATATAACATGACAGATAATAAAATTGATAAGACAGTCAAATGTCCATACCTCGCCGATGTCCAGAGTAGGTTTCTCCGACTGGCCCCTGATTGTCCTCCTTGGTCGGCTGTCTCTCCTCCTCGTCCTTGTACTTATCCTTTTCCTTCACTGCTCCATGAACCTATCCACATGACATCTAATTAAATTGACAGATACTGATATTTTCATGACATGTGCTGACATTTTACATGACATCTTACAATCTTGACATGACAGTGATATATAATTACATGACGCTATATATGATGCCATGACACAACAAAAGCCTTACCTCCTTCTTCGGCAGCACCTCCCCTTGCTCCTCTGACTCCCTAGTCCCCTTCCCCCTCAATGCACTCTTCAAGTCTTCAATTGACTCCTTAAGCATGGCCATCTTTGATCCTAACTCCACGGTTATGCTCCTCGCCATGTCTTCCAACTTTGCCAGTAACCTTGACTCGATCTCTAAGATGGTAGCTTTTGTCTACATACCCGCCCCTGATTCTTGTGTTGACCCAAGTGCTTCCTTTGGTTGTTTCTTCCATGGGGGTTTCACATTTACTGCTACAAACGCCCGGACAATGTCGTCAAAGAAGTGGTCTCGCTTATCGTGACTGTATCGGGTACCGCAGTACAAATGGGTAGCTTCCTCCACTTCATCGGGGATGAGAACCGGCCTCACAGCGTCAGGGTCATCGAAATACGCGAGCTCCTCCTTAGCCTCCCACAGTCGGGTTTCGATGGCGGAATACTCGAGGTTCCCTTCTTTAGACTCGTATCACAGACACCTAGGGTACAGCTTCTCATCTATGATGCTCGCACATTGGACGCCCATTGGAGGGAGGGCTTCGTACACCTAGAGCTGCAAACATCATTTGTCCAGTACAAGGTCAATTGCTGTCCAGTATAAAATAATTGGATGACTAGTATTAATTCATAAGGCATCCAGTGAGGTTTGTGTACGAACCTGGAAGGCGAGGGGGAATCCCATCAGCAAGTACGTCGGACGTGGTGCAGTGGTGCTGCTGCCAGTGTGTTGGAGCTTCCTCTCGATTGCATGGTTGAGGAACTCGTTCGTTCGCTCGTAGGAAAGCCGACCCCACGAATAGGCCAGGAACCTTTCAATGTTAGAGACGAGGTTGACCACCCACCCCTGAATGTAGTTCGGGGTTCCATCCCGAATAACACGCCCTCGACCAGCATCAGCAGGACAAATTTAAACTTTTTGGCTGACGATTTCTCAAATGCCATTGCCACATGGAACATCACCTCGAACTCGGACATCTTCAACTTGGAAACTCCAAAGAAATCATACACTGCCGTCTCGCACGCTGAGTCGTCCTCCGGCTCGTCGACATAGCCGCAGTTGAGACCGGTGACAAGGGCGAACTCAACTATTGAGAACCTCACGACCGTATCATGGATCTTGTACCATGTTTCATGCTTCTTCTTCGTCTTTAGTTGTCGTTGGATAACGTAGTGTACAAGTTGTCCGGAGAACTGGACCCTTGTGTCCAGTCTTGCAACGCCCCTTAACGGGCTGTCCATCAGGCGCTTCCACTTGGACTCGCTCAACCGGTTGTCAATGTTTACCGGGGGGGGCCAACCGACAGTATTGGTTACATCGCGCTTTGAAGTGTCTGTCTTCCTCGACAATGTACACAGCCTGCACAGACTTCAACAAGTCAGCCACGCTGCACCATGACAATCACAACTTACATTACTCAAACGAAAGCCCATCATACCGCGCCGGAGGTTTGAGTTACAGGGTCGACAATCTTCTTTCCACTCCGCTGTGGCATTTTTTATATTTAGTAGATATCCTGCATGTTAGGAGACCAAAAATCAGTAATCTAGAAATCAATTCGTGTTCCCCAACCCACAGTTCCCTTCACATCAGTCCCACAAACATTCTAGAATTCAATATGTACATGACAATTACTTATTCAGAACCTATGCATATCAAATGTCAAGATTGAATGCACTTAATGGTTCAATATGTACATGACAATTACTTATTCATCTTAAGATTGAATGCACACAATGGTTCCATATTCATCCCGGTAGTCTATCTTACATGACACCAACACATTTATACATGACACCTTAATATTTATACATGACAGTCGACTTATTCAATTTGTACATCTCCAATTGCACACGAGTGTCAATTTTTCATCAGAAATTTCGACCTACTGACATTAATATTCAGTTCCCCTGTCCAATTTTAATCTACACATATGAAAACTCGCCCTTTCTAACATTTCCCCTAACCCTAATTTGCCCCATTTCGGCCAATTTCCCCCTAAACTGAACGTATCTACAGCTACCCTACTCCTGAAAATTTGGATTCGACATAAACGTTCCCCAATTTCCCCTTTCCCAATAATTCCCTTCTCTCCGCACACCCTAGTTCCCAAACTTTCCACCCTTTGTTTTTAACTTGACGCCGGTTACTTCCTACTCCCCTACGAATCCAAGCAATAGGTAATTAATCGACCGAGTTAGGGTTTACTTACTTCAAAATCGCCCTGTTCAATGTCGGCTCACCTTCTTCTTCTCCTCTCTTGCACTGCACCGTCGTCTTCTTCCTCTTCTTCCTCTTCTTCCTTCTCTTTTTCTTTTCCTCAGGTTTGCATGAGCGACTGTTGCCCTCTCTCTTCCTCTTTTGTAAGCCTGTCAGATATCGACAGTTGATTTTACAGTTTTTTAATAAAACTGTCTAATTTTATCTTCCTCTCTCTCTCTCCTCATTAACTTCCCCCGGTTCCTCTCTCTCCACATTCACTCTCTCTCTCTCTCTCTCTCCTTTGTCCCGATTGCATTCCCCCTTTTTAACCTGATGGATTGCAATTTTTTGAGGGGGGAGGGTTAACCTTTGCAATTGTTTTGGATAGTGGGTTATGGACGCAAAGGTGGCCGGATATTGGGTTAGATTGTTCAATTCACTCTAATTTCAAACTCATTAGCAATAAATTTGATATTATTTTTAAAATTTTAAAAAGGTTGATATTTTATTAAAAAAATTAACACATTAAAATGCGTGCAAAAATGTAAAACATCTTATAATTTGAGAGGAAGGATTATATTTTATTGAATGAACTACTGGAGTTTTACTTAAACTTAACTTTCTCACCTGATCACCTTATTCATTTTGTGCTCAACTCACGTTATAATTTGTTATCACTCCAAATTGCTTTATCTCATGTATGTGTATTATATTAGTATAAATACCCATTATTAATTGTATGACAGTGAATGATCAATTGCGAGAAACTACATATGACAGCGATATTATGTACATTCTTGACATGAACCTTGTGAATGATCAATTGCGATAAACTACATATGCCATTATATCCATGCTTAGCTACATTGCTTAGGTCTCGTATTATACCTTGTTACAATTCAGTCATGATCCTATGTAGTTCCAACATGATCTACTTGGCTTGTTGCAATTGACGTGGTAACGATTGATTGAGTATATGTGTCCCATGTTATGAATCCGCGTGATTGTTGCACTCCCTTGACTTAGGTTCATGATAGTGTGTTCAGCTCCTCTTGGTATACATATTCCCGTGAAATAATATCCTTAGCATGTTACTCGATGATGCCTCGATGATTATCATGCCTTTTGTGACAATAAACCCATAGTATACTCCCCCCTTTTGACATTCATGATGCCCCCCTCCTCCTGCCCTATGATATACTCTCGTGCTTGCATTAACATATGACTTGACCCCTCGCATAAAACATGAACATTATGCTGAATTCATTTGGATCACCCTTGACTATGCTCATGTCCTGCCACATGTCACTAGTACCATGTAAGACCTATACTTTCGGAATGTATCTTTTCGTATGATTACATGTCGTATTTACCCTATTGTGCGAACGTTATTTGACATAGAGTGCGATAGGTTAACATACTGCCTTTATGTGTCCTATTCATGACATTTAATCCGATTAGCATGATATATCTCGACATGCTTGCATTTGACTCCACATTGTTATGACCGGACTATGTGTATGCCATACCTGAGCCATTGTTCTTACATGAGAAGTGATAGGTTGCTAGACCGTCTCGCATGTGCATTGTTATAGAATTTGAGCATCTTTTCCCTCTACGAATGCATGTCATGCTATTCTTTGAGATAGGTACATGCTAGTGTTCTATGATGTGACCGATATGCTTCATGATTGATATGTGTTTTGCTTGTCGCAATTATAACCTCATAGATTTTTATAAGGGCATCGTTTTCATTCTCGGGTTGGAACCTTGTTCTTAGTCTCGTCGTCTTTAGCCTCGGTCCATGTTCGAGTCTATCGGGAATCTAGATTGTCTGCCTTTGTCCTTCCCCTATCTCCGTTGACTTGAAACCCTGTGCAATAGTTATAGAATTGACATGATGATGAATTCTGACGTGTTTACATTGATAGGCTGATATGGTAGTAAATATTTCTTCGATGCCTTGGTGTTCTGATATGCAATGATGATATGTTGTGTTGACACTCTGAGTTAACAATTATTGCCTGAGGGCTTTGCCTATAAATGTGAATCTCAATTATTGGAACCATGATATGGTAATATGATATGATAGATGATAGGCTATGTTAGTGTGTGATGATGAAGCATTATGACGTGATATGATATTATCCTTGTTGTGGTCGTTAGCATGATGCAACTTGATGATTTGACTTGAATACGTCCATATGTATAATGATTCGCAATATTATTGAGTATAGGGATACCTTGAGTTGTGTGATATGATTGACGATGTACTGATAATGTTGTAGATATAGGGTGTTAGTAAGCATGACATAGGATATGTGTGATGACTTCCATGATTCTTTCTTCTTGATTATGTGGGCTAAGGACCGTGGGTGGAATGATCGGAGAGCGAGGAGGGGACTTGTGTTGTAGGATTGATCGATGATAATGTGAGATAGAGGTGTAGGGAGACAATGTTAGCTTAGGTAGGGCCGATCGAGCTCTAGGATTAATAGGAGATAGTGGTTAGTGGCCTTGTGATGAGCTCTCTAGTAATAGGCCTTAGGTAAGGAATAGGATTAGGATAGCGAGTTTTCGAGAGAGTGGTTGTAGGATAGGTAGACTAGGCGTGTTGACCAAGGAATTCGTATAGGGAGGATATGATGACAGATAGGTTATTGTACTAGGAGTGGTAACGATGTTATTGAGGAAACTAGCTTTGGATGACCATGAGATTTGGTGTAACTAAGGAATGCTTGAGGAATTACAGAATTTAGGATTAGATTATAGGTGTTGTGACTGGGAACGACTTTGGAAAGAAATGAATTGGGAAATTGTTAGGGTAAGAAGTATACAACGCTTGAGGAAATCATGAATCTTGGGAATTTGGTTGCAGAATGTACACTTAGGGTTTTGCTCCATTAACATTAGGGATGTTTGGTAGAGTTATGAGTGGAGAATTAGTAGATGCGGTATTGGAGGATTCTAGCATAGAAGTGGAAACCAAAATTGATGTGTAGGAATTGCTTTGACTATTGAGGTAATAAGGGGTGGAAGATGAACCTTTGAGGAAAAAGGACTGGTAGCTAGGTGAGAATCTCGTTAAAGTCACTCAAAAGACTGATTGCTCGAGGTTTAAAAAGGAAGATTTTGAGTAAGGATTGAGAGAACTAGCTCGGTTAGAGGATATTTGGGAATGTTAAAAGTTGAAGAATCTTAGGAGATATGGTTAAATTGCGAGACTTGGGTAATTCGGATGAGGATGACATAGGAAATTATGGAATGATTATGCTTGGTAAATAGAGGCTTTGAGGGGTGATGTCGTGGTTTGAGGAATTGTGACCTAAGACGACATAGGAAAATGTGGAATAAGGAACTGGAGTAAGGCGACTTGAGAATCGTGATTGGTTAAGGTTATAGTGGGGTTCGGAATGGTGATTTGGTGCGATGAATTAGGTAGATTGTTATGATCTTATTAGGATGTGGAGCGATGCGGTTCGGATTAATTGGGTCCTGGTGAGTTAGTTGGGTAGAATGTGATTGTGAGATTTGGGATTGATGTGGAAACTTGATGATGCGTGATTATGAGTTAGCACTATAAGGTTTTATGGGGTAGAAATTGTCGACGGTAGGCGGTCGGGTAATTCTATCAAGGTGAGGTGCTTGTGTGTTTTGGGATGCGTGAGCCATTTATGAAAATGAAACTTGCGTTGAATGTTGAGGTCATAATAGGATATTGTTTATGAGGTTAGTAGTAGGAGTCTGATCTTTAGAGGTGGATTAGTAGTGGGAATGCTTAGTGGTATCGGAAGTAAGATTTGAAGCTTGGGGTGACTTTGGATTTCTCCTTAAGGGATAATGGTCGGATGGAATCTTAAGGGAATAGATGGCATGGATGAATTTGGTAAGGAACACTTAGGATGAGGATGTACTTGATAGGAGTCTTGGTGGGTGATTGAGGTGTTGAGCTTGATGAAATAGGAAATTGGATGGTGGTGAATTCCGAGATGTGGGTTCTAGATGGTTAGGTAAAATGTTATGACTTGAGCCTGAATTGTTGAAGAAAATTGATACTTAGATGACTCGATGACCTAAGCGTTGAAATACCTAGAAATTGCTTTGGGAATTAGGCTTAGATTTGCGGGTGGTTTTGAGGCTATAGATTGTCTATGAGTGGGACGTATGATAAGCGAGAAGCAATGGTACTTAGGATGGTTATCGGATTTGAGTTGGTAGATCTAGATAAGGTTTGATTTTGACTTGATAGAAATGATGGATGAGTGATGGTTGTGTTCTGTTATGATCGGTAGCTATATGCAGGTTTCTTGATGATGTGACCCATTGCTATGTTATGAATCCTACTATGTGTGATGCTATACTAGATGCATTATGGGGTGTGATTATTCTCGATATGACTTAGCATGTTATTGAATGCGCTACATGATTGTTGTGTTATGAGATGCCTTGAATCAAAATTGTTAGAATGATAGAAGCTGAATTGGTAGAACCTGATTCTGACTTGGAACCTAGGAAGAAAATATGGGATTAGCCCTTAGAGGTGGATGATTCCATCTTCTAAGTACTGAAATTGCTCGACTAACGTCGGAATTCAAAGATTTGAAACAGTAATAAAAAGGACCAACTCAGATTTTAAGAAAACTATTGCGACCCGAGTTTTCATTATGACGCCCTACGAAGTGGATACAAGCATTTATGGGGGCACCTGTGGATCGCTTGCTAAGACCTAGTGGAGACGCCATGATGTTCTTCTGAGTTATGATATGACCGAATAGTCGGAGTGAGGATGTGGTAGGGGCTCATACCACATTCTTGCTATGACCGATTAGGAGTATTATGATCATGGCGACGGTACTGTGAGCCTCATGGGGGCACTTATGAGGTACTTACGGGATCAATGGCATGATCCTTGGACTCACCCATTTCAAACTTCATCCCCTTACTTTAAAATGATTTTAGTCTCGGGGACGAGACTTGTTTTTAGAGGTGGATGATGTAACGGCTCGGATTTTAAAAATCCTAATCTTCGGAAAAACAACATTTAAAATAAATTTAAAATGAATTTAATCGGATATTTTAAGGAAAACTCATTTTTAAATTAATAAATCAAGCCTGAAACTATTAAAATGGATTCCGGCCCAATCTTGAACCTTTTAAGATCGATTCCGTCTTTTTCTCGGGATCCCAAAAATTTCTTCGGATAATGATACTCTTCCGGATTTTAAAACCTAATTGATCGAGAGAGCGGGATTTGGGAAACCAAATGTCGGAAATTCGAATTTCCGACTCGGGACCACAATTCCGTCCTATTTCACTCATTCTTATCCATTGCAACTCACCTCCTCCTAGTCGGGTAAAATCTTATCTCCACTCCCTTCCTCCTTTCCTTTGATTCCCACATATTTCAAAACAAACAAGCCCTAGCTACACCTATCTACTGTGCATTCTGAAGTTTAGCCAAGGACAAGCTCTCCTTTTGACCATCTGAATATGCAGCCCCAATCCCCTACACTTCACATTTCAATTTCTAAACCCAAACACCCCTTAGCCCTCTCTCTCTCTCACTGTTTTTACCGAACCCACCCTCCCCTCCTTCATTCCTTCGGCACCACCACTCCACACCAAAGCCACCACCACCATCTCAAAGTTGCCACCAGCAGGAGCCCCAGCTCCGTCACCGGCCACCCCACCACCGTAGCTTCCACCTCCATTCTCGCCCCTATTTTGCCGATAGGAGGATCCAGTGCCCACCACCTCCTCCTTCATCTTCTTCTCGAGACAGCAGCAGTAGCCTCCTACACCTTCTCGGAGCCCTTGATGAGCAGCAGCAGCCAGGAATGCCTCCCGGAGACCGCAAGCGCCGCCCTCGACTCCCTCCTCCTCTGTTTCGAGTCCGAGCACGGTAAGAGATCGCTTCCCCTTCCTTTCTACTCCGAGCCACGAAAACTTCCTCCTTTAACCCTCCCCCATCTCTCCCAGGCGTTCCCGCTTGAAGAACTGACCTCGACGAGCCCAAACGTTACCTCCCCGAGCTTCTTTTCCGGCGACGTAGACGAACCCCTTGGTGAGCTCCTCTTCCTCTCTCTCTCTCTCTCTCTCTCTCTCTCTCTCTCTCTCTCTCTCTCTCTCTCTCTCTCTTTCTCTCTTCCTGGGTTCATATGTGTGTATGTCGGGTAGTCGGGATTGAGTAGCCGGAGCAAGGCCGCTGCCGGCGAGCCTCCCCCTACCTCTTTTCCGTCATTTTCGAACGCATGGGGGTGAAGTGGTGAAGGTAATGACCAGTGTTCATCCCACCCGCCGGGTCCCACCGTTCCACATAATCGGCCACGTCAGCATGGGTCCCTTTCCTTTTTTTCTTTCTTCCTTCCCTCTTTCAATCATATGAAAATGAAAAAGGGCTGGATTGTTTTTAAAGAAAACAATGGGCCTAACCTTTGTGTGGGCCGAATATTTAGTGGGTTAAAACAAAAGTGGATTGGGCATATTTAAATTCTGAAAAAGCAAAATGACTTTGGGACGGTGTTTGCAAGGCAAGTCCATTTTTTTTATTAATAAACTGGGTTTGGTTTTGGGTTTAAAGAAAAAGGGGGTCGGTTTGGTAATATTAAAAAGGACTGTTGTTTTTTATAAAATAAAAATGGTGGGGATTTTTAAAGGATTTAGAAATATTTTATGAAAGCGTTTAAAATGGTACTTAAAATATTAATTATTATCATTTGAGTTTTAAAATATAAAATATTATTTTGAGATTAAGGATATAATATTATGGTCTTATAAAATATCGGGACTTAAAGTATATTAACGAATTAAACCAAAAAGAATTTGGCGAACGTTCTCAGGGATCGGAATTTCTAACTAAGGAACTCGGATTTTGAAACGGTTTCGGGACTAACTCGGGAAGTTATGTGATCGATGACTAACAAGCATGATGATATGATTGATTGAGTAATAGCATGATCTGTGTGGACTAATGGTATATATGAATGACTAACGGCATGATGAGGTGTTAGAGTTATGTATCGTTAACTTATGCTTTTGAGATATTATGAATACGATGAATATGATGACCTTGAGATATATGTGATATGCGGTTTCTTATTGCGGGTATATTGTGGCGGATACATGAATGTGGCTGAATGGAATTATGAGAATGATATGGTCTTGTGGAATGTGGCAATATGATGAATGTTTGAACTTGACGGAATGATGACTGCGATATAGTTGCTATTCTCGTTGAATGATATGCTTGAGTGCTTGGATGATTAGACGTAGACTTATATATATATGTTCTGATGTGTATCTAGGTGATACTTTGTGATTATGAATGATGTATGTCGGATCTTCTATTATGTTGTTCTGCATAGCCAGGTAAGTCTCTACGAAGCTTACTCAGATCGAATAGAACCCTGCTATATGGGCATGATATACTCGGTGTTGCATATGCATAAAAGCATGCCATGTAGTACCATGCTAGGTTGCATTGACCGTTGAGTATTCTATTTCTTTATGCGTATGTAAACAGAACGGCTGTTATCTATGAAGTATCTAGAGTCTTTGCCAGGGTCATAGGACGGCCCATTCTCATTGGGTCTCGTCCTGAGTCATTCGAGTCATATGCCACCAACTTATACTATGAGCATGATTACGAGATTTTCCTGCGGGCTTTATATATGATTACGGGTCAGGCCTTCGGGCCGATTCGATTATAATGGAATGGAATGCATTCACGAACTGGCCAGTCTCTGCCCTATCGGGAAAGGGGGTGGAGGTAGGAGAGGGATATACCACTTGGTATTATGTGATAAGGTCTTATTATTATTATTATTATTATTATTATTATTATTATTATTATTATTATTATTATTATTATTATTATTATTATTATTATTATAGTGCATAAAAACAATTTACAAGAAATTAGTGGGTAGCCGAGATACTATCTGGGCACCCACTCCCTTAGTGATAACAAAGCTAAGTCTAGTAAAAATATAAGCGGCAGCACGAGCCCTAGCATCCTGAGATACCGAGAATTTCTGAATCCAGTTCAGTAAACCTACATCATCCGTATCTAACTCCCCCAACGAAGAGAATGAGAATGGTAGGAAACCGTACCCAGCCGTCGAGCACAACTCACGATACTTGGCACACTTACGCCGAGCAACATTAACAACAACCCGACCGGGCACAAAGTCAGACACTGCAGACTGAGTCAAGGGGGAGGATCCCGTCAGATCAACACACACATCCCGCCCCTTATCCCAGGAATAAAGGAGCAAATCCGCCGAACGAAGGGGCTTATCATGCCCATCAACCAAACCGATATCAACCTCCTTACCAGTAGAAATCCCAGCTCTATAGCAGATATCCAATAAAGTGTCACGAACGAGGTTATGTCGATGTTTAATGCCCACAGTACCAGCACATGAGACAATATGATCGCCATAAACATCACCCTTAAAGACCCGAGAACAATCTGGGCACGACCTAGGCACCGTGAACAACGGAACCCCTAGTCGATAACTAAGCACACTACGATAGGTCCTTCCATTCATAATCTGCCCCAACCCAGAAATAGGTACTGCACGCAACCAATCAGAGGAGTGAGCACCCTGCTGAGACTTCCATAATGTCACCTGTCGTGGAGTCAAGGAAAAAACAGATTCCGATGTAGCAGCAACCTTCGCGAAATATATATCTGCCAGTTTCTTCATAAGTTTAGGGGCAGCGATTTCACTAGGATCGCGTAGAAGATCAGAACCCGTGGCCTCATTAAAAGCACGCCAAGCATCATCGAAAGTAGGGCCAGCATCAGTGATACCAGAAGGACGTAGGAGCTTAGCCTGCAATTCAGCAGACTGCAAACGAGACGCCAAAAAAGCATAATGTAGGACATCCCCAACAGCATACACTCCGAGCCCACCAAACTGAAAAGGGAAGGTGGAAAGGCGCCACTGCCAATCCCCAAACCCAGGCCCAGACGTAGTGACAATACGCTCCAAGCTAGAATGGAGGGCCACATCAAAGGAAAGTTGGGCCGGTCCAAAGACAAACGGAGAACAAGTACGCAATGCAAAGTAAAGTATTATTATTATTATTATTATTATTATTATTATTATTATTATTATTATTATTATTATTATTATTATTATTATTATTATTATTATTATTATGCACTTGATCTTAGGGGCATGCTAGTGTGTTAATATTCCGCCTTGCATCTAGAAGCATGATTATTAGGTATAGCATATGTGTGTACATATTGTGGGGACATCACTCTTAAGGAAGGGACAGACCTAAGTGGACATCATCTGATCCCGCCCACTATTAATGTTTTTAGGTATCCATTATGCTTAATACTATTGATGCTGATTTAGCTCCATGACCGCGGGGTCTAACATGGCGGAAAGAGAGAGTTGAGACTCTGACTACACAAAATTAATAATGATTTGAATTTAAGAAATTGGATCATGTTTTGACTCGGCTCCGCCGTGACAACTTTATGTATGATTTTGGAAACTCTACTGGGTTGTATGATAAATAGATTTTATGACTCAGGCCATAGGGCAGGTACATGGGGCTTACCCGAGGGATCCCGACGATCCCTCTCGGTTTTGGGTGCGAAATCCCACTTTCAAAGCGTAATTGTTGGTTTGAAACCTTCAACCCGTACTCGGGGTGCAAGATCCCATCAAGGGGTTTCATCCCTCAAAACGTAACCCGGGAATCATAATCCCGGGCTGTTACATGGATCAAACACAAAACCAACACCACTGCTTGCCTCTTAAACCAAGACCCCATAGTTGATTCCTACCCCACCGAGATTGAATGCAAAGTCTTTGATAGTAGCCACTTCAATGCAAGACTCGGTTAAAACCCTTGAAAAACAAGCAGTTAATGCCTTCCTTGATTTTCCCCTATCATAAGGCACTTTGATGAAGTCTTGGTTCGAATTAATATCAAAACTAACACATTTCATCCAGAAACTAACAGGATTTGAGCAACAATCATGAACTCTTAAACGACTGAATCCCCTTTCTAGGCCTTTCGACAAACACCCTGTGCATACTAGAGTTTCTCAAACAATCAAATGAATCTATTCTTGACTTAGACAACTTCATTTCCATCAATTCAATCAAGAGAACAACCAATTCACCTAATACCTTGACTACACCATCATATTTCATAACCTCATAGGGATTGGGAGTTACCTGGATCGAATGCTTCATGACCTCATCGATTTCTTGATCCCTATCAGTGGTTGGATATGCAATTTCATTGATACCTTTGAGCCCAACATGCTCTGCTTGATTCTTCTTAACACCCACCTATTTTGATGGTGTAGAGTAGGCATGGGCTTCCGGTCTGGATTGGATCGGGCCGGAACTTCTGGTCCGATCAAAAACCAGTGGACCAGGTACGGGTCAAGGCTTTAAACCCTAAAGTGAGAGTATTTAAAGTGGGGATTTTGAACCCCAAATCAAGCATAGGGCCGTTGGGTACCCTTAACCGGTCCTATGAGACTATATCGCTTAATTCGTTTTGTGTAAAATGCCAAAAAACTGAAATAGAGTACAACTTGCCACGGCGAGGACGGGTCAAAACCTAAACCATGAAATCTCCAAACATGTGAAATATATAAGCCGATTAGTAAGTGAGTTCGATTCGATCGCCCGAGCAAATCCCTGTCATAGAAGCATGGAGCACACATGATTTACAAACAAACCTAAAAAATATACGTCCAGGGCATGGGATCAGATCGAGGCCCTATCGCACTCTATTCCCACAAGCAGGCATATACATACACTATACCTAAGAAAGATGCTTCAAATGGAGTACGGAATATTTAAACACCCAAGCATGCTGACACTTTATATATATGTGTGTGTGTGTGTGTGTGCAGAGATGCGATAAATGGCCCAAAGAATGCCAAGTGGCATATTCCTCTCCTATCCCCACCCCTCTTCCTGTTAGGGTGGATCCTGGCCAGTACAGGCTATAGCATAGCAATTGCCATCCGCAGATGGTATGTGTGTGCATTAATAGTCTCGTAATCATGCTCATATGGTGAATTGAGCCCGCAAGCTCGACTCTAATCCGACTCAATGGAGGACGAGCCCGATGGGACTAGGCCATCCTAAGACCCCCTAGCAACGATTCTAGGACACAGAGATCACGACCGTTCTCTTTTCATACGCAATAAGTAAACAGATGCTCATTCAAGTGTGCAACCTAAGCATGATACTACATGGCATGCTTCAATGCTTATGCAACACCTAGTATGTCATACAACTACATGTAGGAGGGTGTGTCTGATCAGTTTAAGTAAGTCCATAAAGGAACTTACATGATAAGCCGAACAACAAAGTGTAGCATAAGTAGAGTCCACACAAGCAACCAATCCACTCAAGCAACTCAATCAACAAGCACCTATGATAATAGTATGAAAGCGATACACTCAAGGACCAAGTCCTAAAACCATTTTCAAAACCAATATGACGTTCAACCATTTCAAACCACTCTCAAATCGTTCTCAAAGTGGAAACCTCAAAAGCCAACTCATCCAAATAAGCCAATTTCCATAATACTCAAGTTCATTTACAAGTCCAATTGTCCATCATTTAATCATATTTAAGAATGCCGACACTTGAAAAAAAGCTTCCAAAACATTTTTCAAGTATTCAATCCGACATTTCAAGTTTCGTCCAAATCCCCTTTTTAATATCAAATAATCATTATTATTCCAAAATCCCATTACTAAATTTATATTCCGAAATCCCATTTTCCGAAATAAACTCAAACTCAGATTCGATTAAAAAGGATCAGAATAAAAAACCAACACTCAATGCCAAAGGGGTCTAGGGGTGGCTCTGCCAAGCCACTAGGGGGATTTCGCGGCAGCGAGAGGGCCGGTCGCAGCCGCGGAATCTCTCTAGGTTCCCCTTGTGAGAAGGCGCTCGTTGGCCGCAAAACAAGGATTTCGCCGCGGCGAAAGCTGCAGTCGCGGCCACGAGTGCCTTCTTCTTCCTCAGTTTGTGTTATAACTCGCCACGACGAGATTTGAACCTGGATGTTCATTTTTGCTTCAAATCACACTCGTTTTTGGCTCGATTCAAAACCATTTTAACTCGAATTTGTTTCAAAATATTTCTAACATAAAATCTACATCAAACAACCATATATGACTCAGATGTGGACTAGAGGGGAGAGCGGAAGAGGGATTACCTAGCCTATTTGAGGCTTTTTTCAAAAAATTGAAAGAGGTGAGTCCTTGGGCTCCGATTCAACGAGATCTTGCTACGACCAAGGCCTAGGAGGGATAGTGTAATGGCCAAAATATAAATACTT
Organism: Persicaria maculosa; assembly: GCA_963922045.1. Classification (NCBI taxonomy): domain Eukaryota; kingdom Viridiplantae; phylum Streptophyta; class Magnoliopsida; order Caryophyllales; family Polygonaceae; genus Persicaria; species Persicaria maculosa. The sequence goes on from OY998257.1 coordinate 21,665,523, forward strand.
GGGTTACGTTTGAAGGTTGGATACCTTTTTTCAGATCTTGCAATTTAGGTACAGGTCGAGGTTTCAAAACCTCAAGTGAGAGCGTTTAAAGTGGGGAATTCGAACCCCAAATAAAGTGTAGGGCCATTGGGTACCATTATCCTGTCCTATGAGACTATATCGCGGAAATCGTTTGTTGTAAAACGGTGGAAAACATAAATAGAGTACAACTTGCCACGACGAGGCCGGGTCAAAACAAAAACCTCAAAATCTGAGGTTTTTGAAATCCTTTGAGCCAAGTGAATTCTGATTAAGATCGCTCAAGCAATTTCCCGCCAAAGAAGCATGGATCACACATAATCTGCAAACGAACCTAAAAAAATATGTGTAGGGCATGGGATCAGACCGATGCCCTATGTGTACTCTATTCCCACAAGTATGCATATACATACGCTATACCTAATAAAGATGCTTCTAATGCAGTGCGAAATATTAAACTCTCAAGCATGCTGATAGTGTATATATATATATATATATATATATATATATATATATATATATATGCAGAAATACGATAAATGGCCCAAAGAATGCCAAATGGCACATCCCTCTCCTACCCCCACTCCCCTTCCCGTTAGGGTGGGTCCCGGCCAGTACGGACTATAGCATAGTAGTTGTCATCCGCAGATGGTATATATGATTCTTTTGATTCATGGATCTTCTAAACCCTAGGCTTAACGCCTTTATTTATAATAAAACCTAAACTTATTCCCTAAGTAAACTATAAAATAATAGAAATATATCGTATATCTAAATCCTATCTAACTATAGAAGTCTATCTAAAATATGGAAAGATAAAATAAAATCGTGGCTTAACAAATCTTCCAAAGATATGGGCTTATCCACGCGCATCCGTTGTACGCATATCTTCAGTCGACGTCGACCAGAGTGGTCGACATTGACCACTTATCAACTCCAATCGGCTTTGGGAAGTGTAGTCGATGTAAGCTCTTCCTTCCTTAGCTCCTGAGTAAGAATTCTTTCTAGTCGACATCGGGTAACTCAGTCGATGTCGAGCTCTCCATATGTGTGTTTCACGTTGAGTAGTGGTTGACAGAAAGTGTGAATTTTGACCACTCTTTCCATATTCTAGTAACTTTATTCTTCAACATCTTCAGTCAATTCTTTTTTATCGTAATGCCATATTTTTTCAAAGTAGTGCTTTGATAACATTTTCTAATGTAATTATTTAATACCACTATTTCTTTTAATCAAATTGTTTGATACTACTTTTTTTAATTTAGTCAATTGTATATCGATATATTTTCATCGATTCTACTTTTATTCACTAAAGACACGTATGTGATTACATTTCATTGATGCAATCACTTGTGTTGACATGTTTATTACATTTTTTATTCATTGATGACATTTGTGATTACACTTCATCGATCTCAATCATTTGTGATGACATTGTTTATTGATAACATTTTTATACAATTGTTAACATATGAGCATATTTGTGCAATGATAATACTATATTGATGCTACGCTTTCATTGATTCCACTAATCTATACACATATATCTCTACATATGGGTACATAACAATACTCACCCTTTATGAAAGCTTTGTCTTCAAAGCATGGAAAAAATAACTAACTATCACAAAACTATTATTAACAATTCAAAGAAAAGATGGTTGAATGACTAATACTTGTGGCAGCTAACTTTACAAAGGCATATAGTTACTAAGTGGTCTATCGTCTCATTAGTAATTGTTACACTTATTGAATCCCACTTACTCTTTTTACCAAGGTTCTCTTTACCAAGCAGCCCACAAAAGAGTTGAAATTTGGAAGCCCATTTTTACCAAGCAATTGCAATTTTCCCTCATGCAGAGGACTTTCCTCACTCATAGGATGGGTTCTTAGGAGACAACCGTCTCTTGTGACATCCGGCCCCTTGATCTTATCATCACAAAAATAAGCTCTACATAAGTACTTTCTTCAGATCTCCTCCTTATGATAGCCATAGATGATGGGAGCTGCCCATTTGTTCTTAGACAAGAGCACACAAGCAACAAAATTCCAAGTAGTACACATCATTATAAAACTATCAAAGACTTTGTAAAGTAGGTAAGCAACAACACTTGTACCTTGCTGCCTTTTCCTTAGCCTACTTTGCTCTTTCGAATACCTCCTCTTGCACCATGAATTCAAAGTTTCATAAAAGGCATGAAGGGCAAGATTCTTCATCTGAACTTTTGGGTACCAAAATGCTTTCTCATAGCTCCCAAATTTAGTTGGTGAAATTAGACCCAACAACAAAAAACTTTTCAACCATGCACATAAGCAGTGCAAGTAATGTGGTGAAATTTTGTAACTAGGATGTAAAATCCTGCCAAATCTTGCAAAGAAAACAAGAATAGCATCCCAAAATCTCAATATAATTCATGCATCATTGGATGTCTTCATCAAGAATCTAATTGTATGTAATCATGGTTACAAGTTACTTTTTTAATATAAATTACTCATGAGTGGCTAATAAGGTCACCGGTAACTTTGTAAGTCTTTCACATGTTGATAAGTTATACTCTCTCCGTCTCAAAATACATGTCTTTTTAACCCATGTAATTTTGTCAAAAATACATGTCTTTTTAGATTTAATCATTACACTTAACCTACTTTTTACATCTAACCATTACTCTAATTTTTACATCACCCCTACTCTCCTCTTTACAAATTGATAAAAAAAAAGAAACAAATACTTTAATACCAAAGTCTAATCATTACATTTAACCTACTTTTTACATCTAATCATTACACTTAATCTACTTCTTAATTCTCGTGCTTAGTCCTAAAAAGACATGTATTTTGAGACGGAGGAAGTATCTTAAAAGTTCTCAATATGTTAGTGAAACACAACCTAAATTTTGAATTTTTGGGCAGTAAGTTAATTAGGCATGCCTTGATCACAATAAAATAACAAGAAAAAACGCGGACCCTATATACACCGCAAATACTTCGTCGGATCCAACGTTGTAGCAACGTCAGAATTAACGTTGCCACAACGTCCAATCCAACGTTGTTAGTGGTGGTATATTTTCCAAACGGAAAAGGAATTCGACGTTGTGACAATATCTGATTAGACGTTGTCACAACGTCGAATTCGACGTTGTGGGCTGGAACCCATCGGGCTCAGTCGGGCTTAGCAACGTCCATTTGGACGTTGTAACAACGTATGATCCGACGTTGTTACAACCTCAATTTGGACGTTGTACTCCCAATAATATCAACAACTCCTATAAAAGGGGTGAGGACCGCATTTGAAAATACAACACAACAATTCCACATTTTCTTTCCTTCTTGCCATGGAGCCAGTTAAAACTTAACATCGTGGATCAAACCCCAACATTGATTTTGTAATCAAAAGGGTTCGGTACCCAATGCCCCCGGAGGTGTACGACTGTGCTTGTCGCAATCCAGAATACAGTGGCTGTCATCCTTGCGCCCTGTTTCGGGTCGAGTGTGAAAATGAGACTCACATTTTCGCACCCTTGCAGTTCGGGTGTAGGTACTACAACCGTTTTCATCAGGGCATTCCTGGAGCGTATGAGTGGAGGGTTGGAGACCTTCTCCTTCAACGTATTTGGTCATTCTTCCCCGATGTAAGCAGAGATGACCACGTTTACGTAGCTCAACAGGCAGGGATACTTGTGAGGGAAGCAAATATGGAGGTCCGAAACTTTGCATTCAACGAGTTAAAGATTGAACTCATTCCGAAGACGAATTAAGTAGAGCCTGGTCGATTGTGTTGTTATCCGTAGTATATTTGTTTGTTTTAGTAATCTTGATGTGTTATCTACTTGTTATCTATGAAGTAAAGCGTTTGCATGTGATTGTTTGTTATTGTCAATAGGTAAAAATCATCAAAAGCACTAATGCAAGCAACAAGAACTACACAAATAAAGTATATCCGCCAAATACAAATAGTATTTCATAAACAAACAACATATAATGTATCTACTGAAAAGATATAATGTAGCTCATAATATGCTCGTACATCTGGTCCAGCTGGGGATGTCCGACCAATGCCTGAATACCCTGGGTCATCTCGTCGACCCGAGCCTGGCGCGCAGCAGACTCAATTGGTCCGATGACGTCGTCTGGGTGTGTAGGCGCAGCCGGGGGATCATCATCTCGTACCACTATCGTGGGCAACACATGACCTCGACTCTGAGACTGGAACCAAGCGAGGTAGTCAGCTGAGACGCCTCCCTGACAACTCTCGTCCGTCCTCCGGTGACCAATGACAGGGTAGAATCTGTCAGGGTCCTATGATGACCAACGGTCGTGCTGATGGGCAAACGTCAAGACGTAACACTTCTTCAGCCGAAACGGTCGCTAGGCCAGGGTGGGAGGGATGATGTCCAATGGGATCTCCTGCACGCGGCCAAATTGTCGGAGCACCCTATCTAGCATGTACGGCTCAACGATGCCACCGAAGCTGATGGTGCCTCGATAGGTGGAGGAGCGAAACCGACCTGTAAAATCCAAGTCTCTACCAAAAGGCATCCACTCGACCTAAGTTGTAAAAATGATATTAGGGAAACAATCATACTCGACTTATGTAGTTAATATCAAAGAAAGTGAGAAACACGTTACCTGATCGATGGTCATGCGCTCAAGCTGTGCCCGAAGCGTCCGCTCACGTCTGCACCTCTCCTTGTCATTCCCCCTCTTCACGTCCTTCGACGGGTCGAATCGTGTCATGTATCGGGGATCATTCCCTTCACCCCTGTCTGGGCGAAGTGGACCCGCAAAACAAGGGAAATACGACCAGATCCATGCCTATACAGTATAAACTATTAGAACACTTTTTATATGTAACTCGCAAGTAGAGCAACATATTTATTGTATTAAACTCACACTTACCTGTAAAAGCGCAGCACACCCACGTAGACCCTTAGCCTCGCCTCTCGTGGCCTCCCCTAATCCTCGGTAGAGGAAGGCAAGCACTCCTGCTCCCCAAGCTAGTCTCCCAGCGTGCTCTAAGTCCTAAACTAGCCCGAACAACGAGAAGTGTACGCGGCTCTGGGACTTGTCGATGAAGAGCGTTGTACCCAGAAGCGTAGCCAAGAAACCAACAGCAAGATAGTGGTGGCGCTCTTTGACATTGGCGATGAGGCCGGCGAACTGATCCCCACGGCTGCCATGCCTCTCCTGCCACGCAGTCGTGAACTCCAGGTGGGGCACTCCGCAAGCGGTCCTGTGCCTATTCAGCTCGGCCGCGGTCCAACCATACCTCTGCTGCAGTAGAGGCTCCAACTGTAGTGGCAGATGGTTAGGGGTAAGGGCGCAACGCAGTCCGTCAATCGGCAACCCCATCAGACAAGCGACGTCGTGGAGTGTGATGGTCATCTCGCCCCAGGGAAAGTGGAAAAAGCTCATCTCCGACTGCCAATGCTCAATGAACACAATCAATAACTGGGCATCCACTCCGTCCCAGTTCAAATCAAGCAGCCCCAGTAGACCAGACTGAGCTGCATCCTGCACCCATGTCATCAGGCCCTCGTATATGTAGCGGCGGAACGGATCGAGGTGTGTAGCTCGATGATGAACCTTTAGCAATGTATGCTGAAAGGTAGGGTCCGTCCATAGTCGGTGAGACCTATGATGCCTATATGAGACCAAAAGATCTCCTGGAGGCAACTCGCTATCGGGGAGCTCATTGTCCCCATCATCGGCCTGCTACGCCCCCTCCAGACCCCCCCATCCTCCTCCTCCTCCTCGGGCCCCCTCCTCCTGAACCGCCCCCTGCGGCTCCTGAGCTGGCCCCTACGGGTCCTGACCCGCCACCTGCCCCGTCCCCTGCGGGCCCTGAGCTGGCACTTGTATGTCCTGGCCCGCCACCTGCCCCGCCATCTCCTGTCCCGCATCGTGCCCACCCTCATCGTGATCCTCCCCATCATGATCACTGTCATCATCGAGATGCTCTCGGTCGAAATGAATATCCCCCACATCCTCCTCCTGCATGTCGTCCCCTACCGGAGCAGGTGTAAGGCAGCCACTTGCTACTGCGATGACCTCAACCCAATCAGCGTCGCTCCGCGCCTGTCCGGAGGTACTAGCACCACTCGTGCGAAGACCGAAGAACGAAGTATCGACATCCAATCGGCCCTGCGACTTCTTCGTAATCTGTGTCTAGGACGTAGCAGCCTCAACCGCTGTATCACGCACGGTCATAGTCTCTTGCTCCGCAAGAGCCATGAGATCTGACACTGTCTGCGAAGATGAATCAGTGATCACGACCTCGGCCGCGTCGACGCTCCCTGCTACTGTAGGTAAAGCCGCATTGCGATCTCGACCGAGAACGATGCGAACATTCCCGTCATCCCTCCTCATCCGGGAATCCTATTAAATTTTGAAGTAGTTTTTAAATATATTATTTTATTTCAATTGAATGTTAACTTTAGTAAATTGTATTTGTATTTTATTTATTAATAATTTTTTCTATACTTTATTCTAACAATTTTTTAAGAACTTTAACAAATTTTAAAAACATTTTGTATACTTTAATTTATATATATAAGTACATTTTATTTTTTTCTATAAATTGTTTTATTTTGTAACAATTTGTTTCTATACTTTATTTTTTTATGTTTGCATTTTGTTCAGTACAATTTTGATTTTATATTATACTTACAATATATTGTATTAAATATATTGTGCTTTCAATATATTGTATTTGTATTTTATTTCTTAACAATTTTTTCTATACTTTATTTTAAAAAATTTAACAATTTCTTAACAATTTTTTCTATACTTTATTTTAAAAATTTTAACAATTTTTTCTATAATTTAATTTATATATATATATATATAAATTTTATTTTTTATATAAATTTTTTTATTTTTTAACAATTTATTCTATATTTTTTTTTATTTTAAAATTATATATATATTTATTTTTTCAATATATTGTATTTTGTATTTAATTCAATATTATCATATATAACTAATCTAAATTAAATTAATATGTAAAATTTAAATAAAACTATCTAAAATTAAATAAACTAACTATTACTTCCGATAAATTAACTATTATCTAAAATTAAATAAACTAACTATTATTTCCGATAAATGAACTATTATCTAAAAATAAATAAACTAATTATTATTTCTATATAAAATTAAACAATAAGGTAAAATGAAAATAAATGAATTGATGCTAATCGATGGAGTACTCGACAGGGGAGACACCTCCTGGGTACGCCTCTTTCGACCTGCACCCGCTCTCCCACCACCGCGGCCACCCCCATCACCGGCGCCACCACCACTGCCACCAGCACCACCGGCGCCGCCCCCTCCAGATCCACTAGCACTACCGGCGCCGCCCCCTCCAGATCCACCAGCACCACCGACGCCGCCCCCTCCAGATCCACCAGCACCACCGGCGCCCCAACCTCGCCCAGATTCGACCACCACCGCCTCGCCCCCCCCTCCTCGCCGGCGCCGCCTCCTCGCCCTCGCCCAACACCCCCGCCACCACCATCACCACCGCCACCTCCTCCTCCTCGTCCAACGCCGCCCTTGCCTCGTCCTCGGGATCTCACCATCGCTCTCTCGCCGGATTTGGGAACGTCGGACTCGATCTCTCTCTCGCCGATTCGTGTTCAGGAAGAGCTCTCTCTCTCACCGATTCGCGTTGAGGAAGAAGAATACCAACGTCGAATCCGATGTTGTGCTTTATATAAAAAGAAGCGCAACGTCGGATTCGACGTTGTGCATAGTGGACACAACGTTCAATTGAACGTTGTGCTCCGCAACGTTTTGAATCACAACGTTCGATTGGACGTTGTGATTCAAATTACAACGTTGCATTTTGGGTGGGCTGAGACATGGGCCTTTTGGTTATGGGTTTTGGATAATTGTTGTAAGGGTTTAAATTATCTAAATTGTTATATAATTGTTTCTTTATTCATCATTAAATTATTTTATACATATATTATTATCTAAATTATTTTATAATTGTTTATTTATTCATCATTAAATTATTCTGGATTATTAATATATTTGAGTATTTATGCAACTCTTTTAGAAATTATTATTTAATATTTAGTTAGTGTTTTTTTTGCTAATTGACAGTTTTTCCATATGTTAAAGCTAGTTTGATGCTTGTGTGAGTATTGGGATATTAAATGATTAGGCATAAAATGTCATTTCGATACTTGTGGGAGTATTGGGATACTTATTTAATGTCGGAATTTATTTATATTATTTTATTAAGTGTTGGAATTTGGCGAAGTAACAAATTCCCGATCGGATGGAGGAACAAGTTGAGGAACAAGTTAAATAAAAAAATAAAACCTTACAACGCGACGAGCTTTGTTACAAACATAAGTTGGTGTCATTTGATAATGAAGAAAGGGTTTGGACTATAGGCCTTGACTCTTTGAAAAACTTTGTCCGCTGCACTCGTGGAACGACATGTGATTCTACGTACTTGAAATTTTTTGGCAAGTAGATTCACTCGTCATTCGACGATTGCAGCGGATAAAGTTTTTCAAAGAGCCAATGCCTTTAAAAGCCCAAACCCTTCCTTCATTATCAAAGTTGAAATGACAATACATACATCGCCTACAATGATACTAAATACTTCACAAATACAATGCCGACATACATCATGGTAGAACTCGTCCAGCATTTCCGTAATCCTGTTGCCAATGTCGGATTGGTAGGCCTCTCTGACGAAAAACGGTGTTTCATCCCTCTAACTTGATAACCGGTCCCATTGGACGTTTCTCCGTCTTTTATGAAGGTACTCGGGGGTCTATTGGGGACCAATATTAGGTGGTATATGTAGGAGAGGGATTGTCGTTGTGTGTCCGGGTTGTTGGGGTGGGTTGTTGCTTTCATAGGCCCTTCAAAATGCAACGTCGAATCGGACGTTGCCAAACTCTATGCAACGTCGGATCAGACGTTGCATTGTGAAGGGCTTAGGGTACGTTCCTACCCTAGCAACCCTATGCATAGGGTTTGCAACGTCGGATCGGACGTTGCCAAACCCTATGCAACGTTGGATTGGACGTTGCATTGTGAATGACTTAGAGTTCCTACCCTAGCAACCCTATGCATAGGGTTTGCAACGTCGGATTCGACGTTGTATAGGGTATAGTAACGTTCGATCCGACGTTGTATGCCCTACGCTGCATTTTGACTCGACATCGACCCATCTTCAATCGATATATTTGTTCTTCTAATTAGATTCGATTCAAGTGAATATTAAAATGATTCATATTCAATGTATTTGTTCTTTTAAGTAGATTCGATTCAAGTGAATATTAAAATGATTCATATTCAATGTATTTGTTCTACTAATTAGATTCGATTCAAGTGAATATTAAAATGATTCATATTCAATGTATTTGTTCTTCTAATTAGATTCGATTCAAGTGAATATTAAAATGATTCATATTCAATGTATTTGTTCTTCTAAGTAGATTCAATTCAAGTGAATAGTGAAATGATTCATATTCAATGTATTTGTTCTTCTAATTAGATTCGATTCAAGTGAATAATCAAATAGTTTACATCACAAGTGCATTACCGAATAGAGTTTGCATAGAGTTTACATAGTTTAGGGGAGTACATAGATTCGATTAGATCCAAGCCATAAATATCCCTAAGGTTACAATCAAGGGGAGTACATAGAGTTTACATCACAAGTGCATTACCGAATATATAACATATGAAAAAACCGTACAGTTGCCCCTAATCGTACATTGAAAACACAAAATCAATTGGATCAGTTGCTCCCAACGGACTCAGCAGGAGCCGCTGGTTGTATCTCAATCAGCGCCTGCTGGAACGCGTAGGTTGCCATAGTGTCTTGGGCGGGACGTGCTACTACGTCCACTGCGTACTGGGCAATGCTGCGAATACGTGAATGACTCACGTAACTGTAAATACTTTTGATATTATCCTTTATCTGCGCCAACACGCAAGGGTAGTATGACTCAGGGTCATCGTCGCAATCCCTTCCTCTGAAATGCACCTCCGTTGACCGCTCAGAACTGCGACGACACTGAACAGAAAATAAAGTGCATGGATAAAAATGACGATACTTCCTGTGCTTGCAGTTGCAAAAGTGACGTTCAGGCGGCATGCTGTGTCTGGTCACTTTAATAGTGAAACGGGTCCCGTCTGAGAACTCGACTTCCTTGACGAAGCTGTACGGAGTTGAAGGCATGGTTGAGTGCTTTTGGGTGTTTGGTGTATGGTGTATGGAGGATGTGGGGAGTGGGGACCGGAGGTTGGGGTTTATATGGTCCCCCCAATCACAACATCGGATTAGACGTTGTAATGGGGGAATGCACCATTACAACGTCCAATTTGACATTGTAATGGGGGAATGCACAATTACAACGTCCGATTTGACGTTGTAATTGGGTTTACAACGTCAAATAGGACGTTGTGAAGTCTGACCAGAACGTGCAAATTGACGTCATGTATGGTCTCCCGCGATGCCTTTATATACTTCCAACATGAGGGCGAATGAATGTCGTCTCTTCACCTCACAATTTCACACAATAGTAATTTTATCTATAAAGAGGAAAATGTCATCCTCAGAAAGTGAACGAGCGATGGAGGTGGCATGAGATGAAGCTCCCGCACCACAAATCAATGTCGTCCCACAGGTAAAATGTTATGGATGTATTCTTTGCATCTATGTTCTTATTTGTATCCAGTTTAAAATGAAGTAAGGATATACTTTCTGCCTCTATGTGCTTATCTGTATCCATAAGGATATACTTTTTAAGTAAAATCAAGTTCATATACTTTCTTATGTCTTTATCCAGTATCGAGACTTTACAATTGTGTTTACCGACACCCATACTTGGCATTGCCGTAAAGAAATGGTCGACCATTTTAAGCATATCGGTGTGAAGCACAATATGGTCTTAGTAATCAAGCGATCGTGGTCTAGCGTTGCAAACCGACCGGGTGGCGTGTTGTTAGTGTGCGAGCAATATGGGGTGTTTCGTAGAAGGGGGAAGTAGATTCGTAGCACGTAGAGCAAACTAACCAACTGTTCGTTCTCCTTACACGGTCATGAGGGGGGACCGGGTATGTGGACGATGACCGTGCAAAATGGAATGCATAACCATCACATCCCTCACCGATTTAAGGGTCATGCTTACGCTGGAAGGATGAACCCGGGGGAGAAGAAAATGTGCAAGTGGATGAAAGACATAGGAACTCCACCGAAGGCCATCGTGTACGGGCTACGGCAAGTAGATGCGAATAGCGTCACTTCAGCGCGATCACTGGAGAACACCCTCAACAAACTTGTCGTTGAAGAGAGAAGAAATCGGAAGATGACGCAAGATAGCCTCCATCGTCTCCGAGAAAGAGGCTACTACTACGAATTCAGAAGAAGCCCAGACGATGAAAACGTATTGAATGACCTTTTTCTCACACACCCAGATGGGATTCATCTCTTAAACAAATACCCGTATGTCATCGTGATGGATAGTACGTACAAGACGAACGTGTAAGTACTATATCTTATGTCTTCGCACATTTCTTTCTTATCGAGTGTTATACTAATGTGAGTACGTTGCTACACTGCGTCCACAGGTACAATGTTGCTCTGTGCGAGATAGTGGGCTTAACGCCAACGGGAAATAACTTTTGCATCGCCTATGCTTTTATGGCTCGCGAGAATGAGGACATGTATGCTTGGGTGCTCAACAACCTACGTGTTATTCTTCAGGGTAGGGTACCCGATTCGATCATGACAGATCGGGAGATGGGCCTTCTCGCTGCACTTAGGGTCGTCTTCCCCGATGTGCAACATCTGTGATGGTTACATGTAACTCGCAAGTGTGAAGAGGCCGCATTGAAAATTATCAAAAATTTGAAACTTGCACAACTATTCAAGAATCGCGTGTGGGGTTTATTCTCGGCTTCTTCAGAGGAGTCGTTCGAACGGCGCCGACGATGGCTTCACGGCCAATGGCGGATAGCACCCACGGTCATGGGGTATCTGGAATCAGTGTGGCTTATCCACCGGACAAGCCTTGTCAGATGTCACACCGACCACCTCCTCAACTTTGGAACGAGGAAAACCAATAGGTACGCATATCGTTTCCGTTATTACCCTTGTAACTCCTTTACTAAATTTCGACATTCGTTCACCTCGAGCACATGATGCAATGTGTAGGGTTGAAGGCCAGCATAAAGTGTTGAAGGAAGCATTGCACTCGTCCACAGGTGATTTTTGTGTCGTGGTGGATGCCATTCATCGATTTAATGAATGTCAGGTGCACGATCTCCAGACTGCCTTGGAGATAGATCGTTTCAAATGGCCAACTAACGAACACAATGTCCCCTTATTCGAAGAGGTTAAGCACGTGGTTTCGAAGAAGTGCTTCGAATATCTGTACGATCATTGGAGGACCGTTGTCGATGGAAAAGTACCTGAAGAGTGCCTCGACCGGTATTGGAGAATTTACTATGGGCTGCCGTGTGTGCACGACGTTCAGTGTTGTGTTGCTGAAGAAGTTCCAATATCACCAGACGACATCCACCCATTTTGGAGAGATCTGACATGGGATGAATCAGAAAATGCTGCCTTACCCTATGCCATGTCGTCTTCGTACACTGCCTCCAATGAAGCCTGTGACTCTGATCTGCACCCACCCGAGCGTGGTAGCATACGTTCAAAGGGAAGACCTAGAGGGAGGAGGAACCCGTGCAAAACGAATCCCTTACGATATGAGGAATATTGGGCCAATTTTGAAAGGGAGGAAGCCAGATCAAGTCGCCGCGGTAGGAACCGACAGTCCGGACCCCCGTCTAACACACAGTACTGGGGTTTTGATTGGGTTCACAACAATGTGGACCCTTTTATGTTCAGGCACATTGCGGCAGCCGTCAACGTTGTAAGAGATGGTCACTGCGGATATCGGGCTTTGGCACAACTTATGTTACAGCCAGGAGAGGCACGGTTTCGAGATATGAAAGGGTTATTGTGCACCCATTTCGAACAGAATCATCAACTTTATGTTGTTTGTTAGATGGGAGGGTATTCGTGCGAGAGTTTATCGACATGCAGAGTTACTCCAGCATAGTGGGAGGTGACCGAAGATACTGGATCAAGCTGCCGATCATGGGTCTTGTATTCGCAACCGTCTACCAGGTGCCCCTTGTCATCTTATCTTGGCACATGTCATTCACATGCCTCCCTATGTACACCGAACAACCAAATGACGCCCCCAACGAGGCCATACTAGGTCTGGCCTGCATCGGGAACCAAGATCATTTCGCAGCGGTGAGTATGATATGTGTTACTCTCACTTCAACTGCATTTCATCCATAAATTACCAATCTTAACATTCTAATATACTTATTGTAGATATAGTTACATCGCAACGCTCCTTTACTTCCTCCAACGCATGAATGGACGGCATACCATCACCCGAGCGTCAACGGATGGGATACTCGCTTCCAAGGCCAATTTGATAGATTTAGAGAATTGCGGGTTCAGGAAGGTCGTCCCCTATACCATGTTTAGGAGTCATGAAATGATGTTCAGTTATCGTTGCCCTATTACATTGCTAGTCATCCTTGCACGTTTGTTTTTATCAAGACGTAGAAACCATAAAAAAACAATCATTCAAGCAAAATGAACATCAGTTGGCGCCAAATCGAAAATTACAAACATTTTTTAACTTAAAATTTCAGCAAGGATTACAAACATTTTTTAACTTAAAATTTCAGCAAGGGTTCTTGTATTAAATGGAACAGCTACCGACGGACTCCTCAGGACTGTTTGGGTATATCTGAATCTACACCTACTGGAACGCATATGTCATCATCTCATCTTGGGCAGGGCGCGCTGCCATATCAACTGCATACTGGGCAAGGCTGTGACAACGCGTGAGAGACACGTCGCCGTAAAAAACGGTCAGCATATCCGTTATCTGCTCGGTGATCCGCATATAGTACGATGCAGGGTCGTTGTCACACTCTTTACACCCGAATTGCAACTTTGGTGACCTCTCGAGGATGCGGCAACCCTGCACAGAAAATAGATTGCATTGAAATAAATGCTTATAGTTCTTGTGCTTGCAGTTGCAAGCATCATATTCAGGTGGACAACGGTGTCTCTCCACTTCAATAATGAAACGGGTCCCATCATGAAACATGTCATGTTTAACAAAGCTATTTGGGTTTGATGCCATGATTTGTGTTTAGTGTATGATAGGTGATGTGCCTCGGGGAACAAGTGTTGCGGTATTTATAGATGGCCTAATTAACAACGTCCGATTGGACGTTGTTATAGGAGACCACAACGTCGAATATGATGTTATTACAACGTTAAATATTACGTTGTTATATGGCCCGCCCAGGTCCATTTACAACGTCTAATTTGACGTTGTAAAGTGCCCGACCCGCCCCATCGTAATCCAATTCACAACGTCGTGTATGGCATATCACAACGTCGGATTAGACGTTGTAACAACGTGACATTCAACGTTGCTACAACGTTATATCTAACATTGTATTATCAGCGCTAACCGCGGATTTGCGGTTAGCGTTGCTAATACAACACTAACCAAAGAGTCTCCTCCATTTGGTGGAATGCTTTGGCACACTGGACATAGTCCTTAAGCTTCTCAAGGAGACCTGATTTTTTTTTTCCTAGAATCTCTGAAAAACCTGCAGGAATTAAGTAAAACTTCAATTCCATTTCATAATACTCAATTACCTCTATTAAGAAATAAACACATCATCCCCTCCCCTTGTAGGTAAATTAACAATTCTAAAAAAAATGAATACTACACTTTTTTCCGATAGTCTCTTAGGCATTTCATCAAACATCTTAAGTGCATCATCAAATTGCACATATAAACCTAAAAATATTCAAGAGTTTAGAATCTACGGGTTCCAAAATCTCACAATCGCACATCAAAATAAGTCACAAGCTCGTCAATTTCTTAAACAACAATCATATGAATCAAAAATGACAACGTAGGGAACACTTGTACACTGGAAATTATGTGGAAAGGTTCACTAGATGCAATGACGGGTCGACAGAGTTATGGTACCTTAAGAGGTTTTAGTCTCACACTCTTACCCACTTACCCCTTGTTCTTGAATAGTTGAACATAAGATTGTTCTAATATTGTTCTCTTTTTGCTATAGAACATAGGACTCTTGCTTCTTTTCTTTTTCTAAAGTACTTTTTTATTTATCAAAACTTTTTTTTTTATTCAAAAAGAGGCCAAAGCCTCTGGTTTTATTGATAATTCATGGAGCTAAATTCCCATGTCTTTGTTGAGAATAGTACAAAGGAAATTAGGAATAGATGCATATTCAGTAATATAGCTAGTGTCCATCGTGTGACCCTTGGCCATTGCATCAGCTGCCTTGTTCGCCTCGCGTCCGACATGGGCTATGCGGACCTCCCACCCATCCTCTCCGATCAGTCTCCTGCACCGGGTAACCAAGCTGTGATCCAGTCTAGGCTCCACTTCTCTATTCTTCAGCAACTTACAGGCCATCAAAGAGTCCGATTCCATAAATATTCGATTGTGGTTCAGCTTCTTGGCGATGCTCAGACCGTTGAAGATTGCCCAAAACTCCACTGTGAGCGGTTTGCAGATGCCACAACCAAAGGAGAACGCATAGAGGAACACACCCTCGGAATCTCTCAGTACTCCCCCTCCACCGGCCACCCCAGGGCTCCCTCTCACTGCGCCGTCGACATTCAGCTTCACCCATCCTGCCGGGGGCGGGCTCCAATTTTCACCAGCAACTCTTCCCTTCGGTTGGGACAGATGGTTTGGGTTTGGGTTCCTAGCTCTTTCGTAATCCTTAGCCTCCATAATCCCCCTATTCATTAGGCTGCTTAATTCATCCACCCCTTCAAATACTAGTCGGTTTCGGCACTTCCAAATCAACTATAACATGGTTGCAAACCGGCCAGAGCTCATATCCTCCTTCTTCGTGTTCAAGAACACCCATTGGTTTACCTCTTGGGTTGAGAAAAAGGTGTCCGGCAGCTAATCACCAAGTAGCCGAATCCACTTATCACTGATTAGAGGACAATCCCTCAACAAATGCAGCGCCGATTCAACACTTACGCACCTAGGACATGCTGGGGAGTTTGATAGATGCCGCCGAACTCGGTTGGCGTTGGTAAGAATGCAGTCGTGAGCTACCAGGTAGAGGAAAAACTGAGCTCTTTGTTGGACTGGCGTCCTCCAAATGTGCCTCCAACCTACCTCCGGATAGTTATCCCTATGTGGTTCCTTTATAGCCCTGATCGCCGATCCCGTTGAGAACTCCCCAGACGGTGTCAGCTTCCACACAAAATGATCTGTTTCATCTGCTTCTTCGCTCAGATACACCGATTGTAGCCGTAAGAGGATATCCGGACTAAGTAAAGGGGAGAGGATCTCCCAATTCCAGGTAGCAGCTCCCATTAACTCGGCAACCGTGGCTCCTAACAATTCAGTCGGGATCGGATGAACAACAACCTCTTCCAGCGGCCTATCCAACAACCAAGGGTGGGTCCAAAACAGTGTTGAATTACCATTCCCCACCTCCATCCGGATATTCGGCAGCAGAGCTTCCGATCCATGAATAATCGCCTTCCAATTCATCGAAGCGGATGTGTGGCGTTCAAACATATCGATGTCAGCCCTCCCTTGACAATATTTTCCTCTAATAATTCGACTCCAAAGAGCCTCTGGTTGATTAAGAAGCCGCCACCCCAGCCTTGCCAACGTTGCTTGGTTGGTTTCCCGCATTGATCTAATTCCGAGACCCCCTTCATCCTTTGGCGCAGTGATCGTTTTGCAGCTTAGGAGATGCAGCTTTCGTGCCTCCGACGAGGATCCCCACACGAATTTCCTAACCTCCCTGTCCACAGCATCACACACTGTTCTCGGCACAAGGGCCGATTGCATAGTGTAGATCGGCAAGCTCGTGAGCACTGAGTTAGCAAGTGTCACTCGGCCAGCAATCGATAAGGTTTTTTCTTGCCATCCTTGAAGTCGGGATGATATTTTTTCAAGTAGATAGTTGTACCTTTCCGTGGTCATTCTGCCCGTTGCAGTCGGAACTCCCAAGTAATTCCCAAAGTCGGAAGTCATAGGAATTCCAAGAGCTCTACTGGTATCATCTTTAACATTGGCTGGCACATTTCGTGAGAACAGGACTGAGCTTTTTGCATAATTTACTTTCTCCCCTGATGTCGAGCAGAAGCGATCCAAGCAGGCTTTGATGACGCCACCTTGTTCCACCGATGCTTCGGCCATCAGCACAAGATCGTCGGCGAAGAACAGGTGGGACAAGGAGATACCACCCACAGTCACCGGCTTCCATCTCCCAGCATCAACAACCTCTGTAATTATGTATGACAATGTCTCCATACACAGGACAAACAAGTATGGAGATAGCGGGTCTCCTTGCCAGATTCCCCTTGTCGGGACAACACTCCCTGCAGCCCCACCATTCCATAGTAATTCCATTCTTCCCGCCATTTGACATTTCATAATGGTCTCGATTAAAGTCGGTGGTAGCTGCGCTTGTTCTAGTGTTTCTCGTAAGAACCCCCAGCTGATCCTATCGTAGGCCTTTTCCAGATCTACCTTCACCATCATCCACCTCCGCCTTCTTCTTTCTTTCATTGAATGCAAAACTTCTTGGACAATGACGACATTGTCAATGATTTGGCGTCCGGGGATGAAGCTTGCCTGTGACGGAGATATAAGCCTTTCCAGCATTGGCTTCAATCTATTAACGATGCATTTGGTGGCCATCTTGAAGATTGCATTCAGTAGGGAAATCGGACGGAAATGAGACGGTCTCACCGGCAACTTGGTTTTCGGTATTAAGACAAGCAGGGCATCGCCAATGGTTGAGGGAAATTCAGATTCATTAAGCATACCGAGCACCGTTTGTATGACTTGATCACCAATCAAAGACCAATTCCTCTGATAGAAAATAGCGGGAAAATCATCCGGGTCGGGAGCTTTATAGGGACCCATGGATTTCGTTGCCTCCTACACTTCCTCTGAGCGAAAAGGTTCACCCAACAACTGAATTTGCTCGACAGTGAGGGCTGGAAATAGCGAGTCAAACTAGTTTGTTATTGGTCCAGCAGCAGCTCCATCTGCCTCATAGATGGATTTGAAGAATCTCAGTACCAGTCTCCGAACCGCCGCAGGCTCTGTTACCCACTCATCCTCATCATTTTGCAGCGCTGAGACCGTGTTTCGCCTTCTTTGAACCATTGTGGAGAGGTGATAATACTTGGTGTTGCGGTCTCCATCAATTAGAAAGGCGGCTCTAGATTTTTGGAACCACAGTAATTGCTCTTGGTTAAGCACTTCAGTCAGCTCCCGGCAAATCTCTCTTTCAAGCTCAATATAATGGCGACAAGGGCCCATAGCTAGCCTCTCCCTCGTTCCTTCAAGTCTACTCCAGAGTTGGCGCTTTCTTTTGAAGATGTTCCCATACACTTCCTTGTTCCACTCTTTCAATTCCTTCTCAAAGTCAGCTAGAGCATCACAAGCAGGGACGTCTCTATT
Organism: Persicaria maculosa; assembly: GCA_963922045.1. Lineage (NCBI taxonomy): Eukaryota > Viridiplantae > Streptophyta > Magnoliopsida > Caryophyllales > Polygonaceae > Persicaria > Persicaria maculosa. The sequence continues at coordinate 21,684,113 of OY998257.1, forward strand.
CCAACTCACCTCCATGAACTCCTTGAAATTGTCATGAAGCATCCAGGCTGCAATGAATCGGAAAGGTCGATCCCCTGTATCTCCCGTCACTCCTGGCTCTAGTTTGATAAGTAATGGCAAGTGGTCAGAATGAGGCGCAGATAGATGCTTAACCACCGCATCCGGGAACCTGAGACGCCAATCAGCCGAACACAAGGCTCTGTCTAAGCGCGGTATGTGTCTTGTTGCAGGATCATTACCATGCCAGTAGGTGTACGGCACCCCTTCAAAGCCAAGATCAAGAAGCTGTAGATTCTCGACCCATTCTCTGAACTGCTGCGAGCTCCAATTTGATCCCACCGAAGACCCCGTTCTTTCCTGGGGATGAAGAGTGGCATTGAAATCGCCCGCCAAGAGCCAAGGCTTATCATTCGTCAGAGCAAATTCTTCCAGTGTTTGCCACAAATCCATACGGCGAACACGTTCCGGAGCTCCATAAATAGCCGTGAAGATCCATGGCTCTTCTCCCACTCTGTTCACTTCCAGTGTGATATTTTGAGGATGAACTAACACAATACGAACCGTTACTTCAGTTGCCCGCCAAAACACCCAGAGCCCACCAGAGAAGCCCTGTGCGTCTACACGCCTCCAACTGTCATAACCAATTCTTTGGCAGACTGCATCCGCTTCAGCCCCACTGATTCTCGGTTCTACCAGCGCGATGACTCTTGGATTGTGAATCCTGACTAACTCTCGGAGAGCATTTAGGAAATTGGTACTAGCCGCCCCCTGACGTTCCAAACCAAAATACTCATTTTTATCATATCTAACATTATTCTATCAATGTTTCTAAGGATTGATGGATGGCTATCCGGACTTGTTTGCAGAAAAGCCTCTACTCCATCCATGAAGCGATCAATCGCATCACAGATTCTTCTGGCCACTCCCACCCTGCATAGGATGGGGCGGTTTGTCGTTTCTATCGGAATGAACTCGGCCACCATATGATCGGATATTCTTGGGAGGAGAGCGAGTACTGGTGTTGTCCGGCGGTTTGTTAGGAGGAAATTGTCCGCCCTGTCCACGTGTAGCACCTCGACTCTTGGGGTTGGGGTTGACGGGGGCCGTTGATGTTCATGGTGGGGCATGGTGAGATTAGGGTTGGGAGCGAAGGTTCTGAACTGCTTTGCGGCGGAATGGTCCGAGATCTTTGAACTGTCCTTGGTTGAGTTGGTTTGATTGGGATTGGTGACAGCAGGCGGTTTAGTTTCTTGATTTTGTGGGACCCGGCCAGACGATTGGTTAGGATTGGGAGAGGCATGGGATCGGATATTATTGGGTTGAGTATTATTAGGGATAGAATTTCCTTTCTCAATCTTCTCACCGTGTGCCATATCTTTTTCTTTCTCCAAATTAATGATTTCTTCCTTATTCATAGCCGAACTATCCTCTTCCTCCCCAATGTTATCTAACACCGAGAATTTCGACGGTTGACCTACTGGCTGACTTTCGGAAATCTCGGGATTTTGAGTAGCTTGGGCTGGCGGGATAACTTCCACATTTGAATTCGTCACCGGAGGACTCTCGCCGGCAGCAGCTTCTGATGACAGATTTTGAATCGTAGCGCCTGTGGATTTCGAGGCGCTGCCATCCTTAGTCGCCCTTTGCTGGACCCTCCTTCTCGTTAATTTCCTAGCTTGCATCGAATCACCAAATCTCTCGCCAGCTACATCAGATTTGGGTCGAGTTGGTTCTTGAGGCGGTGGCGCATCACCCTTACCACATTGCTCCCGAGAATGCCCCACTTTACCGCAATTGAAGCAAAGCATCCGCAAACCCTCGTATTGAATCGGCCAGACTTTGCCGTCTAACTTGAACTTCGATAGAAGTGGCTTAGTGAGATCCACTTCCACACTCAGGCGAGCGAACTGACCTCTCTCCGCAGCAGCAGTGGTATTATCAATGCGAAGAACCTTCCCTATCTTCTCCCCTATCCGTCTTAACAGCCTCCTGTCGAAATACTCAATGTGAAGACATGGGATCCGTACCCACACAGTAGCGTTGTAATCTTGTCAATACTAGCGTCGAATCTTGGGGTCCATTTCCTGATTGACAAGTAGTTGTCCCCGATCATCCAAGGACCCTCCATTAAGACATGATTGTAGTCAGCTTTGTTTGAGAACCTTGCAATGAAGTAATCATTGCCTAGATCAATGAAAGAAAATGGGGCAGTCAGTGCCCACTTCTGGTGAAGTCTTCTCGACAATTGCATATATCCCGGTCCCTTAACAAAGAGCTTGATAATCAGCGTTTCTGCCCAAGGTCGCCGGAGTACTTGTTTCTCGGCTTTGTTTAGAGTAATTGTGGGGCACTCCGGATCATCATCCTCTGGTATGATATCATCATCTGTATCATACTCCACCTCGGTTTCTTCTGTTTGGTATGCAGGATTGGTGTGGGTCAAGGCATATCCTTCACCCGATCCCTGCACTAACTTCATCTTATAGGACAACGTGGATGATCCACTTGCCCTTGTCTCTTGCATAGTCGGGAAAGCACCAGCCAATGCTTTCTCCCCGGACGTTTGCGGGGTTCCAAAAACCAAAGTACTAGTAGCCACATTGTCCAGCGCAGAATTCTCTTTGGAGGGCGATGATGCGTGGTCAGGCTTGGTGGTGGGAGTAGTGTCTGCATTCGGGGTCGGTGTAGTTTGTGTCTGATCAATGCTAGGAGGGGTGGTGGAGTCTGGTGGTTTATCCGGCGGAGTAGGTTGCCGGCGGGGGCTCCTAGAACGCTCTCTCTCGCTCATGCCTCAGTAATTAATCGTTCCTCTTGTATCAAAACTTTTTTCTGAAAAATATAGATACACATTTTTTTTTTAAATTTATTTTTTAGACTGTAGTTGCATAATAGATTCTTTTTATATGACAATGATAAGACATATGGGGGTCTTTCGATTTTGTGCAAGGTGCAGCCTCAATATGGGATTCACACTACTTAACCACATTTCCCCACCGAGTAGAAAATGCGGTCATTGGTGGTGTTCAAAAGACGAGGGTTAATTAGTTTTAGATTGCAATATATATATTTTTTTCACAAGTACTAATCCAGAAAATACACTCCTTATCTTTGAGTCTTGGAGGGCTTCACCCTGAGGTCTGATGTGAAGGCCCACTCCTTTTCTACCCTTTTGGTAAAATTGACTGGTTTTGGGCCCTGAAGGCAGTCCCCCTTGCAGGTTCATTAGTGCTTTCACCATATTATGATTGATGCGAGATGTATTTTTCTTGTCTGCTATTTCTTGTGACCTCTATTATTGTAGGGATAAACTTAGTATTTTCTGAACTGTTTGGGCATCTTATGTTTTTCAGGTTCCTTTTAATCAGGATAGAGGCAATGATGTTAGGGAGCCCTCTGTTACTCTTGAAGGTGATGTATTTCAACCAAGTGGTCTTCTGAATGGTGGTAGTCGGAGGTAGGGGCCTTTGGTTGTAGACTGTCAACTTATCTTTGTCCATCTATTGATAAAGATATGAGAGCTTCTTGTCTTTGTGCTGATTCTTTGAAATAAAAGACAACATTTTAGCTGTTTACTTATTTTGCATTTGATTAGAGGATTTTCCCTATTATGATGATTGCTTGTTGTACATTATGATACCTTCTCAATCTTGTTGTCTTGGTCCCTTACCTATGCTCATGTACAAACATTTAGAATTTTTTTTATATGTTTCTAATCTGTATATTTTGGGTTTATGTACAAGCAACTGTTTATAGGTTAGACCTTTGTTAATAAATGCAAGGATAAAGATATTAAATGTCAGAATTTTGTAGTTAATCAATGTCACACAAAAAATCTGACATTTAATTCATTTGATTTTTTTCATAATGGTTTATGATAGTCATTAAGATGATTACCATTAAAGTGGTCTAATAAGAGAGGTGACTTGGAAAATGCAACTGTTTTTGGCACTGTACATATTTATCATCATCATTTTGAGGAGACTGCTAACAGATTGATGTTGCAGGGGCCGTGGTGAATTGCTTAGGCAACTTTGTGAGTTGGTAGATGTTGATTCAAATCTTTCTATCCACCAGAAGAATTTATTCAATATAGAAGCCGAGGTTAGCCAATTCTCATCCTGAACTATCTCCTTGAAACTTCCCTCATGCAATTGGGTTCATCACAATGTGAGATTCGCAACATAGACTTTTTTTTTGAAGTAAATAGAAGCTTTATATATATATATATATATATAGAGGTTGGGTTATGTGTTAACAACTCTTACGGTGTTAAATGTTAACAAATCAATATTCGGCAAAATTTATCAAATATTCATCACAGTCACTCAATTATTCATCAAAACTTTTGTTAAAATTAATCAAATATTCATCACAATCACTCAAATATTCACAATTTCCCAAATATTCATCAATATTCGGCAACATTTAAGAAATATTCATCACAGTAACACAATTACGGGATTGGGGGTGGATACACGCGCAAGGGTTTGAGTTTTTTGGGTGATAATTTTTTTTAATTGACAATAATTATTAATTGAAATGAATCTCTTAAATGTTATCGAAAAGCTTTGATGAATAATTGAGTGACTATGATAAATATTTGATAAATTTTGCCGAATATTGATTTGTTAACATTTAATACCGTAAGAGTTGTTAACATTTGATCCGTATTCTATATATATATATATATATATTTTAGTAGAGCCATATTAGGGCATTCCAGAGTAATAATTTTGACGACGGGGCTCAGATAAGGTGCTATGATATACGGAGTAGTAATAACTCCCATATGATTTATTTAAAAAATAATTAAAATTGCTATGATATAGTTATAACTCCCATACAAGATTCAGTTCAGGAGAATTATATTTTAAAAAATTAGAATTAGCTTGTTGTGAAATGATTGACCCCTGATTTCCCTTCCTTCTAAGACCACCTACATTCTTGCTAGAAATATTTATAGTTTAAAGTGTTATTTAGTTGGTTGGGTCTTAGGTTCTGATGTTTTGTCTGAAGGACTAAATCCTTTATTTGCAGATTGCCAGATTGCTTCCCCTTCAAAAACAGTTCATTAAGGTGAATGATGATTTGAAGCTAAAGGAGTATGAACTTGAGCTATTCCAGCGACGATTAGAGCAAAATGAACACCATAAGGTCTCTTGTAGTTATCTCTGTTTATGATGTGCTTCGTTTTTATTTGTTGTAATGTCGATTATTGTGAAGTAACTTATTTACTTTTGTTATGATTTTAGCTAGCAGAGACAGTTAAGAAAATTGAGCAAGATCTTTTTTTTTTTTTGACGCAATATAAAGATTAGGTTGGGTCGGGCGCAGCCGGAACCCTTCCTAGAGCATCCTTGCGGATGAGAACATGCAGTTCTGGGTCATCCTCATAGCTGTCGTCAGCAGGGGAAGCGTGGGCACTACGAGCAATAAAGTCTGCCACATCATTCGATTCCCTGAAAATATGACGAATAGCAACATAAGAGAAGGACATAATATCTAACAGAATATCCGATTGTAGAAGCTCGATATTTCAGGGGCATTTCCAATCCCCTAGCAGAGCTTTTATAACTATTAAGTTGTCTCTTTCGATCAGAAGTTTTGTAATTTGCAGTTCAATGGCTCTGGAGATTCCCTTTTTTAGGCAGAGATTTTCAGCATAAACAACAGAATTATGAGGGCAAGTTCCCCTTCCCATCGCGACAACCCCCCAGCAGAATCACGAATAATAAAACCGTAAGAAGTGGAACCGTCCTGCAAAACCGAGCCGTCGAAATTGAGTTTGTAGCACTCCGCGGGCGGTTTATCCCAAAAACCCGAACGGTCGTTTTGCTTCCTAACAGCACTTCCCAAAGCATCAGTGATTCTATTAGGGGGCCTATGAACAGGTTGTCTACCCGCTGTATTATTGTTATTTTGGTCATCCTCTAAAACCTTAGTCTGTTTCCAGCAATGCCTGAGGGTTGTGTAAAAAAGAATGATTTTATTATTATTAACAGTATCTGCTGATTTAAAAACAAGTTGATTTCTAAAAAACCATAGGGACCACCACAAACAGGCTAACTCAACCATACGTTTTAATCCCAGGTTCATTTTAATATTATTAAGATGCAATTGGTCATTTCCCGATACGATTGCTGCACCCAATCCCGGTAAAGGGATATTCAAAGTTTGTTGAATGTTGATTAATTTCGGACACTCGGAGAACAAGTGGATAGCTGATTCGACTGTATTCGAACAGAAAACGCAACCCGAAGGTACCGCCACATGAGATTTCTGTAATCTCTGAGTTGTTGGTAAACCATCACGTGAAATTTTCCAAAGAAAATGACGAACCTTCGGTGGAACGTTAAGATTCCAAATCCAACCACTTCATAGTTCGACAATCCTCGGTGTTGAGATAATAGCGAATTAGCAGAACTTGTAGAAAACCAACCGTTGCTACTGGGGCCCCAGTAGAGCCGATCGTTAATGGGATTATTCGGTAGAATGATCTCTAATAAGAGATTTATATCCTGGGTTGACAGGAGGTTAGTGAGAGAGTGAATCATTAACTGTTTGTTCCACTGTCGTTCCCTGTTTAGGAAATAAGCTACTTTTATTCCGATAAGATAATCCGGAATCGGCTGGAGAAGTTTGGAGGAAAGCGACTCATTTCCGGCCCATTTATGTTCCCAGAAGTCAATTGATTGGCCGTCCCCCACTCTCCAGTAGATAGCTATTTGGAATAGATTTCGGATGGACATAAGTCGATTCCAGTGCCAGGAGGTATTTGTCTTTTTCTGATAACTGAGCAGATTCTGCCCTTTAAGATATTTGTGAGAAACGACACGAACCCAAAAATTATCTGGATCCGCCAAAATCTTCCATAAGAGTTTCATCTGTAAAGCTATATTCATAGACTCGACTTTGTGGATACCAAGGCCACCATTCAACGTGTCAAAGCAAATTTTGTCCCAACTAATAAGCGGTGCCGAATTGGTGTTTGTATTCCAAAAAAATTGTCTGTAAATCTTATCTAATTCGTGAAGAATATGTGATGGCAGCAAAAAAGCTTGCATCAGAAAAATAGGTTTAGCACCAAGGTTTGCCTTAATCAAAACCTTACGTCCTTCCGCAGACAGATTTGACGCTTTCCATTTGGTTAATTGTTTTTTTGTATTCAATACTATGTCGGCAAATGTGTCCTTATTGGTTTTGTCATTCACAACTGGACATCCCAAGTATTTATCAAAATTGTTCGCCTGTGGGATGCCTAGCACTGCAATAATGGTTGAGATGGTCGAAGAAGTGGTGTTAGCCGATGCTTGGAAGCTTGATTTATGTAGATTAAGCTGTTGTCCCGAGATGTGACAGTAGTATTGTAAAGTCGAGAGTACAGCAGAGCATGCTGATTGGGTAGCTTTACAGAAAATGAGGACATCATCCGCAAAAGCCAGAAAAGGAACCTTTATGCCCGGTCTTCCGAAAGTAATACCAATATCTTTGGTCACTAGACTCTGATGGTGCAAGTTGCGAGCTAAAACTTCCGAAGCTAAAATAAAAAGGAAAGGAGAAAGCGGATCTCCCGGTCGAAGGCCCCTGGATGGCTGGAAAACCGTGGTCAGCTCATCGTTAACTAATATCGAGTAGGATACAGTGGACGCGCACTCCCTGATCCAGCCAATGAAATGATTATCAAAACCGAACTTAGCCAAAACATGGAAAAGAAAAGGCCACTCGATATGGTCGTAAGCCTTTTCCATGTCCAGTTTTAAAGCGATCATACCGGTTTTTCCTTTTTTAAGTTTGAAAGAATGGAACGCTTCGTGAGCAATAAGAATATGATCTTGGATCGATCTGCCCTTCGTAAAGGCCCCTTGTAATGGGTGAATTAACTTATCAAAGATCTTAGTCATACGCGTAGAGATGATTTTAGCTATAATCTTATAAATAGTTGAGCATAAGCTAATAGGCCTGTAATGGTTGACCGAATTTGGGTTGTCACATTTTGGGAGCAGAGTGATGAATGTATGATTTATCTGACGCAGGATCTTTCCACTAGAGAAGAATGCCTTGACTGCCTTAATAACAGACGGCCCTACAGTTGGCCAAAATTTTTGATAGAAGGCCGCCGGAAAACCGTCCGGGCCAGGTGCTTTGTTTGGGCTCATTGAGAAAACCGCTGATCTGATCTCAGCATTGGTGACCGTAGCAATTAACATATTATTTTCTGCTTGGGAAACGATAGACGGGATGGATGCTAAATCTGTGGAGAAATCAGTAATATGATTCGCCGAAGACCGGAAACGGGTCTTGAAGTCTTTTTCGAATTCTTGTTGAATTATGCTAAAATCAGTAGTAGATTCTCCATTTTGTAGTAAAAGTGACTTTATCATTTTCTTACCCCTTTTAGTGGTGGCTATTTTGTGGAAATAACTGGAATTTGAATCATTCAATTTGGCATGTTTTACCTTTGCTCTTTGGCTCCAGTATCGTCTATGGAAATCTAACATTCGTTCTCTTTTGTTGAGAAGTTGCTTAAGAATTTGGACATCTTTTTGGTTATAATTGTTGATAATATTTTGTTGCAGTTGTAAAAGTCTTTGGTCCGTTATCATAACCTGGTTGTTTATATTACGAAAGGTTTTCTTATGCCAATTCTTGGACAATTTTTTAAGTAATTTTGTCTTCTGAACAAGTTTGAACATATGAGAGCCGTGCGTATCCAAACGCCAAGCTTGCGTAATCAAATTTCTGTAGTAAGCTCTTGAAGACCATGCTTGCTCATACTTGAATGATCTGTTCTTGGGTCGAATGTTGTGTCTAAAGTCCGCAGAAATAGGAGCATGGTCAGACCTAGTGAATGGGTGAATCTGTGTTCTGATCGAATCAAAAATAGGTAAAACGTCCGAATGGATCAGTAAACGGTCAATTGTTTCAAGACATACGACCGAGTCATTTACTTTACGTTGCCAGGTAAATTGTCCACCAAATGACGGTACTTCTCGTAAAGAGAGATTGTTTTTTAGATCCTTTAGTCGTACGAACCGATTGGCAGAAGGATAACTCCCACCCAATTTGTCAGCCGGTGAACTGAGTTCATTCAGGTCTCCCATAATACAGAAGGGGATTAATAGAGTGTATACGTAGATTGAGACAACTTCCCAGAAAGACCCCTTTCGAAGCTCATCTGGAGGAGCATAAACAACTAGGAATGCAATTGTTTTGTGAGTAATAGAATCCGAATAATTGAAATGAATAAACCGATGTTGAACCGAGATGAGTTTGATGGAACCCTGTGATGAGGGAATAGCTTTCCAAAGTAAACAGACCCCCCCGGAGAAACCCGACGCTGGGTCGAAAGCTAAGTTCGAAAAGCCACAATTCCTCCAAACACTTTCGTGTGGTATTTTGTTGATTTTAGTTTCAAGCAGAGCTAAGACGTTTATATTGTTGTTTATACAGAATATGTCGACATTTGTCCAGAAGTTACGACTGCGGATACCGCGTGAGTTCCATGTGCATATATTCATGAAAACCTTATTATGCGATCTGTTTGTACTAAATTTGATAGTTTGTTAACAAAAGTATGGTTGTTCTTTGGTGATACCCATTGACATGTGTCATCGATAGATGAAGTATAGCTTATATTTGTAAAATGACGGTATTGTATAGAAAATGTAATATCAACAATAGAAATGTGACATGTTTGTCGATTTAGGAGATTCTGTAAGAACAATAAGTGGAGGTCATTTATCCGAAGGGAGGTAATCCCAAAAGAGGACCCTGTTTGTTCACAAACAAAATTATTGGAGCAAGGATTTTGCTCTAAAATTTTATACAGTAACTGGTAGTTATTACATACCCACCTAAGGAGCTTGGAAAATATACAAATTAAGTAAAGGGATTGTAATACAAGGAGATGGTAGTTGAGGTAACTAAAGAATATAGTATAAGAGAATTTCATCCAGAATCGTAGTTTTTGCCAGCTCTAGACAGGCCCCAAGGAGCAGGGAATGTCGCAGAAATGGCCGAGAAGAGGATGCCACACTCGAACTGAGTAGGAAAGGAAGCAACCAACATGCCGATCATGTGAATGGTGGCTCAAATCCTTGAACACCGACTGCAAGGTTCTGCAAAAACAAAGGAGCGGCAGGGAGATATCCAAAACAAAGCATATAAAGGATGAACCATAAAAGTTGAACAGAAATATTGCACTTCCAGCATAGCAATACAAAGTATATATATTATCAAAACTGGGAATCAGACCCACAATAGCAGCAGAACAGCTAAGAAGTTGCAACTGAAGCCTAGAACAAGGAAATAAACACACACAGCGAAGATCTGGAGAAAAGAAACCAAAACCAATAGGCCACCAAACCCAAGCAGAAAAGTCCCAAGTCACATAGGAGCGGACAAAATCCAAACAGAACCTGCAGAGAACAAAATGAAGACCAAGCAAACCCCACAACAAGAGGAAAATCATAGAGAAATAAGTCAAGAGAGGTACAAAGAGAAGCAAAGGATTAAGCAATCCACAAACCATAGAATTGAAAACATGATAATTGAAATCAACAGAGATCAGCAGAAGATTGGAAAAATAAATGCGATAAGAAACGAAGGCACAAGGCCTATAGCAAAGGAGGACATGTTGGTTTGCAACCAGAGGAGAGTCTGCCTGAGTTTCAGTTAGAGCCTCAAGAAAAGACTTAGACACCATTATCGAAAGAAACCAAGAGCAAGAGAAAGTGGAAGGATAACCCGAAATTAACTCGACATCAGAAGGTGAGATTAAAGAGTTGTGAACTCTAATACCTTGTAGAGGTGTTAAATAGTCGTTGAGCTTGTAGGCATGGTGGGTACTCGAGTGAGAATTAGGGAGCAAGAGTAGACTTACAGAGAGAGTTAATGGCGGAGATGATTGTAGCAGGCAGAGGAAAGACAACGGCGGCCACATGAGCCACCCACACCCAAGGTTGAAGCGACAGCAGCCGACCGGACACACCCGGCCGAACCCATCCCACAATAAAGGCCCACACAGAGGCCGAAAACTCCAATCCGAAGACGGGTCGCAATTGAGCAAGATCTTGCAGATGCAACATCTGCTCTCAAGGAAAAGCAACTTCAATATGAGACAAGTCTTGAGAAAGTGGTGTCTACTGAAAACTTAATTAAAGATTATGAAACTAATCGGAAAAATATTCTCAAGAATTTAGAAAAGAAAATTAAGTTGGCAAAGGCTTAGATGAAAGGCAAGTTCAAAGGAGCTTAAGGTGAGTTTTAGTTAGCAGCTCCTACTTGACATATTATCTATGTAACCTGTTTTAAGCTCTAGCATTCTGACCAGTTAGCCTCCCTTAAGTGGTAAATGTATAGATGTAAAGTCAAAATGTACAAAAGGGAGTGTGAAACCACACTTACAACCGCAAGTGACACCTCCCATCATAACAAAAACCAAGGGAGGAACATCTCCACTAACCCATAGTGCCCAAATCTCTACTACTCTATTACTAACCTATTTACCTCGTGATTTGCCTAATCCATGCCCGGTCCCTGGGTGTTTTGCCTTTACACCTCACAGAGATCCGGGTTTTACAATTCTCCATCACCCTAGACCATTTAGCCTCTTTTTTGCTTTATCTCTTACTCTATTGCATAAACAATCCAGGGAAGTAGTCTATTTTATCTCTTTTCTACTTGAAAATTGATGCAATCAAGGATGGCCTTCTGTGGGTCGAACAATGACCTTGACCCAAGTGAGCTATCAAGATCGATTCGAGGGCTATTAGAAGGAGAGCGTGTCATCCTCAAGCGCAAGAAGAAGGCGCCACCATGGCTTGAAGAGAAGAAGGCATTGAAGAGGTCGATGGCTAGGCCAAAGATAATTTAATTATTGTTATTATTATCAGTTCTTTCCATATTTAGTAACTCCTATGTTAGTTGGAGCTATTTATGGAATGTCTTATTTTTAGTAATACTTAGTTAGGTGAATAAAGTGGAAAAGGAAAGTCTATCTCTTTAAGATATTTTCCTTGGCCACTAAGTAGTAATCTTAGGAGATCTTTATCTAGGTAATTTTATGTTATTTTTAAATTAATTCCCAGCCAAGTCTATCCTTTTGTAAAGGATAGCTGGCCAACCCTAGAAGATATTAGGGTTTCTAGAGATTATGATTTCTATTTAAACGTTCTTTGTCATTAAAAAAAACATTAACAAAAAAAAGCAAAGAATTCATCCAATGGATCGGGATCATCATCCCAATCACCCCATACCTCTCAAGCCATCAAATCAAAACATTAACAAAAACAAGAATATCAAGGAAAATGCAGTAACCCGGCTCTGATACCAATTGATATGTTACTATTCTCGATCCTTTGCATTTGGACTTCGAATCAAGAACACCAACTTGTTGACGGCCTGATCTTGCAATACTCCTTGATTTATCGTGATTTGGAACAAGTATAAAGTAATATGAGTGAATGAATTGAAGGCGAAAGAAAACGAAGCAACCACGAACAACACAAGAGAAGGGCAAAGTGACGGAACGTGAACAGTGGCCGTGGCTGGGCAGCAACAAGAGGTGGCGGGTATGCAGCGGCCGCTGCCTATATGGGGCGGTTGCCGCCTAGGGTTGGGCGTGAGCGCATCGACGACTTTCCTTCTCCTTTGCGACGGTGGCGCCTAGGGTTTCTTTGCGACGGTTTTTGCTTGTTTCTTTGTGTTTGGGTTTGCGAATTTGTGTTTGAATGAATGGATCGAATTCTCAATTGATGAATGTTTTGGATTGGTAATCGAAGAACCTTTTAGCCAAAAGGTTTCTTCAATTCTAATTCCCAATCTAATTTTTTTTAATGACAAAGAACGTTTAAATAGAAATCCTAATCTCTAGAAACCCTAATATCTTCTAGGGTTAGCCAGCCATCCTTTACAAAAGGATAGACTTGACTGAGAATTAATTTAAAAATAACATAAAATTACCTAGATAAAGATCTCCTAAGATTACTATTTAGTGGCCAAGGAAAATATCTTAAAGATATAGACTTTCCTTTTCCACTTTATTCACCTAACTAAGTATTACTAAAAATAAGACATTCCATAAATAGCTCAAACTAATATAGGAGTTACTAAATATGGAAAGAACTAATAATAATAACAATAATTAAATTATCTTTGGCCTAGCCATCGACCTCTTCAATGCCTTCTTCTCTTCAAGCCATAGTGGCGCCTTCTTCTTGTGCTTGAGGACGACACACTCTCCTTCTAATAGCCATCAAATCGATCTTGATAGCTCGCCTGGGTCAAGGTCATTGTTCGACCCACAGAAGGCCATCCTTGATTGCATCAAAAATACTGATATCTACTGTAGTAACTTATATTGACATCAATCCAAGGGACTCCTCATATTCCAGTTGATTTTAATTTGCTTCCTTGAATGTTGCTGACCAGCATTTGCATTACTTCGACAATAACTACATTACATATTCTACTTTAAGATTGTTTAATTCCTGAGTAAAACTTGTAAAATATGTTGTGATGTGTGTGTTCGTAACTTCGTATTGATAGGGCCATAAGAATGAAAGAGAAAAGCTTGTAATGCAAATGGAAGCAGTCCGTGAGGAACACACATCTTTGGAGAAACAACTGGTGCTTCTGCAAACTCAAATTCAGAGTCTTAACTCAGATGTACAAGAACAACGGGAGAAGGTTAATTTTTATACTTTCTCGTCTCCTAAATCTTTAGGTTAAAGAATAGAGAATTGCTTCTTCTGATAGCTTCCATAATACAGGTGTCCAAACTGAAGCAAAGTCATGATCAGGCTCGATCTGATCTGAATTCAGTCCTTGCAAAGATGAAGGCATGTGACTCAGAAATTAATGGAATTTTAAAAGAACAACAGAAGCTTCAAAATAAGTTGAGTGAAGTGTGCTTGGTTGGAGAGGAAAAAGTTGGAGAATGAGGTAACTGTTCATTCAATTCGTTGGTTCTTTTGCTTTATGCAGCAGAACAAATATGATAATTTATCCATTCGTGGTTCTTTTTATATTTTTATAGGTGAAAAGGATGGAAACAGAGCAGACAGATTACTCCCAGATGGTTGATAAGTTAGTTCAAAAGCATGCATGGATAGCATCAGAGAAACAACTATTTGGAACTAGAAAGATTGCAAATGGAGCAAACAAGGTGCATGGAAAACCATCATATTTTGATCAAAAGTTGTATGCATGTTGGTCTTTATCTGCAGTGCATACATTTTGCCATCATATATATAAATAAGAAAGTTATGACAATGTTTGAGAAAGCAGAAGATGAATGCAATGATCTGATTTCTAGGAAGAACATAATTGAGGTCTGCTTCAGCTGCATCCTTTCTTTCATTCTTTTGTTGGTGGTTAGCTTGATACTATACTGGAAGCTGAACTTAGTGCATGGTCAGGGCCGTCCAATTGAATTCGGGGGCCCTGTGCGAAACTAAAAATGAGGCAGTTTTTTTTTAGTTCCTCTAGTGTCTTTACGCCTTTGAGTTTTTTTTTTAAGAACTCCAGTGTCTCCAGTGTCTCTCCATTTCCTGCTAGAGTGCCGATTGCCACCTTTCTGAAATAAAAAATTGATGAATTTATAAATCATTAGTGAATACAAAATCCTTAGTGAATAAGAAATCTGCAAATTTTGAAATAAAACATCCCTAAATTCAATCGATTGCAACTTGAACCATGCTATCAAATCATTTAATAATGGGTAAATTGCAACTAATATCCCAACCATTAGGGATAGTTGCTTTCAATAACCCTAGCCTTGTAAAATTTCACAAAATATCCTAACCTATACCATTAGTTGCAATTAACACCCTAAATAAGTTTCTTAAATTAAAAAATTACCCACATCAAACAAAAATTACAAAAAATCACCTATATTCATAAAATATTTTCAATAAATCCCCAATACATTTTAAAAAAATGAGAATTAAATAAATCTCTTACAATTTAACCCCACCTGACCCACCATCCAAAAATAATTATAATAGATATATATATATAAATAATATACTCCTTTAAAATATAATATAATTACTTTAGCATCTAATCATTTAAAATTTTAATATAATCAATCAAAATAATTAATTATTTATCTAAAAAACATACATTATAATTAAAATCTAAATTTATATAAGTCTGTCTCGATACATGCCGATTTGTGCATTTATATATTCCCTGTATATTATTTGATACGATATATACTGTCTTTTTGGTTAATATTATGTTATATATACTAAAACTAATACATAACATCTTATAATGTATCACATATAAATTTCATGGTATCAAAAAAATGATTCTATAACAAATGTTTGACATAATAGTTTTACAAAAATAAAATAAAGTAGATTTAAAAAAATAAATGGTAAAATATATGATAACCATTTGCAATAAATAATTATATAATAAAGATATATTAAAAATAATATGGTAAAAAATAATAATTTTACCATATTATTTTTAATATATCTTTATTATGTAACTATTTATTACAAATGGTTATCATATCTTGTAACGGCCCAGATTATAAATCCGGGTTACGTTTAGAGGGAAGAATTATCCCTCTGTCAGATCTTGCAATCCAAGTACGACCTGCTTAGTTATCAACTTCAAGTTATAACCCTGTTTATGTCTTAAGAATTTAATGAAGAAAAAGGGGATTTCAAACCCTCGAGACAGTCAAAAGAGATAAAACAAGAACCTGTCCTAATTCAACTAGTCAAAAACTCAAAAGAGGTAAAACGAGTTTAAATCAATATAAATACAACATGTTTCGAAATGACAGACTTAACCAAAACATTTGTAAAGTCAAGCTACAATAGGTGAAGTCTTCTTAACACTCTCGTCCCGTGAGAAAACCCCGCCATAGAAGCAAATCAGCAAGCAAAAGGGAGCGGGTACCTGAAACTATACCACAAGTCAAGGTCGAGCCACTCATGCGGGACCGGAAGTCCTCGCTGAGGTCATATAATACGCCTATACCTAGAATAAAGGATGACTAATGCAGTACAAGATTTAAATCACACTATCATGCCCCTAGTAGATATATATAATGCAGAAAAGAACTGTTATGGGCCCAAGACAATGCCAAGTGGCATATCCCTCTCCTACCTCTGCACCTCTTCCCGTTAGTGCAGAGACTGGCCAGTTCGGTGCTATAGCATAGCCATTTCCTCGTGGTGGTGCACTTCACCACGGTATCATCATATCATATCTCATCATCATATCATATCTCATCATCATATCATAAATCATGCTCATTCCCGATGGTGCTGGGCTATCATATCATATCATATCATCTCATCTCATCTCATCTCTTGCCCGATGGTGCTGGGCTATCATATCATGCTCATATCGACTCGATAGACTCAGGGCACCCGATGGGGCTGGGCTACCCTATGACCCTAACAAAGACTCTAGGACTATCACAGATAACGGTCGTTCTGTTTCAAACGCATAAAGAATAGGGATGCTCATTCATAAGTGCAAGTCCTAAACATGATACTACATGACATGCTTTTATGCATATGCAACAACTACATACTATATAACACATCAGGCATGAGGTCCAATCACTTGAGCAAGTCCCGGAGGACTTACCTGGAGTCTTCAGATCCAATAAGTCAGCAAACAAGCCACTCAGAGATTCATCCATCAGCAAACAAGCTACTCAGAGTACCATCCAATCACACTAGCAAGTAGAAGCAAGGAACAACTCATCAATACACATTTAATTAACACACAAGCAGGCTTTCAAGTCATCACAAGACTAAATAATATCTTATTCAAGTAACCTCGCATTCTCGTCACAACCGCCATTCTCAATTAACCTTATTCTCATCAAGTATAAAACTTAACTCAAAGTCTGACCAATATCATCACTCAAACATATTACTTCATAGCAAGCCCAGGTTTTCCTTAAACATCGTTCAAGAAATTCATCAATTGTTAAATCCTCCAATACTCAACAAAACCATAAGTTCTCAAAACTGTGGATCAACAAGTCTTATTTATTAAAACTCGCGAAATAAATCACGTTCAATGAGCAACCCAAGGTAAGTTAACATTTCAAGAAATCATTTATTATTTCGATTACAAGAAAATAACTCAACAACAAAGCACTACATTAAGCTTATAAGCATACGAGTAATAAATTAACTCTATCCTAAAGATGATAGTTCCCTAGTTATTCGATGCAATTAATCCGTTATAACCCAATAATCAAACATTGCGCACAAATTAAAGGTTGTTTCTACTAAGGAAAAATGCTATCATATGACCAATTAACTACAAGTCTCCTTAGCTTATCTAGCATCGGTCCATATTAATTAGCTAAAGTGAAACACTCACCCTATTGACTAAATCAATCAACTAACTCGGTTCACTCTTTATAAGCACCTCAACTTGATTAGAATCCGATAATATAGTTTGGTCAATAAGTGACCCAAGACATCCATATACATCCCTCAGTTAACCATAACTTCAAGTCAATACATTTAATCTTGATGTAGTTATTCCATCACCACCTGTTTATAAATTACCTTACTTAATTTTTTTTTTACACAAAACAAATCCTAAATTAAACTTGTTAAAGGGTTCGATCAATGAATCATAATTCAAGAATAACATTTCAACTCCTCCTAATTGTTAGAACAAAACTCATAGGTATATCGAATTATCAAGAATAGCTATTAAATAATATGCCGAGGTAGTGACTCCTTAACCACTTATCTATGTTCAACCTCAATAATCAAGAAACAAGAAAATGCAATATATATATATATATATATATATATATATATATATATATATATATATATATATATAGAATGCGGTTCAAATGTTAACAGCTCTTACGGTGTTAAATGTTAACAAATCAATATTCCGCAAAATTTATCAAATATTCATCACAGTCACTCAATTATTCATCAAAGCTTTTGTTAAAATTAATCAAATATTCATCACAGTTACTCAAATATTCATCACAGTCACTCAATTATTCACAATTTCCCAAATATTCGGCAACATTTAAGAAATATTCATCACAGTAACACAATTACAGGATTGGGGTGGATATTGTGAATACTTGTGAATAATTGAGTGACTGTGATGAATATTTGAGTGATTGTGATGAATATTTGGGAAATTGTGAATAATTGAGTGACTGTGATGAATATTTGAGTGACTGTGATGAATATTTGATTAATGTTAACAAAAGCTTTGATGAATAATTGAGTGACTGTGATGAATATTTGATAAATTTTGCCGAATATTGATTTGTTAACATTTAACACCGTAAGAGTTGTTAACACATGACCCAACCCCTATATATATATATATATATATACATATATTAAATCACATTATATAAGGAAACTCTTATCATTTCAATAATCGAAGTGAGTTATATAACAACCTTCCTACAACAATCCAATTCACATTACCAGTGTATTAATGTATAAAGCATTTAAGTTAAACAAGTATTCTATTATCCACTTTATTATATGGTAATATAGGGAGGATTGAAAAATTATCTCTCAAATCATAAAACACTTTTAAAACCAACTCAAAATTTCACTATTAATCAAATTTTTTTCTTTTAGCAGTCAATCCAAACAAAACCCCTTTGTCAATAAATCCATTAACTAAAATGTTAACTAAAGTCTCAATCCATGGCAAAATCAATTCAGTTGAGGTAAGCACAGCCAAGTAATTATACCCATCCGGATGCGGATAAGGAGCTCTTGGTTTTGGCGGAATCGAGGCTGCAGAGGTTCATCGACATCAAGGTGGCGGGGTTTCGGGTCTCACTTCCGGGAAGCTGCAAGTTTAGGTGGTCTTCTTTCTGCAGCCTTCGGGAAAGGCTCTGCTCATAGGGCTCGGGCTCGTTGGCAACTGGTGATGCTCGTCGATGTCGCGGGTAAAGGTAGGTTGACGTCGAGGGTGAGCGATAGCAAGAGAGAGAGGCAGTCGGAGCTAAGAGGGAGAGTGAAACGGCGACCTGGACTCGCGGCAAGGAGCGTCCCCTGGTCCGAGATCTGGAGGCGAGAGGCTGCCCTGAATCTCTATCTACTTCGTCGGCGAACAGGGCATCGGCGAGAGAGTGAAGCGAAATGGGCGGAGGACGCGTGATAAGGGACGAGTAAAGCTTCAAAACTCGGTCTTCAATGGCTGCCGCTGGAGGTGAAAGAAAGAGAGGGAGGAGGTCGAGCAGGGGCGGCAGAATCCGAGAGGGAGGAAGACGAACGAAGCCATTGACGGGCTTAGAGCTTGAGGGTTCGTGAGGACGGACATTTCTCAGATCTGAGGAACATGGATGAAGGGCTGAATGAAGGGGACGGGGGTGGCGGTCTCAGATCCAGAAAATAGAAGAAAGAGGAACGGATGGCTAGGGTTGAAGGGGGGGGGGTTTTATATCCCGAGAATTAGGGTTAGCTTGAATAAATAAGAGTTTACAAAATCAATCCGCTATTTTCGTATTATTAAAATTCTACCACTGAAATCAACTTAATTTGATTCAACAAAGTCTGTTTATATTTGAAATGTTATAAAATGCTCACACTTCAAAACAAGATTCATTTATTTGAAATTGGATATATACCGGAATTTACTTTGAATAAAAAAAAAGAAATCATTTTGATTGAGGACGGAGATTTTCAAAATTTCTGAAATCTCGAAAATTTAATATTGAGGTTAAATAATAATTCTTAAAAATATTATTTTAAAAGTTTGGGTCTTTACATATCTCATACCATTTATTTATTAAAATCTACATTATTTTATTTTTGTAAAAGTATTATGTTTAAGATAAATAATTAATTATTTTGAGTAAGTATATTAAAATATTAAATGAGTAAATGCTAAAATAATTATATTATATTTTTAAAGGAGTAGATTTTATATACCTGTTATAATTATTTTTGGATGGTGGGTTGGGTGGCTTGAAATTGTAAGAGATTTTTTTGATTTCAAATTTTAAAAAATATTAGGAGTTTATTGAAAACATTTTATGAATATGGGTGATTTTTTGTAATTTTTGTATGATGTGGGTAATTTTTAAAATTTAAGAATCTCATCCAGGGTGTTAAGTGCAACTAATAGTATATGTTAGGATATTTTGTGAAATTTTACAAGGTTAGGGTATTAAAAGCAACTATCCCTAAAGGTTGGGATATTAGTTGCAATTTACCCTTTAATAATTTACAATGTCAAAAAATTTAAAATAATTTAGCCTTTGAATTGGTTGCACCTTTGAAATTCATTAAAAGGCAAAACTCCTAACCCCTAATGAAACTACAGAAGTCCACGCCATAACTCCCAACCCTTAATGGCAAAAAAAAAAAAAGCTTAATTGAACTATACAGCATCGTAACTCCTAAACCCTGATCTAAAACATAAGCATCCTAACTCTTAACCCTAATTCCTTTAAAATTTTCAAAATTCATTTTCATCCTTAAATTAAGCCTTGTAAATATGGAATCCAAATCCAAAACAACTTGAATCCAAGAGAAAAAACCTAAAATTCGTCCTCTAAAATAAAAAATAGATGAACAATTAATGAAATCTGAAATGTAACCTTACCTTTCTTTGTGGGGACGACGGAGATTGGAGGCCCAGGAGGATGACTCGAGGAGTCGAATAAACACCAAATATCGCTGAATTGAAACCCGATGATGACGACTGCCGAATCGAAACCGGATCGATGATGGCGGAATGAGTTTAGAGTGGGATGAATTGAAAGAGTGTGAAAGATTTTTAAGGATTGAGAGAGTGGACGGCCTTGGAATTTAAACCAGAAGACGATGGAGGCATAATTGGAGTTGAAAGCGTGCGATTAAGACGAATTGAAAACTTGCGAAGAAAGCGATGCGTCCAAAATTAGCAAATGCAGATGATGAAGATGGAGAGAAGCGTGCGCCTGGAGCCGCTTTATCATTAATGAGGCTGGTAAAAAAAATCAGTATATATATATATTAAAATATATATGGGGCCCTTTGGATTTGGGGCCCTGTTCTGTTGGGCTCTTTGCACAACCCAATGGACGGGCCTGTGCATGGTGTTTCTCAAACAGAATGATAAGGCGAAAATCAATAATGTTATCAAAAAGAGCTTGATGAGAAGAAGAAGAAGAAGAAGGAAACTTTTAAGGTTTACTTGGGTTAAAGTTACCAGGTAAGTGTTTTGGCTCCAATATCTATCCTATTACGTATCAATATCATGTGCACTAGTACTACTCAAACCTTTTTGATCTCCAGTGATTTCGGATCCATTTTCTCTACATTGCTCCCTGGCACAATAGCAAAGTTAGAACCTCCTGAGGGAGGCAGTTTCTTAGATGGCCTTGAGGTTCGAGTTGCTTTTGGAGGTGTCTAGAAACAGTCTCTTTCTGAACTTAGTGGAGGGCAGAGGTCTTTACTAGCATTGTCTTTGATATTGGCATTGCTTCTGTTCAAACCTGCTCCGCTTTATATACTTGATGAGGTAGATACGCCCTCCAACTGTAATTGTTTGACATTTAATTATGATCTGCCATATTTTGTGATAATATTCTTCTGCAAACATTGAGGGCCTTGTTATTGAAATGCCTTCTATAAAGAGTCAATAATTGACAAACTGTTAAAATTGGACAGCAGCAAAAGGGAAAGAGAACACATTAAATCATGGTTAAATGCATCTAAGAATCATAATGTGTAGGTTATACTGTTTATTCATCTGATTCCAATGTGAAGAGAGGGGAGAATGAATAAGAAGAATAAGAATCGAAATAAAGAAGGAAAAAATGTGGAGCCTTTTTGTGTATCCCTTGATAAAATAAAATTACAACAAAGTGACAAACTTGGATTTTCCTTCACCTCTCCGTCATCATCTTTCCTTTCTCGGAGATTTTACTTGTGGAATTTTCTTCATGATTAAATATTATCTTCCTTCTGAAATTAAGACCGCATCAAACTAGCAAACTCCAGGCATGTTTAATGTTGATTTCCCACCTTACTGTTTGCTAGCTGAAATTTATAATTTAA
Source organism: Persicaria maculosa (assembly GCA_963922045.1). Taxonomy (NCBI): domain Eukaryota; kingdom Viridiplantae; phylum Streptophyta; class Magnoliopsida; order Caryophyllales; family Polygonaceae; genus Persicaria; species Persicaria maculosa. The sequence goes on from OY998257.1 coordinate 21,706,153, forward strand.
AATCAAAGTTGTAGTTCAAAGTTATCAATAAGTTGCCTTTGAGCCATTGATATGTTGATACAAAGGTATGTATCTTTTGCTCTGGCAGTTCATTGTGGTATCTCTGAAGGAAGGAATGTTCAACAACGCTAATGTTCTGTTCCATACAAAGTTTGTGGATGGAGTTTCCACCGTTCAAAGAACTGTCACTAACTCGCGCAAGTGATTCATATATCCCTCATCTTTTGGTAAGCCATCGTTTGTTCTTCTCTCTGGCCAAATAAATTAATTAGGATTGTTATACCTTTCAAGGTTTACCTAAAAGTCCTGTACATGCTGTAATTTTTATGTTGTTGGCTATTTTAACCTTTCTCATAAGATAGGCTTTTGTTTTCTCTAGAAAGTAATTTTCTTGAAAGTAAGCTATGAAGCTGGTGATTTTGATATCTTTTCATATGACTCTTTCTAGTATTAGAATTTAGAAAGCACTAAATGAAATTTCATTTGCGTGTGTGAATCGTTTCATCTTCAAATTTGGAGGGTTACATACAAAATAAAAGGAACATAGCTTCATCCTTTTGCTGGTTTATTCATAATCCTTCTAGTTATAACTCTCTGTTTTTTTCTCAATTCCAGTCGGAATTCTAACTTCTCCTTGGACGTTCATAAGAAGATAAATGTGCAGCTTTATTTGAAAAGGCGACCAAAGGTTCAAATGTGTAAACACTTGGGTAGTCAACGGAGCTGATTATTTATGTAGACAAGTAGCGGTGATGTATCTCAAAATGTGTTGAAAATGTTAAAGGAGGGCATCGGTAATCTTGTGCCCTATTCGGAGAATGTGTACTTCAATTGTGTAATACTGGCCAAAACATTAGCTTCCTATTCAGAATGAAAATCACGGGCAAAGAGAACGTTTCTGCTTTTGAAACCAAATAGTGTTGACACAGTAAAAATGAAGCTGATATATCTAGTTGCAAACAAATATACAAAGGTCAAGGGTTAGTTTGCATTGCAAACCTCTCTTAATGTGGTTTAAGTATGAGGCTCAGGAATGAAACATCTTTAAAATCTGTTAGGAAGCGTTTTATTCATTCCACTAGTTTCAACCACTACCAATTGATGAAATCGAGTTCAAAGTTTGCCAAAAGAAGCTCAATGATCGTTGTGTAGATTTTCTACAATTCTGGAGTCTTAGTCGTTCACTAGTTCGTTGTGTAGATGCATACTGCAATACATCGAATGTGAGTGCTGTTTATGTGAGTGAAATTATGGGTTTTTTAAACCATCCTCGCATAGCTCAGTTCGAAAGGAGCTACGGTATCCAGAAGTCCCTAGTCCAAATCCCGGGGGTAGCCACTTGAGAGTTACTCAGTCGGTAACTTCATTAATAAAAAAAATTATGGTTTTTAAGTCTGGCTTCAAATCAAATGACAACAGAAACAGGAATAACCAGCTCAGTAACACCTCCAACGCTCCAAGTATCTAATTGCAGTAAAGCAATGTTCAAAGCCTAGAGTTATGAATAAGAACGAACAAAAAAACACTTCAGGTGGTGGCTCTAGTAAAAGATATGACAACTCGGGAATATTTTGTGAACTGCAAAAGATGATAGCCCAAGGCGCTTAAGCAGTGGCACTCGCTAGGAAAGCTCTTCCTGGTTGACGATTTGCAAGATGCCCATGGCATCCAAGAAGCTGCAAAATGAAGAATTGTAATTGGATCATTCACTTCAAACTTCATTTCTCAAGACCAAAAACGTGCACATGCATTCTTGCACTATTACGCAACAAACATTATGCATATTCGACACTTAAAATAAAGTCGTGTAAAGGTCATAGTGTGAAGGAGAAAAGACACTTACTTTGGCGTTAACACCATCTAGCATGATCCTGTTCTCTAATATGTACCTCATGTAGTTAGAGCGGTTCAATTTAGTGAAGCCTCTGCACGTACATAATTAAAGGATAATAAGCAACCACAATGACTTAAAAAGGGAAACCAAGTACCACAAAAGAGTATCAAGGGAATCCTACATGTCCTATTACTTTTATTAGAGAAGTCAAATTATCAAAGTAGTCATCCAAAAATATACCACTTTCGGCTAACAATGATCTTTTGGCGTCCAGGAAACTTGAACTTAGCACGGCGGAGAGCCTCTTGAGCATGCTGGCTGTTGTTGTCCTTGCAATGGACAGAGAGGAGGACCTGCCCAATAGCAACCCTAGCATAGACACCTTGAGGCTTACTGAAAGCACCCCTCATACCGGTTTGGAGCCTATCAGCTCCAGCACACGAAAGCATCTTATTTATACGCAGAACATGGAACGGGTGCACCCTGACTCGTAGATGGAAAGCATCTTTTCCAGCAAACTTAGTCATGTACTTTTGCAAGTGATACGAGCAGCTTCAAGTGCTTCACTAGACACGTTTTCTTTCTCCCAACTGACCAGATGCACACAGAAGGGGAACTCATCAACCCCCTTTTTTTCATCCCGACGTCATATATCCTAATTTTGGGATCTGGCACACCACGACAAAATCGGGACTTCAGGTATGGCTTGTTTTTAATCTGACGGTAGCACCTCGCAGGTCCTGCATCATTTGAAAATAATTTAAGAACTCAATCCGCCCATAAAGATGCAATCATCCCAATTCTTCACTGGGCATATGGAATTTATGTCTCCATTTAAAAACCAAAACCAAACATTCAGAAAACGCAAATCTTTGACAGCTATTTGAGGAAGTAGATTAAATTTTAGCATCAATCATATCATCATATCATATAATGAGCTAATCATGAAAGGAATGAACCAAAACAGCGAAGAAAAATACAGGTAATGAGCTAATTTGATAGAAACCTACATCATTTTCATTAACATAAAAACACTCAACCAAGCCCTAAATCAAATACCAGTCTACATGATTCGGCAAACCTGACAAATCGAATGTCATCAAATTACCAAAAAGAGGACAGACAATCAAGATAACGAGCCAAAGCTAACACAAACTTGATGCTTTTCCGCACCAACCTCACAAATCTTATATGGACATCGAATTCCCCAATTCCAATCATGACTGTAACATCATCATTTCCTAAACCCATTTTTATACCAGAGATTCTAACACAGATCAAATAGCAATCAACTGATTACAAAAAATATAAACAGACTAATGTAACATGAGAACTTACTTCTCCCCATGGAGAAATCTTTGAAGATATCTGTTTTCCTGAACACGAAACCCTAATTCTTTCCTGTATGAAGAAGGTAGAATTATTTTAAAGGAAATCCGGCTGGGGTGCGAAAAATTGACCGGCCCACCGCCACAAAAACAAAAGCAGTCACCATCAGGCCCATATAGAGACGGTCGGCCCATATTGTCATCGCTTACATTAGCAGGAGGAAGAACACGGCCTCACTGTCATCAGCAATTACGTCAGCACATTCAAAGCCCACCATCAAGTTCCGTTGCTGTCAGGAGCTGGCCAGTGACCATTTCATTTTGAATCCCCAATCCTAGATTCCTAATCTCTACACTCTTCTTGTTCTTCCTTTCACTGCAATAGCCTAACACCCAAGCTAGTAGTCTCCGCAAGAGATCTCGATTGTTCAAATGGTTAAAGCTATTAGGGTTCATGAGCTCGGTGGCCCTGAGGTATCTTTGTATTCTTTGTTTACTTTGCTCTTTGATTTAGCGTTTCTGGAGGAAATTCTCGGCATAGGTATGCACACTAGATGTTTTTTGAAATGCGTAGCTCAGAAATTTCCGGTTTTGTGGGGGATGGAGGTTTATGAGTTGTCGGATTCAGTTCAGCGACTTATGATAGATGATTAATTGATGCAAACCCCTTGATATATCTATACTCCAATTTACAAACTGGGATGAAATTTGTCCAAATTGTGGCCATTTTAGAGCTTTGTTGGCTGGCTGATGGTTTTGAGTTTGAATTTGAAAAAAAAAACTTGATGGCTTTGTGATACTATATGATTTCATGACCTTCAAATCTTTACCCTAATTTCATCCTTTTGCTATTGTTTCAATTATTACTGTACATTTTAGTAATTTCACTCATTTATATGCTCGGATGTCATGTATAGGTTCTCAAATGGGAGGATGTTGAGATCGGTGAGCTGCAGGAGGGCGAGATCCGTGTGAAAAACAAGGCCGCTGGGTTGAATTTCATCGACACTTACTTCCGGACTGGAGCTTACAAGGGTCCAGTTCTTCCCTATACCCCAGGTTTGCTTGATTTCATGATGAGCACATTCAAATTCTCTAAAAAAGGGTGATGGTAATAGGTATTGGAAATTGGTTTCTACTTGCTGATGCTACTAAAATGGGAATTGTAGAAGTGTTTTATCCGTTGATTAGTGGTTCAATATGTGCCGCTATTTTGCTATGTATAAGATTCTTCTATTATCTTGTTAGGCATGATAAATTGAATTGCTTTCTTGAATTGGGTATGCTATCAATAGGGGGGTCAGGTTTCTCACTTGGAATTTTAACTCACTCTTCGTCCTAATTGCGTTTGCAGGAATTGAGGGAGTCGGAGAGTTGATATCTGTTGGTCCAAGAGTGACCGATCTTAGGGTGGGGGATGTTGTTGCTTATGCTAGTAGTCCAGATGGTTCATATGCAGAAGAGCTAATTCTTCCAGCTAGTGTAGTTGTGCCTGTTCCAGCATCTCTTGATCCCGTCATTGTTGCAGTTGTCCTAGCTAAGGGCATGACAGCTCGATACTTGGTCTACCGGTGCTTCAAGGTATTTGAAATCTGCCCTATTTTCCCAGCGAATGCTTATTGGTATTCTGCTACTAATTGTGGTTTATTGACATGTTGGAAACCTCACATTTACGTTTACAGGTGGAGCCGGGTTATATCGTCCTCATTCATGCTGCTGCTGGTGGCACAAGGTCTCTTTTATGTCAGTGGGCGAATACTCTTGGGGCCACTGTGATTGGAACTGTATCAACTGAGGAGAAGGTTGTCCAGGCAAAGAGCGATGGATGCCATTTTGTCATAAACTACAAACACGAAGATTTCGTCTCTCGTGTCAATGAAATAACCTCTGGCAAAGGGGTTGATGTCGTCTATGATTCAATCGGAAAAGACACTTTTGAGGTAACAAATACATTCAACTTTTGTTATTCTAGCTCTGTTCCATAGGATACATTACCGGCGTTTGTTATTGAACAAGCTAATTGAGTTATCGTCGTAACGTTAGCGAGGAGAAGCCAAATTTTCAAGTTAAGATAACTAGTGTTAAGTTGCGCCTTACACATGGGTATTTAATTAATTTATTATTTTTATTTAAAAGTTTATTTACAATTATATTTATTTTATAATTTTTATAATTTATCATTGTTAGTTATAATAAGAAAATTACATTAATACTACCGTAATGATAGATCTTTGTTTTTTGTAAAAAGTAAAAAAAAAATATTTATGTGAAATTATTTAAAAATAAAATTTAATGTAATCTAATTTTATAAAATACGTATGGTTTTTTTGGTGGAATTATATGAGCATGGAGAGGTTATAACTGAAGTGACTTAGTGTAGGATGAAGAGACTATAAGTGTAGGAATTTATTTGGGGGAAATGGTAATATGAAGGAGATTAATAGAAAGAGAGCATTAGGGATACGTGGATGTGACATGGGATATATCTTTCCATATATTTACAAAGATAATATTATTTGGCTTCAAAGATATAGAATAACATTTATTATTTTATATAAATAAATGATATTTAATAAGATAAAAGATAAGTGTAAATAAAAGATAAAATTAAATAAGTAAAAAATATAATTTTTTTATAAAAAGGATGATATAAATATTTGTTATCAAAGGTGAAATTTTATTTGTTTGTAAAATTATTTAGATGTCAATGTGGATGATATGTAGATATCACATAAGAGCTTATATGAAAAAAGATAAAGTGGATGAAGTCGAATATTATCTAAATGACATGTGGATTGATGATTTATGATTAAGCCATGTAGGACCATCATGTATATACATAGTACAGATATTACAGGTGTAATAAATTATAATGTATTTTTTTATAACATAAAATGAACAAACTTAGTATTACTATTTAGTATGTTTTATAACATGAAAGTAGTACTTAGGACATTGTATAATATGTAGTACGGAGTATATGATAATGGAAAAAACGTTAGTATTATTATTTAATAATTTTTATAATATGAAATCGGTATTTAATGTAGTTATTAGTTAATATGGATGTGTATTTGGGTGGTGGAATACTATAATGTAATTTTTAAATTTTTTTTATGTTTAGTAAATAAAATAAATGATAAGTAGTAGGATGAGTAATAGGATGATGTGACTCATCTAACAAAGTGAACAATTTTAATTGGTCCATGTTGAGATGTAAAACTGAATTGATGAGATGACATGCTCTAGCAGACGTCATGTGGATCCGAGACCTCTCATGATGCCACCTAGAATGGATGTGGGTTTGCCTAATAATATTAATTAATACTCCCTCCGTCTCAAAATACATGTCTTTTTAGGACTAAGCACGGGAATTAAGAAGTAGGTTAAGTGTAATAATTAGATGTAAAAAAGTAGGTTAAGTGTAATGATTAGACTTTGGTATTAGAGTATTTGTTTCTTTTTTTTAATTTGTAAGGATGAGAGTAGGGGTGATGCAAAAATTAGAGTAATGATTAGATGTAAAAAGTAGGTTAAGTATAATGATTAAATCTAAAAAGACATATATTTTTGACAAAATTAGATGGGCTAAAAAGACATGTATTTTGAGATGGATGGAGTAATTAATAATAGATAGATTCTGAACGTTCAATTTGATTTCATGGAAAATATTTTACTAGATGACTAGTTGAGTACCCACGGGTTGACCCGGCCACGGGTTGGCCGGGTCAACCCGTGACCCGTCGGGTCCGGGTTAAAGGGTCGGAGCGGATTGTGCGTTAGGGTCGGGGGGAAAGTGAACCCGTGACCCGACGGGTCGACCCACCGGGTCAACCCGACATTCCAAAGTTTTTTTTTTGAATTTTTTTTAAAAAGTTTATAATTATTATTATGTATATTATTTTTAGAATAATTCATTATATAAACATAAACTAATTTGCAATGTGCAATGTGGGTCAAAAGCACTCTCATCACTTCTAATATGAAAAATGTTATAATATAAAAGGACGCGAACCGGGTAAGCCAGGTGGCAAGCCACCAGGCACGCTCACCCAAGCCAATGAAGGCTTGAGCACCCACTAAATACACAAAGGTGTAAATAATGAGATTTGAACCCTTGACCTCTTGCAAGGGTTACCTCTCCCTTACCACTAGGGCAAAAGGTCATTGGTATGAAAAATGTTACACTTAATTGTTGTTATCTAAACACATAGATGAATTAATTATAAAAACTATCTCAAACCATATAAATCTAACTTAAATTTATTATTTAAAAAATTAATTAGATTATTTATATATTATTAAAAGTGAAAAAATACTTAAGCTTCTACTCGCAATTGATCTAATAAGCGATTTAGGGCGATTTTCTGAGCAAAACTAGCATAAAAAAGTAGTTAAGCATGCATTATATATTGTTTTAAACCTAATAATTAGGGTAGTTCGCTATCATTTGAAGAAAAAAGTGTGCATATGTTATTCACCCAACAATGGTTTTTATTTGAGCATTGAATAGATTGTGGAATGAAGATAAATTAATTTTTTATTAAGAAATTTAAAGATCTTGTGATATTTTTTAGTAACCTTTTAAAAAAATTATTTATTTACAAAATTTATAGGGTGTAAGTAGATCTTCCAAAACACAACCCGACCCGGAAAACCCAACCCGTACACCCGGTAAATTCTCGGTCAAGACCCGAGTTTTTTGACCTGGAACCTTTTTTTTACCCGAACCCGAATTACCCGGTAATTTTCTCGGGTAATCTGGGTTTCGACCCGGTACCCGATTGACCCGGTAATTTTGACCCGATTGATTTATAATTATATATGATTATATTTTTATGGATATTCCAATTTATTACATTTTATAAATACAATCACTTGATATTTCATTTTCAAATCAACTTTTATATTTATTTGTATTGTGTATACTCCCTTCGATCGATAGTATTTGAGTTTTAATTTTTCATCACATTTTTAAGAAGATAAAAACACTAAAAAAATTGTTAAAATATTAAAACAATTATATGCTTATTGCTAATTGCATGAAATTATTTAAAAAAATATTTAAAAAATTAATATTTATATTTTTTAAAATTTTAGTAAAAATTAAAAGAAATAATAAAAATCAAATATTTTATATTAGATATAGTATATAATTACAAACACTAGAACTTATGAACCACGACTTTAATTTTAGCATTTTAAAATTATCACAAAATTACCAAATTATGTTTTTTAATTTAAAAAAGAAAAAATTGACAAACCCGAAATTGACCCGATTTGACCCGAAACCGGGTCAAACCTGAGTTCAAATCAACCGAGATCTACCCGGAACCCGTTTTACCCGAAATCCAAAATGACCCGACCCGAATGACCCAATTGATAGGTCTAGGTGCAAGGTAGTTTTTATAATTAATTCAATGATGAATTTAGCTAAATGACTTAGTGATATAAAAAAAATTATGAGAAGTTGTAGATTTTGAGAATAAAAATTATTTAGACTATTTTTTTCCATAAGACGTGATGATTTTTTTTAAATAAAAATTATTTTGGAGAGGTTTTGTAATTAATTTGAATTTAAAGGAAACCTAATGTTTTTTTTTGTAATTAATTTTAATTTGAAGGTAATTATTTGAATTGGAATGTAGCTTGAGCCTATTTTATGCAACAAAGTAAATACTTAGGCTATTTTTTGCATTTTTGATAGTTCAGGCTATTTTTGCATTTTTAAATATACTATATTTAACGGAAATATGTGGTGGGTGGTGATTTGTTAACAACAATCATTTAATGGGTGGTTTTCTTTAATTTTGTATTTTATGGGTGGTTAAGTGTAAAAACCTATATTTAATGGATGGTTTCTGTAAATTTTGCTTAAGGTTATAATAATTATTATATGGTTAACGGTAAAAAAATGAATATTTCTAATTAGAGATAAAACTTATCATAAAAACAAATTGAAATTAATTAAATTTGGTGTTAAACATTTCCTTCAATATTTCTTAAAAAACTTATGTTTTATAAGGGTATAGATTAAAAAGGATCGATAAAGTATATAAATAGATTGATATAACTGTATAGATATATAAGGATAATTAGCTTTAGGGGTACGTAATTAGGAGGAGAAACGTTAAAAAATTAAATATAATTCAAAGTTTTTGGATAAAAAACTAAAGTTTTATTTTTTTTTGAATTATTATTACTTTTGAGGTTTTTTTTATATAAGGAAAGAAATTCGATTCTCTAGACAAGCCTAAAGAAACCGAGAGCCCGAACAAGTCGGGAGATGGACTAACCATCATGTACAATCAGAAACAAATAACATAAACAAATGACTGAATAGAAATAAGAAGAAACAAATGACGGAAAGGAAAATGCAGAAATAAAGTACAAGCCAACCTACACTGTAAACTACAAGTTAGCAGAACAAACGAGCTAATCCGACAAAAGGAAGACGCACACAGAGAACTCTGGGGATCACTAGCGGACACCTCAAATTGGACTCCAAACATAATCAACAGGTGTCGAACGCATTTCCACGACGTCTCTTAGCTTGACAAATCAGCCCCTGATTACATGAAACTTGTACCACAGCAAAAGAAGCAAAGTACAAGAACCCGCGGACCACAACTCAAACCAAACTATTGCTGAAACAAATCCCCAAAATCCAACTTACACCCTCAAGGATGATAACAAGATCGTAATAGGCTACCAAAAGGGAAAACCAAAATAGAGGAAACAGGCATAGAGTCCGAAAAACGGATTGAAAAGTAACTCATAAGGTTCACAGACCCTCTTTCTTTTGTTTTTTTTGTGGGTCCAAAACTCACCACTGCGTTTCTTCAACGCACAACCCGGCAATAGCGAAACCCAGAAGGAGAGCCGATGGCAGCGGCGAGACCGAGATGAGAGCCAAGGGTTGAGCCGCAGAGCCCCAATGAGTCGGAGCCGAGGGCGACCGTAGGAGAACCGAATACAAACCGGACGAGGCAGGGGAAGGAAGGAGGCATCGGAACCTCGAAGAGGCGGTAGGCCTAACTCGCAGAGGAGGGTGGCCTGTGAATAAGGAGGCAACGAAGGTCGATTTGAGGCGGTGGTGAACAGAGGATGCTTGGTGGCCGCCGGAAGGAGGATGCCAAATTAAACAACCCAAAAACGCCGTCGGAGAGGCTGCAGGCCGAAGGTAGAAGGCAAACGATGGTGACGACGAGCCAAGGTGGTTGACAGCGGAGTAGGTAGAAGACTGGTGTGGCGGTGGCCGTTGCGGCGGCAAACCCGATGGCCAGGGAAGCGGAGGTGAGCCAATAGTGAAGGCTGTGTTAAGGAGGTTCGGAGGTTCGGAGCTCCGGCGAGCCTGGCGGAGGCAAAAGAGATGATGGTGAGGTGAGTGGCGGCGGGGTGCGCTAGGTTACGCTCTGGAGGAGCCTGGCTCACTAACTTTTGAGGTTTTATGATTCAAGGGACACACACCTCGCGGTAAGGATTTTTTTAAAAAATTTTTTAATGCATCTATTACATTGATAAGTTTTCTAATAAAAGAATTAAAGCATTGAATATCGACATCCATTGAAATTGGGGAGTCAGATAAAATTTTGGTAAAATATTATCTTCAACATATATTTCTATATTATATTGATATGTGGGGAAAAAATATAAATATAATTAGTGTAGGTCTCGTCCCGTGCACGGAAAATACATTAATACAAGATTATAAGTAATTTAGATATATTCCAATAAATTTAAAAAAAATATAAATATAAATAATTTTTTCCACTAAAAAATAATATAGATATAAATAAAATTAGTTCGACGGATTATATTTAAAATTAGTAGTAGTAATTGTATATGAACATTTTTTTTGGTGGGAGATTTTATTATTATTATTATCACTACTACTACGTTTAATTATATTGATATAGTTTTTTCCTTATATAATATTTACTCTTTTATAAGAAATTCCATTTATCCATTTATATAGATTAGAACTATCTAATTATACAATTATACAAAATATTTTTATTAGATTTCCTTTTTGGAGGGAGAAAGCTTTGCTAGTGGGAGGCTGATTCTCTTACCCTTTGGTAGACTTACCCGAGGGTAAAAATGTAAACTCCTTCTAGTGAAAAGTAAGTCAAACTTTATAAAAAAAGAAATGAAAATGGAGAGAGTAGGACAATAATTACATGCATCAATTAAAGAGAACATTGATCCTAACAATAATTAATGCACACTAATCCTTCCCCTCCAATGGTAATAATTAACTTGTTTCACAATTGTGACTTTTATAAGAAAATATGAACGAAAAATATATAAATGCATATATTTTTATCATGAGAAGACATATCTTAACAAATCCACTTAAAACATTTATAATAATTCAAAAGATGTAGAAAGATTTTCTAAAGTTGTAAAAACATGTTATTTTACTATATATTATTTGAACAATCGATTTTTTAAGATTTTTTTTAATGTTAATGTATAAGTAAATACATATATATTTTTTTCAAATATGTTAAAATAAGTATATTTTTTTATTTTTGTCAAATATGTGTATTTTTTTCAAATATAAAACAAATGAAATTAATGTAAAAACTAGGGGTGGGCGTGGGACGGGATGGAACGGGACGGGACCGGGATGAGGCCCGTCCCGCTTTAATTTTTCCGGGACGGGATTTACCTTTTTTTTTTAATCCCACACGAGCCTTATCCCACACGGGACGGGACGGGACGGGACTTGTCCCTCAAATAAAAATAATAAAATATTATAAAACTTGAAAAAAAAAATTTCATAGTTCATGTTTCATAGAATGATATCACCATAATGTTAACACTCCCAACAACACAATTTCATACAAAAAAACATTGCCAGCAGCACAAGCCTCCTATAACCCTAACCGATTAGAATTGAATAGAGATTTCACCATCCATAGTTCATATTATTTTTTGTCATTTTTCCTTATTATTATTATTATTATTATTATTATAAAAATTAATAATAATAATGATAGTAATAATAATAATAATTCAAAAAATTAATAATAATAATAATAATAATAATAATAATAATAATAATTTTGACCGAATTCAACTATAAATACAATTTGTGATTTTTTTTCAAAAATAAAACTAGCAAAGTAGAAATGGGACACGCGTCATGCTCTGATTGGCTAGGACTGTTGTGGTCTGAAGCAGCAGCCAGACGCATGTCTTTTTTGATAATTAAATATTAATTACAAATTGGAAGCAACTTGTATTCAATCGTGGCCCTTTATTTATTAAAATCCAACGGTGTAAGAATTCAATCCGTGGGCTCAGCCTTGCACCAATAGAGATGGGGCCTCGTAAAGAGGGAGGTACAACCATTTTTTTTATTTAACCACCGAGTTTACATTTTCTGTTTCTTTTCAAATTGGCACCCTATATATTGCAATTATCGCCCAAATTTTTATTTCTTTGTATAATTGGCACCCTAGATGTAGAATAATTGACTATGAAATTCATTTTAAAAGTAATAACCTAATGTACAGAGTAAAAATTGTGTTAACACGAAGACAAGCATCAATAATTTTTGAAGTTTTAGAATTATTTTTATTATTATTCTAAGTAAAATAATAAGAATTTATTTAAAGTGATAAAACCCATTATTAATACTTGTATTTAGAATTTTATATTATCTCTCATAAGTAAAATTACCAAAAATAAAATGATTGATCGAATCACTTGAAATGAATAAAATGATCGATCGAATTACAAAAAAAATATGATTTATAAATTATGTAATAATATAATTACCAAACATAAAATGATCGATCAAATCACTTGAAATGAATAAAATATAAAATCATAACTTTATTTAGACATGAAAGATAATAATTTGTCTATAAGGAATTTTATATCATCTACTTAAATACATAATAATCAAATATAAATAATTGAATATATTTTTAAAAAACAATATTACAGGAATATGAATTATGAATATATGATAGTTTAATATATGAAAGAGAATATTTTAAATGCATCGAATAATTCGAATCCATCGAATATTCTAATTCATTGAATAATCAGAGATGAATTTATATATACGGGGATTAAAGTAATCTTGCTTAGTTATTTTCATATAGGCAATAATTTGTTTAATTTATTAGTATTTAAGATTACCTCACAAAGGAGTCGGTTTACTAGATTACTCGAAACTTCAAAAGTCATCAACTCATGTATGGTTTCTAGATCATCTCTCGAAATTTCGGTTTAGCGATTCAAACAAGAAATCTTTATATACGAATTTTGCATAAGAAATGTATTACGTGCAGGGTGCTGATTTGGAATAAAAAAGAAAAGTATGGACAATTATTAAAGGTTTAGGGTGCATATTTTAACAAAAAAATAAAGTATGGGTGGCTACATATATGTGTATATGTGTGTGTATCTGAAAATTTATTTAGTAAAATTCTACACGAAGTAAATAATAAAAATAACAAAACATTTAATTAAAGACATTTTATTTTGCATAATAACATTTTTCTAAAACTTTATATTAAAATAAAGTACAATTATAACCTATTTTGAAGAAAACTATACAACTTTGCCTTAAAATAATATAAATTAAAAAACTAATTAATTTCATTCCTTCTTATTTTCATTTCCTCCCAATAAAATTTATCTCCTATATTTCCCTCCCTCCCCCCTATTTTACTTTTACATTTCCCTCCCTTCCCTCCTATTAAATTTCATTCCCTCCCAATAAAATTTCATCCCCTCTTATTTTCATTCCCTCCTATTTTATTTCCTCCCAATAAAATTTCCCTCCATTCCCTCCTATGTTACTTTTACATTTCCCTCCATTCCCTCCATTCCCTTCCCTCCTACGAAATTTCACTCCCTCCTATTAAAATTTTATTCCCTCTTATTTTTATTCCCTCCTATTTTGAAATTTTATTTCTAATGAATAATCTAATTAACAAAAATAAAATTCGACAAGGAAAAAATAAAATAAAATGAAATTTTACTTATGTAATAATCTAATTAACAAAAATAAAATGATCAATCAAATCAATATAATGAATAAAATATAAAATCATAACTTTATTTAGACATAAAAGATAATAATTTGTTTATAAAGAATTTTATATCATCTACTTTAATACATAATAATATAACACGGATAATTGAATATGGTTTTAAAACAACAAGATTACGAGAATAAGAATATATGATAGTTTTATAAGTTGTATACTAATACTTGTATTTAGAATTTTATATTATCTCACATAAGTAAAATTGACAAAAATAAAATGATCGATCAAATCACTTGAAATGGATAAAATGATTGATCAAATTACAAAAAATTTATGATTTATAAATTATGTAATATTCTAATTACCAAAAATAAAATGATCTATCAAATCACTTGAAATGAATAAAATATAAATTCATAACTTTATTTAGACGTGAAAGATTCCAACTTTGCCTTAAAATAATTTGAAAAAAAAATTCCAACTTTGCCTTAAAATAATATAACTTAAAAAAACTAATTAATTTATTATAAGTGCACATAAAAATAACGATGAAATATCTCAAAAATAGTTATAAGACTTTGTATATATTTAATTTGAAAAACTTTTCTAAGTTCAAAATAAAAGAACTTTATTAAAAAACATATTTAATTAAAACGATAATACCAAAAAATAATTTGGGGTATTTCAATTTCATGTTAACACAACCCTGGTTGACGAGAGTTCGAATGAATTTTATTTCTCCGAATTCTTGATCATATGTTAACCCGACTCTGTTTAACGAGAGCTCGAAATAATTTTATTTGCTCGAATTTGCGATTTTTTGTTACCCCGACGCCTGGCCCGACAATATGGATACATCTTCAATTAAACATAAAAATAAAATCAAGCTGTTTCGACCAAATTAAAATTTTATTTCATTAAACATAAAAAAACAATTTTTTTGTGAGGAAAAATATGTTCTTCGTACGAATTATATAAAAAAATGTATGAAAATCACATTCCATTTGTATGCAAGCTAATTTAGTGAAGCAAGTGTTTTATGACTTTATATTATCGATTCCTATATCCTGTTTGATTTTGATGGCATATTCTCGATTGCATCCGTGCTTGCATGTATCCGATCTGGGTTAACGAGAGTTCGAACTAATTACATTCCAAAGTATAGAAATAGGAGTTCGAACTAATTAAATTGTATAGTATAAACAAAGTATAAAAATATTTAATTACAAAGTATAAATTGTAAAATGTAAACAAAGTATAAAAAATTTGAGATCCAACTAATTTATCTACAAAGTACTTATATACTTCAAAGTATAAATTATACGAAGCAAAGTAACACATAAACAACATAAACAATTTAATTACCACCATTTTTGTATTTAGTAGGAGAAATAATAGTAGTTGTAGTAATTATGATATAGGGTACATTGAACTCCACAAAAAAGAAAACCTATTTATTCCCTATTAAAACTTTTCTTTTTATTCCCTTTTTACTTGGACATCCAAATACCCTTGGGTAAGCTTACCAGAGGGTAAGAGAAACATTTTCCTTGCTAGTGCACTCACGCGTTGCCACGTATGCATATGCACTCACGCGTCGCCACGTAGGCAACAATGCATCGGTTTTAGTATATGTACTAGTACAGTACCCGTGCGTAACGCACGGGATTTGGAAAGTATATTACATTCGGTAGAAGATATTATCACAATTGATATAAATTATATATATATATATTTTAATATTTATTATGACAATATGAAAAAGTCTATAGCGAAATACTATTAAATCGAAACATCCAAATAATACTAAAAATAAATCAATCCAAACATTCAAATGATAAATCTAATAAACTGGTTCCGCTAAACCGGCATTTTGTAAATTAATTGAAAAAAAAAGAAAAAGAGGAGAACCATAACTTACAAAAGAAAACATGTGAAGGGTCCACCAAAGTTTTAGAAAACCGGGTATAGAAAACCGGGTATAGGAAATACGGAGTCTGTCATTGATGCTATTCGGCAAATCCAGAAAAAAAATGCTATATATATTGACTAATATATACTTTATATGTAAATAAAAATAATAATAGGGGCCTATGTACAAAAAACCAAAAATAATAGGGGTCAACAACCGATTCAATTTAAAACAAAGGGGTTTGCAAAATAAAAAAACAAAGGGGTCGATCAATCAGCTTCCTAACCATCCTCCTCCTCTTCCAGCTAAACCCCCAATTTGAAACCCTAGAAACGATTGGAAATTCAATCTTCTTCGATTGCCTTCGGTCACTCCGTTCCCACAGACTCCATTGTCGCCGGCGTCATGGTACCGTCCGCATCCGGCCACCAATCGCACCCCTTCCAGACGTGGCGCGCCGACCGCTCGCATCGCCATCTTTGCTATACGTTTTTGAAACGACCACCTCCGAAGCATCCCTGTAGAGAATCGCATGGAAGATTGTTCTTTTGTCATCTCCTTTGTTGGCGGATTCCTCGTTTTTCTGATTATGTTGAAGTTAACAGTATGTTTATTGGATTTATGTTGATTATCTAGATGTCCTAAAAAGTTCAAAAAATTCTCATGAGTGTGCTATATTCAAGTTTGTATGGGAATCCAAGGCTGATGGAGCATTTGCCATTTCTAAAGATGTTTGGAATGAACCACTTGGGCGAGGAACTAAGATCAGGCTACATCTGCGAGAGGAAACCGGGCAGTAAATAGAGGAGAGCAAATTGAAAGGTAGTATGTTGGTTTTTTTAAATGGAATCCTTTTTGCCCCCTTCAACAATTTTACACTTAGAGTTACAAAATGAATCTTCTTTATTTGATTCATATTGGATATAATTGCCATCATCATTGAACAAATTCTATCATCAGGGAGTAATTTCATGAATGGTGCTTGCTGTGTAAATGGTTAGAAATGGTACTGCATGCCCAAGTCACAGGAATGATCATCAGATCATAAAATTCCAGTAGACTGTATTCCGTCTTTTTTGGTTTTAGTGTAGAAGATCCTTGTAATGAATGTGTTTGGTTGTAGTGAACATGTTCAGTTTTTACTGCCTTTACACAATTTTGTTTCTTTAGCAACCTAAACGTGTGTTGCTCTTGCTTAATTCACAGCTGCTACACTTTTGGAGGTTTATGTTCTTTAGTTGAAATGTAATCTTGTTCGTGATATCTACTGTTGGTTGGTGACCTTCTTGTCCCAAGTCTGATTTTTATTGTTGTGTCTAGGATCTGGTGAAGATATATTATGAGTTTATCAACTTCACTGTTTCCCTCTGGGCTACCTAGGAGGTAGACCACTTTCTGTATCTCATGAAGCTTTTATAGATGTGCCTTTCTAATCTAATACTTGAGTATTCACTGTGGATCAGCTGAAACAACCTATTCTGAAGAAGAATCTGAAGATAAGGAGGACGGAGAGGATGAGAGGAAACCAAAGGCTAAAAAAGTCACAGAAAAAACTCAAGGTGAACTTCCATGTCTTCCTGATCCTAGGGTCATGTATTGTTTCACCAAGGAGGTTTAGATTGTTCCTTTGATTTTCTTTTTTTCATAATTTGCATTTATATCATATACATTTCCAATTAACATGGAGGAGAGGTAGCAGAAACTTTATGGAAGATAAGAAATAATAAACAAAGTAAAAAAGAAGAAAATTGGGACAAATAAATAGATAAAATAATTTCCAATACTAACAAAACAAAGAGAAACAATAATCAAACGACAATGTCATTATTTGAATAAGTAAAATGAAATATTCCAACTTGATCGAATAATAATGTCAATAAACGAATAAGTAAATGAAAATAATCCTTGGGGTTGAAAGCATAATGGGCAAATTTCAAACATCTCCCTTCTTCTAATCCTTTTCAATCTTCACAACTTTTTTCTTTGTGGAAAGTGTAAAATCAGTGACTTCATCTTCACCAAGTTGATCAACGTCGATAGTTTCACGTTGTCGTTTTAATGTAGCCTCTGTTTGCTGCAAGCCTTTTTTGAATTCAGTGATTATAGCTTGATCATCTGTCACCTTGTGCACCGTAAATCCAGAATTGGAATTCTCAATGTTGTATTTCTTCACATCAATTATGAACAAAAAGGTTTTGTTCAAAAAGACATGAAGATCTGCTGGTATTGATTGAACATCGACATCCTACAATTGACATAAGAAATGGAAAATATTTAGTTAGGTGAATGTTAATTGTGCTTGGCTTGGGAAATAGGACAGATATGTTCACCTTACTCAAGGAGCTTAGTATAGAGGAAACAGACTACCCCACAATTTGTTCAACATCAAAATCGAAGATAGTAAATGACTTGATGCTCGATCCATCATTCACCATGAATTCGACTTTAAACCTAACATAAACGAATTACACGTCGAAATTAGGAAAGTAACATAATTGGTTTAAAAGTATATAAACATATAAATTAACCAATAAACATATATAGGTAGAGTTAAATCAATCAATAATAAAAAAACTGTTTAATTATTAATTTTAACAAATCTCTGTAGATCTGAAAATAGGATAAATGTGTAATTTTTTGGATAAATAAAAGAGATAAACATTGGTTTATTGGTTAATTGAATTATATACGGATGGAACTAAAAAAACCGTAACAGATTGGTTTGTTCTCGGTGGAAAAAAATATCTGCAGATCTGAGAATTTTAATTATATCTTCAAAAAAACAGAATTGGTATAAAAATCTATGCAGATCTGTAAAGGTTAATTTATTTTAATTAAAACAGCTACTGGAAATGGTTAAATTATAGGAAATTTTAATTATTTTAACAAAAATTAACATAATTGGTTTAAAAATCTCTGCAGATCTGTAAAGTTTAATTTATTTTAATTAAAACGGTTTAAACTAACTTTAAAAAATCTCTGCAGATTTGAAGTTAGGATATATGTGTAATTTTTTGGATAAATAAAAGAGATAAACATTGGTTTATTGGTTAATTGAATTATATACAGATGGAACTAAAAAAAAACCGTAACAGATTGGTTTGTTCTCGGTGGAAAAAACATCTGCAGATCTGAGAATTTTAATTATATCTTAAAAAAAACAGAATTGGTATAAAAATCTATGCAGATCTGTAAAGGTTAATTTATTTTAATTAAAACAGCTTCTGGAAATGGGTAAATTATAGGAAATTTTATTTATTTTAACAAAAAGTAACAAAAAGTAACATAATTGGTTATTTGAATTATATACGGATGGAACTAAAAAAAAACAGTAACACATTGGTTTGTTCTGGGTGCAAAAACTATATGCAGATCTGAGAATATTAAATATTTTAACAAAAAAAAGAATTGGTTTGAATATCTATGCAGATCTGTAAAGTTTAATTTATTTTAATTAAAACGGTTTAAACTAAATTTAAAAAAATCTCTACAGATGTTTGGAATTGAATTATATACGGATGGAACTAAAAAAAACAGTAACAGACTGGTTTGTTCTCAGTGGAAAAAAATATGTGCAGATTTGAGAATTTTAATTATATCTTCAAAAAAACAGAATTGGTATAAAAATCTATGCAGATATGTAAAAGTTTAATTTATTTTAATTAAAACAGCTACTGGAAATGGTTAAATTAGGATAAATGTGTAATGTTTTGGTTAAATAAAAGAGATAAAACATATATAATAATTAAGCTATTTACCTTAGATATGCAAATTTGATAGTGTGCTTACACTTGGGACACCAAAAGCGTCCTCCCTCGGGGAGGAGAGATTTTTTGCAAGCTTTACATGAACTATAGTACCATCCATTTTTATCTTCAATATCCTCAATGGTAGCCATGGTGACATATCTACCCACCTAAATTCATAATTCATAATTTAGTATTAGTGCAATGAATTTGCATGATATAATATACATAATAAGATATTATTAAATATTGTACCTCAGTTATATCCATAAGCTCATCCAACGTCTTTCTCCCATAAAGTGATAAAAACTGATATGGGATTGAATGTGTCGGTTGACTCGATAGTTGTGTAATCTTTTGAGGTTGAAATTGTCCATCGGAATCCAAAAGGCTATAATTTAACAAATGTGATCAATTAAATATTTGCATAAATAATACATGGTACACTAAAGAAGAAGAATTATAAAATATAATTTGATAAGAATTAAAATATGAACCTAGTTTTGAAATCAAGTATCTCTTGAATACTATCATCATCAATGAAAACGCGAGTGCTTCCCGACATTGTTGGCAAGTTTGTGTACACCTAAAAATAAGTAAATTTAAATCTAACACCTTACAAAGGAACATAGATTGAAATGAAGGAAAAAAAAAGCAAATAATTACTTCCGCTGGGATTGATTCTTGCAAATTGGATAATGACTATGACCCTGTCATCCAATACAACATCGATGTAAGGGGCAAACTGATCGGCATAGGTATCCCACAAAGTACAGATGATGACATCATTCCTACAAATTGGATAGAATTAATGAAATGAATTTATTCATAATATAAATCGTATATTTTATATTTGTATATTGTATGTAAGTTATAATATATTGAAATTGAAAATTTGACAATGAACATTACCTATTGTTTTGGATATGGATTTCAAGTCTTTTGTGAAGTTTATTGTCGTAACTGACATTGCACTCAACAATGTTTCCTATCTTAACCAAGTTACCAATGACATCTAAACAAAACAAAGCGGGTTATATAATATTTTATCACAATAAATAAGAAAATATTTTATCACAATAAATAAGAACTTACCAACCAAGCGGGTTAGATCAGCATCTTTACTTAAAATGTCATCAAATTCAACGAATTCAAACCCAAATCGAGAGATTGGAGCTTCGACAACTTCTTTCAAGATTGTGTTCATGGAGAACGTCACCTTGTGAGGGTGAGAGCAGTGACGATATTGGTCAAGGTACTTCATCAAACCGAAGTTTGATATTGAGTAAATTCCATACTCAGATATACAATCAAATTGTTTGATGAGTGATTTCTTAATGGACGCGTGAACCTTATTACCCTGAGAACAAATAGAGTAAATGGTATTTAGTAATATACGTACGCTAGGAGGATATAAAATGAAGAAATTATGAAGGACAAACACCTTTTCATCGACACAAATTAGGTCCTTTGAAATCAGGTCTTGTCGTTTGTGAAAATTGATGTTGTCGAACATGCACACAACTCGAACTCGGATATTGCCTTGGATGTTTGTTGGATTAAGCTCGTCGACGTAGGTGAGCTTCTTCATTTCCGCCTATCTAAAATAGGAAAGAAGAATAGATGATCAAAAGTCTGCAATGTTTTAAACATCAGTAGCATTCGACAAAAAAAAACATAAAATATAGATGGTTGACAGAAAGGGGGAAATAGATACGAACCGGTGGAAGAGGGAAGAGGATACGTGAGATCACTGTTGTATTCGAATCTGATTTTATATAGAGTAGTGTTCGAATCTGATTATATATAGAGTAGTGTTGCCAGTTAGGTTAGGGTGAATGAGAGTTAAACGTTTAAAACAAATCTCAGTAGATCTGAAAATAGGATAAATGTGTAATTTTTTGGATAAACAAAAGAGATAAACATTGGTTTATTGGTTAATTGAATTATATACGGATGGAACTAAAAAAAACGGTAACAGATTTGTTTGTTCTCGGTGGAAAAAAATATCTGCAAATCTGAGATTTTTAATTATATCTTCAAAAAAACATAATTGGTTTAAAAATCTATGGAGATCTGTAAAGTTTAATTTATTTTAATTAAAACAGCTACTGGAAATGGTTAAAATATAGGAAATTTTAATTATTTTAATAAAAAAAATAACATAATTGCTTAAAAAATCTCTGCAGATCTGTAAAGTTGAATTAATTTTAATTAAAATGGTTTAAAATAACTTTACAAAATCTCTGCAGATATGAAGTTAGGATAAATGTGTTCTCTTTTGGTTAAATAAAATAGATAAACATTGGTTAATTGGGTAATTCAAGTAATAACAGGTGGAAATTAAAAAAAAAGTTACAGAATAGAAACAGCTACTGTAAATGGTTGAATTATAGAAAAGATTAATTATTTTAACAAAAAGTAACAGAATTGGTTAAAAAATCTCTGCAGAAACCAAATCTGAAATAGGGATGTGAAGCAAATCAAGCAGTTAAAGAAGTCCAGAAACCAAATCTCTGCATATCTGAAATTTGTATTGAATTTGTGATTTTTTTTTATTTCGGGTGTCCTTTAGGTTTTGAGAGCCATGGTACGTTCCTCGATGATGAAATAAATGGAAAGGAGCGGACTGCATACACCCCCGTCACCTAATGAGAACTCAATGGAAAGGAGCGGACTGCATACACCGCCATCACCTAATGAGAAGTCAGTGGAAAGGAGCGGACTGCATACACCCAGGAAACGAAGAGTTGTGTCTTTCATTGACTGCCCACACACACCGAAAACGTTCATGGACTGCATACACTGTCAAGAAAGGTTGAAGGAGAACGTGTGAGAGATTTCAGATTTGTATATTAGAGATTTCAGATTTGTATATTCAGTGTTTGTAGTGTGCAACAGGAAATTTGTGAAATTAGAAGTATCCGATGGGAATATTTTTTGCATGTAAATGCATTTCAGGTTATAAATAAGAGATGATTTGAAAAAAATTGGAGGAGCAAAGGGGGATATTTCCTAAATTTCTAACTTTAAATGTGAGGCTGCCACGTGTCCCATTTAGCAGCTGTTTTATTATTATATTAGATATAGATATATAATAGATTTCATGGAAAAAACACCGTATAGAGAGAATGGACAAATTTGAAGAGAAAAGGAAGGTTTATCTCAACAAACTGCTCGAGAAGAAAATGATTTCTGTCGTGCATTTCTCATACCAAACACTCAACGAAAGATGTTAATGTAGTAAAATAGTTGTGTTTGCTGTGTGATTGTTACTGATATCTGATTTAAAAATCGGTGTCATTAGTGTTCATTGGCCTGCTTGAAGCTCTGAGGATACATGGTTCTCTTCGGCCAATCGTTTGGGCCACCGGATCCGGTTCCCATTTCAGCAATCAGTGCGAAATCCCTCTTCTTGACAAGACCAACCCTCAAGCACTACAACACAACGCGAGACGAGCTCCTAGAAGCTGCTGGAGAGGTATTCCAAAACCTTGCTTCTGGCATCCTACGAATCCGGGTGAATCACAAGTATCCTCTGTCACAAGCTGCGCAGGCCCACGCAGACCTTGAGAACAGGAAAACTTCCGGGTCTGTTGTTCTTATACCCGATGACTGCTGAGTCGAGTTGGAGCCATCTGTGTCTGAGGGAATCATGGATTGTTCATTTCGGTTTCATATTTGGTACGATTTGGAATGTAAATTAATATCCTGCTTGGAATCCGTCATCCTCCATTTTGATTTGTGTTTGTTTGTTCTAAAGATCTGACCGAACAACAAATATAAAAAATCATTAAGTTTGCTTTTGTTGATCATTGGTCGAGTTGATCAAAGAAATTCTATCATTAATCGAGCTAATCCTATATGTTGGGAATTTGCTTTAGTTTATCTTTAAGAGCATTCCCATTAGTGAACCCTTGGGTTCATGGGGCTTCCAGTTAGAAAAAAAATAGGGAAAAAAAATAAATGGCATGAATCAGGGTGATCGGATTCAAACGCAAGTGTCCCAAAAAGTGGGATTCATTGACGTGAAAACCAAGGAGAAACGGGATCCGCATGCACGCACCAAGCTGGGAAGAACAAATTGACGTTGTACAGGGTCCATTGTATCACAAATCCAGCGTTGCAATAGTGCACAACAAAAAAAAAAGTTGCGCGTTGCCACGTGGCTCCCTTCAAGGGTTGACACGTGGCAATGCTATTTAATTAAAATGTTAAAATAGCTCTTTGAGCCCTTTTAACATTATAAAAAAAAATTAAAATTGTATTTTTTTAATGTAATTTTAAAATAGACATCCACTTTGCATATGTTTTGAGGGAAAAAAATCATGATATTACCCTATTTCGTATGACACACAAGTAATTTATTATCTGATAGTTATACTAATTATAATAATAAATGATAATAATGAATAGTCATGAATAATTAAATAATTAATATTTACTAATATTTAATATTTAATACTAATAATAATAATAAATTAATAATAATAAACTTAATGAGAATGGATTATATTATGATGTTAATATAAGAAGATTTTATTTAATAAAAAAGAAAAATAAAGAAAAGTAAGTTATGATGTTAGTTTGAGACAATTTGAAACACAAGAAAAGTTTTATATGCATGGTAGTTCTCCAATTTGAAAAATCCTATGAAAAAAACAAATAAACTGGATGTTAGTTTGAGATGTATAAACAAATAAACTGGATGTGAGAACCTCAATCACATTATTTTTTTTAAGCCGGATAAGAATTAGGACGGACGCCGATGATCGGCCTTCAGTCCTAGGGTGTCCAAGCGGACGAGATCACGAAGATCTGGATCAGTCGCCAAGCTATCGTCGGCAGGGCAGCAGTAAGCTAGGCGCGCAATCCTGTCAGCAACTGCATTGGAATCCCTGAAAATATGACGAATAGCAACATTAGCAATAGACTGTAAATTTAAAATCGTATCAGTCATCAACAGCTCAATGTTCCAAGGGCACGACCAGTCCCCTAGGAGAGCATTTATGACGACCAGGCAATCCCCTTCAATCAGAAGGTTCTCAATACCCAGTTCTCTTGTAGAAACTCTCTTGTGAAGTCCGGAGGCTTATGCGAACACCGCAGAGGTATTATTACAGGTTCCCGACCCTAAGGAGACAAGGAGCCCCTGATCGTCACGGATTGCAAAACCGAATGCGCTTTCTCCCGAAAGCCGGTACGAACCATCGAAATTTAGTTTGTAGTACCTAGTCGGCGGTTTATTCCATATATGTTGTCTATTTTTTATTGTACTTGGTATGTTATTTCTATTAGCTTTCTCCCCATTGTGTTTATTTTGTTTTATGCTTGTAGTAACAGCCGTAGTGTCAAAGCGTTCCTTCCAGTTGAATAGGTTGGTCTGGCAGACTATCGCTATTTCTCGACAAGAAGTTGTTATAGTATTGTTGAAAGTTTGTTTATTTCTGTAGAACCAGATTCCCCACCAAGCTGTTGCTAACTTGATCATGTTGTCCTTAGTAACAGCGTCGAAGATGTAACAAAGAATAGCGCTAGGTTCTGCCATGTGATCCAGACCATGTAAAGGCGGTAGAGCAATGCGAAGTTCCGATAAAAGTGCCATCATCATGGGGCATTGTGTTAACAGGTGTAAAGTAGATTCTATTGTACAGTTATAGAAGCAGCAACCAGACGGAACCAGAACATGAATTCTCTATAACCGTTCTGTCGTCGGCAAACCATCTCTTGAGATTTTCCAAAGGAAATGCTTTATCTTTTGGGGCATATCGAGTTTCCACAACCAGTGGCAGTCGAACTTGATTGTTTCGTCGATGGGTTTGATAATAGAAGTGGCCGAGGAAGTCGAAAACCATCCGTTTTTACTGGGCCCCAATAGAGTCTGTCAGAGATTTTATTATCAAGTAATGGAGTATCGATGATATTCTTAATGACGGCCGGGGTGAGAATACATTGTAACTTTGTATTGATCTTATGGATATCCCATTTATTGTCATCTGTAATAAACCACTCTACTAAGCAATCAACAGAACTATCACTGATATGAGCCATAATTGATTGTAGTAAGGGTGTTTTCTGGACCAGTTATCCTTCCAAAATTTGACCGTGCGTCCATTTCCAACAAACCAACAGAGTTCTGGATTGAACAGATGTCTAATGGCCATCAATTTTGACCATTGCCAAGAAGTATTTCCTTTCTTTTGGTAATCCATCACAGGTGATTGTTTAAGATATTTTGCCGAGATCACCTTCACCCATATGTTATTGGGTTCAGCAATAATTTTCCATAGTAATTTCATTTGTAATGCTATATTCATATCCTCTGCTTTGTATAAGCCCAAGCCCCCTTGCATTGTATCTGTGCAAATTTTATCCCAACTTATCAGTGGTGTAGATGTCTCACCCTTGTTCCAAAAGAACTGTCTGTAAGTATTGTCAAGTTCCCTAAGGATTGATTGTGGAAGCATAAAAGCTTGCATAAGGAAAAGAGGTTGGGCACTAAGATTCGACTTAATGAGTACTCTACGACCCTCAGCAGATAGAACTGTCGCTTTCCATTTAGAAAGTTGTTGTTTAGCTTTTAGAATGACTTCCGCGAACGTATCACGATTGACCCTTCCATTGATAATTGGGCATCCCAAATATTTTTCAAGGTTATTAGTATGAGGAATTCCCATAACAGAAGAAATAGTTTGAATAGCCGTTGTAGTGGTAGCTGCTGATACCTAAAAACTAGATTTATGGAGGTTTACCTTTTGCCCCGACACGAGGCAGAAGCGCTTAATAGTGTTTGATAGTCTAGTACAAGTAGTTTGGTTAGCTTTGCCAAACAAAAGGATATCATCTGCGAAAGCCAGAAACGGGATCCTAATTCCTGGATTTCCCAAGCAAAACCTAATGTCCTTTGTGTTTGTAGCTTGTCGACTTAGAGTTCTGGCAACTACTTCCGCCACTATAATAAAAAGAAATGGTGATAAAGGGTCCCCCTGTCGTAGGCCCCTCGTATGGTGAAAGGGTGTCGATGGTTCATCATTAATGAGAACAGAATAGGTAACTGTCTGAATACATTCTTTAATCCAGGATATGAACTTATTGTCGAAACCGATTTTTTTGTAAAACTGCCAATAGGAAAGGCCATTCGATCCTATCGTACGCTTTTTCCATGTCTAGTTTAAGAGCCATGTATCTGCATTTAGCTTTGAAAATTCTGAATCAGTGAAATATTTCATGCGCGATCAGTATATTATCCTGAATTGCCCTTCCTTTGGTGAAGGCACTTTGCAGGGGATGGATTAGTGTATCGAAAACTTTGGATAATCTATTTGTTATAATCTTGGAAATAATCTTGTACACAGTAGAGCACAGACTAATAGGCCTGAAATGATTAATAGATTCTGGATTATCCTCTTTTTGTATCAGTGTGATAAATGTATGGTTGACCTGTGTAAGTAATTTTCCGGAGTGGAAAAACGCTTTGACCGCTTTAATAACGGATGGACCGACAATGTCTCAGTCTTATTGATAAAAACCTGTCGGGAGGCCGTCCGGCCCCGGAGTGTTATGGGGTTTAATTAAGAAAAGGGCATTTTTTATTTCGCCATTTGTCATTGTAGATGTTAGTGATGCATTTTGTTCTCCAGATATTTCTTGTGTGATAACATCGAGATCAGTTTCAAATGAGACTCTGTGATTGTAAGAAGACTTAAAACGAGCATGGAAGCTAGATTCGAACTCAGTTCTAATTGACGCATGATCTGTGAGAAGCAACCCTGATTCGGTATTGATGTGTTTGATAGGTTTTTTCCCCTTCTGAACGAGGTTATCCTGTGAAAGTAAGCCGAATTTGTATCATTTAATCTTATGTGTTTAAGTTTTGCCCTTTGGCTCCAGTAACGCCGTTGGAAGTCAAGCATTCTTTCCCTTTTGTTTTGCAATCTGTTGTGACGAGCTAGCGTATCTTGACTGTAATTGTTGATTAGTAAATTTTGCAGTCTCAGTAGCCCTTCGTCTGTGTCGAAAATTTGTTTATGGATATTGTTGAAGTTATTCTTATGCCATTTTTTGGCCAGTTTTTTTAGAAGTGTGGTTTTTTTAACTAATTTGAAAAAGTAGGATCCTCTCGGATTCTCACGCCAAGCCTGTTTTACTATATTTCGAAATTCCGGTTTGGACGTCCATGTCAATTCAAATCGGAAAGGTTTGTTTTGGGTTTACCTCAATCACATTATAGTTGCAAATAAGAAAGACAATATTTATACCACTATTTCCATATGTACTAAGAGAAATCAAAATGATCTCATAAAAGTTATGAGCTTATGGGAGATTTATCACACATAAGAAATAGAGAAACAAAAAAAAGACAAAGAAAAATGGGAGAGTTATAAAAGTATACTGCAGCAGGGAGCATGATCTAGGTTTCAGTTTGGCTCTATGTAGTTAGGCTAATGTTGTGTCGTAGTGTTCCATGCGAGAAGCCTCTAGCGTCACCCCTACCCCAGTAGCCAGAAAGAGCATTCTGCACATACAACAAACCTGAATATATTATAAAGGATCACAAGATACATCAAGCACAAAACCTCAATATATCCATGTCTTTAACAAGTAATATGAATTAGGAAATTTGCTAAGTTACTTGACATTGTGTTTTTGCTAGTCATCTTTTACAACGAGCTTCAAACCCGATGCTTGATCATTGTTCAAGTCATTCTTAGTCTTTTGGAACTTGGCGTTCTCCTTGATTCCAGTCAATCTGTTGGCAAATAACATTTATGGTTTCAATCAAATTTGGTCTAGCTAGTACTAACGTTTCAATACATACAAACTGCAAGCTCTTTCTCTTCCTCGATCTATCTCTCTTCCGAAGATTTCTTAATTGGATTTCATGTTCGTGTGTGTTGATATCGAAGGTCTCTTCAATTGATCAGTCTGAAATTTCCATGTGCACTCAAGGTAAGGTTTTTCTATTTTTATACTGAAGTTTCTTTAATCTGCATTTACCTTTTTCTTTTTTTTAGCTTCCCTTTTTTATTAGATAATCTGCTTTCAATTATATAAATACATTTTCGACCATATTTTCTGAAATCGCAGAAATTAAATAATTTAGCAAAGAGAGTGGATTTAATATGTGCTTTCCATGAAATATAATTCATGGGATTGAGTTTAATTGCCTTATAGGCTCTCCATCATTAGGAATTTGGTGTTGATTTAAGGTGGCCATTGAAGGGGAAGCAGCTGACCAAAAGTTTTGAGAGGGGAAGATTTGGGCGTGATGGGAAAAAATAGGGAGCAATGGATCAAAGCTCTAATACTTTGTTATCATTTCAACTTATATGTTGTTTCTTGTTAGAGATATAATTACTCCAACTAAAGGATAAGGAGAAGAAGGAAAGGTAATTAATTATAAATATATCACTGTGAAAAATCAAGCCCGCGCTCTTGTAAGGTCTTATTAGAACGTTGTAACATGTAAATATTAATGTAAATCCATGAACAAATCTATGCTTGTACATATAGCATATATTTTTTTCTTGTAAGCTATGCACCCAATTTGTTCATATATGTGTTTGATCATGTATGTGCTATTATTATTTTTACTATCATTTTCTCTATGTTCCATAAAATAAAATAGAAAGGATGGTAGGAAAGATTACAAAAGGTTCTATTTTTTTTTCAAGCTAGATCACTTGAGAAATAAAGTTATGCTCTTATATTTGTCTTAATTTCTTGCATGAGATGATGTGACATAAATTTGTAATAACACTTAGATTTCTTATTTATCATTATTTTACCAAATTTTGTATGATGTGACATAAATTTGTAGTACCCTTTTATTTGTTATTAGCATTGTTAAGCATTGATCTTTTAAGTTAATCCTTCCACATCATAAGAATGTGAAAAAACCGAAAAAAAACTCTCTCTTTTACCAAACCCAACCTTCCTTTAACCCTAACCCCAAACCCAGCCGCCTCTCCTGCGCCGCCCCTGGCTCCTCTTCCCGGCGTCGCCCTGGCGGTCAACCCTTCCCACCTTTCGCCCTCCTATCCCTATACCGGGTTGTCGGCTCCAAACGCTCCCCAAAACACAAAACCTTTCTCCTTTAAACCCTAGCCCCTTACTCTGCCGCCTCTCCGACGCCGCCGCCTCTCCAGCGCCGCCGCCTGGATCTTCTTCCTGGCGTCGTCCAGGTGGAACCTCCTATCCCTCTGACCCTCGCTCTGCGGCCTCCACCAAAATGTCCTTGTCGGCTCCTCCCCTCCAACCGAAACCGCCATAGGCGCTGCAAGCTT
This sequence comes from Persicaria maculosa, assembly GCA_963922045.1. Taxonomy (NCBI): domain Eukaryota; kingdom Viridiplantae; phylum Streptophyta; class Magnoliopsida; order Caryophyllales; family Polygonaceae; genus Persicaria; species Persicaria maculosa. Next base: position 21,736,277 of record OY998257.1, read on the forward strand.
CTCTTCCGGCTCCCAACCTATCCGCCAAGCTTCTCCAACCGCCAGCTCTCCAGGTTCGGTAACCTCTCTCACCCCTCCCCGCTGAAATCTTTACCTTTGGGGACATCGACAGCTTCTGTCCAGGTTTTGTTGAAATTGGAAGAATCCCTGCTTCCTTTTTCTTCAGAGATAAGCTTCGGTTCCTCTATTTCAAATTGGTACTGTGTTTCGGGTTTTAATTACTTCCTTTTTTTGCCTGTTTTATGGGAAATTTCAAGCTTGATATCTGTTAGAGTTGAATTTTTCTGCCTGTCGAGATTTATCCTCCTTAATATCTGTTTTTCTCTTCGAAAGATACCAGCTTTGGATAATAGACTCCTTATTATATTTGTATTAGAACTGAATTGTGGCCTAACAGCCAGGATAATAATCTTATTGATACATTAGAATCAAATGAAGCTTGTTTGATGGAAATCAATATCTGTTCTTTGACTTCTGAATGCAATTGCTTTATAACTCAATTGAGGCTTAACAACCAGAGAAATAATTTTACAATATGTCTGCATATAAAGCTTAACAGCTACCACTCGTTTGAACCGATGGAGATGCATCTCTCATACAGCTTAACAGCTGATTCACACTTAAAGAACGAATTAACATCCATATCTTCACATCGAATCCGTTTTTCCCTATTACTATCTCGAATCAACTTTATTTTCGAAGATATCATCCTTATTGTTTCTACTCTGAATAAGTCCACTCATAACCCTCCCATCTCTCCACAATTATATTTTTATCATCCTAAACATACTGTTAGTTCAGGTATAGCCTGGAACGATAGAAACTGGTATAGATTCGATCTCAAGACCTGTAAACCTAATATGACTGATTGCATAAACTTTAATAAATTATTGAGTTCTCAAAATTTAGTCTCTCTTTCAAACAAAATAGTTTTAATCAAACATCTTGGGAGGAATTTTAATCTAAATTACACTTACACCATCACTTGTCACCATTATGCCCAAGATCCTTTGTTGATAAGTCGAAATTCTAAATATGATCTTATTATTCATGCGATTACAACCAATCTAAACTCTTACTTATGCTTTATTGGCCTACAAGCCCAGCTGCTGCTACTCTCTGCTGTCGACCCAACAACAACAACCTCTATCAAGTTCCTTTTGATTACTATATCTCCTCTTCGGAGGAAAGCAGTACCGGATATTCAACAGCTAAATCTGATTACCTCAGAGGTCATCCAAGGGCTAACACCCAAAGAATCAATCTCATGGCAAAGCTTAATAGCTACCAATGTTTTGAATTGATAAAGATGTATCTCTTACAAAGCTTAACAACTAATGTCTATTCCCTGGATTCATATTACTGTTCTTCTATCTGCCTTAGGCACTTCTGGTTGATTGTGAGTGCTAACTCTAATGCTATGCTTACTCCAAATTGTGAGAATAATTATGTTCTTAATGGATTCAAATTAGGTTGTATTACAAATGCTCTCAATCGGCTTAACAGCCTTTATGGTGGGGTAACACCCGGTTTTAGTTTTGTCTTATACAACCTCAATAGCAACACGTCGATCAGCTTTAACAATGAAAATCATGTATTATGGCATACTCTTTATATCATTCGAGTATTCTGTTTGGATTGGTTTAAGTATAAAATTTGTAAGCTCAAACACCTATGTGATAATGATAGAAATCATTATTTTCATACCATTTCTTTAATTAATGTATGGATGAGTAACCGAGTAACATATAACATCAAATATTTTTTCGGACAAAAAGTTAATATTATATATAATTACCAAGTTACTAGAATTGGATCTTTCAGGATTACTCAATGTTGTCAATCTTGGTTGTTGTCGGTCTTACAAACGCTCACAAAGCAGGTATGCATAAAACATCTTATTAAATGACAAACATAGCATATTGGAACATAAGAGGTGTAAGAAAACCCAACCTATGGCAAGACCTAGCCTATATCCAGAAAAGAAATAACTTAGATATCCTAGTACTAGCAGAAACAAAAACTACTGAACAGCCGAATGAAATACAATATAAAAAATCAGGATTTAATCAGGCCCATCACATTGCATCAGACGGGACAAAAGGTGGACTATGGATCCTCTTCAAAACATCCAATTTTACAGATTCAACCCAAGAAATAACCAGATCTAGAAATTATATAACATATTTAGTCAACTTAAATAACTATAAATTTATTTTTAACTTTATTTATGCACCTTCAAATCCAATAGATAAAAACATTTTTTGGAACGAAATAATCACAGTGACTCGACAATATAATTTCCCATCCTTAATAATGGGAGACTTTAATGAAATAGAATCTATAAATGACAAAATTGGAGGAACAAACCCGCAAAACAGTAGATTTAACCGAATTCAACAAATTAAGGAAGAATTAGATATCCACACTATCCCTTATACTGGAAGCCCTGTTACATGGAGAAAAAGCCAATCTCCTATTGACAATATCTATGAACGCCTTGATAGAGTTATGATCCATATGGATATTTCTAATCAATTTCCTAACTTAACAATTCACAATCATCCATTTACAAGTTCTGACTACTCTCTCATATCGATTTCAATTGGAACAAAAACAATTAGAGCAGGATCACCCTTCAAGTTCGAAATGTCCTGGACAAATAATGAGAATTATAATAAACTAATTAAAAGAAGTTGGGAAAACAAGCTTCACGGATCATTTATGTTCACACTTCTGCAAAAGCAAAAACTAATCAAGAATAACACAAAATTATGGTGTAAATCACACCCAAACAACAACTTCAGACAACTAAAAGACATTGAAGACCAACTCTTATTATTACAAAAACAACAAGTTACTGGAAACTCTAATAACAATATAGACAATAGAAGATATAGACTACTAAATAAGAGAGAAATGCTCATGAATTTCAATAATAATTTTTGGAAACAAAGAGCTAAATCAAACTTCCTTAAATTTGGAGACCGAAACACCAAATATTATCAATCAATAACTAAAATAAGAAATTCAAAAAACATTACTCGTAACTTCACAAATAAAAATGGTATTGTAATAGAAGATGAAAAACAAATTAGAGAAGAAATTACAAATGAGTTAGCTGAAAGATTTATCTTAAACAATGAACCAACCGATAACAACTCATATTTTCTAAACCTAATAAACCATACCATTACTAACACTGAAAACTTAGCCCTAACCCAACCCTTTACTGATAAAGAAATAAAAGAGACTCTATTCTCAATGACAGACGATAAATCTCCGGGCCCTGATGGATTCCCACCTGAATTCTATAAAAAATATTGGAATATTGTTGGAAGCCTACTATGCAAAGCTATCAAATCATTCTTCCACTCAGGCATCCTTCTAAATGAAGTAAACACAACGTTCATTGCACTTATTCCTAAAATTGAAAATCCTACTAATATTAACCATTATCGGCCAATCAGTCTTTGCAACACCATTTACAAAATTATATCCAAACTTTTAGCTAATCGATTAAAGCCTATCTTACCCCGTATTATTAATCCTTTTCAAGGAGCCTTTGTTCACGGCAGAAATATTCAAGATAACATTCTTATAGCTCACGAAATTTTTCATTCTTTTCACAACAAAAAAGGAAAACCTGGATGGATGGCTATTAAACTTGACATGGAAAAAGCTTATGACAAAATTAGTTGGAATTTCATCCATATAATACTAAACAAATTTGGATTCCACCATAAATGGATAAACTGGGTCATGACATGTCTTACTAAAACTAACTTTTCAGTTTTAGTTAATAACCTGCCTGGCAAGACATTCGAAACATCTCGAGGCATAAGACAGGGAGATCCTCTCGCACCATATATTTTTGTTATAGTTATGGAACTATTAGGAAGAATGCTACAACAAGAATCCTTAGAATACGAACCGTTAATTGGAATCAAACTCACGAATAATAGTGAACCTATACCTTTTCTTTCTTTTGCTGACGATACACTCATTTTTTGAAACGCTAACGATCTAAGTCTACATACAATTAAAAATCTTCTAAATAACTTCTGCAACATATCAGGCCTTTCAATAAATTATAACAAAAGTTCCTTACAGGTTTCAAAAAACATCCCACTTCAAAAAGCTCAAATTCTTGCTCAACAGTTAAACATCCCTGTTACCAAAACTATGGAAAAATACTTGGGGATACCATTAATTAGTGGAAGAGTTAACAATAGTTTATTTGATGAGGCAATCATAAGCCTCAAAAAACAACTATCAAAATGGAAATCAAATACCCTTTCACAAGCTGGTAGATCTGTCCTCATTCAAGCAAACCTCAATTCAAAAACAAACTATCTAATGCAATCCTTTCTTCTTCCTAAAGGAATTCTGGAAAAAATTGATCAAGTTAACAAAAACTTCTTCTGGAATAAACTACAATCGGACAATTATTATCCACTAATTAGTTGGGAACGTTTATGTACGCCTAAAAAGGATGGTGGACTAGGCTTTAAAACAGCCGAACAAATCAATATAGGTATGTAGATGAAACTACTTTGGAGATTAATATCTAACCCTAATAATATTTGGTCAAAGGTAATCAACGAAAAATATCTCTCTAAGGAAACACTAATGGAAAGAGGTAAAAATAAAACGTCTTGGCAATTTGGCCGACTTCTCAACATCAGAGACCTATTCTCTAAAGGATTATTTTGGCTCGTAGGTAATGGTAAAACCATCAATGTCTGGTCTGACATCTGGGTAAAAGCGCAATACCTTGAAAACTATAGAAATAATCGTAACCCTAACTTAAAAGTTTGTGATCTCTTCACAAACTCTAAAACATGGGATACTGATAAACTAAATAGTATTTTCCCATCTCACATTACTCAAATGATCACAAATATTTACATTCCTAGCATTGATATCCCAGACAGACTAATATGGATCCACAATAAAAATGGTACCTTTAGCGTCAAATCTACATCTTCTCTATTCAATACTAGAAACACTAATAACACCTCTGCGGAGTGGATTTGGAAACTCAATATCGCTCCAAATATCAAAAATTTCGTCTGGAAAATCATATTAGACATCTTACCTACTGCTGCACGATTAAATAGACATATAAATAGAGTTCCTAGTACCTGCTCTCTATGCAATAATGAGGCAGAAGACACTAATCACTTACTCTTCAGTTGCCAAATAACTAAATCTCTTATCCATAACTTAAGCATTAAATTAAATAAATCATTCGTCGTACCAAACCTTACAAATAATATCTCATAAAATATTCTTAACACTAAAGCTCTTAACAAAGACTTTACCGACCTATGCCACCTATGGCACTCTATTTGGGATCTTCGAAACAAAATCATTTTCCAAAAAGGATCAAAGAAAAATATAAGCAATACCCTAACCCAGACCATTGACAACATCCTATGCTGGAAAAAGGAAGAAAAGATAACCAATCTGCCCAAACACATCAGGCCTCGTGATAAAATGATTTGGAAATATCCTCCAAAAGATATCGTCAAAATAAATGTAGACGCTTCAGTAAAAAATGGAATCCACTCTCAAATTGGTTGCATTATCGGAAATAATCAAGGGTGTGTAATTCGTATACACAAAAATAATAGCAAAACAGACTCTGTGCTCAAAACAGAATGCTTTGCAGTTCTTATAGGTATAAGACTGGCAGCAGAACTCAGAATACAGAAGACTATTATTGAAAGCGACTCTACAACCGTTATCAATGCCATCAACCAGGTGAACGACACACCATGGGAAATTTCTCAAATAGTAGAAGAAATAAAAGCACTAAGCAAGGACTTTGAACTTATCAAATTCCAGCATTGCTACAGAGAAGCGAACCGAGCAGCTGATTTTATTGCGAAATCGGAAAAGAGTTGTAACTTTATTTTAGATTATAGCTGCGAATTCCAGAACATCATCTTTCTAGATGATCATGGATACTTTTAGTATCCAAAACATTGCCTATTGTAAAAAAAAAAGTTAATCCTTCCACTATTAGTGTGTTAAAGTCTAGCTTTTTAGAATGCCTTTGGCAACCTTGACTACTTAAACCTATTCAAGTATGCAGGTCTAGATATCAACAAGTACGTGTTTCTTCATATACAAAAATGAATATTCCTCTAATTAGACTGTAACATTTCCATTATCTTGCACTGTACAGTCTTGAGAACTTAAAATGTTGCGTTTTTGTCTTATTCCCTTATTTCTTGTATGTGATTTCATCTTTGGCAGAGACATTCGTGTGAGAAAAATTAATCAGCTTTTTTTGATAATTTTGACTTCAGTTGTTTGACCTGAGCTGTTGACTGCTATAGCTGAAAAATTGCTTCAGGAGAGTGATAGCTCTTCTGCTTCGAGCAATGTTGCTGCAGTAGCTGGAAGATCAAGGAAGCTCCTAGGAAAGTGAAGTTTCCTCTTCTCTCTACTTACGGAAATGCACTAAAAGTCTAAAATAGACTCACATGGAAGCCGCGGTTGGTATTTCAAATGAATCCATGCTAAAGAAAATCTCCATAGATTCAAATTATTCTTCCTCTGCCAAGGTGGGGTTCTATGTGAAAATCTCAACTGATTCAAATTATTCTTCCTTGAATTTGGTAAATAAAGGCGGTCATCTGGGATTCGAACCGGGGACCTATGGGTACTACCCATAAGTTCTTTCCGGTTGAACCATTCCGGAATGGTTCAAATTATTCTTCCTCTGCCTCCCTTCGATGCATCCTAATGCCGTAGTAATGTTACAGAGTTGAGACATTGGCAACATAGCACTTCAAGCTTCCCTTGCCATGTATAGGACAAGGATATTGACAGGGTACTCCTAACTTTAGAACCCATGTACATTTATTTTTATTTATAATTTTCTAACTTTTTGAGTATTGATAAGGAAAGCAATATCAATATATGTGATCCTTATTTGATATGATGATTCTAATTTGTGTTTCGATTACTCTTGTTGTGGTTGTGTTAGCTGTTCATGTCTTTGTGAAGGATTGGGGAGATGGAAGCATTGTAAACTGGCTTAAAGAAGAGATGAATTCTCATCCAGAGTGCATACCAGGTTTATTAGAGTTTCTTAATTATTCCTTCAGTCTTACTGTGCTTTAACAATTTTCTATTGCTTAGATTTGCACTGAGTTCAGCATTTTTTTTAAGAAATTATTTCTGGAGTCTTTTGTGAAGTGCCAATTCTATGGTAGTTTATGTGGTCTTGCACAAATGATATCTTACATAGCTGTTGTTATTTGTTAAGCTTGTATGGTTTTATAAGCTGTTGTGAAGCTTATATATATAGTTGTTATCGGTGAAGCTGTTGTTATTTGTGAAGCTTGCTGTTTTTTAATCTCTTCTAGGCAGAGACATGTTAAAACTTCAAGGTGAAGATGAACTACTCACATTAGACTTCCATTATTTCTCCCAATAAGTGCAGCTACTTGTTGGAATCTTGCATTCTATTTTTAGAGCTCCCAATTTTTTTTTTAAATTCATTGAAAAATACTTCAATCTAGGAAGATTATACCTAGCTCACAAAAAAAAAAATCTTTGAAACATAGAGTTAATTAGCCCCATGGTGTTTTTTTTTTGCAGGTAGATAAATGCATGTGAAAGCTTTTGAGATTATGTGGATTTGCATGTGGGAACAACCTATTTATCTTGTTTAGGATCTCATTCTCTAGTATATTAGCTTAATTGTATACTATTATACATTGTTATGCTTTTTAATATAATTGAAAACAGTAGTTATTGTATTCTTTGAGCTGCTATAGTAATGTATATAGAATAGAATTTGTGGTGTATTTTTTTTAAACATGGGACTTTTTAGCCCGGTCTGAAGAATCCGAGCTAAAAAGTAGTACTTGTTTTTGTTTTCTAGAAATAATCTAGCAATGGCAACTTGCCGTGGCTATTCGCTAGCCACTGTTGTAGCCGTTGCTGGACTCTTTTTCCACCAAAGGTTTCGTCACATCTGGTTTCCCATGGCAATAGACGTTGCTACTACCCTTTTGCCATAACAAATGGACTTTCCGCCACGGTAAACAGCCGTTTCTAATTTTTTTTTTGTAGTGAAGAAGAACCCTGAGAAGTTTAAAGGAGCTCAATCTGACATCGCAATCGCTTGCGATCAGGCTCCTGCTCTTCCTGAGTTGTTAAGATTTGAGTATAAGTCTAACTGGTCTACAATTTTGCTAGTTTTTCATTGTATGGCTGGAGATAAGTCCAACAAGCATCTTGCAGAGTTCATTAGTGTATGTGATAGACTAAGACCTCAAGGCTTGAATGATTATCAGATTATGCTTAGAGTATTCCCTTTCACTCTGAAGGATGCAATGAGTGATTGGCTCTATTACTTACCAGTAGAGAGAATTACTACTTGTGTAGAATTGAAGAAAATTTTCCTTCAGAAATACTTTCTTGCCACTGATGTACATATTTATAGTCCTTTTATTTGCATATTTTGACTTCATATTCCATTCGATTCCTAAAGTAAAGGTTAAGAAATAATGAAAATTTATGTAGAATGAGCTAACGTGCAAGAAAAAGAGTCTTCACAAGTTTTGGTCTAAATGTATAGGAATATATTGGAGCGGAATCGGAGTCAAAACAAGAAAGCCGAGTGAAGCAAAAAAGAGGTCGATATCGACCAGACAGGTCAAGATCGACTTGAACCATCGACATAGAGACCAAGCATCGACATCCAGACAACACAGACCAGTATACTGAAGCACTCGACATGACATGAGGTCGAGTGGAGACCTCGACATCGACTGGCAGCCAGAGCTAGCTCGAGTGAAGTGAAGAAGGTCGAGCCGAAACAGAGACCTCGATATCGAGTGACCAGGTCGATATCAAGTAGAAGTTTACAAGGATTGGACGCGGTTTTGAGACGCGGATTTGAGATCCATCCACAAGAGCCACGGTTTATCTTTCTTTATTAGATATTATATCATAGGGAACTTTCCTTTTTACCCTAGGAAATTTATTATTTACTTTAATAATGTTTCATCCTAATTTTTTGGGGATAGAATTTTAAATAGGAGTTTTAGTAGGATTAGAACTACTTTCCTTGGCTAGCAAGGATTAGTAGGCTATAAATAAAGCCCTAGGAGGCTGGTTTTTAAAAATTCAAGCAAGCAACAACATATCAATCAATAGAGTTAGAGAGTAGGTACTTGATGTTGATATCGTTGTGTCCTGATCATCTTCTACGATTCTATATTTAATCCTTATCGCGAGAAAAGGGATTCATGTTAACAACTTGGGTTATAAACATAAAATTGGTAGAGACAATTAGGTTTATTTGCAAGAGTATTCTTAATCGTTGGTGTACGGCGAAAGCTTGTCCATCGGGTGAGATAGTGCAATTGTCCGTCTTATTTACCTTATGCATGTTTGGTTAACGTTATGGTAAACCCTAGCCTTAGGAGTTGCCTTTTTATTATATATTTTATTCATAAAAATGTGCTTATTTCTGTCCATATTCCTTTATCCATTCTATTGTGTTCGTCCATCTTTGCCGACAAACCCTAACCTTCTGCAGGAACCACTCGATATCGACTACCTAGGTCGATATCGACACACTTGGTCTACGTCAACGGTCTTCTGTGTCGATGCCACTTTTGAATGCATCTGAGCTCGATATCGAGTGAACAACTCGATGTCGAGTGCCCTGAGATCGACCGACAGTCTACTGAGTCGGTCGACATCGTTGCTGATACTCGATATCAACATTTCTGGTCGATATCGACTGCTTGTTTTTGTCTTTGTAGGTCTTCTGTTGTAGTAGAAATCGATAGCCAAGGTCGACGTCGAGTGACCTACTCGAGATCGAGGCTTTTGGTCGACATCAGAACGTCACTTTCAGGCTCTTCTAGTATCCCGTTGACTCGCTTCCTCGAGGATCGAACCTGATTTCCCTACTACCACAGCGGGGAGTCTTGAATATATTTGGAAAGGCTAAGGGTTGCATTGGTTTATATTTTTTTTTATATATTTCGATTCAATTCTCTCTACAACAAATTTTGGCACCGTTGCCGGGGAAGCTATCAATCGCACCCTAGTAGTCTATCTCACGTCTTCTTCTAGTATTGTTTTATAGGTGTATGCGACGCGCTGATCGCACGCCTGAATTCGAAGGAGTAGAAGATCCTGAACATTATCTCCATCTAAGGTCTAGAGTACAAAGAATCATGGCAGGCCAAGAGACCCAGGCTCAGCAGATTGAGCGTTTAAGGAAGCAAGTCGAGGACTTCACCACTAGAGAGGCGGCACAAAGAGAGCGTTGTGACAGGGAGGAGGAAGCAAGGAGGCGATATGAAGCCCAAATCAATGCCCTCCCTCAGAACGCAAAGTAATACATGCACCCTATGCTCTCAGTGCCTGAATCGGGCATTCTTATCCCTCACTCTAATTTTGAGATTAAACCTAGCTTCTTAATTGAAATTAGGCGACATCAATTTGAGGAAAAACCTAATGATTGCCCTTTAGAGCATATAACGACTTTCCTCGATTTGTGTGATACTATTGCTGATGGACAAATCCTTAAGTATGTCAAACTAAAGGCTTTTCGTTGGTCTCTTGCAGGGAAAACACTAGCATGGTTGGAGAGCCTAGCACCAAGATCGCTCCGCACGTGGGATGAAGTCAAAGATGCCTTTCCCAATAAGTTTTTCCCACCATCCAAGACGGCAGTTATTCGTCAAAAGATCATGGCTTTCAAACAAAAGCCTCATGAAACCCTAGCGTAAGTGTGGGAGCGATTCAAGGATCATGGCTTTCAAGGCATGCCCCATCAATACCACTTTATGAGCCATCCAAGGAGATTGATCCCGACGTCAAGGAGCAATTCATGAAAGCTTTGGCGACATTCTCTTCTTTTAGTGACAGGTCAACGGTCGTTGGGATTCCAGGCTTTGGCGACGAGTTTGATAATGCATATTTCATATAGGCATTATAGGTAGGTCTTAGGTGCATTAGGTATTCATATTGCATGTTTAATAAGCTTATTCATATTCTTGATCATTTGATATTCGAAGTTTGGAATCTACATTTTTTAGTGTTTATTTGTAGGTTATAAGATCCGGCCTCGAAAGGTGGAGAAAGCACGAAGCAAATGGACAAAGTAGAGCTAAGGAACAAGAGCGAAAATGGAGAACATGGAGAAATCCCATCTTTAATGTTCTGAGAAGTTGGAATTAGCTTCTGAGGTCTTCATGAGAATCGTAGTGCTTGGAAAAAGCTTTCTAATGCATATTCATATGCGCCAATCGAACGAAGAATGACTCCAGAAAGTGCATTACAATTTCAGTCTATCGAAGCTGTCAAAGCTGAAGAGCGGCGCCCGCTGCCTAAATAACGACGCCTGCCGTTCTCGTCAGATCCGGATTTGCGATATGCGGCCCAAGTTTATCTTTATGGGAACTCTTATCTATCTTTTCTAGGGTTCTGGCCGATGCCTTTGAGGCCTATATTAGACATATTCTCAGCATTCATTCAATAAACTAATATTCCAATAATTCATTAACTCTAAGAGAGATGAGAGGATTTAAGTTTAGGGATTCAAGGTACGCTATGCTTGCCTAAAATTCTTGTGGTTTTGCTATGATTCAAGACTCGTTTGGTTGATTGTGAGACTTGATTTCTATATTATTCATAAGGTTATTTATCATCTTGTTCTTCATTGTTTATATTTGTGATTCTTTCTATGACTGCGCATCTAGTTAGAATTTGCATCTATGCTATGAATCTGTTATTGGTTTCTCGATAGCAAACAAAGTCATAGAAGTAGTGATATTTCCATGTCTTTGTAGTGGATGATTTCGATTGATCTATGTCGTTAGATGTTGTTAGGGCCGATGAGGGTTATTCCCATTGATTTCTAATTGCATTGAATCGATATGCCAATTGGTCTTAGAACTTGAGTGCTTAATGACTATTCTTTAGTAATATTGAATAGTTGATTGTATCCTTGTGGAACTCTCAACTTTATTCAAGTCGACATAGGCTTAGGAATAATATTGAAATCACCTCAAGGATCAAGTAAATCAACCAATGTTGCGAATTGTAGGCAAACCATACTCTTTATCTTTTGTCTTCTCTCTGTTCCTATTCATATCTTTATCTTAGTTTATTTACATTATTCATCTTCATTCATAGCATATCCTATCTTTATTTGCATAGTTGATAAATACACATTGCATTGAAGGACTTGTTTCTCTGTGGGTTCGACCCCTTACTTATCCGCTATACTAGATCATTAGTTATTTTGTTAGTTTGGGTTATTACTTTTGGCGTGGTGGAAACCTAATGACATTCCGCCCACCAAGGTTAAAGGATAGAAGGAAATCGAGGGCTTTTGGTCGAGGAAGGGAATTCTGGCAGGGATGGCAGTGGAGGATGAGATGTCGGCTGCCATGTATGGGAATGGAATGAGGGCGGTGGAGGCGATGGGGAAGAAAGGAAAGATTGTCCTTCGAGCTGCCATGAATTCTTCTTGGTGCTGCTCCCAGATCTATTTATTGTAGTTTACAAGACGTGAATTTTAAAAAAAAGGCACGATCGTGCACTGTGGATGCGTGGTCGCATCTGTGTATTTGGCGAAAAAAAGAGCATGTAAATAGAGGTCCCTTATTGTAATTATTTTATTTCTAGTACTATTAGAGCATACACATCCCTGAATCAATCTATTCATAAGGAAATCCATGTAGAAAATAATGGGTGAAAAAAAAAGAAAAAGGGATGAACCCGTGATGAGAGTTGTGCATGCATGCATGCATTTGGAAAAAGTGGAGTTCATGGCGCAAATAAAGAGGTCACGCGAGAGGCATTTGTTTTGCAGCAGGAGGCTCATCTGAAATGGCGTCGTTTGGCCTTTAACTCTCTCCAAGTGCTGCGTTTCGGCATATAAATGGGTGTCAGTAGAGTTGACAATCGGGTAAGTCGGATCGGTCTCGGTCGGACGTTTCGGTTTCGGGTTGTTTCGAACTTGAATTCTTACCAGATTGACTGAAATTCGGGTTGTATCGGATCGGGTCGGGTCAATTCGGGGTTTGACTGGATTGGATAAAATCGGATTATCGAAAAAATTGATTAAGTTAAATCGGGTTTCGGCTTAATCGGGTTTCAACTTAATCGGGTTTCGACAAAATCGGGTCGGTGGAGTTGGGTTTCGATTGAATTGGAATTACACAAGATCGGGTTCAGGTTGAATGAATCGGGTTTCGGATTAATCGAATTTCGGGATAATCGGGTCGGATGAATCAAGTTTCGATTTAACTGAATATCAACTCCATTCAGTATGATGAATTGGGTTTTAGTTTAATCAGATTTTGGCTTAATTAATTCTCGGATGCTCTCTATTTACCCAAAAAAATGGTATACGGTAGTATTACAATCCAGACAAATAATAAAAGAAAAAAAAAGAAAAAAAAGTGGGGCATATATTTCTCACAACTTTCATCATTTTTTTCCAGTTATTGGGCTTTTTTTTTTTATCATAAATAGGATAGACTATATATAAGTCAAAATGCAAAAAATACCAAAGAGCTAACATGCGCTTTTTTTTTGTTTCAATGTTAAATTTTTAGTGACATTTTTCATCGTTATATATTACTCCGTATGGTGACATTTATACATATATACTGTATGATTCTTCATTTATGAACATAATCGATAGATAGTACCTTGTCTTAATTTATTAGGCTAGTTGATATGCGTGTTTACAAGAAAATTGTTCTCCCTAATGAATCATGATACAAATTGCTTTATAAACAAAACTTCTAAAAGATTATCATATACTTGTCATAAATTGTTGAGGACAAATTAACAAGAATTACAAGATTGTACATTATTCGATCAAGTATAAGTTTTAATGCTTTATTATCTTCAATTAGCTTTATATATATATAGACTTTCCAGTGAAACGGCTCTTACCGTGTAACGAGGGGAGAATTGTGAGCCATTGGATTCTTTACATCAAAGGGCCACAATTAAACAATAAAATGGAAAAACAAAAAAGAAAAAGAAACAGTTATTTTTTTAAAACAAAATAAATTGTTCTGGCTTATTAATGCAATATACTCCATCATACGTACAGTAATTTTTTTTTAAAAAAATGTCGATTGTTCCTTACCATTTTTATTATATGGTGATGCTATGAACTTATTGAATTTGCACCAACTATATAATAGGCAAATGGATTTAATAGAATTAAAAGTCGAGTTGATCATTTTGTTTTATATTGATCGAATGAAAAACATATGAATATTTTGTTTATTAGAAATGAATATTTAGAATACAAAATATGAATATTTAAGCTATTAAAATTGGACATTTGTTTCTTTAAAAATGAATAACAACAAAAAATATATTGTTTGATATTGAATGAAAAACGTATGAATATTTTGTTTATTAGACGTGAATATGTAGAATACAAAATGTGAATATTTAACCATTTAAACTTGAACACTTACTTCTTTCAAAAACAATAAAATAATTTTAATACATAATTACGAATCTATATATTTAGTTGGATATATAGATGTGAAGAATTATTATTATTTAAATTTGAATAGTAAAGTTTGTAGAAACGAAAGATTAATTACATCCCATTAAAGTTTTTGAAAAAAATGGGTAGTTATCAAATTTGCACACATCCGGCAGTTATTAAAAAAAATGGGTGAATGATAGGAGGCAGTTTGTTTGTTGTTTTTAAAAAGGACAAATCTTTATTAGTTTTTTTTTGGGTTTTTTCTCAACCCTTCATTGTTTTTTATCTAATGGTTAAGAATTCTCCCTCCGTTACACAGTAAGAATCGTTTCACCGGAAAGTCCCTCTCTCTCTCTCTCTATATATATATATACATACATATATATATACATATATATATATATATACCGTAAAGACCGAGTATATTATATGTTATGATTATTTTATTAAATAAATTATTATTAAATTCAATTTGTAAAAGTGGAATAAAACCCGTTCTCGAGCGTAAGTTTTGGATTTTAGTTATTCCGGCATCATTTAAATTTCGGATTTTGACGGGATTCAATTTTCGCTTTCAAGATCGAGTATTAGTAAAGATTAATTTAAACTCCGAGTTTTGATTAAGATTAATTTAATTCCGTTATCTTGTAATTAGTAAATTAAATTTTATTTAATTTGATTCAGTCGGGATTCGATCGGGCGAGCGGGTTTTGGGCCTTTTCCGCTAATTTCGGATTGGTATTGTGGTAATCCTATTTTATTTTCCCTTTTCTTTTATATCTCTATCTCTCTCTCTCTCCTGCGGTCCCCTCCCTCCTCACTCTTCCTGCATCCACCACCCTGCTGCACTCCCTCCTCACTTTGCCTTGCACCCTCTTCAGCCTCCCCCTTGTCCTTATTCATACAAACCCACAAGCACTCTCTCTCTCTCTCCCTCTGTAGAAACCAGGAGAACCACCCCAAAAGAAGCTCCCTGCCGCATCCTTCCATCACACCACCCCTCACCAAGTTATCACCTTTGCACCTCCACACTCCTCCTCCAGGCAGCCGGCTTCGCTTTCATCCCTCTCCGGAGCTCAGGGAAGCCTCGGACGCCGTCGAAGCCGCCGCCAGCGCCGTCGAGGGGACACCCTCCCCTGTTTTCGGGTGCCACGGTAAACCATCTTCTCTCCATCTTTCTTCGCTTAAACCCTGAAGAATGACCCCTTTACGTGCTCTTCTTCCTCGCTAGATCCAGGGGAACCTTCCTCTCTCCCACATTCGACGAAGAACGCCGGCGCCACCCCGAGTCCCCTCCCCTGTTTGTCCGATTTGGCCTCAGTAATCCTCCTTCTTCTTCCTCCTTTCTTGTTTTTGCTTCTTTCTTTCCGGGGTAGGGAGGATCGGAATACCACTCTAAACCTCCGGGTAAAATTTGGAGCCGGATGGAGCCTCCTAGCCGGAGGATTCTCCCTCTCACTTTCTCCGTCGTTCCGCGTCGAACACGGGCGCCCGAGTTGAGGTTGAAGACGAAGGGGAACTTCTTGGGCCTAATTTGATGGGCTTTGGCTTAGATCCGGGATGGGAAAAACGGGTCGGGTTGGCTCCATTTTAACTGGCCGGGTCTCTCCCTTATTTTCAGGGTTTGGGTATTTTATTTATGTGTTATGTTTTATATATTTTGATATATATATATATTATTTGAATAAATTATTATTATTATTATAAATTATTCTGAGATTTAAGAAAAATATTAATTTCTAGAAAATTTAATATATATATTATATACATATTGTTTTTGGAAATAGATTATTGGGATGTATTATGACTTGTTATATAACTTATGTTCCTATATACTAATATGATGTTATGTGATGATTTTGAGCTATGATCTAAAATATGTTAAAGAAATTTAGTATTTTGATTTATAAATGTGGGTTATTAAAATGAAGTGATTTTGGAAATTTTATTATATTAAATATTCCTCGAGATGTGTTATTATATAATGATTTGTAAGATGATTTTAAGATGAGGATTTAACTATGTGAGTTAGGAATTTTAAAGTGAATTGTTGGTTTTGAATTATAATTATGATTATGAGCATAGGTTATTTTGATGATTTAATATTGGGATTTATTTATATATTGTTTGAAATAAAATGCCGGAATGATTTCTAGTATATGATTTTGAGAGATTGGTTTTAAGGTTTAAATTGTTTAATGTCGGGATTTGGCCAAGTATGATTTGAAAATTATTTGGAATATGAGTTGACTTAATTTGGATTTAAGATTTTGAAAAACGGTTTTACTTTCAGTCGGTTTTGAGGATGTTGAGAACTTGGGTTCGTGTGTATGAATGTTGGTCTGGTATCTTATGGAAATGGCTTGATGATAGGTGTGTATTGCTTTTGGATTACTTTGGACTTGCATTTGGGCCATTGCTTGTGTTATCTTGCTGTTCTGCATCAACAGGTAAGTATCCTACGGGACTTACTCAGTAACCTGGACCTCCTGCCTGATGTGTCATGTAATGTGTAGTTTTGTTGCATATTAAAGCATGCCATGTAGTATCATGCTAGGATTGCATTGAACTGAGCATGTGTTTACTTTGTGTGTTTGAAACAGAACGGCCGTTATCTGTGATAGTCCTAGCGTCTTTGCTAGGGTCATAGGGTAGCCCAGCCCCATCGGGTGCCCTGAATCTATCGAGTCGATATGAGCATGATGATAGCCCAGCACCATCGGGCATGTTTAATTTATATTTAATTTATGTTATGATGATGATACCGTGGGTGAGTGCACCACCACGAGGATATGCTATGCTATAGCAACGAACTGGCCAGTCTCTGCACTAACGGGAAGGGGTGCAGAGGTAGGAGAGGGATATTCCACTTGGCATTGTTTTGGGCCCTTTACAGTTCTTTTCCGCATATTATATATACTAGGGGCATGATAGTGTTATTTAAATCTTGTACTGCATTAGTCATCTTTTATTTAGGCATAGGCATGTTATGTGGCCTCAGCGCGGTCAGAGGACCTGCAGGTGATCACCAGGCCTGACTTCGTGGATAGTGTTAGGTACCGCTCTTATTGCTCCATGCTTCTGTGACGGGGAAATCTTTTGGCGAATCGAAGAATCCGGCTAATATATTCTAACTTGACAAACGGCAATCACCCACTTTGTTTTGGTTTTGACCCGGCTTTGCCGTGGCTTTTGTATCTAAATCGTATTTCCGCTTTACTTTCGTTTAAATTGAATTTATGGAACTTCGACTGATTAGAGGTTTGAAACCTCGACCCGTACCTGAATTGCAACATCCGAACGAAGGTATCTGACCTTCGAAACGTAACCCAGATATTTATATCCGGGCCGTTACATATACATACATACATATATATATATATATATATATATATATATATATATATATATATATATATATATATATATATATATATATATATGGCCTCATTTATGATTTTTGATATTAGTGAGTTCAGGGTTTTTTCAATTTCGAGATAGAATTAGGTTCGATTTGTTTCAAATTTCATATTTAATTGGGTTCGGGTTGTTTCGGATTTCGGATACAATCGGGTTCGGGTTATTTTAGATTTCAAATACAATCGGATTCGGGTTATTCCGGATTTCAGATACAATCGGGTTCGGGCTGTTTCGGATTTTAGATTTGAACGGGTTCGGGTTGTTTCGGTTTCGGGTTAATGTCGAATTGATCCATTCGGTTATAATCAGATTCGGGTACATCACAAATTCGGGTTTTTTAAGGTTCCGGTCTAAATCGGTTCGGATCGGATCAGTCTCGGGGATCATCAAATTTTCACTCTTATCAAATATCGGTCGGGTCGGTTTTAGATCGGACGGATCAGTTTCAGATCGGACGGATCGGTTTTTTCGGGTCGGGTCAATTCTTGCCAGCTCTAGGTGTCAGATGAAGGCAGCCAGCGCGGCCATGTATCTCCACTCACAGTGTGCCACATGGCACCGCTAGTTAACACAAATTTAAAATAATATTTTCAGCCATTTTAACGTTTTTTTTAAAAATAATAAATGTAATTTATTTTATCTACCTATAGACATTCATTCTGTATATATTTTTTTAAAAAAATTATAACTATACCGACATTCGAATGAGATGTTAGTTATATTTTTTTGCACATTAAACACATAAACTTCATCATTTTCATTTTACAATAAGTAGTCCATACTCTTCAGCTTGACATTTGAGAAAATGAACACTAATTGGAAAGATAATATATCCGAATATTAAAACAAACGATATAAACAAACACTTTTGAAGCAAATTAAATAATAACATACAATGTGGAACGATGATAATAATTATTAATTAAATATTTAATAATTACTAATAATAATAATAATAAGTAGAATTGAGATATAAAATATTAGTTTAATGTATGAAGAAATCATTTAATAATAAAGGAAAAAAAATAAAGTACCAATGTTGGGATTCATGAATAGATGTGAAAAAACAAAAAATTGAAATAAGATGTTTATACTGATGTAGTGTTGAAAAAATAATTAAGTGATGAATCCAAGGTTAATGCACTAATGTGCATGCTCTTATTTATTTACTTTTTTTACAGAGGAAAGAGTTTGGACAGAGGTTAGATCATGCTGACACTCTATGCAATAGCTGTAACGGCCCGAGTTATAGAACTCAGGTTACGTTTCGAAGGGATGGATACCTTCATTCAGTTCTTGCAATTTAAGTACGGGTTGTATAAAATCCAAAGGGTTAAGGTTTTGAAAACGGGGATTTCGTACCCTAAATTCGAATAAGGTCCATTGGGGACCCGATGTTTACACACCGTTTACCTGTTCTAATTCTAATACGCGCAAAACAATTTTAAGTCTAAAACAAGCGCATAAAACACAAGTACGAAATACAAGGTTGCCACGACCGATTCGGGTCAAAACAAAATAAAACGATCCAAAGGTAAAGCATTATAGTGAAGTCAGTCCGCTCAGCTACGCATGGCTAGTCCCAACCAATTAGCACTCAGCATAGCAAAAGGGTTGGGTAGTTAGTGTTCTAAAAATTGCGCCTAGGCACTAGGCGGGAGGGGGCCTAGGAATTTTTAAGCCTAGACGGTCCTCTAGGCGAAAATCTGCCTAAGCACCGCCTAGGTGCCGCCTAGACCCGCCTAGGCGCCGCCTAGACCCACCTAGGTGCCGTCTAGACACGCCTAGGCGCCACTTAGACCCGCCTAGGCACTGCCTATTCCCGCCTAGCCCGACAATTATTTAATTTTAGCTTTTGGGCATGTGATTAGTCAATTTAAGGTTTTTTTATCCCTCAAGTCGAGATATATTTGCTTTTAAGTCAAACCTATAGTTTTGAATTTTAGGAGTTTTAAAGCCGTTAGTCGGACGTTTACTTTTGCGTTTATTTACATAAATGTTAGTTAAGCACCGTAAATTTGGGTTTATGAGTGATAATATGGATTATTATTACATTATATGAATCATTGACATGTGTTATACGTTAAAAGATGAGGAAATAATCAAGTTTTTTCTAAGTCCGCCTAGGTACCCTCCTAGCTGCCTAGGCGCTAGGCGGTCACCCGCTGCCTAGCGGCCGCCTAACGCCTTTTAGAACATTGCCGGCTGAAACTATACAACAAGTCAAGGTGAGCCACTCATGCGTGTCCGGAAGACATCGCTGAGGCCATATGATATGCACCCTATACGTGAATAAAGATGTCTAATGCAGTGCAGAAATTTAAACATGCATGCATGCTGATCAGGATATAATATATGTAGAAATGTGGTAAATGGTCCAAAGAATGTCAAGCGGCATATTCCACTCAAAATCATGCCTAGACCAAGGGGCGACTCATCCACGCCGCTACATAGGGTGGAGTATACTCCATACCGCTACCTAGGTTTAGATACCACTTTATACCGCTACCTAGGTATGAAGACCACTACACGCTGCTACCTAGAGTGGAGACCACTCTATACCGCTACCTAGGTATAGAGACCACTCTACGCCTATACCTAGACGTAGAGACCAGGTCATATCTGAGATCATATAGTATCCATATCATACTCATGTAAATATCTCGATAATATCCATGATCATGCTCATATAATCAGACTCGTATGATATGACTCGATTAGATACGAACTCGATGGGGCTGGGCCATCCTATGACCCTAGCAAAGACCCTAGACTCACGACTTACGACCGTTTCTACCAAACGCTTGGAGAATACATATGCTCATACATTTATGCAAAACCTAGGCAGGACACTATATGAAATGCAATATGCAACACCTAACATACTATATGAAACCCATGCATGAGGTCCAAATCTTGAGTAAGTCTCGGAGGAACTTACCTGGAAAATAGCATAATCCAAAAGCAATTCAGCAATATAACAAGTAGATCCAACAGACCACAGATCACCTATCAAGCAATACAGTCATGCATAAGTCTATGTTTTAATGCACTCAATGGTCATGACTCATATAAACATAAAGGACTCGATTTCATAACATCATCATCATCATTATCTCAACCATCTCATATCATCATATCTCATCTCTTGTCATATCATACCATCCCAACTCAGAATATTTCATATATCATCTTAATCATTCCATATTATCTCAATTGTCATATACCATCACATCTCATCTTATATATCATTTCACATGTATCATCACATAATATCTCATATAACATCTCATCATGCTTCTTCATCATTTTCTATAACCATTTTCATAAATCAACTCAAGATTCCACATAACAAACAAGTCACACCTGCAATTCATATATACATATTCATGCTATAACTCATATAATTCACAAGTATGATTCATAAATCATTTCACCAAGTCATATCCAATTAAATCAGTTTCAAAGTTTTCAAAAGTCATTTAAATCTCTAGGAAGTCAACTCGATAATCAAACAATTCTTTCAAAAATCATTCTTAGCCAAATTTCGATATAAAATAATTCCAATCTTTAAATCGACTTCATAATATTATATTATCAAAATAATCCCGACATTTTTATTTCAAAATCGTTATTCTAATAAATTAAATAAATTTTGACACTTGATAAATATTCAAATAATATATATTAAGTCTAATCATTTAAATACCATCACATAATCAACCAAATTATTACACAATTAAATAACTAATAAATCATCAATTAATAATTTGAGGTATAAATAAATAATCAAAAACCAATTAAATAAATAAATCATTATATAAATAATAATAATTAATTAAAGAAATAAGACAAACCCCTAAACCGGACCGGACCCTTTGAACCGCCCCCTTTTATCCAAACCAACCCGAACCCATTCTTTTTATATAAACTAGATCCCAATCATGTCTCTAATCTCTTCCCAGCCCTTGAAAACTTGGCCCAGCCCCATACTCACTCCTCTTTCCGATTTTAACCATACAATAAAATAAATAAATAAAAAGAAAAACGGGCACACATGAGAGAGGTTGAAGCGGGCCCGCCCCTTCCTTCTTCTGTTACCTCCGGTTCCCTTGCTCTCGCCTGAACACACCTCTGTTCTTCTCCCTCGACGCCCCTCCTCTCTAGCCCGGGGCTCGCACGCCTCTCCATCTCGCCCTCCTCTCCTCGCACTACCCTCTAACCTCACCTCTCATCCAAGGTTCGAGCCTCGCACACCCTCCCTCATGCTCTCGCCGCTCCCCTCCTTTCCCCACCTTCGACCCTCACTTACTCTCGCTCTCCGATGCTCCCCTGTCTCACTCCGGCCACCTCAAGCGGTACAGGGACGAAGATCAATATAGAATTGAAAGAAAAGAGTTGAAGGGGGCAATGGCGGCCGCATGAATCGTTGGAGGGGGGTTGAAATTAACACTTACAAATAGAGGTTCAAACATGAGAGTCAAACATACCAATTAAAACAACATTTTTCATAACCACAAAATAGCGCACAATACAAGTTTACAAATAAGTTCAAATTTTGAAATAATAATGCATATTAAGAGGTTTAACAATACAGCATACAAGTTTAGACCGATGACAAATGAGGTAAATCCAACTTGTGCGTCCTCATAGCTAGGTAAGACAAATGAGGTAAATCCAACTTACGCGTCCTCATAGCTTGGTAATGTTGCAGAATAGGTTCATTGTCAATGTTGTTAAAGATCTCTCTCGATGTAGCAAACAAGATTATCAGATAGGTGTTCATCCGACATCCTATTACGCAAATCTATCTTCACAATATTCATTGTAGAAAATGCCCTTTCAACTGATGAAGTTACAACTGGTAACACCAAAACCAACTCTAAAAGCCGATAAACTAAAGGGAAAACACTGTCAATTCCTTCCTAAACCATCAATTTAACATCTCCAATACCTTGCAACCCATTGAAGTTCTTGGTATCCCTTATGTGAACAATCCATGCATCTAATTGATCTCGAAATTCATCAAGCTCTATATCAGTGAAGTCTTTTAGATAAAATTTTGCAAGCCAGAGTGCATTCGACCTACTAAATTTGGCGAACGAATTTGTGGGATGAAGAGATCCTATACATGTGAGTAGTTCTGTATTTGACTCACTAAAACGGTTCTCCATCTCTTGACTAATTCTATCAATAACCTACAAATGTAGCATAGTAGTAATTATCTTACTATAACACGATGAAATTAATGGTAATAGTTTACAAAAAAATACAACGAAAGAATCAAGAATTACCTGGTAGAATATTTCAACTCGAAAGAAGTGTTGGTTTGTTTTGGAAGGACGTCTGCAATGGAATGGACCAGTAACATTATCCTCCATCTTCAAAATGACAATCTTATTCGCATAACAGAAATCATTGACATCCCTCAAGAGGTCATCCCATCCATTGTCCCTCAATTGTTGAATCCGTCTTTTACAACTCTAAACAAGATTCACAGCTTCAAGAATGTTCTGATCCTTTTTTTGCAAGAATTGCGACAAAGCATTTGTCATCCCCAATAAAAAGCATCAAAAAGTGAGCAATGAAAAAAACTGATAGGTATTCATCTTCTTAATCAAGCGAAAGGCTAGTCCACGAGTTTCTTTTTCACCTCCGTCATCAAACACATTTCAAAGCACCTGAATAACAGAAGACCACAAATGTAGAAGACGGACAATGGTTGTATAGTGAGAACCCCAATGGGTAGCTCCTGAACGAGTCAAAGAGGTTTCTTGATGTAATCCTCTCCCGGTTGAAATTTCCCCTTTCTCTAACTTGTCGACCATCTTGTCATGTTGACTCTGTCGCAACTGATCTTTTCTTTTGCAAGAAGATCTAAACATGTTAGTAATAATAATAATATGATTGCAGAAATCACTCACAAACTGATTATCTTTTGCAATTGCAGCAACAACTAATTGCAACTGATGAGCAAAGCAATGTATAAACTTTGCAGATGGATTTTCAGCCAATCTAAGGCTCTTCAATCCATTAAGCTCACCTCGCATATTAGAGGCTTCATCATACCCTTGACCTCTTAGCTGAGAGATTGACAAAGAATGATCAACAAAAAAGGCATCAATTACACTCTTCAAAGAAATGGCTTTGGTGTTAGTCACATGAACAACCCCTAGAAACCTCTCCACCACTTCACCATTATTGTTTACATATCTAACAACAATGCTCATCTGTTCTTTGATCGAAGAATCACGGGCCTCATCAATCAATAGAGAGAAGAATTTGGCTCCAATATCACTAACAATGAATCTTCTTGTCAATGCTCCACATGAAGCAACAAGATCCGTTTGAGTGCGATGACTAGTGAGTTGGAGATTCAAAGGTGCTTTGCCCACCACTTTCCCAAGCTCAACCATCTACTTACAACATCAATCATGCCACAATTTAAAATTACCTCTATTCAGTGAGTCCTTCGACTCATCGTTCCCCTGAAATGCTGACCCTTGCAGAAGTAGTTGTCTAGTAAACTCTAACGAGAAAGTTAAGCGAATGCGATACTCAGCCTTTTGGGAATTTGTTGTACTTGACACACATCTTGTCAAACTTTATTTCTGATTAATGAAATCAAAGTACAATCCCCGAGTTTCATTATGTGCACCACCTACAGGTCCGACATGCTCCCTAAATTTCTCAAGTCCTTTCTTCCAATTACGGAATCCAGTCTTCACAAATGCATCATTCAAGTATATGTTTTTTGTTGACCCTTTGAAAAGATAACACCAAAAACAAAAAGCGGCATCCTGAGAAACACTATATTCTAACCACTTCCATTCCTCAAACCACTTCACCACAAAACCTCTATTTGTCCTGTCTTGAGGAAACTTATAGGCTGAAGGTTGATAAGGACCTTTAGCCACATATTCTCTTCTAACTATATCCCTAAATGAAGGTTCATAATCATTTATAGGCTTCCGCAAGGCAGGATCACTAATAATGGTAACCTCATCAAGTCGAGCTTTTTTCCGACTCGTAGCATCATCTCAAACAACCTCATCACTAACATCTACTCCAATGTTTACATCTCCATCAACAAATTCATCCTCAATATCAACATCATCGGTTGCAACATTTGGAGTCGTTTCATCCACATTAGTAACATTATGCGGAGTAGATGAACCAACACTTGGTAGTTTCACCCTACTAAAATATCTGTCCATATTCCTAATCATAAACAAATAACAAAACAAACAAAATTAACAAAACCCCCCAATTCATTAACTCAAATCCTAATCTAACAATGTCATTCCAATATTTCAAATGCATTCAACATTTCAACAAAATCCTAATCAGATCTAAATTAATTCAACAAATCAGACCTAAATTTCATTTCAATCTAAGTATCTAACAATTTCATTTCAACCCTAATCTAACAACTCAAACCCCAATCTAACCATTTCACTTCAATCTAACAATTTCTCAAATCATTTCAACAAATCGGACCTAAATTAGAGGTCATGTATCATCATTTCATATCTCAGTCATATTCATACTCTAAGGCATCATCTAACATATCCATAATCATGCTTATCAACCATATAATATAACATCATGCTTTCGTATATATTAGCACATCGTAATATCATTTTAAGGACATATATCAACATTTCATCTAATAATTCACATTCAGCAATTAGATCAACATCCTTTTATAGCAATATCGGCATATCATATTTTACTCTCACACAAATTATCAAACTCGTTCATCAAGTTAGGCAAGTCTGTATTCAAAACATTTTCCCCAAATCATACTTGATCCAAAATCCATTTATAAAACATTGTTCTTTAAAACAACTTATTTTATTATTTTATTAAAACAAATCCGACAATGTTAAACCTTTATTAATCCAATTTCATTTCGCAATTCAATTTCCATTCTTTAAAACCTATTCTCCCAAGTCCTCTTTAAAATTCAAGTCTCATAATATATTTTTAAATCCCCATATTCTCAAGGCCATTATTTATTTATTTTCAAATACTCTTAATATATATATTATTTTATCAAAATAATCTAACCATTTTATTTAATTAAAAAAACAGTCCTTATTTAATTTACCAAAACCGGATCCATTTATCAAGAATTAGGCCTAAGCATTTCGATATTAAAAACACCCAAGCCTAGCCCGAAAATTTAGGCCCATTCTCCCTTCATTGCAAATCCGAAGTCAGACAAAAGATGGGGGCCCACACGCTGATGTGGCGGACAAGGTGGAGGCGGGACCTACGGGCACTGAGCTGGACGGGGCCCACGGGACCTTCTTCTTCCCCAGATCTCCTTCCGCCTCCCTGTTCTCCGAACGCCCAATTCTTGTCGGCGATAGATCCTCCGCGGTGCATGCAACAGATTCATCCTTCTTCCTTGCTTTCCTCCTCACCCAGTCGTCCTTATTCCCCTTTGGTGTCCTCGACTCCGACCCACGACCTCGGCTCACAATCGCCCTCCTACACTCTAGAGCCTCGCTCTCACTAGCCCCTCACTCTCACTCTCATCCATTCTCAAGCTCACCGACGTTCTTCCCCGACCATTATGAGCACCAAAGGAATCGAAAGTAACACATGAGAGAGAAGGAGAGAGGGTCTAAGCTCACCGAGGGGCATCGACTCGCCGGTGACAAGGCGTCGAACGTTGGGGCTACTCGGGCTGGCGTCGATGGCTACGGTGGTCCTGATAGTGGCTCGTTCTCGTCAGAGAGGATGGTAAAGATGTTGCGGCCGCTGCTCTGGTCGAGGAGGAAGGTGGAAGGAGCTGCTCGTGCTCGGCTTGGCTTGCCGAAACAGGGAGCTGTGCTTGAAGTTCAGCGCAATTAGAGGAGGAAAAAGGGATGAAGATGAAGGAACAGGATGAAGAAGATGAAGGGGATGGTGGCGCTGCTGCGTTGCTGGGGTGGTGGTGATGCTTGGAGGCAATGGAGGTGAGAGTGATGGTGGCTGAGTTATAAGGAAGAAGGGGGAGCATATGTATTTCTTTGGATTTGTCTGGAGGAGCATGTAAATATAATGAGAGAAGGGAGTGTTTAGAGGAGGAAAGAGATGGTGGAAGATGAAAAGGAAGTGGAGGTGGGAGGGTATGTGTTGTAGGGGAGATTTGGTACAAAATAAAATCAAATGGGTGAAGATTTTGGCGTGTGAATTGTTGGTTCAATTGTAATAATCGGAAGGTCAGAGAGAAGGGGGGGAGAGGGATAGGTGTAGGTGTTTGGGTTATTTGGGAAACAAACAAGAGTGAGCAGGAGGGTTGATTTCAGCTAGTTTGGTGCCGAAGGGAAGAGGGGAAGGTGGTCCCAAATGGGTCAAAGAATACCCGAAACAATTAAACGCCAAAACCCACTCTCCCGACCTTATCCTGAACCATTCCCAAAATATATTTTAAATTCCAAAGCCTAAAGGTGGAATTAAAACCCGTTAAAATCACCGATTCAAAAATACCGGAAATTTTTATTATTATTATTATTATTATTATTATTAAATTCCCGATTTAAACCCATTTTAAATTCTTTTTATCCGAAATCAAAATTCGAAAACCCGAGCCTTTACATCATCCACCTCTAAAAACAAGTCTCGTCCTCGAGACAAAACAATTTCAAAGCGAGGGGATGAAGTTTGAAATAGGCGAGTCCAAGGATCATTCCATTGATTCCGTAAGTACCTCATAAGTGCTCCTATGAGGTCCTCACAGTATCTTCGTCATGATCATAATATCTCCAATTGGCCGTAGTGAAAATGTGATATGGGCCCCTACCACATTCTTACTTCGACTTCTCGGCTATATTATGACTCAAAAAGCATCATAGCGTCTCCACTAGGTCTTAGCAAGTAATCCATAAGTGCCCCTATAAAATGCTTGTATCCACTTCGTGGGGCGTTATAACTCGGTCGCGTTCGTTCTTTCAAAATCCAAGTTAGTCCTTTTTAAAAACCGTTTTCAATCCTTCGAATCCGATGTTAGTCAAGCAAGTTCAGAAATCGGGAGGTGGAGTCATCCACCTCTAGGGCTAGTCCCATATTCTCTTCCTAGGTTCCAAGTTCCAACTCAATATCATCTATCAAGTCAACACATTATCAGGCTCATCATTCATGCATCTCATAATCTTATTTAAGGCTACCTAGTCATATAGCAACAAATATAGATCATGCAACGTTGTAGTCTAATCAAGTAACATCATACTTCCGTCAACTACCAAGAATTACCAGGCCAAGGTCATAACAAGAATCATCGCATACTAGCTTCCTATAAAGGCTCGAGAAGTCACTATGTCAATGTCATCATTTCGTCAGAATATTATCATCACAGAATCGCTCATGTCAGTACGCACCAATAGGCCATATAATCAAGAGATTCCGCACATAGTTACCAGTCACGATAGAACACAACCACCACTCAATCATCATCAACTCTCAAGTTAGGATCAAGCCTCATCCAAGTCCATCAACTCAAATCCGACGACATCCTCTAGCATAGTCACGTCTCATTAACTATATATCCCGACTTGAGACAATCTCTACAATTTCTTCCATAACATCCGCGAGTCGAGCCTAATCCCAATCCATTCACTATGTACCTTAACAATTAGGTCAATAAGCCCTCTAAGGATCAAATTACCTCACCCTCAAGTTCGAGTCCCAATTGTCCATCCAACTAGCTAGAGCCCAAGTTCCGAGATTCACAATCATCTGTATTTCCTCTCGAGTGCACATCCATTACCTCTATGTCCTTTAAACTTCCACTCGCACATTATCCCTTAAAGAGAAAATCCCAAATCATCCCAATACTCCAATCTCACCTCCCATACCACTAGACATTCTCACTAATAATCCCCCCTTTAAAGAATCATCCTCTATTGCTAACCTCAATCAAGAGCACTCTTGCATTCTATATCCTCAACTATAAGCAACAAAAGTTCTTCTTACATATCCCAAACAACATAAGCATCTCACTCCGCTCGTAATAGTTAACCATCTACACTCGCCAGATTCTAAACCAGAGAGCCATCTAGTGCTAAGCTCGTAACCACGAATCATCAACTTCCTTCTCAGCCACATCTATCCCAATGACCAACAGACATACTTTGCCTAACTAACTCACCAAGACCCAACTAATTTGGGACTGTATCGTCTCATCCCCCAATAAGATCATGGTAATTCACATGTTCAACATACTAATTTACCCTTTAGAGTCTCACTATAACATTAACCAATCACAAAACCTCAAGTCATCCTACTCTAGTTCCTCATCGCCACATGTTCTTGTTCCGCCCCAGATTACAATTCCTCAACTACAATATCTCACCACTTAAAGCTGCTATTTACTCGTCATCATTCCCAGAGAATCTCTACATTACCCTTATCTGATTTTTTTTTCCAAACACATTACAACTCTATCGAATCTTCCACAATTCCGGTCCTTATTACCCCCAAACCTTATTTATCTTGCCTAATTCCCTTATCCCTTACTCAATTTCTTCCTATCTCGACCCTCAAGCAGTCCGTCCTACGCGCAACCTCAACGACATTCTCGCCTTGCTACTAGCACCTTCCTCAAAGGTCCATCTTCCGTTCCCTAATACCTCAATAGCTACAACAATTCCTACGTATCAATTCCGATTTCCGTTTCTTATGCTACTATTTCTCATCCAGTCCTGCTAACATATGATCACCCTAATTCCCAAGGTTACGATTTCTCAAGCAGTTCCTAACTCATTTCTCACCAAGGTCGTTCCTTAATCACAACACCTACGACCTAGTCCTGATTTCTATGATTCCCTAGCAGTTCTTAGTCGATCAACCTTATGTCATCCACGATTCGCTCCTAGACAACCTAACCTACTCCTAGTGCACTAACCTATCTATCAACACTTCCGCTATAAGTTTGATCAACTCCTAGCCCACCTATCCACACCTAGAACTATCATAACTACCTATATCACACCAACTCTCAAGATTACCCTAACGAACTACCCTAGTCCTCATCCAACTACCCTCCTATGCTACCTGCATATACCAATACCTCTCGTTCAAAATCCTGCCACCCTAATCCTACTTCTCTCCTAAGGCCTACCTAGAAGCTCGTCTGAAACCCCTAACCACTATCTCTTATCAATCCTAGAACTCGCTCGGTCTCATCTAAGCTAACATCGCCTCCCTACATCTCTAGTTCATACTATCATCGATCAATCATACAACTCGAATCCTCTCACTGCTCTCTGATCATTTGACCCAAGGTCCTCAGTCCACATAATCAAGCAGAAACCCAACATAGAATTCATCACACATATCCTACATCATACTTACTAACACCCTATATCTACAGCATCATCAGTACATCGTCAATAATATCACCTAACTCAAGGTATCCCTATACTCAATAATATTGCGAATCATTATACATATAGACATAATCTAGTCAAATCATCAAGTTGCATTATGCTAACGACCACAACAAGGATAATATCATATCAACATCATAATGGTTCATCATCACGCACTAATAGAGTCTATCATTTATCATATCATACCACCAAATCATGGTCCCACATTCGAAATTCATATTTTATAGACAAAACATTCAGACAGTATTTGCTAACTCAAAGTATCAACACGTCATGTCATCATCGCATATCAGAACACCAAGGCATCAAAGCAATATTCGCTACCATCCCAGCCTATCAATGTCAGCACATCGGAATTCATTATCATGTCAGTTCTAGAACTATCGCACATGGCTCCAAGTCAACGGAGATAGATGAAGGACAAAGGCAGACAATCCGGACTCCTAACGGACTCAAACATAGACCCATGCTAAAGAAGACGAGACTGGCAACAAGGTTCCGACCCAAGAATGACAACGATGCCCTTATGGAAATCTATGAGGTTATAATTACGGCAAGCAAAACACATATCAATCATGAAGCATATCAGTCACATCATAGAACATTAGCATGTCCTTATCACAAGGAATAGTGTGACATGCATTCGTAGAGGGAGAAGATGCTCAAATTCTATAACAATGCACATGCGAGACGATCTAGCAATCTATCACTTCTCATGTAAGAACAATGGCTTAGGTATGGCATACACATAGTCGGGTCATAGCAATGTGGAGTTAAATGCAAGCATGTCGAGATATATCATGCTAACCGGATTAAATGTCATGAATAGGACACATAAAGGCAGTATAGTAAGCTATTACACTCTATGTCAAATAACGTTCGCATAATAGGGTAAATACGACACGTAATCATACGAAAGGATACATTTCGAAAGTATAGGTCCTACATGATACTAGTGACACGTGGAAGGACATGAGCATAGTCAAGGGCGTTCTAAGTGAATTCAACATAATGTTCATGTTTCATGCGAGGGGTCAAGTCATATGTCCATGCAAGCACGAGAGTATATCATAGGGTAGGAGGAGGGGCATCACGAATGTCAAAAGGGGTGATCATGCTATGGGTTTATTGTCACATAAGGCATGATAATCATCGAGGCATCATCAAGTAACATGCTAAGGAGATCATGTTGGGCCTACATAGGATCATGACAGAATTGTAGCAAGGTATAACAAGAGACCTAAGCAATGTAACTAAGCATGGATATAATGGCATATATAGTTGCTCGCTAATGATCATTCACAAGGTTCATGTCAAGAATGTACATAATCTCACATCAAGTCATGCCATTCTAGAGAAGCTACCATTATAATCATACAGAAATCTCTAAGGGCAATCATCGACTCGTCCCAACCGACTCGTCACCCATTTCCCGTAGGACTCTAATGTGTCATATCATGGTACAGTGAGAGGTTATTCACTTTACTTTCCGAAAGAGGATGGTAGAGTTCGTGTTTAGACTCTTGTGACAAGAAGACACGGTTCGACCATCTCAAAAATCGAGAAGGATGACTCCCTAAGGCAACTCACTCTCTAGACTCAAAATCATGACAACACTCATTTCACATCACACATTCAAGTAACCATGTATCCGATAAAACTTCCGATGCAATCAGTTTATCATCAGACAGAAGAGTTCAATAGGAACACCAAGGGTTGGGACACGGAATAGGAATCAAAACGAGAGAAAGGGGATACTCTTTAACCAAATCAACACACCTAGACACTTTTGTGGGATGGACGATGGAAATGTTAGGAGTCGTCAAGGAGGGTTGGATAATGAAACACCCCATACTTAAGCTTGCTTGTCCCCAAGCAATACCTTTAATGGTCATTCAGGGGAAGAAAGTAAACCCTCAACATCATAGATTCATTTTTCATATGTCCCTACAATCAATTGCCATCCTTGATAAGGTACTTATGTCAACCAAGTCCATGCCTGTGCATAAAAGCAATTTCATACTCACAAAGGAGGTAATATGCAAAAATAATTTTAGCGACATAGCATTAATAATTAAGAGGACTTTTGCAAGCATGTGAGAAGTGGATTGGTAAAAGGCTAAAGGTGGGCTAATATTTGGCCATGTGGTGTTAAATCCGGGGAAACATAAAAACATTCCACATTCCTTCTTCATAATGTCTCACCTTTCACTCATCGCTCAATGCTTTTTTCAATATAATGCTTTTACCTCTCTAACCTTAGCACTGCCTTCTCGCGAGTCGCAAACATGGGTATCATGAATGGCCCCGGATACTTAGTACTTCGGACTCCTCACCTTGTGTCCCATCCTGCGGAACTATTATCTCAACGCAAGCAGGGTCGACCCACCTTTATCTCCTGAGGTGATCGGATTTTTTCTCATTTGATTTTCCATATTTCATAATTCTTCTATTCCTGCCAACAACTTCATATATGCACAACTCCATATAACTCCAAAGATGACATCCATTCTCAACATTGTCCCCGGATAAGGTATAAGGTATAAAAATGGGCAATATGTGTATATGTGGAGCAATAATGATCATGATAAGGCTCATATATGGCTTTGTGACTTTTGCAATGATGCATAGGTAAGGCTAGGATATGAACTTTTGCTTGTATGAAATTTTTATAAAAAGTCCTCTATCATCTTATCATGCACATGTCAAAAGCAACTTTAAATTTTCATCTCCTTTATGTTGTTTCTCTTCTTGCACTTCATTGGGACTTCCCTTAACTAGGCAATTTCATGTTATATATCTAATGAATCTAATTTTGCATCATAGAGCTCTTTTTTATACTTCCATGACTCTTTCTTTTTCAAAATTTTTGATGGGGGTCATATTTCTCTCTTTTTTTTTCTTTCGCAATTAAAGTATAAATATGCAACTCTAAACTAAGTATGAATATGCAAGTAAGCCTTTCCCCCACCCCATACTTAAAATTTACAGTGTCCTCACTGTATCAGAACTAGGGTTAAGAAGAAAACTTACTAAACCGTCACAAATTTCAGGAGTCGAAGAAGGCAACAGGCATGGTCGATATCGACCCTTTACATCGATATCGATGTCTCTCTTGATTTCTGCTCAGGCTTCAGGGTGATTTGGCCTCGATCACAAACCTTATCCATGTCGACCTTGAGGTTGATTTCGATGTCTGACGTCGATTTCGATGCCTTTCTGTGTGCTTTTCTCTCTCCTGCAATTTGAAAACTAAACACAAAATATGCAAAACAATAAAGTGTCTAAAACCAAAACAAAATCTGTCTAAAACTAAAACTAAGTCTTTGTTACAAGCTCTAGACTTTTAAGTCGCTAGGCCGACTTCCTCTTTTGTGCTTCTCAAGGCGGCATCTGCAGAGCCCATGTGGCTTGGGCCTCAAATATCACTTCTTTCTTGTCCCGCAGCTGCATTCCGCCAGGATTGATTTGATTCACCGTGAATAGTCCTAAGTTCTTATCCTTGAATCTTGTAGGGATCCAATGGTCTTTAGACTTGGCAACAAAGACCTTGTCTCCTATCTCATATTGACTTGAATCATCATCGGATACCCTACATAAGCGCACATACCAAGGCACACCTCTTCCAAATAATGATAAGTCCTTAATTGTAATGGAACAAGAGGAATCCATACCTTGACTTACCTTCTTCTCAGTCTGTGGCTTAGGTTGATGTCGATGTTCAGAGGTCGATATCGACCTCTGTTGTACACCTGGAGGACAGTCGATTTGGAGAGTTTTGACTCGATATGATCAGGTCGATTTCGACCCTCAGAGGTCGATATCGAGGTCTCCTTGCCTCCCTTCTCAGTGCTGATGGTGGTCGATTTCGATAGGGTGTGGTCGATATCGACCCTTGACCCCAATTTCGATGTTTCCCCTTTTCCTCCGTCGACCCCATACTTATGACCTGTCACAGAATCTTGAACATTAGTGGTCGATATCGACTTACCTGGGTCGATTTCGATGTTCTGCTGAGCTCCTTTGTTCAAGATTGCTTCAACTTCCTCTACTTGGGCTTCATTGATGGCTTTTATCTCCATTGGCCCTTGACTTTTCACCGTCTCGTTGAAGGCATACTCTATTACTTCATCACTAATTGTGAATGAGAGCAATCCTTTCTTTACGCTGATGTTGGCATCGACGGTTGCTAGGAATGGCCTACCTAAAATAATTGGACAAGCAGGGTCCTCCGCTATATCAACAACTAGAAAATCGGCAGGGACAAAGAATTTACCTACTTGTACTGGCACATCCGTTACTATCCCAGTTGGAATCACTACTGTATTGTTATCCATGTACAATCTTGCATCCACGGGCTCCAGAGGACATATCTTTACCTTATGCCAAATAGTTAGTGGCATCATGCTAACGCTAGCGCCCAAGTCAACTAAAGCATTAAATTTAAATTGACCTAGACCTATAGCGATAGAAAACTTACCTGGGTCCGCCCGCTTTTGTGGTAGGTTCAACCTGTTGCACTCCTCTGCGATCTCAGAGAGCGATTGCTTCTTACCCAAGATGTCCTTAAGGAACCTTACATAAGATGGCATCTCGTGAAGTGCCTCTGTGAATGGTATAGAGACATTAAGTCCTTGGAGCATCTTCACGAACCGTTGGAACTTCTTTTCTGCTGGGTCCTTCATCACCTTTCTAGTTGGGAATGGCAACACCTTTTTCTTTCCCGCGGCTGCAGTAAGATCGACATCGACATCAGTAGGGTCGATATCGACTGGAGGAGTCGATTTCTGTGGTGACGCAGAATTAGGGTCGACATCCACAGGAGGGTCGACATCGACGTCACCTTGGTCGATATCGACAGTGGGGTCGATATCGACGTCTGTTCTGGCTCCTTCTCCTCTGCTTTTTGCTTGGGTGTTTGTAATTGACGCCCACTCCTTAGGTTTACTGCCGCAATGTGACCAGTGGTTTTGCCCTTTTGGTTGGGCACAGTGGATCCAGGGAGTGATCCTGACGCTTTGGGCCTTGCTTCCGCCAATTGACTCATTTGAGTCTCCATGTTGCACTTCCAAACGTCGATCTCTCCAAGTCTAGAATTGATGCCCTGCAGCTGAGTATGGACGGAGTTATTGGCTTGTTTGAACTCAGCGTGGTTCCTCCGCATCTCATCAAGGATGATTTGCAGGTCATCTTTCTTATTCTCCCACTCAGGGTGCCCTGGTGCCCTATATGTTGGGGGATCCCTTTGATAGAACCTTTGATCACCCCAATTTTGTTGATTGCCCCCTCCATAGGGGCCTCTCGTCCATTTGACCTCCTCATGTTGTTCCACCATGGATACTTGCTCAGTATGTGGACAGGCACTAGTGTTATGCCTTGTTGAGCCACACTCCTGACAAGGTTGATTGTTGCTCAGGAACCTTACTTGCTTTTGAAGGCGGCGTGTTTGATCGTTATGAAATTGTTGTCGCACTTCAGGATCTATCTCCCTTGGAGGCTCATACAGTGGCATAGATGGGGCAGGCCTTGCATCATAGGCCACAGCAGCCCCATAGGTGTTGTCAAAGTTCACAAGCCTCTCAATGGTCTCCCATCCCTCCGTTGGTGTAAGCTCAATGTACCGATAGGAGGTATATGAATTTATCCTCTCCTTGTTCGGCGCATCAAGGGCGTTATAAAAGATCTCCTGGATGACATATGGAAGTTGCCCATGCGTCGGGCATGATCTCAGCAAGTCCTTAAAGCGCTCCCACGCCTGTGCTAGGGTTTCACCTGGCTTTTGTTTGAAAGTCGTGATCCTTTGTCGCAGCATCGCCGTTTTAGAAGGTGGGAAGAATTTGTTCAAGAATGCATCTTTCACCTCCGCCCATGTCCTTAGCGATCGTGTAGCCAAACTTTCTAGCCATAGTAATGCCTTCCCTGCCAAAGACCATCGAAAAGATTTTAGTCGCACATACTCTAAGTTTACTCCATCAGCAACTATTTCACATAAGTCCATAAAAGTAGAGATGTGTTGCAGGGGGCATTCATTATGTCTTCCTTCAAAAGTATTTCTTTTAATCTTAGATAGGAAGTTAATTTTCAATTCATAGTTGGAGTGAGGAATTATAATGGCAGATTCAGGAACATGAAGCGGCGGATGCATGTATTGCATCGCCGTCTGTGGATACTGATTTAGCCGCTCTTGGGCTTGTCTGCGCGCATCCTCTTCCCTATCAGCACGGGCTCGCTCAGCAGCGACGGCGGCCCTTTTAGCAGCGATTGTAGCATTGTGGTCCTCGATCTCCTTCCTCAACCGCTCTATGATCTCAGCCTGCGTCTCGTTGTCAGCCATGATGCGAATTGCTTTGTTGGGAAGATGGTAGAAACGTTCAAGCTCGTTGATTTGTTCCAGGATAGGTCCGCGATCAGAATGTCGCATAAACCTGCAGAATAAGCTCAGAAAAAGATCGTGATTAACTTAGGTGGCGATTGATTGCCTCCCCGGCAACGGCGCCAATTTGTTCAAAGGCGGGGGTGGTAGTAGGAGATTCAAATAATTCAAAATAAAACAAAGCACAACTAGACTATCTCCCTGTCCCAAACAAATAATACAAGAATCCCCTCCCTTGTAGTAGTAGGGTAATTCAGGATCGAATCCACGAGGAGGTATGTCAGCGCTTCCTTTGTTGTATTCACGATCAAAGCTTTCGACCTCAGCAGACACTCGATATCGAGTATACTGGTCGATATCGACCTCAGTTCTGGTCGATTTCCTGTCGCAGTTCCTGCAGAAGACAAAACAGCAAGTCGACGTCGAGACAGACCTCGATATCGATGTTAGACCTTGATATCGACCCTTATGGTCGATTTCGATGTTTGTCACAGAAACTGTTTTCGTAACCAATTTGTCAGAAAAGAGTCCGAAGAAAATGGGATGGAGAAGGAAGATGAACAGAAACAAAACTAAGACTTTTATGAAGAATTCAATTAATTAAAAGTCTTCCAAAGTTGGGGTTTCATGCCACAACGATAACAATGAAAGTTTCATGCTAAAGATATGAACTTTAATGTCTTTCCGTCAAATAACTTTCGTTATCAACACTTAGGTGATTAGAAGCTCTCGCATATTTCCTAAGAGTTACTATCCAATTCATGAGCAATTCAAGTTTACAATATGAGTGGCTTTCACTTCAATAATGCAAATAATGAATCTCCCTAACTTTCGTAAAGGATCATGCATGGGGTAGAAGACGGAATCGCATAAAAGTCATACCTTTTACGCACTTACCTCACATTGCTATCGTCGGGCTCACCCCGACCCTAGAAGTGGGTTGACTACTCGCTCCTCATCATGCACATCATCATCATTATTGTTGAAAGAAAGCTACTTTGAATTAAAACTCCGAAAGAAAGTACAACCGAACAAGCCACTCCGCTCTCGCTTTACAACTCCACTCGGCTTCCTCTCTCTCTCTCTCTCTCTCTCTCTCTCTCTCTCTCTCTCTCTCTCTCTCTCTATTCGTCACTACTCTCTATAAAAATGAAATTCTCTGCGAAATTGGATACCTAAACTCAGCCCTATTGGCCTCTATTTATAGATGTCGATAAGGACTCAAAACCTTATCTTTATTCTCTAAGATAAACTAAAACAAAGTAAAAGCTAAAACTTCATGGTGAAATCA
The DNA here is from genome assembly GCA_963922045.1 of Persicaria maculosa. Taxonomy (NCBI): domain Eukaryota; kingdom Viridiplantae; phylum Streptophyta; class Magnoliopsida; order Caryophyllales; family Polygonaceae; genus Persicaria; species Persicaria maculosa. The sequence continues at coordinate 21,774,262 of OY998257.1, forward strand.
GCCTCCTCATGATAGATCTGGTGTTGATGATAGGAGATCTCGACCTTTGGATAGACATTGCAAGCTTTGGATCAAATTCTATCAAAAATCGGAGTCGGATTCCTCTGCTGGCATGGTTGATATCGACCCTTAGACATCGATATCGACCCCTTCAAAACTTCATCTCGAGCTTCTCCTTCTCCTACTCGAACTGGTACTCGACTTCTATCAATTTGGTCGATCTGGCAGCATCGATATCGACCGCCGGACGTCGATATCGACCTCTTCTGTGTCGACATGCTCTGTTTCCTTTTCTGCTCGATTCCTATGTCTCTGATGTACTCGATGTCGAGGTCTCCAGTCGATTTCGACCTCTTCAGAAGACTTCGAGTTCTTTTTCCGCTCTTCCGAATTCATCCATTTTCATCCTGTTTTCTGCGAAATCACATGGAAACTCGTGCAAACCCATATATTTGACATTTAAGTATAAACTACACTAATCCCATGTTTTCCATTAATATGCATGCAAAAGACAATAAAATGGATTCATATGTGCATAGAAAATATGGCAATTTGCGCACACATCAGTTGGATAATGGAAAGGACTGTTCCCCGAACTGAAATTCCGACTACATACGCATGAGGTTTCTCCCACTATCCCGTTTGCACAAACATTCAACACATGTTTCAAGTCAAGGCATACTAATTAGTTCTCTACCCTAAGCACTATAGCACTCAGCACGGAAGCAACCAACGAGTTTAATATGATCTCTTTTGAAGTTTATAAAAGCATAGAGACAATCTATGCCGTCCTTCGAGTGATGGCTGACCGAAGGGGCAAATACCTCACGGCCTCCTAACCCAGGCTACTCCAACCCTCGGGCTCCTTGGAGTCTTCGAAACCCGCCTGTAAAAGAAAGCTAATATTTTGTCTACCGTTCCCCGAATTCTACATCCATAAGGGATGTCTACCGCTTGGGTCTCTACCCACGATTTTGATCCTAAAGGCCAGTTAATCTAGGGTTAGGTCCAATTAAATTCATTTTTCCCTTTCGAAAACTTTTGAAAGCCATTTAAAGACCATGGGCCATTTTCAAAACCACTTCAACCTATCGTACTCGGTTTACAAAACCTGGCTTTGATACCAACTTTGTAACGGCCCGGGATTATGATTCCCGGGTTACGTTTCGAGGGATGAAACCCCTCGATGGAATCTTGCGCCCCGAGTACAGGTTAAAGGTTTGAAACCAACAATTGCGCTTTGAAAGTGGGATTTCACACCCAAAAGCCGAGAGGGATCGTTGGAATCCCCGGGGTAAGTCCCCTGTACCTGCCCTATGACCTAAGTCATGAAATTCGTTGATCATACAATCAAGAAAGTTTCCAAATTCATACATAAGAGTGCCACGGTGGAGCCGGGTCAAAACAAGATCAAAACACCCAAACTAAACCATTAATGAATTGGTGAAGTCAGAGTCTCGACTCTCTCTTGCCGCCATGTTAGACCCCGCGGTCATGAAGCCAAATTAGCAACAATGGTGATAAGCATAATGGATACCTAAAAACGTTGATAGTGGGAGGGATCAGATGATGCCCACATGGGTCTGTCCCTTCATTAAAGGTGCTGCCCTCACCATATGTACGCACATATGCTATACCTAATAATCATGCTTCTAGATGCAAGGCGGAATATGAACACACTAGCATGCCCCTAAGATGAAGTGTTTAATAATAATAATAAGGCCTTATCACAGAATACCAAATGGTATATCCCTCTCCTACCTCCACCCCCTTCCGATAGGGCGGAGACTGGCCAGCTCATGAATGCATTCCATACCATCATAATCGAATCAGCCCGCAGGCCCGACCCGTAATCATATATAAAGCCCGCAGGCAAATCTCATAATCATACTCATAATATAAGTAAAGGAAGTTCCATATGACTCGATTGACTCAGGACGGGACCCGATGGGACTGGGTCGTCCTATGACCCTAGCAAAGACTCTAGTTACTTCACAGATAATGGCCGTTCTGTTTACATACGCATAAAGAAATAGAATGCTCAACGATTAATGCAACCTAGCAGGATACTACATGACATGCTGATCATGAATGCAACACCTAGTATATCATGCACATAAGGCAGGGAAAATCTATTCGATCTGAGTAAGCTCCGTAGAGACTTACCTGGCGGTGCAGAACAGCATTGTAGCAATCACACAATTCAAAGTCACCTAGTAGTCATAATGGAAGTATAAGTCTATCTATTCAAACATAAAAGCACACACGATTTCATATAATTTCATGTATCGAAAGTCTCATCGTCGTATTTCCATCCCATCTCATATCTCAATATAACTCATCATCTCCTTATCTCATCTCAACTCATCATATCAAGATCTCATATCAACCTTTCATCATCATATCATATAGCAGTCATTTAGAAGTCATGTATCATCATTTCATATCTAAGTCATATTCATACTCTAAGGCACCATCTAACATATCCATAATCATGCTTATCAACCATATAATATAACATCATGCTTTCGTCTATATTAGCACATCGTAATATCATTTTAAGGACATATATCAACATTTCTTCTTATAATTCACATTCAGCAATTATATCAACATCCTTTTATAGCAATATCGGCATATCATATTTTACTCTCACACAAATTATCAAACTCGTTCATCAAGTTAGGCAAGTCTGCATTCAACACATTTTCCCCAAATCATACTTGATCCAAAATCCATTTATAAAACATTGTTCTTTAAAACAACTTATTTTATTATTTTATTAAAACTAATCCGACAATGTTAAACCCTTATTAATCCAATTTCATTTCGCAATTCAATTTTCATTCTTTAAAACCTATTCTCCCAAGTCCTCTTTAAAATTCAAGTCTCATAATATATTTTTAAATCCCCATATTTTCAAGGCCATTATTTATTTATTTTCAAATACTCTTAATATATATATATTATTTTATCAAAATAATCTAACCATTTTATTTAATTAAAAAAACAACCCTTATTTAATTTACCAAAACCAGATCCATTTATCACGAATTAGGCCCAAGCATTTCGATATTTAAAACACCCAAGCCTAGCCCCAAAATTTAGGCCCATTATCCCCTCATTGCAAATCCGAAGTCAGACAAAAGATGGGGGCCCACACGCTGATGTGGCGGACAAGGTGGAGGCGGGACCCACGGGCGCTGAGTTGGACGGGGCCCACGTGACCTTCTTCTTCCCCAGATCTCCTTCCGCCTCCCTGTTCTCCGAACACCCAATTCTCGCCGGCGACAGTTCCTCTGTGGCGCCTGCAACAGATTTGTCCTTCTTCCTTGCTTTCCTCCTCGCCCAGTCGTCCTTATTCCCCTCCGGCGTCCTCGACTCTGACCCACGACCTCGGCTCACAATCGCCCTCGTACACTCTAGAGCCTCGCTCTCACTAGCCCTTTGCTCTCACTCTCAGCCATTCTCAAGCTCACCGACGCTCTTCCCCGACCATTATGAACACCAAAGGAATCAAAAGTAACACATGAGAGAGAATGAGAGAGGGTCGAAGCTCACCCAGGGGCGTCGACTCGCCAGTGGCATGGCGTTGAACGTTGAGGCTACTCGGGCTGGCATCGACGGCTACGGTGGTCCTTATGGCGGCTCGTTCTAATCGGAGAGGATGGTGAAGATGATGCGGCCGCTGCTCTAGTCGAGGAGGAAGGTGGAAGGAGCTACTCGTGCTCGGCTTGGCTTGCCGAAATAGGGAGCTGCGCTTGGAGTTCAGTGCAATTAGAGGAGGAAAAAGGGATGAAGATGAAGGAATGGGATGAAGAAGATGAAGGGGATGGTGGCGCTTCGGCGTTGCTGGGGTGGTGGTGATGCTTGGCGGCAATGGAGGTGGGAGTGATGGTGGCTGATTTATAAGGAAGAAGGGGGACCATATGTATTTCTTTGGATTTGTCTGGAGGAGCAGGTAAATATAATGAGAGAAGGGAGTGTTTAGAGGAGGAAAGAGATGGTGGAAGATGAAAAGGAAGTGGAGGTGGGAGGGTATGTGTTGTAGGGGAGATTTGGTACAAAATAAAATCAAATGGGTGAAGATTTTGGTGTGTCAATTGTTGGTTCAATTGTAATAATAGGAAGGTCAGAGAGAAGGGGGAGAGAGGGATATGAGTAGGTGTTTGGGTTATTTGGGAAACAAACAAGAGTGAGCAGGAGGGTTGATTTCAGCTAGTTTGGTGTCGAAGGGAAGAGGGGAAGGTGGTCCCAAATGGGTCAAAGAATACCCGAAACAATTAAACCCCAAAACCCACTCTTTCGACCTTATCCCGAACCATTTCCAAAATATATTTTAAATTCCAAAGCGTGAAGGTGGAATTAAAACCCGTTAAAATCACCGATTCAAAAATGCCAGAAATTATTATTATTATTATTATTATTATTATTATTATTATTATTATTATCATCATCATTATTATTTTATTATTATCATTATTATGAAATTCCCGATTTAAACCTGTTTTAAATTCTTTTTATCCGAAATCAAAATTCGAAAACCCGAGCCTTTACATTTGAGGGTGATGATGGGGTTGTGGAAGGCCTTAGAATAATGGTAAGGTAGGGGATGGGGTATGATGGATATGTGATGCAAGATCACTTCGGCCTCGCACTCCAAGCTCTCTCAAACACTCGATCTTCCACACTCTCGGCCTTGCACTCCGAGTGTTTCTGACCCTTTGATTCAGTTGTCTCTCACTAATAAATCTCCTTCAGCCTCTCACCGAAGGTTTTGTTCCCGGCCTCTCACCTAAGAACAAGATTCTTGACCCGAATCAATGGAAGCTACAAGGCTCACTATTTCTCAAAATTCAACTTGTCTTCAAATGAAAAGAGTTTACACATATATAGGAGCTTATTGTCATCTCCATGTATTTGTAATCGATGTGGGATAAAAAGACTTCAAATTTCGTTCAACTTAGAGATACTGCAAAGAACGAGACATATGACCATCTTTAGAGTAGAATTGGTGGGGGACGTCTTCAACAATGTCGTAGCCCTCGAAATCAGCTTTCCAACGAGACCTCTTGCGTCTTCGTTGGACGAACAAAACTCCATTTAGAGCCACAATAGCGAGAAGATGTCAGTTCATCAAGTTATAAGACTTTGATATCTTCCTCTTCTGGAAAGATGATGTCGTCCAAGGTAAGAGTTTCTGAGGCTGCCTTGTCAAGGCTAGGATCACATGTTCATCCCTCCAAGATCCATCAACGGTGTCATATTCTCCTCCAGGTTCGTCAACCAAGCTACCATCGTTGAGGATCACATCATCCTCCCTCCCTTTAAAAGGATTCGACCTCCAATATAATGGGTCACCTAGCAAACATGTACCTGCACGAATCCCAAGAAAACTCATAAAAGAAGGAGCAAACAACATTTAACAAATCAAAACATCACTAAAAGAGTAAGAAACACCACTCCACTGGGTAACTTGGTTAACATCCTGCAAACGAGTGACTAGTTGATTCCCAAGGTCCTTTGAGGGCCCTAAAACTAGCTTCAATGGCTCTATAACCTTCCGAGCATTTTCCTTGTCTCACATGCAGTATTCCCTATCAACCAAATTAGCCATACAAGATGAGGACAACAAAAATGAATCACTAGGAAGCATAATAAGTACACAAACTTGACTCCCCTGTATAACATCTCGTCTGTCGCAAGAATCGTTGACCTGAGGTAAGAATTTTCGCCCTACGGGGGAGCAAGTGTCCATCTTCCTCTTCCTTATAGCTTCATATAACTCTCCAGCAAGGTGCGGTGTGATCTCTAGTTCCTCCTCCTTTACAAGGGGTTCGATGACCTCCAGTTTGGAGCTAGGTGGGTGGTCCTCATAAACACCACTAGACTTGGGTTCAACAACATGTGTTGTAGGGATCGGTGTGGCCATAGGGACAAAATTCATAGTGGGCGACAACAATGTCATTGTTCGTTGTGAATTAAGACCACGAGGATGCTTGGTGGTGGTATCTCGACTAGAGCAACGCTGCGAGGGAGGGGCCACGATAGTCTTCTTAAGAACTTTCTCATAGACATGAGTAGCATGGATCAAAGCATCAACAACATGGGTATGACAAAAGCGCAGGACAAATTCTGCCACATCCGAATTAAGCCCTGCAAGAAATTTAGCAAGTATATAAGCCTCATCATACCTTGTCCCAAAACATTGCAAGAGAGCATGAAGATCTTTGTAGTAATCATCACGAGAGCGAGGACCCTGTCTTAGCATCTCAATCCGTAGCAATGATGTCTGAATGTCAACCTCTTTTCCACGCCTAGATCGGTGGTGCTCTCTAAACGGAGTCCTCTCAAAGCATGTAGATGAATCATGTCGAGGCTTATGGTGCCCATGATGACCTACACTATGTCCTCGGTCTCATCCAAATTGATGAGGATCATCATGTATGTCAACGTCACTGACCTTGTTCTTTGGTGTAGGAGGTAGGCATCGTAGGATCTCAACCACATCAGCCTCCATCCGCCCAATTCGGGTTGCTAGTGCCTTGATCGTAGTGTTACCTCCTCCACCATGCACCATACTAGGTTGGCCTAAATGATGCGAAATCATACAAAACAAGCAAACAAGTCAAGTTAGAGAAAATGTAAATCATCTCTCACTTTTGTGGACGCTCACACTATCTCACACACTCTGCTCGTGTGTTTAAAGTGTTTGGTTACTATAATGTAATCCTAGAAAAGAATGAGACTCCTAAACCTGCAAAACGAGCAAACAACAGATATAAAGTGGTTAGTATAAACAAGGCCTCCAAGTGTTTGACCTCCTCGGTGTTTGGCCGTTTCACTCCTTACTCTGGGTGGTTCTCTCCTCTCTCTCTCACCTTTTCCAACACCAATCGGTGTTGCTCTCACCTCTCATTTTTCTGTTGCAACAGACAACACTCTCAACTCCCATTTTTCTTAGTGCAAGGGCACGACGCTCAAGAACCTGAAAAATCGCTAGCGGTAACTAGCACCAACAATAGTAAGCAACCAACTGAAGTCCACTAGCAGAAACAGACAAACCGGTAGCACTAATTGTGGAAAAAGTAATCTGTAATAACCAACCCACTACGAAGCACTCACTAGCTCCAAACAGATATGCTAAACAACTCGCAAGCAACAAGACAAGGGCCTTTTGGCGAGTATTTACTAAAACCGGCTAAGATCTTTAGGCAATGCAAAACAAGTGATCTAACCCGACTAAAAAATTGAAATGGCAATGCTGGGATAAAAAATAATAAAGTAATATATATGAAGTTAGGAAGGTAAAACTAATTCACAAAACATGGAAATAAGGAAAGATCAGTGAACAACAAAACCAACGTGGATGTGTATTTAAAAGTTCACCTGCTTGCATGCACAAACTTCCCTTTTTTTTTAAAGAGAGATATAGCTATTGTTGCAAGCTTGCAGGCCTTTTGGCTTTCTTTTTTTTAGAAGACCATTGAAACGTTCCTTTATACTTTCAATTAAGAAGACAGCTCAACAAACAAGGCAATTAGAATTCTTCAACGATTGCCGCAAGTAGCTAGTGCAGGAAAGATTACACCGATCAATGGAAATTAATGGAGATCGCTCGGTGTGGAAAGACAAATATAAGAACACCTTCAATCTATAGAACGATGGATAGACAAAAAGAACTAGTTTTCTATGGTCTATGATGGTAGAAATGGATGAGCAAATTGCAATCCCTCGGGCCTAATCAAACAAGTTTTACAAAAACTAAAGATAAAGCAAAGAGATAGTAATTCGTATCCCAAAAGCTGAAGGAACCCTTGTCGTTGCTTTGATACCACTTGACGTTTTTGGGCCCTGGCTCGAGCAAAATGACCGGCGATGAGAGTTCCGAGAGGTCGGGAAGTTGTGGACAGTTTTTGAGTCAATAGATCAGTCATCAAAGAATGTCGATTTCCCGCCGATGGACTTAGCTTTTTGAGATGTGAGAGTACTACTTCTGTAGATCTTGAAGTTGCGGTCATGTATTGGGGCATATCTTGTCAATCGGAGGTCAGACAAAGCAGTAAACAACGTTTTACCGAGACATCACCAGAGTAGAGACGATTCTGAATGGGGTACTTTTGAGAGGGATTGAGGGGCTGTTTTTTACTGACCTTTTGGGGGTGATTTGAGGGTGATGATGGAGTTGTAGAAGGCCTTAGAATGATGGTAAGGTAGGGGATGGGGTATGAGAAATATGTGATGCAAGATCGCTCTTGGCCTCACACTCCGAGCTCTCTCCAACACTCGATCTTCCACATTCTCGGCCTCGCACTCCGAGTGTTTCTGACCCTTTGATTTCATCATCTCTCACTAAGGAATCTCCTTCAGCCTCTCACTGAAGGTTTTGTTCCCGGCCTCTCACCTAAGAACAAGATTCTTGACCCAAATCAATGGAAGCTACAAGGCTCACTTTTTCTCAAAATTCAACTTGTCTTCAAATGAAAAGAGTTTACACATATATAGGAGTTTATTGTCATCTCCATGTATTTGTAATCGATGTGGGATAAAAAGACTTCAAATTTCGTTCAACTTAGAGATACTGCAAAGAACGAGACATATGACCATCTTCAGAGTAGAATTGGTGGGGGGACGTCTTCAACAATGTCGTAGCCCTCGAAATCAGCTTTCCACTGAGACCTCTTGCGTCTTCGTCGGACGAACAAAACTCCATTTAGAGCCAAAATAGCCAGCAAATGTCGGTTCATCAAGTTATAAGACTTTCATGTCTTCCTCTTCCAGAAAGATGATGTCGTCCAAGGTAAGAGTTTCTGAAGCTGCCTTGTCAAGGCTAGGATCACATGTTCATCCCTCCAAGATCCATCAACGGTGTCATATTCTCCTCCAGGTTCGTCAACCAAGCTACCATCATTGATGATCACATCATCGGAGGTCACTGAAGGCTCAGGTGGTGCATCAGCGGCTTTGGCTCCCTCTTGGCGGCGACGAGGGAATGTTGGATCGAGGCAAGCTATGGTGTAGTGTCCCGTGTTGAATCGGAGAGAGGGAGTGGTGGCTTGATGGTTTTTGTGTTTGTTTGGCCATAAATAGAGGAAGCAAAGAAGGCCACGGTGGAGGTGGTGGCTTCCTTGACTAGGCAAGGAGGGCACTTGAACTAGGATGTGTGGGTGTGGTGCGAGGTCCCGGCGTTGGTTAGAGAACAAGGAAGCTCATGATGAGGACAAGGGAGATAGAATTGGGAGAAGGTGTGGGACTGCGGGTGGCCGAAAAACGAAGGAGTGGTGGGCTAGTGGTGCTCGGGTTGCCTATGGTGTTTGGACGAAGAAAAAAAATAGAGAGCAAGGGAGGGATTTGTGCTGTTTGTTTTGAAGGGAGAAAGGAGGAAATGTGGAGCTTATGAGGGTTTGTGGGTGCAGACTTAAGGAGGGAGGAGAGGGCTTCTATTTTGAGGACAAATGGTGAGGAAGGGAGTGTTGCGTTTGAGGTTCAAATGGGGAGGAGAGCCAGCTAGGGGCAACAGGGCAAGGACGGGGTGGGTTGTGAAGGGTTTGACTTATTGCCACAAAAGGGTGAAGCAAGGTGGATGGGCTTAGGAGGTGCTTAGCCACATTAGGAAAAGAGGGAGTTGGAGGGAAGCTGGCTTCTGCAACTGTGGGGGTGATGCTACTCGACAAAGAAGAGAGGGAGAGGAGTCTTGAGCTGATCAGCAATTGAAGAGAGGAAGGAGACAAGAGGTGGTCCCCCAAAACCCAAATTCAAAAAAATACCTTGAAATAAATAAATCCCGAATCCCACTCTTTCGACCTTATCCGACTCAATTCAAAATAAAATTTCAAAACCGAAATAATAATGAAAATCTTTAAATATTTTCAAGTCTCGGAATAGGAAAGCGGAACAAAAAGCCCGTTTCTAAATCTAATTCAAAATTGTGCCGGAATTTGCTTTGAAAGAATGAAAATAAAGATTAATCGCTCGAGGACGGAGATTTTAAATTTTCTGAAATTATAGGATTTAAATCAAAACTAATTCAATATTAAATCAAAAATTAATTAATAATCTATAAAATAATATTTTAAAATTCCAAGTCTTTACAATAGCGTCCTTATGGATGAGAGTCCTAAGCTCAGAGTCTTGAAGCGTACTCAAAGTAGCTTTGTCGGCCACTTTATTTAACCTCCCAGAAGACGTGACAGATAGAAGCGTACTCAAAGTGTTAAAGTAAAAGGAGGGAGTCTCAAACTATCATCTAAATCTCACGAGAAAACGACCAATAACCTTTAATATGTGCAATTCGAACGACTCTATATCTGGATCGGGTACTGTGTGACCCATTTAAGGGGTTAACTCTCCCACTCATAAACGACTTCATAATCCCACAATCACTACACCAACTTGTGATTTATTTATTTGGTCAAAGGATTAGTGGTTGTTTTATGGGAAGATAAAAGTAACTGTTCTTAAATATTGACTTGACTTTGGTTTAGAAAAGTATAAAATCGGTATATACTTTCATGAAATTTCCGAAGGGAAAAATTGAACAAAATACCAAAAGAGTTATTTTCCAATGGGCCATAAACGCGGAGGCAAAAGAAGCACATACAGCCCGAATATGCGGGCTCTCCACTGGAAGATTCGCGAGAACTAGACTCCCCCATACCCCCAGCTCAGCTCAACTCCAAATACCCTCCCTCTATTATTTGTTCAATCATCTCCAGTTGAAAATCAGTTTTTTGGGGTGCTGTAATCCGGTTTCTACTGGAAGCTGCATTTTCTATCAGGTTACTACACTTTTTGAGTACTTTTTGCTTGAGCTCCCTGATTTTGTGCCTACCCATGTTGTGATCCTCAATTGGGTTCTGCAATTGATTTGTAATTTGGCATGTAAACGATTGATTAGCTGGATCCTTGTTAGTTTCTCTTGTCTTGTTTATGGATTTTTGTTCAATTGTTGTTTGATTGAGGTGGGTTTGGTTTAGTTGGAAACCTAGGTAGAGCAGTTACTGTGTGTTGATTCCTTGAATCGGTTTTTTTTTTATATTTTGATTTGTATTGTATTGGTAGTTTGTTGTGGTTGTGATGTATTGGGTGTTCCGTTTCGCGCACGTATTGCTAATTTTTTCAGTGTTTAAACTTTGATCATCCTAACAACTGTGTTTGATCTTGAATTCTCTTCAGCCGTGGAGGTTGGAAAGCTGCAATTTTTCTCTGGGGTTGAAGAGTGAATTAGTTTGGTTCTTTTAGGGAATTGCAGTTGCTAGGTTTATAGAATGCGGAAGAGGTTACAATTGAGTGCGAAGTGTAAAGTCGAGGTGTAGAAAGGTGCAGTGACTTCACTAATTGGAATTTTTTGGGTTTACAAGGGGCAAAGCATTAGATTAATATAATTTAGGGGAATGGTATTTCAGCTGATAACGATTAAGATAGTATTCAGAATTTCAGAGACACTGAGATCTACTTCTTCCTGGCCAGGAGAAGAGCATTTATAATTTTAGGTTAAAGCTTCAGTTCTACTTGTTTCAGATGACATCTGTAGGGTTTGAGTATCTGAACTTCATGCCTGATTTGATTATTCTAGATGGTGAGTATGACTCTATGGGTGGGATTTCCACCCTCTAGTTTAAAGGCAAAATCTTTTTTTGACTCGAATCATGACAATATGTTAAATGTAACATAGATGATTGTTTGTAAATGTGGGAACATAACGATTGGATGATTGTTTCTTATTGTACTTTTATTAGCATGGTACTGAGAAAGTCGAAATAGGTGCATGTGCGTGATATTTTTTAATCGTATTGACAGTGTAAATCAAGCTTCATCCTGTGACTCACGGCTGGTTGCTAACTTTTGCAAGCAGCTTAAGCCCTACCTGCAATTTAGTTGCAGGTAGGCATTTGATGCCAGACAGTTGAAGGAAGAATATTATGGGTCCCCTGAATTTATTGAAGCCCAGGAAAGCTCTAGAAGGTGTCCATGGAGTGCATGTGGTACCGCATGCACCATTTTCTCTTGAGGAGATTTCTCTACACGGGGACAGTGTTCAGTCATCGTATTCAACATATGATAGCTCTTCTTCAGAGGCTAAACTAGGACTTCTTGTGCAGTAAGTGATGTAAAACATCATGGATTTATGTCAATATATACTCATATATGCTTGACATTTTCATGGAGATGATATCCTGCAGTTCATTGATTTAGTATTAGTGTTTAACCTTTCAAAGTAACTTGCTCAATCTCCATGTCCCAACATTTTAGATACTTGCTGATAACTTCTTTTCTTTGTCTCCCTCCCTTGTTTCCTTATTAGTCGAGCATGGCAGCAAAGGCCTGGTTGTTTCAGACCCATCCGTTGTTGCCTGAATGGTATTATTTGAAAATAGAACTTCTTTGCCTGCATGCATATGCTGAATTTAGCTTCATGTACGAAACCCAAATCAAGGCTCATTGTTTATATTTCCCTTATTTCCTTGGCAGGTGACCAAAGTGTTGCAGAAACAGTTGCCAATGTCATCACATCACTTCCTTTTATTGCTCTTGGGATCCAAGCTCCAAGGCAAGCTCTATATTCAGTGACTATTAATGTATTAGAACTTTACCTTCTTATTTTGAGATGTAATGCTGATGCAGGAAAAATATGAACTGCAAGCTGTATGCTAATTCCCTCATTGGAGTTGGTGTTGCATCTAGTTTGTACCATTCTTCTAGAGGCAGAATGAGGAAGTACCTGAGATGGGTTGATTATACCATGATAGCCACCACAACATTGGTAAGATCATATATATATATAGGGTTGCGCTCCGGTGAAAACCAAAATTGTGGTAAAAACCCGTGAGGACCGGCTTTTTAGCCCCGTTCACTAGCTTTATAGCCCGGTTATAAATAGAACCGATCCATAAGGTCACATATTTTAGCCCGGTTCTGAATAAAACCGAGCTTTAAAGTCACTAATGTAATTTTAAAACATGAGTTTTCAGCACGGTTTTTAGGTTTAACCGATCTATAAAGTCATGTGTTATTTTAAAACTGGAGTTTTTAGCACGGTTTTTAGGTTAAACTGAGTTGTAAAGTCACTATGTAATTGAGGTTTTTAGCACGGGTTTCAAATAAACCAAGCTATAAAGTAGTCCTCACGGTTTTTACCGCAATTTGAGGTTTTCACCGGAGTCAATCCCTATATATATATATATATATATATTCATCATCCCTTTGAATCATGAATAGGAAAAAAGTTATATCAACGAAATGTTTTATAAATATATATCTATATCTGATGGAAATGTAGGCACTATTGTTGCTTGGTCTAGGTTTTGACAGTTACTGACTTAAGAAGCTTTTCTCACATTGTGAATATATATTATATAGTCTTTTTGAAGATTGAAAAGTACTAAGATGACTAAATCATCCATCTCAATTTTGGGATTTGAGACTTTGAGCGTAGTATACTTGCTCCAAGAAGGATAAGGCGGATTAGCAGTGAACTTTTTTTTTGCTAAGGTCCATTTCATTTTGTACTCGCTCAGCTGCTCTATTCTTGTGTCACCAATTTGCAAAAAGTTTGAACTTGAACTTCTAGCAGAAAATTGTCAATTAAACTGCGGTCTTGGAATATCTAATCTAAATAAATGGTGTACATTGGCTCACGAAGCTTTATCTGACATCTCAAATGCAATTACCTTTAACAACTTGATGATGTTGTACAGGTGTATGGTATCCATAATGGAATACTCATAAGCATGACGACCATAATAAAAAGTAACACTCGAATAGCTCAAATCTGCTCACAATATAACTATATAAGTAATGCATGTGGAGTGGTTAAAGAGTACCTTAAAAAATGGATACATCTTGTTTAATGACTATGTTTTGGGTTCATCATGTATCACTCTTGACTCTAGGGTATTTCCGAAAGAGGAGAGCATATATGAGATTGATTGGGAATCAAAGTAGTAGACTATAAATCCCTTGCTATTTAAATGAGGTTGTAGTTATACAGACTCAGGAATACTTGTTTTTGGTGAGTTTTATTTTTCCCTAAGAAAGGAGGTTCATGAATCATGAGCAATCATCGATATGTGAAAAACTGCATTCAAATGCCTTGTAAAAACCTCCAAGATCAACAAAGCTGGTCAGTTCACTTTGTACTGCAGTTTTTTTTTAAAAAAAAATCCCACTTCATGTCATTCGGACTTAAGTCAACTGCTTGTCAAGTGCTGCAGAAGGATTGACTCCTTTCAAAGATGGACACTTAAAATTCCAACTGATTTTTTACTCAAGTCTCAGTCTTACCTAGACTTAGTCAAGGTACACACAGTGACAAAATATTTAGCTGAGTGGCTTCTGGAGAGATGGCTATCTTGAAAATAGTTTCATAAACTTGTTTAAAGGGTTGCCTACTGGCTACTGGTAGGTAAAATAAGATGGTTAATGAAGCATCCCTTCACTTGTATTAAATAGTTTCATATCCATTCTCTAAATTGAAGATCACCTAGAAGTCTTGACAGATTTAGGAGTTTGAACTTTTGTCTTGTTTGAGATTGAATTGAATTTTCGTAACCTTTTCCATCCATGAGGTGGTAGAACTTCTGTACCCTTTTGTCCGATATTCCAGAAAAAATGTTTCCTGAGATTGTTGATATTCCTTTGAATTTCAAGTTATTGGTGTAAATGACATCTTTTCAATCATCCTCTATTCATTTATTGGTTTGGTTAAGTTGCATTGTTAACGCCTTCATACAATGACCCGCTTCTTTTTCTTTTACAGTGCCTTTCAAGAGCACTGAGGAATGAGAACCCGAAACTGCTGATGGCAGCATCTGCTCTCTGCCTGCCCTTCCAGCCTATCATGGTCTCCGCTGTTCATACTGGTATGATGGAGGTACGATGATGAAGCCATCCTCTCATGTTTAGTCCTCCCTTCTCCCCAAGTTTCATCCTAAAGTATTCCACAAATGACACAATGGACCTTTCAATCCCGAATGACATTGGTTTCACAAACAAGTGCAAATTCAACTCCATTAATGTGGATGGCTTTGGTTCTCTCAGGTAGCATTTGCAAAAAGAGCACAGGAAGATCCGCAACTGAGGGCTGCCCATAACGTCCACAAACTCTCATCCTTGCTTGGTGGAATGCTTTTCGTCGCAGATGACGTTTTCCCCCAAACCCCATATATCCATGCTGCCTGGCATCTCGCTGCAGCAGTTGGTGTTGGCACCTGCAATCAGCTTCTCGTCTAGCAAATCGTCCGGAAGTTAAGAACCGTACATATTCAATTCTGTCACCCTTGGTTTTGAAGAATCCAAAGGGGCTCAATTGATGGAATTCTAGGTTGAGTAGCAACAAATTCGTCGAGTTTACCTTGTCCCATTACCATGAATTTGGTACCTGGGGAAATGTTTCTGTAAATTTAGTTCAGTTCAGGTAGTGTGCAAGTAGAAGCTGTACTGATGGGTGGATATTTTTGCACATTGATTCTGGGATGAATGTAGAATAGGCAACCATCATTGCCTTGGCAAATACCGTAGAACATTAAACAGAACTGTATTTGCCTTCCCATTATGCATCATTTGATTTTCTTAGTGATTTTTTTTTTTGTTGAGATTTGAGTAGTGTAAAGTGGTTCTTGATTCTCGAGTCACAGGATTCTAATGTGCAATCTATATAGATGTGGTGTGACCAAATACAAAAGAACGTAGATCAAACTATAAGACGTACCCGTGAAGAAAAGGAACCTATTCCCAAAATTCCCTCTCTATACACCAAAATCTACCCTCGTTAACATATCGACTTCTCCATGTCTCACACCCAATTAGTGTAACGTTCATCTAAGTAACCTCCTACACCACTCAATCTCTTTAAGTCTTGCACTTTCACTTTAGAAAGATTTTGGACTTACAAATTTCAATAATCTTCCTTACGCGTTCTACAAGGGAAAAATTCTCATTATAAAAGATAACCCTATTTCTTGTATTCCATGTAAAGTACACGAGTGCATTAAAAGCTAAACATACTTGTTTTCATGCAGTCTCTCTAGCTCACTCGCGAACCATCTCAACTCTTCTTCGATGTTGGTAAACTTGCGTCTGATGCCTACCCAAGACCATACACATATGCGAACTTCATCAATAATTGGATAGCCAAACCATAGGTGCATTTCGGTTTCCTCAACCCCTTTGCATATGATACAATACAAACAGCTGCACTCGGGCCTTTCCAATACTTGACTTTGTTCCCTGTTTGCAGCGGCTTTCTAGCTGCCAGCCAAACCACGAATGACCACTTTCGACATTGTATTTTTTTCCATAACAAACAAGACACGCTATGGCCCTCGTTTCTTACCAGCTTGTACACTTTTTCCTGCATGAAATACCATCTCTTTCATTGAGGAGAGGGGTAAGATCATCCACAAAGTGCCCCTGATCAATCTGCACAGCGCTCCTGAATTCGGTTCGTTGCACCAATACGCATGCACATAAGTTAAGCGAACCTACATAAACACTTTGGCATCGTCACTCGCGCTTTCTGATCATGGGTTGGTGAAGATAAATCGAATCTCATCCGTTGATCACCATTGATGTTTTCAATTTTTCAGGCCTAGCTACTTGCAGTTTCAAGGTACTAGAAGTGATTGAAAGATGGCATGGATTAATGTGAACCTGGGATACCATTTACTATAGCTGCATCTTACCTTACAACCGCTTATAATGGATATAAGAAGTCTTGGTTCCGAAGACAACCATTCAACATAGTTGCATCTTTCAAACCAAGCTATTAACTATGCCTTACTTATCTTGAAACCTCGAGATTTCTTATATCCACTATAAGCATACAATTATTCTATCTTAGTCTCATAATACAAGTTATTTTATTTTTTGGCTTTTTAATAGGTTAAAAACTCTATAAAATACCCATTTTTTCAAATTTGTAAAAGTAATTTCAAACTTATTACTAATAAATTTGAAATAATTTTAAAAATTTTGAAAAAAGATTGACATTTTATAGAGTTTTTAATTAACACATTAAAATATGTGCTAAAAATAAAATAACTTACATTTTTTTAGAGGGATGTTGTCGGGACCGGACTCGATCTGAGGTGATTTAGGGTTTAGATTTGGGTGAAGGTGAAAGGAAGAGGATTGAGAGAGATTGAGAGGCTAGACAGAGGTAGAAGGAAGTTGTTGTGTTTGCTATAGAATGAATCCTCCGGAAGGGGTTACACGGGCCTTTTTGATGTACATAGTTATATCTCCTTTTATTGCATCTTTTGACTTCATATTTCATTCGATCTCCAAAGAAAAGGTTCAAAAGAATATAAACTTGTGTATGAATGGGCTAAAATGCAAGAAATAGAGTCTGCACAAGTTTTGAGCTAACCATGCAGGAATTCGAGCGAAAACGGAGTCAAAACGGAGAAGCCAAGTGAAGCTGAGCAGAGGTAGATATCGACCTTAGACCCAGATATCGACCTTAGACCCAGATATCGACCTCCGGTGTCGATATCGACCCCCATATCGACCTCAACATAGAAATCGACCAGAGCTGAACAAGTCGAGCAGGAACAGAGATCTCGATATCGACCTCTGGTGTCGATATCGACCCCTTATCTCGACAGAAGATAGACTCGATTTCGAATGCGGATTGGAACTATATCTTCAAGGAGGCACGGAATTATCTCATACTTTCAAGATAGATGGCAGCTGATGTTTTATTTATCTTTTACCTTTAAGTTATTTAAGTTTATCAAAAATAAAAGACATATCCTAATTGTTTGGATAGAGTTCATAGTTTAGATAGGAGTTACAATCCTTGGATAGCGAGGATTAGTAGCCTATAAATAAAGCCCTAGGGGGTTGGCATTCAATCATCTTTCATCCAATCTTAGAATTCAATCCAATCCAAGAGACAATCAATAGAGTTAGAGATAGAGAGAAGTTTTAGGGTTTGACGTTTGCGAAAGTTGACGTTGAGTTGTAAAGCTTCGGAGTTTATTTTAATGCAAGTTTATTTCCTTCAATCAACAATGAATCCCATGATGAGAAGCGAGTAGTTCCCCAAAGCTCTTAGGGTCGGGGTGAGCCCGACGTTAGCCATGCGCGCTTGAGGTAAGTATTTGATGTTGATATCGTTGTGTCTATCTCTCCTCCTACGATTCTATGTTTAGTCCTAATCGAAAGAAAAGGGATTCATGCTAACAACTTGAGTTATAAACATAAAATTGGTAGAGACAATTAGGTTTATTTGCAAGAGTAATCCTAAGAGTTGGTGTACGGCAAAAGCTTGTCCCTCGGGTGAAATAGCGCAATTGTCCGTCTTATTTATCTTATCGCATGCATTGGTTAACGTTGTGGTAAACCCTAATCCTAGGAGTTGCTTTTTAAATAACTTTATATTCAGTCAAACCCACTGTTATTTCTGTTCATTGCTTCTCTCTCCACTCTTAAATCTTCGGCCCTTCTTTGCCGACGAAAAACTAACCCACTGCAGGAAGACATCGATATCGACCCCAGACGTCGATATCGACCACTGAGTTCGTCGACAGTTTTCTGAGTCGACGACGAACATCGCTGCGGAGTTTGCTGAGCATCGATATCGACCCCCTAGCATCGATATCGACCCTTCTGTATCGACTGGCAGTCTTCTGAGCCAGTCGATTTCGTGACTGACATCGATATCGACCCTTTCCAGTCGATATCGACTACCGTTTTTATTTCTGCAGGTCTTCTGTTGCAGAGAACATCGACAGCCGAGGTCGACATCAAGGCCCAAGGTCGAAATCGAGGCTTCTGGTCGACGCAGACGTGAAATTTCCAACGCTACTAGGATCCCGCTGACACGCCTCCTCGTGGATCGATCCTGACTACCCTTCCACTACAACGGGAGGAAGTCTTATAATTATTTGCTTAGGCCAGGAGTCGGTTTACGTTTATTACATCTTTATTATTTGTAATTACTTGACATATCATCCTCCTGCAACAACACTTTTATATATAGGCAATTAGATCTTTTGATTACACTCTTACCTAATTCCCATCTAGCTCTCATGTTTCCATAGTCCTCCTAATATGTTCTCCTATACTACGTCTATGGATAGTCAGGTACCCTTACCGATGTAGTAAAAGTTTATTGTCAACTCATTTCGTCTCACGTAGATAATCTTTATGAGGAAAAAAAAAGACATAGTGCACACATTATTGCATTATGAAACACCACCATTAAAGTTCGTTCACAAGTGAACAAGCCTAACATTATGATAGTTAAAGGTTTTAAATAGAAAAAAATGAAATCTTACAAATTTCCCAAACACAAACATTGTACAGTTGAAAAAGTGATGCATGTATACAGTACACCATCAAAGGACAAGTGGAAAGGAAAAGATGATGCACTTTCCTTCCAATAAGGAAATTGGAGCAATAACCAAAAAATAAAATAAAAATAGGAGCAACCCCACCACCCGCACCACGTGGCTCGCATGTGCTCTCTCTATAGTAGGCAAAATTTAGGATACTTCTAAGTATTCATGATCGTCAAGCATGATGATGTTTTGGAATTCACAACTATAGTTTAAAATAGCATTACAGCTCAGTCGAGATTTTACAATAAAATCTGCTGCATTATTTGCCTCTCTGTAGCAGTGTTGAAATTTGATAAATTCAAAGTCTTGGCTTAGAGTTTGAATTTCTTTCACTATTTGTGTAATCTCCCATGGTGAGGTGATATCCTGGTTGATGGCGTTGATAATGATTGCGCAGTCACCTTCTATGATCGTCCTCTGTATTCCAAGTTCTGCTGCTAGTCTTATACCTGCAAGTATTGCAAAACATTCTGTTTGGATGACAGAATACGTTTTACCATTACACTTATGTATTTTAATTATTTCTCCTTGATTGTTTCTAATGATGCAGCCAATTTGGGACTGGATCCCATTTTTGATAGAAGCATCTACATTTATTTTTACAATATTTTTAGGTGGGTATTTCCAGTTCAATTTCTGACGAGGTCTAGTGTGCTTAGGATAATTTTTAATTATTTCAATTTTTTTCCAGCATAGAATTTTATCAATAGTTTGAGTAAGAGTGTGGGCTATATTTTTGTTAGAATTTTTCTGGAATATAATATTATTTCGAAGTTCCCAGATTGAGTGCCATAAGTGGCATAGGTCACTGAAATATTTGTTTTTGCTTTTGGTATTTAAAATATTTTCAGAGATCGATATCGGTTGTTAGGTTTGGAATATTGTAGGATTTATGAAGTTTGATGCCCAGGTTTTGGATGAGTAGTCTGGTGATCTGGCAGTTAAAGAATAAATGATTTGCGTTTTCTGGTTTGTAGTTGCAAAGTGAGCAAGTACTGGGGACTCTGTTTATGTATCTATTTAAACGCTCAGTGGTGGGTAAGATATCTAATATAGTTTTCCAAATGAAATTTTTAATGTTTGGAGCGACATCTAGTTTCCAGATCCAATCTGCATTGATATTATTGTTATTTCTTGTGTTAAAGAGAGAAGAGGTAGATTTGACTGTGAATTTTCCATTTTTGTTGTAGATCCAGATTAGTCTGTCTTCGATATCAATACTAGGGATGTGAATATTTAGGATCATTTGAGCAATGTTAGGAGGGAATATGTTATATAATTTATTAGTATCCCAGGTATTAGAGTTTGTAAATAGATTACACGCTTTTAGGTTCGGATTGTGGTTGTTTCTAAAGTTTTCAAGTTTTTGTTCATTTACCCAGATGTCAGACCAGACGTTAATGGTTTTACCATTTCCAACAAGCCAAAGTAATCCTTTTGAGAAAGTATCTCTAATATTTAAGAGTCTTTCAAATTGCCAGGAAGTTTTTGTTTTGTTTCTTTCCATTATAGGTTCCGTTGAGAGATATTTTTGGCTGATAATTTTTGACTTGATGTTGTTAGGGTTTGCTATTATTCTCCAGAGAAGTTTCATCTGCATACTTAAGTTGATTTGTTCAGCTGTTTTGAACCCTAGTCCTCCGTCCTTTTTAGGGGTACATAAGTGTTCCCAGCTGATTAATGGATGATAGTTATCAGATTGTAGTGTATTCCAGAAGAAATTTTTGTTGATTTGATCAATTTTATCTAGAATTCCTTTTGGAAGAAGGAAGGATTGCATAAGATAGTTGGTTTTGGAATTAAGATTAGCTTGAATAAGGACAGATCTTCCTGCTTGGGAGAGAGTGTTTGATTTCCATTTGGATAGTTGTTTTTTTAGGCTTGTAATTGCTTCGTCAAAAACACTGTTATTGACTCTACCACTAATGAGTGGTATTTCCAGATATTTTTCTAAGGTTTTAGTAACAGGAATATTTAATTGTTGAGCTAGATTTTGAGCTTTTTGAAGAGAGATGTTTTTAGAGACTTGTAGAGAGCTCTTGTTGTAATTTATAGATAAACCTGAAATATTACAAAAGTTATTTAGAAGGTTTTTGATTGTGTGAAGACTTAGTTCATTAGCCTTTCCAAAGATAAGTGTATCATCTGCAAAGGAGAGGAATGGGATAGGACCACTGTTATTTGTCAGTTTGATTCCAACTAATGGATCAAGTTCTAATGATTCCTGTTGAATCATTCGTGCTAATAATTCCATAACTATGACAAAGATGTATGGTGCGAGAGGATCTCCTTGTCATATACCTCGAGAGGTTTGGAAGGTCTTCCCAGGTGAGTTATTGACTAAGACAGAGAACTCAGTTTTAGTTAAGCATGTCATTAAGGGGAATTTATCCATTTTTGGTGAAATCCGAATTTAGTCAAAACAATACGTATGTAGTTCCAGTTTATTTTGTCATAAGCTTTTTCCATGTCAAGTTTAATTGCCATCCATCCATATTTTCCTTTTTCGTTGTGGAAAGAGTGAAAGACCTCATGGGCTATTAGGATATTGTCTTGAATGTTCCTTCCCTGAACAAAGGCTCCTTGAAATGGGCTGATGATACGAGGTAAGATTGGTTTAAGGCGGTTAGCTAGAAGTTTGGAGATAATTTTATAAATAGTGTTGCAGAGACTAATAGGACGGAAATAGTTGATATTGATAGGGTTATCAATTTTCGGTATGAGAGCAATAAAAGTTGTATTTACTTCATTAAGAAGGATGCCAGAATGAAAGAATGATTTAATAGCCTTGCAAAGCAAGCTACCCACAATGTTCCAATATTTTTTGTAGAATTCTGGTGGAAAGCCATTAGGGCCTGGAGATTTATCTTCTTTCATAGAGAATAGAGTGTCCTTGATTTCTTTGTCTGTGAAGGGTTTGGTTAAGGTTAAGTTTTCAGAATCAGTAATTGTGCGATCTATCAAGTTTGGGAAATATGTGTTGTTATTGTTTATTTCTTTGTTTAAGATGAATCTTTCAGCTAGTTCATTCGTAATTTCATCTCTAATCTGATTTTCGTCTTGAATTATTAGACCATTTTTGTTTGTAAAATTTCGAGTAATGTTTTTTGAATTTCTGATTTTAGTTATTGATTGGTAGTATTTGGTATTTCTATCTCCAAAATTAAGGAAGTTGGATTTAGCCCTTTATTTCCAAAAGGTATTGTTAAAGTTCATAAGTGATTCTCGCTTATTTAGTAATCTTTGTCTTTTATTAAATATAAAATTGTTATAGTTTCCATTAATTTGTTGTGTTTGTAATAATAAGAGTTGATCTTCAATATCTTTTAATTGTCTAAGGTTATTATTAGGATGCGATTTACACCAAATTTTTGTGTTTTTCTTTAGTAGTTTCTGTTTTTGTAATAGTGTAAACATAAATGATCCATGGAGTTTATTTTCCCAGGTTGATTTAACTAGTTTATTATAGTTTTCATTTTTAGTCCATGACATTTCAAATTTGAAGGGTGATCCTGCTCTACTTAACTTTGTTCCGATTGAGATTGAAATTAATAAGTGGTCAGAATTTGTGAATGGGTGGTTATGAACGGTTAGGTTAGGGAAATGATTTGAGATATCTGTATGGATCATGATCATATCCAGTCGTTCATAAATGTTGTTTATGGGATTTTGACTCTTTCTCCAAGTTACTGGACTTCCAGTATAAGGGATAGTGTGAAGTGCTCTCTCTATTTTGTTGACATAAATATCTTATGTTCTGCCTTCAAAGTTCAAACAAATCATTGATTAATTAAAGATTTAAAAAGCTAACTACTCAGATCATTTGGTATTCCTGTCTCCAAATTTAATGAAGTTAGATTTGGTCCATACAGAAATCTCTAATCAATTCCCCAACTTAAATGTCCATTACCATCCATTTACAAGCTCATATCATTCCCTAATATCCATCTCAATTGGAAGAAAATTAATGAGAGCAGGATCACCCTTTAAATTTGAAATGCCTTGGACAAATAATGACAACTACAATAAACTAGTCAAATCAACCTGGGAAAATAAACTTTGCGGCTCATTCATGTTTACACTTTTACAAAAACAGAAACTGCTTAAGAAAAACATGAAAATCTGGTGTAAATCACATCCAAATAATAACTTCAGACAATTAAAAGACATTGAGGATCAACTTTTATTATTACAAACACAACAAATTAATGGAAAGTATAATGATATCACAAATAATAAAAGACAAAGACTACTAAATAAACGTGAAGCACTCATGAATTTTAACAATATTTTTTGGAAACAGAGGGCCAAATCTAACTTCCTTAAATTTGGAGACAGGAATACCAAATACTACCAATCAATAGCTAAAATAAGAAATTCAAAAAACATCCTCGCAATTTCACAAATAAAAGTGGTTTAGTCATTGAAGATGAAAATCAAATTAGAGATGAAATTACGAATGAACTAGCTGAAAAATTCATCTCAAACAAACAAACAACTAATACTAACACATATTTTCCAAACTTGATAAATTGCACAATAACTGACTCTGAAAACTTAACCCTAACTCGACCTTTCACAGATAAAGAAATTAAGGACACTTTATTCTCAATGAAAGAAGACAAATCTCCAGGGCCTGATGGCTTCCCACCCGAATTCTATAAAAAATAGTGGAACATTGTGGGAAGCTTGCTTTGCAAGGCAATCAAATCATTTTTTCATTCAGGCATTCTTCTCAGCGAAATAAATACAACATTCATTGCACTCATTCCGAAAATTGATAACCCAATCAATATTAACCATTATCGCCCTATTAACCTTTGCAATACTATTTACAAAATTATCTCAAAACTTTTAGCTAACCGTTTAAAACCAATCTTACCCCGTATTATTAACCCATTTCAAGGAGCCTTTGTTCAGGGAAGAAATATTCAAGATAACATACTAATAGCCCACGAGGTCTTTCACTCCTTCCATAACAAAAAAAGGAAAAAATGGATGGATGGCAATTAAACTAGATAGGAAAAAGCTTATGATAAAATAAACTGGGACTACATACGCATCATACTGACTAAATTCGGATTTCATCGGAAATGGATAAACTGGGTCATGACGTGTTTAACTAAAACTAACTTTTCAGTCTTAGTTAATAACTTACCTGGCAAGACATTCCAAACCTCTCGAGGTATATGACAAGGAGATCCTCTTGAACCATACATTTTTGTCATAGTCATGGAACTATTAGCCAGAATGATACAACAAGAATCATCAGAACTTGATCCGTTAATTGGAATCAAACTAACAAATAACAGTGATCCTATCCCATTTCTCTCATTTGCAGATGATACACTCATTTTTGGAAACGCAAATGATCTAAGTCTTCACACGATTAAAAACCTTCTAAACAACTTTTGTAACATATCAGGTCTCTCTATAAATTACAATAAAAGTTCTCTACAAGTCTCTAAAAACATCTCCCTTCAAAAAGCCCAAAGTCTTGCTCAACAATTAAATATCCCTGTTACCGAAACCCTAGAAAAATACCTGGGAATACCACTCATTAGTGGTAGAGTAAACAACAGTTTATTTGATGAAGCTATTACAAGCCTTAAAAAACAACTATCCAAATGGAAATCAAACACCCTCTCTCAAGCTGGAAGATCTGTCCTCATTCAAGCTAACCTCAATTCTAAAACAAACTATCTTATGCAATCCTTCCTTCTTCCAAAAGGAATTCTTGATAAAATTGACCAAATCAACAAAAACGTTTTATGGAATAAACTTTAATATGATAATTATCACCCTTTAATTAGCTGGGAACGGCTATGTACCCCTAAAAAGGATGGTGGACTAGGCTTCAAAACAGCTGAACAAATTAACTTAAGTATGCAAATGAAACTTCTTTGGAGAATAATAGCAAATCCTAATAACATTTGGTCAAAGATCATCACTGAAAAATATCTCTCAAAGGAACCATTAATGGAAAGAAGTAAAACTAAAACTTCCTGGCAATTTGGACGGCTCTTAAACATTAGAGATACTTTCTCCAAGAGATTACTTTGGCTAGTTGGCAATGGGAAAACTATTAATGTCTGGTCTGACATCTGGGTAAATGCACAAAAACTCGAAAACTTCAGAAATAACCACAACCCTAACCTAAAAGTTTGTGATCTACTTACAAACTCTAACACTTGGGACACTAAGAAACTAAACAGTATATTCCCACCCCACATTGTTCAAATGATATCAAACATTTACATCCCCAGAATTGATATTGCAGACAGACTAATTTGGATCTACAATAAAAATGGAACATTTACGCTCAAATCTACCTCTTCTCTCTTTAATACAAGAAATAACAATAATATTTCTGGAGATTGGATCTGGAAACTAAACATCGCACCAAATATTAAAAACTTTATTTGGAAAACTATATTAGATATCTTACCCACCACAGAGCGTTTAAACAGATACATAAATAGAGTTCCCAGTACTTGCTCTCTTTGTAACCATGAACCAGAGAACGCAAATCACTTATTTTTTAACTGTCAAATCACCAGGTCGCTTATCCAAAACCTGGGCACCAAACTACATAAATCCTTTTATATTCCAAAGCTAACAAGTGATATCTCTGAAAATATTTTAAATACTTGATGAAACCATGCGGAAATAACAAAGAAATGGACGCGGACATGTCAGGAACGGTCTCCAAGAAGAACTGGGATATAAGGGGGACGCGGACATAAAATGATGACACATGTCCATCATGCCCACCACCCACGACAATCACACGTGTCAGCTCAATGACGACACGTGTCAAAGAAAGGGACCCTGGCCGAGCCATATAAATAGGGAAGTGAACAGGAGAGAAAGGAGGTTTTTTTTTGGGGGGGGGGGAAAGGAGGACGACAAAGAAAGAGGAAAAAGAGGAACAAATTAGAGGATAACCGCGGAATCCGGGAAAGGACCGCGTAAAATTGAGAAGGATAGAGAGAAAGAAAGGGTAGAAGCCTATATATCCGCGACGAATCATACGTCTCTGTTTAATCTCCGCGGACAGGTATGAACCCTTACGATATGAAACAAACGGATGAACTCCCATGAAAACATGCGGGATTATGGTTAAATTTTTGAATGCGAGTGAAGCGCGGCCCAGGTTGAGTAGCGAATGAATTGATTCACGTATCAGGTAAGCCCGTGTAATATAAAAATATATACTCGTGTCCAAACCCCCAGGGGCCCATCGAAAGTGGGTCCCTTGTACAATTTTCTTGGGGTGACTTCATCACTGGCGCCGTCTGTGGGAACCCACTCACCCTGAGGGGTTCAATTTTAGGTTTCTATTAAACAATCTACATATGCTTTAGGTCTAAAACATCGCCTATTCACGGTCCCGACTAGACAGCCTTCTAATCTACAAGAGACGCGTAGGCCTCTAGAAAAACCCCCGTGAGGGGGGGGGAGTAGGAAAATGATTAACTAAAAGCATAGGATAACAAACTCCCTGCCAAACACTTTTACTAACAAAACTGTAAGTGGTTTGTGTCGGACAGGAAACATGTATAACAACGAAGACTCGGATGAGATGAGCCAAAGCACGATGCCAGAGCAAGAGGCCACTAGTATGTACAATCCATCTGTACTGCAATCAGGGGAACAACAGAGCATGTGGGCATCTCCATTCGTGCCCCCTTATTTCCCGACATACGTGCCCGAATACATACCGCCTGTGTACGTGCCACATGCGGCGCAGCAAGAGCCGCATTATTACTACCCACAAGCTCCCGAGCCTCAACCCTATTATCAGCCGATCCCCACGCCGCAATATTATTATCAACCGGCATCAGGGCCTCAACACCAGCACCAGCCAGTAAACGAACCGCGGCATTACCATAATTATGAGAACATATACCAAAGCCAGCCCAGAGCTCACAACCAGCAATATGACATGTATGGACATCCAGACGCGGCAGAAACAATCAATCCGAATCAGTATGGGAACCCTGCACCCGGAGCATCAGGATATGGATTCGATCCCCTGCATCAGGGCGCGCAAGGGGTCAATATGCGACCCAGCAAACATCGACGAGGAGAGCATTCAACTGACGTGTCGACTTCCACCAAGTCTGGCTCAACGCAAATGAAAGTTGACGTCCCTGATGCTCTGCCCTCTGTTTTCACTCAAGATATTTGCCAAGCACCGGTCCCCAAGCGATGGAGGGATGTGAATCTCATGAAGTACGATGGGACCACGGATCCAGAAGATCATATGTGTCATTTCATGACTGCAATGGGGATCAACGAATACAATGATGCTATGCTATGTCGGACTTTCCCATCAACCCTCACCAAGATCGCCTTAACCTGGTTCACCAACTTACCAAAGGGTTCAGTTAGCAGTTTCTCTGATTTGAACCGGATCTTCCAATCTCACTTTGGAAGCGCACGGTCAAGAAAGAAAACCATGCTAGACTTGAACTCAATCAAGCAAGGAGGGGATGAAACCCTGGGTCACTTCTTCGCCCGATTCACCAGTGTAGTCGTCCAAATCCCGAATTTCAATCATGAATCCGCAACTATCATCCTCATGGGCAATCTGGCGGAGGGTGATTTCAAGACTTACTTGTTCAGGAAGAAACCCAGAAGCTATGATCAGTTAAGGTTCTGGTGTCTCGACAGATAGATGCAGAAGAAGCGGCCGCGTCAAGTTCAAGAGCAAATGGCGGGCATCAAGGCTTTTTCAGTAAACTGGCAGGAAAGTTCAGAAAGGATAAAGGGGCAGCGAAACCCCCCAAACAACCATCGGCGGGACACCACCGGCAAAATGACGAAGTCCACTTCAATTCAGATAGGAGGGAAGAGCATCGTCATCAAAGAAATGATCGAAGAGAAAGAGATGACCGCAATAGAAGCCATCAACCGCGGAGAGATGATTACCATGATCGGGAAAACCGTCCTCGAGAACACCACCAGAATAGAAGGGACGATCGGCACTAGGTAGAGCGTCACATGCAAGGCGAGGAGTATCCTCGTCATCAAAACAGGGATCCTGACCGATACAGGGAGCGTGAGGAGGCACCACAGCCGTATCGAGGGAGGGGCCGAGGGCATCGATGGCGGAGAGGACGCCATAACGGTCCCCCACCCCCTCAAGGGTCAGTGAATCAGGCTCCCCGCGAGCAGGAAGGAAGGTTGAGGTCCGCGGTTGAGCGTATTCCAGAACCCGAAGGATACATCGACACTCTAGCTGGAGGACCCTCTTTTTCAGGAGCTAGTAACCAGGAGAGGAGGAATTATGAGCGAGAAGGAAAGCAACCACCTTCCGCGGAGAGCAGACGAATTGCCCACACGCCGCACGCAGAGATGGTATTCACGGTGAGAGACGCGGAAGATGTAAGGATGCCTCATTCCGACCCGCTGGTCATACATGCTCAAATAGCAACCAAGACTGTCAAAAGGGTGTTCATTGACACAGGATCATCGGTTGATATACTCGCATGGGAAGCCTTTCTGCAGCTCGGAGTCTCGGCAACGGCACTCAAGCCATACTCAGGGACATTAGTTGCTTTCTCCGGAGATGAAATACCAGTCACAGGGACCATAGAGCTGACGGTAGTGCTCGGATCTGCTCCAAGACGAAGGATGGAAAACATAGTTTTCACCGTCGTGCGGGTCCCAACAGTATACAACGCCCTGCTAGGAAGAGTCTCGCTCTACAAGTTTCAGATGGTGGTCTCTATCTACCATTTCTTGGCCAAGTTCCCCGTGGTAGGAGGAGAAGTAGGTGAAGTCCGCGGACAACAACCAGAGAGTCAGAGCTGTTACTTAACCTCCCTCAGAAAGAAAAGAGAAGTAATGCAGATTGAAGAATACGCCGCGAGCACAACTGAAAAGAAGGTAGAAAACTCGCAGAAGGAGCTTGTAGAAGAAACTGATCAAGAGGGTACCAGTACTGAAGCAGAGTTGGAGGTAAGACCCGCGGCAAGAGAAATTCCAACCGCTGACGAGAGGCAAGTCCACTCCCCATTCTCCAACCCGGAAGAAAGAATATATATGGGGCAAGCATTAGAGCCCGAAGAGAAACAGCGAGTCCTCGACATAATAGCAAGGTCGAGAGACATTTTCGCCTGGTCACCGAAAGATCTACTGGGGGTCCCTCCATCCATCGCCTTGCACACCCTCAGAATAAGACATGATGCTAGGCCAATTGCTCAGAAAAAGAGGAAGATGGCGCCTGAAAAAGCTCTCGCGGCGAAAGAAGAAACAGAAAAGTTACTGGATGCCGGTTTCATTGAGGAAGTAGAGGACTCCGAATGGCTGTCCAATGTGGTTCTGGTCAGAAAGTCGAATGGGAAGTGGCGTATGTGTGTTGATTTTTCAGATCTCAACAAATCGTGTCCCAAGGATAGTTACCCACTTCCCTCAATTGATGAGTTGGTTGATGAAACTTCCGGGAACGCTGTCCTCAGTTTCTTGGACGCATATTCAGGGTATAACCAGATCCGTATGGATCCCCTCGATAAGAAAGCCACAACCTTTATTACTAATCAGGGGATTTTCTGCTATAAGGTTATGCCGTTCGGGTTAAGGAATGCAGGGGCCACATTCCAAAGAACTGTTGACAAGATCTTTCGAGCCCAGACTGGGAGAAACGTATCGATCTATGTAGATGATATCGTGGTAAAAAGCTTGAAAGCAGAGGATCACGCCGCTGATCGGCAGGAGACCTTCGACTCTCTGAGACGCGGAGGATTAAACTTAAACGCGGAAAAGTGTGTTTTCGGTGTTGATTCTGGAAAATTTTTGGGATTCTTGGTTAGCCAGCGAGGGATAGATGTGAACCCTGAAAAGATTGCAGCGATTCAAGGGATGCGACCGCCCAGAACGATCAAAGAAGTCCAAGCTCTCAACGGTGCTGTCAACTATCTCAGCCGATTCTGCTCTTGTCTCGCGGATAAATCTCTGCCCTTCTTCGCTCTGCTAAAGAAGAAAGGACCGATCCAGTGGACACCAGACTTGCAACAAGCCTTCGAAGGGTTGAAAGATTATCTAACGAAGCTGCCAACCTTACACCAACCCGAAAGGCTTGAGGACCTACACCTCTACTTGGCTGTCAGAAGTGCGACCATCAGTGCAGTACTCGCCCGCGAAGAGAAATATCCAATTTACTATATAAGCAGAGTCTTGCGAGATACTGAAACGAGATATGAACCGATCGAGAAAATGATTCTGTGTTTAGTATTCGCGGCAAGAAGACTACGGCCTTACTTCCAAGACCACTCAGTCCAGGTCTTAACCAACCTTCCTTTAAGGCAAATCCTGCACTCCCCATGCCTCTCAGGACGGATGACGAAATGGGCAGTAGAATTGTCGGAATTTGATATTGACTACAAACCGCGGAAGGCAGCGCTAGCACAAACCCTGGCAGATTTCATCTGTGAAACAAGTTTTGAAGAACAAGCATCGTTTGAAGAAGGGAGTTGGGTTTTGAGAGTTGATGGAGCAGTCAATCAAGCAGGTAGTGGAGCTGGAATAGCTTTAGTATCCCCTGAGGGACAGGTAGCAAACTACGCTTATAAGCTTGCCTTCCAAGCAACAAACAACGAGGCTGAGTATGAAGCTCTCATAGCAGGTTTAGAAATAACGCTGTCAAGAGGAGCTAGGAGCGTGATTGCCTATACAGATTCTGAGGTCTTGGCAAGACAGATAGAAGGGGAATATGAGGCCAAAACGGGTTTGATGCCGGACTATCTGAGAAAAGTCCTGGCCTTACGAAAGGCCTTCTTGAATTTCAAAATAACGGCCGTCCCGAGGGAAGAAAATCAACAGGCAGACGCTCTGGCAGGGGTTGGCGCGGCAATGCCATCCGAGGTCGGTGCAGAATTCATATTCGAGAAAAGAGAAAGTCGTGGGCTAGTGAAAGAAGTTTTCTTCATTGAAACAAATGAAGAAAACGACTGGAGAACACCCGTGGCGGAATACCTGAAAAAAGGAATTCTTCCCACAGAAAAGCATGAGGCTAAACAAATCAAGATGAGAGCAGCAAGATTCACTGTCCGCGATGGACGGCTATACAAAAAAGGTTTTGCACAGCCAGACCTAACATGTGTTGCTACAGAGGAAGGAATGATGATTATACAAGAACTACACTCTGGTGTATGTGCGCACCACCAAGGTTGGAGAGCACTAGCAGTTAAGATCATGAGGACGGGATACTATTGGCCGACGATGAAGCAAGATGCTCAGGAATTCATCAAAAAGTGCGACGCGTGCCAAAAATATGGAAATGCTATCCATCAGCCCGCGGAAACTATGAAAGAAATCCATGGTGCCTGCCCTTTCTCCCTATGGGGGATGGACATTTTAGGACCATTTCCAACCGCGCCTGGCCAGCTGAAATACATGATCGTGATTGTGGACTACTTCACCAAGTGGGTGGAGGCGGAAGCCATGGGACTCATAACGGCTGAAAAGGTAAAAAAATTCTTGTGGAAGAATCTGGTCTGCCGCTTTGGAGTTCCGGAATCAATCATCACTGACCACGAACCCCAGTTCGACTGCGAAACCATCCGAAGTTTCTGTAAAAATCTCAATATTAATCTCAAATTCTCATCTGTAGCGCACCCTCAAACGAACGGACAAGCAGAAGTCACCAATCGACAAATCCTGGAGGGCATACGGAAGAAATTGGGGGACACGGCCAAAGGGAAATGGGCAGAACTCCTTCCTTTAGTGCTGTGGTCTCACAGAACATCCACGAAGACGCCGACAGGAGAGACGCCCTTTTCTCTGGTTTATGGTGTTGATGCGGTCATACCAGTTGAGCGGATGATTCCTTCAGCCCGTGTTTCCGGATTCAAACCACAGACCAACGAAGAAGCGCTTGAAGTGGAAATGCATCTGAGGGAAGAACGAAGAATGATGGCCGCCTTGAAAGCAGAAGAATACAAAAGACGCGCTGCACGGTACCACAACCAGAAGGTTCGCCCGCGACAATTCCAGAAGGGAGATCTAGTTCTACGACTAGTGCAGACAAGAGGAAAGCTGGATGCCAATTGGGAAGGCCCATACGTAGTAGCCGACGTCATTCAAGCTGGCGCCTACAAGTTGAAGAATGAAAATGGAGAAATCCTAAACAAGACCTGGAACGCCAATTGTCTGAAAAAGTACTTTGTGTAAATCTTGGAACACTGTCCTTTGGTTTAATAATCGCCCCCGCAGGTAGTTGGATGAGCGGTTAGCGGGCGTTTTCTATGAATTACTACGAATGACCAATAACTTTAAATGGCGCTGGAGCTCATTCCGTGTCACTCCCTTGATCGAGACTCTTGATCTCTCAAGGTCGAGCTAACGAACGAAAAGATTGATGACGCTGGAGCTCACTCCGCGTCACTCCCTTGAACGAGACTCTTGATCTCTCAAGGTCGAGCTAACGAACGAGAAGATTGATGACGCTGGAGCTCATTCCGCGTCACTCCCTTGATCGAGACTCTTGATCTCTCAAGGTCGAGCTAACGAACGAAAAGATTGATGACGCTGAAGCTCATTCCGCGTCACTCCCTTGATCGAGACTCTTGATCTCTCAAGGTCGAGCTAACGAACGAAAAGATTGATGACGCTGGAGCTCAATCCGCGTCACTCCCTTGAACGAGACTCTTGATCTCTCAAGGTCGAGCTAACGAACGAGAAGATTGATGACGCTGGAGCTCATTCCGCGTCACTCCCTTGATCGAGACTCTTGATCTCTCAAGGTCGAGCTAAGAACGAAAAGATTGATGACGCTGGAGCTCATTCCGCGTCACTCCCTTGATCGAGACTCTTGATCTCTCAAGGTCGAGCTAACGAACGAAAAGATTGATGACGCTGAAGCTCATTCCGCGTCACTCCCTTGATCGAGACTCTTGATCTCTCAAGGTCGAGCTAACGAACGAAAAGATTGATGACGCTGGAGCTCACTCCGCGTCACTCCCTTGAACGAGACTCTTGATCTCTCAAGGTCGAGCTAACGAACGAGAAGATTGATGACGCTGGAGCTCATTCCGCGTCACTCCCTTGATCGAGACTCTTGATCTCTCAAGGTCGAGCTAACGAACGAAAAGATTGATGACGCTGAAGCTCATTCCGCGTCACTCCCTTGATCGAGACTCTTGATCTCTCAAGGTCGAGCTAACGAACGAAAAGATTGATGACGCTGGAGCTCACTCCGCGTCACTCCCTTGAACGAGACTCTTGATCTCTCAAGGTCGAACTAACGAACGAGGAGATTGATGACGCTGGAGCTCATTCCGCGTCACTCCCTTGATCGAGACTCTTGATCTCTCAAGGTCGAGCTAAGAACGAAAAGATTGATGACGCTGGAGCTCATTCCGCGTCACTCCCTTGATCGAGACTCTTGATCTCTCAAGGTCGAGCTAACGAACGAAAAGATTGATGACGCTGGAGCTCACTCCGCGTCACTCCCTTGAACGAGACTCTTGATCTCTCAAGGTCGAGCTAACGAACGAGAAGATTGATGACGCTGGAGCTCATTCCGCGTCACTCCCTTGATCGAGACTCTTGATCTCTCAAGGTCGAGCTAACGAACGAAAAGATTGATGACGCTGGAGCTCATTCCGCGTCACTCCCTTGATCGAGACTCTTGATCTCTCAAGGTCGAGCTAACGAACGAAAAGATTGATGACGCTGGAGCTCATTCCGCGTCACTCCCTTGATCGAGACTCTTGATCTCTCAAGGTCGAGCTAACGAACGAAAAGATTGATGACGCTGGAGCTCACTCTGCGTCACTCCCTTGAACGAGACTCTTGATCTCTCAAGGTCGAGCTAACGAACGAGAAGATTGATGACGCTGGAGCTCATTCCGCGTCACTCCCTTGATCGAGACTCTTGATCTCTCAAGGTCGAGCTAACGAACGAAAAGATTGATGACGCTGGAGCTCATTCCGCGTCACTCCCTTGATCGAGACTCTTGATCTCTCAAGGTCGAGCTAACGAACGAAAAGATTGATGACGCTGGAGCTCATTCCGCGTCACTCCCTTGATCGAGACTCTTGATCTCTCAAGGTCGAGCTAACGAACGTAAAGATTGATGACGCTGGAGCTCATTCCGCGTCACTCCCTTGATCGAGACTCTTGATCTCTCAAGGTCGAGCTAACGAACGAGAAGATTGATGACGCTGGAGCTCATTCCGCGTCACTCCCTTGATCGAGACTCATGATCTCTCAAGGTCGAGCTAACAAACGAGAAGATTTTGGAAACCTCGACACTTGGTCGTTTCAATATTTTTCGTTCAACATTCTTATTTATTACAGGCTTCCTTTTGCTTGATAATCTAAACACATAGTATGGAGCACTCCTTTCTCAGGGGGAGCCGCCACTACTCTCATCTTCTGAAGTGTTTTCCCCTGAAGGCACGTAGGTGGCCTTGAAGCGCGCGTCGCCCAGATACTTGAATACGACACCCCCTCCCACGCGAACATTCCTGGACCGGGTGAATGCTCTCCATCCTTGCGTGAGCCAGAGCACCCCTGCTTCGTCCCTTTCTACTAAGATGCGCGTGCCCCTCCTTCCCAGTCCATTGGTTAGGATGATTTTTTCGACACCGAAAAGGCCATATTCCTCTTCGAAGCACTCCGGCAGGGGCTGTTGTTTGTTTGGATGAAATGATTAATCGTAAGTAGAAAACGAAAACGTTTAGTAAGGGAGTTTTTAGAGGGGCGTTACCGTTCTTTGTAAAAAAGAAGCGTCCTGGATCAATCGAATGAAATCCCTTGAGCGGCCTCCACCTGATGCCATGTTTTCTCCGGAACTATTTTGGTTTATATGTTTCCTGGTGAAGAATGTGCCTTGAGGGGTTATCTGGTCCCCGGTTTTATAGAAAAATTGTGAGCCACTGTTCCCTCGCTTGTTCGGTTTTTTATTTATTTATTCACAAAACTCGAGTATCTTCTCTGAAACGTCTCTTCCCAAGTTTCCCGGGAAGGAAAATCGGTCAGTGAGGGAAAAACAGCTTTATTAATTTCCTTTCTCGGGAAGGAAAATCGGTCAGCAAAGGAAAAACAGCTTTATTAATTTCCTTTCTCGCGAAGGAAAATCAGTCAGCAAAGGAAAAACAGCTTTATTAATTTCCTTTCTCGGAAAGAAAATCAGTTAGCAAAGGAAAAACAGCTTTATTCGTTCTCGGGTACATCAGTACTTGCAGGCTCATTTTTTAGGTTTAGGCGCCTTGGCGCTTTCAGAAGCCCTTGTGGGCTTCTGATGGGCTTCTGGCCTTGAGTGAACCGGCGTTTGTTGGGCCTAACTTCTTTTGGCGGACGCGTGTCGGATCTGGAGTGTATAAAACGAGAAGATTGATGACGCTAGAGCTCATTCCGCGTCACTCCCTTGATCGAGACTCTTGATCTCTCAAGGTCGAGCTAACAAACGAGAAGATTGATGACGCTGGAGCTCACTCCGCGTCACTCCCTTGATCGAGACTCTTGATCTCTCAAGATCGAGCTAACAAACGAAGAAGATTGATGACGCTGGAGCTCACTCCGCGTCACTACCTTGATCGAGACTCTTGATCTCTCAAGGTCGGGCTAACAAACGAGAAGATTGATGACGCTGGAGCTCACTCCGCGTCACTCCCTTGATCGAGACTCTTGATCTCTCAAGGTCGAGCTAACGAGTGTAAAAACCGATAATGCTAGAGCTTATTCCGCGTCAATCTCTCTATTGGACCCATGATTACTCAAGGGAGAGTCAATAAGTATAAAAAAAAACAAATATCGGAAATTTCTCCGTGTCGCTCCTCCGACCGAGGTGCGCGACTCCTCAAAAATCAAAATAATTGCAAACATAGTTCAATGCCATGATCATAAGTCTAAAAACTCCGAGGAGTACGACCGCAAACAAACGTCACAAGAAAAACGAACATTCCCCTTGGTCCCATAACACACATTGAATAAGGAAAACGCAGACACGCGATACAACAATTGCAAAAGAGATTTCACACATCCGGAAGGATGACCGGCCTCGGAGGCGACATGACCCAACCATTCTCCACACAAATGGATCCCCCGTCAAGCATACGAACATCGAAGTGAACACCACCACGATGGCGAAGTACCATGACAGTTCCCATTCCTAGCCCTTGGGACGCAATGAAATCACTCCAACCATTGACAAGCCAAAAAATCCCGTAGTCCTTTTTGACTATTTGGATCGGAAAATCCACAGTTGAGTCCAGGGATAAAAAGACTTGGGTTGAGTTGGTAACACCTGTCTCATCTTCAAAAAGAGCAGGCAGCGACTGGGAAAGAACAAAACAAATAAGGCGTAAAGAAAGAAGTAAATCTTCCCAAAGAAAAAGAAGAAGAAGAAGAAGACAACTCACTCGTTCCAGCAGCTGATCTTCAAAATCCAAGGCTAAGTAAAAAGCCCAGGGGTTCGCATTTGATGCCTCCATTTAAAAATAAAAAAACACTAGGGGAGAAAACGCCCTTGTCCCTCACTTATATAACCTCGCAAAGAAAAGGAGATGGAATATATTCTCGAAAGAATCTTTCAGAATCCTCAAAAGAAGAACACAACCACCACAGGACATAGGCTTACTAAAGTCATGAATCAAAAAGACAAGTCTGAATCACACGAAGACCAAGAAGAATCTTGGGCATAACCATTTTTTATTCATAACAAAAGAAAAATACGTGCCAATGGAAATAACCTCCTCGGCTTACAAAAGGATACGAGAAAAACCAATCACGGATAGAAACCGTTAGTTAAAATATTAGCAGGCTCGAAAGGAGAATAACCTACGATCTCGTCCCCGTCCTCCAAACCCATGATTTGGACTTCAAAACGAGCATTCCCCTTGTGGATAAAAACCATAGAGGATCCAACCACAAGCCCATGAGATTCAATAAAATCTCTCCATCCGTGACAAAGCCAATACATCCCGTAATCACCCTTGTAAACGCGAACCGGAAAATCGCGTAAGAGGTGGGATGAAAGGAAAACTTGCTCAGGGATATCACCCGCGAATTCACCCTCAAAACGCATAGGCAAGAGCTGGAAACAAAAGAGAACAAAAGATCAAATGCAAAGAATAAATGATATTAAAACACATGTTCCCAAAGAAGACTTACCAAGCGGGATGTCTGATCAAGACGGTCAATAGACTGAAAAAAGGCCCACCTACCCGATCTAGGAGCGGCCATGAACACAAATTGGAGAACCAAGAAGGCAATTATGAGGTAGTGAAAAAGGAAAAAAGTAAAGATACCCCCTATAAAAGCCTAAAAGAGCAGCATGCATGACTACCATCTGGCATAAGATTCCTCTAAAAATTGAAGAAATGCGAGCTCGCCAACCAAGGCGGCAGTATAGTCACGAGAGCTGCAGAAGTAAATTCAGTGAAACGACTCAACCTCCAGGAACAACAGACAAAACAAAGGTCAGGCGAAGCTCAGGCCTAAATCAAACACGCGGCCTAAAGAACACCACGTAGAGCAACCCCAGGATGACGAGCTGAAACACGCGGCGCGTTTGATCGAATATAAGAACCCCGTGAAATCCTGTAAAGATTATCATGCATAGAATAAAGAAATGGAGTTCGAAAATCCACCAAAAGCCTTTTACAGAGTTATCGTTACAGAAGAACAACTTCAATCTCTACGCCTCCCACTGATGTACGTCCTCCTAGAGGAGGATGCGCATCGCCTGGTGCATCTGTGGTCTCGATCCAACCGCGAGCATGAAGTCAAAGTCGAAGTGGACGCAGACGGAATTTATTGGTTCACAGACGGATGGCCCGGATTCGTAGAAGCTAACAGGATAAGCATTGGGGTTGCTCTGATCTTCATATACCAGGGAGATTCGATCTTCGAGGTATACGTTGCGAACCCCAACTGTGATTACAACGGAATAGAGAGACGCGGATGAGGAACCACTACAAGGGCGACCAGCATTGTAATCCCAATGCCTTTTAAAATGTCTATGTGTAAAAGAACGGAGTAACGTTCGAACTAAATAAGGTCTAGGAGTCGTATAACGCTATCTGTTTCGAAATAAAAAGAGTGGGTCTCCATGTTCCAGAACTTCAAAAGCAAAGCGCTCCCTTTATTCACGAAATAAACTCATACAGCGAATGGATTCTCCCAATTTATAAACGGCTCAACATGAGTCGCTGGAAGAAACAACTGGAACATAGTCCTCAATTTCAGCACATTCTAAATCACGTCGCGGACAAACTTTAAAACAAGCACGACCCATGTAGAAGAAAGTCATCGATGACCCAACAACAAAGCTGTGATGAGTAACGAATCTATCCCAGCCACGACGAAGGTATAAGCGACCATCCGATCCCCTTTCCACCTCAACCTGAAGATTCTTAATGGCATGAGAAGTCAAGAAAATCTTCCGCGGAGGAGGAGATCTGAACTCCTCCTCAAATTGATTAGGGAGAGGCTGTCAAAGAGAAACATAAGTCAGATAATTGAAGTTGAAGAAAAAGGGGTAGAAAGAAACATTTTAAAAACCTATACTATCAAAGAAAACCTACGAGTGAAGAAAGATGATCGACGCATCCCAAAGTGCTGAAAAACGCCCAAGGGTTAGAAATCCCAGGCGCCATGAGTCCTCATCAGAGGGAGGAACCACAATTATAAAGAACTAAAGACACAAGTCAAGAGTGTTCAAGCATGGCAGACAAGTGGCGAGAAACTTTCATCAACCACAACACAAGTGGCCAAGCCAATCGAGATGATAATTGCTACAAAAGAGTAATTATATACAAGAACATAATCTCGCGAGCGAGTTAGTAAGAACCATTGTTTGGACATAAAAAACGCAAGATTGTTCAGTCACCACAGGAGTTAATTACAGAATAGGCCAGCGTCCGCAAAATCTGATAAAAACAAGGAAGTTACACCCCTAAGCCTTAGGGATCAGCGACGACGTCGACCTCTTCATCATCGGAATCATCCTCGTCCGAGAGTTCCTCTCCCGCCATCTCTTCTGGGGTCAATCCCCAATCCGCGACCGATAGGCTCGCCTCGAACTTCTCCAAAGGAACGCCGGGGTTAGCCCGCGAACGGACGACGCTTTGGTTAATGCCAGCAGACATCCCTTTTCGGAAGTAACTGAAGCACTTGTCCTTTAAAAGCTCAACACCCTCAGGAGATCGAAGGCATGGTTTTGCTATTGAGGAGAGGAAGGAAGTGCCCGCGTCGGTTTTGAACCACTCAGAAGTCAAGAACTTAAGACCTTCAGGGGATCCCAGCCACCGGATCGCGACCTCTTGAGGAGCCTGGGACTGAAGCTTCTCCAACTCCTGCCTCATCAGGGCGCGATCTTCTTCAACGATGGAATGCTCCACTTGAAGATCTCTGAGACATGCCTCGGATGCCTCCAGTTCCTTCTTCATTTGTTCCGCGGATCGATGAAACTCTTCTCCTTGACGGCGTAAGACATCCGAATTTGAAAGTTCCGCGTCAAGTTTCGAGGACAAAGCGGAATTCTGCTCCCTCAAAGTAGAAATCTCCTCATTGGCAGCCTGCAACTTCTCATGAAGTTCCACGGCCCGCTTTTTGAATTTCTCCACCGAGGAAGGGTCGCCAACAGTGTTTCCTAGCGTCCTCAACTTGTGATTCAACGCTTTTACCTCAGCGGCCTTTTTAGAAAGCTCCGACTCGAAAGACACCAGCCGCCTCTCTGAGTCGATTTGGAAACTCCTAACCTAAAAGAAACCAAGAAAGAAGTGAAAATAAGGGGACAAGGATCGAACAAAAACTTAACTAAATATAAAAAGGTCCCCACCGCGAACTTACCCACTCAGCCACACGCTCAAATTGTAGAGAAAAGTCATCCAATTCCAAGCGCCGCACCCATGATCGTTCGTTCCGCGCAAATTTTTCGGAACCACGAAGACGAACTAGATCATCGACCCCGAAGCCGGGGATACGAAAGGCGGGCAAAGTATCGTCCCCTTGAAGAAAAAGCGCCTCCTCTTCCCCGCTACCAGAGGCACGAGATGCACCCACGGCCTTCCTTTTCTTCTGAGGACGAGAAGTGTCCACACCCGAAGGACCGGAACGTTTCTCACGGACATCTGAAGCCGCAACCTCGGCTTCCACCGAAGGTTCGTTGGCCCTATCCGCGTCCTCAACCGCTGCTCCTTAAGGCGCAGCAGGCGGGCGGGGGCACGCTTGGCAGACTTCTTCTTCCTCACCTTTCCGCTTTCTTGAACAGAATGGCGATCGGCTAGGGAATTCAAATCCATCAGGTCTGCCAAAAAAGAAGCAAAAGACAAGGCATGAATAACTGTTCGCGAAACACGTAAGTCCTCTTTAAAAAGGAAGAAAAAATA
Source organism: Persicaria maculosa (assembly GCA_963922045.1). Lineage (NCBI taxonomy): Eukaryota > Viridiplantae > Streptophyta > Magnoliopsida > Caryophyllales > Polygonaceae > Persicaria > Persicaria maculosa. The sequence goes on from OY998257.1 coordinate 21,814,956, forward strand.
AGGGCATGTGAATGGTATACACGAAACGCTAAGATAATCACAAAAATAAAAATGAAAAAAGACTAAGGCAGACACCTAATCGCGGATGAGGCAGACTCAACCCCGCCATCTCAAGGCGAAGAGCCGAAACCATCGATCGCCACGGTAACTTTGGCTCATGAACGAAGGAATCCTTAAACTTATCTAAATGGGCAACCCATGGCTTCTTGACCGCACTAAACCACCCAGGAACAGTCTTAAATTCAAGGCAAACGCCAGCTTTGTCACGAACCAAAAACCACTTATGTTTCCAGTTCGGCTTACTGGAAAGCCTCTCAATATAACTACAGCTGGAGTTGCACTGGTAGAACCGAGGATCTTGAGGCCCTCTCTTCAAGGAAAAGATGCTGAGCATTAATTCTTTCGTTGGAAGCACACCGATATCCTTGCAGCGCATCACGAAGCTGGCGAAAAACATCCAACAGTTTGGTACAACTTGCGCGGGGCTCAAATTGTACTCGGACAAGAAGGCTATGAACAGAGGATGAAGAGCAAGCGAAATCCTTGGGATAAACTTGCCGCGTACACTACCAAGCAGTCCTCATAAGCGTCTAAACACCCTCCGCCCTCCGAGGGAAGACACAACTCCACGCCTGCTGGCCATGGAAATATCTGGGCCAAAGCTTCAACACTCGAAAGATCAAGCAACATTGTACATCCTCGCACCTCTTGAATAGGAGAACGACGCGGACGAACCCTCTCGGAAATAACAGGAGGGCAGGGTTGAGGGTCGCGAAGGGAGAACTCTCCCCGAAAGGAACAAGAACCCAAATCGTCAAGGGAATAAGATGGAAAGTCGAGGTCGCTGAGAACATCCTTCGAACGAACTCTTGCACACTTCTCAGCAAAGCCTACAGGAGACTCAGCATAAGGAACCCAAGACAACTCAGATTCCCGACCGCTAGTTGATGGACGTGGACTGAAAGAGGCACCCGCGTCGGTTGGAGCTCGGGTCTCCACTGTAACACCCCCTTTTTGATCCCAAGGGAATGTTACAGCGCCAGTGAATCCGCAGACTTTAATGTCTTTGAATTCACCTGAGGCTTATAGGGACATGCAACCATGCTCCCATAAACAAGATGATAATTTAAATACAATCAAGTAGGCGGAAGTGAATAAAATTTATTAGTTTAGAATATCTGACCATAATAACATAAAAATTCCAAAACTATAGGGTATGAATAAATTCCAAAATAGATAAAATTAAAGTAGCGGTGCGGAAACTCTAGAGGTTCAAAACTTGTAATAAAATATTCAATAACTGATAGCCCGCTCTTCAACTCTCTCCTGCTCCGCTGTTTGCACTAGACCTGTGGAATATGGTCTGGTGTTTCGTGAGAACGAAGGACACCAGCCATCCAATAAATAGGATGGTTAGTACAATTAAGACTAGCAAATGATAAGGAAAATGTTCAGACTTTAACCTTAAAGTGACCATAAAACGGTATGTCTCAGGTTAAGGGAATGACACGAATATGTATAGTAGAAACTGAATGAAAAGGGTAAAAATTCACACATGACTCGGATGATCATAACGATCGATTATAAGATAAGAAGAGGAATTATACTCGAGGCAGATAAGTATAATAACTGAAGTGATCACCTATTTAACAGTCGATAATAATCACAATAATGATAACGATAATAATAATAATACTACGTGGTACCAGTCGGGCCTTTACCAAGGACCACGACCTGCATCAGATCGTTGTTTTATCATCCCGCAGAGAATGCATTCCGGGATGGTGTTTCATGAAACCTTGTAAGGCGGTGGCTTAACGAACCACAACCTGCAAGTCAGTCTACTGCATAACTTGCCAAAGGCATAAAGCCACTCGCATCACGTGGTGCGCATTTTAACATATCACAACTAAGCATCACATGGTGCCTATCTTATCATATATAAACAATTTATACTAGGTGATCATAATAACGACATTAAATCCAACAGGGACAAGCATGGATAATTCAAAGGGTCTTACTATCACATGCTACTAGTTTGCATGAAAGAACAAGCAGAATATCATGCACTTTAGGAAGAAGAAAATGGGCAACCTTTACTTATCCCGAGTTATAAACAAACAATTCACATTTAATACTATAACACTATAATTACTTTAATAATAATTGCCCATTTATTTAACTCATGCCAATTTATGATTAAAAAGATAAAGTACATCAAGCAGACGGGTATGCAAATTATCGAAATTGGCAAGGAAATTGGCCGCAGGGCCGCATTCGACACGGAAGAATTTAAAAGGCACAACAAAAGAATCACGAAACACGTAGAGGGCGTTTGAACGAAATCACTTGCCTTAACCTTCGTTGATCGGTTGATGGCAACGAGACGAGATCTTAGCACCTATTGAATCCATCGGAGAAATGAATATCAATATTGATATTTTATGAAATTAACTTTACTTAACTCAATTCGAAATTGAATTAATTCTATAAAGTTAAATATTATATACCAATATGAATTCCTCGGGATGCGGGATCCGGCGTGGGTGCTTCGAGATTTCTTGACGTCGCTGAAACGGCCAAGAATGGAAAAGTTCAGAATTATTAGCCGCTTAATTTAATAAGTAATTAATTTAGGGCCAAAAACGAGAATAGAATTAAAATGAGGGTAGTTTTTGTAATATGAAGAAAAGAAATCAAAACTCTGTAAATTGAAACAGAGAGATACGCGTACAGCAGAGGACGGCGATGAACGAAACTCCTCGGCGCGGATTGGAAGCGGCAAGGCGGTGGCTCGGCGACGGAGTGCTGCGGAAGTCCAGTGCTGTGCACTGCAGTGGCGGCTGCGGCTCACGGAGGTGTCGAAGAGGATGGCTGCGACTGGCTCCGACCGTGGCCTTCGGCGCTGCAGCAGGTGCGCTCACAGGAGGCGTCTCCGGGCAAGGGCCCTCGGCGGCAGGCGGTCTCGGCGGCGAGGGTGGTGGACAGGCGGTGTTTGGTTCGTGGCTCACGTCGCCAGCGATGGGTCAGCGCAGGTCGGGCGGCTGGGCTCGGACGGCTCACGGGGAGGAATTTGGGAGAGGAGGCGAAGATGGTACGAGGAAGAAGATGGATGAATAGGAGACGGGTTTGTGGAAACCCTAATATTGGACGTGTATCTATACGGTTGAATTAGGTTTAATAAAATATAGATTTTTGATCATTTGGGATTAAGAATAAATTAAAATAGAGATAAAATGGTAGAAGATATGTTTTAATGAAAATAACTAAAACAAGCAGATAAAGACGGAGATAAATTATGGATTTCTCCACTTTAGCGTGATGAATATTATTTAATTTAATTCCATAAATTAAATAATATGAATATTTAGAGGATTTATGTAATTAAATCCATCATATATTATACTCTTTAGAATAATTTAATTATTCTATTTCATACTATATATCTTAGGTGAATTTCTTAAATGACCAAATTCACATGATATATACTATAGTGTGATATAATATAGACTTATTTAATTAAATAAAAATAAGAAATAGCCCAAAAAATAATTTGGGGTATTTCATACCTCCCTACTAAAAATAAGTTTCGTCCCGAAACTTAGAAAAGAACGAGAAATGAATTGAAGATAGGATGATAACCTCGAAATAGATGAGAGGATATAGATTGATCAAAGCAGAGCTAGGTGTAACTAACAACGGTTCCCGAATGGGTAGAATTTAAGCATGATTCGCTTAATTTACTTATCGGATACGTGAGCGATGAGACTTACATCTAAAGTAACTCATTGCTTTCCGAACTCCTCAATTGCAAAGCTTAAAATTTTCAATCCTACGAAAATAGTGTATCTTTATAGTTATGAGCATCTAAAACAAGGTTAATAAAATTTTGAAAGACATCTTTTGATATTCACTCTTGTTGCTCGAGATAAGTGAACTCGCATCACATAAGAAACAGGGTTAACTAGCTTGTCATTGGCTTTCGTCTCAGCCCCATCTGGCTTCCTTTTCCAGGTTGCCAAATGGCCCGGGTGGCTTTGAAGGCAACCATTGTGACAAAACTAGCCAGCCTTATTCATACGAGATGAGTTGCGGGTCTTCGTCTTCTAGTTTATCGACGGGAACGTTGTCCGTTTCTTCAGCACTTGCGTCCTTGTCTTCTTTATAAACATAAATCGTGCATATCTATATACTATTCTCAAGCTTTTTACCAATGAGAGTTCGGTTGCTCGATCATGGAAGGGAAAGATGAGATATATAACCCATGATCGTTTAATACTATCAAGATTTAGGAAAGGTGAACCTACCTACATAAAGAGTTACTAATTATCCTCCTGAAGGACCTTACGTATGATATATCGATCATTAATCACTGATTTCACATGCGGGTATGATTCCTGCTTATACAAAAGCAAAACAAAGGAGCCCTTCTAGAGTCTATAGGGAGCACTCCCCGACTCTTTTTCGATATCTATAAAAACACGGATTAACCAACTTGGTATGGAATCAAAAGTATCAACATACTAGAGCCGACTATATAAAATGGAAGGAATATTATTAGAGAAGTGTTCATAGCTTATATGGTATTCAACATTAGAATATTACCAATGAGCACACAAATTCCTTACTTTGACTCAAACCTGTAAGGTTGTAAAGATGAATCCAAAACATTAATCAAAGGAACTATGATGAGAGGTCTCTAACAAGCTTCCTTATTTATTAATATCCGAATAAATGAGGTAATTAAACCACTATGCAACTCGCGCTAAGTAGAAAACAAATGAGGAAAGCGTTTCCGCATTTCTTCCTCAGTTTTCCAAGTCATCTCCTCAGTCCCGTGCTTTGACCAAAGCACCTTGACGAATGGAACTACCTTGGTGCGAAATTGCTTCTCTCACCGCGCTAGAATCCGCACCGGTTCTTTCTCGTAGGTTTCGGTGGGGCAGACCTCAATGTCCACATAGCTCAAGATGTGGGTCGGGTCAGGCACGTATTTCCTTAGCAGTGATACATGGAAGATGTCATGTACTGGATGAGCTGACGGAGGTAGAGCAAGACGGTAGGCAACATTGCCTACATGCTGAAGAATCTCAAATGACCCGACATATCAAAGGTTCAACTTCCCTCGCTTTCTGAACCGGAAGACTCCCTTCATGGGTGACACTTTCATGAACACCTTGTCGCCCACCTCAAAGTTGACCTCTCTACGCCTAGGGTCAGCATAAGACTTCCGACGACCCTGAGCGGTCAACATTCATTGCCTGATCATAGCGACTTCTTCAGTTGTCTTCCTTAACATCTCCGGACCTATATGGATAACATCAATCGCGTCATCCCAACACACTGGCGATCGACACTTTCGTCCATAGAGGGCTTCAAAAGGAGCCATCTTTATGGATGAATGTCAGCTGTTGTTGTAGGTGAACTCAATCAGACTCAAACTAGTCTCCTAATCTGTTGGCCTATCCAGGACACAGGCTCGTAGCATATCCTCCAGTGTCTGAATGGTCCGCTCTGACTGACCATTTGTCTGAGGATGAAAAGCAGTGCTGAAATTTAGCTGAGTGCCAAGTCCCTCATGCAGCTTCTTCCAGAACTCTGAGATGAATCGTCCACCACGATGAGAGACAATGGACGAAGGAACATCGTGAAGGCGGACTATGTGCTGAAGGTATAATTCAGCTAGCTTTGCTAGTTTCCCGTTAGATTGGATAGCAATGAAGTGTGCACATTTGGTGAGTCGATCAACAATCACCCAAATGGCATCCTTCTGCCCCTGGCCATTAGGGAGCCCACTATCATATGGGTACTGGGAGTGGTTGGAGCTTCCCACCAGGTCTTTGGTGCTTAATCTTGACCTGCTAACATACCAAGCATCTGGCCACGTGATCGGTTACTTCATTCTTCATACCAGACCACCAGTAGTTCTTCCTTAGATCCTTGTACATCTTACTAGCTCCAGGATGCACCGAATAGCCGGATGCATGAGCTTCCTGAAGGATTATTTTTCGGATCTCAGGGACATTGGGGACGCAGATGCGATTCCCAAACCATAAGAATCCATCATCCCTCACGACAAAACCTAAGACTTTACCCTCGAAAAGTCAATGCTAATATGCAGTAACATAACATCCTCTGTGTGCTTTGCCTTTATCTCTGCTAACAGATCTAAATGAACCTCCATCATACACAACTGTCCTTGGTTCCTTTCAAACCAAACTTCAACCTTTGACTTGAGCAGATCCTTTTGCAGAGAAGGACTTGCTGTCAAACAGCTAATCATAGCCTCGTTCTGAGATTTGCGACTTAAAGCATCGGTTATGACATTAGCCTTTCCAGGATGATAGAGAAGCTCAATGTCATAATCCTTATCAGCTCTAGCCAGCGTCTCTGTCTCATGTCAAAATCCTTCTAGGTGAACACATACATGAGGATTTTGTGGTCGGTGTATATCTGGCAACGAATCCCATACAGATAATGGTACCAGGTTATTAGAGCAAATACCATAACCGCTAGTTCCAGATCATGCACTGGGTAGTTCTCCTCATACGGTTTCAACTGTCGTGATGCATAGACTATCATCTTCCCATCCTGCATCAATTCACAACCCATACCTTGCGTAGAAGTATCACTGTAGATCACATAATCCTCTAACTCTTTATGGAGTGCCATTATAAGTGTTGTGGTCAACTGCTTTTTCAGCTCCTGCAAGCTCGCTTCGCACTTGTCATTCTAGATGAATTTCTGGGATTTTCGCAGGAGTAAGGTCAGTGGTTGGGCCAATTTAGAAAACCCTTCCATGAACCTCCGGTAGTAACCTGTTAGTCCCAGAAAACTCCGGATCTCCTTGACGTTCTTCGGCGTATTCCACTTCGCTACAGCTGCTCCCTTTCTTTGAGATGATGTGGCCTAGGAATGTCACCTGCTTTATAAAAAAAAGTCACACTTAGACAACTTGACGTACCGCTGATGCTTTCGCAGTGTCATCAAAATAGTTCTCAAGTGTTCGGAGTGAGCCTTCTCACTCGACGAGTAGATAAGGACGTCGTCATTGAAGACTACGACGAACTTGTACAGATACTAGTGGAAACAACGATTCATCAGATCCATGAAGACTGTTGGGGCATTTGTCAAGCCGAAGGGCATCACCACAAACTCATAGTGCCCATAACGTGTCCTAAAAAGAGTCTTTGAAATATCCTCGTCACGAACTCGGAGCTGATGGTAACCCGATCGAAGGTCAATCTCGGAGAATACCTTTGCTCCCTAAAGCTTTATCTAACAAATCCTCGATGCGTGGTAGTGGATACTTGTTATTGATCGTCACCTTATTCAGCTCTAGATAATCTATACACAAACGGAAAGAGCCATCTTTCTTCTTCACAAACAGCACGAGAGCACCCCAAGTGAAGCATTTGATCGAATATAACCCTGTTCTAACAACTCTTCAAGTTGACTCTTCAATTCTTGCATCTCCACTAGAGCCATACGATACGGGGCTTTGGAAATAGGAGCGGTTCCTGGCTCTAAGTTGACGGGGAACTCTATGAACAGCTTTGGAGGTAAACTAGGAATCTCGTTGGGAAAACATAAGAAAATTCCCGAACTACAGGAATATCGGAGATAGGGACCGGGTCGGACGGCTGATCCTGCAGATAGCATAAGAATCCGGCACAACCTTGACGTAACAATCTGGCTGCCAGCATTACATTAATAACACGGCCATCCTCCTCGGGGATGCGCCCACGAAATCTACACACAACCTTACCGTCCGACGAAATGATCACGATTCTCCGTCCACAATCAATGATTGCACCATGGCGAGTAAGCCAATCTATGTCGAGAATGATGTCCTGAGGAAGGATCGGAAGCAGAACAAGATTGACAAGGTACTCAACGCCATCTATCGCGACGGGGAAGCGGAATAGCACTTTCCTACCTCTAACTCTATCCTCATTAGGGAATTTCACAATAAAAGAATCATCTAGAGTCACATATTCTAATCCGAGTCTTTCAACAATTTGCTCGGCTATAAAAGAATGAGAAGCACCTGAATCAAAATGAATATTGATTGGCTCAGCCAGGAGATACATAATACGTGAGCCATAGGAGAAGTAGTGTCGTCCAGCCTACGCATCTCATACGTCGCGGACCCTGCTGAGATGGCCCAGCGACATTCTTCCCTTTGTTCATAGTCGGCTGTGAACCTGCAGAATTCTGGGTATTTTGCTGGTACTGCTGCGACATGTGCTGTTACGGATGAGATCTTAATCCTCCTCGCCTTTTGCAAAGACCTACAGCTCAAAGAATTTGTCCAATTCGGAGCTATGCTTTTGTGATGCTGCATCTCTCTCCGGCTCAGCATGCTCACACATCTCTTTCATCTCATCCATAGCACGATCACAGAGTTTCCTCCAGCTCATCCACAATCCACTCCTTGTTCTTGTATGTTTCCTCGGCCTCCCTCACGCAGAGCCTCTGCCTCGCTCTTCTTGCCCGCAAGCCTGGTATGTTTCTTCTTTCTTCTTTCTTCTTCTTTTTTTTTCCATCAACTAGGATTTCTAAAAACGATCTCTTCTTGGGCTCCTCCTCACTGAGGTTTTGGGATGGTCCCAAGCCATACACTCGGACTAGGTTAAGGAGGTACTTCCTCCTATTGTCGTCCAGAGGAGTTAGCATGGCTTTCTTTTCCCTTACTGCATTTTCCTTGCTATAGAATCGAGGAATTCCCAAGTTATGTCCCTTATACCACTCACGGATGAGCTTCTTGCCATATTCCGTGGCTGTAGTTCCGAGGTCTTGCGAACATTAGACATCTATCGAGGATGGCAAGGAGTCATTAATACTCGAGCGAGATAATCCAGAAAGCGAGACTTAGAAGAAACAAGAATAAAAAATTTAAGATTAGTCTATTGCAGGTGCAGGAGCTTGAGCAGGACTATCGGACAAATACTTTGAAACAATTTCCAAAACTGCTTACTGTTGTAAGTAGAAACTTAGTTTTGATAAAAACCCCTTTTTTTTTGAAATTCACTTTACAAATCATTTTAAAATCCGAATGAAAATGTTTTAAAACCTACAGCTCTGATACCACCTTCTGTAACACCCCCTTTTTGATCCCAAGGGAATGTTACAGCGCCAGTGAATCCGCAGACTTTAATGTCTTTGAATTCACCTGAGGCTTATAGGGACATGCAACCATGCTCCCATAAACAAGATGATAATTTAAATACAATCAAGTAGGCGGAAGTGAATAAAATTTATTAGTTTAGAATATCTGACCATAATAACATAAAAATTCCAAAACTATAGGGTATGAATAAATTCCAAAATAGATAAAATTAAAGTAGCGGTGCGGAAACTCTAGAGGTTCAAAACTTGTAATAAAATATTCAATAACTGATAGCCCGCTCTTCAACTCTCTCCTGCTCCGTTGTTTGCACTAGACCTGTGGAATATGGTCTGGTGTTTCGTGAGAACGAAGGACACCAGCCATCCAATAAATAGGATGGTTAGTACAATTAAGACTAGCAAATGATAAGGAAAATGTTCAGACTTTAACCTTAAAGTGACCATAAAACGGTATGTCTCAGGTTAAGGGAATGACACGAATATGTATAGTAGAAACTGAATGAAAAGGGTAAAAATTCACACATGACTCGGATGATCATAACGATCGATTATAAGATAAGAAGAGGAATTATACTCGAGGCAGATAAGTATAATAACTGAAATAATCACCTATTTAACAGTCGATAATAATCACAATAATGATAACGATAATAATAATAATACTACGTGGTACCAGTCGGGCCTTTACCAAGGACCACGACCTGCATCAGATCGTTGTTTTATCATCCCGCAGAGAATGCATTCCGGGATGGTGTTTCATGAAACCTTGTAAGGCGGTGGCTTAACGAACCACAACCTGCAAGTCAGTCTACTGCATAACTTGCCAAAGGCATAAAGCCACTCGCATCACGGGGTGCGCATTTTAACATATCACAACTAAGCATCACATGGTGCCTATCTTATCATATATAAACAATTTATACTAGGTGATCATAATAACGACATTAAATCCAACAAGGACAAGCATGGATAATTCAAAGGGTCTTACTATCACATGCCACTAGTTTGCATGAAAGAACAAGCAGAATATCATGCACTTTAGGAAGAAGAGAATGGGCAACCTTTACTTATCCCGAGTTATAAACAAACAATTCACATTTAATACTATAACACTATAATTACTTTAATAATAATTGCCCATTTATTTAACTCATGCCAATTTATGATTAAAAAGATAAAGTACATCAAGCAGACGGGTATGCAAATTATCGAAATTGGCAAAGAAATTGGCCGCAGGGCCGCATTCGACACGGAAGAATTTAAAAGGCACAACAAAAGAATCACGAAACACGCAGAGGGCGTTTGAACGAAATCACTTGCCTTAACCTTCGTTGATCGGTTGATGGCAACGAGACGAGATCTTAGCACCTATTGAATCCATCGGAGAAATGAATATCAATATTGATATTTTATGAAATTAACTTTACTTAACTCAATTCGAAATTGAATTAATTCTATAAAGTTAAATATTATATACCAATATGAATTCCTCGGGATGCGGGATCCGGCGTGGGTGCTTCGAGATTTCTTGACGTCGCTGAAACGACCAAGAATGGAAAAGTTCAGAATTATTGGCCGCTTAATTTAATAAGTAATTAATTTAGGGCCAAAAACGAGAATAGAATTAAAATGAGGGTAGTTTTTGTAATATGAAGAAAAGAAATCAAAACTCTGTAAATTGAAACAGAGAGATACGCGTACAGCAGAGGACGGCGACGAACGAAACTCCTCGGCGCGGATTGGAAGCGGCAAGGCGGCGGCTCGGCGACGGAGTGCTGCGGAAGTCCAGTGCTGTGCACTGCAGTGGCGGCTGCGGCTCACGGAGGTGTCGAAGAGGATGGCTGCGACTGGCTCCGACCGTGGCCTTCGGCGCTGCAGCAGGTGCGCTCACAGGAGGCGTCACCGGGCAAGGGCCCTCGGCGGCAGGCGGTCTCGGCGGCGAGGGTGGTGGACAGGCGGTGTTTGGTTCGTGGCTCACGTCGCCAGCGATGGCTCAGCGCAGGTCGGGCGGCTGGGCTCGGACGGCTCACGGGGAGGAATTTGGGAGAGGAGGCGAAGATGGTACGGGGAAGAAGATGGATGAATAGGAGACGGGTTTGTGGAAACCCTAATATTGGACGTGTATCTATACGGTTGAATTAGGTTTAATAAAATATAGATTTTTGATCATTTGGGATTAAGAATAAATTAAGATAGAGATAAAAGGGTAGAAGATATGTTTTAATGAAAATAACTAAAACAAGCAGATAAAGACTGAGATAAATTATGGATTTCTCCACTTTAGCGTGATGAATATTATTTAATTTAATTCCATAAATTAAATAATATGAATATTTAGAGGATTTATGTAATTAAATCCGTCATATATTATACTCTTTAGAATAATTTAATTATTCTATTTCATACTATATATCTTAGGTGAATTTCTTAAATGACCAAATTCACATGATATATACTATAGTGTGATATAATATAGACTTATTTAATTAAATAAAAATAAGAAATAGCCCAAAAAATAATTTGGGGTATTTCATCCACATCCCTTGGATGAACGTCATCCCCATTCGAAGAAGAAGAAGTTAAAAAAGGAGAGGAATAATAATCAGGATCAGAGCGGTTCCGTCGTCGCCTCACCTTAATTGGATCACCAAAAGGACCCACGCGGTCTGGAGAAGAAATACTGGAAGAAGACGAGTCGGAGGAACTTCCTAAATCGGAGGATGAACTCCCGCTAGACGAAGACGAAGAGTCCAAGACGACCGCGGGAATACCCCCTCCTGGATTCGAAGGAAGATCCTCTCTCCATCCTTCCTCCTTCTCGAACTCGTCAAGTGCGTCCGGGTTCCCCTCAAAGTTAGCCATCCTTCGAGGAATTAGAAAGCTGATCTGAAAAGGAACCCGTACGCGGACCAAAAGATCAAAAAACCCCAAAGAAACAGAACCGAAAAAAGGGGAAGGATCCAAACAAATTTAAGAGAAGAAAACGAAAAAAAGAAGAGAAAGCTAAGCTAAAGTTCTTTAACAAAGGTGATAATGTTTAAACAGCGGCATACAAGAACAAATCAAGAACCCAAGAATAGAAATTGAAGTTACCTCAGAAAATGAAGAACAACCGGAGAACGCAACCGGAAAACTCAACCGGGAAACGAAGAACAACCGGAAAACTCAACGGAAAGACGAAGAACAACCGGAAAGCTCGATCGGAAGACAAAGAACAGCCGGAAAACTCGATCGAGAAGCGAAAAAACCAACGCGGAACTCCGAAAGATGAGAAACTAAGCAAACACCACAAGCAGACAAAAGATGTGAAGTGAAAAAGTAAAAACGGAACGGGGTAATTTATAAGGAAATTACCGACTCTTCAGTTCCCCCCAAAATAATATGGGCCGTAGAAAACCCTTGACAGGCCCAAAGCTACCTCTTAACAGGCCCATTAAGGCTCTTCGAAGACTAGAAACGCAGATTATCCCCTACAATAAGAAGGGAAGGACATATTTCCGCGGGTAAAGATCGAATCGTCTTAAGCTCTTTTGGAACTCAACCCGACCCGAGGAGCTGTGATGAAACCATGCGGAAATAACAAAGAAATGGACGCGAACATGTCAGGAACGGTCTCCAAGAAGAACTGGGATATAAGGGGGACGCGGACATAAAATGATGACACATGTCCATCATGCCCACCACCCACGACAATCACACGTGTCAGCTCAATGACGACACGTGTCAAAGAAAGGGACCCTGGCCGAGCCATATAAATAGGGAAGTGAACAGGAGAGAAAGGAGGTTTTTTTTTTGGGGGGGGGGGGGAAAGGAGGACGACAAAGAAAGAGGAAAAAGAGGAACAAATTAGAGGATAACCGCGGAATCCGGGAAGGGACCGCGTAAAATTGAGAAGGATAGAGAGAAAGAAAGGGGAGAAGCCTATATATCCGCGACGAATCATACGTCTCTGTTTAATCTCCGCGGACAGGTATGAACCCTTACGATATGAAACAAACGGATGAACTCCCATGAAAACATGCGAGATTATGGTTAAATTTTTGAATGCGAGTGAAGCGCGGCCCAGGTTGAGTAGCGAATGAACTGATTCGCGTGTCAGGTAAGCCCGTGTAATATAAAAATATATACTCGTGTCCAAACCCCCAGGGGCCCATCGAAAGTGGGTCCCTTGTACAATTTTCTTGGGGTGACTTCATCAATACTAAAAGCCAAAACAAAGATTTCACCGACCTTTGCCACTTATGGCACTCAATCTGGGAACTTCGAAATAAAATTATCTTCCAAAAAAAATTCTAACAATAGTATAGCTTACACTCTTACTCAAACTATTGACAAAATTTTATGCTGGAAAAAAGAGGAATTAATAAAAAATTCTCCTAAGCACACTAGATCTCGTCAGAAATTGAACTGGAAATACCCACCTAAAAATATTGTCAAAATAAATGTAGACGCCTCTGTTAAAAATGGGGTACAATCTCAAATTGGTTGTGTCATTAGAAACAATCAAGGGCAAATAATTCGAATACATAAATGTAACGGTGAAACCTATTCTGTCATCCAAATAGAATGCCTTGCAATTCTTACAGGTATAAGACTGGCAGCAGATGTAGGAATACAAAGGACGATCATCGAAGGTGACTGTGCAATCATTATCAATGCTATCAACCAGAAAAACAACTCACTATGGGAAATTACACAAATAGTCAGAGAAATTCAAACTCTTAGCAAAGAGTTTGAATTCATCAAATTTCAACACTGCTACAGAGAGGCGAATAGAGCAGCAGACTTTATTGCAAAATCTCGACTGAGCTGTGATTCTATCTTAAACTATAGCTGTGAATTCCAGAACATCATCATGCTTGATGATCATGGATACTTAGAAGTATCCTAAACTTTGCCTACTGTAAAAAAAAAAGCTAACTACTCTTTTCTAAAAAAAAAAGAAGTTAAATACTCTCTCTGGAAAATGAATCACTACTCACTAGTACATTTGTAATTGGGAAATTTGTTTTTATTATTTTTTTTCTACAACATGACAACCCTAAAAGAACCTACGCGTCTAACCCACCTCCTTGCCGCCGACCGGTGCTTTTGCCCATCAGCCACCCAAAATCCTCACCAAATGCCCTGTTTATCCCTGCAGATTTCTCACAAACATCATGATAAAATAAAATTACAGGA